>OW388292.1:81663441-84063441 GCA_936450465.1 Gibbula magus | reverse complement strand
AATGAAACTATGTAAAGATTACCCATTAGATTGGACACAAGATAACTTCAACCTGTTAGGCATAACATTTAGCGTTGATCTACATACAATTGAAGAACTCAACTATACTCCAAAATTTAAGAAATGTGAAACGCTCATGTCAATTTGGTCAGCTCAACCTATTACTCCACTCGGTAGAAATACAGTCCTTAAATCCTTAATTTTGCCCCAATTAAATCATTTATTCGCGGCTCTACCGAACCCACCGGATTCGTTAATAGACAAATTTCAGACAAAATGTTTCAAATTTCTCTGGGGCAACAAACCAGATAAAATCAAGAGATTACAGATAGTGCGTGACAAAAAAGATGGTGGGATAAAATGCCCTAAGATAAAAGAGATCATAGAATCTCAAAAGCTATCTGTTATTAGAAGAGCATATAAATCAGACTCAAAATGGGTCCAGTTATTTGACAGAAATACAAACTCAAGCCATAAAATGGGTATTTTCACCATTAATAGTGAACGAAAATTATTAAACATTGTTTCATCTTTGAAAAATAAATTTTATATCGACCTCATTTATGCTTGGATGAAATATGTCAAATCTGTGAATATACATAAATCAACTTCTGGCAATATTGCTGCACACCTACTTTGGTTAAATGAAAATTTTCTTGTTGATGACAATTGTGTTTTCTACAAACATTGGTTTGACAAAGGTATTATGTTTGTAAACGATTTGCTTGATGACAATGGCACATTGTTATCATATGAGACTTTTATTAACCAGTTTCACATCAACGCTAACTTTCTTGCCTATCTTGGAATTACCAAAGTAATTAGGAATTACTGCAAATTGTGTAATATTGATAGGATAACAAAGATGCCCAATCCTATAATCCCACCCACCCTGTTTCACTTACTTAAACCTTTGAAAGGGTCACAATATTACTACACGAACTTAGTTAAATGTACTCCATTACTCCAATACTCCAATGATTATTTTTCGAAGTGGGAAGAATTATTACTAGTTAATATCACGGAAAGGGATCAGTGCCTATACAATACTATTCCATTCAAATGTGTTACCCTTAGTAATCTTCAGTGGTTTCAATATCAGATATTACATTTTATATTGCCTGTGAACTATTTGTTATGTAAGATGGGATATATAGAGACCGACATATGTAGTTACTGTAAGAAAGATCGAGAAACTATTTTCCATCTTTTTTGTGAATGCCCTGTGGTAATCTCAATTTGGACCAAACTGAAACGATGGCTTCAGGACGAAGCAGATGTTTTTATTAATTTGCATGACAATAATATCCTCATAGGATATACAAGTGGCGCATATCGGCCTATCAATACCATCATAATACTGACTAAAAAGATAATCTTTGATCACAGAGCAAGACATTCGGTGCCTGAGTTTCAAACGGTTCAAGCAGAGATTGCCAAATATTATTACTTAGCAAAATACAATGCCATTGTTAATAATAAGCTTGATGCATTTTATAAATACTGGTCAATGTGTAACATGTTGTTTATGTAATCCTCTATCATGTGTAACCCAAAATGCAACAAAATAAAAAGTTATAAAAAAAAAAAAAAAAATGTTTTGGAGTGTTTCATAGATCCCATATATCTTATATTTCCACAGCATTAGGTTTTGTTTCAAATGGTTTGAAATCGCTGTACTTTACCACTTATATATAAAATACTCTTAAGTTTTTAATTAAGCTATTAATATAGATTCATGCGTTCTTTATGTCATTTGTCATTTAATACCTGATACCATATGTCACGAGTAGATAGGAAAATGTTATGTTGTAAACCTTTGTAATTACACATTAGAGTGAACTTTTTATCAGGAGGTGAGATGAGTTGGGGTTTAACGCCGCTTTCAAGATTATTTCACGTATATCACGGCCGCTAGTATTATGGGAGGGAGAAAGCCTGCAACGCCGTGTGAACATGCATTGTGCTGAACCCTGCGAGCATCGGCTGGAACTATCGAACAATGGGTGGTACTAAGCTGAAATTCAGTGTAGCATTGCACCCAAACTTACTGCGTGTAGAACGGTTCTCTACTGCAGACAAAGTTACCGTGCCCCTGGCGGGATTCGAACCACATACCTCTTGATCCGAAGCCGAATGCGCGTTCCCACCCCTTTTTTATCAGGAAATAGAGGCCAGAAGGTTGTACACTGCAGTGATGAATAGACCTATTATGAAATTTGTTTTAATTGCAGAGTTCCCATTAGCCTGAGTGTAGGAGTAACGATAGAGGTCTTCCGATGTGTCTGCTACTGGGACATACACAGTTAATTCTACAGAAGCGAAGCTAATGGCGATGAAGCGAAGGAAATTAAATTTCCGTATTCCACTACTTCCCATAGGCCACGTAGTATTAAATAATTTCATTAATTACAGTAAATTATAGACCCTTTTTATAACAGTCCTCGAATGTTTTATTCAATGACATTCATTGACTCATGTGTACACTGTAGCCGAACATACGTTATGTATGTATGCAGTCAATTCATGGTTAATTGATTAAAATAATCGTATTATTTTACAACAGAAAGCGGTGGGTTGTGAGAGACCATGTCATTCAAATAGCAAGCATATTTGTTTTACTTTAATTTGACAAGATAAATACGATTGTGCTTCTAAGTCGAATGATTCGTTGTACAGCATTTGTAAACGTTTCAACGAAAAAGAAAAGAAAGGAGAATGCACCTTATATGTCTCTTAGGATCAAGTAGTTATGGCATCGGAATCTGATTCTTTGCGTAAATCAAAACATATCTATAACTGGCAACTTTTCAAGATCAATATTAGCTAATATTACTAATTCAGAAATAAATGCATACATTTAACCGCGATATAAAAACTGATAACTGAGAAAGACAGGACTTGAGCTGTGTCAATGTCCGGTTGAGAGTGGGTTATTGATTGAAGCATTACGTCCAAACAATGTTATCTCGAACGAAGTAGAATGTTGTTAGATGCGTTACACAGTGACTGTAAAATCAATTCAAGCATCTATTCATATACTTCCACGCAATATCCTGTTTGGTAGTCAGATTTTATCTTGGTGGATTAACGAATTTACACATGTACTTTTCTCCTCTCACTACTATCGTACAGTGACAAGCTCAATTAGAACACAATGGACAATTGTCAAATTACCACCGCTCTGTTTAATCTGAACGAACTATGAAAATAATCGAATGAATCGTTGAATAGGTATTCCATTTTCAACGGACATACATGTAAGTATGTACGTACGTACGGACATATGACAGACATGTACCAACTCTCGAATACTATATACATAGAATAATTCCCAAGCGGGAATGTCATACTGTTGTTACAACACGATTGACTGTAAAAGTGATATATCATTTAACTTCACGAGTCTGCACGCGATGCCCTCTCTGTGCATGCTACCCGGGAGATGTATGTCGTTGTTAAGGAACTGAAACTTCCGTTAAAGTCTACTTGTCGAAAATCACAATAATAATCATGTATGTGTAAATGAGATTAATTAAATAAAAAACACAGCTATATATTTTACGTTCTTAAAATAAGTTTTTAAAATCGATTTATTGTCTGTAAATTTAAAATCAAGTTTTTGCTGTTTGCAAGTCCTGAGGAATGGATGTTCTACCGATTCACAGCAATTAAGATGTGAATCTTTAGAACTTGTTTACCAGTCAGATTAATGTGAGCTCCTGAAATCACTTACTTCTCCATTTAATGAGGGACTTATATGTGCCAACGAATATAACAATGCAACTAGATTTTAAGTACATTGGAATTGGAGTAAAACGTTGATGCTTTACATTGTTCACTGTGAATATATTGCTACTGTCTTGTGTTGATTAAAATGAAGAAAATGTCATTTCCAAAAACTTATTTTAAATGTCAGCATAAAGAAGCAGGATATGAAATATTCACTTTGATGTTGAAATGTCAAAGCAAATTAAATCTAAAAAAAATAAAAAAAATTTAAAGTAATAATCAAACATTATTTCATGACCACAGGTACGATAGCTATATCTCAAACCTTTCTTTCACAGATCGTGTAATACATCAGGTTGTTGTGATAATTAATGTTTGAAATGTTTCCTTTTTGTAGAAATGCAAACGATGTAAATGAAATTTAAAAAACTGTAAGCATAATACAAGCATTCAATCAGCATCATTGTGTGTCGTCACAATATATAGATTGCCACAATTCATCGTGATACATGATATGAACAATTTAAGAGTCTTAACAGGGTGATTTGTATTAGAGGTAAATGGCAAGGTGGCAATTACAGGTTTCATAATTGCAAATGAATGTGTACGAGAATTACAATCTTATGAATGTCAAAACATGACATGCATACAATGTAGATTGTGTAACACAGACGCATGTTAACATGAGCACTATTCTGTACAATGTGTATTGTTTGTACATTAATGCTGATAATTATTTATGAACCGAAACAGAATTTGTTGAGCACAGAATGGATGAAATCATTTGATACTGATTTAAAGGTCTTTGTGAAGAGTTGATCCAGACAGATCATTAACTGAATGAATAATTCCCAATCATTAAAGAGCAACTCCCGGATGATTTTGCTCCAATTTCTTTCAAGTTACTGCCTATGGTTTACATGCACATTGCAAAGACATGGAAATTATGTGAATCGGTTTATAAAAAACAAATTATCGCATCCCATTACCATTGAAATCATGTGTGACTTTAGCAAATCGTAAAAGAAGTCAGAAAACTGTCTGCTTACGTCGCTTTTTGACGTGTCGGCCATCTTGTTTTACGGAGAACACCGGAAAAATCTCGATTTTCCCCGAAGGAATGTATGACGTCAACTGGAGAAAACAAACCAATGCAAATGGCGGCCGCCGTAGCATTAACACTATCAGACTAGTTAACTGCGCGGGCAATAGGAATCAAACCAGTCGACTATTTAATGTAAAAACTTGCCATATATTTGCATATGACAACTTGAAGAGAATCAGAAAAGGAATATACTCAATATCAGCGATAAAGTTTTTAAAATGGTTCTTACTAGACTCGGATAAATAATTAACCGAACAGCTGATATCATACGTGTTTCAGTGCTGATAAATCTGGCAAACTTACGTATTTTAGATATATCATTAATAGTGTATGGATGTAGTTAAATATTTTGTAATTTGGTGACTATAATATATAGGTTATTTCATTTTTGGCGAAATATCTTTACCGTACCTGCATGGTCACGTGATATCTTCTCGGGATGCAGTGAACTCCAATGCATATCCACACCTTTCGCTGAACTCGTACCCAATTTTGTTAATGGATGAATAGTGTATTGCAATAGAAATAATTTAATTGTAGTGATATTGTTTCATAAATTGTTAAAGACATTGAAAGAAAGAATTAAAATATTGTATCTAACTGATCTGTATTTTAGTGGATAAAATAAATAAGAATAATGGAATTTTTGGTGATTGAAATCCTATTTAAATGATAAGATAATCATTATTCATTTCAAAGTTTACATAATATTTTCTGAGTAAATTTTGTCAAGTATATATATATCTGATCAAATGGAAAATTCAGACATTTATTGATATAATCTGCAATTTTAACTAACCTGTATTTTCAGTTACATATTTATATAAAAAATAAAATATATAATTCATCACAATGCATATGATTAATTTTGTAAATAGCATAATCCAAAGGGACAAAGATAATTATTTCTATAAAATAGATTTGTAACAGTGTGTAAATACCTATGTTAGCATGACTTGTGTTTTTTACATTTGCCTACACCTACCTGCATATCAAATAAACTTACCTTGAAACAGACCTAAGAATTCTGAAAAAAAATTATGTTCAAGTTTTCTATTTTAAAGTCACTTAAGATGCAATATTGCATTTCCACTTTTTAATCATGAATAAAAAACCAAATATAAGAGCCAAATTTATTCAATTAAGTATACATGTATTGAACATTATTTTGTGTAAGTGTTTGCATTTTAGGAATTACAAAGGAACAGTGCACATGGAATTAATTTTGATCATAAAATTTATTTTTAAATAATTTGGGAAATATTTGATTTTATTTACACTCATAATTAGTGTTTGCTGCAAAGTTGAATACAATATTTCTAAAACATTGGCACATTCTCATATCCAAGAGAAGACAATGATTTGGATACCAGTTCACACAATCAGCATATATCACTTCTTATGACAATGTTTATATATATCATTTGCTGTTATCAAAGGATCACACCTTCAGCACAAATATTTTACTGCACATACAGTCCATTCCTAATGGGTTTTTGTTGTTGTTGTGTTCTCTTGTATTAGGGACTCCCATCACCTGTAACAACAATAATAAAACTTTCTTGATGCTGCATATATGTTTACACATGATTAATTCATAACATGGTTTTTTTTGTATTTGGTATAGGACCTTTGATCTTTTTATGTCAGGCAAGTGAAATAATTCTAAACATCTACAGCCTCAGTCTAATTTCATCACAAACAAATAAATAGTTATCAAACAAAATATTGAAATCTTTTATGGAAAGCCATTTCTTTGAAAATTTAAATCTGCATATACATTTATGATCACTAACTCATGGCTTCTAATTTGTATTTTTATACCAGTATATATACTATAGTTATTTGATTTCTACTACATTGTTATATGGATTTGAATTTGGATATCTGTCTAATATATTTCATTGAAAGCAAATGTCGATATTTAACAAATAATTTCCTGAAGTTGAAGACAAATCAATAATAAACATTTTTTTAAAAAGGCATGCCATGCACACATTCACATGTTACCAAAGAAATAGTGCAAATTAATTAGAATTTCTCATAATTGACATGTTTATGAATCTCTGGGCTAAAATTAACACCAGTCATTCAAAAAAATTACTATGGTTATCAAAATTTGGATACTGCCATCCCTGTGGGCAAATTTCTTTAAAAAATCACCTTGGAAGATATTGAGCGCGTATCGAAAAATGGATCTGCAAAACACACTCGACGAGAGCCACGATTTGAGAGACTGATAATGTTGTTTTCCTCGATTCAGATTGAAAATTCAAGTAATATTTATATTTTCGAAAGAACATGTCCATACACATAACAAATTATGCATCGTTAGAAGAAAGAAATCAAAGACCCACTTACCGAATCATTCCGTGTCGACAGAGGACAACGACTCCTATACACTGTAGGCTGCAAAATTTGACATGTCCTTTCGGAATCGGATCATGAATTCTTCTCATAATTATGTACCAAAACAAATATTTAGCTATTTCCTCGTTGCCATTATACTTTCAGACAGCAGATATTCGAATTTCACTCTCAGTTTAACTTTATTTGTGACCCAAATCGTCAAAAAGCGATCACCGAAGTGAAGCGCTGTGTTGTTTACATTGTCACGTGGCTGTTACGTCACGTTTGTTTGCCCCAGTTGACGTCACATCCGGTTACATCACCGGAACAAAACGATCGCGTCAAGTAAATGACGCTATTTTTTATAATCGCAAAAAATAAAATTATCTATTGTTTTAAAAAACACGATTTCCACTGATAAACTGATGTCAGAAACAAGTACAAAATTGAATGTACACACGATCAAGAGTGATGGGATGGATACGACAACATTTCACGGAGTCGCTGCCTGATTTACTTACAGATGAAGGTAGAATAACGTCTTAGGGATGACATCTGATACGTGCAAATCATCACCTAAGGATGTTCATGAAATAAAACCATAATGAGGACTTGAGAAGCTCTTCGTAACATTGGGAGACGATAGTGAGTACTTTGACCCAGTGAAACCAGAACTTCAAATCAGGCAACTTAATGAGAATCTTATAGAACAGCGTGCTTCATCTTGAGCTAGAACTATCGACAAAAACATTGATAACATAAATAAAAGGTTGTTAATCATTGGGTATTAAGTAAATAATCAGCTTTGAATTCAATTCCATTATCCTGATATATGCCGTTTCAACATGATGTATTTATCTGCATCTTACCACAAGAAATGCATTTTGCACTTTATTCTAACTTACTTACCAGATACTAAACAATAGCATTTAATATGTTAACCATACGAGAAAGAGCATCAAGAATTGACGGAAAGTTATCCAAATCAAAATTCTCCATTAACTTAATATATGCATTTTTCATATAACAGCATCTTCGATTGAAAACTTTTCAAAGCATAAATGTACACAGCACGTTCCCACCTACGCATATTTTGTAGTTTTAAATCATTATTTAAATAACGCCTTTGCATGAATACAAAATCGCTCACTGCTTCATTTGAATACATTTGCGTTGGGAGTCCTATTGATACCTGGTCTCTTCAGCTAATAACTTGAAAACAACTGGGAATAACCTACACCAACAAAATCAATATGCTCTTGTTTTCTGTAAATATCAGGCTTCCCATGCATCATGCTTTATCACACCGTTCAAGTGTTACGCTACAATTCTGAATGTTTATTAATGTGATGTGGTTTGTGAAGTGATTGATCATTGAAGACGTATAAAATTGTAATGGTTATGTATATTTACATTATAAGAAATGAATTTTCATGTAAAATGTCGATGGAATTTGCTTGACAGGTTCGCCAGTTATGATAATCATGCTATTATTGGCTCGTAAAATTGTGATATAAACTGACTTGCAAAAGAAACGCCACCAAAATACAAAAGGTTAATATTTCTCGAGGAACGAAGTCTATTGATTGAAAACACTTTAAACATGTTTTCTAAATGTACCCTGTACATTCATTGTACGCAAATGCAAGTTTTTTTCGTAATTTCCGAGAAAAAATAACTTATTGGTCAAAACTTTCAGATTTTGTACAAAGTTAACCAAATCAAATTTGGGTACAAAACATCAACATAATTTTGCATTACAATATTCGATTGCAAGCGACGAACATGGCTTTTTGAAAGTGCTACAGAAAAAGAGAGAACAATTGACATCCTGCAGGTTGGAGGGATGCCTAATCATGGATTTCATCAAGTGTACAATAGCCAGATTCGCTAAATTTTACAGACTAACTGGTAGCATTACGTACAAACCACGGAGTAGAAAACCAAAGTTATCCACGCTATAGAAAGACTGATCTGCTGACTTGTCACCCATTGAACAAGTTTTTCAATTCCAAGCTCGGCCATTAACAATATAGACTTGGCCTTTTCCTCATGTGTGTGTAAGCCTTATTACACCGTTAAGCTTAACATATCGTTATTCCATTCAATGTTCTAAATAACCCGATGATCGAAAACTGGAAAATTGACCATTTAGGTCACTTCAATTAATGGTTATTTTTACAGAAAGACCCTTCCAAATGTATGTATTTTCGATACATAATATCATAATATGCGTGTGTTTGATTTGGGACCAAAAATGTTTGGTTGCGTCAGTTTAGTTTATATCAGTCAAGCTATCTATTTAGACATTATTCATGTTACTAATGTACATGTTACCTCACATACACATTGTTCATTAACATGGGCGGAATCCGTGTACCTAAATATGACAATGTAGGACAGAAAAAGATTAAATGTTGTAAAGTGCAAATCCGAAAATCAGGCTTACGGGACATGATTTTTGTTAACTAATTCATAAGCAGTGTATGTTATCTATCACGTAGAAATACGAATCACACATTTTACACAAACGATCATGTAAGAAAATAGATGGTCGGTTAATTCTTACAAGCTCTACTTCTATGGGTAGCGTTCAACTTCTCAATTTCGCAACAGATAATATGACACTCGAATGAGATACGTTTCAGTGTTAGGACTAGATTTAAACATTCTGTATATGTCCGTAGCTTGTTAACTAACCCTCTGTTATTATACATCTGAATTCCTTGAATATAACCAAACACATCACTCTGACTGTGCTGAAACTTACACTAATGCAATAAGATTTACTTTCATCAAGCCCTCATATCTTATTTGGTAAAGCCTTAAAGTTCAATGTTCAAACGCAGATAATGTGGATCTGGCTTTAGTCCCATACTGCAGGCATGGGAGATATTACGATTAGAAGATTGTACAAATGTAGTTGATAATATTCTTAAATTGACTGCTTATCTTAGCATATGGTGAGACGGTTAACAACGATTGCTCTATTATCATTCATATGAAGTGATAAGTAAGGGATGTCTTACACCAGAGGTTAATAATTAAGTTATTTCATTATACCTCTATTAAATTAGTAAGAATGTCATTTGTCAATTTACACAACTTGATCGAAACAATGGTAAGTGATGAGGTAATTTTTCTGACAGAACTTTCCGTCACTGACCTGAAATATTGACGCTTCATGTGATTTGTTACTGTTTTGACGTTTGCTCTAAAGATGGCATACTTTTTTTAAGTAGGCAACACCTATAAAATAGTAATACAATAGGCTGAAGAAAAACTCTCTGACCTGACAGAGGCCGCAAAGAACATGTGCCATATTCATAAAAAAAATAGAGATATGGGCTCTGTAACTCATCAGGCTTTATATACATTTACTAATTCAACTTTTCAGGTCTCTAAACCTTTTGGAACTGGAGAAGAAGATGAAAATAGGTTTTTCAGGTTGTGACCTCTGTGACCCCAATTTAGGTCACGGGGTCACCAAATCTACAATTTAGAATCCCCATCGACCAAAGAGTCTGCACACAACTTTTCAGCTCTCTAGACATTTTGGAACTGGAGAAGAAGATGAAAATAGGTTTTTGCGCTTGTGACCCCTGTCACCCCATTTGAGGTCACGGGGTCATGAAATTTACAATTTAGAATCCCCATTAGCCAAGGGGTCTGCACACACAATTTCAGCTCTCTAGACAAAGTGGTTCTGGAGAATAAGATGAAAATGCGCAGAGTTTACAGACAGACGGACGGACGCCGGACACCATGCCATGCCATAAGCCCATCGGGCATTTCAGGCCAGATGAGCTAAAAATGCAACCAATCAGCTTCCGGTATCAACATCACAGTCTCCGATATTCGTCAGGGGGTCAACAAATCCAAGTTCACAGTTATGACTGATCCAGGTGCACGGAATTCCAGACTCAATGTAACGAAAACAGTTCACACTAATAACGTATATGGCCTCCGCTTACCATGATACACGTAGTGACCCTCCGACGCATGGTGAAAATCAAACGCCTGACGTCATTACTTGGAATGGGTTACCATTCTTCTTGGAGAGCTTGGACAAGTTGAAGGCGGTTATGTGGATGTTGTCGTCGATTGGTGACATGTCAGCAAGCATGCTGGCCACGGCAAAACGTCGATGCTGTTGTTAGCAAGAAAGTGTTGAGTAACTTGAGCTGTGTGCTGTCTGGCATTGTCTTGTTGAAAGACCACACCTTGTGCCTGTTGTCGAATAAAGGGACAGACGACGGGACGGAGAATGTCATCGACGTAACGCTGAGCCGTTAGATTTCCATTCATGATAACCAGCGGCGTCTTCTCCTCACCAAGTATGCCTCCCAAAAGCATAACACTTCCTCCCCTGTAGGGCACCACTTCCTGAACACAACATGCAGCTGTTCTCTCTCCCGACTGCGATAAACACATACTCTTCCATCTGCTTTGAAGATACAGAACCGACTTTCGTCAGAGAAAAGCACCCTCTGCCACTGACGTCCCTGCCAATGTAACACCTTCCTTGCCCATCTCAGTCTTCATTAGCGATGTCCGGCTGTCAACCGCTGTCCCCGGAAAGGTCTGTATGCCCTGATGCCATGGGACCTTAGACGTGTGGACACTGTGCGTCTGCTTACCCAGTGGCCCAGGGCATTTGATGCCGATGACGTCACAGTCAAGAAGCGGTTCCTGAGGTGTAACGTGCGCAGCTATCGGTCCTCCTGGTGGGTTGTGACTCTTGGTCAGCCTGATCTTGGCTTGTCTGAGGTGTGTCCAGAATGAAGATAACGCTGCATTAGTCTTGTGACAGGTGTGCGGTGACAGCCAAACATTCTTGCAACATGGGTGTGGGTGGCTCCCATTTCAGTCATCCCGATTGCTTGCTCACGTTCTTCAAATGTTTTTTTTTAACAAAGTGGGTGTCTAATAACCAATTCGCATTGGTTTTATACCCGTCGGGCATGGGTCTTGTTTGCTTTGCATGAAAAAGGCGAAAACTATATTTTGTGGAAAATTGGGAAAATCATGCGTTTGATACCACAGTTCAATATGAAACAATCATTGTTGTGTTTGGGCGATGTGTTTGAGTTTGATTTTTTTCGTAATTTCAAATCTAAAGTGGTAGCGTTTATCAAGAATACACACACTATGATTGAATGTATCCATGTTAAAATACTATTACAATCAATTACTAGTTATTCCAGTAATTATGTTTGTACCATTGCTCAAGTTCTTATGATTCTATTCAGAGAACGGACGTGTACTAGACAAAGTCAGTGTGATGTTTGTGTGTGTAAGGATTAGCCCTAAGTAAGTCTTCAGTATGTCCTGTTTAGTCAAGTTGCAGATGTTTATGTTGGAAACATTGATGTGATCAGATCAGATTGCAATATACTGTAATAATGACTGCATTGCTGCTGTAAGTTCTCGTTCACAAAACATGGATTGATCTTTCTCTAATGAGCAAAGTTATATTAGCCAAATGAAAACATCAGTAATGCGTTTGATGGCTACAGAACATCTGATAAAATAAATTTCAACTTTTACCAATACAGAATGCTGTCTTTGAAATGTCCTTGCATTAGTTTCTCATTATAGTTTCCATAACGAGAAGAAGAGAATTAATGATTTTGTTTGACGTTTTACCATTTCACACTTCACACTTCACTACATCCACACGCTGCTGTTTTCATTGGTGTACATCAAAACTGGGTGTACTCAGTTTTACAAAATGATGCAATGAGAAATGATGAGACGGGAATATATGATGTGATATCATAGAAAGTATATATAACATTGTTATATGTTGGATCACACCATCTGCAATTGTACAAATAAATGTACCCGAGTTCCTTGTCGAATTTAAACCAATAGCCCCGGAGTACAATTATAGTTTTTACTATTGGATATAGTGTTATCCCAAATATAACAATGCTACATGTGCTCATCTACATATACATATAACATGTATTTCAAATAAAACATACATTTTTCTTATTTTAAAAGTGTTACCAATGGTTATCCAATTTACAACATGCAAAGTTGTGAATAATAAACAATTGAACAAATTTAATAACAGAGTAATATTGTTTCAAACCATGTCTGAGTTCATCATACCAGAACATTGATTTGAAGGATGCCATGAAAGTCCTCATCAATATCTTGACCTTAAATATTATATCATCTGCCATCAACCTTTGTTAAAATATACTATTTTACTTATAACGCAACTTTAGTTATATAACTTCCCTGTAAAGAAAAAACGGAGATGAAAAAGAAACTACTTGCTCTCTTTGGCATTTCTGATGGGTGAATAAGAAGGTAATCAGTGTTGTTATTTTTAAACTTTTAATAATGATGTTGTCAGAAGATACAAGTTCCCAATTTCCGTTGTTGGTGCCACTGAAGATTTCTTATTCTGAATTGCCCATACACACTGATTGTTTAATCAAGATAAAGGAGAGTCTATTCTAACGTCAATGTCCGTGATTGATATTTATTCCTAGTAAGTATTTCATACACAACATTAATGATTGTTTATTGTTAATCTGAAATGAAAACCTTATTCACCTTATTGCTGTTTCATCCCTGATACCACGTCAAAGCCATGTCATCACTAGTTTACAAATACTTTGATGAGTAACGACGACAAAATAAATTAATGTTTATGACACGGGCACCTCATCATTTTTTTTTATTGCAGGAAAAAATAGGTACATTATACATCATGTACAAAATGTACAAAAAATAATAAGACAATGGATTGAACAAGATATGAAAGCAGGAAAACAGAACTTAAAGAGAATAGTTTGGATGGACACGACAGTGACAGGGTGCAGAATGTTAAAGGAATCACGACAAATTCATCATTTTTTAAAAGACATGATTTGTTATTGTCTAATGCCCCTATTTCACTACGACCCGAATTGCCACGAATCACCACGAATAGGCGGCTGCATAAATTCGTGAATATTTGTGAGCATTCGGCAAAATTCGTGAACAGCATTTACACTTGTACGAAATGTTTACAAACATTCTTAGCTTTTCATGCTAAAAACATACGAAACATGTACGAATTCTATACGAATTGTCTACGAATTGTAAGAAATGATTAAGACACAGTCACGAATGTACTACGAATTTCCACGAATAAGATACGATATCACGAATCAAGTACGAATAGTTTACGATAGTTCGTGACTATTCGGCGATTGCAAGTCATCAAACCATTATGGTGGCGCAATGGAGAGCACGTGTTGCTCTGGCACTCGAATTTGAACTTCAATATCAACATCAAATTGAATTAGCTCTTCGTAGACAATTCGTAAATGCTTCGGGGTTAATTCGGGATGAGAACATCAAAATTATCAACCACGAATTTCCAAGAATTGTTTACGAAGTTGTTACGAACGTCCCGAATTAAATACGAACAGTTTACGAAGCAACTACGAATCTGAAATTCGTAGATGATTCGTGAAAATCTTTTGACAAACAAAAATTTTTCCACGAATGCCACGAATTACAAGAATGTTGCCGAATCAACTAGGAATCATTTACGAATATCACGAATCAATTACGAATCATCTACGAATGTTCACGAAAGTACAAATTTTCCAATTCGTGGCGATTCGTGGCAATTCGGGTCGTAGTGAAATAGGGGCATAAGGGAACGCAGATGATACACCAGCACAAGCTAGACCTCTGTTATTTGCATCAATATCCGCATCTGACCAACAATGGTATCAATTTTATCCAGTGGCTTTATCCTATTAATAATACCATTCATTTTATAAGAACACATTATGGTCTTATAGATTATGACCTCACAATAAATGAATGCACGAGGCATTTTTTCATCTGAAAAAAGCTGTGTGGTTCGCAAAAGAATGTGTAACAAAATGATTTTGAAATTCCCAATTATTGTCATTAAAATGAATCATACGTTGAGTAGATGTAAAAAGGGAAAGGCAAACTATTTGGGGAATGAACAGTTGAATAATAACAGGAACATAATATGAGGCAAAACAGACTGTTTAAGTTAGAGAACGAAGAGTCACAAGGCGATTGAAACTACAAATTATTGGGGATTTGTATTGTACGTCTGTTTGTAACCAACATTGTACATTTTGGTTGAACAGGTGAGTGGACTTAGTACTTACTTAGAACTTAGTAGCTGTTGCAAATGCCAATCACTCGAAGCGCACCCAATGTATTCTGTGTTTTAGGTTAACAAAAGTATCAACCTCGTCAAAGAAATAACCAAAGGTTTGATGTTGATAGCATTCATTTATTTTAAAATTCGATAATGAGATTGCTTATAACAATAGAGAGAACAGAGGGGGAACGTTCAACTGTGACGAATGATCCTATCAAACTATAAATATTTACATTGTTTAAAAAATTGGAAGGTATGATTCCTTAATGGGTAAAGTTTTTCCAAGTCTTACCTAGCTTTACTTATTTGTGAATACGTTCGTAAGTTTAGTTAAAGTGATATCTAGAACACTATTACTGCAAGAACGTTTTCGAACTGTGTAAAGTTTATACAAAGGCTATTAAAACGTTAATTCACAACCACTGCTCCTTATATTTAAATATCTGGATGGACATACAGTGTACATGTATTATGTTTGAGGTCATCTTGTCCTCCTGAGTTCAAGCAGATAATCCTCCATCAAGTTTCACCAGCACTTTCCAGACAATAATATTTGATAAAGTTGTAACACAAATTTCAGTTTTAATTTAGAATAATGGCTTTGTGTTATTTTTCTATACACAGTTGGTTATGATTAACTTATTTGTTTTCGTTTGATGATTTCAAGAAGGTGATTATAAAAGTAAACATACTTTTATTTTATGTATGTAGAACTGGTTGTACTTTAGCTACACTAATTTCACTATTAGAGGAGTGGCAGTAAGCGACCCAATGCTGCACCAGTTCCATAAAGAAACCTCACTTAGGTCGCAATAGATTGCACAGATGTTAAGCATGCAACGCGCTATCAACTTCTCATAAGTACTTACCTTTGTTTACACACTTGGAGTGAAAGCCGGAAACTCCCATAGACAATATCATAACACCATTACTAGCGCAAATACACTGTTCGAACATAGTGCACCACACATATTGCAGACTATATGTGGCCCTATCAACAAACTTTTGATAGAGTAGTACGTTTAAGCAAGCAATTATATTTCATACTCCTCACATCATTGATATGCACAGATATTGGTCGTATTATGAAAACACATTAAATAGGATTCCTTCATTGCAGTTTCTGCGTCTTTCCAAATAGATACTCACAACATCAAGAACGTGATATCAAACATGTCTCTGACCCTATCATCAGAAGGATCCTTGAAGCCGAGAGCATAACAAGATTCAATCCATACATGCACAGAGACCAAGTGTATTACATTCCCCCCCCCCCCCCCCCCCCCCCCCCCCGAGACCAAGTGTATCACACCCCCCCCCCCCCCCCCCCCTCTTATAATTACGAGGTTTGGTCCTGTAATGCAAGACAATTGTGATACTTTCTTTGCCTACAATGAGCCCAGATTAAAACCCTTTGGAGGAGAGGACCAAATGAGGTGTGGAAGAACATGCATCTTTAAAGGATCCGGAGGTTAGCGTGGAAATGAGGAGCAGGATTCGGGCTGTTCTCCAGACACGGGTCGGATATTCCTGATATTTATTTGTAAGGTCAAAGAAGATACCAAGGAACCGTTTGTACTTGTACATTAACATCATTGACATCACTTGTGTCTCAAGGACAATACTGTTATACTCTATGTTCTATTATGAACAATGGTGTGGCGGTATAAAAAAAAGACATGGACTTTTTTTTTATTTATTTTATTATTATTATACAGCCCATTATTATTTACTTATCCTTTTACTTTACTTATAACACTCCTTAATTGAACAACAATACTGGCATGTTAAAAATGCATTATCAAGAAAAAAACTGAGTAAGGAACATAGTATCAAGTTAGTTCAGTCAAAACGTGTATTTATATTAACGTACAGTTATCTGTTTTCGATAAGCATCATCATCATCATAAACAATAGTATAGCGCCAATATCAGTAGATAACTTATCAGACCTGCAAAAAAGAATAATAACTTCTTGGGCTGAAAATTTTAAATTGCATAAAGTTTTTCCAATAATCAACAATCGAGGCGGAGAACCATTAAGATACCAGTCATTCAAGTCATTAGTGTCCTTATTGTGTATTATGCACAGACTTATGTATGACCATTTGTCTGATCAACAACATTTACTGGTATTGCTTTATCTTAGTCTCTTAGCGATGGTTATAACAGAACGTATAAGCTAACGAGCACTTACAACCTTCCAGGTTTGGAGTCGGCATTGTTGCATGAAAATCTAGTTTATAAGTTGTGTTAATTTATATTTACATGTACATGTACCTAATTACATTGCACACTATTTAAGAAATTGATTGCATAATGTGTTTGTTCACTGGCTTATAAACGATTTGAAAGGTGCAAGTCAAACTGGTATAAATGCCGGAGCTTGTCGCCAGTGAACAAACACATTGTCAAATCTATTTCTTATAAATTCAAACTTTGCAATTTAAGGGACTTCTCATCAGTAAATAAACTTTTCAAAATAAAAAAAAGCTCTGCAAAAAATTTATAGTGCATGATGAAACAAATGTTTAGTATTGTCTTAAATCAGGCGCTTAGCTCCGCCCCCAATAGCACCGCATCACTTATGTGTCACTTATGCGCAAAACGTACTTCACAAGAAATATGATTAAAGAATTTTATTATATTGTCATGGTTGGATTGAATACAGATTATTTGAATACTAATGATGTATATTATCACAGAAAGTTCACTCACCAAGTCGACACATACAATATATAATGAATCCGAAATATATTCTCCATTAATCTTAACGAGAAATAACATAGTACATATGATCATTTAAATACTTACAGGGTGTCATTCGATTTTGTTTCGTTTTGTTTTGATACATATAGATGTTCAAAAGCGGATAACTCTTTCATAAGTTTCTATGTTTGTATTTAAAAATGAATTTGCCAAATGTATAATGCGTAATGCTCAATGGACTTACATCTGGATTATGAATGTAAGATTAGAAATGGCACATAGCAAATGACGGACTAGTGTATTCATGCAGATTTGTTATCACTTATCATATTTTTGAACAATATTTCATAACTTGAAACTTGAAGAAATCCATCACTGCAGTTGAATTGGACAGATAATCCTCAGTCTGCACACCCCAGGGACTGACGTCTCGGTATTAATTATAATAAATCTCAGGTGAACATAAGCTTGATGTATGGCATTTTTCTGGCTACTGATGGAGATAATAGCATTGACGTGTCATCTTGATTGATAAATACTGTTATTGATGTTCGCTACTCACCCGCTGCGTTTGGCAAAACTCCCATGTTGCCAAAAAATAAATAAATAAGATCAGAACGTAAATGCAATCTACTATGATTAAACCATATTTTTACGAAATTGATGTTTGAGATTAAATCAATTCCGCTTCGAGAGGCTCATGGTGTCACCTTGGGCAAGGGACTTTATCGAAATGTGCCTTTGTTCACTCAGCAGTACAATTGAGTACCTGGTTTCGAAGTGAAGGCAATGTGACTGACAACCTTCGAATGCCTTTATTGGTAGCCCAGGTTGCATACTCCAAAGGGTTTGAGAATGAAAAAGGAAATATGTTGGTCCGTAAACCAGGGTAATAATGTGTGTAGCGCTTTGAGCACTACCCTTTATTTTGTAAAAATAACTAAAATTTTAAATTTAAAAATTCGTAACAAAATATTTTGATAAAACACATCGACAAATATAAGACATATTCTATATAAAACAATTAAATGTGCCTGATTCTACACACATTTGCAACATCTTAAACATGGAAGGAATCATGTCATTTCTAAACCCTGTCTTCATTAAACAAAGATATTTACCTAACATTTAACCACAGTCATCAATTAATTCATTCAAAGTACTGAAGATGAGTATTGTACCATAATTACTTTTATCTGAACCTTTACAAATATTGAATTAATCGAAACCAACTTAGGTGTGTACTTTCTTTTGTCTTGCAGTTTAGTGTTTGAAACATAAAATGGGTAGCTTATTTACTTCTTAAAAACAGCAATAAAGGCTGCCAGGTTAATCAATACATAGCCTAATACGAAAGTTGTCTATGGCATGTATGTTTTGCTCATTGTGAAATTGGTCGTAACATATATTTCAATACGATTGATTAGAACATAATTTATAATGTCAGAATTGTAAACATGCAGAGATAATAATCCATAACAGAATGTTAAAGTTCTCATACACACAAAACCACAACAGTGACCTTGAGTGCACGAATATAGGGTAACTCATCCAAGCTCGGAAACTGACTATCAAACAGGAAATTGCATGGTAATCTTTAAATAGATTAATTAATTGAATTCACAGTGACTGCGTGATGAACTCAACAACATCACTATTCGTTAGAGATAGCATTGTATGGACGATGTTAATCGTAAACTCAGTCGCAGTCGGACAGGACCCAAGCCGTGTCTTGTCTGAACACGAAATCGTTATTTCGTTGCAGTTTCATGACTGCATATGCTAAATAGGTTAACAGTGAATCAAATGTTGTGACATGTGACAAAGATTGCGAATCGAGACTATTGTGGATGGTAACAATGTACTTATAGGAAACTAATGAACTTCGACTTGGTTCATTTTGAATTGTTGAATAGTCATATAACCATAATGAATCGATAGCCCATTTTTCTTTCATCCAGTGTCTATTTATCGTTGACATACATTCGTAACAATGTAATACTTTCTGCATCACTGAAAGAAATAGAAATGGACATAAACATTATAAATAGTCTTAACGATATCGCCTAGTTACTTAATTATGCTAATTGCATAATCGCAAAAAAATAACAAGAGGCATCTAGAAAGCTGGCTTATCCACTTGGGCGCAGATAAGTTGAATGATCAGGTTAAACTATATAACTAAAAATGATAAAAAGATCGTGTGAATAATGTTGTATGTATGCGGTTCATTTTTATGACTCTAATAACCATAATAAGGTTATGATCAAAAGAGCCATTAACACATGACGTATCTGGCCTGTGTGTTGTACAGCTTATTGAACACTTATTTAAATAGTGTAGAAATTTCAGTATAGACATCATATTATCAAGAATCATTATCAATAGTTGTTTCATGTTGTCATATTATTAATTCACGTAGCTGAATAGTTCATGTAGATGTAGTTATGAATATAAACAATGTACACACGTTTTTGATATCTTATTAGTTTAATCCGTGATTTATATTGCCTTTAGGACTAGCTTTGTATTTAAATGAAGTTTTTTGACAAATGCAATTATATGCTACCAAGTGCCTTGACTGGAAAATAACCTAGGGTTAAGCATGTCTTCTGGGGATCTTCAGTCATCGATCCTAGTGAATTCTACCCCAATGCACGATCTATATGCCAGTTAATCAATAAGTAAAGTAATCATTACAAACACATTAAGGTGAATGCCTTTAGTAACAGCCAGGTAGCAAGATATTTGCACCTATCCATGACGAGGTGAAAAATGCTTCGCTAGTAAGAGATTGCCTATTGTACAATAAAAGTTGCAAAAGCGTGCACATGGTGAAATGAATATTACCATAATTGTATTAAGATTTCTTATAAAGACCAATGGCACCTAAGTTAATTAATTAAGTCATGTTTTGGAATGTTTCATAGATCCCATATATCTTATATTTCCACAGCATTAGGTTTTGTTTCAAATGGTTTGAAATCGCTGTACTTTACCACCTATATATAAAATACTCTTAAGTTATTGATGCTATTAATATAGATTCATGCGTTCTTTATGTCATATGTCATTAAATACCTGATACCATATGTCACGAGTAGATAGGAAAATGGTACGTTGTAAACCTTTGTAATTACACATTAGAGTGTACTTTTTATCAGGAGGTGAGGTGAGTTGGGGTTTAAAGCCGCTTTCAAGATTATTTCACGTATATCGCAGCCGCTAGTATTATGGGAGGAAGAAAGCCTGCAACGTCGTGTGACTATGCATTGTGGTGAACCCTGCGAGCATCGGCTGGAACTATCGAACAATGGGTGGTACTACGCTGAAATTCAGTGTAGCATTGCACCCAAACCTTACTGCGTGTAGAACAGTTCTCTACTGCAGACAAAGTTGCCGTGCCCCTGGCGGGATTCTAACCACATATCTTTTGATCCGAAGCCGAATGCGCTGCGCGTTCCCACCCCTGTTTTTATCAGGAAATAGAAGCCAGAAGGTTGTACACTGCAGTGAAGAAAAGACCTATTATCAAATTTGTTTTGATTGCAGAGTTCCCATCAGCCTGAGTGTACGAGTATCGATAGAGGTCTCCCGATGTGTCTGCTACTGGGACATACACAGTTAATTCTACAGAAGCGAAGCTAATGGAGATAAAGCGAAGGATATTAAATGTCGGTATTCCACTACTTCCGATAGGCCATGTAGTATTAAATAATTACATTAATTACAGTAAATTATAGACTCCTTTTATAACAGTCCTCGAATGTGTTATTCAATGACAGCCGAACATACGTTATGTACATGTATGTATGCTGTCAATTCATCGATTAAAATAATCTAATTTTTTTACAATAGAAAGCAGTGGGTTGTGAGAGACCATGTCATTCAAATAACGAGCATATTTGTTTTGCTTTTATTTGACAAGATAAATACGATTGTGCTTCTAAGTAGATTGATTTGTTGAAAAAAAGAAGAAAGGAAAATGCAGCTTATATGTCTCTTAGGATCAAGTAGTTATGGCATTGGAATCTGATTCTTTACGTAAATCAAAACATATCTCAAAAGTGCATCTGTTAACGAGAGAGGTTGTGAATTATATTTTGTTCGATACTATCTATAAATAGCAGATATTGTACTATGCTCAATGGTTTTAGATATATATATATATATATATATATATATATATATATATATATATATATATATATATATATATATATATATATATATATATTACGGAATGCGGCTTACCCCCATCCTCTAAATTGCATTTTCCTAAACTATTCTATTAGCTTTAAATATTGTGTTAAATTCTTTTGACCTCCTCAAAAGTAGGCAACTTTTCAAGATTAATATTAAATGGTAACTAATTCAGAAAGATATGCATACATTTAACCGTGATATAAATACTGATCACTGTGACAGTACGGACGTGATCTGTGTCAATGTTCGGTTGAGAGTGGGTTATTGACTGAAGCATTACGTACAAACAATGTTATCTCTGACGAAGTAGAATGTTGTTGGATGCGTTACCCAGTGACTGTAAATTCAATTATAGCATCTATTCATGTACTTCCACGCAATACCTGTTTGGTAGTCAGATTTAATATTGGTGGATTAACGAATTTACACATGTACTTTTCTACTTCTCTACTACAAACGTACAGTGACAAGCTCAATAAGAACACAATAAACAATTGTCAGATTATTACCGGTGTGTTGAATCTGACTGCATCTATGAAAAGAATCAAATGAATCCTTGAATAGATATTCCATTTTCAACGGACATACATGTAAGTATGTTCGTACGTACGGACATATGTACAGACATGTACCAGCTCTCGAATACTATATACATAGAATAATACCAAAGCGGGAATGCCATACTGTTGTTACAACTCGAGTGACTGTAAAAGTGATATATCATTTTACTTCACGAGTCTGCACGTGATGGCCGCTTTGTGCCTGCTATGTCGTTGTTAAGGAACTGAAACTTCCGTTAAAGTTTATTTGTTGAAAATCCCAATAATAATCATGTATGTGTAAATGAGATTAATTAAATAAAAAACACAGCTACATTGTATTTTACGTTCTTAAACTTATATTTTAAAATCGATTTATTGTCTGTAAAATCAAAATCAAGTTTTTGCACTTTGCAAGTTCCGAGGCCACAACTGTTACCGTGATATAGACATGGTCATTCACTCAGTTTCATAATCAGCCAACAGGGCTGGGTTTTTTATTGCTCATTCATTAAAAAATCAGATAAAAACATAAGTCCGCGCTAATCTGGTGACCAGTTCCCATTTCTGCCATGCCAAAGACTTTTTAAGAACATTTTAAATATGCTGTAAATCTTCTTACAAAATCAAAATTTATTATCACATTGGCTCCAACGTGGTTATTGACTAACAGTTTATAAACAAATAATTAGGCAACTGTCAAATACGTCTAGGGACATGATGTTTGTGGGGGAAAGACATGGAATCGCTATTAAAAATAGTTTGGGGATAATATACAGTGAGCATATCATTTCCATAAAGATTAAAATAAGAGATAATAAAGCTTTCTTCATAGATAAGGACATCAATCGAAGAGGGTGATTATTGTGTATATACTTTGCATTTGAGCGTAGAAAAATACTATTTTGTTTTATTTTAAATGATTTAAGGAGCTTCCTATTCGAACAAATATTCCTGAATACTGCTTTAACACTTTATACTCAACCCCCTCAAACATGAACTAGTTTTCAATTCTAGATAAAGCAATAATTCTTCATTTTGAAATAGTCAACCGTTAGTCATCCTCGGTTACCAAGGGTTTTATATATGCTCCGTTACTCTCCGCTATATCATTCCTGGGACACTCCATCAGAGACATCTTTACTCTAACATCTCTACATCTTAACCTACCCTGCTACGCAGCTTGGACCTGCGAGTCAATGACGATTCATATCACTTTGTTACAAAGCACGGAACTCTTGGGGGTGGTCAGTTTGTTAGCAATCAGTCACTGGTTATCTCCCTTGACCATTTCTGTCTAATCCTACCTAACATTTTCATTGGTTACGGATTTCGTCACGCCAGCCAAGGGTGAGCCAAGTTGAGTACAGATTTCTCTGATAGAGTGTCCCAGGGTTGATAAAGTGGAGAGTAACGGAGCATATATAAAACCCTATGTAAACCGAGGACGACCGTTAGTAACATTGTCTTGCACAGTGTATCATATTGAATTGCTTTTCCTTTAAGAAACAGCTGCTACCATAACTTGTTTATAAGGAACTGTTAACAAGGTAGACAATTTTATCGAGGTTCGCAGTACTAATTTGAGGATAACGATCATAAACCTGATGAGAACGTGGAGGGTTATTTAATATTATTCACAGACTGTTGGCTATGAATGCGTTATAGGTTATGAACGATAATGAAGTATAGTCTTTACGATCTATGATCCATTAAATAGGTTTTTAAGCTTAATGATACATGTTCTTTTACAATCCTTGTTACGTTACTGGCACAGAGTCATTTACATTTGGTAAGGTAAGGACGTAATTTTAATAGAAATTGCTTGTCGGTTAATACCGATGCACTATTTAAAGGGGCAGTAGCACGCTTTTTTCGCTAAAATAAAGCAATGAAATGTATTTTTAAAAATAATGTCACCAAAAGTAAAACAACCTTTTCACTTCGGAAAATCAAGTTAACAAAATGAATGTGCATGGTTAGGTTAAGCCATGGGAATGGGTTATGTAATTTGAAATAATATTGAAATGGCCGCCATGCAATTTTTGCTAAGTATATAGTCAACAGCGTTTTTACCACTACGGATAATTTGTTTGTGTAATAAGATGTTTTACCCTCTCAAGTAAATATAAATGACATAAAGTATTATAATAAATGGGAAATTTGAAAAAATTAAATTTGCAAAAACATGCTTGGTATTGTTGTTGGTTTGCAGTTGAAATCAGTAAATCAATATTGAAGCAGCGTTTATAGACTAGCATCAGTAATTGCCATTGACACATCCACGATATTTGCCCAAAGATCTAACAGGAACCCGTTTTCTGCAAATTTTATTTTTTCAAATTTCCCATTTATAATGATATATATATATGATATATTTACTTTAGAGGATAAAACATCTTATAACACAGACCAATTATCCCTAGTGGTAATAACGGTGATGCGTATAAAGCAAAAATTGCATGAGGCAATTTTAATGTGAACACGTTTTATTATTTCGAATGACAAAAACGATTACCGAACCATGTACCCACATTTTTTAACTTGATTTTACGAAGAGAGAAGGGTATTTTACTATTGATGTCATTATTTTTCAAATACATTTCATCGACTTATTTGAGCGAAAAAACATGCTACTGTTCCTTTAAAATAAATGGTTATATCTGTTGAAATGATCACAGCGATTTTATTATCTCATAATAGATTCTTCTCAGTAAACATATGAACTAATGTTGACGAACAAGTGTATTAATACAGTGGATAGCATACAGTTTTTTATGACAGTTTCCGAAATGGATGTTCTACGGATTCACAGCAATTAAGATGTGCATCTTTAGAACTTGTTTAACAGTCAGGTGATTGTGAGCTCCTTAATTCACTTACTTCTCCATTTAATGAGGGAGCTAAATGTGCCAACGAATATAACAATGCAACTAGATTTAAGTACATTGGAGTAAAACGTCGATGCTTTACATTGTTCACTGTGACACCAGACTAAAGAAAGTTAACCCAATGTAACTATCGTCAACCTTCATGATGTTTTTGTTTATTATATGCCATGTATTATTTTCTCTTGTACCACCGATGGTGGCTGTTTGAGAAATAAAGAAAATTGAATATATTGCTGGTGTCGATCCGCGGTAAGCTTTGAAGTTTGGGTGTTGTTTTAGTACAAGGGTTATCACCTAATCACCTAATCACCACATCGCACACCGTGTTCACATTCACTGAGATTAATTGAACATAATTTATGAAGTGAACATATTTCAGTAATAAATAAATAAATAAATAAATAAATAAATAAATAAATAAATACATAAATTTGATATAGTTTAATATTCCATAGAGCTATTCTATTGTCTATTGCATTACTATCAACTTTCTATATATTCTCTATACTATTCAACATCTAACATATCTATACTGTCTATACACTTTTAAGTAAAGGACCAATACCAAAACACAGAAAACAAGCTGGTGCAGTATGCTGGCGGCCAAAGACAACCAATAAAAAAGAAGTACCGTGACCTGGAACTGTGGCACCAGCTTAAGAATGGACAATCTACTGTTAGAGAATTTGCTGATTCGGCATCCTATCTGTTACATCTCTTCTGAATGTAATTTGTGTTGATGTATCTGTATGTATGTATTATGAACAATGTATGTATTATGTAATTCAATGAAGAATTGGATTGTAAACAGATTATATGAATAAAGATTGATGTGCGAGTACCGATCCAGGATACAAAAGTTTATACATTTATTTTCTTATCATTTTATATTCCTCAAATGTTTTAAATGATCAAATCAAACTGATTGTGCCTAATGCAGTTCCGTGTTAATCATTCTGAATAGTACACATATAATACATTTATAAAATGAATGTACACATGTCTATATACAGCTGTATTTATATATGTATTTAATTACGAACCTTTTTTTATCATTTCTTTAAACAATAATGTTTTAATACACTCAAATAAAACATATATACTACTATATGTATGTCACTCTCTATTATATGTTTCAATGTATATGTTATGTGAAGTAAAACACTATTTACGTGGCATGTTTTCTCATTAGGCGTGCTCTCATCTGCATAATCCGGATTATCATCTTCTAACAACATGTCGACGCGTCGTTGTCTTTATAATCCAACTTAATTGCTGAAACACTGACAAACTCAGAACATCGACCTTGTTTCTTCACTCATCCATGAATACGAGACTGGAGGTCGACTTCCTGAGGCCAAACCATATTGCAACTGTCAGAGCATGAAATATTTCAACAGCCTTGAATACTTGTCAAACAGAATTTAGAGCGTCTATCGCTATTCGTCATTCATTATTCAGAAGCAAATGTGTTTATATTCACCCTTCACATTGCATGACAATTAGCATATAAGTGTGGAATTTTAAATGACAGATGATGATGGGAATGAAATTAAATTTCTCCAAAAGATGTATCGATGTGCAAAACACAATTTCCACTGATAAAGCTGATATCAGAAACAAGAACAAATGAAATGTATAACGACCAAGAGTGAAGGAATGGATACGGTGACTGATTTACTTAGGGGTGATGATAGAATAAAGTCTTAGGAATGACACCTGAAACGTTCAAATCATCAGCTAAGGATGTTCATGGAATAAAATCATGATGAGGACTTGAGAAGCTCTTCGTAACATTGGGAGACGATAGTGAGTACTTTGTCCTAGTGAAATCAGAACTTCAAATCAGGGAACTTAATGAGAATCTTATAGAAAAGCTTGCTTCATCTTGAGCAAGAACTATCGACAAAAACATTGATAACATAAATAAAAAGATTGTAAATAATTGTGTATTAAGTAAGCTTTGAATTCAATTCCGTTATTCTGATATATGTCGTTTCAACATGATGTATTTATCTGCATCTTATCACAAGAAATATTTTATTTGGCACTTTATTCTAACTTACGTTCCAGATACTAAACAATAGCATTATAATTGTTAACCATACAAGAAAGAGCATCAAGACTTCACGGAAAAGTTATCCAAATCAAAATTCTCCATTAACTTAATATATGCATTTTTCATATAACAGCATCTTCAAATTTTGATTGAAAAATTCTCAATCGATACATTTCTACATAGCAAGTCCACACCTACACATATTCTGTAGTTTTAAATCATTATTTGAACAACGAATTTGCATGAATACAAAATCGCTCACTGCTTCATCTGAATACATTTGCGTGAGGAGTCCTATTGATACCTGGTCTCTTCAGCTAATAACTTGAAAACAACCGTGAATTACCTACACCAACAAAATCAATATGCTCTTGTTTTCTGTAAATAAACACACTAAAAAAAGTTAAGCACCCCCTTCATTTTTTTAATAGGGGTATGTTTCAGAGACCCATTATAGCAAAACTAAAGATCCCACAGGGGAAAAACGAATTTCAGGAGCAAGTGTAATTAATTGTTTTAATCGTTGACATTTTTGTGTAATCTTCAGAGATTTCAAATGACCAAAAGCAGGAAACAAAAATTGACTGGAAAATGGTGAAAAACACAGACTCGTAAATGTATTGTCATTTCAAGTTTGACGACTGAACATGATAAAGAAATCATACTGAATAACCCATGCCATTGTCTTAGAAACGATTTAGTGTCAATATCGTGTGCTGCCACCGCGTGCCTGAAGTACTGCTGCCAGTCTTCTGGGCATACCCCTGACAAGGTTCTTTAATTCTTCCATGGGGATTTGCTGCCACTCATCGTGAAGTATGGCCTCCAGTTGTCTTAGATTGTGTGGAGCAGGGTTCCTTCTCTGTAGACGTCGACCAATCAAATTCAAATCTGGAGACAATGCTGGCCAGGGGATACGAGAAACAGCATTGTTCTCCAGATGTTGAGTCACAGCTCGTGAACGGTGAGGCCGAGCATTATCATCCATGAAAAGGGGTCGAGTTGCAAGTCTGTGATCATCAAAATGGTCAATCACAACTGGATCAAACACTTCTGCAATGTAGCGGGCGCCGGTAAGTGTGCCTTGTAGTGTCACCAAATCCAACTTGCAATCACAAGAAAAGCAACCCCACACCATAACGGATCCTCCACCATATGGAACCCTTGGAAGAATGTTCCTTGGTGTGTATCGACTGATCTTGACTCCCCAAACTTTGATTCGCCCGTCAACGGTATGGAGGAGGAAGCACCTTTCGTCTGACCAGTTGATACGTCTCCATGACCTCAGGTTCCAACGCTGCCGGTCACCACACCACATCCTACGATCCCGTTTATGACGATTAGTAAGGTTTGGACGTCTGATGACACGTCGAGACCTTAAACCTGCTGCTTTGAGGCGGTTCTTCACCGTCTGATTGCTGATACGTCTATAGGGTAGCCAGGCTTGTTTCAAGACGGTAATTGACGCAAACGTTTGACGTCGTTGATGACGCAATAGGTTCCTGTCCTCTCGCAATGTGGTAGCTCGGGGCCTTCTGGAACGTGGTCGATCGAGAACATGGTTAGTTTGGGCATGTTTCCTCACTAAACGACTGATGACCAAATAGTGGTAACTAGTTCTTCTCCCAATGTCCTTGTATGAGAAACCTGCTAAATGCTGTCCAATAATTTGCCATCTCGTAGCCTCAGACAATCTCCTTCGTGGCACTGTTCATGAATTTTGTGTATTGAACTGACATTGAAGCCGTAAAAGGCGTTTATTTAGCCATGGTAAGTCGAAGGGTGAAATTGCATTTTGCTGAAATCATGGGTTGCATGATATGCATGCCAATAGCTCCGTTCGTGAGAACCGTTCCATAACAGAAACCACACCAGTTCCCATCCAGAATACCGTATTTGGCCTGTCTATCGAATTGAATAACATGATCAGAAAATCCAAAATGGTATACAACTTTTAATTTGGGGGTGCTTAACTTTTTTTACTGTGTATTTTAGGCTTCCCATGCAATCAGAACGTGTTTTCCTAAGGATTTCGCTTAATATCTTATATTTCTTTCTCATGTTATGAATTCCATGTTAGACTTGAGCTTTATCACACATTTCAAGCGTTACGGTACAATTCAGAATGTTTATGAATGTGATGTGGTTTGTGAAGTGTTTGATCATTGAAGACGTATACAATTGTAATGGTTATGTATAATAACCTTATAAGAAATGGATTCTCATGTAAATATCGATGGAATTTGCTTGACAGGTTCGCCAGTTATGATAATCATGTTATTATTGGCTCGTAAAAATGTGATATAAACTGAATTGCAAAAGAAACGCCACCGAAATAAAAAAAAGGTTATTATTTTTCGAGGAACGAAGCCTATTGATTGAAAACACTTCAAACATGTCTTCTAAATGTACCCTGTACATTCATTGTACGCAAATGCAAGTTTTCTTCGTAATTTTCGCGAAAAATTATCTTATTGGTCAAAACTTTCAGATTGTGTACAACGTTAACCAAATTAAATTTGGGTATAAAACATCAACAGAATGGAGGTTTTGCATTACAATATTCGATAGCAAGCGACGAACACGGCTTTTTAAAAGTGCTACAGAAAAAGATAGAACAATTTGCATCCTGCAGGTTGGAGCCACGCTTAACCAAGTTGCCGAATCATGGATTGCATCAAATGTACAATAGCCAGATTCGCTCAATTTTACAGACTAACTGGTAGCATTACGTACAAGCCAGGGAGTGGAAAACCAAAGTTATCCACACCGTAGAAAGACTGATCTGCTGACGTGTCACCCATTGAACAAGTTTTTAAATTCCAACCTCGGCCATTTACAATAGAGACCTGGCCTTTTCATGTGTTTGTAAGCCTTCATACACCGTTAAGCTTAAAAAATCGTTATTCTATTCAATGGTCTAAACAAAACTGATGATCGAAAACTGGACAATTGACCCTTTACGTCACTTCAATTAATTTTTTTTTTTTTTTATAATTTTATTTCTTTTACAGATACATAGACATATATGAAATGTTCATAAGACAGTATTTTACAACATAATATAGGTACAAATGTTGAAAACAGAGCAACTGCAAGCTAACATTGCAAATTCAATTGAATAAAACGTAGAGTTCAAGTGTTTATGGACCTGGCATTTCCATACTTTCACCGAAGTTGCAGAGTGTCAATCTTTAAAGAGATTATGGCATACAGACCAGAATTTTGTGAACTTCGAATAGTTGCAATCTGAGTAACAGATGCGTTTATCAATTTCATAGACATTGTTTAAATCTTGTTTTATAATGTTAAATTGCGGTACAGTTTCCTTTAACTTTGATATGTATATATTATATTTGACTGTTGTTATAATAAGATTAAGAATCATATTTCGTGTTTCCGGATATCCTAGGCATATGTTTCGTTTTGAGAGGTTTAATATTGAATCTGTTTTCTGCTCTATCCATGTCTTTAGTCTATCCCAGATGTTATTTACTTTCGGGCAATCATAGAAAATGTGCACTATAGTTTCTACAGATACTTTACAGAAAGTACATTTGTTTGTGTCTTTCAATTTCATTTTAAATAGAAGGTCGTTCAATGGAAGAATTCTGTGTAAGATCGAATATTGAAACCAAATTTGTTTTGTGCCAAGATGTGATGAAAAAGGTGTATAATTTATTTCGGTCCATTCATTTTTAGCTATTGTTTGATTTAAGTCCTTTTCCCACTTATGTTTATATTTATATGAGTTCCCACTGATAGAACTTTGAAGGGTATCATAGAATAGCCTGCATCCTTTGGTTGGTTTTACGATATCTACGATGAAATATGGCAGGATGGGATTGGTTAACTTATTTGATAACTCGAGATTTTTTGCCTTAAGGTAAGCTTTAATCGATTTTACTATACCGGCATATTCTAAAAAGTTTGTTTTACACGTGTAGACATTTTTTAAAGTTTCAAGATTTAGAAAATCACCTTTTTCATTCACGATATCATTTACAAATATTATGCCATGATGTATGTAATGTTTATAACATATTTCTTGTTTGCCAATTGTTATATTTTCATTACACCAAATTGGTTGGGATAAAACATCATTGACATCATTAACCTTTGAACCTTTGTTACTGATAAAACATCCCCATGCTCTTAGCACATCGCGCAAAACAAAAACAAAACATCAACATAATTTTGCATTACAATATTCGATTGCAAGCGACGAACATGGCTTTTTGAAAGTGCTACAGAAAAAGAGAGAACAATTTACATCCTGCAGGTTGGAGGGATGCCTAATCATGGATTTCATCAAGTGTACAATAGCCAGATTCGCTAAATTTTACAGACTAACTGGTAGCATTACGTACAAACCACGGAGTAGAAAACGAAAGCTATCCACGCTGTAGAAAGACTGATCTGCTGACTTGTCACCCATTGAACAAGTTTTTCAATTCCAAGCTCGGCCATTAACAATATAGACTTGGCCTTTTCCTCATGTGTGTGTAAGCCTTATTACACCGTTAAGCTTAAAATATCGTTATTCCATTCAATGTTCTAAATAACCCGATGATCGAAAACTGGACAATTGACCATTTAGGTCACTTCAATTAATGGTTATTTTTACTGAAAGACCCTTCCAAATGTATGTATTTTCCATAAATAATATTATTATATGCGTTTGTTTGATTTGGGACCAAAAATGTTTTGGTTGCGTCAGTTTAGTTTATATCAGTCAAGCTATCTATTAAGACATTGTTCATGTTACTAATGTGCATGTTACCTCACATACACATTGATCATTAACATGGACGGAATCCGTGTACCTAAATATGACAATGTAGGACAGAAAAAAGATAAAATGTTGTAAAGTGCAAATCCGAAAATCAGGCTTACGATTTGTGTTATCGACTAATTCATAAGCGGTGTATGTTATCTATCACATACAAATACGAATCAAACATTTTACACAAACGATCATGTAAGAAAATAGGCGGTCGGTTAATTCTTCCAATCTCCACTATGGGTAGCATTCCACTTCTCAATTTCGCTACAGATAATTTGACACTCGAATGAGATACGTTTCAGTGTTCGGACTAGATTTAAACATTCTGTACAATGTATGTCGGTAGCTTGTTACCGTTTACTTACCCTCTGTTTTTATACATCCGAAATTCTTGAAAATGACCACACACATCACCCTGACTGTGCTGAAACTTACAGTTATGCAATTAGATTTACTTTCATCAAGCCCTCATATCTTCTTTGGTAAAGCCTTAAAGTTCAATGTTCAAACGCAGATAATGTGGATCTGGCTTTAGTCCCATACTGCAGGGATTGGAGATATTACGATTAGAAGATTGTACAAATGTAGTTGATAATATTCTTAAATTGCTCATCTTAGCATATGGTGAGACGGTTCAGTACAGACAAGTGGAGAGGAGGCTTTAAAATACTGGAACCGTATTTAAGTTAACAACGATTGCTCTATTATCATTCATATGTAGTGATAAGTAAGGGATGTTTTAAACCAGAGGTTGATAATTAAGTTATTTCATTATACCTCTATTAAATTACTGAGAATTTCATTGGTCAGTTCACACAGCATGATCAAAACATATACGTCAGTGATGAGGTCAGTTTTCTGACAGAACTTTCCGTCACTAACCCGAACTATTGACTCTTCACGTGATGGCGTACTTTTTTACAAGTAGTTGCATTTATTTAAATGTTATTTGAGACCTGACATCATTGGTTATGTTTGACTCTACAGCGATAAATAAACATATGACAATCTCATATGTTGTCACGTACACAGAAGCCACATAGCAGACTGCGTTTATCAAGAATTCACACTTTTATCATTGAATGTACCCACGTTAAAATACTATTACAATCAATTACTAGTTATTCCAGTAATTCTGTTTATACCAATGCTCAAGTACTTAGATGATTCTATTCAGAGAACGGACATGAACTAGACAAAGTCAGTGTTATGTTTGTGTGTGTAAGGATTATCCCTAAGTAAGTCTTCATTTAGTCCTGTTAAGTCAATCTGCAGATATGTTAATGTTGGAAACATTGCTGTGATCAGATCAGATTGTAATAGAATGCAATAATGACTGCACTGTTGCTGAAAGTTCTAGTTCACAAAACATGGATTGATCTCTCACTAATAGGCAGAGTTTTTTAGCCAAATGGAAACATCAGTAATGCGTTTGATTACTACAGAACATCTGATAAAATACATTTCAACTTTTACCAATACAGAATGCTGTCTTTGAAATGTTCTTACATTAGTTTCTCCTTATAGTTTCCATAACGAAAAGAAGAGAATTAATTATTTTGTTTGACGTTTTACCATAGACTTCACACTTCACTACATCCACACGTTATTGTTTTCATTGGTGTACATCAAAACTGGGTGTACTCAGTTTTACAAAATGATGCAATGAGAAATGACAAGAGGGAAATATATGCTGTGATATCAAAGAAAGTACGTATAACAGTGTTATATGTTGGATCACACCATCTGTAATTGTACAAATAAATGTACATGAGTTCCTTGTAGAATTCGAACCAATTGCCCCGGAGTAATATTGGATATAGTGTTATCCCAAATATAACAATGCTACATGTGTTCACGATCTACATATAACATGTATTTCAAATAAAACATACAGGTTTCTTATTTTGAAAGTGTTACCAAGGGTTATCCAATTTAGAACATGCAAAGATGTGAATACCGAACAATTGAACAAGTTTTATAATATTCGTATTAACATTGTTTCAAACCCTGTCTGAGTTCACCATACCAGAACATTGATTTGAAGAATGCCATAAAATTCCTTACCAATATCTAAACCTTAAATATTATATCATCTTTCAATAACCTTTGTTAAAACTATACTATTTTACTTATAAAATGTGTGCTGATAACGCGACTTTAGTTATATTACTTCCCTGTAAAGAAAAAACGGAGATGAATAGAATATTATCTCTCTTTGGCATTTCAACGAATGCTGATGGGTGAATAATAAGGTAATCAGTGTTGTTATTGTTTAACTTTTAATAATGATGTTGTCAGAAGATACAAGTTCTCAATTTCCGTTGTTGGCGCCACTGAATATTTCTCATTCTGAATTGCCCATATACATTGATTTGTTTAATCAAGATAAACGAGAGACTATTTTAACGTCACTGTCCGTCAATGATAATTTCCTAAGTATTATTTCATACACAACATAAATGACTGTTTATTGTTTATCCTGAAACGAAAACAGTGTTTTACGTAATTTTTGTTTAATCCCCGATACCATGCCATCACATGTTTAAAAAAATAATATAACGAGTAACGACGACAAAATACATGTATGTTTATGACACAAGTGCCTCATCAACATTTGCTATTTTCCAAGGGCACGCATATAACATACCTGCACCAGCATAGACGAAATGGGATGTCAACATGTTTGTCTGTCCTAGGTCTTGTAGAAAACTATCAAACCTTATAGTTTAAATATGGTAGAAACATTATTTTGTTAATACTTTTATTTCATATTTTCTGGAAACGAATTAGCCAGATCTATCACATGTTCTCTCTGAGAGAGCTGAACTAAAAGTTCGTTTGTTTGTCTCATAAACCCTCAGATTTTAAAATGTTTGAATCAGTGAAAAAGGATATTGGAAAAATTAAAATGTGACTCAAACTGCTTTGATAACAATTGTTTGCTCGTTATATTTCAACTAGCGATGTCATTTCCTAAAGTAAAGTTTCTGAAATATAACATGTAAAGTTCTATGTAGCACTTCATTACTACATGTTAAATGTTAAAGCACGTGACACCAGCGTAATTCCAAATAGGTTCCGATACTAGACCTCTGTCATTTGCCTTGATATCCGCATCTGACCCCATATGATATCGAATGTATCCAGTGGCTTTATCCTATTAATAATACCATTCATTTCATAATCATATGTTTAAAACTATTCTTACTACTAATGATCAATCTAAAATGTGTGTTTTCATGTTATCAACCATTTGTAAATCTGTAAACTTGTTCCATTATGTATTGTATATGAATCGTGTATCCCTGTATTTGAGGCCAGGGGCCTATATACTTGAAATAAAGATGATGATGATGATGATGATGATGATAGAATACCATTCATTTAATGAGAAAACCTAATGGTCTTCTAAATTATGACCTCACAATAAATGAATGCAAGAGGCATGAATTCACATCTTCATCTAGACAAGGTTGTATGGTTCACATAAATATGTGTAACAACATCATTTTGAAATTCAAAATTATTGTAATTAAAGTTAAGTAGATGTACAAATAAAGGGAAGGGCAAACTATTTTGGGAATATACAGTTGAGTAATAACAGGAAGGCAAAACAGACTGTTTAAATGAGGGAACGGCGATTGGAACTACATTATTATTATGGGGATATGTATAGTCCGTCTGTTTGTAACCAATATTGTACAGTTGGGGTGAACAGGTAATTCAAATTATCAACCTTAGTAGCTGTTTCAAATGCCAATCAATGGAAGCACACCCGATGTATTCTGTGTTTAGGTTAACAAAAGTATCAATCTCGTCAAAGAAATAACCAAAGGTTTGATGCTGATAGGCATCATAGCATTCATTAATTTTAAAATTCAATAATGAGATTACTGATAAAAATAGAGAGAACACAGGGGGAACGTTCAACTGTGACACAATTTACACAATTGGAAGGTATTAATTTATTTTCTATTTCCAAGTCTTACCTACCTTTACGTCTTTGTGAATACGTTCGTAAGTTTAGTTAAAGTGATATCTAGAAAACTATTACTGCAATAACAGTATGTAGCCCTCGTGTAAATTGTACAGGAGGGCTATTAAAACGTTATTTCACACGTCTGCTCCATATTTTGAAATATGGACATACAATGTACAATGTACATGTAATCAAGTTTAACTTTAATTTAGTATAATAGCTTATGTGTTATTTTTCTATACATAGTTGGGTATGATTAGCTTTTTTTTCGTTTGTTAATTTCAAGAAGGTAATTATCAGAGTTATTTTCTCAACCGTAACATAATTTTATTTTATTTATGGAGAACTAGTTTTGCTTTAGCTAAACTATTTTCAGTATTAGGAGTGGCAGTTAGCGACCCATTGCTGTACCAGTTCCATAAATAAACATCACTTAGGTCGCAATAGATTGCACAGATGTGAGGCTTGCAACGCACTATCAACTCCTCATAAGTAATTACCTTTGTTTACACACTTGGAGTGAAAGCCGGAAACTCACATAGGCAATATCATAACAGCGTTACTAGCGCAAATACACTGTTCGAACATAGTGCAGACTATACAAATGTATGTGGCCTATCATCAACCTTTTGATAGTGTAGTACGTTTAAGCAAGCAATTATTTTTGATACTTTTCACATCATTGATATTCATATATATTGGTCGTATTATGAAAACACATTAAAAAGGGTCACTGCGGCTTTCCATGTAGATACAATCCAGATTCAATCCAACAACTTCAGGGATGTTTTGAGTGCACAGACTGGAATGCAATGATGGCTGGTAGTTCCGACCCCGATCAGCTGACGGACACAATTACTAGTTATATAAACGTTTGTGTAGATTATGTCATTCCCAGTAAAACCATTAAAATTTTTCCCAATAATAAACAATGGGTTACAAAAGAAATGAAAAGCCTTCTAAACATGAAAAAGATAGCATATTGTAAAGGTGACCTTTTAGAAGTTAAGAGGATTCAGAAAGATATCTCCTTACAAGTAAAGAAATGTAAAGAAGACTTTAAGCGCAAAGTAGAGAAGGAGTTTTACTGTGGCAATTCTAGAAAAATGTGGAATAGCTTAAAGACCATGATTGGTAATGATAAAAAGAGAGACCAGATTTCTACTTCCGATGCTAAGTCCTTTGCTGAAAAACTCAATTCATTTTATGCTAGATTTGACGACAAAGACTTTTCAGGGGAGCTACAAAATGAACTTGATTCTCCAGTCTTCACAAATACTACAAACGACATCAGAATTAGTATAGAAAATGTAAAGTCATGTTTTTCGAAAATTAATATTCGGAAAGCGTCTGGGCCAGACAATTTAACAGGCATTGTTTTAAAGTCATGTGCTGATCAACTCTCCCCTATATTTTGTAAGCTTTATCAAGTCTCTCTCGACTCCCATAGATTACCAAAGATATGGAAAAATTCCACAGTGGTACCAGTTCCGAAAGTATCTAGACCAAAAGAATTAAATGATTATAGACCTGTTTCTCTCACGTCAGTGGCCATGAAATGTTTCGAGCGATTAGTGCTTCCCTTTCTCTTGCAAAATATAGATAACATTTTGGATCCATTACAGTTTGCCTATCGCGCAAAGCGTTGTGTAGATGATGCCACTCTAACTATGTTGGATAAATTGTATAATCACCTGGAAACTCCCAAATCGTATGCCCGTATCTTATTCGTTGATTTTTCATCAGCGTTTAATACAATTCAGCCACACCTCCTTGTTCGTAAGCTCATCAACATGAGTGTCAACCCCTCTATCATTAAGTGGATAAGTGAATTTCTCACAAACAGGACACAATCTGTTCGTGTAAATAATTGTCTATCTTCAACTGTTACTGTCAATACTGGCGCTCCACAAGGATGCGTGCTGTCACCTGTATTATTTATTACATATACAAATGATTGTGTTGCAAAAGATCCATCCTGTTCAATTTTGAAGTTTGCTGATGACGCTGCTCTCATTGCTCTGTTAAATGATTCTCATGAAGATGGATATCGATCAGAGATTTCGAATTTGTTGAATTGGTGCCATGACAACTTTCTTCAAATAAATGTGAAGAAAACAAAGGAAATGATATTCGATTTCAGATCCAGGGAAACCCCGTTAGAACCTATTAATATGAGTGATACTCCTGTTGAAATCGTGTCGAAATACAAATATCTCGGTACCATTATTGATGATAAATTGAATTGGAAAAGTAACACTGAAGCTGTGTACAAAAAGTGTTAACAGAGACTGTATTTTATGAGGAAATTAAGATCATTTGATGTTGATGTGAAATTATTGAAAGTTTTTTACACATGTTTTGTACAAAGTGTTTTGTCCTTCGGCATGCAATGTTGGTTCGGTTCCCTCAGTCTTCAAGATAAAAACAAATTAAACAGGATTGTTAATATAAGCTCAAAACTTGTTGGTACCATCCTTGATCACCCGGCGTCAATAAATGACGACAAAATAGTATCACACGCTCGGAAGATTATTTCAGATCCATCACATGTCCTGCACTCACAGTATTCACTTTTGCCATCCGGAAAACGTTTTAATGTGCCTTTTCACAAATCCAACAGAACTCGGAAATCATTTATACCCTCAAGTATTTCCATTCTAAACAAACAGTCCGCATGAGAAATTTCAGATTCCAATACCAATTTTAGAACTTATCGAGTTGTACAATTATATGTGTTGTGTGAATGTGTGTTTTTGTTTTAAAAATGTCTATGTTTAATAATCATGTATTATATAAATTTGGTATACATTTCATGTCATGCTCTGTTGGATGTAAGAAGAATTCCCTTTTGGGTAATAAAGTGTTATCTTATCTTATACTCACAACATCAAGAACGTGATATCAAACATTTTTCTGACTGTTTCATCAAAAGAATCTTAGAAGCCGAGAGCATAACAAGATTCCATCCATTCAGAGTAAGTGTATTACATCCCCCATCCTATAATTAAGAGGTTTGGTTATTATCAACTTCCTGCAATACAAGACAGATTTTTCTTTGCCTACAATGATCCCAGATTAAAACCCCCAGGTCCAAATGCTGGTCAAGTTGGATACCAAATTAATGAGGAGTGTAAGCACATGCATCTTTAAAGGATCCGGAGGCTGGCTGTGGAAATGAGGAGCACGTGGTCCTGTGCATAGCTCAGTCGACCGCTATCGGTGAAGTTCAGCAACAACGGGCGTGGCTCGCTGGAATGGTGGGTTACCTGATAATCTTTTTTTTTGTTTATTATTATTAGTGAAACAGCCCATTATTCTTTACTTATCAAATTTTACAACACTTAAGCTTCTTTACTGAACAACAATACTGGCATGTTAAAAATGCATCATCAAGAAAAAAAGTGAGTAAGGAACATATATTTATATTGACATGTAATTATCTGTTTTCGATAATCGTCATCATCATCATCATACAAATATTTGTATAACGCCAATATCAGTAGATAACTAATCAGACCTGCCACAATCTAATTTGCAAAAAAGAATAATAACGTCTTGGGCTGGAAATATTAAATTGCATAAAGTTTTTCCAATATTCAACAGTCGATGCGGAGAACCATTAAGATACCAGTCATTCAAGTCATTAGTTTCCTCAATGTGTATTATGCACAGACTTATGTATGACCATGTGCCTGATCAACAACATTTACTGATATTGCTTTATCTTAGTCTCCGAGGTGATGTCTAATGGTTAAAGGATGCGATAGTTATACTAGAATGTTTAAGCTAACAAGCATGTACAACCTTCCATGTTTGGAGTCGGCATTATAGCATGGAAATCTAGTTTATAAGTTGTGTCAATTTATACTTACATGTACATGTACCTAATTACATTGCACATGATTTAAGAAATTGATTGCATAATGTGTTTGTGCAAATTTTGCAATTTAAACGACTTCAAATCGGTAAATAAACTTTTAAAAATAAATAAGCTCTGCAAAAAATGTATAGTGCATGATGAAACAAATGTTTAGTACTGTCTTAAATCAGGCGCTTAGCTCCGCCCATAATAGCACCGCATCATTTATGTGTCACCGGGGGCAAAACATAGTTCATAAGAAATGTTATTAAAGTATTTCATTTTTAACTACGATTAGAATTCACATCGTAAGGTTTTTAAAAAGTTCAATCAAGAAAAGAGCATGTGGTAGCAGTGTCATAATTGCGCAATGATAAAGTGTTAAAGTAGTATCGCAGGTTATTTTATGTAAACTTCAGATAATGAAGGTTATCCTTTTCAGCTGTCAATCTTGTGTTTATGAGAATGTATACCGGTCACATGACCTTGTTTAATCTAATCAGCAAGGAGCATATCGCTTAAATTTCAATGTCTGAATTTATTTATATTCGTTTCATCCTTTACAAAGAATAAATATTGGGATGCACGGGCGAAGTTTCTTTTAGCTAGCGTATCATGTGTTGTTAATACTAAGATTTGACATCATTGATTTACATGGAATACCTTCATTGATATAAACAGTGTACATGTGCCTTTTGCTGTATTAGATATTCCAAAAAATAAAAAATGCCTATACTGAGATCAATAGTTTGATTAATCTATAAATGAATTTTAAATAACAAAATAAAAGTAAAATATGATTAAATGTATTAATGCGGTAATGGTCACATTGTAACAATATCTACCTTAATTGGGATCGACTGTAGCTGAAAAACATTTCAACTCATAGAAGTTGTTATCCCCCAAACCATCAAAGTTGGCAGAGGAAATTGAAATGTGCTTCATTTGTCTGTCTATCCATCCATCCCAAAATCGTGTCTGGAGCACAATTTGAAGACATTAAGTCGATGTTCAGTGACACTTGACCCGTCTTACAATCAGATGTACCTCTTTTTATTTGAAACTTTCTGCGATTTTATTTTCAACCATATCAATGGAAATTTTAAATATCGATCCCAGAGTAAAATTCTAAATCGTAGAACCTATTTTGGGTACATGGAATTATTGTTGGATTGAATCACAGATTATTTGAATTCTTTATGATTTATGTAATCACAGAGAGTTCACTCACCAAGTCGACAAATACAATATATAATAAATCCTAAATATAGTCTCCATTAATCTCAACGAGAAATAACATAGTACATATGATCGTTTAACAACGTACAGGGTGTACATTCGATTTTTTGTTTGTTTTGATACATATAGATGTTCAAAAACGGATAACTCTTTCATAAGTTTTTATTTCTGTAAATAAAATGAACTTGCCATATCCACATGTATAATGCGTAATGTTTAATGCACTTACATACGGATTTGGTTTCGTGTGCGATATTGATTGAATAATATTTCATAACTTGAAACTTGAAGAAATCCATCACTGCAGTTGAATTGGACATATCATCTTCCGTCTGCACACCCCAGGGACTGACGTCTCGGTATTAACTATAATAAATCTCAGGTGAGCATAAGCTTGATGATGTACGACATTCTTCTGGCTACTGATGGAGTGAAGTGTCATCTTGATTTATAAATAATGTTATTGATGTCATTGACCAGCGCAGGGTCAAACACTCCAGTCGCAAAATATAAATAAAATCAGAATATAATTTTATAAATGCAATGTATTATGATTAAAACCATATTTTTACGATATTGATGTTTTAGATTAAATCAATTTCCCTTCGAAAGTCATGTGCTAGTCTCCATCACTGGCCAATGTAACCTTGCCGAATTTCCTTAACTGTCCTTGCTAGCATAGTAGAGCGCACTTTTAAGTTTAAGCGCACCCGGCCGCTACACTGGCACAGAAGATAGAAAATGCGACGAGGCTTAAAGTAGCCAATGACACAGATTGACACGAGTTATGCATTGCGGGGGACGTTAATTATACATCATAACATTCCATTGTCACATTTACGAGAACCAAAAATACAAAAATAACAGTTGTATCAATCAATTGCGTTCATTAATTATATAATTGAACAATATGAGTACGTAAATGGAGCCATCATATAATTAAGTGGTACCACGTGGTCGACCGCTATCAGTGAAGTTCAGCAACAACGGGCGTGGCTCGCTGGATGGGTGGGTTACCCGCCTCATTGCTGAATACAAACTGAGAGTAGAATTGAGTACCTTGTTTGAAAATGAAGGCAATGTGACTGATAACATTCGAGCACATTAATTGGCAGTCCAGGTTGCGTACTCCAAGAGGAATAATGTGTGTAGCGCTTTGAGCACGACCCTTTGTGTTATGGATTCAGCGCCAATATAAGTTTCCTCCTTATTATTATTATGAATAGCAAAATCATTTGCACGCATGACAGATAAGTTATAAACATTTGAACTATTCAACTATCTGTACCAAGAGTAAAACGTATTCGGCTATTTGATTTGGAAACTTGAAATGGCCGATGAGACTGGTTTAATGAAGTAAACATGAAAATCACCTCTAGGCACGATTGTAACCAAAGAATACAGTCGACTGGAACTAAAGGAAATCTATCAATTGAAGGTAATGCAATCACGAAATGTTCTGTGATTCATTGCATTGGAGTGCTTCTGTAAAGTATACTGTCGACTAATTTGATATTAAGTGTTAGGAAATGCGTCATAAGATCTCTTGCAACAATGAAATCGGTGGGGGTAAAGAAATGAGCTCCGTCGGTGCCTTCTGATTTTCTAGACCAGAACGAGAGAGTTTCGATTATATCCATGTTGGATGGTGTTAAATGGATTTAAAATGGATCTTCGCAGTTTTTTTTGCCATACTTCATTACTTTTGGAAATTAACTGAAAAGCTGTGCAGTGTTTGAATGTCACAGACATCGCTCCTTCAGTTCTAGAGGTCTTAGAATATATATCAGACAAATTCCCGACAGTACGCATCTGTGTACAATCAATTGGGAAAAAGCTCCGTCATTTTCAAAATTGTTATAACAAATATTGTTACTCGCCTTGTTGGTTATTATAGTATAAGCACGATGGGTTCGATGCACACAGACAATAAATATAATAAAAACATTAACAAATAATGTCTTCAAACATTTGTAGCATTTACATGTATAGGCATGATGTGTTCGATACTGACAGACAATACAAAACAATGTCTTCCAACATTTATCAAACTTATGCAAGACACATGCAATGGCTGAATATATCTATCTAATGTCAATTCTCTTAGACCATTTATGTTGCTGCATTGATAGAGAATGAGACATTCGCAACAAGAAAATGTGCTTAGTTTGATTTGTAAATAGCAAATGTTTGCGTCCTTAGTGTTGTTGATTGAGTTTTACTTTAAATTACCGTTTAGATGAATTAAATTATTTCATTACTTTCGATAAACCAGCATTGTTATATTTAAATAAGTAATTGATGTTGGCGTTTAAACAAGTGAAATGTACATTATTATTATTATTATTATTATCCATTTGTCGGCTAAACATGTGTGACTTTTGCGATGCCAATTCCAATTTAATTTGAAATGCATTTTCGCGTTGCTAAACAAACAGCTGTATAAGTCATCTGAATGCAGTACAGTTAAGCTTCGCAAGATCAAAGACTGTGCTATATGGATTTGTTATAACTGGTTAAGAACAGATATCCTTGGCAGTATCTTATTAATTGGAATGCACAGCTCAATGTTTGGAATGTCAATGAGCATGATCTAACATTTAAATACTGTAAGGAGGCAACTTGCCAAAATCGTAATAGATTTGCTGTAGGTAAACGCAATTGAAAGTAACTTACACAATCAAATTTAATTAAAACAGGACTACAGGACATTTCTCAAATTCGGTAATGGACATTATTGACATAAATTAAACTTTTGACTATAATATTTCAAAAATTGTGATTGTGTTGAATAACTTTGAATTTTATATGTGATTCAAAATTATCAAATGAGTTTTGTGTACCCTTAACCCGTTATCAAATGATCGTTCCGGCACGATGTCCTACAATATTCATAGTCAGTAGATTGGTAGTCAGTTATCATTCCGCTTCAAACTGAAAGATAGAAAGATATGGAATCAATCTCAGACAACAGAAATCAACGGTCGCTTCTTTACTCTGCTTCCTATTGAAATGATGTTGACTCGGTTCGTGAGATTTTAATTGTAAGCGTCTTGCCAGATTTTTAACAACCTTGATCTGCTTTGGGGATTGATAGGTTGAATGGACATTGAATGGTCGATGTGTGTAATTAAGGATCACAGATAATTGAAATGAATACCGGTAAACCTCTAAACATTCCAACATTTTCTTTTAGCACATTGTTTTAAAGGGTTTAATGTCATTTCATCGATCATCAGTTTGTTTAAGCACTGATTATCTGAGAAATATATTTCATAACGTGTTTCCTCACTGGCTTATAAACGGTTCGAAAGGTGGAAGTTAAACTGGTATAAATGCCGGAGCTTGTCAACTTTCAAACCGTTTATTGGCCAGTGAATAAACACATTATTAGATATTTATCTTATAAATTCAAACTTTTCAATTCAAGCGATTTCTAATCAGTAAATAAACTTTTGAAAATAAAAAAGCTCTGCAAAACATGACAGTTCATAGTAAAACATATGTTTAGTAGTGTCTTAGATCAGGCGCTAAGCTCCGCCCACTTTTGTGTCACCAAACCAAAACGTAGTTCACAAGAAAAATGATAAAAGTATTTAATGTTTGGTTCTAACATGCTGTTTTAATCAAACATTCAATCAAACTACAATAAGAATTCTCGTTGTAAGGTTTTTAAAAGTTCAATCAAGAAAAGAGCATGTGATAGCAGTGTCACAATTGCGCAATTATACATACAGTGATAAAGTAGTACATTAGGTTATTGTATGAAGGCTTTCCTTTTCAGCTGTCTCGTGTTTATGAGAATATATACAGGTCACATGACCTTGTTTAATCCAATCAGCAGAGATCATAATCCTTAAATGTCAAAGTCTGAATGTATTGTATTATGTTGTTGACGTAAAGCGCAAGTGCAACCATTGTATTTACAAGTACATGACCCCATCACACATTTGCTACTGAAATAGACTGTAAATAATTTTATTTAATTGAAATTAGAACCACTTTAAGAAATAACCAACATTTACACGAAGATCATTAACAACCACTGACTGTATACAACTGTCACATCATAATCTCAACTGATTTGGGAGAACAAGATTCACACCACTTTCTGACATGACATGTGGAATGGTTAAGGAGATTGTTGACAGCTTGATGACCATGTGATGTGATGATGAGATTGTGTGTAAGGAAGCTGCTGTTGGGATATTAACCAGTTCATGCAAGGGTCAATCCGACAAGGTGTCTGTCTCATAGATTCCACGCATGTCAATATGAGCAGTGAAGCATACCGACATTTGATCCTTTCGACAGTTTGTTCATGTATCTCAAGTAATACAAACATGTTTTTAGCATAACCATTCAAGCTGTACAAAAAATCACAGTAAATAATATTCATGATCATGTCAAACATGATTATATTGACTAAACGTAATTCTGATAATGGTGACCATTTGCATAGTGTATTGAGTCGAATCAAAATCTTTTCCTATTCCATTTAACAGATGTCATTTCCCTTTCACTGCAGTATTAGGTTTGATTGTACTTGCACGCAATATGGCGAAGTAACGGTGTTTATATAATTAAGCACGTTCACGTCGTGCGTGCAAATATAGACAAACACTTAGTACAGGTGTGTAGGATATTTTAGGTCAGGTTATGTCAAGTAGTGTTTATTTCTGGACATGGTAATTGTGTAAGAGCGTGCAGGAGTTTGTATTAAATCCCAATGATAAAAAAACAATGACAGATGAAGCACAATGCTGCAAACCTACATCACAGACAGGACATTAACATCGTTTATGATACATTTTACAAGTAATCGTATACACAGTAGAGTGTGGGTTAAAGACAAGTAATTCAGTATGTTTGAAAGTATTATAATCTGTGACTCTGCATTTAAATATTTCTATGATTGCCATATCAACAGCATATTTTGAAAATTAAGAATCCAATGCATGTTTGTTTAGATTAGCAAACCCTTTAATAAGAAAATCAAATTCAATTTGACATTACACTTGTTGAATATAATATATATCAATAACCTGATATTATTGTACTCAATTCAATTCAGTATATGAGATTGATATTTGGATCTTGAATATATACAACATAAAAACATAAATGAAGTCAAGGCATGAACTTGAATCACGAACGTGAATCTTCAGTGCAACGATGGTGAATACAGTTTACATTACATCCATTCTCTCCGCATTTCCTGCAATTTCTAGAACATGAAAACCTTTCAAAATGTTGTTCAAGTATCAACCAAGGGTTGTTGTTGTGTCATTTCAATTTAAGGATTTTTTTTAGAACAAAACAATATTTTGTTGACATGACAGACGGTCCAAGAAGAGACAAGACCTAGTCTGTTGAGCAGTATATTCAATATTGATATATCATGTGTGTTATTTGGAATTTTAGATGTTTTTGGTTTTCAGATCTGAAACAAGGATTGGTGTGACACGCAGTTAAATTTATAAAGAATCTGTCATATTGGTTGTACTGTGTATATAATCTTTTCATATTATGACACTAAAATTATTACCTTTGCAAATATACATTGTAGGATATACATTGTAGGATATACATTGTAGGATATACATTGTAGGATATACATTGTATCGATTGGCGGCTGAAACTTTGGTATCGGTTTAACATTCGCTTTGACGTCTGCTTCATGAACTCACATTTAATGAATAAGGAAAAACGAAACTAAATCTATTGCCAATGTAACTCAGGCAGAATCCTACACAGCTTCTTGACCAGGGTGCGTGTACAACATATATAATGGTGTACTACATTATTTAGTTCGAGGGGTTATACAGCTGCTGAACAAAAGTTTATTTATATATGCAAGATTTCCAACGTAAAATCATCATTTTACGAAAAATTCAATTCGGTGCTATTTCTTAACAGAACTCATTATGGATAATATGTTTGGACAAGATGTAGAGAAGTCATTCTTAAACTACATATACAAGGGACAGATATGTATCATGCCAGAAACAGTTTTGGCATTCAACAAAAGAGACAAGGGGTCAACATTTGAAAATTTAGATTTCATTGTTTCTGCAATAAAATATTAATCAAACATAGTGTCGGTAATTTCGACAGTAAAAGAAAATATTGGTCACATTAATGTGATGATAGGAATTATGTTTCTTCCCTAAATGATTAAAAAATGACAGTTTTATAAAATAATAAAAATGTTTGAATTTGGGGTGTTTGGACCCCGGTGTTATATAAATCCTTGCCATATTTGCTCCTGTAGAAATATTAGTACCATATTTAAGTATATGATACAATAATTATTTTTCTACTTCTAAACAACGATTCATAACTTTTGCGTGCATGTTTGAGGAATAAATCAAACTTAAATGAACACAGAATTACATGATATTTGCACTGAGTTGGGGGAACAGTTAAACAAACTTTTGTCTAGCAGCTGTAGACACAATTTTGAGCTGGAAGCATTTCGTTTGTGAATGAGCTTGGATACGTCACTTCAAATGTGAGGTGCCATTTATTGTCCATTCGTTGAACCTCTGGGACTAATGTCAATGCTGCAAAATAATTGCAACGTTATTGCAACGAAGCAGCCTTACTGACCATTTCCGAAACAACAGTACTCGTTTAGTAATCTATTCAGTCAATTTTCAAGTGCAAGAAGTTGAATATAGATTTGTTTCTCTTCGAGATGTCGTACACTGCTCTAAATGATCCATTGTTTTCTCTAACAAATAGGTTCCTCCGGTCTCTCCCACGTAATGTAGTTTCTTTTAAACAGTCCTGTCAACTCTAGGGGATATATACATGAATGAGTCCTATAACCATGTGTGGTACACTCGTACAAGACAAGAGAGAGACAATATCATAGTGAACTGAAGCCGTCATGAGCGTGGAAACATGTAACAGACTTGCGTGTCCATGTTCTCAACATTTAACTGAGATAAATCGTCGGGACACATTAGGACAACCGGATGCAGGGTCATGTAGGAATGCTTACCTAAGCCGTATCAAAACAACATATATACCAATGAAACTGGATGCTGTAAAAGTCAACACTGAAGAACTGTTTTAACATGTCATTCACATAAGAAAGCACACGACACATTTGCCATGAGAAAAAGCAAACATAGTGAATATTCAGGTAAAACGATTAAACACAACTATCATTAAGAGAAATTATTAGTTCACTGTATGCAACATGTCTGCTTAGAACGCTCACCCCCTCTTAGGGGGTGCCCGTGAGTAGTGGTCAGTGAACCCTTGCTCAGACTGCCACGGCAATGTTACAATGGTAAGCTATCGAGGCTAACACCGCTCTAATCTCGTGTGGATTGGAGTGAGACAGAGGAGGGAGATCGGCCACCTTGGAGGCGCCGATGACTGCTGACCGCAGATAAACCGAATGCCTTCCTGTCAAACTCCTAGCGTTCCGAGATAGGAAAACCCGACGAAGCATCGTTCTTATAGAGAAGGTTCGGAGTCCGGCCAACCTTGCGGACCCTCTGCCTCGACGCTGGACCCGCTAGGAGCGTGGGAAGCTTGAATAATAATTCACGATCGAGGTCATTGAGACCATAACAGCGAGACGCTGGAGAGAGATCACCGACAGAGGTTCGCATTTAAGTCCACACTAATGAGGATCACCACTAGGTCCCAACCCGGAGGTCTAGACTCAGGTGGTTCATTGGCCTGGCGAAGATGTCATAAGTCCTTTCAGAACTGATTATCGAATCCGGGAAATCATTTGCGGATAACTGATATGATCGCGGCCGATTTGGCGTTGATTGAGAGGCCACTCTCATTCCTCAAGAGCACCAAGTACCCGACAATCTTGGGGAGGAGTGTATGTCTCTGCCTGAAAGCCATGCTCTCGCCACACGGTACGACAGCGTGAGGCGACAGCTTCCTGGCGCTTGGTCGTTCAGCGACCCCACAGTCATGCTGACCAGAGGTGGATCATCAGCCGAACTGCTTCCAAACCCAAGACGTTGGAGTGACTGTCCTTCTGAACCTGTGACCACACTCTTGCTGTCTGGACCAAGCCCAGATGAGCATAAATACCAAACACCTGCTACCACTGGCGCGGTGTAAGCAAGTTGGTAAGGCCTAACCGCGAAAATAGCAAGTCTATCCGTAGTCGGCACTAGGTATGATTGTTCAAATTAAGAGCCAACCTGGACGCATGAAGAGCCGGATAACGAAGTCCCATTGAACTCCGAAAACGTGGCGAATGGTCGGAAGAGGTGAGTGTTTGGTCTGACAAACACAGGGGAGTAGAACCCCGGGGTCGGAAGTGTAGACCTCATTGTAGACCGCCTCAGGAGAGAATGAGCGAGGCATACCGAGGCATCAGGCATGAGGACGACTCTGTGAGAAGGCTGTGTCCCTTATTGACGAGAGAAACTACGCTGAGACCTTCTCACTCGAGTGCCTTAAACCTCCCTGACCAGGTGCCTTAGTGTGATTGTACGAGCGTACATTCGTCAAGTGTGAACTCGCCTGTGAATAGGTGTTCATTCATTTGCCGTCTCAGGTTAACAAATTGAGTTACGCTTGGGGGTTCACTTATTAGCAGGTGAGTTGACAGAGTCGAGACATTAGACATTAGTCGAGAGAGAACACACACGTGACCGTGTGCTCGATCAACAAAATAGGGAATGATGACGTCACCGATGTCACGTGGCTCAAGCGCCACCTATACCGGGTAGCGTCCCTTTTTATTCTGTGTGATCTATGTTGAGGAACGCTTCAGGGGGAAGCGTTGGGCAATGTTTGTTTTTCAAACCTGATAAGTATGTAAAAAATATTTATAAATGTGTGCTTGTTTTGTGAGTATGTGATTGGTAAGTGGTCCATAATTTAGCACTCTCCTGAAGTGCCTTTGTTTCACTGTATTACGTGTAACAAAATCTTGCATGAACTGTAGCTTTGCAAACGGCAAAATATTTAATATTTCTGTGACAAAGGTTTGCAGCAGTATAGAGTTATTATTACCTCATGCAGTGCTGTGCAGCTCAATGAAAGCATTTGTAAAGATTTATAGCAAACACTTCAAACAAAACCTGATATTATTGAAACAACCTAGGTAAATTGATAAACATCAAACATCGGGATTGGTTAATTTACAATTCCTTGAAGGCGGCAGCGAAATTCAGGGCTGGGATCCAAATATACATTACGTTTGTATTATTATTTTTTTTTAATCAAAGACTGACTAACTGGGTGACAAAATGTTCCGCCTACTAAACTCACGTGCAAAAAGGACGTCGCCATACACAATAAATTCAAGTTTGTTCAGTCTACGAGGGATACATGCGACTGAAACAGAGCTAAATCAAGCAGAAGCCAACTAAATTACATCGAATTTTCAACACCTTATATGTGTTCATATTATAAGAAATCATCGTTTTGGAATATCCTTAAATAGACGAGGAAGAAGAGTGTCTGGGGGCTTGTTGTATGACTTCAGTATTAATACGTCAATAAATATAAGTCTCAAAAGTTTATTATATCGAAAACATCTTTTATTGATTAAATTTCTACATTTTATAATTTTCTTGGTTGAAATCGTTATAAAAATGCATTTTATTAAAGGAGAATTTTACTCATGTCAGTCAGTCGAATAATAATATGGTCCTGCAGTTTATAACCAAATGTAAAACCAAAAATAATGGTTTCACTTATTTACAGCTATTTAACAAAATGGGGAATATTTAGCCATTACAGTTTGAGAAATTCATTAACCAATGTCTATTTAATTGAATTTGATGTTAATAAGAAAAACAATCCATGATGATTGTGACTGTCTAACGGACAAATATAGTTGTGTATGTATGTGCAATAGAAAAACCGAATACTTAACATTGTTTCTATGGTTATAAATACAACCAGCAACTATGTGTAAGACAACTCACTGCAAAACAAATAGTTTTACTAATCTAGCCAATGTCTGGACAAGAAGAAATCTGTCACCTGCGTTGAATGGCAGTCACTCACTGAACAGAGCAGCACTAACTTGTTCTAAATTAAACTTTTGCCCTGTAATATGACACTGGAGAAAATACGAAAGTATTTACACAGTGATGATACAGTCGAGCTTATATTTGGCTCCACTCAAAATTTAATTTCTCTGTTTTTCTTAGTGGCTTTCACAAATTGTTATTGTCATTTTTTAAACTGTGCATGCATTGTACCAGCACTTGTATTTGCCTCACACTTGCATCTTAGATGTTTGGCTCTTATTAATGTTTTTCCCTGATATGTCATTCCCTCTATGGCATCCCTAAAAGTTAAAAGTTATTAGCATTGATTACAATTTCAACTGCGTTACTACTATTTAACTACAATGTTGCATTATAAATAATCACTTTTATGGACGTTATGACGAAAGTTTAGCAGATGTATTGAGGCTTGATGACAATGACCTTTAACACTTTGATCGACACAGATTTTCCAACTATTTGATGTCACTTGGTTCACAATCGTTAAGTTGATTCCATGGAGTTTTACATTGCCTTTGATATGGATAAGTTAAAGTACTTCAAGATCATCGTGTGTATCTGTATAACATAAGCCCTGACATATTTATCTAACAAGCTGTGAAGATAGAAAAGAGAATATGAAAACATTATATCATCATCAAGTCGGTGTTCCACGGAATAATACCCTTGTTCGTTAATGGTCAACAATTATACGCTTACTGACAATATCAATTTAGTTCAGAATTCAGAAGTCACATGTTGAAGCAAAATTCAATTACACAGGTGGTGTGGAATGGGGTGATGAAAGAGATAATGGATTGCTGGATAGATTTTGTTCTCGTTTGATTTTCTATAATGCTGTTATCTATTGATAATCAGCCAATCGTGACATGATTCACTTATACGTACTTATACATAATCAATAAATTCAATGTACCTCACCTCATCCTAGCACACCATACATGTAGTATAAAACTTCTTATCTCTATATTATATTTATGCCATATGACGTATACAAATGTACATATTATGTAAGTAAACCTTGATGTTATTACTTATCCTGCCATGGATAAACAAGCCAACCAGTTCTAACTTACATTAGAAGTTTCATGTTGAAGCAAAATTCAATAATACAGAAAGAGTGGAATGGCATGCTGAAAAACTATGGATTGCTAAATAGATTTTGTTCAATCTTGTTACTGATTTTCTATAATGCTGTTATCGAATTATTTTACAACACAGCGAGCATGTATCCAATCAGCCATTCATAACATTCACTTATACGTACTTATATATAGTCAACATATTCAATATAACTCACCTCTTCCTGGGACAATGTGACTGTTCATATATAACTATGCATTATATGTCCGCTGTATAGTGTACACACATGTGCATATTATGTAAGTAAACATTGATGTTATTACACATCTTGTCATTGTGGAGCAAGCTAAGAGCTCGTTCCTGTGCTAAATCAATCAAAATAGGACATACTGATGATTTATATTATTAACATACGTAACAAACATCTTGTTGAATATGAAACCTTACATTGAACGGTTCAGAATCGCTGATCTAACATCCTTCTTCATTAGTGTATTTGTATCCGGTTCGGGGCAGTACATATTTTATAAATGCTAATCGGTTCCATATGTATATATTACTAGTGGTCTTAGAACATTAATTAACACATGGAAATTTGTCTTAGTTAAATAATTTAGCTAAAAGGTTGTGGGAAATAATTTGCAAAGCCATTAATCTTGTTATTGTCACGGTCCAAAGCTACAGCCAATCCCGTGATGTATAAGACATTGGCGGGAAGCAAAATCTACATGCATTCTGCTGATAATCACAAGAACATTTGTCTATGTTCATATGCTTTTATTCATTTATCTACTAAACTGCTTGTTTTGATCAACATGACCACACAGACAATGCAACACAAACGTACTGGATTATAGACTTAAAATGTCATGTCATTTGAATGGAACATGTCTTCGTTTGTCATCTCTACGTTATCCTTCCATACTGGTTCATTTGTGTGTCCTGCATCAATAATTTGTTAATCAATCATCACATTTATTCACTTTGTCAGTATTGAGTATTGAGACACTTTTTGTTTCTGCGATTTTACAAGTACTCTTTCATTGGTTGTAGTTTTGAAACTCATTATCGTTTTGCTAGATTGATAATGTCAAAGTTGATGTCAGCGCTTAATACAATATGCTTGTCTCATCCTATTATCTGTTGTGAAAGTTACAACACAATTGTATCTGTCATTGGTAGACTTTGGTATGAGAGCTTTAAAAAAGGAGGAATCAGTGATTTATAAAATAAATATCAGAGAAAGAAGTAAAAAAAATTTCAAACACGGTTTCTTGAATTTCCAAGGTGTGGTGTTTTTAAACCCTCAGCAACCTCTCCTTATTTTCCAAAATAACAAAGCCAATTTACTTGTCAATTTCTTCACAACAGCTGCACAAACCAGGAATAGCTTCAGTTCAGCTGTAAAACATGATAGACATACTCATTGTTTTGTAACTGATCAGAAGAGAAAATCAACTATGCCAAAATAAATAGACTGGAATCATTGTACCTAAAGTTGCCTTGTTATTCTTATATAAAAACCTTCACTCACTACTTAGTGCAATAGGTGATGAGATGCTACTGCTCAAGCGATGTTGAACAACAGCTCACTAACTCACTCATCATTGAGACAAACACATAGTAAATGCGATTCGTGAGTGGGGGACATTTTAGAGGCTTTCATGTGGGCTTCGATTTTTTAATAGACATGAATTATACAAACTAATATTTATAGAAACACTGCTAATAATAATTGGATAGTATGTACTTTATTTATAGTTGAATAGTATGCTTAATGAATGTTGATCAGAAGAACGTTTGGAGGAAAATATTGATTTTGATAGATGGTTTCAAGGCAGAAGACATTTAACACTGTTGGACATCTAGTGGACGATTGTTCAGACAGTACCTGCAGCATGTTTTATTCTCGTATCCTTGAGCACAGAAAGCAGATGTTACGAGTCAGACTGAAGAGTTCTTCTTAGATAATACAGTGGCAGTAAATCGCAGAGATACGTTAGAGCTGTTTGTAATTAGTTTTGCTAAGGGTATTCAGGGTCGAATGGCATATCCTAATGATAATTGGTAACAAACATTTGACGATTAAACCGTTTGATTTGTTCTCGCATCTGGTACATATTAAGCTAGCTTATTGGCACTTACCTGAACAGAACATAACAACAGCCACTTATGACTCTCTAAATTCTAAAGAGATAACAATTAATTTGAATATCTTACTTCTTATTTTCCTAACATATTGTTTTCATTCTTATCAGATAATTATCACTGGCTATTGAGTGAGTGTTGCAAAAATATTGTCATCTGTATTATTATATTTATTTATAGATTTAAATCAATGTTACAACATGAACATGCTGTCTTAAACAGTACGTTGTCTTATTCAGTAAACCAAATAAAAATCGGACAATGTATTTAAAGTTGAAAAGTCTATTAAATATATGTCATAAAGGAGACCTCATAGATAAAAAATGAATATTTTAATAATTTCCCTGTTGCAGAAAAAAGCTTGCAAAACAGCTATAGAGCATCAAGATTAACGAAATATATGCCCTTGTCCATTACTAAGTTTATATTATCAATCAAATATCTGCCATAAAGGTGGTGTTCACAGAATTGTAAATAATAATATTTTGAATTTACTCGTTAACTCTCATGAAGTTAAAATAGAAATGGTAATATTTTACTTGGTTTTCACATTATTTGTTGCCATTCACAACCGCTAAGTTGATTCCATGGAACATTGAGTTTTACATTGCCTTTGATTACTTTTCGGTAACATTGGCATGAAAGACATTATGGATTGCTTAATAGATTTGGTTCAATATCGTTACTGATTATTCTATAATTCTGTTAACAAATTCTTTTTCATAGCACAGGGAGCATATTTTCATTGATAATCAGCAGCCAACCATAACATAATTCACTCATATATACTTAATACATAATCAATATAACCAATACAATAGTCCTCATCCTGGAACATAATAAAGGTTTATATCTGTATACAACAAGTATACTGTAGAGTGTATACAACACTGTACTTATAATGTAAGTAAACATTGATGTTATCTTGCCATCGAGGAACAAGCTAGAGCTCTTTCATCTGCTAAAGCTATCAATACAGGACATAGAGACTTTCGTTCATAAAACGAATCATCATTAACATCTTGTTGAATTTGAAACTTTACATTAAACACTTCTAATTCGCTGATTTATGTTCGTATAAATGATATTCTCGCAAATGACTGCTTTCTTTAACTTCATGAATGAGTATCCCATGATTTGATGAACGGTAAACCAGTTATGCGAGTGAGAACTTCACAATTTTAGATGATACCGTATACATATACATATAAACATACAATACATTATTTTTAAAAAAACAAGTAGATACATGTACTTCCTTTGGTAACACATTATCTTGTATTTTATCATTGGTGATACTGATACTGAATATCATATTGATATTAAGGCAAATGATAATACCTGAGTATTTTGCGTAATTTGAGGTGTATTTTGAAACTTGGTTTTGTCTGAACAGTCAATCTACATAGTGTACGGATTGCATTGAATGTTCTGATCAATGATCAGACCGACACATCATGACGATTTCTCTCCACTAATGTCATACTTATTTCAACAATATTTTAGTACTATCAAAGTAATCTAAATCCAGAAATCCTATGGATTTTATACACATAGTGAATATCACAAGATAATGTTTTGTTGAATTTGAATGTTGAATTTCGGACTTGCAAGCATATTGAGGTGCTTAAAACGTTTACATATCTAGCCTGATTAATGTATTGATTGCTGGGCAGTTTTTATGGTATTAATGTTAATCGATTCCCTCCAGTTTACCAGTGGTTTGGGAAAACAGGTAAAGTGGTCTTAGTTGAGTCACTTAGCTTAAAGGTGGTGGGGAAATGATTTGCAAAGCATTCATTATGTTAAAATCACAGTCCACCGCTACTGCCAAACGCATAATGCTTAAGTCTTAAGTGATAAGCAAAACTCCACATGCAGTATGTTGATGATCACAAGAACATTTGTTCCTGTTCTCTTTAAATGCTCTAAACGGCTGAAAGGTTAAACTGTTTGGCAGAAATCTATTTTCAGATCCAGCATCAATTAATATTCCATCTAAATCAACACACCTTGTGGTTATACGTAAACGTGAAACATCACAATATAATAAATGCATTAGTTGATGAATTTTGCCGAAATGATCAATACATTAATTGTTGGTCTGGAGATCTTTTTTATAGCCCCTTGGAAATTTCTAATCAGATACATCATTGGGTAATAAGCAAAGGGGTAACAATTGATTATCGTCCTTTCATTGGTATTGATTGAGAGCTGAAATCGATTGTCGATTAGCTGTCAACTCAATCACCTTTTTTAACTCAATTTCCCTCTTCAAAATCTTTAAGTGTCGGAGAGAAAATTAAACAGGCTTATTATTCCGGTATAATGTCGATATATTGATTTTGTCGACATATTTTGATGTTCATACCGCACTCACTGTGATTGTTTACATGGTTTCAGTTACTTAGGACATAACACAAATTTATTACCTACGAGGGCAAACATATCGGGATTCATATTTTTCATACGATGCCCTAGGGCAAAATATCACTTTACGAGAAAGCGTTCTATGACGAGCCTCGATTTCGAGGGGAACTACTTTCTTCATTCATCAACATTTACTATGTTTTACTACGTTCATTCATAGATTAACATTTAAGAGATAACGTTACTTCGAGATAAGCTTGCACTGTTATTTTTATCAAAAATGGGTTGTTCACTCGTGTATATTCTTCAATAAAAAACACAAAACAATAACAATTCATTAAAATGTTACTTATGATAATTGTTACACAGTCTGATTTACCTACAGACGACAAGGTAAACAAACAATATGGCTGCCCGATCAGTTTTACCGCTGTCAATCAAAGTCAATGATCTTGTGAAAATTGATGGCAGATTAGTTGGGAGAGTAGAAAGTGTAATCCAGCCGCTAGGAACATTTAATGTGTATAATTTTCGAACGGAAACAGAGGGTGTGAAACAAGTTCAAAGACACCGCCTTCAGGTTCTCCCTGAGACTGTCACTAGTTCACCTGTGGTTGATTCCAATCTCGATCTACCACAGGCGGTACTTAAAGAGATAATGGAGGATGATTTCTTTGAGGAAACTTGTGCTGTACAGGAGACAAGTGGAGATGGTAATGGCAGGTTTGTTGTGGCGAACGACGACGACATTGATGTTTTTTTGGCTGACCAGGAAAACCGAAACACGGCTCAAAAAACTAGATATGATGTCAGTATTCTGAAATCTTTCATGCAACAAAAACTTGACATCTTTAGAGAAGTCTTCATTATCTCTCCAGTTGAGCTGAACACTATTTTATGCACATTTTTTATCAGGGTCAGAAAAACAAATGGGGAAGAATATGAGCCAAACTCTTTGAGGGGGATGCTTTCAAGTATTGACAGGTGTTTGACGAGATCAAATTATGGAGTGTCACTTCTGAATGATATTAATTTTTCCAAAGCACGGGAAGTCCTTAAATCAAAACAGATATTTCTCAAGGAGGGAAAAGGTAACCTACCCAAGAGAGCTGAAGCCATCAATGACGACGAAGTTGACCAACTGTGGAGTTCCGGTCAAATGGGAGAAACTGGTGAAAATCCTCGTGACGTAAGATCCGTTTCTCCTCGGGTATGGGTGAATGTTGACGATCCGTCACGCTGTCCTGTCCGAATCTACAAGCGATATCGTTCACTCCGACCCGCCGATTTCAGCTCTCACTTTTCTCCATTTTATCTTGCCACCAGTTGTAAAACCACTCCGAGGGCAGGTCAGCTTTGGTTCAAAAGAATTGCAATCGGCAAAAACACTCTCGGCTCTGTGATGAGACAAATGACTAAATACGCCAATATTTCCGGATGTAAGCGACTCACCAACCACAGTGCACGAAAACATCTCGTACAAAAGCTTGTCAGTGCAAATGTTCCACCAACGCGCATCATGCAAATATTCGGACATAAGAATGTTCAGAGTATCAACAATTACTCATCAGTTTCAGAGGAGCAACACCGTAGAGGTATGAGTGACCTAATTTCCAAACGTCAGGGGTCAAGGCCGTATCTACCAGCTCAAACATCGAACGCGAGAAGATCTTTAGCGTCACCTTCGATCGCTCAAAATCCCTTGCCTTCAAAGTCCATAACAAGCGTCAATACCTCCTCAACATCAGAAATTGTTCATTCACTCTTTTCTGGGCCTATCCATGGGGGCGTCTTAAACATAAACTTCAACTGTGTTAGGCCGAATAACTGCTCAGTAAACACATGTGACGCGAACCCGACCATGCCGTCAGTTGACAATCCTGCAGCTTCGTCCGTACATTAAAACTTGACTGCACAAACTTGTAAAACCATTGGAATACACTTCTAGATATGTGCCTAAATACATTCCACTCTTTAACTGACAAGCTGTTCTTTTTTGGCGTTGCCTTTTGTGGTCATGACACTCACTGTTCCTTGACGTCAGTTTTCTACGTGAGCTTGCGTCTGTCATTACACCTGACTGGTTCTCCCGTGTGGATTTTGCTCTTCGTTAAAACTTGTTGTTTCAAACAAAATTCCTGTTTATTGAAGATTAAACGTAGTAAAATATTAATTTACGACTGAATAATAGTTATTTGTTGTTATTAGAATGCAAACTTAACGCATAATTGTCATTGAAAATGCGTACTTGTTTCAAATGCGCGTACGTTAGTGGTGCTACGGTTTTCGCCTAATCACGTTGATATTTTCCTCCGCGGCTATTGCAGGCAGTGCGGCCTTATATAGACAGAGAGTTATATTTGTGTTAAAACAATAAATATTCTTTCGGTAATAAACAGAATATCATATTCGTGTCCATGACATACTATGTTTACGACACTCGTGTCTAAATGTCGGTATTTCCCTCGCTCTCGCTCGGGAAATACTGACATTTCGACACTCGTGTCGTAAACATAGTATGTCATTGACACTCATATAATATCCTCTATATCTAACCAGCATGTAAAGCTTTCTTTCTGCCACTCACAGGCCGACTGACTCATAAGGCGGACTCGCTCATAAGGTGTTTGGAAAAGTATCAAAATTAAGGTATTAAACTTCTAGTTCAACGAATTGCACATATGTCTCTGTTGCACCACCCATTAGAAATAGAAACGAGAAAAATAGTTTTGCAAGTGTTGACATTGCATGTACATATCGAATATCCCACCTCATATGTGAGCATGACATCACAAACACACCTATTACCGAGCTGCATGTGCATGCATGCTTTGGTATGCTTGTCCCAGGGTTTGCACATACACATAGCAACTTTTGGTGTATGTTGTGTTGGCAGACACATCTAAATTGAGCTAGGTGACCAATCAGACGTCAACTCCTCACAAATCAGCACCACCCTGCCTGTTTATCTCGTTTGAATCTTTGGACATGGAGAAGAATCCATTTATCCAATAGTAGCCGTTTTTACTGCATCATACAGACGGGAGGGCTATGATCAGAGGAATTCCACTTCGGATGTGGATCCGTCATGGTGCGAGGGTGATGTTCCTACGTTTATAAGCTTGACCTTGTCACGTTCCCGGTACACTGAATGGACAAGGGTACCAGACCATGATGATTGATGGTTCTGAAGTTTCCCGTTTCGACACCTGCGCTCTCACCACACGTCAATCTTCATAGACGATAATGCCACAAGCCGTTGTTCAGAATCTCCAAAACAATGCTGTTGAGACACTACCGTTGAGAGCCAGAAGTCCAGACATGAACACCATTGAACATTTTTGGGACATTTCGGGACGTAGAGTTAGAGCAATGGATCATCTAGTGCAAACCCTTCCGGAGTTGACCTACACTTTACTTGATAAGTGACAACAGATTCCCGAACAGCATTAAGACATCTGGTAGCAGCTTGAGATGATGTGTGGAGAATGTTATCCGAGTGCAACGTGGTTACACCAGATATTGAGTTTACTGGTCATTATGGACCTTTATAGTGTGTTTAACATTTCTGTAATGTACATTTTCTTGTGTTTTAGTTGTAACGACCTCAGCAGCCATACTTATTCACCTTATTTTCCAATTGAACTTAGTAGACTTTCGTCTTCTACAATTAAACCTTCAATTTGTGCCCACATTTGGTCTTGTGTTTTGAACTTTGTAACTGAATCGAAATAGTTAGAAGTGCTTTCCACTGTACTAATTGTTTGAGGTTGACGATAGAGTTTAACTGAGTGGGTGGTGCAATATTTATCACGAGGCGACATCCTCGTTTGTCTTCTATGTTACCTTTTCATACCATCATTGTGTCATCCTCATTTTTATTCAATCACTAAATCATTGCAACAAGTCATTTGTTCCATCTTTTTATATTGAGTAACTTTTGGTCAGACGGTTTTGTGATCTTACAAGTCTTTTTTCAAAGGTAATAGTTATGAGTTATGTAATTAATAACCATATTGCCAGATTGATAATAACAAGATAGTTTAAGGTACACATATTATATCAGCGTTCAATACAATATCATTTTCATCATTTCTTTCAACGTTTTTTCTTTCATTTGTAGACCGTATGAGAGCCATACTCCAAACGAATGGTGATGTCCATATTAAGTGATTTTTAAAGTAAATGTCGTCCGTATCAGAGAAGGAAATAATAGTTTTCTTGAATTTAATTCCAAGGTGTGGTATTACTCAATCCTCTGCAAACCTCTCTCTTATGTAAAAACCTTCATCCACTTTTAGTGAATGGGGGTCCAATGAGACGATTTTGCCCACGTGGTGTTTTAACAACTCGCCCATCATTCAGACAAAACACACTGATGGTTTGATACATGTATGACATTTGGACAGTAAATCGCAGAGATACTGTGGAATTGTTTGAAATTTGTATAGTTTCATTCAGGGTCGAATCTACTAATCAGATCATTGTACCCTACACTTGATGATTTGCTCGGCACATCTGTTACATCTAGAGCCAGATTATTGTCATTTCCCTGATCATCAGAACATAAAAACCCCGACTTGTTTCAATTTGAATGCCTTGCTCTTACTTTTCAGACATATTGTCTTTATTCTTGTGCTGCGAAATTAGCCCATAATTCACTCACTCTTTATTCTTATGGGATATTTTTCACTCTTTAATCAAGAGGTTGCTGCAAAACTATTTTAATCTGCATTTTCTTTTACTTTTTGTTTGTTCTCTGTGTTCTTGTCATTTAGACAATGGTTAGTTATGTGGATGTTAAAAAGCTATTTTCATCTGCATTTTCTGTTATGATACGTCTCTATTTGAATGGCTTACTACATACATATCTGACATATTGTCATTCCTATCAGATAGATTTCATTGGTTCATTAAGTGGTGTTGCAAAACTATTTTCATCTGCATTGTCCCATTAAAAGCTGTGAAACCAACTGTCTGCTGCCTGCTGCTCACGCATCTTCTTTCCTTACTATGAAGCATTATTCTCAAGTTTGGTCCGCAGGCCTTTAATGTAGATTTACACTAATGTTATGACATATGATAAAACTGTACTATTCTGGTAGAAAAGAGAAAAACCATTGACGTATATATTCTTAACATATGGTAGTTATTCAAGTAAATAAAATGTTAGGATTTTTCTATGATACATGTATGTGATTTAAGGTATGTCACAAGACCCGTTATGCCATACCATATTTATTAACGAGTTGATTAGCTGATTTTGAACGAGCTCAAGAGGCATTGGTCGGCAGTGGAAGCGTTTTTAATAAATGACCAAAAGTGATATAAGGTTTAAGTTTTATTCAAACCAAGATACAAGAAGTTGTCAACAGCTATGTCCAAAACGACATAACAAAATAGAACGAGAAGTAAAACACCCTCCTCGCACGGCTGTTGATTACAAAATGTACAACAAGAATAGGTCAACAGCTATGTCCAAAACGACATAACAAAATAGAACGAGAAGGGAAAACACCCTCCTCGCACGGCTGTTGATAACAAGAAGTACTACAAGAATATCATCCAACAGCTATGTCAAAGACATAACAATATAGAACGAGAAGGAAAACATTCCCCTCGCACGGCTGTTGGCAAAGATGTGTTACAAGAATAGGTCAACAGCTATGTCAAACGACATAACAATATAGAACGAGAAGGAAAAACATCCTCCTCGCACGGCTGTTGTCTATAGATGACAAGCACAATCCAAACAAAATGGCATACAAAAATCAAACAATGCATTTTCCGCGAAGCAGGCTGCATTTTTTAACACTGCTTCAACGGACGGGTACATGTCTTCCGTCCATTCCCCCCTACGATGATAGAACATGGACTATCATCACAGTACATACAATGATATAACCTTCCTGAAAAGCAAGCAATATTATACATTCAAATTTTCAAAAAATATACCCAAAATTGCTGAAAGAAAAAGCACACATATAACTTTCAATTCAGCAAGAGTCAAAAATTCAAAAGAGTTTTTTCAGCAACACAGTTCATTTCATTATCCTCATGAATAATCTGAAAATCAAACACTTTTATACTATAACCCAACATATTTCACTTATCTTCAATCCTTTTGAATCTTCTGTCCTTCTGAAAATCACATATACACTAACACAAAGACAATTTTGACGAATCCTCAATCAAAATTACACTTATTTACACTCTTATTTACACATTTCTTCTGTCTTCAATTTCTTCTCCTGTCCTCTTGTGTTCATCTCGTCCATCGCCGTCTGTTTCCGTGCTGATCAAGCTCCATCTTCGCTTGTCCACTCCAGTGGACAAACCTTCGTCACCGGACGCTGAAGAACGCCTCTCGCTGTCTTGATGTCCACCACTCTGACGTGATCATCTCTTCCAGGGTAGGTCTTCATAATCCGGCCTAGATTCCATTTCCCACGTGGCAATTCTGGCGACACCACGACTACGACGTCATCCACTCGAAGATCCCGACTGGGCGTGAACCATTTCTTCCTGGCTTGTAATAAAGGAAGCCATTCCTTCATCCACCGGCGCCAAAAGTGTCTGACTAGTTCCTGAATCCTGCGCCATCTTTTCCTGGGATTGAACGATGTCTTGTCCACAGTGCCAATCGTCAGTCAACAATTCAGACACAACCGTACCTCGGGTAAGTATGTCAGCAGCATTAAGCTTAGAAGGGACATGTTTCCACTGGAAAGGTTCAGAGTTTTCCTGAATGAAACCAACTCTATTTGCAACAAAAGTCTTGAAATTTCTGCTGTGGTTTTTTATCCAAAAGAGCACATTCATGCTATCTGTCCAAAATACAACTGGAGTGTCAATTGCTAAGGCATGTGAAATGGACAACATCAACTTTACACCCAATACTGCAGCCATCAGCTCTAAGCGGGGAATACTGATTGCCTTAAGTGGAGCAACCCTACTTTTTGCTGCAACCAGACGACTTGACGTTTGCCCAGATTTGTAGGACTTAACATCATACACAACTGCTCAATAGGCATCCTGAGATGCGTCTACAAACACGTGAAGGTGAGTATCTTCTATTTCAGGGGTCAATCGAATGCATCTAGGAAACCTGACAGTTGACAACAAAGGAACTTCACTTGACCATTCTTCGGTCTCATTTCTAAGACTAGAAGTCAACTCTAGCCAACCACATTTTCTGTAAGATCATCTTAGCTCGAATATGGAATGGCGCAAGAAAACCAAGAGGGTCGAAGATCTTAGCAGTTTCCTTGAGGAAACCTCTTTTTGTTTGAACCAAGTTGGATTGGATATCTGAGAACTTAAAACCAAATTCATCATCGCTGGATATCCATGTCAGACCCAAAGTCTGCACAGAAGGAAGTTCATCATTCTTGATATCAACTTCGGATGCTCTTGCTTCAACAGGAATTGCCTCAAGAACCTCAGGTGAATTGGATAGCCACTTTCTTGCCTTCATTCCAGCCTTAGCCCAAAGACTGGTAAGTTGCTTATACAAATCAATTGCTACAGCTGTTTCACAAACAGAATCTAACCCATCATCCATATAGGTTGACTTGAGGACTGTTTCAGCCGCCCTGGGATACAAGTGCTCAAAGGTTCTAGCATTTTCTTGTGATATAAACTGAGCTAGAAAGGGAGATGCATTCATGCCGAAACAACACCTTTGAATTCGTAAATCTGGATTTCATTCTTTTGTTTAGCGTTTCTCCAAAGGAATCGGAAGAATTGCTGGTCCTTTGGCTGTATGCCTACCTGAAGGTACATCTCAGATATGTCACACACAAGAGCAATTGGGTTTTTCCTGAATCTCAAGAGTATGTGAAACAAATCACCTTGAAGCTTGGGACCTTGATGAATCATATCATTGAGGGATACACCTTGACACTTTGCCGAGGCGTCAAATACAATCCGAACCTTTGTGGTGGTTCTTTGTGGACGTATGACAGGAAAATGAGGAAGATACCAAGAAGCATGTTTGTCGTCAGGCATCACTGGTTCAATGTAACCTTTCTTTTCATAATCAGAAATCACCTTATCATACATCTCAGCAACTACATTGTCCTTAGCTAACTTTTTCTCAGTGCAACACAATCGCTTGTGAGCAACTGCATAGTTATCAGGAAGTGATGAAGGATCCCCTTTCCAAGGGATGCCAATCTGGTATCGATCATCATGGTGCTCAACAGTCTGTCTAACTGATTCCACGATAGACTTGTCAACCTTACTTAGAGGTGTAGGACTAGAAGTAAACTGATCTACTTCCCAAAACTTGTGCAACATTTGGGTTAACTCTGTGTCACAGTTGTCAGTAAAGTAGGTCACTAATGAAGAAGCACCACTGTGAGGAGAAATGGACCCGACACATGTCCAGCCAAGAGGTGTAAGCCTTGCCATAGGTTCACCTTCATTGCCTACAACATCTTCATATGACCTGTGCAATTCAAAGTAATCTAAACCAATCAGTAAATCTACGGTGTGTGGAAATTTTACCTTTTGAAAAGGGATACTTTGCAAATGTTTGTACCTCGAGGCATATTTCTGCCAATCAATTGCCTTGAGTTTACCTGTGACCTGTCTTGTAGTCATAGCAGACATTGTCATCGCCACAGACTTATCAAAACTTTCTAATTGAAATTCCACTTCCATTGACTGAAGTGTTTTCTTATCTCCATCAATGACATTTACAGACACACTTTGCAGTTGACCTGATATGCCTAATTGTGACGCAACATCTTCGTTGATGTAGGTTTGAGTGCTGGCATCATCAAGCAGGGCATTCAGAACGATTTCAACATTGCCATTCTTAACCACAACAGGAACTGTTCGCAATGATATTGTGGAGTAAGACGAACTGCATGACGACAAAGTTGTACCAGTGGATGGACCAATGCAATCCTGTGCGGTATGTGATGCACTTTGACTTGCGGACGGTGAAGCTACAGATGGGGGTGTTTGCGACTGCGCATTATAGTGAAGGAAACGACTGTGATACTTTGGACAATTACCAATACCACATTTAGCACGGCGCAAGCAAGTTTTGGAATTGTGACTGCTTTTCAGACACCTGAAACAGATTCGACTTTTTAGCAGTGTTCCATCTTTCCTCAACGGTCATCTCTTTGAATTGCCTACATTTCCAAATTGTATGATCAGACACTTTGCATATTGGACAACACTCATCAGGAGACGGACTTACGCCAAAGAAAACACCTTGTCTCCTTGCTTTGTCTGATTTGTTACCTTTCGATACCCCGTGAACAGCTTCAGAAGCAATGGTCTGAAAATGTGCCTCTTGTAATACAAACTGGCGCAAAGTCTCAACAGACTCTTGTAATTGGGAATCAAAGATCCATCTCTGGTATTGTGCGACCATTGGTTCAGTCATTTTGGTCAATAACTGAGAATAGAGTGAGCCGTTGCCCAACTCTTCTATCCGATCACAATCTCGAAGATTGACAACAGTAATGTCAAGCAAGTCAGCAAACTTAGCAACATCATTTGCATTACCAAGTCGGATTGGTTTGAAACTCGTCACTTGTTCTAGTTGCAATGCTACATAGCGCCTACGACCACCATATTTCCGCTCTAAACGTTCAAGTGCAACAGAGTATGCTGCAGCACTGTGCCCTAGGTCCTTAATGACATTCAGTGCATCCCCACTTACGTACTGACGAAGTTGCAACAATTTGTACTCAGGGGTAGCAGGAGCCTTGTCAATGCAAGCAATAAACGCGGCCTTCCAACTCTCATAGGTCTTTGTATCGCCCGAAAATACAGGGATAGAAACACGTTTTAATTGTTTCCACATGTCATTACCCAGATCATAACCTCTGGAAGCCTGAGGCCTCAGTTGCTCACGATGAGCGTTGGATATGTTAGACTGCCGGTCTGTCTCAACCTGACTGTGATCAATCAGTTTTGGTTGTGTTTGTTGACCATCGTTTTGTGCTATCTGAGTTTGTTGTGAAACTTTTAATTCAGAATGTAGACTCTGCTTTTGATCAACCAAGTGTTTTTTAGATGCCTTAACTTTTGATTTGGTCATGTATAATGCATGCGTACTGGAAGTGTCTGAAAATGATGCAGATAAAGACCTAAGAAATGTGCTCTGTCTTGAGCTTCGCTTCCAGTGAGTTCAATTGTCTCTAATTCATCAAATGTTTTACCAGCATTTTCTACTTGGTTTGCCTCTTGATAAAGCTCAGATAGCCTCATCACGATATCAATTGCCCTACTTTCACAGTCACACACTTTATCAATAGCATCAAGGACATCACTGTGTGATGGTAGCCCTACTTCACTCACAAGTCTCTCAAGTGCATTTTTTGATTTAGTAAAAGCAGATTTCACTATAACCTTTTGCCGCTTTAACTCAAAAATGTCATTTTGCAACCGAATGCGTCTCTCGGCTGCCATGTCATTAGATAACTCAACGTTACCTTCATCAGTACCCAACTCGTCACCCGTCTGTGACATTGTAACAAACAGTTGTCTTTTCAATATGCCAATAAGTCACTTACCTGTGACATAAACAATTCAATGACCTGATGTTCAAAAATACATTCAGTCACCCAAGTGTGACATAACAAGCAGTTCAAATGTTTTGTTCAGGTTTTCACATTTCTGAAAGAGGTGGTCACATGACAACCACGCTCTGCTACCAATTTGGTCGGCAGTGGAAGCGTTTTTAATAAATGACCAAAAGTGATATAAGGTTTAAGTTTTATTCAAACCAAGATACAAGAAGTTGTCAACAGCTATGTCCAAAACGACATAACAAAATAGAACGAGAAGTAAAACACCCTCCTCGCACGGCTGTTGATTACAAAATGTACAACAAGAATAGGTCAACAGCTATGTCCAAAACGACATAACAAAATAGAACGAGAAGGGAAAACACCCTCCTCGCACGGCTGTTGATTACAATAAGTACTACAAGAATATCATCCAACAGCTATGTCCAAGACATAACAATATAGAACGAGAAGGAAAACATTCCCCTCGCACGGCTGTTGGCGATCAATGCTACAAAATAGGTCAACAGCTATGTCCAAGGACATAACAATATAGAACGAGGAGAGAAGACACCCTCCTCGCGCGGCTGTTGGCAAAGATGTGTGACAAGAATAGGTCAACAGCTATGTAAAACGACATAACAATATAGAACGAGAAGGAAAAACATCCTCCTCGCACGGCTGTTGTCTATAGATGACAAGCACAATCCAAACAAAATGGCGTACAAAAATCAAACAATGCATTTTCCGCGAAGCAGGCTGCGTTTTTTAACACTGCTTCAACGGACGGGAACATGTCTTCCGTCCAGGCATTGTTATTAATCCTTCACGTAATGCAGATGGTATGGTAGCAGAGAGATAGAAGTTTAATATACTGCTTACCACTTGCCCACATTAATAAAGTGACATCTTCGACAGTTTATTGAAACTTAAGAAAACAACGTGGATCTTACAAAGGCGAGTAATAAACAGTGAGGCATTATTTTTTAGTTTTCGCAATTATTTGGTTTTAAATGAGCTAAAGCGACCTTGATACCGCTCAATTTCGTATGGTATTACGGAGATATAAATTTAGTAAACGGCTTACTCCTCGCCCATATTAATCAAGCGAAACAGTGCGATGAAACTAAGATAGATACCATTGTGATACTAGCGTTGATTAATCAAGCGACATCTTTGACAATTTCATGGTAATAAAATAAATAATATTATGAAACCAGCCTGGATCTTAAACAGGCGAGTAATAAACAGTGCAGCCTAGTTCTACTTTATAATATATGATATGGTGTCTCATTTTCTAACTGTATATACGTGATGACTTAATTGTTAATTGCCTATCTAAACGTCAATTTTAGTCAAAGTAAAATGATGTGTATTGTATGAAAGCCTGTCTAAACATACACATATAAATTTGCTCAAATTTAAACATATCTAGGTTGTCAACAAGTCCTTTATACACGTCTGAACTTTAATCGATCGCATGCTATATATACTATGAAAATAGCAATTTTGAGAACTTATCACTTCAATACTAAATCAGCTTGATTTACGATTACTAGGAACAAAGCTGTGATTTATTGAAATGTGTATCATACTTGCTCAATCTTTCAGTCCGATTACAACATTTCCTTGAGCATTTATTAAAATGAATTGATTACTTACACAATACGTAATTTAATTATTTAAATAAAATGCACATATAAGTTTCATTGAGCTAAGAAAAGAAAGCCAAACGCCCCTGATATACAGGATAGTTACTTATTAAGTTTCAATCACTGCAAACGTTTGTGTAAGCTTATATAAGCAAATTAGAAGTAATAGAATCATGATAATCCATTTATTGAGTACAACAAGAAGTAGCATCACTGAACCAATGAACATTAAAAAGACTCCTTGGTATGGCGAGAATAATTGGAAACATTTTGCAGCTTAAGAAGTGAATACTCTCTAGGTAAATTCCTCTTGAAAATTCCTAGTTCAATATTTGAAATGTGTTGATGATATGACACCATCAATATGTTTATCATTTCATTCACATTGCAATATCTATCAGGTAAAGAACACATAAAATCAAATTCTAGTTTGAAGGAGTAGATGCCAAAACATATCAATTTAATTACCACTTACACTGAATTGCATCTGCCCACGGCAAGGTGAAAATGTATCGAGATCTCTCCTTTTTTTAACGAATCAGCGATCACGAGTTACGTCCCTTACCATTTGCTAACATACAGCTAATGAAATCGCAGTTTACATTCGGAACCAATTCAAAATAAGCGACTATCGACACAGTGACGGAGACAATACAACTGTCTTCTGGTTGGCTTATCCAATAAGCCTGCAGTACCTTAAAATCTTAGCACTGAAAACGCGATGGTTGAGGTCAAGGGCGGAAGGAGAAGATATGGAAAACTTTTTGTTACGTCTGTGACGTTGTGAAGATGACTGAATTGCTGCGCATAATACAATGCTGATGTTTCGATGGTTCAAGAATAGAACTCATACTGTAACAGGGCATTTTTTACAAGAAAATTTGAATTGAAATGTGTTCTGTCAGTGAGGAAGAAAAAACAACCACAAAATCCTAGCACTTCAATGATTTCAATCAACAGGAAATCCTAGCACTTCAATGATTTCAATCAACTGGTAGCTGGCGGCTTTGTAAAGTAACCTTCTGCTGTTAGCAGGCAGAGACCGTTTGAGTGAGCTCGCTGCTAGATCAATCACCTGTCAGTCTCAGTTGTGAAAACATGTAAGCTTTAGGCAACCTGAAACTTAACAAATGTGAAATATTGCACAACATTGATTTAAAAATGTAGTTTTGTCTAAATTGTAGATATTTGGTACATAGTTCTACTTCGGTTATACATGAATCTGTATTTTGAGGACAATTCATTTATCATTAACCCATGGTGATGACGTCAGTCTATTGTGTTAACAGTTGGTATTGTTTCGAATCTACTGGTCATTGACTGTCCCAGTCAGGAGGCGTGTTAAGTTTCTGACACTTTCAGTAATGGCGTACTGAGTACATTTTCCGAGATTAATGTATTTGTCTGTGTGCATCTGAATAGGATCTTAAGATATCTCAATTATGACAAATTAATTGTGTAATGCATGAACCTGGATTCGAACAGGCAACCCTTCTTTTTGTAGTTAGCGCTCTTCGCCAATGAGCTGCGAAACGTTGGGATATCTCACGTTGTCTTCTAGACTGATAACGCACGGAAACAGTATGGAGTTATAGCTGTCAATGACATTGCTTCGCTTTTGTGCTGTACGTGCGTGAAAGAATCCATTTCATGAGGGCTATTTGTGCCATATCCGATGAGTGAGCAACGAAACAGTTCAATTTTGTGTCACAAAATTTAAATTCATTGTTGCAAATGTTTAAAACCCACATATTCATGTTTCGTGACGTCATATGGATTAAGATGAAAAAAGGCATTGGGTTCAGTTGATTCGAGTCCAATGGTCCCCATGCATTCTCAATTACATAATTTGTCAGCAGAAGGCAAAAGCGGACCTTGCCATATCTAACAACATTCAAAGCTTAATAAACATAGTTGGTACAGTGTAAGTATGACGCTCGTGAAGAGATTACTTTATCGCTCAAATCGATGACATAGAATTGATAATCGGCAAAACATTAAAATAGTTGTTTATAAAATCCCGAACGTGTTGTTAAAAGTACTCTCGGCGGCAAAGGAAAGGATACTTATTCCATAGCATTAAAACCGTACAATATGTTGGTACAGTGAGAGTACAGAGCACATGGGTCGCTCATTAAAGTATCACTTTCTCACTCCACTCGATGAGGTAAATGATATTCGGCAACATATTTGTTTGTTGAAAACCTTCGAAATAACATGTTCACCATATTAAGTATCACACTGACATGAGTGACACGGTTTATATCTCTTTATTACTCGCCTGTTGACGATATCACAGTTTAATAAATCTAAAATGTTATTACACATTGTGTAATAACATCGTGTACTGCCGATTGACGTGACGTCATAGTGGCATAAATATGACGTCACAATATTAGTTATTGAGGAGTTCGTTGAATTAAGTGACATTTAATCAGTGAGTAATGAATAGATTAATAAACTCGGTTCCGTTTAATAACATATTTATCGCTTTCACTCGTTTAATTCAAACCACTCACTCGTTTCATAAATATGTTATGAAACGGGACGTCTTTAAGTATTCTCTCTTTAAGAGATATACCGTCATCACAGACATTCAAAACTTTATCCCTCAGAAATAGTTTTTCTTTGACTCTGTTGAAAATTTGATATCGTTTCTTTGCCCCTTGAGTGTATATGTCTAGAGACTACAGAGTTGTGGTGGTCTAAACAATATTTGAAGACACATGTCGTAAAATTGCTCCTATACCATTCTAGAATGGTTTTATATTCACACAAATTTTAAGATATGTACAGAAACAGAAACCTCTTATTCCGTCGTTCAACAATAAGATATCTTAAGAACCTGTCTGTACAACCTTGAGCTATTGTAATAGCAGTATAATCTGTAAATGACACATATAAAAAGTCTATTGAAAACTCTAAAGAAACAATTTCTTTGAAAGAGATACTTAAAAAATACTTTGAAATGACGTTGTCGAAAACAAGACCACATTAATTCCATAAAGAATATCTTACAACAAATGGCTTTGATACAAATAGTGACTTTAATTGGGAAAATAATGATGAATGAAAAAGATAGTGTGAAACCAACGATGAAGTCAATTGGACAGGCAGGGTCGTAGCCATCCTTGGACTATTCCAAGATGGTATTGGAAAAACCTTTGTTGAAACCATACATGTATAAACATAGGTATGTTGTGAATCCATCTGACACTAGGACTGTACAATGACCTTTTCATATATACCTTAGTTCTTCATTCATGTCATCTTTCATACTAGTTTTTGTGTCCTGCATTAAGCTTGAAATAATTATAATATCGTATTAAACTAATCTGTGATGAAGTGTTTACATTGTTTAGTATTTTGATCAACTCAACGAACTTATATCGTTTCGCAGCTTTTTCCATAACATAAATACTATCATATACATATACTCACAGATAAAACTAACTTGTACATCCAAACTGTTTTCACTACCAAATTGTCTGACAAGACAAAAACAATGTGTCAGTAAAACTAATCATCTGATATGTTAGAATCATTATCTAGCAGTTTAAGAAAGAAAATGTCATTCACAAATTGTTTCACTTCTTTTTGGTTATTTGCATTGACATCCTGGCGTTTTTACGTCCAGAAACATGTTTAGTTATACTAAAATATGAAAGTCAATATTTTCATGTAATATGATTAATTTTATTTTTAAGAGAAAACTCAAATTCCGTTAGTAACTGCCTTTTAACACAGGCTACTTGCTATAGCAGTATGCATTATAAACATGCAATAAAAGTTGCCTTACGACGAAATATGATCATCATTATATGATCCCTCAAAGCACATAGAAGTGTTGAATTACCAGTCTAAACTCAGCAGAAGCTTATGTGCTTTCCAAAATGGTTTAATTACAGCCTTTTTTCAAATGTTTAATTGTCGAAAAGGGGAATGGAATTTCAAGAACCACTTATTTCCTTATGTTGCAGGATCAAAGATGTTTTGGTGTATGAAAGTCAACTTTATAACAACAATGTTGTTTTGATCATCTAAAACCTAAAGTTTATTGTGGTTTCATCACAAGGGCAATACAATTTTTTTGGAAAAATATCAAAACCATTAAAACCTTTGGATATCAACATGACTTATTTGTCTTTGAAGATATACACAGTAATTTATAGGTTATACATTTCTTTGCAGAGGAAAGCACTTATCATACAACAATATTTTAATCCTGATGGCCAGTTTATGCTTTTTTTAATCTGATATTGTTCTGTGAATTGAAGCCATGAAAGAGTTACGTTCTTATGTAAAATACTTGGACAGGTCATTGAAGGTGACATCAGCAGTTCCCTTAACGAAACGATACAGTTTTAGCATTTCACCATTAGTGATACTCCTTTCAAGTTCATGTCTGCTAAATTTGATGGAACTGCTTGTTATAGGAACCATTTTGTAGTTTGTTTTGTATATATAAATAGTCCATAAGGTCAACGAGGTACCATGGATAGATCGCAGACACAAGAAGTGTTGGTTCTGACAGTCTATGCATGTAGTCATATGCATCATTTAAGAGATGTATATTGGTAATGAAGACCATTTCGTCAATAATGTCTGAAAAGGCACACTGACCTTTGCTTTGTGTTACTTTTTCAATAATATTTAAAACTACTTTTTTTGCAACACTCTGCTTCACTTTGGGTTCTAATTCTAGTGCTTTCAGGCAATCAATGAAGTTATTTTCCCCCGGAAGATCAAGGACTTTCTTGACAACTTCATTGAGTGTTTTTGTACTTACCTGTATTGTAATGAAATGTGAATAACTGAGCATGATTCGAATTACGAGAGCGAACATTGAATTTGAATGTTTTAGATAGTTTGTCAATTGTCCAAATTTACTTAGTTTTTTTTCGTTACTACTATACAAGACATTAAAATTAAGGTAAATGCCTGAAACCTACATCATTACTGGATAAGCTATGCTACCATTGGCCCAATTAATATTTAGTTATAGAAAGGAATCATATGTGTTTTTTATTTTTATTTTTACAATCTAAGAAATATTCCTATTAGTAAATACAATTTCAAGTTTACCTTTGAAGTTTGCCTTCCAAAGCTCAAAATTATTCACATCACAAACTTTAAATATTAATTATTTTTTATGATGAAAATACATATAAATTTATTTTCCAGGGCTAAAATTTTCTTCTTCTGTAACCTCACTTCAATATACTGACACCAACAAAATAGATCAAGTTAAACAATAAATTCAAAATGCAAGTGTTTTCAGTAACCTTATAATCCATTCACCACTTCTGCGTTGTGTTGTTTTGAATACGATTAGCCATGCGCACGAAAACGGTAACCCCATCTCGCCATATCATTCGAGATAGAAATACAGAACAATAAATAATAACACCTAAAGATATATATGTAAATGTAAATATGTGCACAACAATCTTTTACACTATTCCCCAAAACATGTCTATGGTCAACCCAGTGGGAAATGCCCGAAGCTTAACAAATCTTCTGGTGAAAGTTGAGACGCCATGCTGCCTCTTGTTGACAATATTACACACGAGTCGAGTCAGTTGCTCAACTTCCGGTTGATAGATTGGTACTTTTCAACCTTTTTTTATTGATATTAGGCATCATTCTATTATTTTTAGACAATTTTTTCGAAATACAGTACATTTTTATATACATGTCCGTAAGTTTCCATCCGGATATACGATCACGTAAGGGAATGGCGGATTTGCAAAAACTTCGTAGTAGCAGTAAAAATTTATACGAGCTGACTGAGAGGTAACATTTGCATATATTACAAGTTCATTATGTTATCTTTTCACCTTCACCTTCAGATTCAATCAATGATAAGCTTCTTTTAAACTAAAAATAGCGCAAAGTCAAGGGTCAAAGTGACCCATATCATGTAGCCTTGGTGTCAATTTAGTACGACAAGGGTTACGTCCCTTTGCTTTAGTATCGCTAACATGGTGTTTGGACAGACAACACTGGAATCTGAGGACCTGGCGGAAAATCCTCTGGTCTGACGAGAGTCGATTCTTGCTCCATGTCAGACATGGATACAGAAGAATATATTGTATACCCCCAGGAACATCTTCAGTCTGCACACCCCAGGGACTGACGTCTCGATATTAACTATAATAAATCTCAGGTGAGCATAAACTTGATGATGTACGACATTCTTCTGGCTACTGATGGAGATACTATATATATCTTGATATATACATTCTGTTATTGATGTTATTGACCAGCGCATGGCCAAACTCTCAAATCGCAAAATATAAATAAAATCAGAATATAATTTTATAAATGCAATGTTTTATGGTTAAAACCATATTTTTACGATATTGATGTTTTAGATTAAAACAATTTCCCTTCGAAAGTCATGCGCTAGTCTCCATCACTGGCCAATGTAACCTTGCCGAATTTAATTAACTTTCCTTGCTAACATAGTAGAGCTCACTTTTAAGTTTAAGCGCACCCGGTCGCTACACTAGCACAGAAGATGGAAATTGTGTCAAGGCTTAAAGTAGCCAATGATACAGATTGACACGAGTTATGCATAGCGGGAGGACGTTAATTATACATCATAATATTCCATTGTCACATTTACGAGAACCAAAAATACAAAAAACTGTTGTTTTAATCAATTGCATTCATTAATTGAACAATATAAGTAAGTAAATGGAGCCATGACATAAGTAAGTGGTAGCACGTGGTCGACCGCTATCAGTGAAGTTCAGCAACAACGGGCGGGGCTAGCTTGATGGGTGGGTTGCTGAATAAAAACTGAGAGTAAAGTTGAGTACCTGGTTTGAAAGTGAAGGCAATGTGACTGATAACCTTCGAGCACCTTAATTGGAAGCCCAGGTTGCATACTCCAAGGGGAATAATGTGTGTAGAGCTTTGAGCACGACTTGTGTTGTGGATTCAGCGCCAATATAAGTATCCTTATTATTATTATGAATAGCAAAAGCATTCGCGCGCCTGATAGAGAAGTTTTAAAACATTTGATTTTTTCAACTTTCTGTTCCAAGAGTAAATGTATTCGGCTATTTGATTTGGATACTTGAAATGGACGATGCGATTGGTTTAATGAAGTTAACATGAACATCACCTCTTGGCAACCCAGAAATACAGCAGTCTGGAACTAAAGGAAACCTACCGATTGACGGTAATGCAATCACGAAATCTTCTGTGATTCATTACATTGGAGTACTTCTGTAAAGTATACTGTCGACTAATTTGATATTAAATGTAAGGAAATGCGTCATAAGATCTCCTGCAACAATGAAATCATCCTCGATAATCCAGCGCTATTGTTCCGATAAATCTACACACAAGCGCTGGAAAACAGTAAGGGTATTTATCCCTAACCTAGTTACTTCCTCTTGGGTCCATGTTATCCAATCAGAAACGAAACGCAGACACTATCTGCGTAAACAACTCGACCAATCAAAACGCATCACTACCGTTGTTTATAGAAACAAACATAGCGGCTGACTCTCTCGATTACGATAAAGTTTGTAACACATTCAGCGTAGAAAACCTGACAGAAACTCAAAAGAAAGTTTTAAGAAGTCTGTACGAGAAGAAGGGTGTATTCATGTCCATCAAAACGGGTGGAGGTACATGATTTAAAATCCTGTACTGCGAAAGCCAAGATCCTGAGTGCTTGTTATTTCGCCCTTGATTTCAAGTGATCTCATTGGTTGTTAGAAAGCAAGCGTTTCGCTGAGTCATTGCGAAGGGAGGTAACTAGGTTAGGGATAAATACCCTTACTGTTTTCCAGCGCTTGTGTGTAGATTTATCGGAACAATAGCGCTGGATTATCGAGGATGCAATGAAATCGGTGGGGTAAAGAAATGAGCTCCGTCGGTGCCTTCTGATTTTCTAGACCAGAACGAGAGAGTTTCGATTATATCTTTGATGGATGGTGTTGAAAGGATTTAAAATGGATCTTCGAAGATTTTTTTTGCCATACTTCATTACTTTTGGAAATGAACTAAAAAGTTTTGCAGTGTTTAAATGTCGCAGACATCGCTTCTTCAGTGCTTGAGGTCTTGGAATATATCAGACAACTTCCCGGCAGTACGCATCTGTGTACAATCAATTGGAAAAAAGCTCCGTCATTTTCAAAACTGTTATAACAAATATTGTTACTCGCCTTGTTGGTTATTATAGTATAAGCACGATGGGTTCGATGCACACAGACAATAAATATAATAAAACATTAACAAATAATGTCTTCAAACATTTGTAGCATTTACTTGTTAATTTAACACTTTTATTATAGGCATGGTGTGTTCGATACTGACAGACAGTACAAAACAATGTCTTCCTACATTTATCAAACTAATGAAAAACACATGCAATGGCTGAATGTATCTTTCTAATTTCAATTCTCTTAGACCATTTTATGTTACTGCATTGATAGAGAATGAGACATTCGCAACAAGAAAATGTGCTTAGTTTGTTTGTAAATAGCAAATGTTTGCGTCGTTAGTGTTGTTGATTGAGTTTTACTTTAAATTAGCGTTTAGATGAATTAAATTATTTCATTACTTTCGATAAACCAGCATTGTTATATTTAAATAAGTAATTGATGTTGGCGTTTAAACAAATGAAATGTACATTAGTTTTATTATTATCCATTTGTCGGCTAAACATGTGTGACTTTTGCGATGCCAATTGCAATTTAATTTGAAATACATTTTCGCGTTGCTAAACAAACAGCTGTATAAGTCATCTGAATGCAGTACAGTTAAGCTTCGCAAGATCAGAGACTGTGCCATATGGTTTGGTTATAACTGGTTAAGAACAGATATCCTTGGCAGTATCTTATTAATTGGAATGCACAGCTCAATGTTTGGAATGTCAATGAGCATGATCTAACATTTAAATACTGTAAAGAAGGAAAATTGCCAAAAACGTAATAGATTTGCTGTAGGTAAACGCAATTGAAAGTAACTTACACAATCAAATTTAATTAAAACAGGACTACAGGACATTTCTCAAATTCGGTAATGGACATTATTGACATAAATTCAACTTTTGATTATAATATTTCAAAAATGGTGATTGTGTGGAATAACTTAGAATTTTATATGTGATTCAAAATTATCAAGCGAGCGTTGTGTACCCTTAAACCGTTATCAAATTATCGTTCCGGCACAATGTCCTACAATATTCATAGTCAGTAGATTTGTAGTCAGTTATCATTCCGCTTCAAACTGATAGATAGAAAGATATGGAATCAATCTCAGACTTCAGAAATCAACGGTCGCTTCTTTATTCTGCTTCCTATTGAAATGATGTTGACTCGGTTTGTAAGATTTTAATGGTAAGCGCCTTGTCAGATTTTTAACAACCCTGATCTGCTTTGGGGATTGATAGGTTGAATTGACATTGAATGGTCGATGTGTGTAATTTAGGATCAAAGATAATTGAAATGAATTGAATTGAAACCTCTAAACATTCCAACATTTTCTTTTAGCACATTGTTTTAAAGGGTTTAATCTCATTTCATCGATCATCAGTTTGTTTAAGCACAGATAATCTGATTTCGGATTTCATAACGTGTTTCTTCACTGGCTTATAAACGGTTCGAAAGGTGGAAGTTAAACTGGTATAAATGCTGGAGCTTGTCAACTTTCAAACCGTTTATTGGCCAGTGAATATACACATTATTAAATATTTATCTGATAAATTCAAACTTTTCAATTCAAGCAATTTCTAATCAGTTAATAAACTTTTGAAAATAAAAAAGCTCTGCAAAATATAACAGTTCATAGTAAAAACATATGTTTAGTAGTGTCTTAGTGTCTTAGGCGCTAAGCTCCGCCCACAATAACACCGCATCACTTTTGTGTCACCAAACCAAAACGTAGTTCACAAGAAATATGATAAGAGTATTTGATGTTTGGTTCTAACATGCTGTTTTAATCAAACATTCAATCAAACTACAATTAGAATTCTCGTTGTAAGGTTTTTAAAAAGTTCAATCAAGAAAAGAGCATGTGATAGCAGTGTCACAATTGCGCAATGATACATACAGTAATAAAGTATTACAGCAGGTTATTGTATGAAGGCTATCCTTTTCAGCTGTCTCGTGTTTATGAGAATATATACAGGTCACATGACCTTGTTTAATCAGATCAGCAGAGAGCATATTCCTTAAATGTCAAAGTCTGAATTTATTGTATTATGTTGTTGACGTATAGCGCAAGTGCAACCATTGTATTTGCAAGTACATGACCCCATCACACAGTTGCTACTTAAATAGACTGTAAATAATTATATTTAATTGAAATTAGAACAACTTTAAGAAATAACCAACATTTACACGAAGAGCATTAACAACCACTGACTGTATCCAACTGTCACATCATAATCTCAACTGATTTGGGAGAACAAGATTCACACCACTTTCTGACATGACATGTGGAATGGTTAAGGAGATTGTTGACAGCTTGATGACCATGTGATGTGATGATGAGATTGTGTGTAAGGAAGCTGCTGTTGGGATATTAACCAGTTCATGCAAGGGTCAATCCGACAAGGTGTCTGTCTCATAGACTACATGCATGTCAATATGAGCAGTGAAGCATACAGACATTTGATCCTTTCGACAGTTTGTTCATGTATCTCACATTTGACATTTATTATTATAGTTTAAACAATATATAGTTATGTTAGAGGGTAATCTCATTACGCGATCTGATAAATCGTATCCATAGAAAATGGATATTCATACTGGAAGAATTGTGTGCGAAGTATAAAGCCCAATGGTGTGAAACTCTTCCGTATGAGAGGTAGAAATTTAAGTCTGATGCCAATTTTAGAGTTCAGTCAGCTAAATGAACGACCATTCCATCATGTTGCCACAATTCAAATTTTATTCTGAGTGTTTAGGTATCGCTACATCTGTGAGATCACTTGAACTACCTTTAATGTGAAACACTCCGCGGGAAATGGACTCGCATGGTTTAACCGAACTATGCACATTCGTTCTACAACTTTCATCATTGATTGAAGAGTATAACCTACCCATTGGTAACACTTATTTACCTTTTCGTGAGATCCATTTATTTCACTAAGCAGAACGTGCTACAGCGCCTTTAACAGTTTGATTAGTATGTCCAATTTGATGAGAAAATAGTTACTGTATGTTTCATTTCATATTCAATGGACAACATTCATTTTATTTTATACATATTATAACATAATTTCTGTAATATCAAAGTTACAAACAGCGAACATTAATCACCGATTTGAAAACTTTGAAATTAATCAATCATGTATGTATCTAAAAGACATAATGACACGGAAAAGTTTGAAAACAAATAATTTACTTTCAATCAATATGTCAATCCTTTGCTAATGTTTATCTACCTACAAAACTCTTTTATGTATAAAATAATGTAAAATGAATCATCGTTATTGTTTAAAAGCTTGAAACAGCTTGAAAACCTATTTCATGACTCGTGAGCACACTCATTACATACCTCCCAAACAATCAATCTCGTCGCCAAAGACCCAGATTTGTGCAGATCGAAAATTTAATCCCCTGGTTTGAGCTCAATGACATGCATCAAATAAAGGATTTTATTAATGTCAATACACGTTAAGGTCAAAATCACTGTGGTGATATGTAAAGGAAAAGTATGTATGTCATTTCCAGAAACTTAATTCACATGGTTCGATTCCTATATTATATTTGATCTTAATATCTAATAGAGACATAGTAACAGAAACCAAAGGAAGTGTCTCTCATAGATCAATGAATCAACGTTGGTTTTTAAACTTTACTTTCCTTTCCTTTCAATACGTTTGACAAAGATGTTCATTATATTTGAAAAATAATGTCACCAATAGTAAAATACTCTCTCTTCGGAAAATCAAGTTAGTGAGTGCACACGGTTCGGTAAATCCAATAAAATGGCCACAAACGCAAGTTTTGATTTATACGCAACAGTGTTATTATCACTACGGATACTTGGTTTGTGTAATAAGAATACTGATGTTTGCCATCTTAAGTAAATTTAAATGACATAAACTATAATTATTAATGAGAAATTTAAAAAAAATAATTTTGCCAAAACATTGCCAGAGCTCCTTTAATAATCAATGAAGTTTATTTCGTTTTTCAAGCCGCATGGCCCATTGTACAATTGTATTTGAAGAACTAAATAGTTGTCACATGACCTATATTGTGCTAGGACGATCTTAACCTGAATATTTTGAAGAGTTATATAGATTTTAAACGAAGAATATTTACATATTGTGTGTTAAATATTTGCTGCAATGTCAATCTGGTTTTACAATATTTTTGGATTGACAGAAAATACTTATTGCGAAGAAGAGAATATATTTGACATGGTATTCATTTTCTACAGCATTATTGTCACAATGTAAATAAATCGATTTTTTTATAATTTCATCATTGATGGTCTTGCGTTGAAGATTGACTCTAAAGTCGTGAAGGGAAATGCGAAATTTACACATTGATTTAATTAAGTTTTTATTTTCAAGTTTATGGATATATGCTTCACATTAGAATAGATTATTTATATAAGAATAATGTGTAAAATGAGATTTTCAAGATTGCATATACATATCAACCAATCGTCTTTTAAATGAAGATACAAAAATAGTGGCGTCACCAAAATCTTGAACAATCCATACATAGCTAAAACCAGTTATAAATAACATATCACGAACGTGTGATACCCAATTTATTTTACCATTTTCAGCATATCAAATGGATGTATTGAGATTCGTGAAACATTCATTCGTAACAATTTTTAACTTTAACATCCCCTTATAAGTTAACTTATATCTTTTAAAAGATCAAAGTATATGATTGAAAAATCAGCATTGAAAAATAGGGGGTAGTGTTGGGTTTTTTTTATTATAGATATGACGCCTGTGAGATAGTGGGGTTTTAACATGGGAGTCTATGGGAAAATGAGAAAAAAACTGCTAAAAACTAAAAAAAATACTACATTTCTAGTATTAAACTTTTTTTTACTTTTTTGATATGTTACAAAGTTCATGTTCCCCTACCGAAATCGATAAATAAAAAAAATATGGTAGTGTGGTTTTTTTTTTTAGCTTTGACACAAAATGTACCTGAAACCCTCCCCTTTTAGTCAAATTTAGGCCATTTATGCTGTTTTAGCACTTTTTAGAGGTTCTAAAGTCACATTTTCTTTATTTCATTTGCTTTTTAAAAGTATGTAGGTGATGTTGAATATCATGAAGAAAATAAAAATGACAAAAAATCTTTACTTAATCATATTTCATTTTTGAAGTTCAACAGGAAGGAGCGAACATCCTTAATACATTGATGAACATGTATGTCACCTGTATGAAATCTGTTCAAATACATGCTGTATCAACAGAGAAGTCTTACCTCATAAAATCCTATTGTAAATTAAGTGATTATTTGCCGTGTAACAAGTGCTATAGGTTACACAAGGTCGTAGGTACCGCTTTGATAAAGTTATTATTCCAAACATGTTTTTAGCATAACCATTCAAGCTGTACAAAAAATCACAGTAAATAATATTCATGATCATGTCAAACATGATTATATTGACTAAACGTAATTCTGATAATGGTGACCATTTGCATAGTGTATTGAGTCGAATCGAAATCTTTTCCTATTCCATTTAACAGATGTCATTTCCCTTTCACTGCAGTATTAGGTTTGATTGTACTTGCACGCAATATGGCGAAGTAACGGTGTTTATATAATTAAGCACGTTCACGTCGTGCGTGCAAATATAGACAAACACTTAGTACAGGTGTGTAGGATATTTTAGGTCAGGTTATGTCAAGTAGTGTTTATTTCTGGACATGGTAAGTGTGTAAGAGCGTGCAGGAGTTTGTATTAAATCCCAATGATAAAAAAAACAATGACAGATGAAGCACAATGCTGCAAACCTACATCACAGACAGGACATTAACATCGTTTTAGATACATTTTACAAGTAATCGTGTACATAGTAGAGTGTGGGTTAAAGACAAGTAATTCAGTATGTTTGAAAGTATTATAATCTGTGACTCTGCATTTAAATATTTCTATGATTGCCATTTCAACAGCATATTTTGAAAATTAAGAATCCAATGCATGTTTGTTTAGATTAACAAACCCTTCAATAAGAAAATCAAACTCAATTTGACATTACACTTGTTAAATATAATATATATCAATAACCTGATATTATTGTACTCAATTCAATTCAGTATATGCGATTGATATTTGGAACTTGAATATATACAACATAAAAGCATAATTGAAGTCAAGGCATGAACTTGAATCACGAACGTGAATTTTCAGTGCTCGATGGTAAATACAGTTTACATTACATCCATTCTCTTCGCATTTCCCGCAATTTCTAGAACATGAAAACCTTTCAAAATGTTGTTCAAGTATCAACCAAGGGTTGTAGTTGTGTCATTTCAATTTAAGGAATTGTTTTAGAACAATTTTGTTGACATGCCACACGGTCCAAGAAGAGACAAGACCTAGTCTGTTGAGCAGTATATTCAATATTGATATATCATGTGTGTTATTTGGAGTTTTAGATGTTTTTGGTTTTCAGATCTGAAACAAGGATCGGTGTGACACGCAGTTAAATTTATAAAGAATCTGTCATATTGGTTGTACTGTGTATATAATCTTTTCATATTATGACACTAAAATGATTACCTTTGCAAATATACATTGTAGGATATACATTGTAGGATATACATTGTAGGATATACATTGTAGGATACATTGTAGGATATACATTGTAGGATATACATTGTATCGATTGGCGGCTGAAACTTTGGTATCGGTTTAACATTCGCTTTGACGTCTACTTCATGAACTCACATTTAATGAATAAGGAAAAACGAAACTAAATCTATTGCCAATGTAACTCAGGCAATATCCTACACAGCTTCTTGACCAGGGTGCGTGTACAACATATATAATGGTGTACTACATTATTTAGTTCGAGGGGTTATACAGCTGCTGAACAAAAGTTTGTTTAAATATGCAAGATTTCCAACGTAAAATCATCATTTTACGAAAAATTCAATTCGGCGCTATTTCTTAACAGAACTCATTATGGATAATATGTTTGGACAAGATGTAGAGAAGTCATTTTTACACTACATTTACAAGGGACAGATATGTAACATGCCAGAAACAGTTTTGGCGTTCAACAAAAGAGACAAGGGGTCAACATTTGAAAATTTAGATTTCATTGTTTCTGCAATAAAATATTAATTAAACATAGTGTCGGTAATTTCGACAGTAATAGAAAATATTGGTCAATGTGATGATAGGAATTATGTTTTTTCCCTAAATGATTAAAACATGACAGTTTTATAAAACAACATAAATGTTTGAATTTGGGGTGTTTGGACCCCGGTGTTATATACATCCTTGCCATATTTGCTCCTTTAGAAATATTAGTATCATATTTAAGTATATGATACAGGAATTATTTTTCTACATCTAAACAAAGATTCATAAAATTTGCGTGCATGTTTAAGGAATAAATCAAACTTAAATGAACACAGAATTACATGATATTTGCACTGAGTTGGGGGAACAGTTAAACAAACTTTTGTCCAGCAGCTGTAGACACAATTTTGAGCTGGAAGCATTTCGTTTCTGAATGAGCTTGGATACGTCACCTCAAATGTGAGGTGCCATTTACTGTCCATTCGTTGAACCTCCGGGACTAATGTCAATGCTGCAAAATAATTGCAACGTTATTGCAACGAAGCAGCCTTACTGACCATTTCCGAAACAACAGTACTCGTTAAGTAATCTATTCAGTACATTTTCAAGTGCAAAAAGTTGAATATAGATTCGTACACTGCTCTAAATGGTCCATTGTTTTCTCTAACAAATAGGTTCCTCCAGTCTCTCTCACGTAATGTAGTTTCTTTTAAACAGTCCTGTCCACTCTAGGGGATATATACATGTATGAGTCCTATAACCATGTGTTGTACACGCGTACAAGACAAGAGAGAGAGAGACAATACCATAGTGAACTGAAGCAGTCATGAGCGTGGAAACATGTAACAGACTTGCGTGTCCATGTTCTCATTATTTAACTGAGATAAATCGTCGGGACACATTAGGACACCCGGATGCAGGGTTATTGTAGGAATGCTTACCTAAGCCGTATCAAAACAACATATACCAATGAAACTGGATGCTGTTAAAGTTAACGCTGATGAACTGTTTTAACATGTCATTCACATAAGAGAGCATACGACACATTTCCCATGAGAAAAAGCAAACCTAGTTTATATTCAGGTAAAACGATTAAACACAACTATCATTTAGGGAAAGTATTAGTTCACTGTATGCAACATGTCTATGAGCACTTTGCTTTTCAGTATAAACGGATAGACTAATCTGTATTTATATATTTAGTAGTTTAGTCCTCATTATCTTCGTAACTCTGGACAGAATAAACAAAATAAACTAAATTGATGATATACACATTAAAGTGAATCAAGTGACACCCTCTCTTTTCTTACTATTCATAAGTTTGACTTCAGACTGCCATCACATTAAGTCATGAATGAACTCGTCATGGGGATGGTTATTGGTGAAATGGTGTATTCTCTTTTAAATATGTGATTCATAATTGGGAATGTCATAAAATGTAATCCACCAAACAACTTTGCTGTTGTGGAAAATAGTGCAAAACATATTTGTTAATTACAGCGAGGAATGTATGTTTAGTAAATGATTAACAAGTTGAATATTTCCCAAGTCTTTGATCTGGTAAAACGAATGAAGATACACGATAGTGTTAACAGCTGTTTCCGAAGGTAAAACAAGAAGGCAGGTGAAATTAAATTGCAATTTGTTTTGTCAGTCAGCAGTGTGATTTGGCCCAACTCCACCAAATACAACGTATGTTTACAAAAACAATTTGTCAATGTAACGATGCAAATATTTTAACTTAAGCCCAAACTTAAGCATGTTGTTAAACACATTAAAAAATAAGGTGTTATTTAAACTCCACTGGTAAGAAAGAATTTCAGCAAAAACATAACATATTGATATTTATGTCTGAGAAAGACCTAATCTATCGCGCAAATGTTATCTTGCAAATATCACCTATATTTGCCATACAAAAATAAAAGTATATTTACTTCTATCAAAGAGTGTTAACATATATATTTATTATCCAAAACTGGGTTCCACAGGAGATATCGTTTTGACAGTAGATTTTGAACAATGCCCTGATGGCGTCAGCTACATGTACATGACATCACAATAATTTTGCATCATCAAGTTATATTATCACAATAATATCACGTCATGATCATGATGATGTCACAATGCTATGACACCACAGCACTGGAAGCCAAATGGCAGTCTTGTGTTCAGATATGTTCCCTTTTCATTAAAAACTAATGAAGAATGATTTTGAATGATAAATAAGCTCACGGGCAAAAGAAACGTCACCACATTTTGAAAACAGTATAAAATGAAATATTGATGTTGGAGAAAATAGATTTTGTATGTATTTGGTAGCCACATGTTTTCTTAAGAAATATTCACAATTTCATACATCAGAGTATGCAATTTTTATTTTTACATCTGTTCAAATTGACATGGGGTGCTTTTTTGTATTTTTGGCCCACAATATTTAGTATTTAAGTTTAAAACATTGAAAAAGTAGAAATTTAATTAACTTAAGATATCCTCGACATAAATAACCTTCTTTGATTTAAATTTGTTGACGCGTCTTTACTGTAGGACGTCTCAAAACAAGCCAAAACTGGCTTTTTGAGGCTTCTATCTCGTCTAGTTAAGGAGATTCCAAAACGACCATTTCTTAAAACTTGTGTTTCTCAGAGTTATGAATAGATAATGTTTTGAAAATTCATATTTAGTATTGTTGGGTTCTGAAGACATGGTGTAACGCTGTTTCAGTCGCATTTATCGCCCGATGATTGAAATATCTTGTATTTTGTATGGGGACGTTTCTTTTGCTCGTGAGTTTAGAATCTCACCATCTTGTCTTCTGATATCAAATAGATCAACATTCGTTGATACAAGTCAAAATATCAAAGCAAAATACAAAACTAACTTTTGTATAGTTTGGCCTTGTTGCGAATTGGTAGAGTGCTCAACAGTTGCAAAATGGAGCGTGATAAATGTAGAAAGTTTAGTCAGTTATCTACGAAAACCATGCATTGTGTATCACAACAGCTCTGTTTCAAGCGAGTCTATATATATATATATATAAATTCAGTTCAAACTTGTCCAACCCTCAGGTCTCATATAGAAAAATACAATTGTCGAAGAAATCACGATTATTTATTCATAATTCAACAAATTATCCTCATACATGGCTGTGTACAATATATATATATATATATATATATATATATAATAATAATTTAACATTTTTGAGTTAATGTCATTTTTTATACTTACCTGGTTGAAAAAACCAACATTGCCCAACGCTTCCCCCTGAAGCGTTCCTCAACATAGATCACACATAATAAAAAGGCACGCTACCCGGTATAGGTGGCGCTTGAGCCACGTGACATCGGTGACGTCATAATTCCCTAGTGCAAACGAGCATAAAACCCAAACCTAGGAGGGGAGGAAGGGCGGGAACTAACGAGCGTTGGTTTTTCAACCAGGTAAGTATAAAAAATGACATTTACTCAAAAATGTTAATTTTTTTACATACTTATCAGGTTTGAAAAACCAACATTGCCCATATTACCACAGCAAGGAGGTGGGCTGAACAGAGATAGTGCGCCGCCGAGACGTGTCGCTTTAAACCCTTAGCCTGGCACTCCGGAGCACCGGGTGGGAAAGAGCCACGAAAATGTGGAAAACAACCCCTGTTGAATGTGAGCCAAGAGAGAGAATGCGGATTCTTGAATAAAGTGTACGGAGGCCGTTACACCATCCGAAAAAGGACAAACCTACGCTCAACCCCTGTTTATCCTTCCTAAGAACATGTATGTGAGAGGGAAAAGGGTAAGAATCAAAGAAACGGTGCCATACGATTGCCCGAAATTGAGTCAAACATTCCACACTCACGCACCAGGAGAACAAAAACGCGGGAGAAAACAAGTGTACAACCAAGGTGAACAACCGAGTTGTGTACACACAAGCGCGGAGGACGCTCACCCCCTCTTAGTGAACCCTTGCTCAGACTGCCACGGCGATGTTACAATGGAAAGCCATCGAGGCTAACGCTGCTCCTATCTCCTGTGGATTGGAGTGAGACAGAGGAGGGAGATCGGCCACCTTAGAGGCGCCGATGACTGCTGACCGCATATAAACGAATGCCTTCCTGTCAAACTCCTAGCGTTCCGAGGTAGGAAAACCCGACGCAGCATCATTCTCATAGACAAGGTTCGGAGTCCGGCCAATCTTGCGGACCCTCTGCCCCGATGCTGGACCCGCTAGGAGCGTGCGAAGCTCGAGGTCATTTAGACCATAACAGAGAGAATCTGGAGAAAGATCTCTGACAGAGGTTCGCATTTAAGTCAACACAAATGAGGATCACCGCCAGGTCCCAACCCGGATGTCTAGATGTTATAAGCCTTTTCAGAACTGACTATCGAATCCGGGAAATCATTTGCAGATAACCGATATGATCGCGCCCAATTTGGCGTTGAATGAGAGGCCACTCTCATTCCTCACGAGCACCAAGTACCCGACAAACTTGGGGAGGAGTGTATGCCTCTGCTTGAAAGCCATGCTTTCGCCAAACGGCGCGACAGCGTGTGGCGACAGCTTCCTGGCGCTTGTGTGTTCAGTGAACCCACAGTCGTGTTGACCAGAGGTCGATCATCAGCCGAACTGCTTCCAAACCCAAGACGTTGGTGTGACTGTCCCTCTGAGCCTGTGACCACCCTCTTGCTGTCTGGACCAAGCCCAGATGAGCATAAACACCCCTGAGTGAACGCATCCACGAAGATATTTAGGTATGCGAGAGGGGGTCTAGAGGGACGCCTGAGAGAAAATCACCCTCCGTGAGGCGGGAGCCGGATGGCATGAGGGCAGGGATGGGCCACAAGCAGAGACTGTCACTGACAAGCTGGCGGTGTAAGCAAGGTGTAAGCAAGTTGGTAGCACTAGGTCTGATTGTTTAAATTTAGAGCCTGAACAGCCGGATAACAAAGTCCCATTGAACCCCGAGAACGGGGCGAATGGTCGGAAGAGGTGGGTGTTTGGTCTGACAAACACAGGGGAGTAGAACCCCGGGGTCAGAAGTGTAGACCTCTTTGTAGACCGCCTCAGTCCGCATCGTAATGCTCCTTCCCGGCAACACCCTAGGCGGGATGCTCGAGTCGAAAAACTCCCAGAGGAGAGAACGAGTGAGACATAGCGAGGCATAAGGCACGAAGACGACTCTGTGAGAAGGCCGTGTCCCTTATTGACGAGAGAAGCTACGCTGAGACCTTCTCACTCGAGTGTGAGCGAGATGCAGAGCCTCGAAGCTACTCTGCCTTGAGCCTGCCTGTTACGCATCTGTCGACAGAAGGGACAGATGGCCTTGCAGAGACGACACAGGCGAAAGACTGGCAAAACGAATGACAGGCGAAGCGAATGACAGGCGAAGCGAGTCACTGGCGAGACGATGCGAGTCAAGTCGAATCGAGCCTAACGCGAATGACTGGCGAAGAGAGTCACTGGCGAGACAATGCGAGTCAAGTACCTAAGGCGATAGACTGGTGAAGCAAGTGACTGGCGTACGCGAGACACTGGCGAGACGATGCGAGTCGAGTAGAATCAAGCCTAAGGCGAATAACTGGCAAAGCTAGTGACTGGCGAAGCGACTCACTGGCGAGACGCTGCGAGTCAAGTACCTAAGGCGATAGAATGGCGAAGCGAGTGATTGGCGTAAGCGAGTCACTGGCGAGATGATGCGAGTCAAGTAGAATCGAGCCTAAGGCGACTGACTGGTGAAGCGAGTCACTGGCGAGACGAGGCGAGTCAAGTAGAATCAAGCCGAAGGCGAATGACTGGCGAAGCGAGTGACAGGCGAAGCGAGTCACTGGCGAGACGATGCAAGTCAAGTCGATTCGAAACCCGAAGGCAAATGACTGGCGAAGAGAGTGATTGGCGAAGCGTATCACTGTCGAGGCGAGTCGAGTCGAATGCCAATGGAGAGTGACAGCTCACAAAAACGTAGACAACGAGACGCTTAAGTGAGGTCACTGACGAGTCGAAGTTGAAAGCCAACCGAAGCAGATGACAAGCTATAGGAAGACTCACCTGATCTAGAAGACAAAGGGACTGGCGGAAGATACGACCAAGGCCGCGCGAACCGAGCAGTCACCCGACGAAGGCGGGAGAAAAACAAAAGACACGAATTGCACGTGCAAAGCATGCAGCCACCCGACAGGTAGAGCACACCTAGCACATGTTAACTCAACACCTACATAAAACGACGAACGTAGATATAGACGTTGATACTATCTCTTAAATTAATAAGAAGTAGCTAGCTAAAAATACCCAGTCTCAGAGCGAAAAAACACACGACTGCCTTGCTCTGCAACTGAGAGGAGAGTGAGGTTCCGGTGGTGACGTCACGAGACCATGCAGAGTTACCGCCCTTGGGAGAGGGATTTTACGCATCCCCTACTCCACTGTTTCAGTTTCGTCTGTGTTATCGTTGAAATAGCATACCTTAAGAGGAGGAAGGCATAGTAGGTCTAGTCAACAGATAGGTATTTAAATAATAGAAAGCTAGCGAGAGTAACACACCAGAGAAGCCCAGAAAGTGAACTCCCAAGCGTAACTCCATTTGTTAACCCGAGACGGCAAATGAATGAACACCTATTCACAGGCTTGTTCGTACGCTCGTACAATCACACTTAGGCACCTGACACGCGAGAGCGGGTGAGTTGACACTCACTCGCGAACGAGCCCACGCTTGGCGAATGCTCGTTCACACGCTTGGCGACTGCTCGTTCACACGCTTGGCGACTGCTCGTTCACACGCTTGGGGAATGCTCATTCACACGCGAATGCTCGCACGGCGGAGGGCGTACACCAACCGTTCGCTAACCCGTCAGGCAGGCGAAAGCGAAGGCTAGCGAGAGCCAAAGCTAACCCTCGAAGGAGCAGACACGCGAGAGACAAGCCGACAGCCAGTCAAGCAATAGACACGTGTCACGACCAGCACGGCCTGCACGTGCAGCCCGAGCACAGACAGGCAGTCTGGCTCGGCAGAATGCACCAACACTGACAAGCAAACCCGACCAACGAGTCAACATCACCGATGTCACGTGGCTCAAGCGCCACCTATACCGGGTATTACACTGTATTACGTGTAATAATATCTTGCATAAATTGTAGCTTTGCAAATTGCAACATATTTAATATTTCTGTGACAAAGGTTTGCAGCAATATAGAGTTAGTATTACCTCATGCAGTGCTGTGCACCTCAATGAAAGCATTTGTAAATATTTATAGTAAACCCTTCAAACAAACCCTGATATTATTGAAACAACACCAGGTAAATTGATAAACACCAAACATCGAGATTGGTTAAATTACGATTCCTTGAAGGCGGCAGCGAAATTCAGGGCCGATATCCATAACGTTTGTATTATTTTTATAAAAAAAAAAATCAAAGACTCACGTGCAAAAAAGACGTCACCATACGCAACAAATTCAATATAGTTTAGTCTACAAGGGATACATGCGACTGAAACAGAGCTAAAACAAGCAGAAGCCAACTAAATTACATCGAATTTTCAAAATCTTATATGTGTTCATATTATAAGAAATCGTCGTTTTGGAATATCCTTAAATAGACGAGGAAGAAGAGAGTCTGGGGGCTTGTTGTATGAGTTCAGTTTTAATACGTCAATAAATATAAGTCTCAAAGGTTTATTCAAATCGAAAACATCTTTTATTGATTATATTTCTACATTTTATAATTTTCTTTTTTGGTGAAATCGTTATAAAAATGCATTTTATTAAATGAGAATTTGTCCTCATGTCAGTCAGTCGAATAATAATATGGTCCTGCAATTTATAACCAAATGTAAAACCAAAAATAATGGTTTCACTTATTTACAGCTATTTAACAAAATGGGGAATATTTAGCCATTACAGTCTGAGAAATTCATTAACCAATGTCTGTGTTATTGAATTTGAAAACAATCAATGACAATTGTGAACCTAATGGACAAATACGGTTGTGTATGTATGTGCTATAGAAAAACCGAATACTTAACATTGTTTCTATGGTTATAAATACAACCTGCAACTATGCGTAAGACAACTCACTGCAAAACAAATGCTTTTACTAATGTAGCAAACGTTTGGACAAGAATAAATCTGTCACCTGCGTTGAATGGCAGTCACTTAGCAGAGCAGAGCAGCAATGACTTGTTCTAAATCAGACTTTTGCCCTGTGAGATGACACTGGAGAAAATACGAAAGTATTTACACAGTGATGATACAGTCGAGCTTATATTTGGCCCAACTCAAAAATTAATTTCTCTGTTTTTCTTAGCGGCTTTCACAAATTGTTATTGTCATTTTTTAAACTGTGCATGCATTGTAGCAGCACTCGTATTTGCCTCACACTTGCATCTTAGATGTTTGGCTCTGATAAATGTTTTTCCCTGATATGTCATTCCATCTATGGCATCCCTAAAAGTTAAAGTTATTAGCATTGATTAAAATTTCAACTGCGTTACTACTATTTAACTACAATGTGGCATTTTGTTTTTAAAATAATCACTTTTACGACATTATGACGAAAGTTTAGCAGACGTATGAAGCTGTGTCTCAGGTTGATGACAATGACCTTTAACACATTGATTGACCAATGTTCAATGTTCGTTATAATCTGGAACCGTTGTCTTTAAACAAATTGACTTTAACCAAATTGATCGACACATCTTTTCCAACTATTTGATGTCACTTGGTACACAATCGTTAAGTTGATTCCATGGAGTTTTACATTGCCTTTTATTTGGATAAGATAAAGTACTTCAAGATCATCGTGTGTATCTGTATAACATAAGCCCTGACATGTTTATCTAACAAGCGGTGAAGATAGAGAAGAGAATATGATAACATTATATCATCAAGTCGGTGTTCCACAGAATAATACCCTTATTCGTTAAGGGTCAACAAGAATACACTTACTAACAATATCAATTTGCACTTGCACCAGAAAGTCACATGTTGAAGCAATATTCAATAACACAGGTGGTGTGGAATGGGGTGATGAAAGAGGTAATGGATTGTTGGATAGATTTCGTTCTCATTACTGATTTTCTATAATGCTGTTATCTATTGATATTCATCCAATCGTAACAGGAATCACTTATACGTACTTATACATAATCAATAAATTCAATGTACCTCACCTCATCCTAGTACACCATAGTATAAGACTTCATATCTCTATATTATATTTATGCCATATGGCGTATACAAATGTACATATTATGTAAGTAAACCTTGATGTTATCACTTATCCTGCCGTGGAGAAACAAGCCAACCAGTTCTAATTTACATTAGGAAGTTTCATGTTGAAACAATATTCAATAATACAGATAGAGTGGAATGGCATGCTGAAAAAATATGGATTGCTAAATAGATTTTGTTCAATCTTGTTACTGATTTTCTATTCATGCTGTTATCGAATTATTTTACACAGCGAGCATGTATCTAATCAGCCATTAATAACATTCACTTATACGTACTTATATATAGTCAACATATTCAATATAACTCACCTCTTCCTGGGACAATGTGACTGTCCATATATAACTATGCATTATATGTCCGCTGTATAGTGTACACAAATGTGCATATTATGTAAGTAAACATTGATGTTATTACACATATTGTCATTGTTGAGCTAGCTAAGAGCTCGTTCCTGTGCTAAAGCAATCAAAATAGGACATAATGATGATTTATACTATTAACATACGTCACTAACATCTTGTTGAATTTGAAACCTTACATTGAACGCTTCAGAATCGCTGATCTACCATCTTTCTTCATTAGTGTATTTGTATCCGGTTCGGGGCAGTAAATATGTTATAAATGCTAATCGGTACCATATTTCTATATTAGTAGTGATCTTAGAACATTAATTAAAACATGGAAATTTGTCTTAGTTAAATAATTTAGCTAAAAGGTTGTGGGAAATAATTTGCAAAGCCATTAATCTTGTTATTGTCACAATCCACAGCTACAGCCAATCCCGTGATGCATAAGGCATTGGCGGGAAGCAAAATCAACATGCATTCTGCTGATAATCACAAGAACGTTTGTCTTTGTTCAGATATCTTTATTCATTTATCTATTAAACTGCTTGTTTTTATCAACACGTTTGTCGTCTCTACGTTATCCTTCCATACTGGTTCATGTTTGTGTCATTCATTTAAATTTCAATCAATACTTTTTTAATCAATCATCACATGTATTCACTTGTTCAGTATTGAGACACTTTTCGTTTCTGCGATTTTACAAGTACTCTTTCATTGGTTGTAGTTTCGAAACTCATTATCATTCTGCTAGATTGATAATGTCAAGCAAGTTACACAGTTGATGTCAGCGCTTAATACTATATTCTTGTCCTCCTATTATCTGTTGTGAAAGTTACAACACAATTGTATCTGTCATTGGAAGACAGTATGAGAGCTTTAAAAAGGAGAAGGTATCCATATTCAGTGACTTAAATGGGTCCACATCAGATAAGGGAGGAATATTTTTTTCAAACACGATTTCTTGAATTTCCAAGTTGTGGTGTTTTTCAACCCTCAGCAACCTCTCCTTATTTTCCAAAATAACAAAGCCAATTTACTAGTTACTTTCTTCACAATAGCTACACACACCAGGAATAGCTTCAGTTCAGCTGTAAAACATGATATACATACTCATTGTACTCATTTGGCAAGAGAAAATCAACTATGTCAAAATAAATAGTTAAAGACTGGAACCATTGTACCTGAAGTTGCCTTGTTATTCTTATATAAAAACCTTCACCCACTACTTGGTGCAATAGGCGAGATGATACTGCTCAAGCGATGTTGAACAACAACTCACTCACTCACTCATCACTGAGACAAACACATAGTAAATGCGATTCGTGAGTGGGGACGTTTAGAGGCTTACATGTGGGCTTCGATTTTTTAATAGACATGAATTATAAACAATAATAGAAACACCACTAATAATAATTGGATAGTATGTACTTTATTAATAGTTGAATATTATGCTTAATGAAGGTTGATCAGAAGAACGTTTGGAGGAAAATATTGATTTTGATAGATGGTTTCAAGGCAGAAGACATTTAACAATGTTGGACATCTAGTGGACGATTGTTCAGACAGTACCTGCAGCATGTTTTATTCTCGTATCCTTGAGCACAGAAAGCAGAGGTTACGAGTCAGACTGAATAGTTCTTTTTAGATAATACAGTGGCAGTAAATCGCAGAGATACGTTGAGAGTTGTTTTTTAATTAGTTTTGCTAAGGGTATTCAGGGTCGAATGGCATATCCTAATGATAATTGGTAACAAACAGTTGACGATAAAACCGTTTGATTTGTTCTCACATCTGTTACATATTAAGCTAGCTTATTGGCACTTACCTGAACAGAACATAACAACAACCACTTATGACTCTCTGTTTTAAAAAAGGAATTCTAAAGAGATAACAATTAATTTGAATATCTTACTACTTATTTTCCTAACATATTGTCTTCATTCTTATCAGATAATTGTCACTGGCTATTAAGTGAGTGTTGCAAAACTATTGTCATCTGTATTATTAGATTTATTTATAGGTTTAAATCAATGTTCCAACATGAACATGCTGTCTTCAACAGGACTTTGTCTTATTAAGTAAACCAAATATATATTGGAAAATGTATTTAAAGTTGAAAAGTCTATCAAATATATATCATAAAGGAGACCTTATAGAACATTTTAATAATTTCCCTTTTGCAGAAAAAAGCTGGCAAAATAGCTATAGAGCCTCCAGATTAACGAAATATATGCCCTTGTCCATTACTAATTTTATATTATCAATCAAATACCTGCCATATAGGTGGTGTCCACAGAATTGTAAATAATAATAGTTTTGAATTTATTCGTTAACTCACATGAAGTGAGAATAGAAATGTTCATGTTTTACTTGGTTTTCACATTATCTGTTGCCAGTCACAACCGCGAAGTTGATTCCATTGATCATTGAGTTTTACATTGCCTGCGATATGGAAACGTATAAGCTTTTCGGTAGCATTGGCATGAAATACATTATGAATTCCATAATAGATTTTGTTCAATATCGTTACTGATTATTCTATAATGCTGTTAACGAATTCCTTTTCATAGCACAGCGGACATATTTTTATTGATAATCAGCCAACCATAACATAATTCACTCATATATACTTTATGCATAATCAATATATTCAATAAAATAGTCCTCATCCTGGTACATAATAAAGGTTTATATCTGTATACCATATGTCTACTGTAGAGGCTATACAACTGTACATATTATGTAAGTAAACATTGATGTTGTCTTGCCATCGAGGAACAAGCTATAACTATTTCATCTGCTAAAGCTATCAATACAGGACATAGACACTTTCGTTCATAAAACGAATCATCATTAACATCTTGTTGAATTAGAAACTTTACATTAAACGCTTCAGATTCGCTGATGTATGTACTTATAAGTGATATTCTCGCAAATGGCTGCTTTCATTAACTACATGAATGAGTATCTAATGATTTGATGAACGGTAAACCAGTTCTGTGAGTGAGAACTTCAAAAATATAGATGATTACATCTACATATGAACAGACAATACATAATTTTTAAAAAACAAGTAGACACATGTACTTCCTTTGGTAACACATAATTTTGTATTTCATCATTTGTGATACTGATAAGGAATATCATGTTGATATTAAGGCAAATGATAATACCTGAGTATTTTACGTAATTTGAGGTGTATTTTTGAAACTGGGTTTTGTCTGAAGAGTCAATATACGTACATGTAGTGTACGGATTGTATTGAATGTTCTGATCAATGATCAGACCGACACATCATGACGATTTCTGTCTACTAATGTCATACTTATATTAACGATATTTTAGTACTATCACAGTAATCTAAATCCAGAAATCCTATGGATGTTATATACATAGTGAATACAACAAGATAATGTTTTGTTAATGTTGAATTTCTGACTTGCAAACATATTGAGATGCTTAACATGTTTACATATCTAGCCTGATTAATGTATTGGTTGCTGGGGAGTTTTTATGATATTAATGTTAATCGATTCCATTGACAAGTTTACCAGTGGTTTGGGATAACAGGTAAAGTGGTCTCAGTTGAGTCATTTAGCTTAAAGGGGCAGTAGCATGTTTTTTTTCAAATTTTGTTTTCAAATTTCCCATTTATAATGATAGTTTATGTCATTTATATTTACTTTATACGGTAAAACATCTTATTACACAAACCAATTATCCGTAGTGGTAATAACGGTGTTGCATATAAAGCAAAAATTGCATGGCGGCCATTTTATTGTGAACACATTTTATTATTTCGAATGACAAAAACGATTCCCATGGCTTTACGGAACCATGTACATTCATTTTTTAAACTATTTTTCCGAATAGAGAAGAGTGTTTTACTATTGGTGACATTATTTTGCAAATACATTTAATCGACTTATCTGAGCGAAAAACGTGCTACTACCCCTTTAAGCGTTGTGGGGAAATGATTTGCAAAATAATTCATTATTTAAGTGTCACAGTCCACCGCTACTGCCAAACGCGTGATGATTAAGTCTTTGGTGATAAGCACAAATCCGCATGCATTATTTTGATAATCACAAGAACATTTGTTCCTGTTCTCTATAAATGCTCTAAACAACTGAAGGGTTGTGGACTGTTTGGCAGTAATCTGTTTTTAGAACCAACATCAATTAATATTCCATCTAAATCAACACACCATGTGGTTATACGTAAACGTGAAAAATCACAATATAATAAACGCATTAGTTGATGAATTTTGCCGAAATCATCAATACATTAATTGTTGGTGTGGAGATCTTTTTGATAGCCACTTGGCAATTTCTAATCAGATACATCATTGGGTAATAAGCAAAGGGGTAACAATTGCGTATCGTCTTTTTATTACGGTATCGATTGGGAGCTGAAATCAATTGTCTTTTAGCTGTCAACTCAATCACCTTTTTGAACTCAATTTCCCTCTTCAAACTCTTTAAGTGTCGGAGAGAAAATTAAAGAGGCTTATTATTCCTTTATAATGTCGATATATTGATTTTGTCGACATATTTTGATGTTCATACATCACTCACTGTGATTGTTTCCATGGTTTCAGTTTACTTAGGACAAAAAACAAATATCTAACCAGCATGTAAAGCTTTCTTTCTGCCACTCACAGGCCGACTGACTCATAAGGCCGACTGGCTCATAAGGTGTTTGGAAAAGTATCCAAAATAAGGTATTAAACTTCCAGTTCAACGAATTGCACATATGTCTCTGTTGCACCACCCATTAGAAATTGGAACTAGAAAAATAGTTTTGCAAATGTTGACATTGCATGTACATATCGAATATCCCACCTCATATGTGAGCATGACATCACAAACACACCTATTACCGAGCTGCATGTGCATGCATGCTTTGGTATGCTTGTCCCAGGGTTTGCACATACACAGTCACTTTTGGTGTATTTTGTGTTGGCAGACACAGCTAAAATGAGCTAGGTGACCAATCAGACGTTCACCCCTCACAAATCAGCACCACCCTGCCCGTTTATCTCGTTAGAATCTAAGGACATGGAGAAGAATCCATTGATCCGATGAAAGCCGTTTTTACTGCATCATACAGACGGGAGGGCACGGATTTGGAGGCAGAGAGGCACGGCCTATGATAAGAGGAAGTCCACTTCGGATGTTGATCCGTCATGGTGAGAGGGTGCTGTTCCTACGTTTATAAGCTTGACCTTGTCACAGTTCCCGATGCACTGAATGGACAAGGGTACCAGACCCTGATGATTGATGGTTCTGAAGTTCCTCATTTCGACAACTGCGCTCTCATCACACGTCCAATCTTCATAGACGATAATGCCAGACCACATCGTACACAAGCCGTTGTTCAGAATCTCCAAAACAATGCTGTTGAGACATTACCGTGGAGAGCCAGTAAGTCCAGACATGAACCCCATTGAACGTTTGTGGGATATTTCGGGACGTTGAGTTAGAACAGTGGATCATCTAGTGCAAACCCTTCCGGAATTGACCCAGACTTTGCTTGATAAGTGGCAACAGATTCCCCAACATCATTAAAGGGGCAGTCGCACGTTTTTTGCAAATTTTATTTTTTCAAATTTCCCATTTATAATGATAGTTTATGTCATTTATATTAACTTTAGAGAGTAAAATATCTTATTACACAAACCAGTTATCCGTTTTGGTAAAAACGGTGTTGCGTATAAAGCAAAAATTGCATGGCAGCCATTTTATTGTGAACACAATTTAATTATTTGGCATTACAAAAAACAATTCCCATGGCTTTACCGAACCATGTAGACTCATTTTCAACTTGATTTTCCGAAGAGAGAATGGTGTTTTACTATTGGTGACATTATTTTTCAAATACATTTCATCGACTTCTTTGAGCGAAATAAACGTGCTACTGCCCCTTTAAGACATCTGGTAGCAGCTTGAGATGGTGTGTGGAGAATGTTATCCGAGTGCAACGTGGTTACACCAGATATTGAGTTTACCGGTCATGATGGACCTTTATAGTGTGTTTAACATTTCTGTAATGTACATTTTCTTGTGTTTTTGTTGTAACGACCTCAGCAGCCATACTTATTCACCTTATTTTCCAATCGAACTTAGTAGACATTCGTCTTCTACAATTAAACCTTCAATTTGTGCCCAAATTTGGTCTTGTGTTTTCACCTTTGTAACTGAACCTTTGCGTGAGACCATCGAAATAGTTTAAAGTGTTTTTCACTGTACTAATTGTTTGAGGTTGACGATCCAGTTTTACTGAGTGGGTGGTGCGATATTTATGACGAGGTGTATCTTTTTATATTGAGTAACTTTTGGTCTGATGGTTTTGTGATCTTACAAGTCTTTTTTCAAAGGTAATAGTTATGAAATTCATTACCATATTGCCAGATTGATAATGGCAAGACAGTTTTAGATACACACATTATATCAGCGTTCAAAACAATATCATTTTCATCATTTCTTTCAACATTTGTTTTCTATCATTTGTAGACCGTATGAGAGCCATACGAATGGTGGTATCCATATTTAGTGATTTTTAAAGTAAATGATGTCCACATCAGAGAAGGAAATACTATTTTTTCGTTAATTTAATTCCAAGGTGTAGTATTTCTCAATCCTCTGCAAACCTCTCCTTATTTTTCCAAAATAACGAAGCTAATTTACTTGTTACTTTCTTCACAACAGCTGCTCACACCACGCATGTATTCAGTCAATCTGTAAAACATGATATACATACTTCCTGTTTTGTATACGATCAGAAAAGTCAAAAGCTGTTGATTGATGACATACATAAAGACTGGAACCACTGTACAAGAAATTGCCTTGTTATTCATATGTTAAAACCTTCACCCACTTCTAGTGCATGGGGGTCCAATGAGATTATTTGCCCACGTGGTGTTTTGACAACTCGCCCATCATTCAGACAAAACATACTGATGGTTTGATACATGTATGACATTTGGACAGTAAATCGCAGATATACTGTGGAGCTGTTTAAAATTTGTATAGTTTCATTCAGGGTCGAATTGTTTCTACTAATCATATCATTGTACCATACACTTGATGATTAAACATGTATGATTTGCTCAGCACATCTGTTACATCTAGAGCCAGATTATTGTCATTTCCCTGATCATCAGAACACAAAAACACCGACTTGACTGCCTGTTTTAAAACAACTTAAACCTGCTGCAACCACATGTTTCAATTTGAATGGCTTGCTCTTTCTTTTCGGACATATTGTCTTTATTCTTGTGCTGCGAAATTGCCCAAGGGGTGTTAACCAATAATTCACTCACTCTTTATTCTTATGGGATAACTTTCACTGTTTAATCAAGAGGTTGCTGCAAAACTATTTTCATCTGCATTTTCTTTTACTTTTTTTTCTCTATGTTCTTGTCATTTAGACAATGGTTAGTTATGTGGATGTTAAAAAGCTATTTTCATCTGTATTTTCTGTTATAAAACGTCTCTATTTGAATGGCTTACTACATACATTTCTGACATATTGTCATTCTTATCAGATAACTTTCATTGGTTCATTAATTGGTGTTGCAAAACTATTTTCATCTGCATTTATCCCATTAAAAGCTGTGAAACCAACTGTCTGCTGTCTGCTGCTCACGTCATCTTCTTTCCTTACTATGAAGCATTATTCTCAAGTTTGGTCCGCAGCCCATTAATGTAAATCTACACTAATGTAATGACATATGATAAAACTGTACTATTCTGGTAGAAAAGGCAAAAACCATTAACGTATATATTCTTAACATCTGGTAGTTACTGAAGTAAATACATTTTTTGCTTAGTGTGTTTCTATGATTGATTTAGGTGGTTTAAGGTGTGTCACAAGACCCGTCATGCCATACCATATTCATTAACGAGTTGATTAGTTGGTTTTGAACGAGCTTAAGAGACATTATTATTAATCCTTCACGTAATGCAGATGGTATGGTATCAGATAGAAGTTTAGTATACTGCTTACTACTTGCCCACATTAATAAAGTGGGGGAGGGGGGCACTAGAGAACTGTTCTACACGCAATAAGGTTTGGGTGCACTGAATTTCAGCGTAGTACCACCCATGGTTCGCTAGTTCCAGCCGATGCTCGCAGGTTTCACCGCAATGCATAGCCACATGGACACTGCGGGCTTTCTCCCTGCCATAATACTAGCATCCGCGATATAAGTGAAATACTCTTGAAAGCGGCGTTAAACCCCATCTCACCTCACCTTAATAAAGTGACATCTTCAACAGTTTATTGAAACTAAAAAAAACAACGTTTGTGATACTACTTATCTTACACAGGCAAGTAATTAACAGTGACGCATTATTTTTTAGTTTTCGCAATTATTTGGTTTTAAATGAGCTGAAGCGACCTTGATACCGCTCAATTTCATATGGTATTACGAAGATATAAATTTAGTATACTGCTTACTACTCGCCCATATTAATCAAGCGAAACAGTGTGATGAAACTAAGATAGATACCATTGTGATACTAGCGTGTATTGATCAAGCGACATCTTTGACAATTTCATTGAAATAAAATAAATACTATTATGAAACCAGCTTGGATCTTAAACGGGCGAGTAATAAACACTGCAGCCTAGCTCTACTTTTTTATATATGATATGGTGTCTCATTTTCTAAACTGTATATACGTGATGACTTATTTTTTAATTGCCTAAACGTCAATTTTAGTCAAAGGATGTGTATTGTATGAAAGCCTGCCTTACCATAAAAAAATATAAATTTGCTCAAAATTTAACATATTTAGGTTATCAACAAGTCTTTTATACATGTCTGAACTTAAATCGATGGCATACTATATATACTATGAAAATAGCAATTTTGAGGATGTATCACTTCAATATTAAATCGGCTGGATTTACGATTACTAGGAACAAAGGTATGATTTATTAAAATGTGTATCATAATTGCTCAATCTTTCAGTCTGATTACAACCTTTCCTTGAGCATTTATTAAAAAGAATTGATCACTTACATAATACTTCACTAAATTATTTAAAGTAAATAAACATGTAAGTTTCTTTGAGCTAAGAAAAGAAAGCCAAACGCCCCTCTTATACAGGGTAGTTACTTATTAAGATTCAATCAGTGCAAACGTTTGTGTAAGCTCATAGAAGCAAATTAAAAGTAATAGAATAATGATAATCCATATATTGAGTACCACAAGATGTATCATCACTGAACCATAAAACAATAAAAAGACTCCTTGGAATGGCGAGAATAATTGGAACCATGTTGCAGCTTAAGAAGTAAATACTCTGTAGGTAAAATCCTCTTGAAAATTCCTAGTTCAATATTTGAAATGTGTTGATGATATGACACCATCAATATGTTTATCATTTCATTCACATTGTTATATCTATCAGGTGAAGAACACAAATCAAATTCTAGTTTGAAGGAATAGACAAAAATATCAATTTCATTACCAATTACACTGAATTGCTGCGCACATATAGTATAACAAAAAAATGGCATTGCTGATGTTTCGATGGTTCAAGAATAAAACTCATTGACACCGTAGAAGTGCTTATGTTACACGAAAACTCTAAATTCAAATGAGTTCTGTCAGAGAGGATGAAAAAACAATAAAAAATGTCAATCAACAGGTGGCTGGCGGCTTTGTAACCTTCTGCTGTTAGCAGACTGAGACCGTTTGAGTGAGCTTGCTGCTAGATCAACCATGATGTCAGTCTCAGTTGTGAAAACATGTCAGCTTTAGGCAACCTGAAACTTAACAACTATGAAATATAGCACAACATTGATTTACAAATGTAGTTTTTGTCTTAATTGTAGATATTTAGTTCATAGCTCTACTTCGGTTATACATGAATCTGTATTTTCAGGACAATTCATCTATCATTAGTCCATGGTGATCATGATGACATCAGTTTATTGTGTTTACAGTTGGTATTGTTACGAATCTACTGGTAATTATGGTCCCATTCAGGAGGTGTGTTAAGTTTCTGACATTTTCAGTAACGGCTTACCGAGTACATTTTTCGAGATTAATGTTTTTTGTCTGTGTGTATCTGAAAAGGATCTTAATATATCTCAATTATGACAAATTAATTATGTAATGCATGAACCTGGATTCGAACACGCTACCCTTCGTTTTGTAGTTAGCACTCTTAGGCTGCGAAACGCTGTTAACTTTAGGATTTCTCACGTTCTCTTCTAGACTGATAAAGCAGGGAGACAGTAGGGAGTTTTAGCTGCCAATGACATCGCTTGGCGTGGAAGTTTTGCGCTCTACGTGCGTGAAAGAATCCATTTCATGACGGCTATCTGTGCCATATCCGATGAGTGAGCAACGAAACAGTTAAAGTTGGTGTCACATTAAATTTAAATTCATTGTTGCAAATGTAAAATAACCACATATTCATGTTTCGTGACGTCACATGGATTAAGATGGAAAATGCATTCGGAGCAGTGGATTCGAGTTCAATGCTCCCCATGCATTCCCAATTACATAATTTGTCAGCAGAGGGCAAAAGCGGACCTTGCCTTTATCTTTCAACATTAAAAGCTAAATAAACATAGTTTGGTACAGTGAAAGTACAACGACACTCGCGAAGAGATTACTTTCTCGCTCCAATCGATGACATAGAATTGATAATCGGCGAAACATTGAAATAGTTTTTATATAATCCTTAGTTCTAACCAACATGTTGTGAACAGTACTCTCGGCGGCAAAAGAAAGGATACTTATACCATAGCATTAAAACCGTAAAAAAAATGTTGGTACAGTGAAAGTACAGAGCACATGGGTCGCTCCTGAAAATATCACTTTCCCACTCCACTCGATGAGATAAATGATATACGGCAAAATATGTGTTTGTTGAAAACCTTTGAAATAGCATTTTCACCATATTAAGTATCACACTTACACACCGTTGAAGATATCACAGTTTAATACATATACAATGTTATTACACATTGTGTAATAACATCGCATGCTGCCGATTGACGTGACGTCATAATGACATAAATATGACGTCACAATATAAGCGCGGTCGCAATGGACTGTGTCCTAGTTATTGACGAGTTCGTGGAATTAAGTGACATTTGAATCCGTGTTTAATGAATAGAATACTAAACTGTATTCTCTTTTTACGAGATATACCGTCATCACAGACATTCAAAACTTTATCCCTCAGAAATATTTTATCTTTGACTCTGTTGAAAATTTGATATCGTTTCTTTGCCCCTTGAATGTATATGTCTAGAGACTACCGAGTTGTGGATGTCTAAACAATATTTGAAGAGAAATGTCGTAATTTCTCCCATACCATCTTAGAATGGTTTTATATTCACACAATTTTTTAAAAAATGTACAGAAACAAAAACCTCTTATTCCGTCGTTCAACACTTAGGATATCTTAAGAAATTGTCTGTACAACCTTGAGCTATTGTAATAGCAGTATATTCTGTTAATGACACATATAAAAAGTCTATTGAAAACTCTAAAGAAACATTTACTTTGAAAAAGATACTTCAAAATGACTTTGAAATGACATTGTTGAAACCAAAACCACATTAATTCCATAAAAAAATCTAATAACAAATGGCTTTGATAAAAATAGTGGGGAAGATAACTTTGATGAATGAAAAAGATACTTGTGTGAAACCAACTATGACGTTAATTGGACAGGCAGAGCCGTAGCCATCCTTTAGATGTGTTGTACAATCTTGGACTATTCCAAGATCGTATTGGAAAAACCTTAAGATAATTTTTTGAATTAGTGTACAGAACAGTGCGACTAAGCAGGTGTCCGACATCTTTTGTAACCTTACCTTGACAGCTGTTATATTCATCTCTGTCTTTGCGTCATCCGCAGCTGTTTGTTATAAATCACACCAGTTATCTGTCTGTTGTAACCATACATGTATAAAAATAGGTATGTTGTGAATCCATCTGACACTAGGACTGTACAATGACCTTTTCATATATACATTAGTTCTTCATTCATGTCATCTTTCATACTGGTGTTTGTGTCCTGCATTAAGCTTGAAACAATTATAATATCGTATTAAACTTATCTGTGATCAAGTGTTTACATTGTTTAGTATTTTGATCAACTCAACGAACTTATATCGTTTCGCAGCTTTTTCCATAACATAAATTCTATCATATATATATATACTCGAAGATAAAACTAACTTGTACGTACATCCCAACTGTTTTCACTACCAAATTGTCTGACAAGACAAAAACAATGTGTCAGTGAAACTAATCATCTGATATATTAGAATCATTATCTAGCAGTTTAAGAAAGAAAATGTCATTCACATAATGTTTCACTTCCTTTTGGCTATTTGCATTGAAATCCTGGTGTTTTTATGTCCTGAACCATGTTTAGTTATACTGAGAAATGAAAGTCAATATGTTCATGTAATGTGATTAATTTCATTTTTTAGAGAAACTCAAATTCCGTTAGTAACCGCCTTTTAACACAGGCTACTTGCTATAGCAGTTTGCATTATAAACATGCAAGTGCAATAAAAGTTGCCTTACGACGAAATATGATCATCATTATATGATTCCTCAAAGCATATAGAAGTGTTGAATTACTAGTCTGACCTCAGCAGAAGCTTAAATGTGCTTTCCAAAATCGTTTCATTACAGCCTTTTTTCAAATGTTTAATTGTCGAAAAGGGGAATGGAATTTCAAGAACCACTTATTTCCTTATGTTGCAGGATGAAAGATGTTTTAATGTATGAAAGTCAACCTGGTAATAACATTGTTGTTTTTATTATCTGAAACCTAAAGTTTATCTTGCGGTTTCGTCACAATGGCAATAAATATGTTTGGAAAATATCAGAACCATTAAAACTTTTGGATATCGACATGACTTACTTGTCTTTGAAGATATACATAAAGAAAAAAGTTAAGCACCCCCTAATATTTGTGATGGTATCTTATCGAGAGTATTTTAATTAGTTAAACAAGGTTCATTTATAAGAAGAGGAGTTCTTGTGCGATACGTTTCAACCAGTGATGCTTGACAGTCGCGCCTACACGTTCGGGGCATGCACGTGCAAAATGCTACGCTCGAGGATCACAAAAAGCAGTATGGCCCAACTGCATTTGGTGGTATATAACGTTACTATCTATTGAACATGGCAGGAAGACGATTGTCAATGGATCTCAGAAATCAAATTATTAGTAAGCACTCTGCAGGAATGCTGTCACTACAACCTCGAGAGGACCGGCACCTTCTCCGACATGTACGCCGAGAACCCTTCCTGACAAGTCCTTAGCTGAAACGTCTGTGGTTACCAAATCGAAACATCAGCACCAGAAAAGCCAGAAATCGCCTCAAATCGGCAGGACTAAAATCAAGGTAATTAAACGTCCCTTGTTGAGAGAGACCATCATTGACTTGCACGTTGGTAGCCATAGAAAAGGAAAATTTGAAACGAAGTACTTCATATATTTATTCAGTTTATTATAAACTCTGGTCTATGCTAAGTGAACAGAAACCATTTTCAGGACCAAAGTCATCAGCATAAAGTACTATGTTGTCATTTTAATACTGTATGTCCCCGCCCTGCTCAATGCCAAAATTTCCCTGCAACTAATTTTACCATACCATAGTCCTAAAAAATCCAAACTTTTAGAAAAAAAATATTCTTTATAGCCAGTCATTATCTATGACCACCACAGAATCACAATATTTCAATGACCTTTCATGAGTTCATGTAATAGACTTGTTGATCAGTTAAAATCAGGGCACCATTGACACAAATAAGTAAAATCTTACAGATAGATGATCTAATTTAATAACTTCATCAAATACTGTTGTTTTTAACAGGGTTGAGAACGAGCAGTGGTTTGCGTAGAGTGCAATAAAAGTTGATCTTGTTGTCCCCCACCGTAATGCGTAATACGTAGATCCAGTTTCACGGTAACTACTTGTTGATTAATGAAGCTATCAAGCACTTTTAAGATAAAGAAAAACAATAATGTGGAATGCATTGTTTTTATTGTTAACAATTAAGTGAACAGACTTTCTTTTTTCAGGTAGCTACACATGTTCACTTGACCGTTCCTGAACCCCAGAGTGTTTTTGCTGAAAAAGAATGAAAATATATTAACAACAGTTGAAATACACATTGTCAGTATTTTGTTTAAAGTACTCAATCCACATAAATTCAGTTTCAATATGAGATAAAAATTGACTGTTAAAATTAATTCCCTACTTATCAATAAAACTTGATCAAACATATCAATTGAATAATATTTACTAATAACGAGATTCATAGTTTAATGTTAAATTTAAAATGATGCATAGGTTTCTTCAAATTACATATTTTCTAAACATGCACAAGTAAGACCAACAAAAACAAAATATCTGAAGCCAAAGAGCCAAAGATTTATTACTTGTCATATCTTTGTTTCATAAAGTACATATATCTTTGTGATGAAATTAAAGAATAGTGTGTTCACATTTAAATTAAAGTATCCAGTTATTTATAGATTATACATACCTTTGCAGAGCAAAGCACTGATCATAAAAAAATATCTGAAGCCAAAGAGCCAAAGATTTATTACTTGTCATATCTTTGTTTCATAAAGTACATATATCTTTGTGATGAAATTAAAGAATAGTGTGTTCACATTTAAATTAAAGTATCCAGTAATTTATAGATTATACATTTCTTTGCAGAGCAAAGCACTGATCATAAAAAAATTTATTTTAAGCCTTATGGTCTTTTTAGGCTTTTTTCTGATATTGTTCTGTGAATTGAAGCCATGAAAGAGTTACGTTCTTATGTAAAATACTTGGACAGGTCATTGAAGGTGACATTAGCAGTTCCCTTAACGAAACGATACAGTTTTAGCATTTCACCATTAGTGATACTCTTTTCAGGTTCATGTCTGCTAAATTTGATGGAACTGCTTGTTATTGGAACCATTTTGTAGCTTGTTTGGTAATTGTAATTAGTCCATAAGGTCAACGAGGTACAATGGATAGATCAGAGACACAACAAGTATTGGTTCTGACAGTCTATGCATGTAGTCATATGCATCATTTAAGAGATGTACATGTATATTGGTAATGAAGACCATTTCGTCAATAAAGTCTGAAAAGGCACACTGACCTTTGCTTTGTGTTACTTTTTCAATAATAGTTAAAATACTTGTTTGCAACACTCTGCTTCAAATTTGTGTTCTACATCTTGTGCTTTCAGGCAATCAATGATAAGGTTTTTGTTTTCCGAAGTTATTTTCTCCGGAAGATCAAGGACTTTCTTGACAACTTCATTGAGTGTGTTTGTGCTTACCTGTATTGTAATGAAATGTAAATAACTGAGCATGATTCGACGAGAGCGATCACTGAATTTGAAACATGTCCAAATTTACTTAGCTTGTGTTCGTTACTACTATACAAGACATTCAAATAAAATAGTTAAGGTCAATGTCCTAAAACCTACATCATTACTGAATATGCTATGCTACCATTGGCATAATTAATATTTAGTTTTAGAATGGAATTATATGTTTCAGATTTTTATTAATGTTTACAATCTTACAAATATTCCTATTATTAAATACAATTTAAAGATTTTTTATGATGAAAATAAATATAAATTTATTTTCCAGTGCTAACATTTTCTTATTCTGTAACCTCACTTCAAAACACTGACACCGACAAACTAGATCAAGATAAACAATAAATTCAAAATACAAGTGTTTTCAGTAATCTTATAATAGATTTAACATCTACTTCTGAGTTGTGTTGTTTTGCATACGATTAGCCATGCGCACGAAAACTGTAACGCCTGCTCGCCATATCCTTCGAGATAGAAATACACACAGGGGTTCGAATCGCTGTTTTGACAATATTTTTCAAAATTCAAAATCTAGATTTTTGCCTTCATATACTGTTTATATACGATATTGTGAGCTCATATTCTAAATTTGAGCGAAATCGGTTAAGAAATAAAGATTTGGGATAAATATCCCCGCTATTGATATAAAGACACAAGGGAGGACACTTGCTCTACGAAGTTCTGATCGAAAACCGGAAGGCCAAACTATTCTAACGTGCGGTTCAATAAACCTTTGCTTTTCTCACACAAAAATGTATTGAACATATAGACCCGTCTTTTGCCTTTCTGTGTGTCCCATTGAATTTCCCAAACTTCATTTTACATTTGACCACTGACCCTCGCAAGTAGCCGCAATCCTTTTTGTACATATTGGTGGACGACATCGGGAAATCATCGTTTTTTCCGTATTTCAGACACGCCGCTCTCAATCGCTCGGAGACAGAAAACGCCTCTCATTGGTCAATTATGACGTGTGAGGATATTATTAATGATGTTTTGCCAGTTTGATCTGTTATGGGTTAGACATTCTTTCGTTGTGAGTGATATTATTTAAGGTATTTATTCGACATGCATATGAAGAATCATTGTTAAAGTTCGTAGCAATTGCCCAAGCACATCTCCAATGTGTCAGGTTTTCGCTCAGAACTTAATAGCTTAGGTCCATTTTTCATCAACAGTGTGTTGTGAGAAACATAAAAAATCAAATTACCTTTGGATACTAATAAAGAAAGGTAGTGATATTATGGTTGTGTGAAATACTTTGTGTTTTATGGTAAAATATCATCTGCTCTATAACCTTATATAAATAAGTATGTCATAAAAAAAATTCAATTTCCAGTAAAGAGTTATCTCCCTTTGCCAATACTGTTCATGTGTTGTGAGAAACATTAAAAATCAAATTAATTTTGGATACTAATAAAGAAAGGTAATGGTATTATGATTGTGTGAAATAGTTTATGTTTTATGGTAATTCTTTTATCTGCTCTACAACCTTATATAAATGAATTATGTACTAATATTTCATTTTTTCCAATAAGGTGTTATCTCCCTTTGCCAATACATTTCTTAAATATTCAACTTCAGCATCAAAGTACTCAGAAAATAGGTCCATCACACTTATTTTTTTTATCATATATTATTCTTCAGCGGTATGTTATCTACAAGTTTTATCATGTTTGATTCATTTTCATTTATTTATATTCTTGAACAGGACTTTTGAAGAAAATATATAAATAAATGTTAACCAGAAAATACAGTTGGGACACGTCATGTCTTGAAATTACAATTTCTTTGAAACAATGCTCGTTCCAATGTATTAATGACTGGCCATTTTAATCCAAAACAGTACATATTTATGATTAGAGAAACATCATATTCTGTTACAGTCGATTCAATTGTCAAAATCAACAATCCAACTATACTTTTGAAACTACCAGTGCTTTTGCGTTTATCAGTTTTCAGTCTTTATTCATATGTATTTTCATGTTTTGGGATTTGTTGAAGTTAAAATGTAAAACAACTGATCTAGAATTTTCTTGTATTTAATTTCAATGTATTGAATTCAGAAATATTACTTAAGAATACGTACTTCTATCAAGTTCATTTAATGCAAGTTTTACTGTATATATTACATTTATTTGAAACATATCAATATAACCGTTTTACCAATGCCATAAATCATGGGAAAATATGGTCACATAACAATTCACCCTTGACTGCCTCAACTACTTCTTATATATTTTGCTTGATAAATTGAATTAGAAATGGATAATCGTTTTTTAAACACGTATTTTTAATTAGAACATCAGTCAATTATAATTGAAGTGTAATGCAGGGTTTTTTTAAGTTTAAAAAAAAAAATGAAATAAATTTTGTTTCCTGTTTCTAATTATTGCTAGTTGATCCATTTCCAACTATTGAAAAATCAAACAGATGTTTGTCAACACTGGTGTTGGTAACTATTTTAATGGTATCCCACTAACGATAATTCTTTTCAATATCACGATTTTGTTATTCAAAACTTCACGCAAACATTTGGGGAGTCAATTCCTAAATCAAAGTAATGAATCTTTACTGAATAAACGTAGAATTGCAATGGGCACGATGATCATTGTATGTTTGTCATTCCACATTTGCAATATTTCCGCATTCGTTTTACGGTGCAACAAAAATAATTGCTTGTCAAATGTGTTTAACATTTATCGAATTAATAATTAGAAAACCTAATGATTTATTTCATTATTTCATTCGATATTTTCGTTTCGCAGACAGTAACTGAGCAATTCATTCGGAATGTAAGTGACTCGCCTTGGCCAAACTGGTAACAGTTATCTCCCTTGAGTAAGGGGCTAGGTTAACTGACGTCATAATTGACCAATGAGAGGCGTTTTCTGTCTCCGAGCGATTGAGAGCGGCGTGTCTGAAATACGGAAAAAAAGATGATTTCCCGATGTCGTCCACCAATATGTACAAAAAGGAGGGTCGGCTACTTGCGAGGGTCAGTGGTCAAATGTAAAATGAAGTTGGGGAAATTCAATGAGACACACAGAAAGGCAAAAGACGGGTCTATATGTTCAATACATTTTTTTGTGAGAAAAGCAAAGGTTTATTGAACCGCACGTTAGAATAGTTTGGCCTTCCGGTTTTCGATCAGAACTTCGTAGAGCAAGTGTCCTCCCTTGTGTCTTTATATCAATAGCGTGGATACTTATCCCAAATCTTTATTTCTTAACCGATTTCGCTCAAATTTAGAATATGAGCTCACAATATCGTATATAAACAGTATATATAAGCAAAAATCTAGATTTTGAATTTTGAAAAATATTGTCAAAACAGCGATTCGAACCCCTGTGGAAATACAGAACAATAAACAATGACACCTAAAGATATATACGTAAATATGTGCACAACAATCTTTTACACTATTCCCCAGAACATTTCTATGGTCAACCCAGTGGGGAAATGCCCGGCACTCACCAACACTTCTGGTGAAAGTTGAGACGCCATGCTGCCTCTTGTTGACAATTGTCGAGTCAGTCGCTCAACTTCCGGTTGATAGGGTGGGACTTTTAAAAAAATTTGTTATTGATATTAGTCATCATTCTCTTATTTGTAGACAATTCTTTCTAAAAACAGTGCATTTTTATCTACATGTACATGTCAGTAAGTTTCCATCCGGATATACAATCACATAAGGGAATGGCGACTTTGCAAAAAAATCGTAGTAGCAGTAAAGATTGATACGAGCGGACTCAGAGGTCACATTTGCATATATTACAAGTTCATTATGTTATCTTTTCACCTGCACCTTTAGATTCAACCAATGATAAGCTACTTTTAAACTAGAAATAGCGCAAAGTCAAGGGTCAAAGTGAACCATATCATGTCGCCGTGATGTCAATTTAGTACGACAAGAGTTACGTTTGCTTTTGTTATCGCTAACGTTTGGCATGGTGTTTGGACAGACAACACTGGAATCTGAGGACCTGGTGGAAAATCCAGTAGTCTGACGAGAGTCGATTCTTGCTCCATGATAGACATGGAGACAGAATAATACAGCTTATACCCCCAGGAACATCCAGCCAACTGTTGCGTATGAAGATGGCTCTGTTATGGTATGGGGATGCCTGTCTCATGACTGCAAGCTGGATTTGGTCACCATCAGGGGCAGCTTAACGGGAACTCAATACATCCAGGACGTGCTACAGCTGGTCGTTCCTCATTTCGATTACCATGCACTTGCTACACGACCACAGTACTACAAGGACGACAACGCCCGGCCTCACCGTTCAGGTGCCATTGTCGATTACATGCGAGCCAACGCAGTGACAACTTTTCCCTGGCCAGCAGTAAGCCCAGATCTGAACCCTCTGGAGCATGTGTGGGATATTCTAGGGCGGCGACTCCAGGCTCGGAACCTTCCAGTACATAATTTACATGAGTTGGAGGCAGCTCTGCACGCTGAGTGGATTTTATGGACACAAGAACAGATCCGACGTCTGACTGGAGGCATGAGACGTAGGGTGCAGTGTGTCATCCGGGTTACGTGGCGGTCCTACCAGATACTGATCATTCTTATTGAACATGTTCACTAGGGTCTACAAAGAACATTTAGAAGGGACAATACCAATGCGAATGTGTCTTGTTTCACTTGCAGCTCCATACTTTTGTGGACATTGTTTCATGGTAAAGACAGTACCTGTGTAAACCTGACGCCATCGCTATTCAATTATGATAACAGCTACATATTGTTGCGTTTCTGTCTTGCCATATGGCTATTCTATCTGAAAAAAATTTCACTCAGACTAATTTAGGGTCCTTCAGGGTAATAATTGTACCGACATTGAGCAGTGCTTGCATTGGATATTAGGCGTTAACATGTATATTATTATTATTATTATTATTATTATTATTATAGCAGTGCTTATTTGTTTCTGACATTCAGCTATATGAACAAATCAGGGGATGCTTAACTTTTTTCTTTGTGTTTATTAGACACATAATCTATTATTTTATGTCGAGAGAGATTCATCAAGTCAAATTAGCTTAACATATCTACAGCATCAAATTTTAGTTTCAAATAAAGAGCGAGCTTAACTTTTGTATTTGTGTATAGATATAATTTTGTTTAGTGATTGAGTCTTAATACCTGGAGAAAATTCCGAAATGAGTGAGGTGGAATTTGGTGTTTCTATTGATACAGTTTGTCATATCAAGTAAAATTTAAGCGTTACTTTACCGTCTCGCCAAAGAGGAAATAGAGTTTTACGTTTTACCTAAAGCGGTTTGTTCTGTTCGCAGCTGAAGGAGTCCAATTACGATGTGTAATCTTCAAAACAGGTGCCCACACAATCAGATTACAATGTTATAAGCAACGTTTAAAAACATGAAAGGAAGATACTTTTGATTTTGAAACTGATCCCCCAGAAAGAAATACTTTGATAAAACGCTATTGATGAAAGATATTTTTCAATTGAAGAAGTCCATAAGTTCCCCATCATTTGCGTTGTTATTTGTGATGAAAAACACCAGTGTTAGTGCACAAATGTTAACTGAGACACACAAACAGTGTAATCTGAAGACGCCATTGGTCATGGTGTAGTAGGTAACATGATGCTGGCGTTTCTGTTGAATATGATGGATGCCATTAGGAACTGATGTAGTCTATTGTTTGCAGAAACATATGACAGATAATTTGTATTTCACATTCGCCACTCCTGTAGAGGTGGGGTGAGGTGAGTTCGGGTTTAACGCCGCTTTCAATAGTATTTCACTTATATCGCGGCTGCTAGTATTATGGCAGGGAGAAAGCCCACAACGCCATGTGGCCATGTATTGCGATGAAACCTGCGAGCATCGGCTGGAACTAGCGAACCATGGGTGGTACTGCACTGAACTTCAGTGTAGCATTGCACTCAAACCTGACTGCGTGTAGAACAGTTCTCTACTGCAGACAAAGTTGCCGTGCCCCTGGCGGGATTCGAACCCCGGACCTCTTGATCCGAAGCCGAACGCGTTAACCACTGCGCTATCCCACCCCACTCCTGTAGAAACTTAACTATAATTCTCATTTTCGCCATTTTTGTTGAGTATAATACCTCCATCTGCAATCAAGTATTTTAACAAATTGCAGGTAATAGAGGGACTTTATTTCAACCTATTTATGTATACTTGAACTATCGGTGACACGTTAATCACACTGTATTTGAGAATATAGTATTATAAGGATGTTGTTTTTAAAAGCGGATGCCCAGTTAATTTGTTTTATAAATAAAGTGATATGAAACAAATGAAACATATGTCATTAATTTCAAGCATACGTCTTGAAGTATGTTTGTCATATGAAAATCAATTTATTTGCATTTAAATCTGCACTGTTTGGTGCACATTTTATACAGGTTGAGCACGTTGTCCTTATTATTATTATTGTGTTTGTGTAAAGAAAAAAATAGTGTGGGTCAATTGCAATACCCGTCTTGTATAATCACTTTTAGCAGAACTTCTCCAATTTCATATCAATTTTCATTCAAATTGCGTCATGTTAGAGACAAATAAGAATATTCAAGCTCTGTAACATCCTTTCTGTGACAATATCTTATGGATGTGTACGTATTATATCCCATTGTAATGGAAAATATATTGGATTAAATACATAATACCGTAGAATAATACAATGATTATACATGTACTTCGAAATGAAATTTCAAACGAACTTGGATTTTGACCTGGTTACATTCATTTACTGTTATTATAGCATACGGGGCTTTCTCGTTAACTGCTTATACTTTCAAGCTGCTTGTTTTCGACACGACGTGCCCCCGTACATGCATCCATCAGAATAGACATGAGAGTCGACAGCTGTTTGGCAGCGTTGTAAACCTCATTTCGTAACATTCAGTTATCTCAAGGTAATATATGATAAACAACCGCTTCGGCACAGCTAAGAAACCAAACAATCAACTATTTGCATGATCTGTGAACGTGCGATTTGCTTGAATTGGCAGTGTACTTATAAAAATATGTTCATGAGAAGGATCTTTATTGTTTTAAATGCTCGTCCTTAGTAGACATCTTCAATAAATACTATTCTATAAATCTTACAGATCTTTAATCTATAACACTCTTTTTACACACTTGGACTGCAAAAATGTTGTAAAAGGTGATCGCCTTATTTATGTAAAGCTCTGTCTTCATGTAAAAGGGCCCGGGTGATCAGTTTTCAGTTTGTTTTCAAAATTGTGTTTCCTGGTGACCGTCGATGGTTGGTGTTCATTAATCACATAATACCAAATAATTAGAACGATAGAATGATAGATAATGCATTAGGGAACACGTGTCAGGCGATACTTACCGATGTCCTTTAATGGTAACGTTTAAACAACATTTATATCGGAGTTCAAAATTCCGGTTGATAAGCCTGTGCATTTACTTACCGTTATCTTTGAGGCGAGAAAGATACCTGCATAGTGTGAAATAAAAACTCGGAGGCCTGTTCCAAACAGCTGTGCTTACCATCAAAGACAAAATTACTTTTTATGTATAGACACTTTGATAGGTACATAATATTGGTTTTCTCTTCAGAAATACTTAAACATGAGAACCATGTTTGCAGATAGAGGAATGTTTTTAGGTAGCACATGGCATTTCTCACTGATTAACAACTATCAACAGCAAAAGTATGTTCAGGGTCAGATGAAGCTAATTAAGAGAATACCTTAAAGGTTCAAATAAGTTAGCCTATTGTATTTAGAAATAAACACTGTCTTCACAAGATAATGTATGCAAAGATAAAATAAATAATAATGGTTTATAATCCCATCTCCTATGGTTTATGTGCACAATATTTCAACTTCCTTCAAGGGCTTTTGGTTCTCGAGAAGCAGGTTTAGGGTATAAAAAGGTGCATTAAGCCAGAATATCTGGTTTATACCGTCAATGCCAAAGGGGAAATCACACCAAAATGTAATATGGTCAGTAATAACCAACCTACCTGTGTATAAGGTCTGATGATTGATAGATGTTTGGACAACGTTCATCAATTTCAGTCTCGAGACATTAGCAACCAAAAAACTAATATGAACGAAAATATAACATCCGTGTCGAATGTGACATTTCTTTTGCAATACATTTTACAATACAACTCCATAACCTGTATTTCCTACACGGATTGTTCATTGTCAGCAAAGAATGTCGAATATGAATACGATAGTCTCCTTTTAATTACCAAACTAGTTCACACATCTTGTGATGGTATATGATGTAGATTAATGAGACCTGCCATGGTAAATCTAGGGTGGATACCTGTAGTTAGCTGATTAAAATATAAAACAACTCGCGTCGTGTAGACAATAGGAATATTGAGCCATTTGAACACGAGGACGTGTTTCACATTGAAGTCTTTGTGACGACCCTTTACCGAATGTGAAACATAACCTATATAATACTACTTCAATTTAACTTATAACCATTATGATATTTGATTTTGCTTTCATGGCAATATTCAGTTTCTAATGAGTTAGAAGGCTCAGCATGATACCCTGACAGAGTTTACTGCGTTCAATAACGAATATTCTGAGGACGAAATTGTTTATATGGCAGTTCTCCGTGCGATTGACCCTAAAGCCTGTGCAAAAGAAGTGACAATTATAGAAAAACTGTCAAACTGTAATTTAATTGGTATGATATGTCTGTCAGAAACCATGTTGGCGTCATCTTCTTCCGCCTTGTTAAAGCTAGTTAGTCGAGCGACAGGTTCAGTTTTTTATGCTCTTGCGGTTTTTGTAGTAGCCCTGTTGTATCGATCATGATATTTGCAAACGGAAGCGAATCCTTGTAATTTAGTTACGTTTCAATAATGCTTAACGAATAGTGATTGCGGCCGGAGAGTAACCGAGGGGCTGAAAATCGAGTATCCAGTGCAGCCAAATTCTTAGATGCAGCTGATTTCCAGTGAATCAAATTGTTTAGGAAACTTTCCTTAATGTAATGTGTATCAAATGATACCCTACACTTTCCCCGTTGGAGCCTTACTCGGCTCCGCTTCCTCAGGGCCCCACGGGGGAAAGTGTAGGGTATCATTCGATACACTCTGAAAAGTATGGGTCTATCTCTCACTTGCACCAAATCATCGATAAATGGGATATCCTCCATTGTGACCGCGGCGCTGATAATGTGACTTCATTAAGACGTCAAAACAATGGGAATCACACGATGTTACTGCACATTGTGTTTTTTTGACAGTTAAGATATCAGTTTAGTTCATTTATGAAATTACAACATCTCCATGTTATTGCTGTCAAATAATTACTTTTGTAGAATAGTATACTAATTAGTTACTTTTGAAAAAATGATGTACTCGCGTGCAAAAAAACCCATCCCCACATAGAGTATAAAATGAAATATTGCTGTCGGAGAAAGAAGATGTTGAATGTACTTGATAGACACAGGTTTTGTGAAGAAGTACTCACAATTTCATACATCAGAGTATGACACTTTTATTTTATGTCTGTTCAAATACACTTGAAAATGTTTTTTCAAGATGCTTGTGGCTACAATGTTTGGCATTTAAGCTTTACATAAAAAAAATATTCAATAATAAAAGAATTCGTCGACATAATAAACCTTCTTGAATTTAAAATTGTTGACGCATCATAACTGTAGGATGTCACAAAACAAGCGAAAAATGTAACTCTAGCTAAGCAGATTCCAAAAACGACGATGATCACAGACAAGACTAAACTTTTAAAACTTTACCCGATTTGCATATATTTGTAATTTTCTATTTAATTCATGGATTTAAACTTTTTAACTTGCAGAGTTTGAATTAATGAAACATTGTAAATAACATGTGTTTAAACATAAGGAAAAGTTGTACGATTGAATTATTGCCGGTTAATGCGATCAGGTGAACAACTTGATGAAGGCGAGAGGTGATTGAAACACCTAGTAGCTTGTTATTACACTTTATTACACTTTAATCAAATCCTCAGGTAAAAATAGGTTCTTTCATTCACAGAGGCTTTAAAGTGACAGTAACATTAAACACACTATTCAGTCTTTATCATGTGGATGACTGCAACAGTTTGATTGAGATATCTTCCCCATGCAAGTAGTCGGTATGCCTTCATAATACTAAATCTTTGCCCTGTGGATGGTTGCAATAGCGTTATTGAAGACACAGGGTAAAGTATCGCTGTTTGGGGAGGAGGGGTGGATGTCTAGGAATGGATATACCTGACCAGTTGGAAGTCAAGTGTACAGCCTTTTTATATCATGTAGATGTCCCTTTATGGGATTAAAGTACTTCTGTTATAAACAATCTATTTCCATGGAAACAAATCGTCTTTTTGAATGATAGGATAGCATAGTTCATCCCGATATTATTAGTCAACTTAGAATGTAGTTTCATTTGAGGATACAGAATAGATGTATAGATATCTTCCCAAAATACAGAATACGTAGAACAACACTTTTCATTGTTCACTATTGAAGAGTAACATAAGCATTGTACTTGGAATTGCACGGCCCAGATATAAAAATACTACAGCAGGTAGAAAATGTAGTATTTTGTTCATGTAATGAATATTTGATATATTTTTCAGTAGACACATCAGGGGTCAAGAATTAATGAAATTAAAATGTTTTTCTTTTCTGTCCATCTTGCCATATACATAAAATGTACTGGATATCATTATGATTGTCACGGGATAGAACAGGTTTTTTTCCATTAATTTGTTTTCATAATCTTCCCTCCTTACTTTTCTGATATCATCCATTTCTTGGACATGACGGAGAGAAAAATCTGTTCCAGATTGGACACCGATAATTACATAATACATTGTATTACCCATTTGGTTGGAAATAACCGAGTTAATATTTTCGATCCGAGCACATGTGCACATATCAATTCTTCCATTGTTTCACCGCGACTTTCCATCTTTGACGTCATAAAACAATGGTTCGTGACGTCATTTTAGCTTGCCGTCGCAAGAGAAGTGTGCCGTTTCCTGGCTATTTTTACACGATTCAATTGGTAATAGATTGGGTAATAAAGAAATTGTTACACTCGAAAGTGTGCCATATGACCTTTACGGAACTCGTGCAAATTTATGTATAATCCTCGCTCTCGCTCGGGCAATACAAAAATTCACACTCGTTTCGTAAAAGTCATATGACACACTTCCTCGGGTAATTATCTCTATATACAAATGTATTAAGCTGATGGAGCTATATGAAGCCATGTTAAACTTGGTTGTTTTGATACAAAGATATTGCAATGAAGGGTCGGTGTATTAGTGAGCCACGCTCACTTTTTGTTTTCTTTTATAATGATGTTAACTTTTTCGGCCCAATTCATCAGTTACCATAAGCTGTGATTCATGTGACAACTTTCAGTCGATCCGTCATTTTGGAAAGAGGCAAGAATCACCATATAAGTAATTACCCCCTAATTGCAGTGTCCTAGTTTCGTTCCGGGCTTTTCACCTCATTAGTAACTGAACATTGCCTTGAAAGCAAAATCAAATGTCATCATGATGGTAATACGTTAAATGGAAGCGGTATGTATCCGGGTAATGTTTCACATCCGGTAAAGGTATCGGCTCTTAATGTATTCGGCACAAGGAAACACATACTCATGTACTAATGGCTCAATGTTCCGATTGTCTACACTCAGCTTTTTACATTTGAATCAGCTCATAGCGAACTGGAATTATCAAGCCTACACGTATCATGACCTGTCTCATTAATCTGAATCTTATACCATTACTATATATGTGTTTATGTAAAACTATATATAAAGGAGACTGTCGTATTCATATTAGAATTTTCTTGCTTGCAATGAACAATTTATGTGAAAAACACGATTTTTGGATTATCAAATGCATCGAGCCACGACCTAAAAGCCTATTTCCATCTTCGTCTCCAGAAAGAAAATGCCTTAGAAGCTGAACAGCGTCCACAGTAAACACTCGCTTACATTACGTAATTTGTTTTAGCTCATCAGGCTTGAAAGGCCGGATGGGCTTATGGCATGCCATGGGGTCGAGCGTCCGTCCGTCTGTAAATGTTTCGCTTTTTCGACTTCTTCTCCAGAACCAATAACTCTAGAGAGCTGAAAATTTATGTGCATACACCTTGGCCAATGGAGATTCTAAATTGTAGATTTCACAACCCTAAACACCTATTTTCATCTTCTCCATTTCCAAAAGGTCTAGAGAGGTGAAAAGTTGAGTTCAGACTCCGTTTCAAATGGGAATTCTAAATTGTAGATTTTGTGACCCCATGATCCCAAATAGCGTCACAGGGCTCAAAACCTTTGAAAAAACCTATTTTCGTCTTCTGCTCCAGTTCCAAAAGGTCTAGAGAGTCTAGAAATGTGCGTGCAGACTCCTTGGCCAATGGAGATTCTAAATTGTAGATTTTGTGACCCCATATAGGGTCACAGGGGTCGAAACCTTCAAGAGCCTATCTTTTACTTCTTTTCCATGTATGGGTCACAGGGGTCGTGAACTAAAACCAAGCTGAATACAATTTATTTTGGTTTTTGTTTCTTCAAACAATATACAATCCTGATGAGCTACAGAGCCCATGGCTCTATGTTTCACATTTTAAAAACTGATTCATACACGGCATTAACTCAGTTGAGGTGAGGAGCGTTGGAGTTTAACGCCGCTTTCAAGAGTATTTCACTTATATTGCGGCTACTAGTATTATGGCAGGGAGAAACCCGCAACGCCATGTGTCTATGCATTGCGGTGAAACCTGCGGGCATCGGCTGGAACTAGCGAAACGTGGGTGTTACTGCACTGAAATTCAGTGTAGCATTGCACCCAAACCTTACTGCGTGTAGAACAGTTCTCTACTGCAGACAAAGTTGCCGTGCCCTGGCATTACATTGAACATTTTACTATTTTAATTGTGTATATACAGTTCAACAATATCCATGATTTTCTGCTCCATCCAAGGGCTGACAAACATAAAAACAGTATCATAATTCTCAACCACGTTTTCAATGCATCAATCTTTAAAGGTCTTATCAAGACGTCTTCCCTGAAACTAATTAATATTTTTTTAGGTTATCCCCTCACCATCTGTGTCAGTGATGGAATAGTAAGCTTAGTAATACTTTGAAGTTGGTAATCCGAAGCTCTATCAAAGCGAATCAATGCGTCCCGGTACAAAAAGGGTTAATTCCGATCCTACAGTCAATAGATTACATCTAACGAAGTGTTTTAGTTTGTGTACTCTAGTAAGTACATTTTACTTTTCGAGGAGGACACACCAAATTGGGTTGGCAATATAAGTCATATGTGACAAACGCAAAAAGGGTAAGTGTCGGAAAGATATACAGATACCCTTTACCAGCGGCGAGAGTAAGTTATCACATTTAATGAACTATCAATATACATGAACCGGAATTTGAATTAATTGACCATAATGAAATTTGAGTAAAATTAAATGATTACAATTGTTTAAACGCGATGTATGCACATTTTCCCCTGAAATTTGTCATTTTAAAAATTAAAATTTATACAACACATTGTTATATTAGAGGGTAAAACTTCTCATTACATGACTTGAAAAGCTGTATACATAGAGAACGGTTATCAGTATGGTAGAAAATGGTGTGACGTACACTCTCTCAAAAAAGAAACGCAACCCCTGAATTTAGAAAGTGTCATTTTTTATACTTTTTATAACACATGTATTATTAAAGATACCACAATGATAGTTTTGTGGAACTCGTCAGTGTAAGAGATAGATTTGTAGGTCGTATGCGATTTTGAGGGATCAGACAACAAGATGGTTGACCATTTTTAAAACTCTTACTTTCCGTGTTTAGGTATCGCTACAACCATTTCCACGTGTTTTTGTACTCTGTATTGATTCAGATGTAGCATAAGTCTATGGTAACCCTTATTCCTTTTTTTGTTAAAGCAATTTAAGTAAGCAGAACGTGCTTCAGCGCCTTAAAGTATTGACTTGATATCTTAAAAAGTGTTTAAGTTTTGGCTAAATATCTCTTATATATAGTATACTTAAAATTTAAATCCAATGCTCCTCAGGTTTAGTTTATATTGCACTATACAGTTCCATACAGTTTCTTTATTCGCGATATATCAAACTCATCTTTACTAGAAAAAGGTAATTCAAGCCGATGCTTGCAGGTTTCACAATAATGCATAGCCACATTTGGTGTTGCGGGCCTTCTCCCTGCAATTAAACTAATAGCTATGATAGAAATGAAAGCGGTGCTACAGAAATATCCCCAAAATACGTTTTAGTAAGCACTATTTATAAGTCATCTTTTGCGTGTATTATAGCGACGAAAACGGTATTTATCAATCATTTATATCAATAATTTGCAATGTGTATTATCGATTATGTTGATTTTCAGAAAAATTCTGAATAATGTAAAGAAGAGCATATTTGTTCCAGAATAGCATCAGTCTTATTGATGGAAAATATTCGGCAAAAAACGGAGCTCAAAAGAATGTTGAGTATAGCCTGAGTGATATTCTTTTAATGATAGTCTGCACCTTTACCTTTATGTCAATTTTAGTTTTTAATTGTATTGGAAAGTTTAACTTTGCAAGAGGTGTTGTACGTTGATACTAATCACTAATCAAGGCGAAGACGAACTTTCGAAAGCAAGATTTTCTGCATTTCATATTTGTTGAAGTTGTTTTTGTATCTAAAAAAAACCTTAAGCTTGTTTTGTCATGTACTCAAATGTTAAATGACCCCCAAATCCAGCCGATCCACACATCCGACAAGCTTTGCTTCTTCAAAGTGGAAACATTTTGTAATACAAGTGGTAAGAATTGATCTTTTATAGGTAACAATGACACACTGGAACAGAAGATTGAAGTTATGCCCCATTGACACTTTCACGCATTTTGATTACAATAATGCGAGCCACGGCGAATGTTTAGCACCAAGCCATATTGAGACTTTGACGCAATCATGGTGCATTCTGGTGAGCACACAAACTATGCGTGACAGGCATCCGCGAGGGTTGGCCTGGCTGCTCACATTTTGCGCATAGTTAACGGAGATTGTTCGCACGAAATGGTATGAAAATTGAAGTTCCCGAAATTTTGGGTCGTGACAATGACACGCAATGGTGTACATGTCAATCATAGTTTGCACATATGTCTCGCGCGATGGTGGGTACCATAAATGCGTGGAAGTTTCTCCTATAAATGTTTCTCCTAAAAAAGTGTTATCAGTCCTACCTCCTGACTACGGCATTAATGCTGATCAAATACAGATGATGAAGAAAGCTTTATCTGCTAGTGAGCTGGTATCACAATACTGTTAAATATTTACAAAAAGACACGTACGCCTTAAAGAAACAAGACTCATACATCTTTGAGAGGCATTTAGAAGTTGTAGAGATGAAGAAAACCAAGATATATGGATAGTCAACTTCTTTATTGCAATGAATGCGACGTTTCGGTGTAGATACTAACACCGTTATCAAGCAAGTGATACATGAATATGGTAGGAGGAGAATTTATATAGTATAGTGAGTATGTACAATTAACAAGTTGATGTACACTGGATTCCCAATTATATATTGAGGGGATAAGAAGATTAGGTTGATGTACAGGGGATTGGTTGTATAAACAGATTAACAAGCGTTTGTACCCTTGAAGAGGTTGATGTACACTGAGATGTTAATTAGTGATTAGCTTAGTGATTACAAGAGAGTGGCCTGATGTACAAAGTGATTTTAAGAGAGTGGCCAGATGTATACAAGTGATGATAACAGGAAAAGTTGTTGTAGATACTCTAAGAGCATGAAGCCAGATAAAGTACTAAAGACTGTCTTTGATAAGGTGATGATAAGCCGAAGGGATGAAGTAGCCTTGGTCGCGGTTCATGGCTGGTAGATGACACCTTTCTGAGTCCTCAACCACAACGACGACCCTGAGCATCTCCTAGACCACCTGAATTCCCAACATCCCCGTATGCAGTTCACAATGGAAGAAGAATCCCACAACAAACTCCCTTTCCTGGATGTTCTGGTACAGAAAGAAGAAAACAAGCTATCCACCACAGTCTACAGGAAACCAACCCACACTGACCAATACCTCCACTTCACATCCAACCACCCGCTTCAAGTCAAGAAAGGCATCATCTCCACCCTCACCCGAAGAGCCAAGAACATCTGCTCAACAACAGAAGCCCTCGAAACTGAACTAAACCACCTTCGGCATGTTTTCATCCACTACAACCAGTATCCACAGAATTTAGTCAACAACGTCATCAGAGCCACCCTCAACCCAAGAGACAAGGTACCCCGTCAACAATCAACCCCCTTCCTCATAAGTATTCCGTATGTCCCAGCAGTCAGTCACCAGATAAGACGTCTCCTACAGCAGCAAGCCGGCATAGATGCTGTCTTCCAGAAGGGCAAATCACTCCAAAACCTCCTCCAGGCAACAGGCAAGCCATCATCAACAATGAAGGATGATCCCTCAGGAGCAGTCTACCAGATTACTTGTGACTGTGGGGACTCTTACATAGGTGAAACTTCACGTCCCCTGCCACTCAGAATAAAAGAACACCAAGCCTCAGTCCTGAAGAAAGACTCTAAATCTGCCATATCTGACCATACTCAAGCCAACCCTGACCACACAATCTGCTGGAATGACATCACCACCTTGGAGGTCAACTGCTCAGACTACAAGATCAGAAAACTCCTTGAAGCCATAAAAATCCAGCGCTTCCATCCTGCCATGAACCGCGACCAAGGCTACTTCATCCCTTCGGCTTATCATCACCTTATCAAAGACAGTCTTTAGTACCTTATCTGGCTTCATGCTCTTAAGAGTATCTACAACAACTTTTCCTGTTATCATCACTTGTATACATCTGGCCACTCTCTTAAAATCACTTTGTACATCAGGCCACTCTCTTGTAATCACTAAGCTAATCACTAATTAACATCTCAGTGTACATCAACCTCTTCAAGGGTACAAACGTTTGTTAATCTGTTTATACAACCAATCCCCTGTACATCAACCTAATCTTCTTATCCCCTCAATATATAATTATTGGGAATCCAGTGTACATCAACTTGTTAATTGTACATACTCACTATACTATAAAAATTCTCCTCCTACCATATTCATGTATCACTTGCTTGATAACGGTGTTAGTATCTACACCGAAACGTCGCATTCATTGCAATAAAGAAGTTGACTATCCATATATCTTGGTTTTCTTCAAGACTCATACAGCTTACTTCAAAGAGTTGTAGCCAATAATTTGGTATCACAATATTATTAATGTTTAAACCGAAGCCTTATTGGAAACAAGAAACACAGTATATATCATTATACCTATGCTCAATATTATTAATGGTTAAACCTAAGCCTTATTGGAAACAAGAAACACAGTATATATCATTATACCTATGCTTCTCAAACTCTGCTGTTATTGGAAGTGATGATTTACAGCCTCGTCCTTAATCATTGTCTAATCTTCTTCGGAATTATCTTGCACTGTTGTTGATGTGTCAGCAGATTTAAAATAAGCTGTCTGATCACTTAATTTGTGTCCTCGGTGACAGTAGACCGTCGTGATAGGATATTGAATGGCGATGCAGACAAACTAGTAAAGAAGATCAACGGTTAACGCTATGATTCATTGCATCTGGCTGTCTGTGTTACTAGTTGATGCAATACCATGTTCGAATTAAACATTGTATGGTTATTTTACTTAATCGTTACGGTAGGGCTCTGTGTACACACGAACAGTGCTGAATATTTTTATTTATTGGATGTGTTTATAAATTCAAAATGACAATCCTCTGCTTCTACGTCGTAAAATCACTTAGCAATCAGCTTCATTGATCTCTCGAGGTATGTTACCCACCTGTTCACCTCATATTTGCACGCGCGCAGAATGCGTGGTACTTTTCTACAGCACAGGCGTTCAAGTAACTTACCTTTTTGGACGTGATCATTCGTATTATATATTAAATTTCTAGGTAAGATGTTTCGTAAAATAAATATCTTTCTTCACACGAACTTCATGAATGTTATAATTCAAAAGTTGGATAAAACCCGTTATGTGTTCACATTAAAATGACCGATCGAGCGTAGTTCAAGTGTTTAGGCTGATGTAACGAGGTGAGGTAAGGTGAGGTGAGTTGGGGTTCAACGCCGCTTTCAAGAGTATCTCACTTATATCGCGGCTGCTAGTATTTTGGGATGAGAGAGAAGCCCGCAACGCCATGAGGCTATGCATTGCGGTGAAACCTGCGAGCATCGGCTGGAACTAGCGAACAATGGGTGGTACTACGCAAAGATTCAGTGTAGCCTTGCACCCAAACCTTACTTCGTGTAGAATAGTTCTCTACTGCAGACAAAATTGTCGTGCCCCTGGCGGGCGATACCTTGACGCTAAGGATAAAATTTTAATTATGGCACAATGATGAATTAGTCATACATCACTCAAATTTGCACCAGACCTACAAATCTACCTCTCGCACTGAAGAGTTCCACACCCTTCTCTTCCAACATCGATAACCATCTTCTATGGATACGGTTGACCGGGTCGTGTGATGAAATAGTTTACCCTCTAGCGTAACAATGTATTGTATAAACCTTAATAATAAATGGCAAATTTGAGAAAACTAAATATGTAAAAAAAAGTGCTACAGCGCCTTTAAGGTATTATGAATGAGATAGAAATAAGTGTAAACCTGTTAATGAAATAATGGATACAGACGTTTTTATTGGAGCTGTCTGAATATAATGTAATCCAAGTTATGTATTGTCCTTACTGATTACCTCATACAAACCTGAATGTTGTACCAAATTGTTCAGACAAGAGTCCTTGATGCTTGTTGTGAAACTCTTTGTAACGGCTAAAAAAACACTTGAACGTCAACTTGAGCGAGCACATCGATTTTGTATCAAACGTCTTAAGCGCTTGCCCTCCTTGGCACGGTCTCATATCCCTTTGCGCTCCTTCCGCTAAACCAAGTCATCAATATATTAACTGAAAACAAATAATACTGTTTGGAGGTGAGGGGAATTAGGTGGTTACGTCGCTTCAAGAGTGTATCACTTCACTCAAGGTTGTTCGTATTAATACAGGAAGTAAGGCTGTATTACCATTGTTGCATTGCGGTGAAAGTTGCGATCATCGGCTGGTACCACTAGTAGTATTGCAGTTAAATTGTGTAAACCTGTTTGGGAAGACAAGCAAACTGTAGACGTTCTTGTAAAGCTAGGATTGGTTGTTCGTGTTATTCCCAAAGGCCAAACGTTTTTGTGAGCAATTTAACTTAACCCTGCATTCGAGTGTACTGCACTATCCAAACACTCTAGGCAACAAACTGATAAGACAGCTGTCCATTATGTTGAAACTGATTTGCTGAAACAGAGACAAAACGTTGATGCTAATGTTAGTATGTTCAGGGCACAGGAACTAGATATCGTAAGTACAATGTAGGTAAAACATAGGTAAAACAAACCTACCCCCTTTATAACAGAGTAAAGGAGAACGTGCAGCCATGTTGCGGATCTAAGGGTCCATTCAACATTAGGTCAATAGTTACGCTAAGAATTGGTGACATACACCAATGAACACACGTACTTATCACATATACATTTATCCACAAAACACGGCTAATTTCCAACATATGTCACCCCTACGATAAGTTTGATAGCTCTTCTAACTCGAAAATCGGCCACAAATACCTCTCCCATGAACGTTAGTCCGCAGTAGAACTGATTGGTCCGTTGGTGAATGACAGCAATTGACACCGAGTACATAGGTAGGATTCTACGTGTCTCTTCAACGACATACGTGTTATATCTTAAACAATAATACATCCTGGTACCATGATAATAAGTCTCGGGAAGGTTGCCAATGCATCAACGACTATTTTCTCAGTATCAATTATACATTCTCTTAGTTCATTTTGCTTAGGTGTAAAAAAAACTCCGTTACAAGCCTTATAGAGCTGAACATCTTACAAAAACATGTTGTAAATATGTTCAATCCTCATGGCTCAAATTCACGTTAAATACAAAATTCACTAGCCTAAATACTAGATACTTTAAGGGGATCCATGTTTAAATCGTTTATGCGTTCTGCACTGCATTGCATTGCACTCAGGTGTCTGATGCTAATATGCTAATCAATTGAAAAGGACAGCACCCAGTGCCCGCACAATGTCGAACAATTGAAAATATTTTTTTGAAATAGAGCCATGGGATCTGTAGCTCAGCAGGATAAGTTTTGTTTTTAGGAACAAAAAAACAAAATAATTTGTTCTCAGCTTATTTGAGAGCTTTATAAACTGGAGGAAAAGATGAAGATATGTTTTTAGGTCACGATCCCTGTGACCCATAGGTTGTGACATTACTTAGGGTCACCAAATTACAATTTAGTGTCCCCATCGCTCCCAGGAGTCTGCACACAACATTTTAGCTTTCTGGAACTTTTGGTACTGGAGAAGTTGAAAATAAGTATTTAAGGTCGTGAACATACAATTCAGTATTCCATTGGCTACTGAGTTTGTACATGACTTTCAGCTCTATTGGTACTGGAAAAGAAGATGACAATAGGTATTTAGGTCGTGACCCCTGAATTTAAAATAAAGGCTTCTTGGCATTACTTTGAAATAGGCCATGGTAAAGGCCCGTGCGATGGCCTCAGTAGAACGAATGGCTGATTCAGCGGTGAATTAAGGAAGTGTTCCATACAATATGCCACGGATTCCCTCATTTTAGTAGCGCTTCATGTAAATCTGTACCATTGATTGACTGCTCAGAATGGGTTGAGTATTTTAAAGATGTTTAAGATAAATATTCAAGATGTTCATATTAATGAAGATTTTCCAGCTTTTACTAGAGATTACATTGCGAATCATAATGCACAAGAAGCTGTTTGTTGAACCTGTAATGATGATGATATCAATAATTTTGTGAAATAAGTATTGATGAGGTTTGTTTCGCTCTTTCTAGTTTACGGCCAAATAAAAGCCCAGGACTAGATGGTATTCCCCATGAGATGTTTACGGGTCGTTTTGCAGTCATATGTATGCATATTATTTAATGGCATTTTTAGATCAGGGACATTTCTAGATCAGTGGTAGTATTATATTTCCGTTGCATAAACAGGGCAGTATTCACCAAGTAAATAATTATCGTGGTATCTCCCTCATGGATATTTGTGACTTCTAGGTTTTTACTTCTATTTTGAACAGGCGTTTAAAAAAGGTTGTCGACATGTCGAGGGGGCTTCCGTAAATGATACGGTACCGATGATAATATGTGTTCACTCTAAAGTGTCATAAAGATATATCGGTCCAAAAAAGGGGGTAGATTTTATTGTACATGTATGTTTGTTGATTTTCGTAAAGCATTTGATTCGGTAAATAGAGATTTGTATGGTTAGTTCTGTTATCTAATAGTATCCATGGCTCTATGTTTAATATTATTAGAGATATCTACTCAAAGACAAAGGCTAATGTTAAGTTAAATAATTAAAAGGTTTCGGAATACTTTGATTCTATGATTCATTTTAAGTCATTTATTATTTGCTTTGTTTGTTAATCAGTTATATACTGGAATATCTACTATAAGAGACAGATGCGTATTTATTGATTCAGAGTTCATGGAATTGTATTTACTACTGTATGCAGATTATTTAAGTTTTTTGGAGATTCTGTCATTGGTCTTCAGAGAAAGATTGTGTATTAATGTTGTTTTGTAAGAAATGGGGTTTGTCTGTAAACTTTTCGCTTTTTCGACTTCTTCTCCAGAACCAATGACTCCACAGTGCTGAAATATCATGTGCAGACTCCTTGGCCAATGGGGATACTAAATTGTAGATATCGTGATCCCGTTACCCCAAATGGGGTCACAGGGGTCACATCCTTAAAAACCTATTTTCATCTTCTTCTCCGGTTCCAAAAGGTCTAGAGAGCTGAAAAATAGTGTGCAGACTCCTTGGCCAATGGGGATTCTAAATTGAGGATTTCGTGACCCCATGACCCTAAAAGGGGTCACAGGGTCACATCCTTAAAAACCTATTTTCATCTTCCAGTTCCAAAAAGTTTAGAGAGCTGAAAAATAGTGTGCAGACTCCTTGGCCAATGGGGATTCTAAATTGAGGATTTCGTGACCCCATGACCCTAAAAGGGGTCACAGGGTCACATCCTTAAAAACCTATTTTCATCTTCCAGTTCCAAAAGGTTTAGAGAGCTGAAAAAATGTGTGCAGACTCCTTGGCCAATGGGGCTTCTAACTTGTAGATTTCGTGACCCCGTGACCCCTGCTTCAAAGTAATTCCAGGTGGAAGGGACCCCAAGCAAATTAAGGTGGTCAAAGATTATAAAGAAGATGATCTTGTTGGGATATTTGGAGGATGGATTGCCTGTCCAGTAGTGGATCCACTCAACATCACCGATATCCTTCCTGGGCTTCGGAATTAAGTGCTTCAGAAATGAGTAGATACTTCCTGCATTGTGCCCGATGTCATCAGATACAAACTCGTAGCTCAATTGCTCCAGTTCTCCTGATGTTGATCTGTAATATACTATATTTGGGTGAAGAGTGATAGAGCAAGCATTCCAGTAAACACTCTGGATTTCATCAGCGTTGGAACATGTGTCTGCGAAGTCCATCTGGACGGTAGCATGACCCGAAGGAAGTTCTTGTTTTAGGTTATTTATTGCTTTGTATTGTTCCTTTAATCTAACAGAATACTCCAGAAACTCGGCTGTCTTCTTATGGACTAACGAACAAAAGTCTGACCTGCTCAGGTGCTTCTCGACGACTTTCATCCTCTCATGCCGTCTTTACAATCAACTCTTTGCCATAGCTCATATACAATGTCATCTTCTTGAATGTTGGTCAAGATTCCATTCAAATCTGTCTCCTGGAATTTTTTAACATAATCTTCAGGATTAGTGGAACATCAACTCCTGCAGTTCTATTCGCTTTCAGAAGCACTGCAATGTTTTGATGCTTTTGGCATAGATATATATTCTTAGACGTGTACTTTGTTAAAGGTACATCCATTGTGTTTCATAAAATTGTATTTGGCTTGTATACGTTCCAACTCACCACATGTGATGTCCACAATACAAATAAATTCACTCAGCTTGCATATTTATCCCCAATCGCCAAATATATCATAATTACTAGTTTCCAATCAAAATTTAGTAACATCATTATGCATGTGCAGAAACCGAAATTGCACGTTCCATTTACATGCACAGTGGTTATAAGACCTATTAAACATTATCAACTCAAAATTATCTTTGTGTCTGTTATAAATAAGATTCAAAAATTACGTTTGACTCATTGGCGCGCGCCACACGCTGTGCATTGTCCGGTTTTCGATCAGAAATCACTACTTTTACCTTCATATCGTCAATATGCTAAGTCTACTATCATCAAAATGGTAGTTTTCGGCAACAGTCGCTACTTCTCGATGAAGTAACACCATTTATAACGTTTCCAATATGTGACCCCCAACAACACAATGGATGTACCTTTAATGAAAAATGTCTGGGACGCAAGCGACATAATGAAGCAAAGGACAGTTTGCATTGTGATTCTACTTTGAACATAAAGAACAAATTATTCAGAATGTCTGTCAACACTTTGCAATGGCTAGTTTCACCATCAGTTGTCTGTGTGTCTGCCTTTCCAGGCATCTGTCTGCTGTTATCGTTTCTTGTCAAAAAGTTCTCAACTGACATCTTCACTTTTTCATACAGTTCCTGTAAGCACCGTTTTCTTTCAACAAAGCAAGTGTTGGAACCAATGCGAAATGTTCTTCTGTTCATACCCACATTTCGACTAAGAGCACGTTTCATTCTGTATTTGTGTACAATTTCGCCTGAGACAATCTGGTTAATTACTCATTACCCCTTTTTACCAGTTACCCGACGTTTCTCTTCAGATCTCTATTCATGGCTGCTAGCTTGTTGATATGTTTCCTTTGTTTTGCAGATACCCGGCTAATCCTGGTTTTGTCTGGCGAGACAAAAGGTATACGTAACCGCACTACAAGCTGTGGATTTCTGACATCTTTATGTGATCTTTCCGACATTGGAACATAGTATTTCTTCATTCTGTCCCTCTCCTTTTGGTGATACCTTTCTCCTTCTTTTTCCATCTTTCTCTTTCTATAGTACTTCTGAATCCCATGTTATCACTGCGAAATTCGAAGCATTAAATTAGCAATAAGTCAATGTGTACTCGTGACTGACAGAAACAGAGCATAAATCTCTAAATAGTTTACATATATGACTAAAATGAAATAAAGGTAGTATTCTCGAGGACAGCTTCTAGCCTTAAAATAGTGATTAACGTTTCTTGATAGCTTCGAAACATAACGGCATTGAAATGAATGCAATTTTTGTAATCTTCGCTACCAATACTTCAAAACACCTTCTAAATGTCATTTCATACTGCAAATATGAAATTTCGAACATCAACAGTTAAAAGACTATACAAATTCACACTCAATGGTATTTTACCAATAATCTTTCAACAGTTTGGTTGTAAGATGACTATTAAAACGGCCTCGACTGTATCACGTTACCATTAATGCATTTTGCCAAAGTGTCTTAACATTATCAAAATCGAGGAACAGGAACAATGTATTATATATAAACGTAGTTATATAATGGGATATACATATATAGCTTGGAGAATATACATACCTTTTCTATGTTCGGCAGTCAATTAGATAACACCGTCTGACATTCAGCGTTTTTAAAGTCGTCTTCCTGGCGTCATAAGCGCAATGGCCGCCCTCAACCACGCTTTTCTCAAAGGGGTGTAACACCCGTTTGTACAGGTAAACAGTCTAGACATACATACCACCAACATACAAGATTTTTCATGGGAGATATTAAATGTGGTAACGAAAATTACATCACGAAAATTACAACTTTGCCAGGCATTCCCAGTGAAAAAATTCCTGTCCTGATTCTTGCTTAAGGGGTCATTATATTGATGTATGCATGTGGTCTATTACAAGCAGGGAAGAAAACATCAAGAAGGTCCGTCATATCCATTGTAGAACAGTCACGTATATTACAGCCTTAAAACAAACCTCTTTTTTCAGTAACTGTCGACCCAATGACAATGAAAACTACAGTAATAGGGGATAATTAATTTCTATAAATGTATTCGTTGGACAAGTTTCAGTAAATTTGACGTTTAAGAACAGTGTTTTTGAATATTTTAACATGTTGAAATTGATAGTAAAAAACAGTATCGAAGATGATAAAAAAATAGGAGACAATATATCGACCATTATATTTTTTTCTGTAATAAGTTGTTGGAAAGAGGTATATCCTATTCCATACTGCAAGCACTGAAAGGCTCTGCAATATAGTTTCCCGGGCTTAGATTGTATATATTGATTTAGGGGAGACGATTTCTCAGACCACGCGCCTGTGGAATAAGAGCAACATTCTAATCCCTGTAATATAAGTGTCCCTGGTAAAAACAATACAATATTGACACTATATATACAATAATACCATTGTCCATCTATTTGCTAAGAAAGTTTTAGAAGCTGGTACACATGGTCTGCATATGTGATGTCCTCGATGATGCTTTTTACCAAATCGCCCCTAAGGGCTTGGAGACGTGAGTCCATGTACTTGTACTGTCTCTTGCTGGCAGACTCTTTCTAGTTGCGATGCTCGCAGGTTCCATCATAATGCATACCAACCATGGCTTTGTAGGCTTTCTCACTGCATTGATAACGACAGCCGTGATATTAGAAGTATGAAATTGTGTAGTAAGAATAATGACATTTTGTCTGTCTGATGAGATATTATGTTCTATAAGGTTGTGTTATTAATTCGCAACATCAGACTGAAACACAATTTTAAATAAATCATCACTGGAAATAACTACTGCGATTTTGTTATTGATTTCGAAAGACCATATAATTTTGTAGTGCTTTTATTAACTCCCCTGGTGGTTTGCACGTTTTAAAAAACTGGCCTTATTTTGAATTCTGCGAGTACGCTTATGTAATTGGCCAATATGTTTTCCAATGATGTAACCGCACACATGTGCAAATATGTTCATTTCAGAAGATGTCAAAGATGCATTAGGCCGGAAAATGCTGTATTGAATATGTTTTAATAAATGTAGCGGTTACTTACTGTTATATATATTATGTATGCATTTTGTACTAAAGGTATGTGGCCTTTTCATTATGTTATAAAGATCAATGGATTGATTACCGCATACCAATCACATTTTATGTTGTATGTTATGTTCGAAGATAAACGTGATACACTAAGAGCTTGTGAAGTCCATTTTATATCAGACCGTTCAGCCTGTACTACCCAGAACGATAAACTGGAGGCAATAGACTTAATCTTAAACATGTAATTGGGATCCGAGTTTGGCCACCCATTTAGATCGAAGCACTCCAGATCAGGATGGTTCAGTGACTAATTCCTTTAAGTACTTTTCTTCAACAGTCATCTAAAGTCAACATAATATCCAGACACCAAATATGGCCTCATAATGAACTCTCAGAATATTACTGACAGCGTTTCTAATTCATATTAACATGTTCTACGATCTAATGGAAAATTAAGTGGTGTAATACAGTAAATACATAAGCAAATAATATATTTAATCTAAACCTGTTCTCGTTAATGAAACATCAATCAAAATGATCTACCAAAGAGAAATCTCTCCAAGGTAACTATCGCCTGAGCACATAGTCATTTAAATGAAAGTGTTCAGTCAGCGGAAACATACTAATTTCATTTCAGCAGCTCGTGTCTGCAGTCCTGTTTGCCATTTGATTCAACTTAACTTGTTAATAACGTGTTCCACTATGAACTGACATTGTAATCAATTACATGTTGTGATGATGACTACCTGTCTGTACGTCAAACCGTAATTGAAATTCTCATCTCATGATAAGTGGATTGATAACCAGGTGGGTTAAATCAAGATATACATAGTCAACATGTTCATTTAAGCAGCTCGTGTCTGTATTCCTGTTTGTTTTTGGATTAAGTTGAACTTGTTAATAACGTGTTTCACTTTAAGCTAACATTGTAATCAATTACATTATGTGATGATGCCTACACGTATGTACGTTAAACAGTACTTGTAACTTGTAACATTAACTGTAATCTCATGATAAGCATGAGGGTATTCATCAATTTCAAAATATATATAATGAACACCTCTTTAAGGGCACTGGCTCAGGTTTATAGGAATGCGGCGTGTTTTACATGATTTTATTCGTCAATTACAGTGTGTATTTGATACTGTATAACTAAACATAAGTATGGCTACGCTAGATCACGACTCACGTTAAGAAAAAAAATAGTTGCAATAATCAACATGTTATCAATGACAGCCTTCAACAATGCAATTAAGAATGTTGTTTTGTAATATACACTGTCGGCCAAAAGAAAAGCCTACTTGATTTTCCTTAAAATGAAATATGAAATAATTCCGGAAATATAATTAATGGTGGTCTCCAAGTTATGCTGAAAACAATTAATATGAAAGTGCATTGACACCTAAGAAAAAAATGTGATTCGAGTCAATAACATTCATGAAAACCACGCCCAATGATAACTGCTATTTCCGGTTGTTTCACTTGCGCACCGTACCCACGTACATCTGTAGCATCATCATCACTTTAATGCGAATGCGTGTATGTATTGTTGCTCATGGTTATATGAAAATCGGTTTCAAATGTTTTTCAGACCAAGCACTGATAGAAAATTGAACAATTCATTTGTCTCATTCAACAATTGTCATTCTTTTATGACATGACAACTTCTGAAATTTAAATGTATTATGCAGAAGTGGGTCAACTTCATAATGCTATTACATTACTACACTGCTCATTATAGTTTTTACGAAATCTGATAATATATTTGGTAGGCGTTTCTTTTGGCCGACAGTGTAGTTCTTACTTAAAATTAGTGTGATAGAAATAATTGCAGTCACTTTCTTAGTGACGATGTTCAAAATTGGTTGACATGTTACAGACGAAAAGAGCAATGGAATCAATACCTCACGTCAAGATACTTAACAAGAAATTCACACTGCATGGTATTGAATTACCAAGGTAGTATTCAACAGGAATGTGTGTGTTATATCAACGACTGAGTTGTTTCAATTCAGTAACAATAATTATAGATGTATTCTTTTAACTAATTCAAGAGGCGTATTTTTGTAACGGAACATGTACATGTAAATACACACGTGTCAAAAACAAAATGTACATAAAGTGACAAGGAACATTTTTTAATGTAAGCAACACATGCTGTTTTTGCATGCATTAAATACACTCTACTCTGCAGGTTCCCTCTCTATATGCACGTATTTAACCCCTGTCCTGCTACCCTTCTTGTCTGCCTTTAAAGGGGCAGTAGCACGTTTTTTGCAAAAAATATTTTTTCAAATATCCTATTTATAATGATAGTTTGTGCCATTTAGATTTACTTTAGAGGGTAAACGATCTTATTACACAAACAATTTATCCGTAGTAGTAATAATGATGATGCATATAAAGCAAAAATTGCATGGCGGCCATTTTATTTTGATCACATTATATTATTTGGAATGATAAAAACGATGCCTATGGCTTTACTGAGCCATGTACACTCATTTTCAACTTGATTTTCCGAAGAGAGAAGGGTGTTTTACGATTAGTGAAATTAATTTTAAAATACATTTCATCGACTTACTTGAGCGAAAAAACGCACTACTGCCCCTTTAACTGTTATCCTGGGTCTGAGAGACCCTAAGGGTTTCACTTGCCAGTATATCACTGAACAAGGGCCCAAGGTTCAGTAATTGTTAGTTGACAGAGAGAAGAAACAATGCAGAGACTTCAGTCAACACTAACAGTTTAAGGATAAGTATGTATTAATAGAACTTAGTTTTAAGGATTAATTACATATTCTATATATGTAGTTTTTGCTATTTCTGAACACTACAAAATGTAATTTGCCATACTTTTCCCTTTTTAATATGGGTACACATTCCAGGTGTTCAGAACGACAGTAAGGTAAGTCAAATGCAAATTTATAATCATGATTAATTATATTGAAGCCGATATGGTCAATCCATTCATATAATTCATGTTCTATTCCTTCAAGGTCTTCATGTCACTATGAGACAGATGGTAGACCACCAGTGGCGGGCTCCACCATCCGTATATTTAAACAAATGTACACAATGAAAGAATATATAAAAAAACTTATCTTATAAGTAATAAGTTATTTATTACAAAATTGCAAAAAGGGTTAATGACATGAACCATGTAACAATACAATTGAATAAAATAGAAACCTGCTCAAATGACATAGAACATTGAGAGGTTCTGCATTCTCCGTTGGAGATTTACCACTGAATTAGGGTCAATCCAGTTGACAGCAGTTCTGTTGCTGGGAGTTCAACTGTGAAAATATTATTGCAGTCCCATTTCGTTTGGTGTGAAACAATGGACGACAGAGGTCAAGGGTTATGATTCTCCCCGATGTAATGTGTCTGCTCCCTTCTTCTTTTCCAAAATGAGGAATAAGGACTTGGCATCAACGCTCCAGAAACCTTTAATGTCATACATGTTCTTATCAGGCTTCACTGGCATACACTGCTGCAAATGTATCCTTCTATTTCGGATTATATGTCCTTGATGTCAAATTGCAATACAGACATGAAAACAAAATTCCCTTAAAACGTGCTACACAGCAACCAGCGTTTGCGAGGCGTGTAGGCTTGTAAATTTCATAAGTCGCCATCTCGTTCTTCTCAATTGTTTTCGTTCATTGTCACAGATTACTGAATGTTACGATTGTTAAATCAAACTGTCTCTTATGTCATGTGAGTACCCAAATTAACATTTCACATAAACCGGTATATTATGTATATATTATCATTGATTATACAAGAACAATACCAAGTTGGGTATTACATTTATTTCAATATATGCAGGAACTGCATTAGTGAATTAATTTGAATAATAACCTAAAAATAAATCAATTTCTATGAATACTCATAAACTCTGTCTCTCTTTTGTTTGTTTACAGTGTGGGTGTATACTATAATGCTTTGCGCTTAAACATAATAATATTGATTTATATGTAGACTGAAAAAATAGTTACTCGTTAGTTTCTCCACTTATTTTGGGTCGAAAAAAACTGTGAAAAATAAGCGTATATATTTTGTATATAAGTATATCAACATGGATGTTTAAGTGTTAACATGTGATGAGAATTCCCAAATAAGGTATAGCTTTCATCAACATCTGTAAACTTCCATGCATTTTCTGCCGTTTCTTGATCTTTAGCATATTCCGGTACCTCTGCATTTGTTTATGTAACAGTGTATTTCTGAAGTATACAACTGAACCATATGGACGTCCTTGTGGTGGTGGATTTAAAGACTACCTGCTGCCATCTTTATCTGTTAAAAGGTTCTTGATCCATACTTTGTTCACCAGACAACCATCACTGCCTGACGATGTTGATTCCAGATACAAATCATGTTGTACACTGTCAGTGTCGGAACAGCTATCTTCCGAAATTTGCATTTGACCATCATCATCCTCTTATACAAAATGTGCTAAAATTTTATCAAAAGTACTGACTTTCCTGGCCTGATGCTTCATAGTGACTGTCTTAGAGTATATGTTGCCACACCTATATTGGCATTTCTGCAGATAGATTGTTTAATTGAAGGGTTATGAGTGGGCCTTTAAGGCCCATGGTAACAGTTGGTGTAACTGAATTTAAAAATCAATATTTTTCATTCAGTTTTTACGAATGGTTATTTCAAAATTAACTGTAGTGTTAGAGGCGCAAGTGTGAGGATAACAAAAAAACTAATCTACATCCGATCAGTAGTGTTTTTATATGTAATCAAATTTGCGCTCGGGTCTGTTAGGCCCCAGGTAGCAAGACATGGGTTATATATGTTTAAACGTTAAACCATTCCCTTCCGCCCTTGTTTAGTTCACCTACTGATTAATGGAAAGTATATCCTCACATTGAATCTACGTCATTGTGATACATGTATCTCATAAAATCATAAGTTCCGATTTGATAGAATTATATCCTAACATCCAAGAACTGAACTTTGTATGTCTGTAATAAAACACTGCTGCTACCATCATGTGGTGTAAATGACTGACATTAAGCCCATACTGAGTCCATTACACAGCAATCTAAATGATACATGGGACTCAAAGACGGGGATAATGTAATAAGGCATAAAAGGATGAGCTTACAACATACCGTACCTTCGCCGTGTAAAGGTCAAGTATGTGAAGTACTTGAAAGGAAGCCCGAAGCAAGGATATTCTATAGTAAAGAAAGAATGAAGGCTTAACACGTGGAAAATGTTGTAATGTTAAGGCATAAAAGGGAGAACATCTATATCCTAAAACACATTGAAGGTATGTTTTCAGAATTGGGCCATTTAGTCCATTTTACTGTACGTGTGTTAGTGTTTATGTATAATTTAAGTATATATTATTACTGAAATTTGTTTCCCAGTTCATTTTTGTGTATTTGCTGGCACTTAGCAAACATTATTAAATGTAATCATATATTCCCTCTAAGCAATATTCAATCTTCCAATGTAGCTGTTTATTGGAGATGACTTCCGCCTTTCAGATCATTGTGCTTTGTCTTAATCAAATGACCTGAACCTATGTTACAGACAAATTTTACCTTTTAGAGAGTTTGGTTGAGCAAGGTTACATTCACATTGTAACATTTAAAAATATTCAACTAATCACGGTTATAAGGATGTGGGTAGTTTTACAAATTGAGACCATTGTAATAATACGCCAATATATAACTAAAGCCAACCAATGGAGACTTAACTCTTTTAACCTCTGCTATGATCACTAGATTGACACAAATCATAATGTTTTGCATTCTGTTAGAGTGGAGAGTATCCCATATAGCATGCCTCTGCTTTCTGCAAACATGAAATAAACCTTTAATGCGACTACCTTAATGCACGGCATCGATTTTGATTAGCGAATTTGGGTGAAGTTGCATGCATTCTACCATGCTGTTTTAATTTCGTGGTCAGAATAAATAACAGATTCATGCAAAGTAAAGACCAAATCATGACAAATGATGAGTAGCGTCATACTGATCTGTGTCTTGTTGTCCAGGTCATGCCTGAAACTGATTATATTCCATTGATAAACATGACATTGATATTGATTGCGTTTTTGTTGAATCTGATCGGGAAAATTCTGCATATTATGTGTGTTGTTGGAGTCAAGGAAGTCAAACATTATAAAAGGTGTTTTTTATCGAGCAGTACAGACTTATGCCGAAATTACTGTGTTAATGCCAGTATATTCAGTATAGTGATTTCTGATCGACACCAAGACAATGTCCCGCGGCTGCAACGCGGCAATGAATCAAACGTAATGTTTTAAAACTAATCTTCAACAGACAAAAAAAGTCGTTTGGTGGGCAATGTTTATACGGTCTTATTACTACCGTACATGGGTCGTGTGGTGTCAGTCACAACACATGTATAAGTCTTTTGTACATACATTTATATAATATCTTTGGCAATTCGGGACACATTATTAAGTTGAGTGAATTATTTGAAAGTTATTTGAAGTTATTTCGGCACGAATCAAAGGTAAATACAATATTATGAAAAAAACACTGAATGTCAATTGAAGATATTCAAGTGCTCACATGAAGACGATTTTTATTGAATGCATTAGAATATCCAGTTCCACTTTTTAAATATTTTGGAAAGTTGTGAAGTTGCATAGACTGAAATACTCTATGGGAATATTCATCACGCTACATCATTTCTATATACCTATTCGATTTGAATCGTCATTTTGAGCTTGCAATATAAGATCATGATACTAAAACGACATTAATGCACTGGTTAATGAAGCTTATACTTCAAGAAACCAGAATACTTTCACTAATATAGTTAAGTTCTTGAAGTTGAGTTCAACAGACAACGCATGTCGGCACGGTCAATCATTTGAAAGTATAATGTAATTTCCTACTCTTCACAACAGCACATTTGCAATTTTATGAAAGAACACTTTATATTCTTTTGATGTTTCTCTTGTCTGTGTATTGCCTCTTTTATGTTACTGATGATATCGTTGTAATCCATGCACACCTTTGTGAAGTTGCAAAGACGGCAATACTGTGGAAAATATTCATCACACTACATAAGTTCTTTATAATGATGTTAACCGTCATTTTAGCTTGCAATATAAAATCATGATACTATCACAACATTGATGTACTCTGGTTAATTAAGTTTATAAGAAATCAAAATACACTCAACAATATCGTTCTTGAAGATAAGTTCAACACGCAACGTTTTTTGTCACTGGTCAATGTATAATGTAATTTCTTACTCTTCACAACAGCACATTTGCAATTTTATGAAATAACACTTTACATTATTTTGATGTTTCGTTTGTCTGTGAATTGCCTCTTATATGTTACTGATGACGTCGTTGTAATCCATGCATAAGGAATAACAGCTAGAGCTTACATGTGTACATGGTATATATAGAGGGTACATGTAACAAGTCAATAACTATATAACTTCATACAACACATTATCCTGCTCTTGTGAATCTTGACTTTAAAAGTGATATGCAAATGTGTTTAGGTATCAAAATAAATAATTACACTAAATAATGAATAGATCCATTTGAATACAGATGAGCTCATTGATAGTGTTCTGTATAACAACTTTTTTTATTGTGAACATACACAACGTTTTGCAATATTAGTGCTTGTTAATGCGTATGTGTTATACGTTTATGTATAATGTATCCCATCTTGTTAAACCCCACATTTCACCTGATGAAGGAGTTAGCATATACTTCAGAACGTCCTGTATGTTCACAATACAATGCAAACAAACACGGGCGTTCCGATTTGTGTCTCCATTCCTTCCTACATTTACCTTATCTGATTCAAGTTAAATCAAGTACTGAGTACATTCTTCGACACTGTTTATACACGGATATTATGAATGATCCATAACTGTGTATAAAATATCAACAAAAATGGTAAATGGTGTTTATTCATGGTCAATCACTCTACCTCTTTTCACCAATGTGTCAATCATATTAGCGTAATACAATACAAACCTTCAGAATGTTTTGACAGCTAATATCCAAGCTATAGATCAGCACGAGAGGCAACAATCACAGGTGCTAACACACTCAAATCTTGAGATTCTTCGCAAAGTAGGTGCCAGTTATTTATTACCTACAACAAACCATGCCTGATTGACCTTAGGTATAAGTAAGCTCCATTAAAAAACGCTTGTTCCACATTGATTTGAATACAACAATTAAGATTAATTCGAGTGCATCTTATCTGACGAATAATTCTGCTTATAGGCACTCCTCTCAATCATTGTATTATTCATGATGTACCACACGCATCATACTCATCATGTTGACTATCTTCACTGTGTAAAGAAGATGTGGGTACAATTAAGTTTGTGATCCAATAGCTCTAATCAACGTTAAGCAATGTTCCATCGATTAAGGTTTTGAAACAGGAATCAGGAATGTTGTTCATGTACACACTGTCAAGGTTTTCAGATTAATTACTAATGTGTGTTCATAGAGGCAAAACTCACAGGTGTTAACACACTCAAATCTTGAGATTCTTCGCAAAGTAGGTGCCTGTTATTTGTTACCTACAACAAACCATGACTAGTTGACCTTAGGTATAAGTTACCTCCATTGAAAAACACATGTTCCAGATTGCTGTGAATACAACTAGTAAGATTATTTCGAGTGCATCTTATCTGGTGAATAATTCTGCTTATAGGCACTCCTCTCAATCATTGTATTATTCATGATTTATTACACACATGTGAGTGAGAACACTTCGAAATATTTTGGGTATTCAACGTATGTTAGATACTGCGAGTGACGCATCTGTTTGGTCGTTCCATGGTGATGACCACAAACTGATCACAATCTTGGATATTATATATGAAACAACGACAAAGCCGAATGCGCTCGTCCTATCGTAAACTGTACGGTCACACACATCAGCTGTGCATATGGGTTGTCTCCCTTCAACCGTCACAACGTCGACTGGGTCAATCTCGCCCCGCTTTTACTGTCTACTCGCTCCATTTCGAGATGCTCCTTTACTGCGTCTTTGGTAATAACCCGATGCAAAGCGACTTCGTTTTATCGATGTTGAGGACCATGACAAAAGCTGCCATGGGCTTGTCGTTGCCTAGTTTTTGCGCTCCTGTTCGGAAAATGGCGAACTGTCAGTTCACGAGTTCAAAATTTGAGTGAGTGAATGTAACGCTTTTATCAGTGTTATGTTTCCCTTTATACTCGTGACCACATTATTCAAAAGTTAGGATTCGATTGATTAATAATTTGTCATGCCAATTAGCGCTGAAATCATAGATTATGTTTGTTTGCGACACTATACATTCTTTACCGTTACACATTGTGACGTCACTAACGTGAAAGTGAACTGTATTACTACGCGCTTCACCAAGACGTCTAGATATGTTCGTCTTAAACTACTCAAATCATGTTGTTTGTACGCGTGTAATAAAAAGAATACCAAACTCATTCCATATGGATACCGTTTTTATTCAAACTCATCACTTGTCAAACGTATTTACCTCGTTCACAAGTAACTTGTTGTAATAAATACGGTATTCATAGGGAACTTGTTTGGTATTCTCTATGTACCACATGCATCATTATCATCAGGTTGCCTTGCTTCACAATGTAAATGAAGATTTGTGTACCATTAAAGAGTCATCAAGTATGTAAGAGTTTTAAATACAACATTTCGTTGTGGAAAATCTACATATAACGTCAATCGCTTGAGAAATATTTTCTCTCACACATGACACATGAGAAATAATTTTCATATCACGACAATGTAATGCAATTTGGTTTCAATGAGAGGTTCCCTTCAAGTACCGCGTGTCAAGGGTATTTGACGTCATATAAACAGAATTCCCTTTATTGCATAAAACGTACTACACAGCAGCAAGCATTTCCAGAGAGTGAAGGCTCCTCGATTGTGCAAGTCGCCATAGCAACTCACGTCACACCTTACTGAATGTGACGATTGCTTTATAAACAATGTTTCTAAATGTCCTGAGAATATTCAAATTATTGCCTGTTTAATGTACGTTTTATTGAGATAACAACAGCAAATTATGACAATTTTTTCTCTCATTTATTATAAAATTCAACAAAATAGCTAGTTGTGTAAAACAATAATTCTGATAGCTGTAGCGAATACATAATTAAATGAAATGGTAAATACATAACCACCAAAAAGTATATATTTCAATTCCATTCTTTGCTCTTAAACTTTGTTATTCTTCCGTGCTTTGAGCTTGAAAATAATAGACTTGATCTCTGAAAAATACTTTTACTAATTAGTGCAATTTCACAACCTATTTTGGGTCAAAAAAATCTGTAAATTATATTTCATGGAGATTTTTTGGCAATTTTCCTATATGTTCACCAACATAAATTATGATCTAAAAGTTCAACGTTTAGCAATTTTTTAGGGATTAAGGTTTCTAAACAGGAATCAGGAATGTTGTTCATTTACACACTGTAAGGTCTTCAGACTAATTACTCATGTAAAAGTCAGGAGTTTGTGTTGTGACTTCCTGTGTGTGGTTTACACATTTCATGTTTTAAGGAAGCGTGAACCAGAGTACAGTCCATTACACTTCGGCAACAGATGAGTACACAACTTACAGGAATTCACCTCTCATTTTATTTAAACATATGTTGAAACAAAATTTATTCCACCACACACATCAGAGCTTACGATCCAGGGACTGAAAGATAAATTGCGTAAGCCTTTCATCTCTTTGATTGCTAACTGTGAAGATATAAAAAGTATAAGGAAGTGCTGCGTTTGCAAATTCAAAATATTATTAGAAAAATTCAGTCTTTGCCTCATTGACACGTTCAATTAAACAACTCAGTGATATAAATGAGAATTGCCCACTTGGTCAAACCATTTTCTGGAGGATATTACTCTTATTCAGCAGATATTCAAATTAGTGTTGTGTTATCAATCAGGCCATTTGCAAAATATATTCAGGTGATTTCATTTCCCATTATGAATATGTTATGTTGATATGTGTATGTATCTCCTATTGGTTTTCATCTACATTTCATTAATATATCATATGATAAATAGAGATTACATAACGAGTGAGCATCGAATATATCCCAACAGGATATTATTGAATGTTGCATGATGTTTTGATGTGAGAAAGCCAACTTTGTATCAACATTGTTGTGTTTGTCATCAAAAGAATAAAGTATTTCGCGTTGTTATAGCACATAAACAAAAGTTTTTGAGGTAAAATAGTACCAGCATCTTTGCAACTTCAGTCGTAATTTTTTCAAATGTCAAAATGAATAATCATTCTTTGAAGAAATATATCATCAACAAAATGTCGAGAGTGAAAATTGCAGTAACATTATCAGAACATCCCAACAGCATCAGATTTTAGTATAGAGCGTATGCAAGTGAAACAATATCCTCTTTTCAAGGCAACTATCCACTTTTCAGTCATTATGATTTTGTAAAAAACAAAGCCAATCATCTGGCATAGCGATAATGATAAGTTCACTACCATTATAGTAAACCTTCTGTGTTCATAACATGTTGGGTTAAACAACATTGGCGTCTCCTTTTGAAACGTTTTTGATTTAATTAAGTTTGTTGGCTGAATCAATGTAATGTTACAACCTTTCTAAAACTATTTCGAGATAATCTGCAAGCTTGCATAATCAATAGAGGCAAGCTGCCAACTGTATATACAATATACGATTACATTCAGTCAGCTGTCTATATGTATGTACATCTAGATATACCAGCCACACACTTATCAATGTTAGATTGAGCCTGATAGATAGGTAGATAGGTAGATAGATGTGAGTCAATACAACCTGACACTGTCCATAAACCATTAGCAAATCTCTCATAAAACATGTTTGGATGTCATGCAGCAATCTTCATTTCCACTCTATTCTCCAAACCTGAAAATTGGGAGTGTCTTTTGAAGAAATCTTATTGAACAATCTGAGTCAGTGTCCTAGGAAGTATACACTGTCAATTCATGTGCTGCCAGTACGCATGTCAATTACCACGGCCAGTCCCCTGCGCATACACCGGGCAAGTTTCCTTAATTGTTCCATTGGGATTTGCTGCCACTCCCCGTAAACTGCTGCCGCTTGTTACAGTGGAAAATTATTAAGGATTCGGCACTAAGAATCCTTATTGTTATTGGCGTGTTTTATTATTCTTCCACCGACCCTGTGGTCACGATTTGAGCAAAACGGAAAGAGCTAATGCAACCAAACTTTGCAAAATGATAGCACTCAATACGAACATCTCAAACTAAGCTTTTGGGATAAATCGGCAAAACATTTAAAGGTCCAGTTCGATTCAAAGTTTCGATTTTTAACTTGGGCAAAGTTTTAAAATGCAGCTAGAGACTTTTTTAATAGATGCGCATTGAATCATGTTGATTTCGTTGGTCACGTGGTTTTGCCGCCATTTTGATTTTAGACACTTTTCAAAATTTCCCGACCACATGCACCTTTGACAATCTTCTCCTCTGAAGATACAAGCATTGGAAAGCTCATATTTTCACATAATGCAGCTGAGATAATGACCTCATTGATTTTGCAAATTCGAAATCTGGTGATTTTTCAAAAAGTGCAAACTTCAAGGGGACATAACTCAAAAACCTACCCGTCGAATTTGATGATTTTTTCAGGAGAGTAAGATTGGACTAAAGTCTTTACAATTTACACTTTAATTTAAGTTTACAATTTCTAAAAATATCAAAAGTCGCGTTTTTGCTGAGTTTTTGTTAATTCATAACTTAATAACAATAACTTGTAGAATGTTGTTTAGTACCTCATCAGATAGACAAAACATTATCCTAACTACGAAAATTAACACTAGTACAATAGTGTTCATAACCAATGAGTCACAGGTCTTTTAAGTCGGACAGTTTCTACCTTCTTTCTAAATTGACAAAGGTCGCATTTGTAGTGTGTCTTTGTTTACTCATAACTCAACAATGCAAAATCATAGAACGCTGTTTAATACATTACCAGAATGGGAAATAATTACTCTAAGTGGGGAAAGCTTAATCATTAGGATAATTAACCTAACCAATGAGCTATAAGCATTTACTTTTGATCAATTTGGACTCTCATTTTGTACTGTAAACAAAGGGGGTAAATCCTACTTTCGTTTTACATGAAGGACAGGTAGTGGCTGCTGTAGCTTTATGCCTTTGCAGATCTTTTAGGAATGACTGTTGAAATGATCTATTTAATAGGAAATGTATCAAATATGTTGCTGAATCCTTTTATCGTCACTTGTGACTATATTTCCTATATTTTCCAAGTAGATATATGTATGATGGGATGTACAGCTGGAGATATTGCCGGCCACGCGATTTGGGTAACACCAATGTTCTCAAGATGTTCAGTCACAGCTCGGAAATGGTTAGGTAGGGAATAATTGTCAATTAAAAGTGGCCGACATACACGTCTCTGGTCATCAAAATGACACATGACATAACTGGATCAAGGAAGCGAGCGTCTGTAATTGTACCCTGTAGTGTATCCAACACACACCATAACAAACTGTTAATGACTCAGAGGACAAAACAGTTCTCTTGTACATCATGTTTATAAATGACAACTATGAATAGTTCTCTAAAAGAAATAATAAGAACGAAAACATATATTAATTTTACAATAATGACTCCAAACAATAAAGATGGTGTTTATATTAATTGGTGTGTGTTAGTTTCTGTTTATTTTGACATCAGATGAATGTGAAATATATAATCATGTAACTATGTTACCCTTTTCCATGATATATACTATATCAGGTCACGTTCATGATAATGGTTTAGCAGTAACTTCTTTATCCCTCGCCTTTCGTTGATGGTGTAGTAAATATAAAACAGAAATTCATGGTCAAAATGTTTCTCAGAGACCAGAGACCGTATGTATAAGACTAAACTTTCAAGGCGGAGCATCATGCAAGAGTGACTGACTGCACTCCCGTGACAAGACGGCTTTCTAACGTCATTAGAGAGGGAGATATCATGATGTAACAAGTTGTTATTGATATGCGTCTTGTTGTTTAATGATGAAACTTATCATGATAGTTATAGTGATATTGTGGAGAAAGTATCTAGCTGCAGTAGACCAACGTTGTGTCGTGGGAAGCAAAACCGGTTATACAAGAACAGTGTGCAACTAATGTCAAATACCATTCAGGTTTATCACCTGCTGATGGATGGCCTCCTTTACCTCTATGATGAGAGGTGATAATAAAGCTTATGTTTTCTTTATGAGTCGTAAAGTATAAAACACACACCTTAGCTGTATACTGCATGAGCAAGTTTTATTGTAAAAGCACCTGTTGTGCTTAATCCTTAAACTCGTCTATCATAAAAGTGAACAGCTGAAGAGGAGTGCACTTCATCCAGCTTGAATGGAATTTATATATTACCGGTGCTGTGCTTCCCATTAACAGATCTGAGGTTCGAATCGCATCCTAGGCAGAGAAGAATCAAGTATATCTGCTGAGAGAAATGTCTTTCATTCAATTGTGTCGGTGCTCTGAAATAATGTTAAAGAAAAATCACGAATCATTTTGACTCATAGCAATACAACTTGAAATAGTGATATGATAAAGTCAACAATATTATTTATGATCAATGTCAAATTGAATATTTAACGGTCTTGATCTACATGCATCGTGAAAGTGTGAATGACGTACATTGTGTGAATGAGTACAACTTGTATTTTATTTTCTATTTTTCGATAATTACACATTACAATGATCTTAGGTACGAAGCACAATAACCACCCCGCTGATCAGAATGACAAATTATCTGTCCCAAATTAAATGTTATGTCAAAGTCCTCGCTAAAGCCCGCAGTTTATCAAAATAATTAACTCGGAACAGATAATCCGTAATTCTTCGTAACTCATTGATTATTATAATCTACGAATAAGATTCCAGTGGATGTAAAAACTTCTACTGGAATATATGAAAATAAGCTTGTAATTGAACGGGCAATTTTCACTCTCAATATCATTGAGTGGCTTCGTTGAAAGGGGCAATTAGACTCAACGTGATATTTCATAGTGAAATTTTGCTTTTGTAAACATAACATTCCTTATGTATGTCAGATGTGGTTTGGGGAAAACGGGAATATCAGTGTTCCACAAATATATCTGTCGAACTACCAATGCTTGGAGACACTTATTTTATAGATAGACATACTAGGTGGTCAAAGGAGCCATTTGAGGGACATGAGTTTAAGATGCATCCCACATACTCTGGCGTTTAAATATAATTTACTGCAGTCGATTGTCCCTTATTGCCAATAGCATCAATCAACTACAGATTTTACATTCACCTCATGAACAATAAGAGATAGCTCACGGAAAGATTTTGCAGCTTCAGGAATATGAGTTTAGCATCATCAAGACTTAACAAGACAATACTTTATTATGCTAATCCTTGAGCAATATTCTACAAGTGTTCAGTTCAAGGTAATTAACACCTGTAGTTATTGTACATGTAGCTAAACATATTTCTATCTGTGCAAATCATATCGGACATAACTGAATCAATCACTCGTACTTTCTTCGCGTGTGAAAACTTCATACTTATTTGCGCAACGCTGAGATTCTGGTCACGTGATCAGTATCAACAATGTTTGAATTGTTATGAATTGTTACTACGTCAATGGTCAGAGGAACTCAGTCAATGTTAAAATAATGCAACGATCAGACCTACATTGTTATTGACATCATATTTTATTCATCAGAAAGGTCATGGAATAGGAAAGTATATATTCTCTATAATGTGCAGAGTGCCCCAACAGAAAGCGATGATGTATGATTGCTCAAAACAAGTTGGCTGTCAGTTTCATTATACATCTTAGGAGAAAGTGGACGTCTCATAGCCAGTGGTTTAACCTTCAGTCTACACATTTCTCGCTTCGAGACCATGGTAAGGAACAAGTCTTTGGCTATGCTTGATTCGTTTTGGCGGCGTATACACCGGTCACATGTCCGGCGTACGCCGTTCCTCTACTAGGCTCAGTTGAAACAAGTGTATCGGCGTACAGACAGGAAGACGTCATCATCCCTCAAACTAGCTTAAAAAAACATATCATTTATATTAAATAACTGTTTTTTTTAAAATTATTTCAAAACATTGATTAATATTTTATTAGCGTGTAATGCAATGTTTTAAATAAGCAGTGACATTTAAAAATAAATCAGTCAACTATTTAATTGTACAACGCAACTTCATAAACAAAAGGGTTATTGAATGTCGCAAGGGTAACATTTGTCCGCCATTACACGCCGCCTTCGCCGGTCATTTCCAACCGGCGCATTCGGAGTACACTTGATTGGCATGACCAGGCCCTTTGATATCAAACATAACGATGATACTTGATGGTGATATTTGTCCAAAGATTTCATGAATGATATTTCCCCTTTATTACTTATTTATCAATTTAAAATGGTAAATTACAACCACAAACACTAAACATTTAGCAAGTGACATTTACATAAACATCAGCGAACCATAATCCAAGAGCATAATCGAAACTAATCACTTCGTGCTGACAAAAACAGAAGAAAGGAAAGTTATTATTACATTACATCTGTCTGAAGTGTTTTTCCCGTCATTATTTGTATCGACATTTCACGATTGGTTATCCTCAAAGAGTGCTTATTTTTATTTTGTTTCTCCTACCATTATCATTTATAATATAAATATAGTATGTGATTAAAATGTATTCTTATATTTTACACTATTCTAGGAAATACAAAATACAGGTTTAAAAAGCATTAATTACCGACGGCAGTTGTATTATTACTCCCGATGACACATTCGTTCGGTGACACTCACTTTTTCATTATGGATAAAAGACCTTATAAACTAGATATTATGAAAAATTAAATAATCTCTGAAATAAAATATTTGTTCTATCCATCACACCTTAAATGAAATAAGGGCATAATTGCAACTTCATGTGTTAATTGATATAGTAATCTAATTATATAGTGACGTTCAAAAGAAACAGCATACTTTTCTATGGATTTTTTTCTGGATATTTTCATAAACTTTTAAACCCGACCTATCATCAAAACTTCCTTCATTGATTATTTGTTGCGTTCACATTGTAACATTTAAAAATATTCAACTAATCATTGTTTTCAGGCTGTGAGTTGTTTTGCAAATTCATTGTAATAATACGCCAATATATTGCTAAATCCAACCTATGCATTCTTCACTTTTTTACCTACTGCTACGATAATGATATTGATGCTTATCATAATGTTTTGCATTCTGTTCAAATGCAGGGCATCGATTTTGATTAGCAAATTTGGATGAAGTTGCATGCTTCCTACCATGCTTTTTTAATTTCGTGGCCAGAATAAATAACAGAATCATAAAAAGTAGATGGCAAATGATAAGTAGCGTCATAATAAAGATCATTGTAATAATACGGCAATATATTGTGAATCAACAAAATGCTTTCTTCACTTTTCTTTACTCGCGGCTACGATAGTAACATTGATGCAAACGATAAAGTTTTGCATTCTGTTCAAGCCCCATTTAGCACATAAACCCAATAATGCGGTTACTTCAATGCAGGGCATCGATTTTTAATAGCAAATTTGGATGAAGTTACATTTCGTGGTCAGAATTCATAACAGTATCATGAAAAGTAGAGAGCAAATCATGGCAAATGATGAGTAGTGTCACAATCATCCGTGTTCTGTTGTCAAGATCATGCCTGAAACTGATTACATTCCATTGATAAACATGAAATTGATATTGATAGCGTTTTTGTTGGATTACGAAACTGATCTGGAATACTATCAATGTATCAAATAGACATTCAGTGTGTTGTTGGAGTCAGATATGTCATAACCTTATAATGAAGGTGAAGCAAGTGATTTCTGATCGACAAGCAGACAATGTCCCACAGCTGCAACGCATCAATGAGTTAAACGTTATACTTTATCCCTTACCTTTAACAGAAAAAATTCAGTTGGCGATGTTTATAAGATAACACGGTTACATTTGTGAAAACAATACCTTCAATATTACAAATTCTTTTCAGGACGAGTCTCTTACGGGATACGAAGCCAGGTAAAATTATGTAACTATAGTACATGGAGATAGGACGTTTAGTTTCAGTAAGTCTGTTGCTCATATATTTTGCAAAATTGATTGAAATCATATGAAACTATCAACAAATGTTATTTCAGCATGTATCAAAGGCAAGTTAAATATCATTAATTAAACACTGAATGTCTCTTTAAGAGCTCCAAACACTCACTTGAAAACTATTTTATTGAATGCATTAATATGTCCAGTTCCACATTTTATATATTTTGGAAAGTTGTGAAGTTGCATAGACAGAAATACTCTATGGGAATAAGCATCACGCTACTTAATTTCTATATAATGACGTGAATCGTCATTCTGAGCTTGCAATATAAGATCATGATACTATAACGACGTCAATGTACTCTTAATGAAGTTTAGTCTACAAGAAACCAGAATACTTTACCAAATACAGTTAACTCTTTAAGGCCGAGAGTCGCACATATGCGACAAGTTAATTAGCTCCTCGCAGCCAGTGACGCATATATGTGTCATCTAAAAGCAGTGCTTATTGAGCGAAAGGCGCACATATACGTCGCTTGAAAGCATCCCTTATTAAGTGAGTGACGCATATATGTGTTCTCACTGTTTTAATGCAGAAAACCCATTCTTTTCACGTTCGTAGCGATGTCAGTAAACACTTTTTGCAGTCATACATGCACTGTAGATATCTAAATGTATTTGTTACATGTATTTTTGAAATCGTTCACTGCACATATCTATTACATAGACAAAACATACATGGAATGAATGCAAGAGAGCATTACGTAATAACTTAATATATACCCGTAAACAATATCATATATTTCCATTTTATTCTGAGTTCGGTTGATAAACGTGTCAGCTTGGGTATCTCATATAACAATACATCCTGTGTAAATAGTGATTTCTGTTGATTCATTGGCAATAATTGCATGATGCTGTATCAGTTACTTATAGATACTTATAGGAATACACATTCAATTAGAGTATAGAAATAGCATATTTGGCATTGAAATAACAGTATAGGGATCAAATCAGACGTAGACACACCCTAGTTGAAAGACAAGTGACAGGTGCGTGACCGATGTAAAACAAGCATATTGTTGGACAACCTTCTTCGTAAAGCCACGCCCCTGTCTGTATTGTTTTATGCAATCATGTTTGAGCATCTAATGTCAATGATGTCTTGCGCATTTACTTCAAATACGATGTATGTTGGGCGAAGAGCTTTAGATATTTCAATTATATTCAAGTATATAAACAGAATTTATCTGTTTCATTAGTCCTCCTTTACAGTATTTCCACTTCATGCTGGCGACCATGGCAAATAACGTGTCCCTCTCTGTGACAGGCTTCTCAATAATCAATAAGTCTTCATAACAGTCTTTGTTAATGAACACATGTCGGTGAGAAAAAAAGAGTATTGAACATGTTTATATAACGTGTACTTTTGTGTTCACTGTTGGCCGAAGATATAAATAAAACATGCTTTAATCACATTTATAAACTTGTTTGCATAATTGTAGTGTTTTGACAGGATGAGAAGACTGGATTGTGCCACTTTTAGAGGCTTACATCAAATTATATATTTTTGTTAGATTACATGCAGAGACTCAATGACTATGATATATACAAAACACTTACATTTAGAAGGGATTGAAGGTACAAAAATTCAGTTTGCTTTGTTAATCAGTCAGCGTGTTTGTTCTCAATTTTCAATTTGAGATATCTCGGAAATAAACTGAAATAACCAACAGAAAAATAACGAATAAACTTGCCAAATTGTCTATTCATGCTAAATGCGTTTTTATGATTAGTCAATGTAACACACTTTGCATCAACAATAAACAAGATGTGTATCTCTATTCAAGCTGGTATTTTACCACGTGTGCTTCAGTATTTTAGGTCACGTCCCGTAATATGTCAATCTTTAATACAAGTATCTCACGACTGGTCATCATGCATATGAACAAGACACTATTGGACAGTCGCACTGTTAATATACAATATTGATGTCTCATCTAGTACATACAAATTATCCCAATTTTAAAAACATGTAACTATAATAAATGCCAAACAGTTACAAGCGATACAGACCACGCATAAATATAAATGTAGGTAAATAAAGCAGGCATCACAACGTTCACCTGTGCACATTGATTAAATAGATTTCATACAGGATTTTCAGTTTGGCAAACTTATAGTATCACAGCACTGTACATATCATAGTTGTTCATCTGTAAGATCTGACAATATATCACTAACAAGTAGCAAAGAAATTCAGTATATGATATCTTAATGTTACATCATTTACAATAGTTCCGTACCACCCATTTCCTGTCCACTTTTGATCGTTATGCAAGACACAACAAACAATAAGTCATGTTTATGACATGCCACTCGCTCTCGCTAAATAAGAGGTGGCGAAACCTGCTGGGTCTCGCTGCAGCCAGATGATAGTGGAGCTGGAGGCTTAGGCGTTGAGCTGTGAATTACCTGTCGGCGTTAATAAGTTAAGTTCTTGAAGTTGAATTCAATCATTTGAGAGTATAATGTAACTTACTACTCTTCACAGCACCACATTTGCAATTTTATGAACGAAAATTACATTCTGTTGATGTTTCTTTTGTCTGCAAATGCCTCTTATATGTCACTGACAACATCGTTGTTATTCATGCATAAGGAAAAACACCTAGAGCTTACATGAAAAAGGTTCTTGGAACAAGGCAATAACTGCATAACTTGTGAATCTTCGCTTTCAAAGGGACATAGCTGATGTGTGTAGGAATAAAAATTTTATATATAAAAACTTCCTTTTTGTGAACATACACAACGTTTTGGAACATATGTTTATTTCTTCCAAGGTGCATAGGTTTATATCTCACGATGTTTAACCCTACCATAGTTAGCTAATACAATCAAAATTAAGTTATCCAAACATCTTTTTTTCTTATGTATTTCACTGCTTAATGTTTTATTTGCGAAAAACGTTCTTGTTTTTAGTTTTTTGAAGGGTATTAGAAGTTACATACAGGAGGATCTCCTGGATAACAACTTATATATAACTCATTAAAAATGTTGTTATCTCAGGAAAGACACATGGGTGTTCGAATTTGCTAAGTACCTTAATACATTTACTTGTGTCAAGTTAAAACGAGTACTGAATACATTCTTCGCGACATATATCAACGGAATACCGAAGAGATAATCAATGGTAAATGGTGTTGATTCATGGAAAAACACCATACCTTTTTTCATCATAATGTCAATCGTATCGGTGTAATGTAGTACAAACCATCAGAATATTTTGACAGCTAATATCCAAGCCATAGATCACCGCGTGTGTTCTTAGAGCCAACAATCACAGATGTTCACACGCTCAATTATTGAGATTCTTTCTAAGTAGGTGCCCGTTATTCTTCTTTGTTACCAACAGCAAACCATGATTGATTGACTTTAGATATGAGTTAGCTTCATCAAAAAAGGCTTGTTCGACATACAGCTAGTAAGATATTTTGATGCGTCTTATCTGATGAATATTTCTGTTTATAGACACACTGTATTTGTATTACCCATGATGTACCACATGTATCAAAATTAACGAGTTGACTAACTTCACTGGATAAAAAAAATACTTCTGTATAATTAAGTTTATGATCCAACATCTCTAACAAACTTTAAGTAATTTTCTATTGATAAATGTGCCACTACTGTTTAAAAACAGGAATCAGGAATATTGTTCATATGCACAAAGTACAAATGTTCAGGCTAATTACTCATGTAAACGCCAGGATATTGTGATACCACATTCTGTGTCTGGTTTACACAGGAAGCGTTTACAAGAGTCCATTTCACTACACTTCACGCCCTACAGGAATTCACTTCTCCTTTTATTCAAACATTTGTTAAAAAACATGAATGCTACCACACAAATCTCGGCTAACGATTTGGCTTGATCTAAGGACGAAAAGAGAAACTGTGTAAGTACTTCCATCTGTATGATTTCAAACTGTGAGCTATAAAAAGTATAAGGAAGTGCTGCGTTTGCGAATTCATATTTGTTATTAGAAAACTTCAGGCTGTGTCTCACGGACACGTTCAATTCAGCAACTCAATGATATAAATGAGAATTGCCCACTTGGCCAAATCATTTTCCGGAGAATATTACTCTTATTCAACAGATATTCAAACAGTGCAGTACCAACCATGGTTCGCTAGTTCCAGTCGATGCTCGCAGGTTTCACCACAATGAATAGCCACATGGCATTGCAGGCTTTCTCCTTGTCATAATACTAGCAGCAGCAATAAAAGTGAAATACTCTTGAAAGCGAAACTCACCTCGCCTCATGAGTGAGTGGTGAATATATTCCAACGAATTATCATTGAATGTTGCATGTCGAAAGATGTTTTGATGTCAGAACATCACCTTTGTATCAACATTGGAGTGTTTATCCTCAGAAAAAACTATTTCGCGTAGTTACAGTGCATAAAAAAACGTTTTTGGGGTAATTGCTTATAATGTCAAAATGAAGAAATTTATCATCAAATCAAAATGTCGAGAGTGAAAAATCCAGTCAAATTATCAGAACATCCGAACAGCATCAGATTTTAGTATACTGGGTATGCAAGTGAAACAACATCTTCTGTTCCAGCCAACTATCCATGTTTCAGTCATTATGATTTTATTAAAAACAAAACCAATCAACGATAAGTTCACTACCATTTTATTAAACCTTCTCCTTTTGAAACGTTTTTGATTTAATTATTCCTTTGAAGTTTGTTGGCTGAATCAATGTAATGTTAACCCCTTTCTAAAACTATTTCGAGATAATCTGCAACCTTGCATAATCAATAGAGGCAAGCTGCCAACTGTATAGACAATATACGATTACATTCAGTCAGCTGTCTATCTGTATTTACATCTATATATACCAGCCACACACTTATCAATGTTAGATTGAGCCTGTTATACGTATGAGTCAATAGAATCTGACATTGTCCATAAACCAATAGCAAATCTCTCATAAAACATGTTCGGTTGTCATGCAGCAGTCTTCATTTCCATTCTTTTCTCCAAACCTGAAAATTTGGAGTACCTTTTGAAGAAATCTTATTGAACAATCTGAGTCAGTGTCCTAGGAAGTATACACTGCCACTCCGTGTGCTGCCAGTACGCGTCTCAATTACCACGGCCAGTCCCCTGCGCATACACCGGACAAGTTTCCTTAATTGTTCCATTGGGATTTACTGCCACTCCCCGTAAACTGCTGCCTCTGATTATAGTGGAAAATTATTTCTTCTCCTATACCTTGACCAACTATATATATGTATGATAGGATATACAGCTGGAGATATTGCCGGCCACTCGATTCGGGTAACACCAATGTTCTCAAGATGTTCAGTCACTGCTCGGAAATGGTTGGGTAGGGCATTATCATCCATTAACAGTGACCGACTTACACGTATCTGTTCATCAAACTGACACATTTTAACTGGATCAAGGAAGCGAGCGTCTGTAAGTGTACCCTGTAGTGTATCAAACACACACCATAACAAACTTTCAATGACTCGGAGGACAAAACAGTTATACTGTACATCCTGTTTATAAAAACAACTATGATTAGTTCTCTAAAATAAACAAAAAGAACGAACACATATAATAGTTTTACATTAATGACTACAAACAATACAGATAGTGTTTGTATTAATTGGTGTGTGTTAGTTTCTGTATATTTTGGCATCAGACAAATGGGAAACAACTGAGCATATAAAGTAATCATGTAACTATGTTACCCTTCTCCATGATATATACTACATCAGGTCACGTTCATGATAATGGTTAAGCAGTAACTTATTTATATCATTATCTAAAAAGTCATCGATATGCGTATTGTTGTTTACTGATGAAACCTGTCATGATAGTTAAAGTGATATCATGGATATATTATGGTCTTACATATTAGCTGCAGAAGGCCACCGTTCTGTCATGGAAAGCAAAACCGGTTATAAAAGAACATTGTGCAACTAATGTCAAATACCATTCAGGTTGGGAAAGAATTAACCATTTAATACATATTTTAAGTTAGTCAAGCATGTAACGCTGCTACCAACAAATCACCTGCTGATGGATGGCCTCCTATACCTCTATGATGAGAGGTGGTAATAAAGTTGATGATTTATGTATGAGTTGTAAAGTAAAAAACACACGTGTGGCAACACCTGAGCAGTATATTGCATGGGCAAGTTTGATTGTAGCAGCACCTGTTGTGCTTAATCCTTAAACTCGTCTATCATAAAAGTGAACAGCTGAAGAGGAGTGCACTTCATCCAGTATGAGTGGAATTTATATATAACCGTGCTGTGCTTCGTATCAACAGATCTGAGGTTTGAGTCGCATCATGGGCGGAGAAGAATCAAGTATATCTGCTGAGAGAAGTGTCTTTCATTCAATTGTGTCGGTGCTCTGAAATAATTTTGAAGAAAAATCGCGAATCATTTCGACTCATAGCAATATCATATAGCAAGTAATATGATCATTTCAACAATATTATTTATAGGGCAGCACACAAACTTGAGATTCCTTCAAAAAACAAAAGTTTTTCGAAACTGAGAGAGGTATAGACAATCTATATATGAAATGAAAGCTTGTGTTCTGAGCATTAAGAAAAACAATGATGTGGTGAAATTTGAGTGGACATTTTTTTGTAAAACTGTCTTTTTGTCAAACATATAAAGTCTATCTAAAAACTCAATAGTAAAATGAGTTGTCAAGAAACAGTACTATTGGTTGTCTGCTTAGACCACTTCCTGTCTACTGTCAAAGGCACTGTTGACATTCCTCGGCATTGTTTTAGCCTTTCCAGAAGATTTCAGGTTAAACACGGACAAAACATCCACACACTTATCAAGGTGAGTGGTATTAAAATTGTTTGCTATCACACTGAATGCTGAAGTGTAATGATTTTTTTTGCTTTGATGGTGAAATTGTTTACTGCAGAAAACCACATCTAGGCCTAGAAAAAAAATGAAAATATTGAAATACATTTCACAATGATAATTCGTTGTTGTATTAGATTAATTTAGATGTTTTCAAGACATTTTACATTCTTAAAGTCAACTGTTTCATTGACAGATTTTGAGATAACTCATTTAGAAGTTTTACATGTTGAACTGCCTTGAGGGGCCTCTTTAAGGATGAACATTTTAATAAAGGACATTTTTGAGTTGAACCTTTGCATTTCCTTTTTATTCCTAAAATATTGTTATATATATATGTATTGTAAATACTTCTAAAATGGTTTCTAGATGTTCTTTTCAAATAATATTGATAATTTTCAAATTTGTAACATTATGAAACCCTAAAAGGGCCTCCCTATACAAATTCATAGTTCAAAACAGGAAGTCAAGTAAATAATATTTACCTACAACTTAATACTAATCATGTGCAGACTTCAAATGAAAATAAAGAGTATTTTTTATTTTCAATCATGTTAATTTTTTCTAAAAGTTTGTTTTCTTTTGAGATATTTTTTTAGTCATATTTATAGATGTGTTTCAACATGTAATTGCTGTGAAAACTATTTTAGGTAAAAGTTAGCTTTCAAAGTGTATTGCATTTTTTACTTTATTATTAAACATTATACATGTAATTGAGATTTGGATATATTTTAAATAGTTTATATTTTTAGTTTATATATTTATATACATATATAATATTTGTTTTAAATTTAATGGTGAAATTCTCTTTGTTTTTCAAGATGTGACCGCAAAAATAAAGTGATGTACTTGTACCATAAAGGTATTTTTTGTATATTTTTTTGGATAAATATTTTTATTCAATTCAATTCAGTAGGCATAGGCATATACATTTGAAAACAATGAAACATTGTACAGTATCAATATAATATAACATTTACATGAAGCGCCCATAAAATACACAGGCAAGCTCAACAAGTACAGCAGATCAAATTACAACATACTGATCAGAGATTTCCATTTGGCATGCAATGATGGCAAAGTATTATTCTTTCTTGCCATAATGTTTTCAACTTTAATAACATCCTTAACTGTCAATCAACATTTGAAATTCTGTCTATTTTTCAGTTGCCCATACAAAGAAAGCAGACCAACGCCAAAGACAAACAAACGACAAACAAAACATTCATGTTCCTTAGTTTTAGGTATATTTTTTTATTTCACAACACCAACAATTATTAACACTAGTAAGCAGTGGTGAAAACATAATATTCCAAAAATATATTTTCAAGTATATTTTCTAAAGGTTGTCTCATTGCAATATTTTTTGTCATGAAATAAGAAGATATTTTTTATTTAGTATGTAATATAATTCACTGTTACATTTTTTCTAATTTCAGGTATCCTCTTGGGGGTCTGAGAACTGTCGATCATCTGAAATTCAAGATGGGATAAGTCCAAAAGGTATGATATTATCTCAGTAGCCTTCTCACTGCAATAATACTGGTAGCCTTGCTATATTTGAAGTAATCCTGAAAGCTGTATTAAAGCCCACATAACCTCACTCATCTTCATTCACATATGTATTAAATGACAGCTAACCTTTAATATTTTTACTCTTGATGACACACTAAGTATATTTTGGATGGAAAAATTAATGCATGTCATATCTATGTGCAATATGTCTACTTTCTACGCAAATATCAGAAAATAGAATGATTCTGTTCTGTTTTCAGGTGCTGATTATCAACAAGATGGACTTTAAACACCAAAGCCCAGTGAAATTAGGAGCACAAGTCAGGAAGAATATCCCGATTTGCATCATATGTTCTGCCGGCACAAACCTATCTTCGGGACAGTCATCTTCCTTGAAAATATTTCGGACTGCTCAGTTGTGTCAAGATGATGTTCATAACAGGCTTGTACAGTTGTATGGGGATAATGTATCCAATCCAGATTTGTTTTATCATCGATTATGTTTTCAAAAGTATACAAGCAACACCAACATTCAACATCGAGTTTCTGTCAAGACCGATCAGGAAGAAACAGTTTTTCATAAGACACCTGAAGCTAAAAGGACCCGCTCATCAGACCCAATATTCTGGTCATCTTGCCTCATCTGTGGATTCAAGAAACACAAGGGGGATAAGAAGCTGCATGTCATCCAGACATTTGAGAGAGCAGAGGACATTCTCAATGCTGCACACAAGCTACAGGACACTGCAGTTTTGAGTAGAATCTTAGAGGAAGATTTAATTGCGAAGGAAGGCCTTTACCATGAGACATGTGTCAAGAGATTCCTGAGATCTTCTATGACTATAAGCCCTCTCCAAAGCCCTATTGCCACACAGACAGGACCGAAAACAACGGCTGCGTTTAGGATGCTGACTCGGGAAATGCAGGACAAGCTATTTGTAGAGAAAAGAGCCTTGGAATTAACATTGCTGCTTGAAAGATACAATGAACTTGTAGACGAGACTGGTGAGAAATCACTGACAAGTGCACAGTTGAAATCCAAACTTTCAAGTTTCTATGGAGAAAGAATTGCTATCCAAACACTTCCAGCAAGAGGCAGTCCCAATATCATTTTCAGCAGTAGCATCTCACTCAGTGACGCCATTTATGCTGCACAGAAGTTGAAAGAAGAACTTATTTCATCTCAGAGTTCAAATGATGATGTCCTGTCACATGAAAGTTACATCAATGACACATTACGGGAAGCAGCTGCAATACTTCGAAATGACATGACAGATATAAACACTCCAGATTACTACCCTTCTCCTGTGGAAGTACGTCAGACTTACTCAGAGAACTTTGTACCAGCCTCTTTGACTAGTTTCATGACCATGTTATTGGACCCACAAAGTTTTCAATCAAAGGACGCTGTCAATGACAATCTCAAGAGGAAAGCAGTTACATTGTCAGAGTGTATCCTACATGCTGCTAAAAATGTTGTGACCCCATTTCATATTGGGCTGGCTGTCCAGTTACATCATGCATATGGCTCAAAGAAGTTGATCGACACCCTCCATTCATATGGACTTTGTGCAAGTTATGCTGAGTTACGACTCCAAAAGTGATGGTGGTGTTATTGGTCTCACAAGAAGAAAAGGTGCTCTGCTTCGATGGACAGTTTCTCGTCATCTTATTGGAGAATATTCCACTGTCATGCAAGAAAGATGCCAGAGATGAACGCCATGCTGCTGCAATGTCCAATCACCTTTCCAATGGAATGACTGACCCCTTTGATTTGGAGAAACATCCGGATTCTCTCATCAACATTTCAACTGGGGTGTTTGCTTCCTCTGAAGTTCAGCATTCACTGGCCAACATTGTGAAGATTGGAAAGAAAAGGATGGAGGCATTTGTAAAGGACACATTGTCAACTGCTGGACACATGTCTTTCTATTGTCCTGTACCTCGATCAGGATTGATCACTTTCACCGAAAAGAAGAAGAAAATAAAACTACTCAGTGGAGATGGGACTGTTCGACTTGTGCATCTGAGTGCAGAAATGGTCTTCAGAAGAGCTCTGTGTCTGACAGCTTGCCGTGATGATGTCACAATGGCAAAAGTTCTTGAACATCCCATAGGACCAGTTCCTACATCACTTTTCAATGAAGATGGATCAATGAGAAAAACCTCCAAATCTGACTTGACCCACAAATTGGAAGAAATGGTAGAGACTTTTGACCTTTTGACAAATTTCGAAAAGAAAGACACAATCTACATTCGTGATGCAATGGCAATATTGAGAAGTATGAAACCTGCCATCACCTCCACCTTTGATAGTGTTGCTTACAGTTACACTCAAACCATGAAGCAGTGTTTTACAAAGGCTGATACTGTCATTGATGTGTTTGACCAGTATGATCATCCTGACTCCACCAAGAGCTCAGAACGTTCACGGAGAGGTGACCTCAACACTGGCAAGAAGTATCAAGTGTCATCAGGAAGACAGATTCCACAGTGGAACAAGTTTCTTGCAGTATCTGAGAACAAGTCCCAATTCAACAACTTCTTGTGCAACAAAGTACAGGACACAATGCCAACTGCCATGGAACCACAAGCTAAGGTCTATCTATCAGGAGGATACAGGGATGGTACGGTGACCAAGTTGATCACTCCTGTTGGTTATGCTTGTATCGATGAACTGGAATGTTCTCAAGATGAGGCTGACACTCGTATGCTTTTCCATGCCATGTACTGTAATGGGGAGTTCAGAAACACAAATACCCAAGGGCGAATCATCATCAAGTCTCCTGATACAGATGTTCTGGTATTGTGAATCTACTATTATCCACAAATTGAGCATGTTGATGAACTGTGGTTTGAAACTGGAGTGTCTTCAGCATTGAGAGATATGCATCGGTTAATTCCTGTCCATAACATCTGCCGCCGTCTTGGATCACCAATGTCATTTGCTTTGCCAGGAATCCATGCCTTCACTGGCTGTGATACGACATCAGCTTTTTTCCATGTTGGCAAAAAGCAATGATGAAGAACCAGGATCTGTTTTCAAGCACTGAAGTACTCTCTTCCAGCAACCTTGATGCAGCAGTGGAGATCTGCAGAAAACTTGCTACTTCTTTGTATGATCCGAGAAAAAAACTCCAGTCGCATGCTTCCTTGAATAGCATGAGGTATCATCTGTGTCGACTGAGTGACACTGAGCTTGCAAAACTTCCCCCTTGTGAAGACAGTTTTCAACAGCATGTGAAGCGTGTGATGTGGCATACTAGACTTTGGGCAAACTCTCACTTTGGAAAACCAGCACTCGGAAATCCTGAAGATTTTGGTTGGACCCGAGTGAATGGACTGCTTACCCCAGTAATGTTTGAGCATCAAACTGCTTCTGAAGTACTGGACTGTCTTGTGTGTACATGCTGATAAATGTCAAATTCATTATTTATCCGCCATGGCCTAAGTCTAAGTTATTTGGTTTGTAGAATAAGTTTACCGTGATCACATTAAATGAAAGTAATAATCTTGCTTTTTTATTTCTCAACAAAACAGAAGTGAACAAACCTGTACTTCTTTCCATAGATTTCTAAATGGGTCATTGATATTTTATCTATGTAAGGTAAAGTAATTGCTACTTCAATAACCATCACTGAACAAATGGATTGTGTACGGAGATGTTTTACCCTCTGACATAAGAATATATTCTATAAACTGTATGAATAAATGGCAAATTGTGAAAGATTATATGCACATAATGTGCTAGAGTGGCTTTAAAACGTTCATATTATTCAGCCATGGGCCAGGTTTCCAATCCAGCAAGCCTTTATTGTTGATGAGATTTACAGATAGCAATTGACCAAGCCATGAACAAATGTACGTTCTTACCCATGTGGGTCCTGATATGACGGGTATTAAAGTTTTTAATGATCATGGGAATTACAGTTTTTCTAAATAGAACTTGCATTTTGATTGGTTGTAAGAACTTCTTTACGCCAATTCATTAATTGCTAAGTTATCCTATTTTAGCTGAGTCACATAGATGAACAACTTCCAGCATATCTTTTGAGCAAGTCACATGTCAGTAAAACATATAAAAGAGAAATTCTTGGTCAATCCGAGACAGTATGTATAATATTAAACTTTCAAGGCGAAGTGTCATGCAAGAGTGACCGACTGTACTCTCGTGACATGATGGCTTTCTGACGTCATTAACCATGACATCATTAGTATCGTAATTGCAACCCTATCTTACATTGAAACTGAGAGATTGCTAGTTCATGTTTTACTCATTTTTTGGGGGACAATTCAACAGTTACTTAAGAATCCATCTGGCGAAATAGCGGAAATAGCAAAGTATTTAGATGCGCGCATCTTGAAGGTGTGAATGGCGTACATGGCATGAATGAGTACAATATGTTTTTTAACATGATCTTAGGTACGAAAAACAATAACCAACCCGCTGCTTGGAACGACGAATCCCCTGTCCATGTGAATTATTATGGTAAACTCCTCGCTAAAGCCCTGAGTTAATCACAATAATTAATTGAACGGGCAATTTTCACTATCATTATCATTGAGTGGTTTCATTGAAAAGGGCACTTAGATGCAGCGTGAGATTTTATTGCAAAATTATGCATTTGTAAACGTAACATTTCCGTATGTATGCCAAATGTGGTTTGGCGAAAACGGGAATATCAGAAATATATCTGTCGAATAACCTCTGCTTGAAGACAGTTATTTCATAGAAAGACGTAGTAGGTGGTCAAAGGAGTCATTTTAGGGACATGACATTAATATGCATCCCACACACTCGGGCTTTTAAATAGAATTGAATGCAGTCGATTGTCACTTATTGCCAATAGCGTCAATCAACTACAGATTTTACATTCACCTCAGGAACCATTACAAATAGGAATACAGATAGGATTACAGCTTCAGGAATATGTATTTAGCATCACCAAGGCTTTACACGACAAGACTTTATTATGCTTATCCTTGAGCAATAGTCCACAAGCCTTCGGTTCAAGGTAATTAACAGCTGTAGTTATTGTAGCCACACATATTTCTGACTGTGCAAACGATATCGGTCATAAGTGAATCACTCACTCTACTATATTCGCATGTGAAAACTGCTCAATAAAACTCATTGCTCTACAGCAGTTGCACACATCACTCGCATACTTATTTGTGCAACAGTGAGATTCTAGTCACGTGATCAGTGTCAACAATGTTTGATTTTTTATGAATTGTTACTCATTCAGTGGTCAGAAGAACTCAGTCGATGTCATATAACAATCGGACCTACATTGTTATTGACATCATATGTTATTCATCAGAAAGGTCAGAGAGTAGGGGGGTTGATCTAGATAATATGCATAATGCGACAACACATGCCGCCGAAAAATCAAGTTGGCTTTCAATTTCATTACTTATCTTAGGAGAAATTGGACGTCTCATAGCCACTGCTTTACCCCTCTGTCTACAAATTCCTCTAGACCATGGTGAGTGACAAGTCGTTGAGACAGTTATCAAAACCTGACGGCATTCAGATGACCTGGAATATGCTATGTATTGCCTTAGAGTTGACTGTTGAGCTAGTACCAATCTGGCCCTGAAATAGGCTTTGATCATGATGAGTAGGTACGTTTGGTGTTGGGAACGTGGGCTGCCAGTCTATATACTTTGATCTCGTCTTCTAGGTGCTTCAGGTCTTGGGACAGGCTTCTTGTAAGAAATGCATAGAATAAACAGATATGAGATGTGATAAAAAGTTGTTCGTGAAGCCGTCTAGCCATGGTGTATTCTCATAGCTTTGGAGGCAAGATAACCTGTCACTGGTAATGCTCCTATATATGTCGGGCTGACAGTTGTAAATCATACACTGATGACATCAAAACACATGGCGAGTTATATCAATAACAAGTGTGCTGCTAAAATGTTCCTTTGTTCATAAACAAACATTGTCACAGTATGGTCAATATGAACTACTGTCAGTCCTGCGCACATTTACTTTCTATCACAGTGATGTTACAGCTGTATCAGACAGATAGACACTTGAAGGATTACAGATACACTTGCATTGTGTGGACTTGTATGACACTTGAGTTAAACTACATTAACACTTAGTGAACATATGCTATAAGCACCATTATCTAAGGATTATTTACTCATTACTTCAGCTTTCTGGGACATTTTGGAGAAGAGGCGAGGCCCCTGTTGTTCTTATTATGTGCCATAGATTCACGAAATTTACATTTTATAAATACCCATGAGGCCAATGATACCTGTACTCAAGATTTCAGCTCTCTGGAGCCATTGGAGATATCGAAAAACAGAAAACCGGATGCTGTATGCCATATTCCGGAAGTGGTAACCCAATCTCATGACTTAACATGCGTAATTAATCTGAACATGTGTACTGTGTGTACATGAACGTCAGAGTAAGGCAATTATAGCCAGCACTGACCGTACCTAGAGCTTACCAAATTACCACCGGGCCTTGACAGATTTGAGGTCCAAAAATTGATAGTTAAGCTAATATTACATTCAGTACCCCTCTGAAGAAGAAAATGCACAACATAGACGCCAAGTTAGAATTGATCAGAAGTGAACTCTTGTTTCATTTATTAACTTACGGACACATACATATTCATCTATATGAGAAAAATTACATTTCACTTTTCGAAACGTAGTATTCGAGTTCTGGAATGTGCTTTTCACCTCCAGAGATCCTGTTCAAGGTATAATTGAGACACAAATTGCCACAGACACCAACGATAAACTATACTCAAAGACAACCATTAACTTGGTAACATGTACTTGGAACTGATTCAAGGTAAACCAAAGAACAAGAACTGCATCAGTGTAAGCATTTTACATGGTCTGTGTAAGATTATCCTGCTGAAAATATTCCATTGGTAAATAGGGCATCTCTTAGTATATTCTGGAGGCCAATATTGTCTCGTGTCTGTAGACACCAGCCGGTTGATGAATGGATGTGTCTCTTGTTCTAAAAGGGAACATGAACTTTTTCACATCAATTACATTAACTTCCATTAACAATCCAAACGAATATTTTCCCCATTACCATTTTGTCTGTCTGATCAGCTGATTACAGTTAGTCTATGGCGTAGATTGTGAAATTAAAGTGGCTTTGTATAACATCCGGGAAAATAGTTTATGAATCAGTTTTTTTCTGATATCGCTACCACTTGATCCACACAAAGCAATAGCCGTGGTCGTCGGATGATTAAATAGAAGTTTTTTACTGCAATATCATGTATTATTTTGGTACACTCTCAGATTAGAATGCCATAGAATTGTTTTCAAGAACGTTTATTCTCGACGTTTTTTTTTAGTTAAGCCATTAGCATTTCAGGACCTAACAGAGAAAGGTAATTGAACCGGATATTGGAAAGAAACCGAATTGCTGTCGACACGCAATTTGAGAATGTAATGGAACGTTGAAGTGTCCTGTGCTCTCTTTGGGGTTCACTCCTGAAATCAGACAAACGTTAAGGTCTATATTTTAGTAGTTTGAACGAGTTGCATTTCCTTGCATGAGATAATAAAACACACGTCAACAGGCTGTGGAACAATTTTATACCAGCATGGCAGGAAACTGAAAGACATCAACACTCAAGTAGAGGTATTTTGAATACAATCTGCATTCTTTAGCTTTCCTTATCTGTAATATATGTATTTCTGAATGCAAATGAAGCTCGAAGAGGGCTTTCAGTCTTAATTGTTAGTATATATGCCTTCGAAAGGTGAATGGAATGTTACAGAAACTTACAGGACAATTTGTTCTAAACTCTTATGGTCAGACAACCATTCCATCAACTTGTTAAACAGTGAAAGACTTCAAGAGCAATATAGAATGTTGTTGTTTCAAATACATGTTTTGGGAAAACATACTTATGATATCCATTGCTAGAGACATATTTTATCTTCAACATAGCATACACAAGTATTATATCACCATAATTGACGTGTGTCAATAGAATCTGACGTCATATAAACATATTTCGTTTATGCATTTATAGCAACCCACGTGAACATCAATCTTCTCAACTGCAGGTTACCAATGTCACGCATTACTGAATGTGACGCAGTTATTTATGTATATAACCTCAATGATAATATAAGTCAAGCAAAAAACCAAATAGGGTAACACATTTATTTCAACCTTTGTAGGTATTCCATAATAATTAAATTAAATAGTAAATAAATAAACGCCAACGTCTGTATTGTTCAATAGTTTTAGTACTCATATACAGTCCTTCTCTTCTGTTTGTTAGTTTGTTAATTAGGGTGTTTCTCAAAAGATGCATGATGTCTCCAACTTACCTCATATTTAAACTGTATTATAATTTCATATTTCTAACAAGGACTCCGAGCACGTTTTAGCATTTTGTATTATTTTGGGGACTTGTTTGGAAATTTGGTTGTGTTTCTTTGAATATTATTTTAACATTAATGTAATCATTTCCTTCATGAATACATAGCGTGTTCATGCAGTTATTGCTCTCCAATACGCCTACTTGGAACAAGCTATTTTTCATTTCATTCACATTTACATTATTAGTCTTAGACTTTATTTAATACTTTCACATGAGCCTCTACCTAATTTACCTCATTCAGAAGTTGTTGTTTTTTAATTTTACATTCGTATAATTCGTTTATGACATGATTTTGTCAAATCAGTTATATTGGTTTGTGAGATTATACAGGAAAATCTCCAACCATTAAACCTGAGATATACAGGCCCCCGATGACGTCAGTTTATTAAAACTACGGTGACAATACAAAAGTGGAAAATTTAAAGGATGTTTTTTTAAATTATGTGTTCATGTTTCCGCAAAACATGCCTTTAAAAATCATAGTTTTTTAATCTTCATAACCTAAGCAATACAGGAGAATGAAATAAGACGATCATCTTAGACATCCAACCAAAGTTGTCATGTTCCAAAGTTTAAAAGTCCAAAAAGGTATAGTATGTCGAAAGCATTCATTAAACGTATCATAACCTAAACAATGAAATTATGAGTAGCAAAGACATTCAAACTGGCTTTATCGGGCAAGAGTGTTTTGTTTTAAAACTTTGGCATCATTTATTTGCTCCAGTACTTTATGTTGAATTACAGGGCGAAATTCGTAGTTTTATTGTATTTACATGTGGATTTATTAAGAAGACGTGATCATCCAATTTGAAGAACTAATTTTTATCATTCATGCAAATTGAGTCTTTTGGTAGAAATTATTCAGAAACAAACGCATTAAGTCCAACATGTATGTACAAACTCTTAGTATTTTATGACAATTCACAACTAACAGTCCCCCAGTCGGAACAAACACCTTTCAAATCGTATCTCCTATTATAGAGAACTTTTGTAAGGATTGATTCAACATGTCGAACTTATGTTATTATGTGTAGTGTTTGTAAGTCAAATGTAGTTGGAGAACACACCTATTTTGTTTAAAGAATGAAGACTTCATATTACTAACTTGTATGCCATTATTATCCACAATGAAGTTATAAGCATGTCAGTCAATCTGATGTAATGCCACAAGACTTATTTATGCATCACATGCAAATCACATGTTTCTTTATCCAATTCTTCTTGGAATATCATGCCAGGCAGCTTAATCAATTGTATGATCTTTTGGTATTCACACTCAAACTCCTCACAGTGCTGCTACAACTCTCCTGCGTCAAGCTTTTATCAACACTGCACTCGGAGCCTTGACCCAGTTTTACCAATGACGCTTTGGCATTATTTGTTACAGATTATCATAACTATACTTATCTTATGAACGTAAACATATCATTTTCAAATTTGAATTATGGATGTTTTATATGCAAATGATAAATTAAAACGTTTGAACAAATCGCGCTTCATTCAGTTGTTATCCTCGCGCAGTAATTTTGCTGTTTACTTCTGTGTACTCACAGTGTTGTTACGGTGAAACATAGTTCCGGATCATTTTTGCTATTTTTATGAATATTATCAAGTTATTCTATAAACTTAATATCGATATCATTTACATTAAGTGACAAGAGCATGTTCATTACATTAATCACATGTTACAACTTCTTTAAAGTGGTAAATTTTGATGGTCAGGAATCGTGACCAAGATCGTCCGTGAGCCCAGGGATGATAGTTGATCAGCCCTTGGGACGAGGTTGATTCACACTGTTACTGTTTCATAGACAATTACACAGTGATTGCTAAATTCTGCTCACATGCACAAATGACTAAGGCCTGCTTTTGGATAATGCAATGGTTTAGGTATAGATTGAACTTGTCTTGTTACCTATTGGGGAGGCTACTTTGTCTGAGATATTGATTGATACATGCAAACGGAGCTCTTTCGAAATTTTATGAATGTGCTTTTTTCTATTTATCTGTAATTTCTAGCTTTCGATTAATGTTGATGAAATCAAGAGACATGGGACATGCTTAACTTACAACTTGTTACAACTTTTCTTTGTTAATATTTTCTTAATTAATCAATCATTAATTACAAGTATCAATCTATAAATATTCATTCATATACTGTCCTGTGTCATGATAATTACATTAGGAATCAGTCTCGTTGATTAAGTTTACATTACCAAATATGTAAAAAAGATATCACTTTCAGAAAAGTTGTTAAACATTTAAAAATAGAAAGGTAGATAGCATACAAAATGAGTGATGTCAATCAATAGTGTAAGAACATGATCCATTAACAGTAATTACTGATGAATGAAACGATAAGTGTGTATGGAATCCGAATGCTGATTGGCTGACATGTATGGCTTCACTAATCTGATTTTTTTATATCATGTCATCTGATTGCTTCACTCGTCAAGTTTTCTGGCACCCTAAAGAATTGTTTGTTACCACATGAAAGAAATAATTGAATAGTATTGATATTTTCAGATAAATTATGTAAACAAGAGGGCATTCTTTATTGGATGCTTTAAAGTGAAATCCTTTGCTCTGAGGAATTTAATGAGTCAATGATTTAAGTGCGCAACTGTTGAATATGAATTATTCCTGCTAAAATAATATAACTATGGTTGAAGTCAAAACACGTAGTTTTCTATCGGAGACATATGTTTGTTACAAGAATTTATAGTACAACATCAGGTTGTCAACAAGTATAAATTATATCAAGTAAAAAGACAAAGACGGATAATGTAGCCGTCAATCGGGAGACAACATGCAGTATGAAACTGTATAGCTCTAGCTGCCACCTTGCAGGAGGAAAAATGTATGTGGTAGCTTCACACTAAGTGTAATGACTTAGATAAAACCGGGAACTGGTCTCCAGGCAGTCTTCTGCAGACCCACAGCCATCTCTATGGCCTCTCTATTCCGCCACCGGAACCGGAAATAGCGTCATTGTGACGTCACAATAGATACCGGCGTTCTTCAGCACTATATAAATCTCTCTCTCTCTCTCTCTCTCTCTCTGTCTCTCTCTCTCTCTCTCTCTCTCTCTCTCTCTCTCTCTCTCTCTTTCTCTCTCTCTCTCTCTCTCTCATTATTTAACACAGTCTGATATATTCATAATACTTTGCTTAATGTTCACCTCAATTCCTGTCTACTCACTACTAAGTACCATGTCATGCCATGTCACGGAAGGAATAGCAGATCATCCACAACTAAATCATTAAAGTAGTTATTGATTACATCTAATAGTGTGATCCTCTCCTCAAGCACTTTCGATTTACGAGGAATAAAGTCACTACGGAAACGGTTTTCATTCGACAATCAGTCCAATTGTAGACCACAATGGCAATAGTTGTCCCAGTGGTTTCTGTCTGATTCCAGTACTGTATATCAAATATCCATTACAAAAACTCATCCATTTGTGATGATGTTCATTAAGTGTAGAGTTGTATTTCTATCATGTGAATTACTATCCGTTTTGCTAATAGTGAGCCAATGAAACAGAATTAAAGATCTACACAGGTCCTTTGTGTATTTGGTGTATTTGGATATGGATCAAGGTCCACAGATTGGGTCAACAATAAAATAAGGATTTCAAAGAGTGAAGAAACGATTCTTGACTCACCCGAAAAGCCTTCCCCAAATATCGATAATTGCTTTAAAATGGAGATGGTGGGTGTGACTATCCCAACCTTAAAGAACAAGCAGAACAAAAAATAATTTACCTCATTTCTAGGCAATATGTACGGTAGAAGTATAACATTAGAAGTTTTGTTTTGAGAGAAAGCATATTTTACAAAGCTGAGTCTGAAGTATCTCAACTTTGACTGGTAAGACACTTGGTTTATTGTGAATTAGAAAATCATGGTGCATGTATTAAATGTACCCAATGTTTCTGAGATGTATCTCTCATTATTACTCCGATTTGAATAGAAGGGTCTCCTAGGAGCGCAGCAGAGCCGTGGATTTTGATGACAATAACTTCTCTTTGCTACTGTAGCAGGGTGTACTATGAAGTGTGCTGCTAGATTAGTGCAGAAAAGTAAAGGAAATGCGCCAAAGCATGACTGTTTCAGTGATGTTACTGATAACTGTGATAAATGAAAAGGCAGGGAAGATAAAACGTTACCCCTGGCTGCAACTTTTATGAGTAAATCTGCCGTTTACCGAAATTTAACTGTGCATCAAATCAAGTATATGCAATGCAATGCAATACGAAATTATCTTTCTGCATGTACACGTACACCAATTCGAATCAAAACGTCAGGCTTTAATATATTTACGTCGGTATTAATGGTTGCCTTGATGAGTACTTCAACAGTTCGTTAGTCAGCCCAATACATTCGTGGTGTCCGTATGCATATCTGAAATAAATTCACTGACATTGTTGTGTTTGATAAAAAAGTGTCTCGAGCGTAATCGTATTGTTAATCCAGTTGGACAATCTATTTAACTGACTCTCGGACGATTTACGATCATTGTGGCATGGAATTGTGGCATGATCTATTACTACCACTACAACGGGGTGTCAATCTCTACCTTATAAGCATTATTGCTTATTGTTTTAAAGAAAAAAACATATTCATATGTGAAGCATTATCAGAACCATTGAGGTTTTCCGATTTTGACTTTGCTAAAAGAACAGCAGTTTCACCAATGGAGGTTAATGTCAACGACTAAAGGGTAGTTTTCTCGCCGAACGGCCGCTGGGAACAGCAACACTGTGACGTCATAAGCCAATTCGCCATTGTTTTTTTACGTCAAATTATATCAGTCACTGTTCGCAGTGAAAATATAAGTTATTTTCACTGTAGCTTTATTTCACTGATAAATCCCAGTATTTCATTGCTTGTCATATTATAAAAGCTTTTTTCACTTCTTGGGGTGATTCTATAAATTCTATAACAGTGCGTACTTCCTTCAAACAAGTGTCCCGTTTAATTGTAGAAGAGACATCGTTCAAAGTTACCTGATACTGCTCAAAACCATAGTACTGGGTGAGAAAGTTGGGATCTCTTTTGGACACGGACTAGCTCTGGACTACAATTTTAGGGTTATTCTGTAAACTTCGAACTTTCATCTGTAAAAATGATATAAGAAAAATCGTGCTCCTGTATTTGACGACACCTTGGGGGTATCGGTCATCGGTGAAATCTTCAATGACGTAGCCAGAATTGTTTAATGATCGTATGATTCGTTCATTCTGATACTTCAGGGGTACCTTGACTTGCAGCTTTACATCAATATGTTTTGAAGACCAATTTGGATAATGTCAGGGTGGATGCATACTCTGTCGTCTGTCATCATCAGGGAGGCATGACCGCCGGAACCAAGCTTGCCCTCTTCTCCTAAACCAGCTTAACGTTTCTTAATATTTCTAAAAATGGTACAACTATGTGATACACACGAGATCATGAATTTATCCCATGCCCTATTCATACAATGCCAGGAGACGATAGCTCTGAGCCTATTCTGTCATTTTCTACTTCCGAATAGTCTTCTAGTAACGAGATCACGTAACCACATTCCTGGCGTGGACAAGGGAGATAATTAGATAGCATCTCGGGAAAGATTTTCGATTAAAAGAAATTTTACATCTGTTCTAAATAAGCCAGATCAAATTTACTGAAAGTGGCCGATGTTGCAATTTATCTGATGGACACTGACATTGATACAGTTTTTTCTTACTATGTCATACTACACATTACTTAATTACACACACATTATTGCTTTAGAACAATTACTATTATTGAAAGCAAATTAGATTAAACAAATTAATTTGATTTGTTATTAAAGTTTGTACGAATCTGATGATATCATTTCAATGACCAATTTTAAAGGGCAGTATTTCTCAAATAGTAAAATATAAGTGTAACGTTACAGTGTTACAACTGTATGTAAACAGTGTATGTTAGCAACTCTTTGTCATGGAAAGAACGTGGAACGTTGGCAACTATTATGTGGAGCAACAGGAAGTTTATCCAAGGATCAGACATTTTACAGATATCTCTCCCACCCCTGGGATAACAAATGACGACATATCTAACATTTACAGAATTTCAAAACCTTTCTGATGTTTTTGTCAAAAAAGTTCACTCTAACCTATATTTGCGTTAGATTGGAAAAACAAAAAGTGGAGTGTTTCAACCTACGATCTTATCATTGAGGACTCGCGTTTGGAACGTCAGTAGCTCAAAGATCCATCTCTATTCTAGATATCTTCTAGATTGTGTGGTTCTCTCTTACTCAGGATTGTGTCTAAGTTGAAATATAGAGTTGTGTTAACTCGTTGTGAGAAATAAGTGGTGACCTTTCTAACATTTTACAAATTTGCATCGTGGTTAATTAACATGTGTGATGTTTTTCCTTTAATTGTGGTTTGTTTGAATTGATTGCATGACATCATTAAAGTGATCCGACATGAACAAAAGTAAAGTCAATTTCTAACATATAACATCTCTTCTTTCTATTTATGAATTATGTGTTTTGTTGTTCTTCTTGTGATTTATAACCAAATGAAACTGAGAAAATTCAAAAGCATGTAAATATCTTTTAAGGGAACATTCCGTGTTGTTTACTTTGATGTGAACATATAAAACTAAAACTTATATTTGAAAACGATACGTACTGTGCATGATACTTGATAATGAGAAAGATTCGGTCTGTAGCAAATAAAGTTGACCAAGCGCTTTTATATCAAACTTAACGATGATAGCTGATGATAATATTTGTCCAAATATTTTATGATCGACATTTCCCATTTATTTCTTATTTATCAATTCAAGTGGTAAATCATAACCACCAACACTAAACCTTTTAGCAAGTGACATTTATATAACCATCAGCGAGCCATAATCCATGGGGATATTGAAAACAAACTACTCACTTCGTGCTGATAAAAACAGAAGAAAGGAAATTTAATATTACTTGACATCTGTCTGAACTGTCTTTCCCTGTCATTTGACGACTTTGCACACTTGCTTTCTGTCCTCCTTGTTTAGCGTAAAATTACTGATCCAAAATAAGTCTTATACATTTGCTCTAAAGTGAAACTATTCTGAATTATCTGAAACCTCATGTTTTGACTGAGGATCAAAGGTTAGGATAAGGTTAAGGAGAGATGGTTCCCTGAACTTGAATACAGGTTAAAAAAACATAATATGTCGACGGCAGTAGTGTTATTACTGCCGATAACTCATTCATCCGCTGAACCTTTCATTTTGGATAATAAAAAAAAACATTTTAAACTAACTATTATGAAAAACAAAATGATCTTTGAAATAAAATAGTATTTCTATCCATCTCACCTTAAATGAAATAAAGGCATATAAATTAAGTATTCTGTATTACACAAGTACATGTAATAGATGTATATTTAAGTAAATTATCAGAATATTATCAATAATTTCAGCATCATGTGTTAATTGATATCGTTTACTGAATCTATACTGACGTTCAAAAGAAACTGCATACTTTTTTAAACACCAGACATTGTCATGAATTGTTCAAATTCAATTGTTCATCATCAAAACTTTCTTCATTGGTTATTTGTTGTGTAGTTTAATCAATTACTTGAATGATCGAATAAAAAAGTAAATTTACTGCGTTCTAAATGCATCTGTGCTGTATATCAGCAATTTGTTTAATTCAAATTAACGGTTAATAACAACAGCTTATTAAACTCGTTTAAAAACCAAACAACCCATTTCATTAAAACACCCATACAATAAGTATTACAAGGGACGTTGTTTTAGGATTTTGTGTCTAACTTTTATACCCATGAAGAGAAGCTGAGTTGGTGTATAATTCGGTTTGCTATCATCTGAGTCTCGTGCAAAGCAAGACTCAATATAAGTGTTTCTCCAAATTCACTTGTATTCAGATTGAAGGTTTGATTGACACGTGTTACAACTGACAATCATACTCTAACAGACCTTGTCTAGTCTAATCCAATGTTCAATCACAATAGCATCGATCTGAATTCCAAGACAAATTCCAAGATGATTATACCTACTGGAAAAATCTTGACGTTGACAAGAACTGAAATGTCAAAGGTTCCCCTTTAAGCTGGGAATTGAAAAGAATCAATGGAGTCGATTACGAATGTTTCATGTATCGTAAGGGTACGCAGCACATGACTTAACCTTGAATGAAATCAATGGATTGGAAGGACAAGATTTCCGTATGACAACTACACTATTGTCAATCTGTGCGTTAAAATGCACTTATCAATGCAATCTGTAAAAGTACATTGATGATCATACTATAATATATTAATGTTGTGTGGGGTTTCAATACAAGATAAATTCATAATGAGAATGATTATTCGGTTTTGTATTATATGATATATATTTGTTATTGTTTAAACATAATGAAATAATTGTTTATGTTATATGTACACCTTAATTTAACAACATCCTGTGCTGTGTACTATGTATAAATAAGTATTACATCATGGTGCAGCTATCAGAATAATCATGAACATTATATTTGTGTAACAGAGTAACATCTCATCCTCGGTTATCCAGGGTGTTATGTATGCTCCGTTACTCTCCACTATATCATCCTTGGGAAACTCTGTCAGCGAAATCTGTACTAAAATTACACGCCCTTGGCTGGCGTGACTCAATACGATCTTGACGTTGACAAGAACTGAAATGTCAAAGGTTCCCCTTTAAGCTGGGAATTGAAAAGAATCAATGGAGTCGATTACGAATGTTTCATGTATCGTAAGGGTACGCAGCACATGACTTAACCTTGAATGAAATCAATGGATTGGAAGGACAAGATTTCCGTATGACAACTACACTATTGTCAATCTGTGCGTTAAAAGGCACTTATCAATGCAATCTGTAAAAGTACATTGATGATCATACTATAATATATTAATGTTGTGTGGGGTTTCAATACAAGATAAATTCATACTGAGAATGATTATTCGGTTTTGTATTATATGATATATATTTGTTATTGTTTAAACATAATGAAATAATTGTTTATGTTATATGTACACCTTAATTTAACAACATCCTGTGCTGTGTACTATTTATAAATAAGTATTACATCATGGTGCAGCTATCAGAATAATCATGAACATTATATTTGTGTAACAGAGTAACATCTCATCCTCGGTTATCCAGGGTGTTATGTATGCTCCGTTACTCTCCACTATATCATCCTTGGGAAACTCTGTCAGCGAAATCTGTACTAAAATTACACGCCCTTGGCTGGCGTGACTCAATACGATAAGACGGAAATGGTCGAGGGAGATAACCGGTGACGGATGGCTAACAAAATGACCTTGCATGCTTTGCAACGAAGTGATATGAATTGTCATTGGCTCGCAGGTCCAAGCTGCGTAGCGGTTTGATTGGCTCTCTGATTAAATTTCCCATGGGTGATATAGTGAAGAATAACGGAGCATATATAAAACCCTGGGTAACCGAGGATGAGTAACATCTATGATGTGAATGTTTCAAATGTTTCTTATCAATAGGATGGAATCATTGAAGGATAGATATGTGCATTCAACACCGTTCATTTGCATTAAAAATATGAATTTAAGTGAAATTGTGTTACCTCAATTTAAGCAATATGTGTTTGTAAATTTAAAATTCAATAGATTTAAGACAATTTAAATATGATTTTACGATAACGGAACTGTCTGTAATTTTTATTTTGAATACAAATATCAATGTAAAGACTTACTCAACGTTGATTTTGTTTCAGATAATAGTATGCTGCTCATATTATCTACAGATAATATACATTTACAGCACGTGTACATCGAGGTACTGTTATGACCCAAAGCCGTGTATTTACACATGGACAAGCACATTTAAAAATAGGTGACATATACAGGATAGAAGCGAGTTGAGCCCAATAGTTGTGTATTGCTAGCATCAATTTTCATTCGTAGTATTTCATCATCTGCCTAGTGATAATGTTTAATCATCACTAAATAGCGATTATAAAGTTGTTGTTATCATAATTACCCAAGAATTAATTCAAAACTTTCATCTCCTACTGAATCCGATATATTGTTGAGCCATGGCATGGTATAATAATTCAATCGGATTTTAACCTTCGTCTTGACTGTGGCAAATGAGTAATTGTTTATGCTGCAAATGTATCATGACAAACCAAATTGATTGGTTTTGAAATGTGAATATGTTGTATAGTTGTACTGGATACTTAACAATCACAAACTTCTATTGAAGAAGAGTGTTTTGGCAGTGTTGGTTAGTATCCTGAATTGGAGAAAAGTCGATTGATGATATTTTAGAAGAAAGTTAAATAAATTTCAAATTCATAAGAATAGCCGAGCAAACCATTTGTAACCTTATTTTTATTTTATTACAATAACAGAGAATTGTAATTCAAAAGTAGGAATATCTACGAGAACTCCTGACCTGCTGATCTAAACATTAACAAGCACTAACATAATTTCATTTTCTGAGACATTTAATTTGGTGAAGTAGACGAACATTAGTTTAAGGGCGTGACCCCCTTGGCCCTGAGTCAAACGGTCGCTCATTGTACAGTTTCTCATTCTAATGGCCAAGAATTCCATTGTTCTGAGGCATTTCTCAAACAACTATCTTCTGTTATAACACAGATGAACCTAGTATATCTCTTTGTGTATACTCATTCTCTCCTTAACAATGTTGTTACAACTATGTACATCAATATAATTACATGTAAAACATAATTACAAAATTGTATATATTCTCCATGTTGTCATGATAATGTATCACTTGCTTGATAACGGTGCTAGTATCTGCATCAAAACGTTGCACTCATACCAATAAGGGGCTCGCCTTTCCCTGTTCCGCCTCCTCCACAACAACAATAAAATGGGCAACATGGCTTTAACCAATATCTCATGACCTTGACTTTTGACATTCAACATTCAAAGTCAAAAAAATATGTATCACTTTTGAGTGTGTATATCAATCATGTAATGATTTAACAGTGTTAACAGTTAATTTTTAACAGTTAAGGTAAGGCATATTCACAAATGTATGCTTAAGTTGTGACCTCGCTTTGACATTGACATTTGGCAGATTTTAGCAAAAACTTTAAAAAAAAGTTTAGTCTTTCTCTATAATTGATATATATCAAGTAAGTGCCTGATTGCACAACGTTTTTAGAAGAAATTGTGTTAAGTATGATTTTTGTAGTGATTTCAGAACTCATGACCTTGAACTTTGACCTTAAATGTGAACATGTCAAAATAACCCCCCAGTTGTATTAGAAGGAAATCTGTGTATGAGATCTTAATACCTTCTCGGAGAAAAGTTATGTAGTGATTTCCAAACTGGTGAACATGACCATATCTCATAACCTTGACCTTTAATCTGCAAGGTCACACAACCAGTGATCACTTTTCTCTCATCACTCATCTAATGATTCAAAGTGTTAATTGATGAAATAACTCATGTTCACAAAAACATTATTAAGTTGTGACCTCACTGTGACCATGACCTTTAATGGATTTAAGCAAAAACCTTTTCAAATATTGGCCTTACTCCATAATTGATATACCAAATATAAGCCTGATAGCACAAGTATTTTTCAAGTTATTGTGTTTACAAGGATTATTTTGGAACTCGTGATCTTGACCTTTGACCTTAAAAGTGAACATTTCAAAAAAAATCCCCAGGGTATAAGTGTGAAGTTATGTATTTGAGTTCTTGATACCTTATTGGAAAAAAAGTCATAGGCAAAACAAAACGCGGCAGATGTGGTTTAAACTGCACAACAACTTGTAGCAGCTCCGACTAATATATGAATATGACTATGTTCTTAATTTTATTAGATATTTACGACTTTTTATGTTATAATCAAGCTTTCTTGAGATAATTGATAATTTCAACTAAATGTTGTACTTTCTATGGAGGTTCTTACTGAAAGCCGCATTAATATATACATATATATATCAGTATATCAACGGCAGAGTCTGTAAAATTCAGTGACAATTAGGCAGTATTGGGTTACTTTTTTTAATTGCTACAACGTGCACATTTTGTAAGGCAACAACATGTTGATACATGTACACTCTATGCATGTATTTAGGTACTCTTGAACGTTAAACCCTTGATTATTATTTTTACCCATCGCTTTACCATAAGACTTAACTTGGTTCACCTTTGAAGAATATTCTCACATTTAATCTACGTCAAACACATGTATCTGATGAAATCATAAGTTGATAGAATTATATCCCCATAACACAGCTTCACTCATGCTCTAAACACAACCTCTGTGTACCTGTAATTCAACACTACTACTACCACTTGGTGTAAATGACTGACATAAAGCCCATAATGAGTCCATTAAATCTAAACCATATTAGAGGACCAAAGAGGTAATAATGTAATTAAGTATAAAAGGATGAGCTTTTCTATCTTAGAATATATATTACTTCTTCATGTATAGGTCAATTACTTGAAAGGAAGCCCATAGCAAGGAAATTAAATAGTGAAGAAAGAATAAAGGGTTCAAACAGAGGAAAATGTAGGGAGAGCAGTTATATCTCAGAACAGATTGAAGTTTTATATATGGTTCAAGGTCCGGAATTCGATCTATCCTGACTAACTGTTCATTAATCCCGCCTGCAAGTAGTTAGAGCGACCTCAAAGGATGAATATATATTTTCCGCTCTGGAATTGAAACACAAAAAATAAAATGTTCAGTTGTAATTTTTATATCAGTAAGTATCATATCTATTGAACATTATTGACGTTTAACATTTTTATTATAGAAGAAATGATATGTTTTCAGAATGTGGCCATTTAGTCAATTCTACTGTACTTTTATTAGTGTTGATGTCTAATTGAAGTATAAAATATTGACTTCATGTCTTTTTCCCAGTTTGGGGCAATTGCTTCACATTATCAATGAATGTAATTATATATTCCCTCTTTATTTAATCTTCCAATGTAACTGTTAATTGGTTTCTCTATTCTAAAATCGATTTATTGAAGATTACTTCTGTCTTTCAGATAATTGTGATATATGTTATTCAAATTATATGAATCAATGTTACATAATAATTTAACAATTTGGAGAGTTTGGTTAAACAAATTTACATTTACGTCGTAACATTTTAAAATATTCAACTAATCATGATTATCAGAGTTGTTTTACAAATTGAGATCATTCTAATAATACGCTGGTATATTGCTAAATCCAACAAATGCTAACTTTTGTCTTTTAACCTCTGGTACAATAATCATATTGACGCAAATTATAAACTCATGCATTCTGTTCAAGTGGGGATAGCCCAATATAGCACCCCTTTGCTTTCCTGCAAACAAGAAATAAACCTTAAATGCGGCTACCTCAATTCACAGCAACGACTTTCATTAGCAAATTTGATTGAAGTAACATGCTTTCACCATGCCGTTAAAATCTCGTGGTTACGTTAAGTCATACTGATCCATGTTTCGTTGTCCAGATCATGGCTGCAACTGATTACATTCCATTGATAAACATGAAATTGATATTGATTGGCTTTTTGTTGGATGACGAATCTGATCAATACTCACTATATCAAATAGACATTCAGTGTGTTGTTGGAGTCACATGTATCAAACGTTACAAAATATGTTATCTTATCGGGAAGTTATGACTGTTGCCGAAATAACTGTCTTAATTCCAGGTGTTTCAGTATAGTGATGAAATAAATGTGAATCTAGGGTTTTCTGATGACAACCAAAAAATGCCCCGCTACTGTAACGAATCAATTAGTCAAACATTTTGATTGCAATGTTTATAAGGTCGTATAACTATTTAACATGGAAATCGAACGTGTTGATTCAGTTACTGTATGTAATATGGGGAAAATTTCAAACTTGTTACAGTTTGACAGAATCCTTGGCATGAGGTTTTAACCCTTAATCAGATTGCCCTTCGGTTTGACCCATATGCATCACTTGTTTACATCACTGAAGTATACTTCTCGACACTCTATCCATGGATCACTGGTAGGACATTGTGGTTAGGTAACTTTGTTAGCGCTTCATCATAAATAATATTTAAAAGAATTCAAATATGCATATATGACAGGGTACATGAAAGTCTGTTACTGACACAGTGTGAACTTCTCATCACTGAAGATCGGGACATGCCAAAAAGGCACAGCCTTGCCCACTTATCTCGGAAACTATTGTTTATTGTAAACATGGTGAGTTAATATATTACATAACAACATTTTTAAATGAACAACTTTCAGGACATACCCAAAAGACACTGCCCTCTCTACTGAAGCAGTAATGTACATAATCAATACTATTATATGGGAGAAGAGGACATAAGTAGTACACTCATTTATTAATAGGCATTATCACTTATGACACACCTTTGGGTTGTTGCAAAGACGGCAATACTATGGAAAATATTCATCACACAACATACTTTCTTTATAATGATGTTAACCGTCATTTTAGCTTGCAATATAAAATTATGAACAATCACAACATTGATGTACTCTGTTTAATTAAGTTTATAAGAAATCAGAATACACTCAACAATATCGTTCTTGAAGATGAGTTCAACACGCAACGTTTTTTGTCACTGGTCACTCATTTGAAAGTATAATGTAATTTTGTAATTTGCAAGTTTATGAACGAACACTTTACATTCTTTTGATGTTTCGTTTGTCTGCAGATTGCCTCTAATATGTTACTGATGACGTCGTTGTAATCCATGCATAAGGAATAACAGCTAGAGCTTCTATGTGTACATCGAACATGTACAAGGTACATGAAACAAGTCAATAACTATATAACTTCATACACCACATTATCCTGCTCTTGTGAATGTTGACTTTAAAAGTGATATAGCAAATGTGTTTAGGTATCAAAATCAATAATGACAATAAATAACGTATACATATGTTTGAATGCAGATGAGCTCATTGATATTTTTCTATATAACAACTTTTCTATTGTGAACATATACAACGTTTTGGAATAGAAGTGCTTATATTCACAGCTGAAATTTCAACTTATATTACAGTTGGAATATTCAAAATAAACTTTGAATCAATCATGCTTGGCCTCTTCATATTTTGGAAGAATTATATGAACAATGAACACAGCGGTGGCAAATCTTTAACCAATCGACGATGAGGGTTATCCGAAATAATTATCCCCTTTTACAGCGAAAAAAGTGTGTCAAAACATCTCAAATTTAAACAACCGTTTTGTTATTTTGAAACTGAACGGTAGTGAACATAGGATGTTTTCAATTAAAAACCATTTTAAACTTCATGAGCAGACGTGTACCAATTCAGTGCATAATTTCGCACTGCAGTTTTGGAAAATCAAAGAAATTTTACATTCAAACGTTAACAGTGTGCTGCAAGCATGTACAACTCGATAACATTAGCAGTCAGTCAACACGCCAAACACTCAGTTTTCAATGTTTTCAAAGGCAATAAGACTTGCATACATATGTATTGTACTCAATGTACTGGATAACTTATTCATGACAGTAAAAAATGTACTTGTGTAAACAAATATTGGATAGAGCCATATTTATGTCCAAACTGAAAGCACCAAGCATGGGGATACCTGGTCAGTATCCTTGGACTAAAAATAGATCCATATGCCTGCCTTCCAAGATGAACCGAAATTTGCTTCATAATCAATCGAATTGGTATATTTTAGATTGGCATAGTTTTAACAAATGGTTGACTGCTTGTTTCAGGGAACATAGACCTACATATTCTGACTGCTGGAATCTAGCAGTGACAAAATTATCAACAACGTTGACTAAATTCATAATATTGGGCTACTACAAACTATGTTAAAATAAATCGGGGAAGATGAATATTCACTTTCATTGTCAAATGGTAGATTATGTATAACAAGGAAAATAGGTCTACACCTTTGTACTGTTTGAATCTATAAATACAAAACTCTCAACAACGTTTTGAATTCATAATATAGGCCTACTTCGAAATATATTAAAATATATCAGCGAAGTTGAAAATTCACTTTAATTTTCAAATGATAGATAATACATAATATCATTCTATTTATGAATAAATAATGAATATAAATTGTTATATTGAGACATTTAAATTCAACAGCTAGTTGTTTTATAAGTTATCAAACTGAGCGTTTACCCCCAAAATGGCCACAATGCTGTATCACATAGGACATACATATCTTCTAGCCTTAATAAGATGCCTCCAACCATGGCTTGCCAACCCACCATGTTAAACCCCACATTTCACCTGATGAAGGAGTCAGCATGTACTTCAGAACGTCCTGTATGTTCACAATAAATATTGTGTTATCCAAACATCGTTTTTTCCTATGAACTTCATTTTCTCTTTTGTTAATTTAAGAAGCTGTTTATCTTTAACCTTCCAATGTAGATGTTTAAGTCACATTCTTCTTAACAAAACAAACACGCGGGTTCGAATTTGCGTCTCTGTTCCTTACTGTTTTTACTTGTATCTGATTCAAGTTCAATCAAGTACTGAGTACATTATTCGCCACTGTTTATACACGAATATTATGAATGACCCATAACTGTGTAAAAACCATGGGGATAATCAATGGTAAATGATGTTGATTCATGGTAAAACACTCTATCTCTTTTCACCATTGTGTCAATCATATTAGCGTAATACAATACAACCTTCAGAATGTTTTAACAGCTAATATCCAAGCTATAGATCAGCACGAGAGGCAACAATCACAGGTGCTAATACACTCAAATATTGAGATTCTTCGCAAAGTAGGTGCCAGTTATTTATTACCTACAACTAACCATGCCTGATTGACCTTAGCTCCATTAAAAAACGCTTGTTCCACATTGATTTGAATACAACTATTAAGATTAATTCGAGTGCATCTTATCTGACGAATAATTCTGCTTATAGGCACTCCTCTCAATCATTGTATTATTCATGATGTACCACACGCATCATACTCATCATGTTGACTAGCTTCACTGTGTAAAGAAGATGTGGGTACAATTAAGTTTGTGATCCAATAGCTCTAATCAACGTTAAGCAATGTTCCATCGATTAAGGTTTTGAAACAGGAATCAGGAATGTTGTTCATGTACACACTGTCAAGGTTTACAGATTAATTAATCATGTAAACGCCATGAGATTGTGTTACCACTTCCTGTGTCTGGTTTACACATTTAATGTTCTAAGGAATCATGACCAGTTCATTACACTACAGATGAGCACATGCCTTACAGAAATTCACCTCTCGTTTTATTTAAACAAATGTTGATAAAAGGGACCTAAAGATAACTGTGTAAGCCTATCTTGTGATTACTAACTGGGAAGATATACAAAGTATAAGAAAGTGCTGCGTTTGCAAATTAAACTTTTATCAGAAAAATTCAGGCTGTGCCTCATTGACACGTTTAATTAAGCAATTTAATGATATAAATGAGAATTTCCCACTTGGCCAAATCATTTTCTGAAGGATATTACTCTTATTTAACAGATATTCAATAATGTTGAAGATGTTGATATGTTTGTCCCTCCAATTGGTTTTCATCTACAATTGATCAATAAATCATATTATAAATAATGATGGATATATTCCAACGAGATATGATTGAATGTTGCATGATTAAAGATGTGTTGATGTGAGAAAGTCAACTTTGTATCAACATTGTTGTGTTTGTCCTCAGAAAAAGAAAGTATTTCGCGTAGTTACAACACATAAACAAAAGTTTTTGAGGTAAAATAGTACCAGCACCTTTGCAACTTCAGTCGTTATATCTTCTAATGTCACAATGAATAATCTTTCTCTGAAGAAATTTATCATCAAATCAAAATGTCGAGAGTTAAAAATCCAGTTAAGTTATCAGAACATCCCAACAGCATCAGATGTTTGTATACTACGTATGCAAATAAACAACTTTTTATGTTCCAGTTAACTATCCACTATTCAGTCACAATGATTTTGTTAAAAACAAAGCCAATCAACTGGCAGTAACGATAACGGTAAGTTTACTACCATTATATTAAACCTTCTGTGTTCATAAAAGTTTGGCGTCTCCTTTTGAAACGTTTTTGATTTAATTATTTCTTTGAAGTTTGTTGGCTGAATCAATGTAGTGTTAACCCCTTTCTAAAACTATTTCGAGATAATCTGCAAGCTTGTATAGTCAATAGAGGCAAGCTGCCAACTGTATAGACAATATACGATTACATTCAGTCAGCTGTCTATCTGTATTTACATCTAGATATACCAGCCACACACTTACCAATGTTAGATTGAGCCTGTTATACGTATGAGTCAATAGAATCTGACATTGTCCATAAACCAATAGCAAATCTCTCATCAAACATGTTCGGTTGTCATGCAGCAGTCTTCGTTTGTTTTCTTTTCTCCAAACCTGAAAATTCGGAGTACCTTTTGAAGAAATCTTATTGAACAATCTGAGTCAGTGTCCTAGGAAGTACACACTGCCACTCCGTGTGCTGCCAGTACGCATCTCAATTACCACGGCCAGTCCCCTGCGCATACACCGGACAAGTTTCCTTAATTGTTCCATTGGGATTTACTGCCACTCCCCGTAAACTGCTGCCTCTGATTATAGTGGAAAATTATTTCTTCTCCTATACCTTGACCAACTATATATATGTATGATAGGATATACAGCTGGAGATATTGCCGGCCACGCGATTCGGGTAACAACAATGTTCTCAAGATGTTCAGTCACAGCTCGGAAATGGTGGGGTAGGGCATAATCATCCATTAACAGTGACCGACTTACACGTCTCTGGTCATCAAACTGACACATTTTAACTGGATCAAGGAAGCGAGTGTCTGTAAGTGTACCCTGTAGTGTATCCAACACACACCATAACAAACTTTCAATGACTCGGAGGACAACACAGTTATACTGTACATCCTGTTTATAAAAACAACTATGATTAGTTCTCTAAAAGAAATAATAAGAACGAAAACATATAATAGTTTTACATTAATGACTACAAACAATAAAGATAGTGTTTGTATTAATTGGTGTGTGTTAGTTTCTGTTTATTTTGGCATCAGACGAATGGGAAACAACTGAACACATAAAGTAATCATGTAACTATGTTACCCTTCTCCATGATATATACTACATCAGGTCACGTTCATGATAATGGTGAAGCAGTAACTTATTTATCCCTCGCCTTTCGTTGTTTTTGTAGAACAAAAATCCTTTATATTTTCGAGATGAATCATTGTTGGATTTGATCCACAGAGCCAGGCACCGCCCACCAGCACTGAATCTATAACCAGCTTCTCCATTTTGAAGGACGAAAGAGAATTGGAGGGGTCATGAACAACAACTTCTTTGTTCATGATATGATATGCATGATATGTTTTGACACAGATGCTGGTGTTACTTATTAACCCTTTTTCAAGGGGGGGGGGGGGGGGGGGGGAGGGGGGGGGGGGGGGGGGGGGGTTGGAACATTGTGCAACTAATGTCAAATACCATTCAGGTTGGGAAAGAATTAACCATTTGATAAATATTTTAAGTTAGTCAAGCATGTAACGTTGCTACCAACAAATCACCTGCTGACGGATGGCCTCCTATCCCTCTATGATGAGAGGTGGTAATAAAGTTAATGATTTCTGTATGAGTCGTAAAGTATAAAACACACACCTGGCAACACCTGAGCAGTATATTGCATGAGCAAGTTTGATTGTAGCAGCACCTGTTGTGATTAATCCTTAACCTCGTCTATCATAAAAGTGAACAGCTGAAGAGGAGTGCACTTCATCCAGTATGAGTGGAATTTATATATAACCGGTGCTGTGCTTCGTATCAACAGATCTGAGGTTTGAGTCGCATCATAGGCGGAGAAGTATCAAGTATATCTGCTGAGAGAAGTGTCTTTCATTCAATTGTGTCGGTGCTCTGAAATAATGTTGAAGAAAAATCGCGAAACATTTCGACTCATAGCAATATCACATAGCAAGTAATATGGTCATTTCAACAATATTATTTATGATAAATGTCAAATTCATTATATATCCGCCATCGCCTAAGTCTAAGTTTTTTGGTTTGTAGAATAAGTTTACCGTGATCACATTAAATGAAAGTAATCATCTTGCTTTTTTATTTCTCAACAAAACAGAAGTGAACGAACCTGTACTTCTTTCCATAGATTTCTAAATGGGTCATTGATATTTTATCTATGTAAGGTAAAGTAATTGCTACTTCAATAACCATCACTGAACAAATGGATTGTGTACGGAGATGTTTTACCCTCTGACATAAGAATATATTCTATAAACTGTATGAATAAATGGCAAATTGTGAAAGATTATATGCACAAAATGTGCTAGAGTGGCTTTAAAACTTTCATATTATTCAACCATGGGCCAGGTTTCCAATCCAGCAAGCCTTTATTGTTAATCAGATTTACAGATAGCAATTGACCAAGCCATGAACAAATGTACGTTCTTACCCATGTGGGTCCTGATATGACGGGTATTAAATTTTTAAATGATCATGGGAATTACAGTTTTTCATTTTTTTTGCATTTTGATTGGTTGTAAGAACTTCTTTACGCCAATTCATTAATTGCTAAGTTATCCTATTTTAGGTTCATCACATAGATTAACAATTTCCAGCATATCTTTTGAGCAAGTCACGTGTCAGTAAAACATATAAAAGAGAAATTTTTGGTCAATCCGAGACAGTATGTATAATATTAAACTTTCAAGACGAAGTGTCATGCAAGAGTGACCGACTGTACTCTCGTGACGTGATGGCTTTCTGACGTCATTAACCATGACATCATTAGTATCGTAATTGCACCCCTATCTTACATTGAAACTTAGCGATTGCTAGTTCATGTTTTACAAAAAATGTTGGGGACAATTCAACAGTTACTTAAGAATCCATCTGGCGAAATAGCGGAAATAGCAAAGTATTTAGATGCGCGCATCTTGAAGGTGTGAATGGCGTACATGGCATGAATGAGTACAATATGTTTTTTAACATGATCTTAGGTACGAAAAACAATAACCAACCCGCTGCTTGGAACGACGAATCCCCTGTCCATGTGAATTATTATGGTAAACTCCTCGCTAAAGCCCTGAGTTAATCACAATAATTTATTGAACGGGCAATTTTCACTATCATTATCATTGAGTGGTTTCATTGAAAGGGGCACTTAGATGCAGCGTGAGATTTTATTGCAAAATTATGCATTTGTAAACGTAACATTTCCGTTTGTATGCCAAATGTGGTTTGGCGAAAACGGGAATATCAGAAATATATCTGTCGAATAACCACTGCTTGAAGACAGTTATTTCATAGAAAGACGTAGTAGGTGGTCAAAGGAGTCAGTTTAGGGACATGACATTAATATGCATCCCACACACTCGGGCTTTTAAATAGAATTTAATGCAGTCGATTGTCACTTATTGCCAATAGCGTCAATCAACTACAGATTTTACATTCACCTCAGGAACCATTACAGATAGGAATACAGATAGGATTACAGCTTCAGGAATATGTATTTAGCATCACCAAGGCTTTACACGACAAGACTTTATTATGCTTATCCTTGAGCAATAGTCCACAAGCCTTCGGTTCAAGGTAATTAACAGCTGTAGTTATTGTAGCCACACATATTTCTGACTGTGCAAACGGTTTCGGTCATAAGTGAATCACTCACTCTACTATATTCGCATGTGAAAACTGCTCAATAAAACTCATTGCTCTACAGCAATTGCACACATCACTCGCATACTTATTTGTGCAACAGTGAGATTCTGGTCACGTGATCAGTGTCAACAATGTTTGATTTTTTATGAATTGTTACTAATTCAGTGGTCAGAAGAACTCAGTCGATGTCATATAATAATCAGACCTACATTGTTATTGACATCATATGTTATTCATCAGAAAGGTGAGAGAGTAGGAAGGTAGATCTAGATAATATGCACATGCCGCCGAAAAATCAAGTTGGCTTTCAATTTCATTACTTATCTTAGGAGAAATTGGACATCTCATAGCCAGTGCTTTACCCCTCTGTCTACATATTCCTCGCTTTCAGACCATGGTGAGTGACAAGTCGTTGAGACAGTTATCAAAACCTGACGGAATTCAGATGACCTGGAATATGCTGTGTATTGCCTTAGAGTTGACTGTTGAGCTAGTACCAATCTGGCCCTGAAATAGGCTTTGATCATGTTGAGTAGGTACGTTTGGTGTTGGGAACATGGGCTGCCAGTCTATATACTTTGATCTCGTATTCTAGGTGCTAGAGGTCTTGGGACAGGCTTCCTGTAAGAATTGCAACGAATTAACAGATATGAGATGTGATAAAAAGTTGCTCGTGAAGCCGTCTAGCCATGGTGTATTCTCATAGCTGTGATGGCAAGATAACCTGTCACTGGTAATGCTCCTATATATGTCGGGCTGACAGGTGTAAATCATACACTGATGACATCACAACACATGGCGAGTTATATCAATAACAAGTGTGCTGTTAAAATGTTCCTTTGTTCATAAACAAACATTGTCACAGTATGGTCAATATGAACTACTGTCAGTCCTGCGCACATTTACTTTCTATCACAGTGATGTTACAGCTGTATCAGACAGATAGACACTTGAAGGATTACAGATACACTTGCATAGTGTGGACTTTTATGACACTTGAGTTAAACTACATTAACACTTAGTGAACATATGTTATACGCACCATTAGCAAAGGATTATTTACTCATTACTTCAGCTTTTTGGGACTTTTTGGAGACGAGGCGAGGCCCCTGTTGTTCTTATTATGTGCCATAGATTCACGAAATTTACATTTTATAAATACCCATGTGGCCAATGATACCTGTACTCAAGATTTCAGCTCTCTGGAGCCATTGGAGATATCGAGAAACAGAAAACCGGATGCTGTATGCCAGATACCGGAAGTGGTAACACAATTTCATGACTTAACATGCGTAATTAGCCTGAACATGTGTACTGTGTGTACATGAACCTCAGAGTAAGGCAATTATAGCCAGCACTGACCGTACCAAGAGCTTACCAAATGACCACCGGGCCTTGACAGATTTGAGGTCCGAAAATTGATAGTTAAGCTAATTTTACATTCAGTACCCCTCTGAAGAATAGTAAAGAAAATGCACAACATAGACGCCAAGTTTGAATTGAACAGAAGTAAACTCTTGTTTCATTTATTAACTTACGGACACATACATATTTATCTATGTGAGGAACATCGCATTTTACTTTTAGAAACGTAGTATTTGAGTTCTGGGATGTGCTTTTCACCTCTAGAGATCCTGCTCAAGGTATAATTGAGGAACAAAATGCCACAGACAACGATAAAGTATACTCAAAGACAACAATTAACTTGTTAGCATGTACTTGGAACTGATTCAAGGTAAACCTAGGAACAGGAACTGCATCAGTGTAATCAATTTACATGGTCTGTGTAAGATTATCTTGCTGAAAATATTCCATTGATAAATAAGGCATCTCTTAGTATATTCTTGAGGCCAATATTTGTCTCGTGTCTGTAGACACCAGCCGGTTGATGTGTTGATGTGTCTCTTGTTCTAAGAGGGAACATGAACTTGTTCACATCAATTGCATTAACTTCCATTAACAATCCAAACGAATATCCATTTCCTTAGTACCATTTTCTCTGGCTGATCAGCTGATTACAATTAGTCTATGGCGTAGCTTGTGAAATTAAAGTGGCTTTGTATAACATCCGGGAAACTCGTTTATAAATCACTTTTATTCTGATATCGCTACCCCTTGATCCACACAAAGCAATAGCCGTGGTCGTCGGATGATTAAATAGAAGTTTTGTACTGCAAGATCATGTATTGTATTGGTACACTCTCAGATTAGAATGCCATAGAATTGTTTTCAAGAACGTTTATTCTCGACTTTTTTTTTTAGGTTAAGCCATTAGCATTTCGGGGCCTAACAGAGAAAGGTAATTGAACCGGATATTGGAAAGAAACCGATTTCCTGTCGACACGCAATTTGAGAATGTAATGGAAAGTTGAAGTCTCCTGGACTCTCTCGGGAGTTCACTCCTGAAATCAGACAGACGTTAAGGTCTATATTTTAGTAGTTTGAACGAGTTACATTTCCGTGCATGAGAGAGAAAAACACACGTTAACAGGCTGAAGAACAAGTTTATACCAGCATGGCAGGAAACTGAAAGACATCAAAACTCAAGTAGAGGTATTTTGAATACCATCTGCATTCTTTAGCTTTCCTTATCTGTAATATCTGTTTTTCTGAATGCAAATGAAGCTCGAAGAGGGCTCCCAGTCTTAATTGTTAGTCTTTAATTCGTTCTTAACTCTTATTGTCAGACAACCATTTCATCAACTTGTTAAACAGTAAAAGATTTCAAGAGCTATAGAAAATGTTATTGTTTCAAATACATGTTTTGGGAAAACATACTTATGATATCAATTGCTAGAGACATATTTTATCTACAACATGACATATGATAAACAGGTTTTATATCACCACAATTGACGCGTGTCAATAGATTCTGACGTCATATAAACATATTTTCGTTTATGCATTTATAGCAACCCACGTGAAAATCAATCTTCTCAACTGCAGGTTACCAATGTCACGCATTACTGAATGTGACACATGTATTATGTATATAACCTCAATGATAATATAAGTCAAGCAAAATACAAATTAGGGTACACATTTATTTCAACCTTTGTAGGTATTCCATAATAATATAATTAAATAGTAAATAAATAAACGCCAACGTCTGTATTGTTCAATAGTTTTAGTACTCATATACAGTCCTTCTCTTCTGTTTGTTAGTTTGTTAATTAAGGTGATTTCTCAAAAGTTGCATGATGTCTCCAACTTACCTCATATTTAAACTGTATTATCATTTCATATTCTAACAAGCACTCCAAGCAAGTCTTAGCATTTTGTATTATTTTTGGGACTTGTTTGGAAATTTGGTTGTGTTTCTTTGAATATTATTTTAAAATTAATGTAATCATTTCCTTCATGAATACATAAAGTGTTCATGCAGTTATTGCTCTCTAGTATGCCTACTGGGAACACCAGGACATTGTGTCAAGCAAGCTATTTTTCATTTCATTCACATTTACATTATTAGTCTTAGACTCTATTAAATACTTCCACATGAGCCCTGCTTTACCTCATTCATAAGTTATTTCTTTAAATTTTACATTCCTATAATTCGTTTATGACATGATTTTGTCAAATCCGTTATTTTGGTTTGTGAGATTATACAGGAAAATGTTGTTTTTAATTATGAGTTGATGTTTTCCGTAAAACATGCCTTTAAAAATCATAGTTTTCTAATCTTCATAACTTAAGCAATATAGGAGAATGAAATAAGACGATCACAGTAGACATCCAACCAACGTTGTCATGTGTCAAAGTTTAAAAGTCCAAAAAGGTACAGGATATCAAGCATATTTTATTTACTTAAATTCCATAATTTTAATGTTAACTTCAGTGCCAAACATTCCGTTTGCATCAGTGATTTTATCTTGCAATGTACATGTATGTTTGAAAAGACATATTCATTAAAAGTATCATAACCTTAACAATGAAATTATGAGTATCAAAGACATTCAAACTGGTTTTATCGGGCAACAGTGTTTTGTTTTAAAAGTTTGGCATCATTTATTTGCTCAAGTAATATATGTTGAATTACAGGGCGAAATTCGTAGTTTTATTCTTATTACATGTGGATTTATTAAGAAGACGTGATCATCCAATTTGAACAACTAATTTTTATCATTCATGCAAATTGAGTCTTTTGGTAGAAATTATTCAGAAACAAACGCAGTAAGTCCAACATGTATGTACAAACTCTTAGTATTTAAATTGCAACAAACCACCAATGACAACTCACAACTTACAATCTCCCAGTCGGAACAAACACCTTTCAAATCGTATCTCCTATTATAGAGAATTTAGTAAGGATTGATTCAAAATGTCGAACTTATGTTATTATTTGTAGTGTTTGTAAGTCAAATGCCGTTGGAAAACACATCCATTTTGTTTAAAGGGTGAATACTTCTTATTACTAACTTGTATGCCATTATTATCCACAATGAAATTATAAGCATGTCACTCAATCTGATGTAATGCCACAATACTTATTTATGCATCACATGCAAATCACATGTTTCTTTATCCAATTCTTCTTGGAATATCATGCCAGGCAGCTTAATTAATTGTATGATCTTCTGGTATTCACACTCAAACTCCTCACAGTGCTGCTACGACTCTCCTGCGTCAAGCTTTTATCAACACTGCACTCGGAGCCTTGACCTCGAACTAGCTCAAGTTGACCCAGCGTTACCAATGACGCTTTGGCATTATTTTTTACAGATTATCATAACTATACTTATCTTATGTACGTAAACATATCATTTTCAAAGTTTAATTATGGATGTTTTATATGCAAATGATAAATTTAGACGTTTGAACAAATCGCATTTCATGCAGCTGTTATCCTCGCGCATTAATTTAGCTTGTTTACTTCTGTGTACTCACAGTGTTGTTACGGTGAAACATAGTTCCGGATCATTTTTGCTATTTTTATGAATATTAACAAGTTATTCTATAAATTTAATATCGATATCATTTACATTAAGTGACAATAGCATTTTCATTACATTAATCACATGTTACAACTTCTTGAAAGTGGTAAATTTTGATGGTCAAGAATCCTGACCAAGATCGTCCGTGAACCCAGGGATGATAGTTGATCAGCCCTGGGGACGAGGTTGATTCACACTGTTACTGTGTTATAGTGATTGCTAAATTCTGCTCACATGCACAAATGACTAAGGATAATAATAATAATAATAATAATAATAATAATAATAATAATAATAATAATAATAATAATAATAATAATAATGCAATGGTTTAGGTATAGATTGAACTTGTCTTGTTACCTATTGGGGAGGCTACTTTGTCTGAGATATTGATTGATACATGCAAACGGAGCTCTTTCGAAATTTTATGAGTGTACTTTTTTCTATTTATCTGTAATTTCTAGCTTTCGATTAATGTTGATGAAATCAGGAGACATGGGACATGCTTAACTTACAACTTGTTACAACTTGTTACAACTTGTCTTTGTTAATATTTTCTTAATTAATCAATCATTTATTACAAGTATCAATATATACATATTCTTTCATATACTGTCCTATGTCATGATAATTACATTTGGAATCAGTCTCGTTGATTAAGTTTACATTACCAAATATGTAAAAAAAAATATCACTTTCAGAAAAGTTGTTAAACATTTAAAAATAGAAAGGTAGATAGCATACACAATTAGTGCTGTCAGTCAATAGTAAGAACATGATCCATTTACAATAATTACTGATGAATGAAACGATAAGTGTTTATGGAATCCAAATGCTGATTAGCTTACATGTATGGCTACTGGTTTTGAATGTCATGTGCTTTTTTTATATCATGTCATCTGATTGCTTCACTTGTCAAGTTTTATGGCACCCTAAAGAATTGTCTGTTACCACATGAAAGAAATAATTGAATTTTATTGATAGGGTATTTTCAGATAAATTATGTGAACAAGTGGGCATTCTTTATTGGATGCTTTGAAGTCAAATCCTTTGCTCTGAGGAATTTAATAAGTCGATGATTTAAGTGTGCAACTGTTGAATATCAATTATTCTTGCTAAAATAATATAACTATGGTTGAAGTCAAAACACATCGTTTTCTATCGGAGACATACGCTTGTTACAAGAGTTTATAGTACAACATCAGGTTGTCAACAAGTATAAATTATATCAAGTAAAAAGACAAAGAGGGATAATTAGCCGTCAATCGGGAGACAACATGCAGTATGAAACTTTATAGCTCTAGTTGCCACCATGCAGGAGGAAAAATGTATGTGGTAGCTTCACACTAAGTGAAATGACTGAGGTAGAACAGGGAACTGGTCTCCAGACAGTCTTCTGCAGACCCACAGCCATCTCTATGGCCTCTCTATCCAGTGACATGTCTTCCACCGCCACCGGAACCGAAAAAATAGCGTAATTGTGATGTCACAATAGACACCAGCGTTCTTCAGCACTATACAAAGACTATAACTTCTCTGTAGTGTCACTTGGTCTTATGAGTTCAATCCGAACGAAACCGGTCAGCACTCTACAAACACCATTAGACTTAACTTGGTTCTCCTGGGAAGAATATCCTCACATTGAATCTCATCATACACGTGTATCTGATGAAATCTTCACCTCAATTCCTGTCTACTCACTACTAACTACTAAGGCCATGTCACGGAATGAATAGCAGATCACCTATAATTAAATCGTCAAAGTAGTTATTGATTACATCTAATAGTGTGATCCTCTCCTCAAGCACTTTCGATTTATGAGGAATAAAGTCACTACGGAAACAGTTTTCATTGCAACAATTAGTCCTTTTGTAGACCACAATGGCAATAATTGTCTCAGTGGTTTCTGTCTGATTCCGTTACTGTATGTCAAATATCCATTACAAAAACTCATGCATTCGTGATGATGTTCATTAAGTGTAGAGTTGTATATCTATCATGTGAATTAATATCCGTTTTGCTTATAGTGAGCCAATGAAACAGAATGAAAGATCCACACAGGTCCTTAACAAATTAAATTATTAAAACTATTTAAACAGGATCCATAAACAGAAAAGAGGGTGGAATCCGCTAGTAAGATCCTTCTGGATTCCTCCCCAAAGTGGACGGATCAAGAAAATGGATTCAACCTATTTTTGTCCTGTGATAGACAGTTTTGTTTCAAAGACCACTCATATGCGGGATAAAAAATGAAGTTGGATATACATCTAAAAACATTCTTATTGGGGATAACAAGTCAGTTTTTCTAGCTGTAACTTTTCCCGAATGATGTTGTGAAGGGTTTATATTTAGGTAAAGGATTTACAGCTCTAGGATAACTTTCAATCAATGACATTGCACGAACATAAAGACCCAATTTCCTGTGCATTTGGACATGGATCAAGGTCCACAGAATAGCTCAACAATAAAATAAGGATTTCAAAGAGTGAAGAAACGATTCTTGACTCACCTGAAAAGCCTTCGCCAAAGATTGATAATTGCTTTAAAATGGAGATGGTGTGTGTGACTATCCCAACCTTAAAGAACAAGCAGAACAAAAAATCATTTACCTCATTTCTTGACAATATGTACGGTAGAAGTATAACGTTAGAAGTTTTGTGCATGTATTACTTAACCCAATGTTTCTGAGATGTATCTCTCATTATTACTCTGATTTGAATAGTAGGGTCTCCTAGGAGCGTAGCAGAGCCGTGAATGTTTCACTTCCTTAAACCGAAGGTCTCATTATTTTACTAATGATTACAATAACTTCTCTGTGCTACTGTAACAGGGTGTACTATGAAGTTTGCTGCTACATTAGTGCAGAAAAGTAAAGAGAAAAAGTCTGAATGTATCAGTGAATTTACTGATAATTATGATTAATGACGTGAATATACAGGGAAGTTAAAACGTTACCACTGGCTGAAACTTTTATGCGTAAATCTGTCGTTTACCGAAATTTAAATGTGCATCAAATCAAGTATATCATAAAATGTAATACAAAATTGAAATATTTCTGCATGTACAAGTACACAAATTCGAATCAAAACGTCAGGCTTTCATATATTTACGTCTGTATTAATGGTTGTCTTGATGAGTACTTCAACATTTCGTTTGTCAGCCCAATACATTTGTGGTGTCCGTATGCATATCTGACAGAAATTCACTGACATTGTTGTGTTTCATAAAAAAAGTGTCTCGAGCATAATCGTATTGTTAAACCAGTTGGAAAATCTATTTAACTGACTCTCTGACCATTAGCGATCATTGTGGCATGGGATTGTGGCATGATCTATTATTACCACTACAAAAGGGTGTCAATCTCTACCTTATAAGCATTATTGCTTATTGTTTTAAAGAAAAAAACATATTCATATGTGAAGCATTATCAGAACCATGGAGGTTTTCAGATGTTGACTTTCCTAAAGGAACAGCAGTTTCACCAATGGAGGTTAATGTCAACGACTAAATAGAAGATTATCAAATGTTATCACTTCTTTAAGAGGCAGTTATTAAGAGGATATCTATCTTTTCTTGACTAATACCATGTTTATCTCATCGATTGAGGTAGAGAAGTTATATTTTCACGAGTGGCGCAGCCTCACGAGATAAGATAAACATGGTATTTATAAAGAACTGACGGACATTCTTTTTATTATATGATGCTATGATCGTAAGTAGGTCCGAAAAGGGTCGTTTTCTCGCAGAACGGTCATGGGAACAGCAACACTGTGATGTAATAAGTCAATTCGCCGCGTGTTCGCAGTGAAAATATAAGTTGATTTCACTGTAGCTTTATTTCACTGATAAATCCCAGTATTTCATTGCTTGTCATATTATAAAAGCTTTAATAACTTCTTGGGGTGATTCTATAACTTCTTTAACAGTGCGTACTTCCTTCAAACAAGTGCCCCGTTTAATTGTAAAAGAGACATCTTTCAAGTTACCTGATACCACTCAAAACCATAGTACTGGGTGAGAAAGTTGGGATCTTTTTTGGACACGGACTGGCTCTGGACTACAATTGTAGGGTTTTTCTGTAAACTTCGAACTTTCATCTGTAAAAATGACATAAGAAAAATCGTGCTCCTTCATTTGACGACACCTTTGGGGTATCGGTCATCAGTGAAATCTTTAATGACGTAGCCAGAATTGTTTAATGATCGTATTATTCGCTCATTCTGATACTTCAGGGGTACCTAGACTTGCAACCTTACATCAATATGTTTGGAAGACCAATTTGGATAATGTCAGGATGGATGCTCTGTCGTCTGTCATCATCAGGGAGGCATGACCGCCGGAACCAAGCTTGACCTCTTCTCCTAAACCTGCTTCACGTTTCTTAATATTTTTATAAATGGTTCAACTATGTGATACACACGAGATCATGAATTGATCCCATGCCCTATTCATACAATGACGGGAGACGATAGCTCTGAGCCAATTCTGCCATTTTCTACTTCTGAATAGTCTTTGTAACGAGATGACGTAAACACGCTCCTGGCTTGGACAAGGGAGATAATTACAAAGCAACTCGGGAAATATTTTCGATTAAAAGAAATTTTAGATCTGTTCTAAATAAGCCGGATCAAATTTACTGAAAGTATCTGATGTTGCAATTTATCTGATCAACACTGACAGTGATACAGTTTTATCTTACTATGTTATACAACAAAATACTTCATTACACACACGTTATTGCTTTAGAACAATTACTATTATTGAAAGCAAATTAGATGAAACACATACATTTGATTTGTTGTTAAAGTTTGTACGAACTTGATTATATAATTTGAATGACCTATTTTAAAGGGTAGTATTTCTCAAAAAGCAAAATATTAGTGTAAAGTAACAGTGTTACAACTGTATGTAAAAAGTGTATGTTAGCAACCTTTTGTCATGGGTATACCGTGGAACATTAACAACTATTATATGGAGCAATAGGAAGTTTATCCAATATAGACATTTAACATACATCTCCCCCGCCCTGGGGATAACAAATGGCAATATATCTAACACTTAAATAATTTAAAACCATTCTGATGTTTTTGTAAAAAAAATTAAGTCTTAGCTATAATTGTGTTATACAAACTTGTTGTGAGCTACAAGTGGTGACCTTTCTAACATTTTACGAATTTGCATCGTGGTTTATAAAAATGTGTGTTATGTTCCTTTAATATTGTTTTGTTTGATACATTGATTGCATGGCATCATTAAAATGAAATGACATGAACAAAAGTCAAAGCAGATTAGTTTTAGTTTTAGAGAAAACAATGGTGACATTTCCAACATATAACAACTCTTTTTTTCTATTGTTAAATTATGATTTTTGTTTTTCTTCTACAGCTATGAGATCATTAAAATACTAAAAAATGGAACAAAATGGAAAAACATGTAAATATCTTATAAGTGAATATTCCGTGTTGTTTACTTTGATATGAACATACAAAACTAAAACTTGTTGAAATCGACAGGTACTATGCATGATACTTGATACTGAGGTAGATTCTGTATGTAACAAATACACTTGGTTGGTATGACCAAGCTCTTATATATTTTACTAAACGATGATAGTTGATAATGATATTTGTCCAAATAATTTATGATCGACATTTCCCATGTATTACTTAATCCATGTATTACAGTAATCCTTTTAGCAAGTGACATTTACATAAACATCAGCGAGCCATAATCCAAGAGGATATTGGAAACTACTCACTTCAAAAACAGAAGAAAGGGAAGTTATTATTACATTACATCTGTCTGAACTGTTTTTCCCCAGTCGTTATTTGTATTGACATTTCACGATTGGTTATCCACAAAGAGTGCTTAGTTTTATTTTGTTTCTCCCAGCATTATCATTTATAATATAAATATGGTATGTAATTAAATGGAGGATAATTTATGTTTTCAGTATGATATCACTTATCTCTCATCGAGTTACGGAGTAAAGCCTATATCTTCAAACTGAGAAAACTCATTCATATATTTAAAACTTAAAACTTATTCTTATATTTTACACTATTCTAGGAAATACTAAATGAAGATTAAAATAGCATAATTTGTCGACGGCAGTAGTGTTATTACTCCCGACGACTCATTAATTTGGCGACCCTCACGTTTCATTTTGGATTTATGACATTATTTAAATACCTATCTGTTGACTAGACCTACTTTTCCTTACCTCCTATTGGTAATGCTATTTCAACCTTAACACAGACGAACTTGAAGATTGGAGAAGGGGTGCGTAAAATCCCTTATCCAAGGGCCGGTAAGTCTAGGTGGTCTCGTGACGTCACTACCTGTTCAGGCCACTCTCCTATTAGTTGCAGAGCAAGACAGACGTGTTTGTTTTGTTCTGAGACTGGGTATTTTTAGCGACTTTGTTGCTAACTTGCTAGCTATCTCTTACTATTTTGAGGGATATTTTCAACTGCTATATCTACAATTCGTCCTTAGCAGATTGTTTAACAATCTGTTTTAGTAGGTGTTGGGGTACAAGGGCCTTGTTGACATGTGCTGGATGTGTGGCTTCCCGAGAGGTGGCTGCTTTCCTTGCACGTGCAGCTCGTGTCTTTGTGTTTCTCTCACCTGTCTTCATTGACTGCTTCGGTTCACACGCCTGGTAAGGCGTACCCTCCGCCAGTCACCTTCGACTGTTGGTTGTTGACTCGCTTCGCCATACGCCTGTGACTTGCTTTGCTTGTCATTCGCGTCCGCCAGTCATACGCCTTCGGTTCGTATCAACTACCTACGCGTTTCGCCAGTCACTCACCTAGCTTATCACTACGCAAGCGGACCCTTCGCCAGTCATTCACCTTTGGCTTGATTCTACTGTACTAGCATCTACTCGCCAGTGTCTCGCTTACGCCAGTCACTCGCTTCACTAGTCTATCACCTTAGGTTAAAATCAACTTGACTCGCTACGCGGCGAACCCCCCTTCGACAGTATTCCCCTTTGGCTCGATTCTACTTGACTCGCATCTACTCGCCAGTGTCTCGCTTATGCCAGTCACTCGCTTCGCTAGTCAATCGCCTTAGTTTGAATCAGTGGGGTTCGTTTCGTCTCGCCAGTGATTCGCTTCGCCAGTTAATGGCTTCGCCTACCATTCGCCTTAGGCACAATTCTACTTTACTCGCATCTACCCGCCTGTGTCTCGCTTACGCCAGTCACTCGCTTCGCCAGTCCATCGCCTTAGGTTGAATCACTTGACTCGCTACACGGCGAACCCCCCTTCGACAGTATTCCCCTTTGGCTCGATTCTACTTGACTCGCATCTACTCGCCAGTGTCTCGCTTACGCCAGTCACTCGCTTCGCTAGTCCATCGCCTTAGGTTGAGTCAGTGGGGTTCGTTTCGTCTCGCCAGTGATTCGCTTCGCCAGTCACTCGCTTCGCCAGTCTTTCGCCTTAGGCTCGATTCTACTTGACTCGCCTCTACCCGCCAGTGTCTCCCTTACGCCAGTCACTCGCTTCACCAGTCTATTGCCTTAGGTCGAATCAACTTGACTCGCTTCGTCTCGCAAGTGACTTGCTACGCCAATCATTCGCTTCGCCAGTCATCCGCCATAGGCTTGATTCTACTTGACTCGCATTGTCTCTCCAGTGCCTCGCGTAAACCAGGCACTAGCTTCGCCAGTCTATCGCCTTAGGCTCGTCGCTTGCGTTAGGCCCGATTCGATTTGACTTGCATCGTCTCGCCAGTGACTTGGTTCGCCTGTCATTCGCTTCGCTTGTCATTCGTTTCGTTAGGCTTTCGCCTTTGGTTTGTATATTTGATTAGTCACGTCTCGTAAGTGGTTAACTTAATCAGTGTAAGCTGGTTCGCCAGTCACTTATCTTGACTCACCATTACTTGATATTGACTTTGTCCTCTTCGAGTTCAGAGCCTTTGTTTCAACTCTCTCGATTAACTATCGGAGGAGTTTGTTGGTTCTTAAGCTACGCTACTTAAGTGTCTCGCGTTAGTGATTCGCCTCGTCTACGCTACGCGTGCGAGTGTCTCGTCGTTCGCCCTCCTGCGTAATTGACTCGACTGTCACTACCTTTCGTCTACGTCACGTGTGTTACGCCGGCTCCGCCATGTACTCCGCTTTTTGCGCTAATTGCGTAGGGCTTGATATTGACTTTGTTCTCTTCGAGTTCAGAGCCTTTGTTTTCAACTTTCTTACGCTACGCTACTCAAGTGGTTTCATGTTAGTGATTCACCTCGTCTACGCTACCCGTACGAGTGTCTCGTCTTTCGCTCTCCTGCGTAAGTGACTCGACTGTCACTACCTTCGTCTACGGCACCTGTGTTAGTGTTTTGCCTGCTCCGCCATGTACTCCGCTTTTTGCACGAATTGCGGAGGGATGTCACGGCCATTCGCAAATCCGTGGCCGATAGGGCTTCGCTTCAGAAAAGTGCGTCGTCTTATCCGAATCCGCTAGGGATTCGAGAGATTCGCTCTCTCCCCCTTCGCGTTCGCGTTCACGTTCTCATCCGCGGACTCGCGCTTTGTGTAATTAGATCGACTTAGGTGTTTCGCCAGTTAATTACTTTGTCTGGCTGTTAATGGATATTGACTTCGTTCTCTTCGAGTTCGGAGCCTGTGCTTTCAGCTGGTTGCCTTGCGTATACTCACTTAAAGCGTCTCGTCGTCTGCTTTTCTTGTGAGTCTTCGTTTTTGGTAATTAGCTATCGGAAGGGTTGTTGTTCTCACGCTACACTACTTAGGTGTTTCGCGTCAGTGATTCGCCGGTTTTTCAACTCTGTTGGTTTTTCTTTAACTTCGCTTTAACACCCCCCTCCCTGTTGGGGTAGGGGGGCAGTGTGTTGATCGGAAATTGAGTGGCAGGGTTGTCTCTTAGATCCGCTTAGCGGTAGAGATAGTATCTCCCGGGCTGTGCCTTGACCTCACCACAGGGTGGAGGACTCGTAGGTTAGCTTAACCTCAGGGCTAGTCGCTGGTCTCGTCACTACCATGTATCTACTGACCCGCCTCCATGCGGTGGGATTCTAGGCAAAGTAGGTCTAGTCAACAGATAGGTATTTAATAATAGTACGTTTTTGATTAAACGTAATTATTTATACTTACCTGTTGACTAGACCTACGCTCTAGGCCCTCCCATCCTCCCCACTTGGTCTGTCTTGCCTTTTGGGACTTTCGGAGAGTGACCTGAACAGGTAGTGACGTCACGAGACCACCTAGACTTACCGGCCCTTGGATAAGGGATTTTACGCACCCCTTCTCCACTCTTCAAGTTCGTCTGTGTTAAGGTTGAAAAAGCATTACCTATAGGAGGTAAGGCAAAGTAGGTCTAGTCAACAGGTAAGTATAAATAATTACGTTTAATCAAAAACGTACTATTATAAACTAGCTATTATGAAACATGAAATGATCTCTGAAATATAATATTTCTTCTATCTATCTCACCTTAAATGAAATAAAGCATATAAATTAAGTATTATGTATTACATAACTACATGTTATAGGTGTATATTTAAGTACATTATCAGAATATTATCAATAGTTTCAGCATCATTTGATAATTGATATAGTTAAATAAATCTATACTAACGTTCAAAAGAAACTGCATACTTTTTTAAACACGGGTTATTGTCATGAACTGTTTAACCTCACCTATCATCAAACCTTCCATCATTGATTATTTGTTGTGTGGTTTGATCAACTCTTTTGTATGATCGAAATGCATCTGTGCTGTGTATAAGCCCTTGGTTTAATTCAAATTGAAGATTTATAACAATAGCTTTCTAAACACGTTTATAACTCATTTCATTAACAAAAAACATCTTATTAAACAGGTCGTCTTTAGAGTTTTCTTGTGATGTCTACATCCATAAAATAAGTATGAAAAGGGACGTTTTTAGGATTTTTTATTTAACTTATATATCCATAGCAAAAGCTGAGTTGGTGTATATTTCAGTTTGCTATGATCTGAGTCTCGTGCAAAGCAAATTTTAATAAGTGTTTCTACAAATTCAATTGTATTCAGATTGAAGGTTTGATTTACCTAGATCCAACTGACAATCATACTCTAACAGACCTTGTCTAATTCTAATCCAGTGTTCTATCACAATAGCATCGATCTGAATTCCAAGACAAACACCAAGATGATTATACCTACTGGAAAAGTCTTGTCGTTGACAAGAACTGAAAAGTCAAAGGTTCCCCTTTAAGCTGGGAATTGAAAAGAATCAATGGAGTCGATTACGAATGGGTTCATTTATCGTAAGGGTACGCAGCACATGATTTAACCTTGAATGAAATCAATGGATTGGAAGGACAAGATTTCCGTATGACAACTAAACTATTGTCAATCTGTGCATTAAATGGCACTTATCAATGCAATCTGTAAAAGTACATTGATGATCATACTATAATTTATTAATGTTGTGTGGGGTTTCAATACAAGATAAATTTATAATGAAAACGATTATTCGGTTTTATATTATATGATATATATTTGTTATTGTTTAAACCGAATGAAATAATTGTTTATGTTATATACACCTTAATTTAACAAAATCCTGTGCTGTGTACTATGTATAAATAAGTATTACATCATGGTGCAGCTGTCAGAATAATCATGAACATTATATTTGTGTAACAGAGTAACATCTCATCCTCGGTTACCCAGGGTGTTATGTATGCTCCGTTACTCTCCACTATATCACCCATGGGAAACTCTGTCAGCGAAATCTGTACTAAAATTACCCGCCCTTGGCTGGCGGGACGAAGTCAGTAACCAAAGAAAATACTCAATACGATAAGACGAAAATGGTCAAGGGAGATAACCGGTGACGGATGGCTAACAAAAAGACCTCGCGTGCTTCGCAACGAAGTGATATGAATTGTCATTGGCTCGCAGGTCCAAGCTGCGTAGCGGTTTGATTGGCTCTCTGGTGGAATTTCCCATGGGTGATATAGTGGAGAATAACGGAGCATATATAAAACCCTGGGTAACCAAGGATGAGTAACATCTATGATGTGAATGTTGCAAATGTTTCTTATCAATAGGATGGAATCATTGAAGGATGGATATGTGCATTCAACACCTTTCATTTGCATTAAAAATATGAATTTAAGTGAAATTGTGTTACCTCAATTTAAACAATAAGTATTTGTACATTTAAAATTCAATAGATTTAAGACAATTTAAATATGATATGTCTGCATTTTGTATTTTGAATAAACATATCAATGTAAAGCCTTACTCAACGTTGATTTTGTTTCAGATAATAGTATGCTGCTCCTAGTATCTACAGACAATATACATTTACAGCACGTGTACATCGAGGTACTGTTATGACCCAAAGCCGTGTATTTACACATGGACAAGCACATTTAAAAATAGGTGACATATAAAGGATAGAAGCGAGTTGATCCCAATAGTTGTGTATTGCTCGCATTAATTTTCATTCGTAGTATTTCATCATCTGCCTAGTAATTATGTTTAATCATCTCTAAATAGCGATATATATAAAGATGTTGCTATCATCAGGTCCAAGAAATAATTACCCAAGAATTAATTCAAAAGTTTTCATCTCCTACTGAATCCGACATATTTAATGTTGAGCCATGGCATGGTATAATAATTCAATCGAATTTTAACCTTAGTCTTGACTGTGGCAAATGAGTAATTGTTTATGCTGCAAATGTATCATGACAAACCAAATTGATTGGTTTTGAAATGTGAATATGTTGTATAGTTGTACTGGATACTTCACAATCACAACTTTCTATTGAAGAAGAGTGCTTTGGGAGTGTTGGTTATTATCCTGAATTGGAGAAAAGTCGATTGATGATATTTCAGAAGAAAGTTAAATAAATTTCAAATTAATCAGAATAGCCGAGCAAACCATTTGTAACCTTATTTTTATATTATTACAATAACAAAGAATTGTAATTCAAAAGGAGGAATATCTACGAGAACTACTGACCTGCTGATCTAAACATTAACAAGCACTAAACAAATTTAATTTTCTGAGACATTTAATTTGGTGAAGTAGACGTGACCCCCTGGGCCCTGAGTCAAATGGTCGCTTGATGTACAGTGTATCATTCTAATGGCCAAGAATTCAATTGTTCTGAGGCATTTCTCAAACAACTATCTTCTGTTATAACACAGATGAAACTAGTATATCTCTTTGTGTATACACATTCTCTCTTTAACAATGTTGTTACAACTATGTACATCAATATAATTACCGTATTCTTCATTATAAACGCCCTCTCCTAATAAACGCCCCCCTAAGCCATTTTTGACTCGCGGAAAATGACCCCTAATAAACGCCCCTCTTTTGTATCGACTTATCTTAAAAACATAATTACAAAATTGTATATATTCTCCTGGTTGTCATGATAATGTACCACTTGCTTGATAACGGTGTTAGTATCTGCATCGAAACGTCGCACTCATATCAATAAAGAAGTTGACAATCCATAGAACTTGTTCTCATTCATCAAACCAGCTTCTAAAATGCCCCTCAAAGAAATATCTCTTTCTACTTTCAAAGCTCCATGTTTTAACGCAATTGGTCTGCTTTCATCTTACATCAACATGTTATCTGGGCGGATAGGATAGGAACTGTTGGATACCTAGATTAGTGTTTGTGGGACACCGCAAAAGCAGAGCAGCTCCGAACCTGAGGGGCTCGCCTTGTTCCGCCTCCTCCACAGCAACAATAAAATCGGCAACATGGCTGTAACCAATATCTCATGACCTTGACCTTTGACATTCAACATTCAAAGATAATTATCACTTTTGAGTGTGTATATCAATCATGTAATGATTTAACAGTGTTGAAAGTTGTAACAGTTAAAGTAAAGCATATTCACAAATGTATGCTTAAGTTGTGATCTCGCTTTGACCTTGACCTTTGGCAGATTTTAGCAAAAACTTTTTCAAGTTTTAGTCTTTCTCCATAGTTGATATATACCAAGTAAGAGCCTGATTGCACAACGTTTTTTTGAAGAAATCGTGTTAACTATGATTTTTGTAGTAGTAGAACTCATGACCTTGAACTTTGACCTTGAGTGTGAACATGTCAAAATAACCCCCCAGTTGTATTAGAAGGAAATCTGTGTATGAGATCTTAATACCTTCTTGGAGAAAAGCTTTGTAGTGATTTCCAAACTGGTGAACATGACCATATCTCATGACCTTGACCTTTGATCTGCAAGGTCACACAACCAGTGATCAATTTTCATTGTGTATAACAATCATCTAATGATTCAAAGTGTTAATTGATGAAATAACTCACACAAATACATTAATAAGTTGTGATCTCACTGTGACCTTGACCTTTAATGGATTTAAGCAAAACCTTTTCAAATCTTGGCCTTACTCCATAGTTGATATACCAAATATAAGCCTGATAGCACAAGTATTTTCCAAGTTATCGTGTTTACAAGGATTATTTTGGAACTCGTGATCTTGACCTTTGACCTTGAAAGTGAACATGTCAAACAAAATTCCCCAGGGGTATAAGTGTGAAGTTTTGTATTTGAGTTCTTGAAACCTTCTTTGAAAAAACGCTATAGGCAAAACAAAACGCGGCAATGGGGGTGTAAACTGCACAAAAATTTGAAGCAGATCCGACTAACATATGAATATGAGTATTTTCTTAATTTTATTAGATATTTACGACTTTGTATGTTATAATCAAGCTTTCTTGAGATAATTGATAATTTCAACTAAATGTTGTACTTTCTATGGAGGTTCTTACTGAAAGCCGCATTAAAATATACATATAGATATCAGTATATCAACGGCAGAGTTTCTGAAACTCAGTGACAATGAGGCAGTATTGGGTTACTTTTTTTAATTGTTACAACGTGCACATTTTGTAAGGCAACAACATGTTGATACATGTACACTCTATGCATGTATTTAGGTATTCTTGTCCGTTAAACCCTTGATTAGTATGTTTACCCATCGCTTTACCATTAGACTTAACTTGGTTCACCTTTGAAGAATATTCTGACATTTAATCTACGTCATACACATGTATCTGATGAAATCATAAGTTGATAGAAGTAATTCACAGCTACACCCAAGCTCTCGACATATCCTCTGTGTACCTGTAATTCAACACTGCTGCTACTATTATCACGTGGTCGAAATAACTGACATTAAGCCCATAATGTGTCCATTAAATCTAAACCATATTAGAGGACCAAAGACGGAGATAATGTAATAAGGCATTAAATGTTGAGCTTTTATATCTTAACAATATAGTAAAGAAAGAATAAAGGGTTAAAACAGAGGAAAATGTAGTAATGTAAAGACATAAACGGGAGAGAGAGCTGTTATATCTCAGAACAGATTGAAGCTTTATATATGGGTCAAGGTCCGGAATTCGATCCACCCTGACTAACTGTTCAGTAATCCCGCTTGAAAGTAGTTAGAGCGACCTCAAAGGAAGAGTACAGTATACATTTTCTGGAATTGAAACACAAAAATAAAATGTTCAGTTGTAATTTTGATATCAGTAAGTATCATATCTATTAACGTTTTTGACGTTTGACAATTTTATTGTAAAAGAATTTATATGTTTTCAGAATTTGGCCATTTAGTCAAATTCTACTGTACGTTTGTTAGTGCTGAATTGAAGTATATAATATTGACTTCAGGTCTGTTTCCCAGTTAATTTTGGGGGCAATTGCTGGCACTTAACAAACATTATTAATGAATGTAATCATATATTCCCTCTTTATTTAATCTCCCAATGTAACTGTTAATTGGTTTCTCTATTTTAAAATCCATTTATTGAAGATTACTTCTGTCTTTCAGGTAAGTGTGATATATGTTATTCAAATTACATGAATCAATGTTACATAATAATTCAGACTTTTGGAGAGGTTGGTTAAACAAATTGACATTCACATCGTAACATTTTAAAATATTCAACTAAACATGCTTATCAGGCTCTGGGTTGTTTTACAACTTGAGATCATTGTAATAATACGCAGGTATTGCCAAATCCAACAAATGGTAACTTTATTATTTTAACCTCTGGTACAATAATCATATTGACGCAAATTATAAACTCATGCATTCTGTTCAAGTGGGGATGACCCAATTCAGCACGTCTTTGCTTTCCCGCAAACAAGAAATAAACCTTAAATGCGGCTACCTCAATTCACAGCAATAAATTTGATTAGCAAATTTGATTGAAGTTACATGCTTTCAACATGCTGTTTAAATCTCGTGGTTACGTTAAGTCATACTGATCTGTGTCTTATTGTCCAGGTCATGCCTGCAACTGATTAAATTCCATTGATTAACATGAAATTGATATTGATTGCGTTTTTGTTGGATGACGAGTCTGATCTGCAATGCTCTATACATTAAATATACAATGTTGTTGGAGTCACATATATCAAACTTTACAAAATATGTCATCTTATCGAGTAGGTATGATTGTTGCCGAAATTACTGTCTTAATACAAGATGTTTCACTATAGTGACGAAATAAATATTAAACTAAGGATTTCTGATGACAACCAAACAATGTCCCGCAACTGTAATACATCAATTAGTCAAACATAATGTTTTAAAAATTATCTTAAACATACACAAATTTTGATTGCAATGTTTATAAGGACGTATAACTATTGCACATGTACATTGGATGTGTTGTTTCAGTTACTGCACATGAAATGAAACTTGTTACAGTTTAACAGAATCCGTGCAATTGGCATGAGGTTTAAACCCTTAGTCAGATAGCCCTTCGGTTTGACCCATATCCATCACATGTTTACATCACTGAAGTATACTTCTCGACACTTTATTCATTGATCACTGGAATGACATTGTGGTTAAGTAGTTTTCTATAACTTTATTAGCGCCTCATCGTGCATAATATTAAAAAGAATTCAAGTATGCTTACATGACAGGGTACATGAACGTCTGTTACTGACACAGATCGGGACATGCCACATATGACACAAGACACACTGCCTTGATATTTGCCCACGCATCTAGGAAACTATTGTTTTTGTAAACATGTTGAGTTAATATATTGCATAACAACATTTTCAAATGAACAACATTCAGGACATGCCCAGAATACACTGCCTTCAGTACTGCAGCAGTAGTGTACATCATCAATACTATTATATGGGAGAAGAGGATAGAAGTTGTACACTCATTTCTTAATAGGCAATATCAATTAAAACACGCCTTTGTAAAGTTGCAAAGACGGCAACACTGTGGACAGTATTCACCACACTACATAATTTCTTTATAATGATGTTAACCATCATTTTAGCTTGCAATATAAAATCATGATATTATCACAACATTCATGTACTCTGGTTAATTAAGTTTATAAGAAATCAGAATAAACTCAACAACATCGTTAAGTTTTTGAAGATGAGTTCAACACGCAACGTTTTTTGTCACTGATCAATCATTTGAAAGTATAATGTAATTTCTTACTCTTCACAAAACCTCATTTGCAATTTTATGAACGAACACTTTACATTCTTTTGATGTTTCGTTTGTCTGCAAATTGCCTCTTATATGTTACTGACGACGTCGTTGTAATCCATGCATAAGGAATAACAGCTGGAACTTACATTTGTACATAGTACATGTACACGGTACATGTAACAAGTCAATAACTATATAACTTCATACAACACATTATCCTGCTCTTGTGGATCTTGACTTTAAAAGTAATATAGCAAATGTGTTTAGGTATCTGTTTAGGTTCGCCACCCACAACTACATTTACATCTACATGTTCATTTTCCATCTCAATCTATGTATTTACTTACGTCTCCCATTACGTCTACATTTACAATTACCCACACGACTACACGTACATCTAGATCTACAAATGCGTCTTTGCCTGTGTCTGCATTTGTATCAATATCTACAACTACATCTAATTGTATATTTACATCTACATATTCGCATTCATCTAAACATACATCTAATTACCATCTACAACTATGCCTACATGTAAATCATTATCGCGATCAACATCTACATACTCATTTACATCTACATGTTCATTTGTATCAACATTTAAATGTTAATTTGGATGTGTATCTATATCTACTTCCACATCTGTGTCTACATCTACATCAACATCTACATGTACATCCACATCAGGTTTGATATCTACATCAAATTGTCTACCGCTACATCAACTCTTATATCTACAGCTATATCAATGCCTATATCTTTAAATCAACATCGTGGCATACATCTATACATACATCTAGATCGACATCATCACCTACAACTACATGTCAATGTACATCTGTATCTACATATACATCTACGTCTACATTTACATCATTTTTTCTACATCAACCCCAACTCTTATGTCTAGATCTATACAATTTCTTCTTTTCATCAACTATATATTTTCATTTTCATCAACACGAGTTTTAGCTTCACAACAGTTATTACAATTTAGAGCAGTTATTCAATGTGGAGCACATTTTATTACAATTTGGAGCAGCTTGACAGTACGTTTTTCAAAATTGGGTTATTACAATTTGGAGCGGTTTTTATTACACTTTGGAGCAGTTATTACAATTTGGAGCAATTTTTTTTACAATTTGGAGCAGGTATTACAATTTGGAGCACAACACACCTTGTTAAATGACACATTCCACCTGATGCAGGTGTTAATATGTACTTCAGAACGTCCTGTATGTTCACAATAAATATTATGTTATCCAAACATCTTTTTTTCCTATGTACTTCATTTTCCCTGTTGTTAATTTAAGAACAAGCGTTCTTGTTCATATTTAACCTTCCAATGTAGATGTTTAAGTAATATTTTTCTTAGCAAAACAAACACGGGCGTTCGGATTTGCGCCTCTGTTTCTTCCCGTATTTACTTGTATCTGATTTAAGGTCAATCAAGTACTGAGTACATTATTCGCCACTGTTTATACACGAATATTATGAATGATCCACAACTCTGTAGAAAATTTCAACGAAATACCATGGAGATAATTAATGGTAAATTGTGTTGATTCATGGTAAAACACTCTACTCTTTTCACCAGTCTGTCAATCAATTAGTGTAATACAATACAAACCTTCAGAATGTTTTGACAGCTAATATCCAAGCTATAGATCAGCACGTGAGACAACAATCACAGGTGCTAACACACTCAAATCTTGAGATTCTTCCTGTTATTTGTTACTTACAACAAACTATGCCTGATTGACCTTAGGTATACGTTAGCTCCATTAAAGAAACGCTTGTTCCACATTGCTTTGAATACAACTAATAAGATTAATTCGAGTGCATCTTATCTGATGATTAAATCTGCTTAAATTCCTCTCAATCATTGTATTATTCATGATGTACCACACGCATCATAATCATCATGTTGTCAATCTTCACTATGTAAAAGAAGTTGTGGGTACACTTAAGTTTGTGATCCAATAGCTCTAATCAACATTAAGCAATGTTCCATCGATTAAGGTTAAGAAACAGGAATCAGGAATGTTGTTCATTTACACACTGTTAAGGTTTTCAGATTAATGACTCATGTAAACGCCATGAGATTGTGTTACAATTTCCTGTGTCTGGTTTACACATTTAATGTTCTAAGGAAGCGTGAACCAGTCCATTACACTTCGGCTACAGATGAGTACATGCCTGTCAGAAATTCACCTCACGTTATATTTAAACATATGTTAAATATGTTAAAAATAATAATTCTACCACAACCATCAAAGCTTACGATTTGGCTTGATCCAGGGACCTAAAGAAAAACTGTGTAAATCTGTCATCTCTATGATTACTAACTGGGAAGATATACAAAGTATAAGAAAGTGCTGCGTTTGCACATTCAAAATATTATTAGAAAACATCCAGCTGTGCCTCATCTACAATTGATTAATATATCATATTATAAATAGAAATTACATTACGAGTGAGCAGTGAATATATTGCAACGAAATATTATTGAAAAGTGCATGATTAAAGATGTTTTGATGTGAGAAAGGCAACTTTGTATCAACATTGTTGTGTTTGTCCTTTGGTATTGTTCCATTGGTATTTGCTGCCACTCCCCGTAAACTGCTGCCGCTGGTTACAGTGGAAAATTATTTGTTCTCCTATACCTTGAGCAATTATATATATGTATGATAGGATATACAGCTGGAGATATTGCCGGCACCGCGATTCGGGTAACACCAATGTTCTCAAGATGTTCAGTCACAGCTCGGAAATGGTAGGGTAGGGCATTATCGTCCATTAACAATGACCGACTTACACGTCTCTGGTCATCAAAATGACACATTTTAACTGGATCAAGGAAGCGACCGTCTGTAATTGTACCCCGTTGTTTAACCAAATTCCAACTCACACCATAACAAACTTTCAATGACTCGGAGGACAAAACAGTTATCTTGTACATCTTGTTTATAAACGGCAACTATGATTAGTTCTCTAAAAGAATTTAAGAACGAAAACATATATTATTTTTACATTAATGACTTCAACCAATAAAGATGGTGTTTATATTAATTGGTGTGTGTTAGTTTATGTTTATTTTGGCATCAGACGGATGGGAACGTTATGTTCATCATCAGAATTGTCTTTCACGAAGTTATTTGCAATGTCTTTCAGGTTGAAAAACACTTTGGAATAGAGAGCCAAAAAAAAAATGTTCCCTAAAATTTGTGGGGGTGCTGTACTTAACGTCCATAGTCCAAGTCTAAGTCTTTTGATTTTTAAAATAAGTTTATCGTGATCCCATTAAATGAAAGTAATAAGCCTGCTTTTTTATTTCTCAACAAAACAGAAGTGAACAAACCTGTACTTCTTTCCATAGTTTTCTAAATGGGTCATTGATATTTTATCTATATAAGGTAACGTAGTTGCTACTTCAATAACCATCACTGTGTACGGAGTTGTTTTACTCTCTGACATAACAACATATTGAATAAACTGTATGAATAAATGACAAATTGTGAAAGATTATATGCACAAAATGTGCAAGAGTGGCTTTAAAACTTTCATATTATTCAGCCATGGGCCAGGTTTGCAATATTGTTGCTCAGATTTACAGATAGCAATTGACCAAGCCATGAACAAATGTACGTTCTTACCCAAGTGGGTCCTGATATGACGGGTATTAAAGTTTTCACAATGATCATGGGAATTACAGTTTTTTTCTAAATAGAACTTGCATTTTGATTGGTTGTAAGAATTTCTTTAGGCCAATTCATTAATTGCTAAGTTATCCTATTTTAGGTTAATCACATAGATGAACAATTTCGAGCATATCCATTAAGCAAGTCACATGTCAGTAAAACATATAAAAGAGAAATTCTTAGTCAATCCGAGACAGTATGTATAATATTAAACTTTCAAGGTGAGTGAGTGAGTGACCGGCTGTACTGTACTAATTAATTGAACGGGCAATTTTCACTTTCAATAATATTCGGTGGTTTCGTTGAAAGGGGCACTTAGATGCAGCGTGAGATTTTATGTGAAGTTATGCATTTGTAAACGTAACATTTCTGTATGTATCTGGTTTGGCGAAAATGGGAATATCAGTGTTCTTGAAATATATCTGTCGAATAACCACTGCTTGGAGACAGTTATTTCAAAGGAGTCATTTTAGGGACATGCGATTAATATGCATTCCACACGCTATGGCTTTTAAATATAATTTACTGCAGTCGATTCAAGAATATGTATTTATCATCACCAAGGCTTTACAAGGCAAGACTTTATTATGCTAATCCTTGAGCAATATTCCACAAGCCTTCGGTTCAAGGTAATTAACAGCTGTAGCTATTGACGCCACACATATTTCTGACTGTGCAAAAGAGAGAATCACTCACTCTACTTTATTCGCATGTGAAAACTGCTCAACTGCTTTACATCGTTTGCACACACCACATCACTTATTTGTGCAACAGTGAGATTCCGGTCACGTGATCAGTGTCAACAATGTTTGATTTTTTTATGAATTGTTACTCATTCAATGGTCAGAAGAACTCAGTCGATGTTATATAGTTGCAAGATAGACATTCTAGATAATGTGCAGAATCCCACAACACATGCCGCCCAAAAATTAAGTTGGCTTTCAATTTCATTATTTATCTTAGGAGAAATTGTACGTCTCATAGCCAGTGCTTTACCCCTCTGTCTACATATTCCTCGCTTTCAGACCATGGTGAGTGACAAGTCGTTGAGACAGTTATCAAAAGCTGACGGCATTCAGATGACAGGGAATATGCTGTGTATTGCGGTAGAGTTGACTGTTGAGCTAGTACCGATCTGGCCCTGAAATAGGCTTTGATCATGATGAGTAGGTACGTTTGGTGTTAGGAACGTAGGCTGCCAGTCTATATGCTTTGATCTTGTATTCAAGGTACTTTAAATCTTGGGACAGGCTTCCACTAATAATTGCATAGAATAAACAGATATGAGATGTGATAAAAAGTTGCTCGCGAAGCCGTCTAGCCATGGTGTATTCTCATAGCTTTGGAGGCAAGATAACCTGTCACTGGTAATGCTCCTATATATGTCGGGCTGACAGGTGTAAATCATACACTGATGACATCACAACACATCGCGAGTTATATCAATAACAAGTGTGCTGTTAAAATGTTCCTTTGTTCATAAACAAACATTGTCACAGTATGGTCAATATAAACTGCTGTCAGTCCTGCGCACATTTACTTTCTATCAGATTGACATTACAGCTGTATCAGACAGATAGACAGACTTGAAGGATACAGCTGTATCGGTAATCTGGGAGAGATACACTTGCAATGTGTGGACTTTTATGACCTTGAGTTACACCACATTAACACTTAGTTAACATATGCTATAAGCACCATTAGCTAAGGATTATTTACTAATTACTTCAGCTTTCTGGGACATTTTGGAGAAGAATATGAAAATTGGTTTAAGGTGAGGCCCCTGTTGTTCTTATAATGTGCCACACAGTCACGAAATTAACATTTTATAAATACCCATGTGGCCAATGATACCTGTACTCAAGATTTCAGCTCTCTGGAGCCATTGGAGATATCGAAAAACAGAAAACCGGATGATATATGTCAGATACCGGAAGTGGTAACACAATCTCTTGAATTAACATGAGTAATTCATAGTTAAACTAATCTTACATTCAGAAGAAGAAGAGTACTGAAAATGCACAACAAATCCGCCAAGTTGGACTTGAATAGAAGTGAACATTTGTTTCATTTTTAAACATAAGGACACATACATATTCATCTATGTGAGGAAGATCGCATTTCACTTTTCGAAACGTAGTATTTGAGTTCTGTAATGCTTTTTTTCACTTCTAGAGATCCTGCTCAAGGTATAATTGAGACACAAATTGCCACAGGCACCAACGATAAAGTAAACTCAAAGACAACCATTAACGTGGTAACATGTACTTGAAACTGATTCAAGGTAGAACTAGGAACAAGAACTGCATCAGTGTAAGCAATTTTCATGGCTTGTATAATATTATTTTGCTGAAAACAATCCATTGGTAAATAGGGCACCTCTCAGTTTATTCTGGAGGACAGTATTTGTCTCGTGTCTGAAGACACCAGGCGATTGATGCATTGATGTGTCTCTTGTTCTGAGACGGAACATGAACTTTTTCAAATCAATTACATTAACTCCCATTAACAATCCAAACGAATATCCACTTCCCCAATACCATTCTCTCTGGCTGATCAGCCGATTACAATACGTCTATGGTGTAGCTTGTGAAATTAAAGGGGCTTTGTATAACATCGGGGAAAATCGTTTATAAATGAGTTTTATTCTGATATTGCTACCCCTTGATCCACACAAAGCAATAGCCGTGGTCGTCGGATGATTAAATAGAAGTTTTGTACTGCAAGATCATTTTTGGTGTTGCTATTCAGTACACTCTCAGATTAGAAGGCCATAGAATTGTTTTTAAGAACGTTTATTCTCGACGATTTTTTTGTTTAAGCCATTAGCATTTCGGGGCCTAACAGAGAAAGATAATTGGACCGGATATTGGAAAGAAACCGAATTGCTTCACAAATGCTGTCGACACGCAATTTGAGAATGTAATGGAACGTTGAAGTGTCCTAGACTCTCTAGGGAGCTCACTCCTGAAATCAGACGCACGTTAAGGTCTATATTTTAGTAGTTTAACCAAGTTACATGTCCATGAACGAGATAGTAAAACACATGTCAGCAGGCTGTGAAGCAATTTTATACTAACATGACAGGAAATTGAAGGACATCAATACTCAACTAAAGGTTGTTTGAATACCATCTGCATCCTTTAGCTTTCCTTATCTGAGCAGTAAGATCTGTATTTCTGAATGCAAATGAAACTCGAAGAGGACTCTCAGTCTTATATGCCTTTGAAAGGTGAATGTAATGTTACACTAACTTACAGGACAATTTGTTCTTAACTCTCATGGCCAGACAACCATTCCATCAACTTGTTAAACAGTGAAAGAATTCAAGAACAATCGAGTATGTTATTGTTTCAATATGGAAAACATACTTATGATGTCAATCGCTAGAGACACCTTTTATCTACAATATGACAAATGATAAACAAGTTTTTTATCACCACAATTATCGCGTGTCAATAGAATCTGATGTCGTATTGACTGATTTCGTTCTGCAGGTTACCAATGTCACACATTACAGAATGTGATGCATGTATTATGTATATAACCTCAATGATAATATAATTCAAGCAAAATACCAAATCGGGTAACAAAATGTATTCAACCTTTGTAGGTATTCGATAAAAGTTAAATTAAATAGTAAATATAAAACGCCAACTTCTGTATTTTTCAATAGTTTTAGTAGTCATATACAGGCCTTCTCTTTTGTTTACTAGTTTGTTAATTAGGGTGTTTTCTCAAAAGATGCATGATGTCTCCAACTTACCTCATATTAAAACTGTATTATCATTCCATATTTCTAACAAGCATTCCAAGCACGTCTCAGCATTAATTTGTGGACTCTTTTGGAAATTTGGTTAATACTGGTTTTGCAATGTCCTGTGCTTTCATCGAGTTACAGAGTAAAGCCTATATCTTCATGCGTGGCGCATGGAAAATATTGGCTTTACCTTGTCACGAGAAAGTGATATCAAACTGCAGTGCTGAGAACACATTTCTCAAACTGAGAACATTCATTCTTATATTTAAAACTTAAAACATATTCTTATATTTTACACTATTCTAGGAAATAAAAAAATACAGGTTTTAAATAGCATAATTTGTCGACGGTAGTAGTGTTATTACTCCCGATGACTCATTCATTTGGCGACTCTCACGTTTTATTTTGGATAAAAGACATTATAAACTAGCTATTATGAAAAATTAATGATCTCTAAAATATAATATTTCTTCTATCCATCTCACCTTAAATGAAATAAAGACATATAAATTAAGTATTCTGTATTACATAAGTACATGTTATAGGTGTATATTTAAGTACATTATCAGAATAGTATCAATAGTTTCAGCATCATTTGTTAATTGATATAGTTTAATAAATCTACACTAACGATCAAAAGAAACTGCATACTGTTTTAAACACGGGATATTGTCATGAACTGTTAAACCTCACCTATCATCAAAACTTCCATCATTGATTATTTGTTGTGTGGTTTGATCATCTCTTTGTATGATCGAATAACAAAGAGAATTTACTGTGTCCTAAATGCATATGTGCTGTATATAAGCAATTGGTTTAATTCAAATTAAAGATTAATGACAACAACTGTCTAAAATCGTTTAGAAACCAAACAACTCATTTCATTAACAAAAAACATTGTATTAAACAGGGCGTGTTTAGAGTTTTCTTGTGATGTCTATATCCATAAAATAAGTATTAAAAGGGACGTTTTTAGGATTTTGTATCTAACTTATATATCCATAGCAGAAGCTGAGTTGGTGTATATTTCAGTTTGCTATGATCTGAGTCTCGTGCAAAGCAAAACTCAATAAGTGTTTCTTCAAATTCAATTGTATTCAGAATGACGGTTTGATTGACATGTGTTATCACTGACACTCATACTCCAACAGACCTTGTCTAATTCTAATCCAGTGTTCTATCACAGTAGCATGGATCTGAATTCCAAAACAAATTCCAAGATGATTATACCTACTGAAGAAGTATTGACGTTGACAAGAACTTAAATGTCAAAGGTTCCCCTTTGAGCTGGGAATTGAAAAGAATCAATGGAGTCGAGTACGAATGGGTTCATGTATCGTAAGGTTACGCAGCACATGACTTAACCTTGAATGAAACCAATGGACTGGAAGGACAATATTTCCGTATGACAACTTAACTATTAGAAATACTTGCCATTTAGATAGTGAAGAAATATAACATGGTTATATTTAGGATAACACTACCTTCAATAATACAAATTCTTGTACTTTTTTCGGGTCGAGTCCCATGCGGGATTCGAACCCAATACCTCAGAGTAAGGCAACTATCGCCAGCATTGACTGTACCAACAGCTTACCACACGACCATTTCGCCTCGACAAGGCTAATGATTCAAACTGTTAATCATAAGTTGATAGAATTATATCCCCATAACACAGCTTCACTCATGCTCTAAACACAACCTCTGTGTACCTGTAATTCAACACTACTACTATCATGTGGTGTAAATGACTGACATAAAGCCCATAATGAGTTCATTAAATCTAAACCATATTAGAGGACCAAAGAGGTTATAATGTAATTAAGCATAAAAGGATGAGCTTTTATATCTTAGAATATATATTACTTCTTCATGTATAGGTCAATTACTTGAAAGGAAGCCCATAGCAAGGAAATTAAATAGTGAAGAAAGAATAAAGGGTTGAAACAGAGGAAAATGTAGGGAGAGCAGTTATATCTCAGAACAGATTGAAGTTTTATGTATGGGTCAAGGTCCGGAATTCGATCTACCCTGACTAACTGTTCATTAATCCCGCCTGCAAGTAGTTAGAGCGACCTCAAAGGATGAATATATATTTTCCGCTCTGGAATTGAAACACAAAAAATAAAATGTTTAGTTGTAATTTTGATATCAGTAAGTATCATATCTATTGAACATTATTGACGTTTAACATTTGTATTATAGAAGAAATGATATGTTTTCAGAATGTGGCCATTTAGTCAATTCTACTGTACGTTTGTTAGTGTTGATGTCTAATTGAAGTATACAATATTGACTTCAGGTCTGTTTCCCAGTTTGGGGCAATTGCTTCACATTATTAATGCATGTAATTATATATTCCCTCTTTATTTAATCTTCCAATGTAACTGTTAATTGGTTTCTCTATTATAAAATCGATTTATTGAAGATTACTTCTGTCTTTCAGATAATTGGGATATATGTTATTCAAATTATATGAATCAATGTTACATAATAATTTAACCATTTGGAGAGTTTGGTTAAACAAATTTACATTTACGTCGTAACATTTTAAAATATTCAACTAATCATGATTATCAGAGTTGTTTTACAAATTGAGATCATTCTAATAATCCAACAAATGCTAACTTTAGTCTTTTAACCTCTGGTACAATAATCATATTGACGCAAATTATAAACTCATGCATTCTGTTCAAGTGGGGATAACCCAATATAGCACCCCTTTGCTTTCCTGCAAACAAGAAATAGACCTTAAATGCGGCTACCTCAATTCACAGCAACGACTTTCATTAACAAATTTGATTGAAGTAACATGCTTTCACCATGCCGTTAAAATCTCGTGGTTACGTTAAGTCATACTGATCCATGTTTCGTTGTCCAGATCATGGCTGCAACTGATTACATTCCATTGATAAACATGAAATTGATATTGATTGGGTTTTTGTTGGATGACAAATCTGATCAATACTCACTATATCAAATAGACATTCAGTGTGTTGTTGGAGTCACATGTATCAAACGTTACAAAATATGTTATCTTATCGGGAAGTTATGACTGTTGCCGAAATAACTGTCTTAATTCCAGGTGTTTCAGTATAGTGATGAAATAAATGTGAATCTAGGGTTTTCTGATGACAACCAAACAATGCCCGCTACTGTAACGAATCAATTAGTCAAACATTTTGATTGCAATGTTTATAAGGTCGTACAACAATTTAACATGGAAATCGAACGTGTTGATTCAGTTACTGTATGTGAAATGGGGAAAATTTCAAACTTGTTACAGTTTGACAGAATCCTTGGCATGAGGTTTTAACCCTTAATCAGATTGCCTTTCGGTTTGACCCATATGCATCACTTGTTTACATCACTGAAGTATACTTCTCGACACTTTATCCATGGATCACTGGTAGGACATTGTGGTTAGGTAACTTTGTTAGCGCTTCATCATACATAATATTTAAAAGAATTCAAATATGCATATATGACAGGGTACATAAAAGTATGTTACTGGCACAGCCTTGCCCACTTATCTCGGAAACTATTGTTTATTGTAAACATGCTGAGTTAATATATTGCATAACAACATTTTCAAATGAACAACTTTCAGGACATGCCCAAAAGACACTGCCCTATCTACTGCAGCAGTAATGTACATCATCAATACTATTATATGGGAGAAGAGGACAGAAGTAGTACACTCATTTATTAATAGGCATTATCACTTATGACATACCTTTGTGAAGTTGCAAAGACGGCAACACTGTGGACAATATTCACCACACTACATAATTTCTTTATAATGATGTTAACCGTCATTTTGGCTTGCAATATAAAATCATGATATTATCACAATATAGATGTACTCTGTTTAATTAAGTTTATAAGAAATCAGAATACACTCAACAATATCGTTCTTGAAGATGAGTTCAACACGCAACGTTTTTTGTCACTGGTCACTCATTTGAAAGTATAATGTAATTTTGTACTCTTCACAAAACCTATTTGCAATTTTATGAACGAACACTTTACATTCTTTTGATGTTTCGTTTGTCTGCGAATTGCCTCTTATATGTTACTGATGACGTCGTTGTAATCCATGCATAAGGAATAACAGCTAGAGCTTACATGTGTACATGGTATATTTAGAAGGTTCATGTAACAGGTCAATAACTATATAACTTCATACACCACATTATCCTGCTCTTGTGAATGTTGACTTTAAAAGTGATATAGCAAATGTGTTTAGGTATCAAAATAAATAATGACAATAAATAACGAATACATATGTTTGAATGCAGATGAGCTCATTGATATTTTTCTATATAACAACGTTTCTATTTTGAACATATACAACGTTTTGGAATAGAAGTGCTTATATTCACAGCTGAAATGTAACTTATATTAAAGTTGGAATATTCAAAATAAACTTTGAATCAATCATGCTTGGCCTCTTCATATTTTGGAAGAATTATATGACCAATGAACACAGCGGTAGCAAATCTTTAACCAATCGACGATGTGGGTTATCCGAAATAATATCGCCTTTTACAGCGAAAAACGATTTTGTCAAAACATCTCAAATTTAAACAACCGTTTTGTTATTTTGAAACTGAATGGTAGTGAACATAAGATGTTTTCAATTCAAAACCAGTTTAACCTTCATGAGCAGACGTGTACCAATTCAGTGCATAATTTCGCACTGCAGGTTTGGAAAATCAAAGAAATTTTACATTCAAACGTTAACAGTGTGCCGCAAGCATGTACAACTCGATAACATTAGCAGTCAGTCAACACGCCAACCACTCAGTTTTCAATGTTTTCAATGGCAATAAGACTTGCATATATATGTATTGTACTCAATGTACTGATAACGTATTCATGACAGTAAAAAATGTACTTGTGTAAACAAATATTGGATAGAGCCATATTTATGTCCAAAATGAAAGCACCAAGCATGGGGATACCTGGTCAGTATCCTTGGACTAAAAATAGATCCATATGCCTGCCTTCCAAGATGAACCGAAATTTGCTTCATAATCAATCGAATTGGTATATTTTAGATTGGCATAGTTTTAACAAATGGTTGACTGCTTGTTTCAGGGAACATAGACCTACATATTCTGACTGCTGGAATCTAGCAGTGACAAAATTATCAACAACGTTGACTAAATTCATAATATTGGGCTACTACAAACTATGTTAAAATAAATCGGGGAAGATGAATATTCACTTTCATTGTCAAATGGTAGATTATGTATAACAAGGAAAATAGGTCTACACCTTTGTATTGTTTGAATCTATAAATACAAAACTCTCAACAACGTTTTTAATTCATAATATAGGCCTACTTCGAAATATATTAAAATATATCAGCGAAGTTGAAAATTCACTTTAATTTTCAAATGATAGATAATACATAATATCATTCTATTTATGAATAAATAATGAATATAAATTGTTATATTGAGACATTTAAATTCAACAGCTAGTTGTTTTATAAGTTATCAAACTGAGCGTTTACCCCCACAATGGCCACAATGCTGTATCACATAGGACATACATATCTTCTAGCCTTAATAAGATGCCTCCAACCATGGCTTGCCAACCCACCATGTTAAACCCCACATTTCACCTGATGAAGGAGTCAGCATGTACTTCAGAACGTCCTGTATGTTCACAATAAATATTATGTTATCCAAACATCGTTTTTTCCTATGAACTTCATTTTCTCTTTTGTTAATTTAAGAAGCTGTTTATCTTTAACCTTCCAATGTAGATGTTTAAGTCACATTCTTCTTAACAAAACAAACACGCGGGTTCGAATTTGCGTCTCTGTTCCTTACTGTTTTTACTTGTATCTGATTCAAGTTCAATCAAGTACTGAGTACATTATTCGCCACTGTTTATACACGAATATTATGAATGACCCATAACTGTGTAAAAACCATGGGGATAATCAATGGTAAATGATGTTGATTCATGGTAAAACACTCTATCTCTTTTCACCATTGTGTCAATCATATTAGCGTAATACAATACAACCTTCAGAATGTTTTAACAGCTAATATCCAAGCTATAGATCAGCACGAGAGGCAACAATCACAGGTGCCAATACACTCAAATATTGAGATTCTTCGCAAAGTAGGTGCCAGTTATTTATTACCTACAACTAACCATGCCTGATTGACCTTAGGTATAAGTTAGCTCCATTAAAAAACGCTTGTTCCACATTGATTTGAATACAACTATTAAGATTAATTCGAGTGCATCTTATCTGACGAATAATTCTGCTTATAGGCACTCCTCTCAATCATTGTATTATTCATGATGTACCACACGCATCATACTCATCATGTTGACTAGCTTCACTGTGTAAAGAAGATGTTGGTACAATTAAGTTTGTGATCCAATAGCTCTAATCAACGTTAAGCAATGTTCCATCGATTAAGGTTTTGAAACAGGAATCAGGAATGTTGTTCATGTACACACTGTCAAGGTTTACAGATTAATTAATCATGTAAACGCCATGAGATTGTGTTACCACTTCCTGTGTCTGGTTTACACATTTAATGTTCTAAGGAATCATGACCAGTTCATTACACTACAGATGAGCACATGCCTTACAGAAATTCACCTCTCGTTTTATTTAAACAAATGTTGATAAAAGGGACCTAAAGATAACTGTGTAAGCCTATCTTGTGATTACTAACTGGGAAGATATACAAAGTATAAGAAAGTGCTGCGTTTGCAAATTAAACTTTTATCAGAAAAATTCAGGCTGTGCCTCATTGACACGTTTAATTAAGCAATTTAATGATATAAATGAGAATTTCCCACTTGGCCAAATCATTTTCTGAAGGATATTACTCTTATTTAACAGATATTCAATAATGTTGAAGATGTTGATATGTTTGTCCCTCCAATTGGTTTTCATCTACAATTGATCAATAAATCATATTATAAATAATGATGGATATATTCCAACGAGATATTATTGAATGTTGCAAGATTAAAGATGTGTTGATGTGAGAAAGTCAACTTTGTATCAACATTGTTGTGTTTGTCCTCAGAAAAAGAAAGTATTTCGCGTAGTTACAACACATAAACAAAAGTTTTTGAGGTAAAATAGTACCAGCACCTTTGCAACTTCAGTCGTTATATCTTCTAATGTCACAATGAATAATCTTTCTCTGAAGAAATTTATCATCAAATCAAAATGTCGAGAGTTAAAAATCCAGTTAAGTTATCAGAACATCCCAACAGCATCAGATGTTTGTATACTACGTATGCAAATAAACAACTTTTTATGTTCCAGGTAACTATCCACTATTCAGTCACAATGATTTTGTTAAAAACAAAGCCAATCAACTGGCAGTAACGATAACGGTAAGTTTACTACCATTATATTAAACCTTCTGTGTTCATAAAAGTTTGGCGTCTCCTTTTGAAACGTTTTTGATTTAATTATTTCTTTGAAGTTTGTTGGCTGAATCAATGTAGTGTTAACCCCTTTCTAAAACTATTTCGAGATAATCTGCAAGCTTGTATAATCAATAGAGGCAAGCTGCCAACTGTATAGACAATATACGATTACATTCAGTCAGCTGTCTATCTGTATTTACATCTAGATATACCAGCCACACACTTACCAATGTTAGATTGAGCCTGTTATACGTATGAGTCAATAGAATCTGACATTGTCCATAAACCAATAGCAAATCTCTCATCAAACATGTTCGGTTGTCATGCAGCAGTCTTCGTTTCCTTTCTTTTCTCCAAACCTGAAAATTCGGAGTACCTTTTGAAGAAATCTTATTGAACAATCTGAGTCAGTGTCCTAGGAAGTACACACTGCCACTCCGTGTGCTGCCAGTACGCATCTCAATTACCACGGCCAGTCCCCTGCGCATACACCGGACAAGTTTCCTTAATTGTTCCATTGGGATTTACTGCCACTCCCCGTAAACTGCTGCCTCTGATTATAGTGGAAAATTATTTCTTCTCCTATACCTTGACCAACTATATATATGTATGATAGGATATACAGCTGGAGATATTGCCGGCCACGCGATTCGGGTAACACCAATGTTCTCAAGATGTTCAGTCACAGCTCTGAAATGGTGGGGTAGGGCATTATCATCCATTAACAGTGACCGACTTACACGTCTCTGGTCATCAAACTGACACATTTTAACTGGATCAAGGAAGCGAGTGTCTGTAAGTGTACCCTGTAGTGTATCCAACACACACCATAACAAACTTTCAATGACTCGGAGGACAAAACAGTTATACTGTACATCCTGTTTATAAAAACAACTATGATTAGTTCTCTAAAAGAAATAATAAGAACGAAAACATATAATAGTTTTACATTAATGACTACAAACAATAAAGATAGTGTTTGTATTAATTGGTGTGTGTTAGTTTCTGTTTATTTTGGCATCAGACGAATGGGAAACAACTGAACACATAAAGTAATCATGTAACTATGTTACCCTTCTCCATGATATATACTACATCAGGTCACGTTCATGATAATGGTGAAGCAGTAACTTATTTATCCCTCGCCTTTCGTTGTTTTTGTAGAACAAAAATCCTTTATATTTTCGAGATGAATCATTGTTGGATTTGATCCACAGAGCCAGGCACCGCCCACCAGCACTGAATCTATAACCAGCTTCTCCATTTTGAATGACGAAAGAGAATTGGAGGGGTCATGAACAACAACTTCTTTGGGGGGGGGGGGGGGGGGGGGGGGGGGGGGGGGGGGGGGGGGGGGGGTGTGTTGGAGGATATCATGATACCGTTCTGTCATGGGAAGCAAAACCGGGTTATAAAAGAACATTGTGCAACTAATGTCAAATACCATTCAGGTTGGGAAAGAATTAACCATTTGATAAATATTTTAAGTTACTCAAGCATGTAACGTTGCTACCAACAAATCACCTGCTGACGGATGGCCTCCTATACCTCTATGATGGTAATAAAGTTAATGATTTCTGTATGAGTCGTAAGGTATAAAACACACACCTGGCAACATCTGAGCAGTATATTGCATGAGCAAGTTTGATTGTAGCAGCACCTGTTGTGATTAATCCTTAACCTCGTCTATCATAAAAGTGAACAGCTGAAGAGGAGTGCACTTCATCCAGTATGAGTGGAATGTATATATAACCGGTGCTGTGCTTCGTATCAACAGATCTGAGGTTTGAGTCGCATCATAGGCGGAGAAGTATCAAGTATATCTGCTGAGAGAAGTGTCTTTCATTCAATTGTGTCGGTGCTCTGAAATAATGTTGAAGAAAAATCGCGAAACATTTCGACTCATAGCAATATCACATAGCAAGTAATATGGTCATTTCAACAATATTATTTATGATAAATGTCAAATTCATTATATATCCGCCATCGCCTAAGTCTAAGTTTTTTGGTTTGTAGAATAAGTTTACCGTGATCACATTAAATGAAAGTAATCATCTTGCTTTTTTATTTCTCAACAAAACAGAAGTGAACGAACCTGTACTTCTTTCCATAGATTTCTAAATGGGTCATTGATATTTTATCTATGTAAGGTAAAGTAATTGCTACTTCAATAACCATCACTGAACAAATGGATTGTGTACGGAGATGTTTTACCCTCTGACATAAGAATATATTCTATAAACTGTATGAATAAATGGCAAATTGTGAAAGATTATATGCACAAAATGTGCTAGAGTGGCTTTAAAACTTTCATATTATTCAACCATGGGCCAGGTTTCCAATCCAGCAAGCCTTTATTGTTGATCAGATTTACAGATAGCAATTGACCAAGCCATGAACAAATGTACGTTCTTACCCATGTGGGTCTGATATGACGGGTATTAAAGTTTTTTAATGATCATGGGAATTACAGTTTTTCATTTTTTTTGCATTTTGATTGGTTGTAAGAACTTCTTTACGCCAATTCATTAATTGCTAAGTTATCCTATTTTAGGTTCATCACATAGATTAACAATTTCCAGCATATCTTTTGAGCAAGTCACGTGTCAGTAAAACATATAAAAGAGAAAGTTTTGGTCAATCCGAGACAGTATGTATAATATTAAACTTTCAAGACGAAGTGTCATGCAAGAGTGACCGACTGTACTCTCGTGACGTGATGGCTTTCTGACGTCATTAACCATGACATCATTAGTATCGTAATTGCACCCCTATCTTACATTGAAACTTAGCGATTGCTAGTTCATGTTTTACAAATTTTTTTGGGGACAATTCAACAGTTACTTAAGAATCCATCTGGCGAAATAGCGGAAATAGCAAAGTATTTAGATGCGCGCATCTTAAAGGTGTGAATGGCGTACATGGCATGAATGAGTACAATATGTATTTTAAATTCTATTTTTCGATTCTTACACATTAACATGATCTTAGGTACGAAAAACAATAACCAACCCGCTGCTTGGAACGACGAATCCCCTGTCCATGTGAATTATTATGGTAAACTCCTCGCTAAAGCCCTGACTTAATCACAATAATTAATTGAACGGGCAATTTTCACTATCATTATCATTGAGTGGTTTCATTGAAAGGGGCACTTAGATGCAGCGTGAGATTTTATTGCAAAATTATGCATTTGTAAACGTAACATTTCCGTATGTATGCCAAATGTGGTTTGGCGAAAACGGGAATATCAGAAATATATCTGTCGAATAACCACTGCTTGAAGACAGTTATTTCATAGAAAGACGTAGTAGGTGGTCAAAGGAGTCATTTTAGGGACATGACATTAATATGCATCCCACACACTCGGGCTTTTAAATAGAATTTAATGCAGTCGATTGTCACTTATTGCCAATAGCGTCAATCAACTACAGATTTTACATTCACCTCAGGAACCATTACAGATAGGAATACAGATAGGATTACAGCTTCAGGAATATGTATTTAGCATCACCAAGGCTTTACACGACAAGACTTTATTATGCTTATCCTTGAGCAATAGTCCACAAGCCTTCGGTTCAAGGTAATTAACAGCTGTAGTTATTGTAGCCACACATATTTCTGACTGTGCAAACGGTTTCGGTCATAAGTGAATCACTCACTCTACTATATTCGCATGTGAAAACTGCTCAATAAAACTCATTGCTCTACAGCAATTGCACACATCACTCGCATACTTATTTGTGCAACAGTGAGATTCTGGTCACGTGATCAGTGTCAACAATGTTTGATTTGTTATGAATTGTTACTAATTCAGTGGTCAGAAGAACTCAGTCGATGTCATATAATAATCAGACCTACATTGTTATTGACATCATATGTTATTCATCAGAAAGGTGAGAGAGTAGGAAGGTAGATCTAGATAATATGCACATGCCGCCGAAAAATCAAGTTGGCTTTCAATTTCATTACTTATCTTAGGAGAAATTGGACATCTCATAGCCAGTGCTTTACCCCTCTGTCTACATATTCCTCGCTTTCAGACCATGGTGAGTGACAAGTCGTTGAGACAGTTATCAAAACCTGACGGAATTCAGATGACCTGGAATATGCTGTGTATTGCCTTAGAGTTGACTGTTGAGCTAGTACCAATCTGGCCCTGAAATAGGCTTTGATCATGATGAGTAGGTACGTTTGGTGTTGGGAACGTGGGCTGCCAGTCTATATACTTTGATCTCGTATTCTAGGTGCTAGAGGTCTTGGGACAGGCTTCCTGTAAGAATTGCATAGAATAAACAGATATGAGATGTGATAAAAAGTTGCTCGTGAAGCCGTCTAGCCATGGTGTATTCTCATAGCTGTGATGGCAAGATAACCTGTCACTGGTAATGCTCCTATATATGTCGGGCTGACAGGTGTAAATCATACACTGATGACATCACAACACATGGCGAGTTATATCAATAACAAGTGTGCTGTTAAAATGTTCCTTTGTTCATAAACAAACATTGTCACAGTATGGTCAATATGAACTACTGTCAGTCCTGCGCACATTTACTTTCTATCACAGTGATGTTACAGCTGTATCAGACAGATAGACACTTGAAGGATTACAGATACACTTGCATTGTGTGGACTTTTATGACACTTGAGTTAAACTACATTAACACTTAGTGAACATATGTTATACGCACCATTAGCAAAGGATTATTTACTCATTACTTCAGCTTTTTGGGACATTTTGGAGAAGAGGCGAGGCCCCTGTTGTTCTTATTATGTGCCATAGATTCACGAAATTTACATTTTATAAATACCCATGTGTCCAATGATACCTGTGCTCTCTGGAGCCATTGGAGATATCGAAAAACAGAAAACCGGATGCTGTATGTCAGATACCGGAAGTGGTAACACAATCTTATGACTTAACATGCGTAATTAGCCTGAGCATTTGTACTGTGTGTACATGAACGTCAGAGTAAGGCAATTATAGCCAGCACTGACCGTACCAAGAGCTTACCAAATGACCACCGGGCCTTGACAGATTTGAGGTCCAAAAATTGATAGTTAAGCTAATTTTACATTCAGCACCCCTCTGAAGAAGAGTAAAGAAAATGCACAACATAGACGCCAAGTTTGAATTGAACAGAAGTGAACTCTTGTTTCATTTATTAACTTACGGACACATACATATTTATCTGTGTGAGGAACATCGCATTTTACTTTTAGAAACGTAGTATTTGAGTTCTGGGATGTGCTTTTCACCTCTAGAGATCCTGCTCAAGGTATAATTGAGGAACAAAATGCCACAGACAACGATAAAGTATACTCAAAGACAACAATTAACTTGGTAGCATGTACTTGGAACTGATTCAAGGTAAACCTAGGAACAAGAACTGCATCAGTGTAAGCAATTTACATGGTCTGTGTAAGATTATCTTGCTGAAAATATTCCATTGATAAATAAGGCATCTCTTAGTATATTGTTGAGGCCAATATTTGTCTCGTGTCTGTAGACACCAGCCGGTTGATGCGTTGATGTGTCTCTTGTTCTAAGAGGGAACATGAACTTGTTCACATCAATTGCATTAACTTCCATTAACAATCCAAACGAATATCCATTTCCTTAGTACCATTTTCTCTGGCTGATCAGCTGATTACAATTAGTCTATGGCGTAGCTTGTGAAATTAAAGTGGCTTTGTATAACATCCGGGAAAATCGTTTATAAATCAGTTTTATTCTGATATCACTACCCCTTGATCCACACAAAGCAATAGCCGTGGTCTTCGGATGATTAAATAGAAGTTTCGTACTGCAATATCATGTATTATTTTGGTACACTCTCAGATTAGAATGCCATAGAATTGTTTTCAAGAACGTTTATTCTCGACGTTTTTTTTAGGTTAAGCCATTAGCATTTCAGGGCCTAACAGAGAAAGGTAATTGGACCGGATATTGGAAAGAAATCGAATTGCTGTCGACACGCAATTTGAGAATGTAATGGAACGTTGAAGTGTCCTGTGCTCTCTTGGGGGTTCACTCCTAAAATCAGACACACGTTGAGGTCTATATTTTAGTAGTTTGAACGAGTTACATTTCCGAGCATTAGATAATAAAACACACGTCAACAGGTTGTGGAACAATTTGATACCAGCATGGCAGGAAACTGAAAGACATCAAAACTCAAGTAGAGGTATTTTGAATACAATCTGCATTCTTTAGCTTTCCTTATCTGTAATATATGTATTTCTGAATGCAAATGAAGCTCGAAGAGGGCTCTCAGTCTTAATTGTTAGTATATATGCCTTCGAAAGGTGAATGGAATGTTACAGAAACTTACAGGACAATTTGTTCTTAACTCTTATGGTCAGACAACCATTCCATCAACTTGTTAAACAGTGAAACACTTCAAGAGCAATAAAGAATGTTATTGTTTCAAATACTTGTTTTGGGAAAACATACTTATGATATCCATTGCTAGAGACATATTTTATCTTAGACATAGCATACACAAGTATTATATCACCATAATTGAAGCGTGTCAATAGAATCTGACGTCATATAAACATATTTTCGTTTATGCATTTATAGCAACCCACGTGAAAATCAATCTTCTCAACTGCAGGTTACCAATGTCACGCATTACTGAATGTGACGCAGTTATTTATGTATATAACCTCAATGATAATATAAGTCAAGCAAAATACCAAATAGGGTAAGACATTTATTTCAACCTTTGTAGGTATTCCATAATAATTAAATTAAATAGTAAATAAATAAACTCCAACGTCTGTATTGTTCAATAGTTTAGTACTCATATACAGTCCTTCTCTTCTGTTTGTTAGTTTGTTAATTAGTGTGATTTCTCAAAAGTTGCATGATGTCTCCAACTTACCTCATATTTAAACTGTATTATCATTTCATATTTCTAACAAGCACTCCATGGACGTCTTAGCATTTTGTATTATTTTGGGGACTTGTTTGGAAATTTGGTTGTGTTTCTTTGCATATTATTTTAACATTAATGTAATCATTTCCTTCATGAATACATAGCGTGTTCATGCAGTTATTGCTCTCCAATACGCCTACTTGGAACAAGCTATTTTTCATTTCATTCACATTTACATTATTAGTCTTAGACTTTATTTAATACTTTCACATGAGCCCTGCTTTACCTAATTTACCTCATTCAGAAGTTGTTGTTTTTTAATTTTACATTCTTATAATTCGTTTATACAGGAAAATCTCCAACCATTAAACCTGAGATATACAGGCCCCCGATGACGTCAGTTTATTAAAACTACGGTGACAATACAAAAGTGGAAAATTTAAAGGATGTTTTTTTAAATTATGTGTTCATGTTTCCGCAAAACATGCCTTTAAAAATCATAGTTTTTTAATCTTCATAACCTAAGCAATAAAGGAGAATGAAATAAGACGATCACCTTAGACATCCAACCAAAGTTGTCATGTTCCAAAGTTTAAAAGTCCAAAAAGGTACAGTATGTCGAAAGCATTCATTAAACGTATCATAACCTTAACAATGAAATTATGAGTATCAAAGACATTCAAACTGGCTTTATCGGGCAAGAGTGTTTTGTTTTAAAACTTTGGCATCATTTATTTGCTCCAGTACTTTATGTTGAATTACAGGGCGAAATTCGTAGTTTTATTGTATTTACATGTGGATTTATTAAGAAGACGTGATCATCCAATTTGAAGAACTAATTTTTATCATTCATGCAAATTGAGTCTTTTGGTAGAAATTATTCAGAAACAAACGCATTAAGTCCAACATGTATGTACAAACTCTTAGTATTTAATGACAATTCACAACTAACAGTCCCCCAGTCGGAACAAACACCTTTCAAATCGTATCTCCTATTATAGAGAACTTTTGTAAGGATTGATTCAACATGTCGAACTTATGTTATTATTTGTAGTGTTTGTAAGTCAAATGTAGTTGGAGAACACACCTATTTTGTTTAAAGAATGAAGACTTCATATTACTAACTTGTATGCCATTATTATCCACAATGAAGTTATAAGCATGTCAGTCAATCTGATGTAATGCCACAAGACTTATTTATGCATCACATGCAAATCACATGTTTCTTTATCCAATTCTTCTTGGAATATCATGCCAGGCAGCTTAATTAATTGTATGATCTTTTGGTATTCACACTCAAACTCCTCACAGTGCTGCTACAACTCTCCTGCATCAAGCTTTTATCAACACTGCACTCGGAGCCTTGACCCAGTTTTACCAATGACGCTTTGGCATTATTTGTTACAGATTATCATAACTATACTTATCTTATGAACGAAAACATATCATTTTCAAATTTGAATTAAGGATGTTTCATATGCAAATGATAAATTAAAACGTTTGAACAAATCGCGCTTCATTCAGTTGTTATCCTCGCGCAGTAATTTTGCTGTTTACTTCTGTGTACTCACAGTGTTGTTACGGTGAAACATAGTTCCGGATCATTTTTGCTATTTTTATGAATATTAACAAGTTATTCTATAAACTTAATATCGATATCATTTACATTAAGTGACAAGAGCATGTTCATTACATTAATCACATGTTACAACTTCTTTAAAGTGGTAAATTTTGATGGTCAAGAATCGTGACCAAGATCGTCCGTGAGCCCAGGGATGATAGTTGATCAGCCCTTGGGACGAGGTTGATTCACACTGTTACTGTTTTATAGACAATTACACAGTGATTGCTAAATTCTGCTCACATGCACAAATGACTAAGGCCTGCTTTTGGATAATGCAATGGTTTAGGTATAGATTGAACTTGTCTTGTTACCTATTGGGGAGGCTACTTTGTCTGAGATATTGATTGATACATGCAAACGGAGCTCTTTCGAAATTTTATGAATGTGCTTTTTTCTATTTATCTGTAATTTCTAGCTTTCGATTAATGTTGATGAAATCAAGAGACATGGGACATGCTTAACTTACAACTTGTTACAACTTTTCTTTGTTAATATTTTCTTAATTAATCAATCATTAATTACAAGTATCAATCTATAAATATTCATTCATATACTGTCCTGTGTCATGATAATTACATAAGGAATCAGTCTCGTTGATTAAGTTTACATTACCAAATATGTAAAAAAGATATCACTTTCAGAAAAGTTGTTAAACATTTAAAAATAGAAAGGTAGATAGCATACAAAATTAGTGATGTCAATCAATAGTGTAAGAACATGATCCATTTACAGTAATTACTGATGAATGAAACGATAAGTGTGTATGGAATCCGAATGCTGATTGGCTGACATGTATGGCTTCACTAATCTGATTTTTTTTATATCATGTCATCTGATTGCTTCACTCGTCAAGTGTTATGGCACCCTAAAGAATTGTTTGTAACCACATGAAAGAAATAATTGAATAGTATTGATATTTTCAGATAAATTATGTAAACAAGAGGGCATTCTTTATTGGATGCTTTAAAGTCAAATCCTTTGCTCTGAGGAATTTAATGAGTCGATGATTTAAGTGCGCAACTGTTGAATATGAATTATTCCTGCTAAAATAATATAACTATGGTTGAAGTCAAAACACGTCGTTTTCTATCGGAGACATATGTTTGTTACAAGAGTTTATAGTACAACATCAGGTTGTCAACAAGTATAAATTATATCAAGTAAAAAGACAAAGACGGACAATGTAGCCGTCAATCGGGAGACAACATGCAGTATGAAACTGTATAGCTCTAGCTGCCACCTTGCAGGAGGAAAAATGTATGTGGTAGCTTCACACTAAGTGTAATGACTTAGATAAAACCGGGAACTGGTCTCCAGGCAGTCTTCTGCAGACCCACAGCCATCTCTATGGCCTCTCTATCCCGCCACCGGAACCGGAAATAGCGTCATTGTGACGTCACAATAGATACCGGCGTTCTTCAGCACTATATAAATCTCTCTCTCTCGCTCTCTCTCTCTCTCTCTCTCTCTCTCTCTCTCTCTCTCTCTCTCTCTCTCTCTCTCTCTCTCTCTCTCTCTCTCTCTCTCTCTCTCCTCTCTCTCTCTCTCATTATTTAACACAGTCTGATATATTCATAATACTTTGCTTAATGTTCACCTCAATTCCTGTCTACTCACTACTAAGTACCATGTCATGCCATGTCACGGAATGAATAGCAGATCATCCACAACTAAATCATTAAAGTAGTTATTGATTACATCTAATAGTGTGATCCTCTCCTCAAGCACTTTCGATTTACGAGGAATAAAGTCACCACGGAAACGGTTTTCATTCGACAATCAGTCCAATTGTAGACCACAATGGCAATAGTAGTAGTAGTAATGCCTCTTTTGGCTATTTTTTGGCTATTTCTTGGCTATTTTTTGGCTATTTTCTTGGATATTTTAATTTCGATATTTTTTGGATATTTTTTAATTAGGGCTTGTATAGGTTATTTATAGAGTGGACCGAAAATTCGGTCAAACTGATTTTCTCAGACATGTCCAGACCTGTAGCACAGGTGTTCTCAGTGACTTTTTTTATTGGGCTTGTATAGGATATTTTTTGGAATGGGCCTGTATAGTCTTAAATTAATTGAGTTGACCGAAATTCGGTCAAACTGATTTTCTCAGACATGACAGCGTACAGGTGTTCTCAGTGACTATATCAACTGGTGAAGTTCGGTATAGTTCTAGACTTTGAACTGTTAAGACGTGTTTTTATACAATCGCTCTTATAGCATGGATTCCTTTGGGTATGAGACTGTTGTTGCTGATTGCAGTGGATTTTCAGTAAATTCTAACTGGACATCATTTGAGAAGCGACTTGATTCTTTCAAGGGCTGGCCTTTGCAAATGAAACAAAAACCCAGAGATTTGGCTCAAGCAGGACTCTATTATCTGAACCGTGGTGACTCGTGTATTTGTTTTAAATGTGGTATTCGTCTCAAAGACTGGATGTCTATTGATGACCCCTGGGTGGAACACGAAAAGTGGTCCCCAGACTGCGACTATTTACGTATGGTAGGGGTAATATGGAAAACGGAGATGTATCCCAGATCCAATAGGGTATAAACTTATTGTACATGAACTGGTATTTTTTATTTTTTTTTGGTGTAATCCTGACCGTAGGAGGTTATTCTTTCATTAGACTCAGAACTGTACAGACGTGTTTTTAGTCGCTCTGATACTATGGATGTGTGTGGATGTCCTGATGAGACTTTTTTTACTGATTGCTGTGCATTGCAACCTAAATGTGACTGGAGTTTGTTTGTGGAAAGACTTGAATCTTTTAAGAACTGGCCAATTCAAATGAAGCAGAGTGCTGAAGATATGGCTCATGCAGGACTTGTTTACCAGAACAGAGGAGACTTGTGTGTATGTTTCGAATGTAATATTCGTCTTAAGGGATGGATGTCTACGGATGATCCCTGGGTAGAACACGGGAAAAGGTCCCCTGATTGTCACTATCTTAGAATGGTAGGACAACTAAACCAAAAGAGTGATACTACTGGCAAAACATGTTACCTTGGTTCAACAGTGTGATTGGTATATCATGATATTGTAATAAACATATTGTATGTATTTTTCTTGTGTTGGTCTTCTTTTTTGTAGATATATAAATAGAGTGAATGATATAGGATGGGATCATTTACTCATCATGACAGCTTGGGAAGAGTACTTGAGCAAGATTTATTATGATCAAAACATGCTGGTAGTTATGCCGGACCCAAGAAGTTATACGAAGCTGTGAAAGCTAATGGTCGGCTTAAGATCGGTTTACATCGAATCAAGAAATGGCTGAAAGGTCAGGAAACATACACAATGACACATCAAGTGAGACGAAAGTTTCCAAGAAATACATATGTTGTGGAAGGTATAGATAGTCACTGGCAAGCCGATTTGATGAATATGGTTTCATTAGCTAAATATAATAATGGTGTAAAATATGTACTGGTTATCATTGATTTATTTTCCCGCTATCTTTGGATCTGTACACTACAGTCAACAAAAGGTCAAGAAGTAGTGAAAGCCTTGACAAAATTGTGGGAAACACAAGTGCGTCGCCCTGTTATCTTTCAATCTGATATGGGTTCAGAATTTAAGAATCAATGGGTCAAAGCTTTTTTAAAAAAACACAAGGTAACACAGCTGTTTACACTCAATGAGACGAAATCTCCATTTGCTGAGAGACTGATAAAAACTCTTAAAATGCGTTTGTATCGATATATGCTGAAAAACGTTACATACAGATACACTGATATCATATCTAAAATTGTGAAAAGTTATAACAGTTCAATTCATCGTATGCTGGGACAAGCTCCTGGTAGTGTTAATAGGCATAATGAAGGAGAAGTGAGGTTATCACAGTATTTGATCAAAACCAAGCAACAGAAACCACCCAGGAAGAATGCAAAAAGAAAATTCACATTCAAAGTTGGAGATACAGTTCGAACAAGTCATTTGAAAGGAATATTCGATAGAGAATATCAGGAAAAATGGAGTGGTGAAATATTTACCATTACCCGACGCTATTGGTCTCAAGACAATGATTTGTACAAACTGAAAGATTGGGGAGGTGATCCTATTGAAGGTTCATTTTATGCTGCTGAATTGCAATTCGTGACAGAGAATCCAGATCAAGATTACAGAATTCAAGATATTGTTAAAAAGAGAACCCGGAATAAACAAAAAGAAGTATTGGTGAAATGGTTACATTGGCCCAAGAAATACAATTCATGGATTCTTGAGAAAGACATGAAAGAGTATCAGACCCTATAAAAGAGGATATGCTCATAACTCAGAGTCATAAGGATGGAAGATCCCATTGAGACACAACCTCTTTCACGCAGTAGATCGAATGAATCCTGGAGTTTACTTGGAAGAAAAGTGGTCAAAAACGAAACAGTATTTTTCTCTCAAATCATCATTATTTATATTGTGGTCATTACTTGTATAGTGAACTTGTCTTTGGACAAAGGGAATTAAAATTTATGGACAGCATTATTGAGTAGTAGTCTTGGCTATTTACTTCCCAATCCTAAAATCAAATCTCAAAAGTGATAATGGAAAAATACATTATTTTAAGAAGTAGTGACAGTAAAGATAGATACCCTGACAACAAGACATATTGCTTTAGAGTTCAATTGAATGAACTACTACATTTTGAACATTCTTGGATGATTGCTCTAACCGAAATTAGTATTAACAATGTCAGGAGAAGTTCAAAGTTCAAAGAAATATATGTACATTCTTCTATCTGTGATTCAACCTATGTGGGTGAAAATCAAGAGCCTTTACTCAGACGATTATGTTTAAACAATGGAAAATCCTTTACTTTCAATAGATATCAATATGTACCCATCAAAGTACGTGATCTCACCAGCATTGATATCAACATTACTGACGAAGAAGGTCAACCAGCTACATTTTTAACTGGCACAGTCACAGTGACTCTTCACTTGAAACCACGTTCTAAATGGTTCTAACATGGCACGTTATATATTGAGACATTATGATTTTCTGCAGAGTCTAATTCTGTTTCATGACTATGAATATACCATACACGAATTGAGTGATATGAATGGTGAACAGATGTTAGCCTTGATCTCCATTATTCGACGATTATTAGATGGCAGAATTGTTGTAACACCAATTGAAAGAAGAAGATATCTTCAACCCAATCCTAATAATAACTATCTGTCTATACTAACACGTTTGGCAGACCCTGTCACCATAGATGAGGTGCGAAAACGACTTTTAATTGAAAATACACCATTGATAGTATTCATTTTGAAATATATGGATGAAGTGAGACAAGAAGCTTTGATCATGGCAAATGTGTGGGCCAGAGCTACGGGTTAGTCAGAACTATATAAAAGATCAACATAAAGCTTAACCCATTTGCTTCAGAACACTCAGGAAGGACGCATCACCATGAGTCAGTATAAATTATTTGTGCCAGACACAGAGAAATGGACTCGCTATTATATGTTACAAGTCCAGGGTAAATTGAAACCCTATGACTTTGTCATGAGAAATGGGGAACGACAGGGCATCATGTCTGTTGACAGAACACTGGAGCTTTATGATCCAGAATGGCCTAAAATTTTGGAAGAAAGGAAACGAAAAGAACAGGCACTGGCCATGCCTTATTCTGAGCAACCCAAAATTAACTTTGTCTCCCCTACACAACAAGTCGTGGAGCAAGCAGAAGCTCAAGAGAAACGTGAAAGGGCTATAAAAAGGAGAGCACAGAAAGTGTGTGTCATTCCTGACAAGAAAGTTAAAGAAAACACATCACACAAAAAGAAGAAGTCTCTTCCAAAACAGGGAAAGTCAGACCGTTGGAAAGAATAGACAGGAATAATGGCCTCCTATACCACAACACAGTTTATAGAAGCAGAAACAAAAGAACTGGATCTTTTCAAAGACCCTTCAACATGTGCTGCAGTGGAGAAATTCTATTATGTAATTTTCAGACCTACCTCTCAGATCACATCAGACTCGAGTCCAATAGAGTTCAATATATCTGGTCAAGGTATAGACTACATAGATATGAAACAAAGTCGTCTCCATGTTCAAGCTAAAATTCTCAAAGCGGATGACACTGCCCTGACTGATATTGAAGAGACAGGGCCTGTGAATTTATGGCTTCAGAGTCTTTTTTCACAGATGGATTTATCCTTGAATGGTAAATTGATTACCAGCTCTACAAATCTGTATCCTTACAAAAGTTATATCAAAGTGCTCTTAGATGGGACCAATGATACTACGTTGCATTCACAACTGCATTATAAAGATACAAGAGGACACATGGATGTAAAAACTCCCAATGGAGATAACAGAGTGTTATTTGAACGAAGTAAACTAACCAAACAAAGCAAATCTGTGGACTTAGTAGGGCCACTCTATGAAGATTTTATGGATACCAATCGTTATTTGCTGAATGGTGTGAACCTACAGATCAGAATGTTTCGTAGTTCCCCTTCTTTCTGTTTGATGTCAAACGAAACTGCTCCTAACTATAAGGTAAAGATAGAAGATATCTATCTCAAGATATGCAAGATTCGTCCTCAGACATCTATAATCACAAGTCATGCCAGAGCCCTTGCTCATGGAACAGCCAAATACCCCTTTACGAAAAGAGATGTGAAGATTGTATCTCTAGCTAAAGGGCAACTAAATTATACAGTGGACCAATTATTTCAAAACAAGGTCCCTAATAGGATCGTGGTAACACTAGTGTCAGCAACAGCCTTAAACGGAAATTACACCAAAAATCCTTTCAATTTCACTATGTACAATTTGAGTTCAATTGGACTATATGTGAATGGAGAATCCTTACCCGGACAACCTCTTACTCTTTCCAATTCATTATATATGGACGCCTACACCAGGCTCTTTGAGGGACGAGGAACTGTAGGGGTGGATATGGATAGAGAGGATTTCAAGGGAGGCTATGCATTGTATCAATTTACTTTGGAACCATGTGAGATGAAGGAAGACTACCTGGATCTTATAAAAAGGGGAAACATTCGTCTTCAACTTCAATTCAGTCAAGCTCTTCCAGAGACAGTGAACTGTATTGTCTACTCAGAGGATAATCTTATGATTGAAGTGGATGAAGCAAGAAATGTTGTGTACACATCACCATGAACTCTATACAACTACGATGTATTCTAAGGGCTAATTCTAAAACTGAACATGTAAGAGTTATTGGTGCTGATCAGTTACCTAGTATAGTGTCACACTACCCCCAAGGATTCATTGTCAATACGCAAGATTCCAGTGACCAAGGTAAACATTGGGTGGCTATTTGGTTACAAGACCCTCATCACGGAGAATTTTTTGACAGCTTTGGAGAACATCCTGGATATTACAGAAGAACATTTACAAACTTTCTCCAGAGAAATACATTACATTTTGTTTGGAATACTAAAGTACTTCAAAGTGTCAGGAGTAATACTTGTGGAGTCTATGCTTTGTATTATATTTTGATGAAATCCAAAGGATTGAATTTAAACCAGATACAATCAAAGTTTACTTCAAACAGACTTTTAAATGATTTGTATATGTATAAATTTGCTAAAAAAATGTTTCGAGTTATGTTTTACCCCTTCAGGGATTTTATGTAACCTGTTCAATGTCCATATTTTATTCTGATTGGCCATATACCATGGCATTATTGTATTATACCAATAAAATCAACCTCAACCTTAAATTCGCTAGCCCACAAAAGTCCCCTATCGGAGAAGGACGGTTGGGAGGTATAGCACTGTGTTATTTATTTACAGATAAGAAAAAAAAAACAAGAGTATACAACTTTAAACATTTTATTTGTTCCGTTTCATTTGAGTAGTACTAAAGGCCAAGGAACACTCCTCTAGTCTACTTTACAATAAGAAAATAGCATTAATGTTACAAAGTTATCCATTTGTAAGTCTTCTTTGACTTCACCTTTCTCTCAGGAATACCAGGAGGTCTTCTTGATGTCTTCAAGTTTTCACTTAGCAAGGGTAATTTATTTCTGACAGTCGAATGAGATGTACTGTCCCTTACCCTAGGAGGGATTGTGATTTCATTGTTCATTTCAATTTCCCATCTCTGTCTATTTCCAATAAGTCCTTGTGGTACATTCATCTCTTTCAAAGCCTGATAAAATTCAGTCATTCCTTTGGGCTGCATTCGTTTATAAAGATATTGTGAGTCTTTTAGTAAATCCGCAATGTGACTACCAGGTATGACTTTGCCTTGACTAAGGAGATTCCCTTTTCGATTCCATGACAGTCTATGTTCAGGGTCATCAAGTATAAACTGTAACAACGCCTGTCCCCTCTGGCGATCAGGTTTAGGCAAAGCAGTAAGTATCAAGTCTATATTCAAGGAATCCTCTTCTTCTTCAGTGTCAGCTTCATATCCTGATTCTAATGGAGTGTCATGTTGTTTCACATGACCACTTCCACGAATGAGACGTTCATATTTATCCATTGGAATCAATACAGTCTTCTTAAGATGCTGCATAATGTTTCTTCAAGAAAGGTATTGTTGCTTTCACAATAAGCAATAGTACAGAACCTTTCTTTTGAATGAGTTCTCTTTTCTTACTCAAATTTAGTTTAAGATTGGATAATTGTCTTAAGAAGTGTTTATGTCTCTTGAGTTGTGCCTCATATGTTTTTGGCAAAGGAAACTGGGGCTGTAGTAGATTGGTAACTATTTCACATATAGTCTTGACTTGAACAGATGTCAAATGTTTTAGAAGAAGTCTTCTTTGTGTTGGAGAAAGAGTCTCCAAAGATTCCAGAAACGATAGTTGCTTCTTGATTGTCTTTGACATTCTGACAAGGCGACAGTACTCACACTACTATTTATACCAATGATTCATGGGTACTGTAATTGAAACCATTCACAATATAATCTATGGGTAAAGGACCATTCAACAATACACTCCTTCCACTCAATAGTAGAGAAAGAGTATATCCAATAGTTAGTATCAAAACAAGTATACACCATAGAAAAATGATAATCCGTTTCAATGAAGAGGGTCTTCCCACATAGGGAGATTGAATATCCAGAGATACATGGCAATCATCAACTTCACTGTTGCTATTCATGTTGACATATGATATTAACTATCAAGTGAAACACGTTTTTATACCTTGGGTTCATACACCACAGGAACTTCTCCTGGAAAAATTCTGGTTTTCAGTCTCAGTTTATCATCAGTTCGTGGAGACATATCAATCACAATATAACCATAAGGCTTTTTCACAGCATCTGTGTAGGCTTCCACTAAGACACCAGCACGTCCAGGAAATAACTGTCTTCCAAGAGTCATTATCTGAGAGACATCACGCACGTTTTTAAACAAAACTAAATACCAAGTATTCAGAGCTATAGTACGAGCTGATTTAGCTTGGCCATACAGGTTCTGTGTAATAAATATCACACTCAGATTCCGATGATGACAGCCTTGTGTAAATAACAGTTCCATATCTTTGGAAGCAATCACCTGGTTCATCATATCGTCTGATATTATTAGTCCATGTTGTCCATAAGAAGTAAATTCTTCAATCTCAACTTGTGTTGGTAGTCCCTGTTGGAACACTATGTTAGGAATAGTTTGTTCAATGTCATCAAAAAGAGGTTGGAAAACACCATAACAATACATAATCTTCTTTGGAGGGTCTTTTATATACATACCCTGTATATTTTGCAATAATTTATACACAAAAAATGTTTTGCCTGCTCCCGAGGGCCCAACTACACAAATGCTAGAACAGGGTTCAAAAGGTGTCAGACTCTGCGTCTCCCACCAAGGTTTAGTAGGATCAATCACAGCTTCAGGACTCCAAGTCATAGCTGCCTTGGGTGTATTTGGTCTCACGTCTGTCATACCTTGTTTCTTTATTTTCTTCAACCAAGGTTTCTTGTCAGAATTCAGCTTATGAACTTGCGACAGATGGTTAGGAAGCCTTGATAAATTTCGAGCTTTACAACCTGGTACTGGACAATCTTTCTTAATCCTACCCATACTATGTCTTAACGCCTTAATGGTTAATCATGTAATGACCCTGAAATGGCCCTGACTACATACATATGGCCCTGATATGGCCCTGAAATGGCCCTGACTATAAACATATGGCCCTGAAGTGGCCCTTACTACATACATATGGCCCTGATATGGCCCTGACTATAAACATATGGCCCTGAAATGGCCCTGACTACATACATATGGCCCTGATATGGCCCTGAAATGGCCCTGGCTATAAACATATGGCCCTGAAGTGGCCCTTACTACATACATATGGCCCTGATATGGCCCTGACTATAAACATATGGCCCTGAAATGGCCCTGACTACATACATATGGCCCTGATATGGCCCTGAAAATGGCCCTGACTATAAACATATGGCCCTGAAGTGGCCCTTACTACATACATATGGCCCTGATATGGCCCTGACTATAAACATATGGCCCTGACTACATACATATGGCCCCGATATGGCCCTGAAATGGCCCTGACTATAAACATATGGCCCTGAAGTGGCCCTTACTACATACATATGGCCCTGACTATAAACATATGGCCCTGAAGTGGCCCTGAAATGGCTGTCTGTGGCTGCCTGTGGCTTCCATTCGCTTTCGTGATGACACCATGTGGTTGTCAATTCAATAGCCAAAAGGTAAAGTATCTAAATCCTCTTGAATGGATCTTTTGGTATACACAATACGATACTTTTTAGTTTCTGATCTGTTGTAAATTTTATTTGAAAGTTTATCTCTTGAAATCTTGGATGGATTTACAATGTCTAATACTTGTGGTTGTTTTCTTTTTTTCGATTTTGTCATGCTACAGATCTTTCTCTCTGTTGATTGGGTCTTGTCATTCAAAATTTCCTTTTTGGAAAGAACAAGTTTCCTTACAGAATCAAAGTTTATCAATAGAGAGTTGGTGTAATTCAAAGTGAAACCTCTGACTTTACATGTTTCTTTGCCAGATTTTGTACGGTAGGCATAATTTTTGGGCCCCCCTGAACAAAAGATCTGAATAGGATCCCCTTCTAGTTCATCTGTCAATTCACCAAGATAGTCCCCTAATGGAGGATTAACATCATCTGATTGTGAAACAAACAAGACAGAATCTGTATCATAATACAATACACGCTGTTTCAGAAAATCTAAAACTGAATACAATTTCAGACGGGCATAGCATGTTGTAAAGGTAGCAATGAATATATTGGTAGCCTCACTTTCTGGAATGAATTCAGAATTATGAGTCCATTGAAACTGCGCTACATTGTCATTCAGAATGTGAAAATTTGGAAGGGTCTTTTTTTGGTCAGTCAAAAATTGATAAAATTCCTCCAATTTTGAAGAATACAAAAATTTCGTCTGAGTCAAATTGGATCGCATCGCATAGCGACCCCAAAACGAATTAAGAACCAGTTTCGCCAATGATCTTAAACCTGGGTTTTTCTGAATTTTGGTAGGGTCAAGTTGAATACCTTCATTCTCCAAATAATTGGCTATGTACTTTTCCTTATCTTGTTCTGTCTGACACCATGCAGGCCAATCAGAAGACTCTTGCTTGATTTTCAAGAAAGTGTTGATGTAGTCAGCAAACAGTCCTCCTGATTTGGTTGTCTTGTCATATTGTGTTGTTTCCTCCCAATGATAAATTTCATAAATTTTAACAATTTCATAACCTTTTTCCAATGCCTTGAGCAACTCTGGAATACACCAAGTGCCTACAAAACACCTCTCTTTGTCAGAATGATGACAAGGAGTTTGTTGTTCAAGGTCAGCACAGCTCATACAGAGTGCAAATTTGAGTTTGCCATTTGATTTATGAGGCAAGACAGGATGGTACAGACCCCGAGGTGGGAGAATCTTGACTTTGGCCAAACCAAAGTATTCACCCAAAGATTTGAAATCTCTTGTGATAATTTGAGGATGACCTATAGGATATTCACCATACTTGTTGACCCAGGGATAAAGGGAGGTGAAATCCATGTAAAGAATGTCTTCATCCTCTTGAGCTTCATAATATAATTTGGTTGCATTTGTACGTCCACCAAAAAAACGAATCTCTGGGATTGAGTCGATCTTGAAGATCTAAAGAAGATACAAAGGTCTTCATGTCAGGGTTGACTTTAAGCTGTTGGTGAAACTCATGCTCCCAAATGGTGACCAGCTTATAACCTTTTTCTTTGATAACAGCATTTCGTTTCATTGTCAGAGCATAAAGCTCACTCATAGACTGTTTTGTTCCAGGTAAAACTGTGGTCTCTCTGTCATGGGGATAGCATGTAGGGCAACCATGCCAAATACAACCCTGGTACTCCCATAGTCGATGTCCATGTCTGCCATCAGCTTTATAATTGGTGCCAGGAATTTGAAATTCCCCCTCATTCAATGCATGTTGTATGTAAATACCTTCTTCATGACTGACCCACTCTAACCACTGAATGGAGGATTTACTGTATTGGTCTTTGGTATAGCTATTGGCTGGTAGTTTTGCAATAGCACTTGGTAGAGTTTCAGACTCTTGTATCACACCCCCTGCTGCTTGAATTGATTGAAGGGTTCGCCAAGATCCAGGTTCAATTTCAACCCATTCCTGACTTTGGGCATCTTCTTTGACAGGAAGCCAAGAGGTGATCTTACCTTGCCATAGCAGTTTGACATGCGTGTAGTCTGTCAGGAACTTGTGTTTGAATACCCCATGACACACACTGGCAATGGTGACATAGTCCAGAGGATCAACACCAGGCTCTTTCTTCTTTTGTTGCTGTGCATCACAGTATGATTTTTCAGTGACAGACATTAACAATTGTCTAAAGGTCATGAGGGCTTCTCTCAAGATTTGAACATCAGACCTACAATAGTCTTCCATTTCTTGAGCAAAATTGAAGACCTTGCCTTTTTGTTCTGCATGCCACTTGAGGAAATCAGCCCTGCCTTTGGTGGACATACTGTCTACACAATAGAAGGGAGGATCAGGGATTGAACCTACATAGGTTTGGTTGGCTGAAGTATTGAAATAGTGAGGGAAATACCCTTTCTTTAACTCTTCCAGATGAAACATCTCTGGAAGCTTAGCCAAACTTGTACTGAAGAAAGAGAGAGAGTCCAGAACACGCATGTTCAACCCTCGTGGAATATGCATATACATCAGTTTGGACCCATTGTATACTATCTTGTCAGGAATAATGCTGTTTTTGATAAGATAATTCATCAAGAATGTCCCATCATAGCTTTTGAGGTTATGAGCAAATACTGAAGCATTGTGATGTTGTTTTGAAAACAGCCAGTGACAGAAACGATCAGCAGTTTTCGGACCTTTGAACAACACCTCTCTTTGTCCACAAGAATAACATGGTGCTGTTTTGAAACATTTGAATTTTTTGTTCCATTTCGAACATAGAACACAACGAGAACCACAGTTATTGCATTTGGCGCCCTTATTCAAAGGTTTATCTTTACAGATATCACACACCGTTTGAGCAATAACAAAATTGGGTTTGTGTTCCTGATGACCACACCAAACTTCATGACAGTTAGCACATGTTGTATGGTGTGAGCAATCATCTTTGGGGCCACATTGTGAACAAGTGGAAGGAACATAGCCATCTATACAAGTAGTAACTTCATCTTGAGTGCATTCAAAGTCAAACATGAGGAATTTTTTTATCTTATGTTTGTTATCTATTTGAAGGGGAATGTGATAACAGTGATGACCGAAATCAACCATCTTTTGACAAGGTTGACACTTGTATTGATTGCAGTCATGCTCTGCTTTTGTCCCACGATTCAAAACTTTGAAACATTGTGGACATCGCCAATAGGTCTGACAATCTGAAGGAAGGTTATCTTTTTTCATTTTCTTATGGGCCTTAAAACATTCTTCTGATCGGCACTGCATGTGACAGTCTGTACAGTTGACTGGATTATCCAATTTTTTACAAGATGGCCTTTTACAAACTCTGCAATAATTTTCACAAGAATGTTTCTCCTTATTACTAAATGGAGTGAGACAGTGATGACAAAAGTAACTGTTGCCAAAAAAGCCTGAAATGTTTGGAATGGCATGGAAATGTTTCCCCACCAAATACACAAACAACTGCTTTCTGTTATCATTACAACCTTTTGTCATAAACTTATTGCCCAATTCTGAACTGACCACTAGAATTTGACATCCTAACACTTTTTCAAATTTAGGTATATCAGATAAACTAGCAGCCCTGTCTTTTGAAACCCTTGCTTTGTCAGAAAGAAAGGTAGCAAAGATGGTTTGTTGCTTTGCATACTTACGTAAATTGGTATACAGATTTGGGGGACATTTCTGATGTTCTAAAGCCAGATGAGCCATATGGGATATTTTCTGATCAGGTAAACTGAGGCGTGTATGTGAACACTGACATTTGTCTAAAGGATGTGACTTGAGAAGATCCTCCCAATCAGATTTTGAGGTCATGTGACTTTTCGAAAAACAAACCGCCAAAGATCTTGCCAAACATAAATTGTCTGTATTTTTTATTTCCATAATAGAGTGTTTTTCTTTCACACTTTCTTTCACATTAAAAAAATTATGACCACTTCCCCGGCCCTTGGGCATATCAATCATGCCAATGTCTATATCAAAACTGTCATTGAGAGCCAGATCCTGATGGGATTGCATGACATTTTCTATGTGTGTCAATATGACATTGGCATTCATTTTTTCCAGAGGTCTGATTGAAACAATTATGGGTGTATCCAAATTTTCGTGACGGATAATAATACGACAAAGATCATTATCCTCTAAATCTCCTCTAGCTTTCCGCAATACATCATCAAACATGTCATGAAGACTATCATGTAAATCAGTAAGATTGGTTCCCTTGAATTCATCATTGAACCTGACATTATAGATTTTCTCTACAGCAGCATTTTTGGCAAATGTTCTCTCACGCCTTAATCTAAACTCATATGGTGGTTTATCATTATCTCCCTCTTTGTCAGTAACTTTATCTGTGTTTTGCTCTGCTTGATTTGGTTCCTTACCATTACCTCCCCCTTCTTGATTGAAAAGATCTAAATCAAAATCCCTTACAATTTCTTCCCATTGCTCAGGAAGACTGCCCCCAGGTTGAAAGAACTCATTAATTACCTCATCTATCTCCACATTTGACAGTCTGGGTCGTTTGGAAGAAGATGGCAATTCTGGTGGTGATAATTTCGAAGGGGCTGACCTCTTCTTTGAAGGTTCTTTGATGGGTGATTGAAAAAGATCATCCATTCTTGCCATTTTACTTCTAAGAGGTCTTGGTATAGCAGTAGCAGAATCTTGTTCGTGATATGATGTTGATGGTTGGATAACTGGTGGTGGACGTTTGAGACACTGCTGACGATGTCTAGCCAGTTGAGGGACACGGCGAAATGTTTCTCCACAAAATTGACATGGCAACCCTTTACCCTTGTCTGACCATTCTCCATCAGTGACACAGGTCATTGTAAGATCATTAATTTCTTCTTGGCATATATCCATATTTATTGGTAAAGTGTCTATGGGTGAATGGTTATTTTCTGTTCCTTCCTTCTTAGACTCTCCATCCTGGACACATAGTGTGGCAAGTTCCCCATAGTCTTCTATTTCCATGGTGTCATTGGCTGTTTGTTCATTTTCAGGTAAACACAACAGCTCAATCAGTTTTAAATTCACTGCTTCATATTTTTCCAGGCCCAAGCACTGTACCCAGAAAATTAACTCATTACTGGTCGTGAATGAATCCAAGTTGGCCAAAACAGCTTCTCTAAAAATATGGTCCATCTGCATAAGAAAAATAAATAAATAAATAAATAAATAAATAAATAAATAAATAAATAAATAAATAACATTCACTTAAGAGACAAATCGTATCGTTTTCAACATAACACAAAAGTAAATTATAAATGAAGGGAGACAACTCCTACAGCCTTAGTGACATGGGCTATGTTTCAAAGTAATCACTCAATTTCTTCTCTCTTGAAAACGACCCAGTGCAAATTCCACATGACGAAGGGAGACAACTCTTTCAGCCTTGTGTGTACAACTTTCCACTGAATTGTCATATGTGTTTCTATTTTTTTCCCCAGAATTTAAGAATGATCTGATCAAAAAAAAGTTTACTCATGTGTTTATATAAACAGTACATATGTGCATTAGTAAGATTTAGATATTTTGATTTTATTTATTGCAAATGTCAGGTTCAATGATGAATGGGAAGGGAGATATTTAAATTATATATATGTAAGAATGAAGTTAATGATGAATAAAAATTTAATGGTGAAAGTATATTAAACAATACTACAATGTCAAAAAAAAGAGAAGATTTAGATTATATACATGTAAGAATGAAGTTAATGATGAATACAATGGTGAAAGTTTATTAAACAATACTGCAATGTCTATCAGAGTATAATTTAATTTTATAATCTGATGAACAGCACAAATCAAACACATGTAGAAAATCTTACTATGTTCATGAAGCTATATTTTGTAGAAATCATGTTATGAAAACTACATGGGCATATGTCAAACTGGTTTTGTATTTAGTACAGAATGAGTGAGCAAATAAGATACGGATGACCGATGTATGACCCTGTATAAAAACCATCCCCACTGTCAACTCTTCCCCAGTCTCCTTTGACAAACCACATACAGCAAACCATCTTCTTTAACAGTCCCCAGAAAATATGAACAACTTGTGAGTATACCTTGTATAATTGCAAAATTTCTTGCATTATCCTACACATATGTTAATATTCCTTACCATGACTTTATTTTTTTTTCAGCAATGAAAATGCCATGGATGGGTTCATGGATGTGTAAGTTATTTTTTTCTGTATTTGTTAATTAAAGTGTTATCATAAGATTACAAGAGGAATGTAAAGGAATGTTTGTAAAAACCTTATCATAATTGTATAATAAGATTAGTCAGATTTATTTACAAAGTCATATTTTACATATAGTGTTAACTGTCGCTGTAACATATACCCCATGTATTGGTTACAGGGATGAATTGGAGCTGATGAGGTTTTTGGAAAACCTAGAAACGGTAAGTAATACATTTATGTTTTCCCTTTTTTTTATTAATTGTTTTACAAAATTATAATAAGTGTTTTCATTGTTTTATTACCTAACTCATTAAAATTGTTTTTAAAAAAAAGGACTGAAACTTTATGAATTTTTTTGTGTGTGTGTTTTTCTAGCAGCATCTACCAATGGCAACAAGGGCGCCTTCAACAGTGCCAGTGGTCACAACTGAAGGGGCCCCATCAGTTGAGGTGTTATTAGTGGCGCCAACACCCGTCAGACCTGCCTCACCCTTGTAAGTTGATGTTTTCTCTTAACTGACTATAAAACATTTGATGTCATGTGGAAATACAGAGTATTTTACCTATGTCACAACTGTTTTGCTTATAGGACTATATTGATGTCCCAACCAGCCCCCTTTGTCACCCCTATTCGGGAGGAGGTGAATACATTAAAGGCAGAGGTGAATAAACTAAAGGAGGAGTTATCCAGCCTCAAGGAGAACCTCCTTATTGTGTAAGTAAATATCTGAGGTTTTGTTGTATTATAAACATACTTTTCACACTTGGTTTTAAAGTCATTGATTATCTAAAAAATTAAATTGACAAATATAGTAATAGATTGAAAAAGTTTATTACATATAATATCATATGTTTTAAGTAATATTTTTTTCTGTACATTTCAGAATGGAATACCTTTGGGGTACAACCAATTAATGGTCACTCTAAACCAACAAAAAAAAAGGGCACTTTCAAATAAAAAAATGGAGCCCAAATGACTATTATTTTTTAAGTCGGTTTTCATATGATTTATCGACTCAATTTTAATGGTTGCTTGTAGTTCCTTGCTATCATCACCAGACTGAATCACTTCACTGTCATCATGGTGTGAATCATAAAAAAAGTAAAAATAAAGAACAATGGTCCCTTTGGATAAAACATGATATAGTATTTTCATGATAATAAAATAATTACTTACATTTTCTTATATAAGATGTCTCACAATAATCGGCCTGAGATTAGCTGTCGGCTGGATCATACCTTTTTCAATGGCAATGAAGATAGGACTTAAGTAACATTAAAATTTCAAGGTTTTTTATACTAAATCTGAAAACTGGTTTAAACTGGTTTGTTTCAAGAAATTAAGGGGTATACAATTAGAAAATGGGTCACCCTAATTATGATCATAACAGCCCTAGCAACAGATATGAAGTCACCTAAAAATAGATAATTTTCAGCACATATGGGAAATAGGCCAGAGACCCCGTAGTTTTACTCAAGTAAGCAAACAGCTCAGAGATGTTCCCGCTAACTGTATACATACATATCAATGCTAAAGCTATCTAGATGTTTTACCTGAACTTTGACAGTTCTTATTTCATAATTTCATATTCATTTATTTTCTGTCATTTGGTTATAAAGATATAATTTTTATTATGATGAATGAAAAAATTAATCTCTCTTTTATTTTATTTTTTTTATCCTTTTTACAATCCAAAAATCATTTTACCTACGGAACACTACTCAAGCAGCGGTAGATCTTATACAAATAAAACAAATACAAATTGAATTAAGTCTATGTAAACTTGCTTTGATATACAATGATCATTTAAGTAAGTAAATAATACTCAAAACAACTGCAGATGGTCTGACATAAACATAGTTGATGTCTCTATTTCAATTTATTATTTATTATATATTTTCAGGGGAAGATTTTAGAAAACTAATGTCTAAAAAAAATCATTTACAAAGCCAAAACAGACCGTGTATATGTAAAGCAAGTTGTAAGCCAAATTATCTTAAAGGGCCTCTTAGGTATTCTAGCTTTCTAAAGTTCATTCAAACATGAACACACCTGACACGCGCCGAGAGCCTTTGTTTGTTTAGCCAAAGCTTGTCCTATTTGTTGAGGATTAACGCTCCACTGTCCTGGGCAGACCAGGTAAAAGATCCCTAACACAGGAAATTCCCGCTACAACTCTAGAATAGCATAGACTGAATGCAAGTCTTTTATTTCAGATTGAATATTTAATAAGTGAAGGAGTGTGAAAAAGAATGCTCATGATAATTAAGTTGTTTTTTCTAAATAAGACAATCAACAGATTGACACAATATTAACACGTTTTATGTAGTTACTCTACTGAAATCCCAATTTATTCAAAGTGTTGACATTCTAGTGATATGTTATATATGTTAGATATCTGTGATTTTTCTTTTACAACATTTAAATAACTGAACAAATTACCTGTATTATATGTGAGAGATGTATGGAATAAGAACAACATTTATTTTCAGGGGGACATTTTACAAAACTAATGTCTATGTTCGCATGTGTTTTACAAAGCTAAAACAGGCTGTGAAAATGCAAAGCAAGTTAGGGCTTCCAAGGGGTGTAAATGTGAGGGCGAGTCACACTCGGGGGGGTCATTGTATCCTCGGATCCCATTATCCGGTCATTGTTTACTGAGTAAACATAGTGGATCGCTGCATGTTTGTTATAGTTAAACCTTTCACAGGTTCATCTAAGGACACGTGTTGAGCTGGGTGAAGCAAATGATATCAGTCTGACCGAATTTTGTCACTTAAAAAATCGGTCAATTCAATTAACAATTAAATTGGTCAAACCATATATACGACACTGAGAACACCTGTGCTACAGGTCTGGACATGTCTGAGAAAATCAGTTTGACCGAATTTTCGGTCCACTCTATAAATATCCTATACAAGCCCTAATTAAAAAATATCCAAAAAATTTCCAAATTAAAGTATCCAAGAAAATAGCCAAAAAATAGCCAAGAAATAGCCAAAAAATAGCCAAAAGAGGCATTACTACTGCTAATAGTTGTCCCAGTGGTTTCTGTCTGATTCCAGTACTGTATATCAAATATCCATTACAAAAACTCATCCATTTGTGATGATGTTCATTAAGTGTAGAGTTGTATTTCTATCATGTGAATTACTATCCGTTTTGCTAATAGTGAGCCAATGAAACAGAATTAAAGATCCACACAGGTCCTTTAAAAATTAAATTATTAAAACTATTTAAACAGGATCCATAAACAGAAAAGGGGGTGGAATCCGCTAGTCAGATCCTTCTGGATTCGTCCCCAAAGTGGACGGATCAAGAAAATGGATTCAACCTATTTTTGTCCTGTGATAGACAGTTTTGTTTCAAAAACCACTCATATGCGGGAAAAAAAATAAAGTTGTTTATACATCTAAAAACATTCTTATTGGGGATAACAAGTCAGTTTTTCAACTACGTTTTTTTCTAGCTTTAACTTTTCCCGAATGATGTTGTGAAGGGTTTATATTTAGGTAAAGGATTTATAGCTCTAGGATAACTTTCAAAGACCCAATTTCCTGTGTATTTGGATATGTATCAAGGTCCACAGATTGGGTCAGCAATAAAATAAGGATTTCAAAGAGTGAAGAAACGATTCTTGACTCACCCGAAAAGCCTTCCCCAAAGATCGATAATTGCTTTAAAATGGAGATGGTGTGTGTGACTATCCCAGCCTTAAAGAACAAGCAGAACAAAAAATCATTTACCTCATTTCTAGGCAATATGTACGGTAGAAGTATAACGTTAGAAGTTTTGTTTTGAGAGAAAGCATATTTTACAAAGCTGAGTCTGAAGTATCTCAAATTTGACTGGTAAGACACTTGGTTTATCGTGAATTAGAAAAGCATAGTGCATTTATTACATTAACCCAATGTTTCTGAGATGTATCTCTCATTATTACTCCGATTTGAAAAGTAGGCTATCCTAGGAGCGCAGCAGAGACGTGGATTTTGATGACAATAACTTCTCTTTGCTACTGTAGCAGGGTGTACTATGAAGTGTGCTGCTAGATTAGTGCAGAAAAGTAAAGGAAATGCGGCAAAGCATGACTGTTTCAGTGATGTTACTGATAACTGTGATAAATGAAAAGGCAGGGAAGATAAAACGTTACCCCTGGCTGCAACTTTTATGAGTAAATCTGCCGTTTACCGAAATTTAACTGTGCATCAAATCAAGCATATGCAATGCAATGCAATACGAAATTAAACATGTCTTTCTGCATGTACACGTACACCAATTCGAATCAAAACGTCAGGCGTTAATATATTTACGTCGGTATTAATGGTTGCCTTGATGAGTACTTCAACAGTTCGTTTGTCAGCCCAATACATTCGTGGTGTCCGTATGCATATCTGAAATAAATTCACTGACATTGTTGTGTTTGATAAAAAAGTGTCTCGAGCGTAATCGTATTGTTAATCCAGTTGGACAATCTATTTAACTGACTCTCGGACGATTTACGATCATTGTGGCATGGAATTGTGGCATGATCTATTACTACCACTACAACGGGGTGTCAATCTCTACCTTATAAGATATTGCTTATTGTTTTAAAAAAAAAAACATATTCATATGTGAAGCATTATCAGAACCATTGAGGTTTTCCGATTTTGACTTTGCTAAAAGAACAGCAGTTTCACCAATGGAGGTTAATGTCAACGACTAAAGGGTAGTTTTCTCGCCTAACGGCCGCTGGGAACAGCAACACTGTGACGTCATAAGCCAATTCGCCACGTGAAACCATTGTTTTTTTACGTCAAATTATATCAGTCACTGTTCGCAGTGAAAATATAAGTTATTTTCACTGTAGCTTTATTTCACTGATAAATCCCAGTATTTCATTGCTTGTCATATTATAAAAGCTTTTATCACTTCTTGGGGTGATTCTATAAATTCTATAACAGTGCGTACTTCCTTCAAACAAGTGTCCCGTTTAATTGTAGAAGAGACGTCGTTCAAAGTTACCTGATACTGCTCAAAACCATAGTACTGGGTGAGAAAGTTGGGATCTCTTTTGGACACGGACTAGCTCTGGACTACAATTTTAGGGTTATTCTGTAAACTTCGAACTTTCATCTGTAAAAATGACATAAGAAAAATCGTGATCCTTTATTTGACGACACCTTGGGGGTATCGGTCATCAGTGAAATCTTCAATGACGTAGCCAGAATTGTTTAATGATCCTATGATTCGTTCATTCTGATACTTCAGGGGTACCTTGACTTGCAGCTTTACATCAATATGTTTTGAAGACCAATTTGGATAATGTCAGGGTGGATGCATACTCTGTCGTCTGTCATCATCAGGGAGGCATGACCGCCGGAACCAAGCTTGCCCTCTTCTCCTAAACCAGCTTAACGTTTCTTAATATTTCTAAAAATGGTACAACTATGTGATACACACGAGATCATGAATTTATCCCATGCCCTATTCATACAATGCCAGGAGACGATAGCTCTGAGCCTATTCTGTCATGTTCTACTTCCGAATAGTCTTCTAGTAACGAGATCACGTAACCACATTCCTGGCGTGGACAAGGGAGATAATTAGATAGCATCTCGGGAAAGATTTTCGATTAAAATAAATTTTACATCTGTTCTAAATAAGCCAGATCAAATTTACTGAAAGTAGCCGATGTTGCAATTTATCTGATCGACACTGACATTGATACAGTTTTTTCTTACTATGTCATACTACACATTACTTAATTACACACACATTATTGCTTTAGAACAATTACTATTATTGAAAGCAAATTAGATTAAACAAATTAATTTGATTTGTTGTTAAAGTCTGTATGAATCTGATGATATCATTTCAATGACCAATTTTAAAGGGCAGTATTTCTCAAATAGTAAAATATAAGTGTAACGTAACAGTGTTACAACTGTATGTAAACAGTGTATGTTAGCAACTCTTTGTCATGGAAAGAACGTGGAACGTTGGCAACTATTATGTGGAGCAACAGGAAGTTTATCCAAGGATCAGACATTTTACAGATATCTCTCCCACCCCTGGGATAACAAATGACGACATATCTAACATTTACATAATTTCAAAACCTTTCTGATGTTTTTGTCAAAAAAATTCACTCTAACCGTTAGATTGGAAAAACAAAAAGTGGAGTGTTTCAACCTACGATCTTATCATTGAGGCCTCGCGTTGGGAACGTCAGTAGCTCAAAGATCCATCTCAATTCTAGATAGGTTCTAGATTGTGTGGTTCTCTCTTACTCAGGATGTTGTCTAAGTTGAAATATAGAGTTGTGTTAACTCGTTGTGAGATATAAGTGGTGACCTTTCTAACATTTTACAAATTTGCATCGTTGTTAATTAACATGTGTGATGTTTTTCCTTTAATTGTGGTTTGTTTGAATTGATTGCATGACATCATTAAAGTGATCCGACATGAACAAAAGTAAAGTCAATTTCTAACATATAACATCTCTTCTTTCTATTTATGAATTATGTGTTTTGTTGTTCTTCTTGTGATTTATAACAAAATGAAACTGAGAAAATTCAAAAGCATGTAAATATCTTTTAAGGGAACATTCCGTGTTGTTTACTTTGATGTGAACATATAAAACTAAAACTTATATTTGAAAACGATACGTACTGTGCATGATACTTGATAATGAGATAGATTCGGTCTGTAGCAAATAAAGTTGACCAAGCGCTTTTATATCAAACTTAACGATGAAAACTGATGATGATATTTGTCCAAATATTTTATGATCGACATTTCCCATTTATTTCTTATTTATCAATTCAAGTGGTAAATCATAACCACCAACACTAAACCTTTTAGCAAGTGACATTTATATAACCATCAGCGAGACATAATCCATGGGAATATTGAAAACAAACTACTCACTTCGTGCTGATAAAAACAGAAGAAAGGAAATTTAATATTACTTGACATCTGTCTTAACTGTCTTTCCCTGTCATTTGGCGACTTACCACAATTGCTTTCTGTCCTCCTTGTTTAGCGTAAAATTACTGATCCAAAAAATCTTATACATTTGCTCTAAAGTGAAACTATTCTGAATTATCTGAAACCTCATGTTTTGACTGAGGATCAAAGGTTAGGATAAGGTTAAGGAGAGATGGTTCCCTGAACTTGAATACAGGTTAAAAAAACATAATATGTCGACGGCAGTAGTGTTATTACTGCCGATAACTCATTCATCCGCTGACCCTTTCATTTTGGATTAAAAAAAACATTTTAAACAAACTATTATGAAAAATAAAATGATCTTTGAAATAAAATAGTATTTCTATCCATCTCACCTTAAAGGAAATAAAGGCATATAAATTAAGTATTCTGTATTACACAAGTACATGTAATAGATGTATATTTTAGTAAATTATCAGAATATTATCAATAATTTCAGCATCATGTGTTAATTGATATAGTTTACTGAATCTATACTGACGTTCAAAAGAAACTGCATACTTTTTTAAACACCAGACATTGTCATGAATTGTTCAAATTCAAGTGTTCATCATCAAAACTTCCTTCATTGGTTATTTGTTGTGTGGTTTAGTCATTTACTTGAATGATCGAATAAAAAAGTGAATTTACTGCGTTCTAAATGCATCTGTGCTGTATATCAGCAATTTGTTTAATTCAAATTAACGGTTAATAAGAACAGCTCATTAAACTCGTTTAAAAACCAAACAACCCATTTCATTAAAATATCCATAAAATAAGTATTACAAGGGACGTTGTTTTAGGATTTTGTGTCTAACTTTTATACCCATGAAGAGAAGCTGAGTTGGTGTATAATTCGGTTTGCTATCATCTGAGTCTCGTGCAAAGCAAGACTCAATATAAGTGTTTCTCTAAATTCGATTGTATTCAGATTGAAGGTTTGATTGACACGTGTTACAACTGACAATCATACTCCAACAGACCTTGTCTAATTCTAATCAAGTTCTCTATCACAATAGCAGGGATCTGAATTCCAAGACAAATTCCAAGATGATTATACCTACTGGAAAAGTCTTGACAATGACAAGAACTGAAATGTCAAAGGTTCCCCTTTATGCTGGGAATTTAAAAGAATCAATGGAGTCGATTACGAATGGGTTCATGTATCGTAAGGGTACGCAGCACATGACTTAACCTTAAATGAAATCAATGGATTGGAAGGACAAGATGTCCGTAAGACTACTAAACTACTTTCAATCTGTAAGTTAAAAGGCACTTATCAATTCAATCTGTAAAAGTACATTGATGATCACTCTATAATGTTGTGTGGGGTTTCAATACAAGATACCTTTATACTGAAAATGATTATTCGGTTTTGTAGTATATGATATATGTTTGTTATTGTTTAAACCGAATGAAATCATTTTCTATGTTATATACACATTAATTAAACAAAATCCTGTGCTGTGTACTATGTATAAATAATTATTACATCATGGTGCAGCTATCAGAATAATTATGAACATTATGTTTGTGTAACAGAGCAACATCTCATCCTTGGTTACCCAGGGTTTTATATATGCTCCGTTACTCTCCACTATATCACACATGGGAAACTCTGTCAGCAAAATCTGTACTAAAATTACCCGCCCTTGGCTGGCGTGACGAAGTCAGTAACCAAAGAAAAAACTCAATACGATAAGACGGAAATGGTCAAGGGAGATAGCCGGTGCTGGATGGCTAACAAAATGACCTCGCATGCTTTGCAATGAAGTGATATGAATTGTCATTGGCTCGCAGGTCCAAGCTGCGTAGCGGTTTGATTGGCTCTCTGATGAAATTTCCCATGGGTGATATAGTGGAGAATAACGGAGCATATATAAAACCCTGGGTAACCGAGGATGAGTAACATCTATGATGTGAATGTTTCAAATGTTTCTTATCAATAGGATGGAATCATTGAAGGATGGATATGTGCATTCACCACCTTTCATTTGCATTAAACATTTGAATTTAAGTAAAATTGTGATACCTCAATTTAAGCAATAAGTATTTGTACATTTAAAATTCAATAGATTTAAGACAATTTAAATATGATTTCAAGATAACGGAACTGTCTGCATTTTTTATTCTGAATAAACTTACCAATGTAAAGCATTATTTCATGTTTATTTTGTTTCAGATAATAGTATGCTGCTCATATTATCTACAAATAATATACATTTACAGCACGTGTACATCGAGGTACTGTTATGATCCAAAGCCGTGTATTTACACATGGACAAGCACATTTAAAAATAGGTGACATATACAGGATAGAAGCGAGTTGAGCCCAATAGTTGTGTATTGCTCGCATCAATTTTCATTCGTAGTATTTCATCATCTGCCTAGTGATAATGTTCAATCATCTCTAAATAGCGATTATAAAGATGTTGTTATCATCAGTTCCAAGAAATAATTACCCAAGAATTCATTCAAAACTGTTCATCTCCTACTGAATCCGACATATTTAATGTTTAGCCATGGCATGGTATAATAATTTAATCGAATTTTAACCTTAGTCTTGACTGTGGCAAATGAGTAATTGTTTATGCAGCAAATGTATCATGACAAACCAAATTGATTGGTTTTGAAATGTGAATATGTTGTATAGTTGTACTGGATACTTAACAATCACAAACCACTATTGAAGAAGGGTGCTTTGGCAGTGTTGGTTAGTATCCTGAATTGGAGAAAAGTCGTTTTAAGATATTTCAGAAGAGAGATAAATAAATTTCAATTTGACAAGAATAGCCGAGCAAACAATTTGTAACATTATTTTTATTTTATTACAATAACAGAGATTTGTAATTCAAAAGTAGGAATATCTACGAGAACTACTGACCTGCTGATCTAAACATTAACAAGCACTAAACAAATTTCATTTTTCTGAGACATTTAATTTGGTGAAGTAGACACACATTAGTTTAAGGGCGTGACCCCCTGGGCCCTGAGTCAAACGGTCGCTCAATGTACAGTTTCTCATTCTAATGGCCAAGAAATAAAAGATTCAATTGTTCTGAGGCATTTCCCAAACAACCATCTTCTGTTATAACACATATGAAACAAGTAAATATTTTTGTATTTTCAAAGCTCCATGTTTTTAACGCAATTGGTTTGCCTTCATCTTACATCACCATGATCTGGACGGATAGGTAAGAACTGTTGGATACCTAGATTAGTGTTTGAGGGTCTCGCCTTTCCCTGTTCCGCCTCCTCCGCAGCAACAATAAAATGGGCAACATGGCTTTAACCAATATCTCATGACCTTGACCTTTGACATTCACAATTCAAAGTCAAAAATTTAATTATCACTTTTGATTGTGCATATCAATCATGTAATGATTTAACAGTGCTAAAAGTTCTAACAGTTAATGTAAGGCATATTCACAAATGTATGCTAAGTTGTGACCTCGCTTTGACCTTGACCTTTGGCAGATTTTAGCAAAAACTTGTTCAAGTTTTGGTCTTTCTCCATAGTTGATATATACCAAGTAAGAGCCTGATTGCACAACGTTTTTGAAGAAATCGTGTTAACTATGATTTTTGTAGTGATTTCAGTGAACTCATGACTTTGAACTTTAACCTTGAATATGACCATTCCAAAATAACCTCCCAGTTGTATTAGAAGGAAATCTATGAGGTCTTAATACCATCTTGGAGAAAAGTTATGTAGTGATTTCCAAACTGGTGAACATTCAGATTTGTTTATTCAGTATACATGGCCTAAAGGCCTAAAGTACAAGTACAGTTTTACAATTGTATGAGAGATCACGTGGCAGTGATGTTTCTCAGAATGAATACATGTTTTAAATAGTTTGCAAGGGAATAAATAACATCAGTATTTTTTGAATTTAACAGATTGGACATTATATGTTTATCTTTGACAGGTAATATTATAAAGGATAGATACCTATTTCGCAGGTGTATATATTTTGTACACTCAAATAACACATGGAATTCATCTTCGATATTTCCTGCATTACAATTTCTACAATGATATTCGCTAGTATCAAAGGAAACATTTCTTGTCTTACGTACAGAATTAATTCTGAAATCATGAAGACTAATTCTAAATTTACAAAGTGCCCTTTTCAATGATTTATCCTCAAAATGTAAAATATAAAATTCAGGGTCTAATAAAGATTTATGGGAAGAGTAGTGGTCTAAAAACCTAGAATTATTAATTGCCATAGACCATTCTTGGAAAAATATATCAAGAAGGCGTTGTTTAAAGGCAAATAAAAAACTAGTTTCATTTCCAACACCTTGAGTTATCCATACAAATGAAAAACCTGTCATGAAGAGCAACTGTCTAACCTCTGAAACCCAGTTACTCTTACCCATATCATCTTGTGATTTTGAAAAAAGATAGCTTTGTTTAGGATACCTATAAAAATCCATCTTTAATAATTTCAACCAATACTTAACTACCCTTAGTCTACTTAAAACAAATATATTACAACGCCCTGTTTCCCCTAATATAGCTTTATTTGAAGCATACTTTCCCAAATTTAGAAAACGTTTAAAAAAGGTTGCATGTACTTTTTCTATACATTGAAAATATCTTGTCCCCCAAATTTCGGACCCATACAAAAGAATAGGCAATATCTTACAGTCGAAAATGGTACATGCTGTCTTAAAAGAAATGAAAGTGTTCCTTCTAAATAATTCAAATACAGGTTGTGTGGCCTTCGAGGCTTGGATTGCTAAACTTTTACAAGCTATTGACCAATTTAGTCTAGAGGAAAATATCAAGCCCAAATATTTATAGTAAGTGACACATTTAATCCTAATAATACCAAAATACCACACTTCATCCTTTTTTAACACACCTCCATTTCTAAAAACAATAATATTAGTTTTATCAATATTTACACTCAAACCCCATTTAATACAAAATTGGTGCAAGACATTTAGCTGTTGTTGTAAACCAATGACAGTGTATGAAAACATATTTATATCATCAGCAAAAAGTAGCATCATAATATCATCAATATCTTGTGATAAGAAAACACCATGTTTACAGGATTTACATATTTCGGTGGCAAGTTCATTTATGAAAAAGATAAAAAGGATAGGGCTCAGGATACAGCCTTGGCGTACACCTGAACTTGTTGAAAACATGTCAGTTTTACAATTACCAACCTTTACACAGGATTTCACAGATGTATACATATTGTGAAGAAGATTATATAATTTACCATGACAACCTGACTTAAGTAACATATATAAAAGTTTTGCCCTATCAACACAATCAAAAGCCTTTTTAAAGTCAATAAAGGCACAATAAAATCGCCCTTTAGGCTTTGAAAGATATTTGGAACATAGAGTCTGTAGTGTAAATATGTTATCTGTAGTAGCATATCCGGGCCTAAACCCAGCTTGTGCTTCTGATAGAATATCATTCAAGTCTATCCATGCCCGGAGGCGTTTATCAAGGATTGATGTGAATATCTTTCCCGTAACATTAAGTAATGATATACCTCGGTAGTTGTTTGGGTCGGTCACACAGCCGGCTTTAAATAATGGAATGGTTAGAGCTGAGTTCCAGGAATCCGGAAATATACCAGAGTCTAATACTGAATTGAATAGTGGTTTGAGAAAAGCGAGTAGGGTAGATTGTCCAATCTTGAGAAATTCAGGTGGAATGCCATCTTGGCCAGGAGATTTACCATTTTTCATCTTCTTGATCGCCTCACTAATTTCAAGTTCAGTAATACTGTCAGATAGAAGTTGATCTATACCGGAAGTGGTTACACACTCATCACAGCAATGGCTATTTATAAAATCAGATACATACTGATCAAATTCTTCAACTGCTTGTTGTTTAGATGGATTTAAGAGGTCCTTGAAATACTTCTGAAGAGCATCTGCAGATACTGGACAACCAGAGTTTTTATTTCGTAATGATCTTTTTAAACTATTCCAAAAGGTTTTACAGTCTCCATATTTAGCTGCCTGATACAGATCCTCTGCTAAACATTTATCCATATTCACTCTTTTAGAAGCACACAGTTTTTTAAATCTGGCTTTAGTTTGCACATATCTATCAAGATTTTCTTTACATTTATATCTTCTGAATAGATTAAGACATCTATACTTTTCACTTTTGAGTTCCTCACATTCAGAATCAAACCATGGTGGTTGCTGTTTATTATTTTTCTGGTTTGACACACAGAAACCTCCAGCAGCACATGCACATGCGATGATGAATTCATTTAGTTTAGACACAGCCTGATTAACGTCAGATTGTAGCACTGCGAGAAAGTCTTCCAATGCATTTGGGGATCGCAAAAGCTCCTTATAAGCAGATGATGCTGGATTTGGTAACCTGTATCTAGGAACTGGCGATAAATTAATATTACTCACGGGTACTTTTGGTTCCTCAAAAACTGCCGAAAAAGTACATATTGCAGGCATGTGGTCCGATTCAACACGGTCACATATCTTTAGGTCCACAATTTTATGGAATAATTGACTCGATACAAGGAAATAGTCTACTATGCTACACCCCACATGTGAAATAAATGTTAGTTTGCTGGTTGAGTCCGATTTGGTGCGACCATTTACAATGTGAATACTGAATAGTTTACATAGGTCCAGCAAATGAGTTCCGTATGTGTTGATTTCAGAGTCACATGATTGTCTTGCTACATTGAATGAATCCGCCCTGTAGTCATCTGGTAGAGGTAAGTATTCTGGGTCGTCATCAATGATGAAGTCATCTAGGTTGCTCGTTCTAGCATTGAAATCACCACTTAGTATAAACAGGGAAGCATCCCCAAAATCGTTGCGTATGTGTTCAAGTTTTTTCTCAATTAAATCAATTCCATTCTCCTCTGCATCCTTATAGAATTGTGATTTATCCGGATGAACATACAAAAATCCAAGGAAAATATTATCATCTGATTTGTAGTTGATGATTTTGAGAAAAATACAATTTTTCCACTGATTGAAAACTCTCACACATAATGATGCTATACTATTCCTTACACACACAACAATACCACCAGAATGCCTGCCATACTTTGATAACTTAATGGGATCACAAATGAAACATGTATAATCAGTAAACAACGCATGTATATTAATTGATTCAATGTACCAAGTCTCTATGAGGCAAAATATATCAAACTGTGTACAAAACTCAATAAAGTCAGAAAATAATAGTTTTGAAAGTAAACCATGTACGTTCCATGTGCAAATTTGCGTCAGAAAATTCTGACAAGGAGTGGCATTTTGTTTAAGACAGTTACTGTAGTTGAGACCTTGACCATTGTCCTATACACTTGAATCTGGATCAACAGATGGCTTCTTCTTTTCCCAGTGTTTACGCTTTCCGATGAGTTTGATTTGGTGAACATGACCATATCTCATGACCTTGACCTTTGATCTTCAAGGTCACACAACCAGTGATCACTTTTCATTGTGTATAACAATCATCTAATGATTCAAAGTGTTCATTGATGAAATAAGTCATGTTCACAAATGCATGATTCAGTTGTGACCTCACTGTGACCTTGACCTTTAATGGATTTTAGCAAAAACCTTTCCACATCTTGGCCTTACACCATAATTGATATATACCAAATATAAGCCTGATAGCACAAGTATTTTTCAAGTTACCGTGTTTACAAGGATTATTTTGGAACTCGTTACCGTGACCTTTGACCTTGAAAATGAACATGTCAAAATTTTTCCCCAGGGGTAGAAGTGTAAAGTTATGTATTTGAGTTCTTGAAACCTTATTGGAAAAAAAGTTATAGGCAAAACAAAACGCGGCAGAGGTGGTGTAAACTGCACAAACACTTGTAGCAGCTCCGACTAATATATGAATATGGCTATTTTCTTAATTTTATTAAATATATTCGACTTTGTATGTTATAATCAAGCTTTCTTGAGATAATTGATAATTTCAACTAAATGTTCTACTTTCTATGGAGGTTCTTACTGAAAGCTGCATTAATATATAGATATAGATATAGATATCAGTATATCAACAGCTGAGTTTGTGAAATTCAGTGACAATTAGGCAGTTTTGGGTTACTTTTTTTTAATTGCTACAACGTGCACATTTTGATACATGTACACTCTATGCATGTATTTAGGTACTCTTGAACATTAAACCCTTGATTAGTATTTTTACCGATCGCTTTACCATTAGACTTAGCTTGGTTCACTTGGGAAGAATATTCTCACATTTAATCTACGTCAAACACATGTATCTGATGAAATCATAAATTGATAAAAGTATATCCCCATAACACAGCTTCACTCATCTTCTATGCAAAACCTCTGTGTACCTGTAATACAACACTACTACTATCATGTGGTGTAAATGACTGACATAAAGCCCATAATGAGTCCATTAAATCTAAACCATATTAGACAACCAAAGACGGAGACAATGTAATAAGGCATAAAATGATGAGCTTTTATATCTTAGAACATATATTGCTTCTTTATGTATAGGTCAAGGTATGTCTTATGTGAATTACTTGAAAGGAAACCCATAGCAAGAAAATTAAATAGTTAAGAAAGAATAAAGGGTTGAAACAGAGGAAAATGTAGTAATGTAAAGACATAAAAGGGAGAGAGAGCAGTTATGTTAAGGAGAAAACATGACTCCGAGGTCTTCTGCTCTGAGAATAACCTGAAGGGAGGGGTAAAGCCCCGAGGGCGTTAGCCCGAGGGGCTATCCCGACCTTGAGGTTATTCTCAGAGCAGAAGACCGAGGAGGAGTGTTTTCTCCAGCTTATAAACCGTCAACTATCAAAATTTACGAGTTATAATTTCGGACGCTCAAAGGGCCTAAATCCTCCGCTTAGACCATTTTAAAAGCAGAAGACGAAGGAGGAATGTTTTCTTCCTATTTATAAACGTCAAATGTACAAATTTACATTTTATAATTTTTGATTCCCAAATCGTGTTTTTATAAAGGGTATGTCGACCTCGGTTGCGTTATATCGAGGCAAAGAAGGTATGACTATAAATGGAGTAATTCAACTCCACTCATCATCTCGTTCTGCATAGCCGGGCGGTCTAAGGCGCCAGTTTAGAGAGCGAAGGGTGCCAGGTTCGAATCCAGCTATTTCAACTTGGAAATTTTTAACTTTGTATAATTTCGATAATAATTGCTGCTTGTTGGCTATTGCGTTGCAAGTCTGGAAAATTATTCTAAGTGCATTTCCAGGTCTTACTTTAAAAAAAACCTTAGGTTCAGGTCTTACTTTCAAAAGTAAAACCTCATACCGGGTTATTCTCGGAAGTAAGACCTCATTAGAGGTTATTCCAAGAAAAGAAGATACCTACAAAACAACAGACAGAATCCGACCTAGGTTTATAAATCTCAGAACAGATTGAATCTTTATAGATGGGTCAAGGTCCGGAATTCGATCTATCCTGACTAACTGTTCATTAATCGCGCCTGCAAGAAGTTAGAGCGACCTCAAAGGATGAGTACAGTATATATTTTCTTCTCTTGAATTGAAACACAAAAATAAGATGTTCAGTTGTAATTTTGATATCAGTAAGTATCATATCTATTGAACGTTATTGACGTTTAACATTTTAATTATAGTAGAAATGATATGTTTTCAGAATTTGGCCATTAAGTCCGTTCTACTGTACGTTTGTTAGTGTTGATGTATAATTGAAGTATACAATATTGACTTCAGGTCTGTTTCCCAGTTGGGGAGTAATTGCCGGCACTTAACAAACATTATTAATGAATGTAATCATATATTCCCTCTTTATTTAATCTTCCAATGTAACTCTTAATTAGTTTCTCTATTATAAAATCGATTTATTAAAGATTATTTCTGTCTTTCAGATAATTTTGATATATGTTATTCAAATTACATGAATCAATGTTACATAATAATTTAACCTTTTGGAGAGTTTGGTTAAACAAATTGACAACTAATCATGATTATCAGGCTCTGAGTTTTTTTTACAAATTGAGGTCATTGTAAGAATACGCTGGTATTGCTAAACTTTATTCTTTTAACCTCTGGTACAATAATCGTAAATTATAAACTCATGCATTCTGTTCAAGTGGGGGTGACCCAATATAGCATGCCTTTGCTTTCCTGCAAACAAGAAATAAACCTTAAATGCGGCTACCTCAATTCACAGCAACGACTTTGATTAGCAAATTTGATTGAAGTTACATGCTTTCAACATGCTGTTTAAATCTCGTGGTTTCGTTAAGTCATACTGATCCATGTTTCGTTGTCCAGATCATGCCTGCAACTGATTACATTCTATTGATAAACATGAAATTAATATTGATTGCGTTTTTGTTGGATGACGAATCTGATCTGCAATGCTCTGTATATTAAATATACAATGTTGTTGGAGTCTCGTATATCAAACTTTACAAAATATGTTATCTTATCGAGATGGTATGATTGTTGCCGAAATTACTGTCTTAATTCAAGATGTTTCACTAAAGTGACGAAGTAAATATTAATCTAGGGACTTCTGATGACAAACAAACAATGTCCCGCAACTGTAATGCATCAATTAGTCAAACATAATGTTTTAAAAATTATCTTCAAGAGACAAAAATAAGGATTGCAATGTTTATAAGGTCGTATAACTATTGTACATGTAAATTTGATGTGTTGTTTCAGTTATTGCACATGAAATGGGAAACATTTCAAACTTGTTACAGTTTGACAGAATCCTTGCAATTGGCATGAGGTTTTAACCCTTAGTCAGATTGTCCTTTTTTTGTTTGACTCATATGCATCACATGTTTACATCACTGAAGTATAGTTCTCGACACTTTATCTATGGATCACTAGTACTGGTAGGACACTGTGGTTAAGTAACTTTGTTAGCGCTTCATCATACATAATATTTAAAAGAATATGCATATATGACAGGGTACATGAAAGTCTGTTACTGACACAGTGTCAACTTCTCATCGGGACATGCCAAAAAGACATACTGCCTTGATATTTGCCCACGCATCTCGGAAACTATTGTTTTTGTAAACATGTTGAGTTAATATATTGCAGAACAACATTTTCAAATGAACAACATTCAGGACATGCCCAGAATACACTGCCTTCAGTACTGCAGCAGTAGTGTACATCATCAATACTATTATATGGGAGAAGAGGACAGAAGTACTACACTCATTTCTTAATAGGAATTATCACTTATGACACACCTTTGTGAAGTTGCAAAGACGGCAACACTGTGGACAATATTCATCACACTGCGTAATTTCTTTATAATGATGTTAACCATAATTTTAGCTTGCAATATAAAATCATGATATTATCACATCATTGTTAACTGTGGTTAATTAAGTTTATTAGAAATCAGAATAAACTCAACAATATCATTAAGTTCTTGAAGATGAGTTCAACACGCAACGTTTTTTGTCACTGGTCAATTATTTAAAAGTATAATGTAATTTTTTACTCTTCACAAAACCTTATTTGCAATTTTATGAACGAACACTTTACATTATTTTGATGTTTCGTTTGTCTGCGACTTGCCTCTTATATGTTACATATGACGTCGTTGTAATCCATGCATAAGGAATAACAGCTGGAGCTTACATGTGTACATAGTGCATGTACAAGGTACATGTAACAAGTCAATAACTATATAACTCAATACAACACATTATCCTGCTCTTGTGAACCTTGACTTTAAAAGTGATATAGCAAATGTGTTAAGGTATCAAAATAAATAATTACAATAGATAACGAATAGATATATTTGAATGCAGATGAGCTTATTGATAGTTTTCTGTATAACAACTTTTTTATTGTGAACATTCAACAACGTTTTGGAATAGAAGTGCTTAATACACAGCTGAAATTTCACCTTATATTACAGTTGAATATTCATATTTTGGAAAAATGATATGACCAATGAACACAGCTGTAGCAAAGGTTTAACAACCCGACAATGTGGGTTATCCGAAATAATTATCCCCTTTCACGAAAAAAGATTTTGTCAAAATATCTCAAATTTAAACGACCGTTTTGTTATTTTGAAACTGAACGTTAATGAACATAAGATGTGTTCAATTCAAAACCATTTTACACCTGGATGAGCAGACGTGTATCAATTCAGTGCATAATTTCGCACTGCAGTTTTGGAAAATCAAAGAAATTTTACATTCAAACATTAACAGCGTGATGCAAGCATGTACAACTCGATAACATTAGCGGTCAGTCAACACGCCAACCACTCAGTTATCAATGTTTTCAATGGCAATTAGACTTGCATACACATGTATTGTACTCAATGTACTGATAACGTATTCATGACAGTAAAAAATGTACTTGTGTAAACAAATATTGGATAGAACCATATTTATGTCCAAACTGAAAACACCAAGCATGGGGACACCAGGTCAGTATCCTTGGATTAAAAATAGATCTATATGCCTTCCTTCCAAGATGAACCGAAATTTGCTTCATAATCAATCGAATTGGTATATTGCTATTGGTATATTAGCAAAGTTTTAACAAATGGTTGACTGCTTGTTTCAGGGGACATAGGGCTACATAATTTTAGTGCTGGAATCTAACAGTGACAAAACTCTAAACAACGTTGACTAAATTCATTATATTGTGCTACTACAAAATATGTTAAAATAAATCGGGTAATGTTGAATATTCATTTTCATTGTCAAATGGTAGATTATGTATAATAAAAAAGAAAATAGGTCTACACCTTTGTTTTGTTTGAATCTATAATTACAAAAACTCTCAACAATGTATTGAATTCATTATATAGGCCTCTTCAAAGTATGTTAAAATATATCAGCGAAGTTGAAAATTCACTTATTTTCAAATGATCTATTATACATAATGACATTTTATTTATGAATAAATAATGTATGTAAATTGTTAATATGGTATATGACTATATGTCACACAAGATCGATCGAGGTACAATTCTTATATTTGAGCCATTTAAATTCAACAGCTAATTGTTTGATTAGTTATCAAACTTAGCTTTTAGCCCCAACATGGCCACAATGCTGTATCACATAGGACATACATATCCGTTTTACACTATCTTCTAGCCTTAACAAGATGTCTCCAACCATGCCTTGCCAACCCGCCTTGTTACACGACACATTCCACCTGATGAAGGAGTTAGCATGTACTTCAGAACGTCCTGTATGTTCACAATAAATATTATGTTATCAAAACATCTTCTATTCTTTGTACTACATTTTCCACTGTTGTTAATTTAAGAACAAACGTTCTTGTTTATCTTTAACCTTCCAATGTAGATGTTTAAAGTCACATTTTCTAAGCAAAACAAACACGCGCGTTCGAATTTGCGTCTCTGTTCCTTCCTGTATTTACGTATATCTGATTCAAGTTTAATCAAGAACTGAGTACATTATTCGCCACTGTTTATATACGAATATTATGAATGATACACAACTGTGTAGAAAATATCAACGAATACCATGGAGATAATCAATGGTAAATGGTGTGATTCATAGTAAAACAATCTACCTCTTTCACCAGTGTGCCAATCATATTAGTGTAATACAATACAAACCTTCATAATGTTTTGACAGCTAATATCCAAGCTATAGATCATCACGTGTGTTCTAAGAGACAACAATCACAGGTGCTAACACACTCAAATCTAGAAATTCTTCGCAAAGTAGGTGCCAGTTATTTGTTACCTACAACAAACCATAACTGATTGACCCTAGGTATAAGTTACCTCCATTGAAAAACGCTTGTTCCACATTGCTTTGAATACAACTACGGTAGTACGATTATTTCCAGTGCATCTTATATACTTATCTGATGAAAAATTCTCTTTATAGGCACTCCTCTCAATCATTGTATTATTCATGATGTACCACTCGCATCATAATCATCAGGTTGACTCGTTTCACTGTGTAAAAGAAGATGTGTGTACCATTAAAGAGCCATGAAGTATGTTAGTGTTTCAAATGCAAAACTATTTGTGGAAAATATACTTACAACCTTAATTGCTAGAAAAAATGTTTATCTACAATATGACATGTGATACATAATTTTCATATCCCGACAATGTAATTCAATTTGGTTTCAAAGAGAAGTACTCCTTTGAGTAACGCCCCTTTGAGTTACGCAGCATGCGTTTCTAAAGCGTGAAGGCTCGTCTATAGCGCAAATCGCCAGTGCAACCCACATGCGGCACGTTCTTCTCTTGCAAGTCACACATTACTGAATTTGACGTTTCTAAATGTCCCGAGAATATACAAATTAATGCCTGTTTAATGTACGTTTTATTGAGATCACACCAGCAAATAATTTTTACTCTCATTGATTATAAAACACAAGAAAATACCTAGATGAGGTGAGTTGGGGTTTAATGCCAGTTTCAAGAGTATTTAACTTATATCGCGGCTGCTAGTATTATAGTAGGCAGAAAGCCCGCAACGCCATTTGGCTATGCACTGCGGTGAAACTAGCGAACCATGGGTGGTACTACGCTGAAATTCAGTGTAGCATTGTACCTTAACCTTACTGCATGTATAAAAATACAAAAATACATATTTCAATTTCTTATTCTTTCATGTCTTTGTATATAGTGTGCGAGTTGGACCACAATGCATTGCGCTTGAAAATAATAGACTTCAATTATATTTAGACTGGAAAGCACCTTTACTAATTAGTGCCAAAAATCTATGAAATAAAGTGTATATATTTCACGGAGATGGATTTTTGGCAATTTTCAGATATATTCATTAACATCCTTGATTTTATGAAGTTTGTGATCTAACAGTTCTAATCAATGTTAATCAATTTTCCATCCATTAAAGTTTGGAAACAGGAAACAGGAATGTTGTTCATGTACACACTTCAAAGGTGTTCTGACTAATTACTCGTGTAAAGTCAGGAGATTGTGTTACCACTTCCTGTGCCTGGTTTACACATTTAATGTTCTAAGGAAGCGTGAACCAGTTCGTTACACTTCGGCTACAGATGAGTACATGTCTTACAGAAATTCACCTCTCGTTTTATTTAAAAATATGTTCATAACAAAATTAATTCTACCACACACATCAGATATTATGATTTGGCTTCATCCAGAGACCTAGAGATAAACTGTGTACACCTACCATCTCTATGATTACTAACTGGGAAGATATACAAAGTATAAGAAAGTGTTGCGTTTGCAAATTCAAAATATTATCAGAAAACTTCAGGCTGTGCCTCATTGACACGTTCAATTAAGCAATTTAATGATATAAATGAGAATTGCCCACTTGGCCGAATCACTTTCTGGAGGATATTACTCTTATTCAACAGATATTCAATAATGTTATGTTATCAATGATTACATTTTCACCATATATTCAGGTGAGTTCATTTCCCATGATGAAGATGTTGATATGTTTGTCCCTCCAATTTGTTTTCATCTACAATTGATCAATAAATCATATTATACAATTAATAATAATGAATATCTTCCATTGAGATATTATTTAATGTTGCATGATTAAAGATGTTTTGATGTGAGAAAGTCAACTTTGTATCAACATTGTTGTGTTTGTCCTCAGAAAAAGAAAGTATTTCGCGTAGTTACAGCACATAAACAAAAGTTTTTTTGAGGTAAAATAGTACCAGCACCTTTGCAACTTTAGTCGTAATTTCTTCTAATGACAAAATGAATAATCTTTCTTTGAAGAAATTTATCACCAAATCAAAATGTCGAGAGTGAAACATGCAGTCAAATTATCAGAACATCCCAACAGCATCAGATTTTTTATACTGCATATGCAAGTAAACAACATCTTCTGTTCCAGGTAACTATCCACTTTTCAGTCACAATGATTTTGTTAAAAACAAAGCCAATCAACTGGCAGTAACGGTAACGGTAAGTTCACTACCATTATAATAAACCTTCTGTGTTCATAAAATGTTGGGTTAAACAACAATGGCGTCTCCTTTTGAAACGTTTTTGATTTAATTATTTCTTTGAAGTTTGTTGGCTGAATCAATATAATGTTAACCCCTTCCTAAAACTATTTCGATATAATCTGCAAGCTTGCATAATCAAGAGGCAAGCTGCTAACTGTATAGACCATATACGATTACATTCAATCAGCTGTCTATCTGTGTTTACATCTAGATATACCAGCCAAACACTTATCAATGTTAGATTGAGCCTGTTATACGTATGAGTCAATAGAATCTGACATTGTCCATAAAACAATAGCAAATCTCTCCAAAAAAAATGTTTGGATGTCATGCAGCAATCTTCATTTCCATTCTATTCTCCAAACCTGAAAATTGGGAGTGCCTTTTGAAGAAATCTTATTGAACAATCTGAGTCAGTGTCCGAGGAAGTATACACTGTCAATCCGTGTGCTGCCAACACGCATCTCAATTACCACGGCCAGTCCCCTGTGCATACACCGGACAAGTTTCCTGAATTGTTCCATTGGGATTTGCTGCCAATCCCCGTAAACTGATGTCGCTGGTTACAGTGGAACATTATTTCTCCTATACCTTGACCAACTATATATATGTATGATAGGAAATACAGCTGGAGATATTGCCGGCCACGAGAGTTGGGTAACACCAATGTTCTCAAGATGTTCAGTCACAGCTCCGAAATGGTGGGGTAGGGCATTATCGTCCATTGACAGTGACTGACTTACATGGCTTTGGTCATCAAAATGAAACATTTTAACTGGATCAAGGAAGTGAGCGTCTGTAATTGTACCCTGTAGTGTATCCAACACACACTCCAACTTTCAATGACTCTGAGGACAAAACAGTTATCGTGTATATCCTGTTTATAAACGGCAACAATGATTAGTTCTCTAAAAGAATTAATAAGAACGAAAACATGTATTATTTTTACATTAATGACTACAAACAATAAAGATGGTGTTTATATTAATTGGTGTGTGTTAGTTTCTGTTTATTTTGGCATCAGACGAATGGGAAACAACTGAACACATAAAATAATCATGTAACTATGTTACCCTGTTCCATGACATATACTATATCAGGTCACATAAATGATAATGGTTTAGCAGTAACTTCTTTATCCCTCGCCTTTCGTTGATTGTGTATATTTTCGAGATAAATCCATTGTGGGATTTGACCAATAGAGTCAGACCACCCACCAGCAATGAATCTATAACCAGCTTCTCCATTCGGCCATCATGACCTTGGTATTTCAGGAGTTTGAATGACCAAAGGGAAATTGGAGGAGTCATGAACAACAACTTCTTTGTTCATGATATGAGATGTTTTGACACAGATGCTGGTGTTATTGTTCAAAGGGAATATATCATGATATATAGAGGCTCGCAAAATACAATGTTTATTCCTAATGCAGGATATTGACCATCCCAAAACACACGAGCATGATAACATCTTTATCATACAATGTCATTCTCCATTCATTTTGCGCAAAACGGCATGACAACATTAATTTCAAAGTTGAACTTTACTGTAACTACGCGTATTGATATATGCAAATGAACTGCTTGCTATTCCCACAGTAAAATGACACAAAATAACGCCTCCTAAATTTTGCTTTCAGTGAAAATAATTGTTTTTTTTGACATGATCATAATATTCAATGTTTTTAATACGTTTTCAAATAAAAAATATTAAAGGTGAGGACAGCGAATTCGAACTCGCGTCCTTTCGTGTAATCATGAGTGGAGGGGAGTCCATCTTGAAGGAGCGAGAGTTGCTTCCCTTCCGCCCGGTTGCAAATGGCGACTCACACATCACACGGAGAGCTAAACTGAATGTTAGGCAGCGAATTCTAAAATCCCCTTTTCAAAAGTCACATTATGGAACAGTGAAGATTGACGTTCGATAAATGAATGTGACTCAAACTGCCTTTGTTACCTGTGAGTATCTATAAATAGTTTACTCGGTATATTTCAACTCGCGATGACCATGTTTTGCCAAAACTTTTGGCACTGCTTGATCATAATAAACAAAGTTTGCCGCACCATGCATTGCACACTGTTTGTTTTGTCATTTCTCAAATTAATGTATAAGAAATAAAGCATGTATATTTAAATGAAGCTGTTTCGCTGTTACAACTGTTACGACAATTCACGTTTTTTACAGGCGTTCGAAATGTTAATGCGTGTGACGTCATAAACAAAAGAAGTTCCGTCATTTGACCTCTGTAATTTGCATCTTTATCCGTATATGACCCCAACGGATACCGAAAATATCCGTAGCCTTTATCCTGCCGAGAACACCAACCATTGTATGATAAAATAAGTTATCGATATGAGTCTTGTTGTTTAAATATGAAACTTACCATGATAGTTATAGTGATATCGTGGTCTTACATACTACCTGCAGGAGGATACCGTTGTGTCATGGAAAACAAAACCAGATATACAAAAACATTGTGCAACTAATGTCGAATACCATTCAGGTATATACTAAATCATTTGATAGTCAAGCATGTTACGCTGCTACCAACAACTCACCTGCTGATTGATGGCCTCCTATACCTCGGTGGTGAGAGGTGGTAATAAAGTTGAGGATTTCCGAATGAGTCGTAAAGTATAAAACACACACCTGGCAACACCTGAGCTGTATATTGCATGATCAAGTTTGATTGTAAACAAACTTAAAACTTAAAACACGATGTCACCTTGGTTTAATAGTGTATACAGTACAGCTTCCTACTTAAACTTACTCATCCTCAAAAGGTACTTTGGATAAACGTTGCCATACTTGTCTACGGAGTATGCGTTATTATACTCAAACATCCTATTGCACTATCAGAATTTTCCAAAAATAAACATCCTATCTTCACTTCTTGCAAGGTATATAGAGCCAGTTGTGTTTATTGTCATTTTCAATGTAGATACGTCATACACGATTTTTGTAACTTACATGCAAACGTTACGTACATCATCAGAGTTGTCTTTCACAAAGTTATTTGCAATGTCTTTAAGGTTGAAAAACACTTTGAAATAGAAAGCCCCAAAAAATGTTGCACCCCCTGTGCACTTGTTGCGACGGGCCTGCAGTATGAGTGGAATGTATATAATACCGGTGCTGTGCCTCGTATCAACAGATCTGATGTTTGAGTCGCATCATAAGCAGAGAAGTATCAAGTAGATCTGCTTAGAGAAGTGTCTTTCATTCAATTGTATCGGTGCTCTGAACATTTTTTGAAGAAATATCGCGAACCATTTCGCCTCATAGCAATACAACTGGAAATAGTGATATGATACATTCAACAATATTATTTATGATCAATGTCAAATTGAATATTTAACGGCCATAGTCTAAGTCTAAGTCCTTTGATTTTTAAAATAAGTTTATCGTGATCCCATTAAATGAAAGTAATAATCCTGCTTTTTTATTTCTCAACAAAACAGAAGTGAACAAACCTGTACTTCTTTCTATAGATTTCTAAATGGGTCATTGATATTTTATCTATATAAGGTAAAGTAATTGCTACTTCAATAACCATCACTGAACAAATGGATTGTGTACGGAGATGTTTTACCCTCTGACATAACAATATATTTATAAACTGTATGAATAAATGGCAAATTGTGAAAGATTACATGCATAAAATGTGCTAGAGTGGCTTAAAACTTTCATATTATTCAGCCATGGGCCAGGTTTCCAATATTGTTGCTCAGATTTACAGATAGCGATTGACCAAGCCATGAACAAATGTACGTTCTTACCCATGTGGGTCCTGATATGACGGGTATTAAAGTTTTCTAATGATCATGGGAATTACAGTTTTTCTAAATAGAACTTGCATTTTGATTGGTTGTAAGAACTTCTTTGTGCCAATTCATTAATTGCTAGGTTATCCTATTTTAGGTTCATCACATAGATGAACAATTTCCAGCATATCTATTGAGCAAGTCACATGTCAGTAAAACATATAAAAGAGAAATTCTTGGTTAATCCGAGACAGAATATATAATACTAAACTTTCAAGGTGAAGTGTCATGCAAGACTGATTGGCTGTACTCTCGTGACGTGATGGCTTTCTGGCGTCATTAACCATGACATCATTAGTATCGTAATTACACCCCTATCTTACATTGCAACTGAGCGATTGCTAGTTCATGTTTTACTATTTTTTTGGGGGGATACAACTCAACAGTTACTTAAGAATCCTTCTTGAGAAGGACGCAAATAGTATTTAGATGCACGCATCTTGAAGGCGTGAATGATGTACATGGCATGAATGAGTACAATATGTATTTTACATTCTATTTTTCGATTCTTACACATTAACATGATCTTAGGTACGAAAAACAATAACCAACCAGCTGCTCGGAATGGCAAATTATCTGTCCATGTGAATTATTATGGTAAACTGCGGCTAAAGTCCTGAGTTAATCACAATAATTAATTGAACGGGCAATTTTCACTATCAATATCATTGAGTGGTTTCGTTGAAAGTGGCATTTAGATGCAGCGTGAGATTTTATTGTTAAGTTATGCATTTGTAAACGTAACATTTCCGTATGTATCTGGTTTGGCGAAAACGGGAATATCAGTGTTCATGAAATATATCTGTCGGATAACCACTGCTTGGAGACAGTTATTTCATAGAAAGACGTACTATGTGGTCAAAGGAGTCATTTTAGGGACATGAGATTAATATGCATTCCACACACTCGGGCTTTTAAATAGAATTTACTGCAGTCGATTGTCACTTATTGCCAATAGCGTCAATCAACTACAGATTTTACATTCACCTCAGGAACCACTGCAGATAGGAAAGGTTGATCAGCTTCAAGAATATGTATTTAGCATCACCAAGGCTTTACAAGACAAGATTTTATTATGCTAATCCTTGAGCAATATTCCACAAGCCTTCGGTTCAAGGTAATTAACAGCTGTAGTTATTGTAGCCACACATATTTCTGACTGTGCAAACGATATCGGTCATAAGAGAATCACTCACTCGCATATATTCGCATGTGAAAACTTCTCAACTGCTCTACATCGATTGCACACACCACAGGCACACTCATTTGTGCAACAGTGAGATTCCGGTCACGTGATCAGAGACAACAATGTTTGATCTTTTATGAATTGTAACTAATTAAATGGTCAGAAGAACTCAGTCGATGTTATATAGTAGGAAGGTAGACAATCTAGATAATGTGCAGAATCCCACAACACATGCCGCCCAAAAATTAAGTTGGCTTTCAATTTCATTATTTACCTTAGGAGAAATTGTACGTCTCATAGCCAGTGCTTTACCCCTCTGTCTACATATTCCTTGCTGTCAGACTATGGTGAGTGACAAGTCGTTGAGACAGTTATCAAAACCAAACGGCATTCAGATGACCGGGAATATGCTGTGTATTGCGGTAGAGTTGACTGTTGAGCTAGTACCGATCTGGGCCTGAAATAGGCTTTGATTATGATGAGTAGGTACGTTTGGTGTTGGGAACGTAGGATGCCAGTCTATATGCTTTGATCTCGTATTCTAGGTGCTTCAGGTCTTGGGACAGGCTTCCTCTAAGAATTGCATAAAATAAACAGATATGAGATGTGATAAAAAGTTGCTCGTGAAGCCGTCTAGCGATGGTGTATTCTCATAGCTGTGGAGGCAAGATAACCTGTCACTGGTAATGCTCCTATATATGTCGGGCTGACAGGTGTAAATCATACACTGATGACATCACAACACATGGCGAGTTATATCAATAACAGGTGTGCTGCTAGATTGTTCCTTTGTTCATAAACAAACATTGTCACAGTATGGTCAATATGAACTGCTGTCAGTCCTGCGCACATTTACTTTCTATCACAGTGACATTACAGCTATATCAGACAGATAGACAGACTTGAAGGATTACAGCTGTATTGGTAATCTGGGAGACATACACTTGCATTGTGTGGACTTTCATGACACTTGAGTTAAACCACATTAACGCTTAGTTAACATATGCTATAAGCACCATTAGCTAAGGATTATTTACTCATTACTTCAGCTTTCTGGGACATTTTGGAGAAGAATATGAAAATTGGTTTAAGGTGACGCCCCTGTTGTTCTTATTATGTGCCACAGAGTCATTTTATAAATACCCATGTGGCTAATGATACCTGTACTCAATATTTCAGCTCTCTGGAGCCATTGGAGATATCGAAAAACAGAAAATGATGTATGTCAGATACCGGAAGTGGTAACACAATCTCATGAATTAACATGAGTAATTAGCCTGGACATTTGTACTGGGTGTACATGAACCTCAGAGTAAGGCAATTATAGCCAGCACTGAACGAAGAGCTTACCAAATGACCACCGGGCCTCGACAGAATCGAGGTCCAACAATCGATAGTTAAACTGATCTTACATACCCCTTTGAAGAACAGTACAGAAAATGCACAACAAAAACACCAAGTTGGAATTGAATAGAGGTGAGGTGAGGTGAGTTGGTGTTTAACGCCGCTTTCAAGAGTATTTCACTTATATCGCGGCTGCTAGTATTATGGCAGGGAGAAAGCCCGCAACGCCATGTGGCTTTGCATTGCGGTGAAACCTGTGAGCAACGGCTGGAACTAGCGAACCTAGGTGGTACTGCACTGAAATTCAGTGTAGCATTGCACCCAAACCTGACTGCGTGTAGAACAGTTCTCTACTGCAGACAAAGTTGCTGTGCCCCTGGCGGGATTCGAACCCAAGACCTCTTGATCCGAAGCCGAACACGCTAACCACTGCACTATCCCGCCCCCGAATTGAATAGAAGTGAACTCTTGTTTCATTTTTAAACTTAAGGACACATACATATTCATCTATGTGAGGAAGATCGCATTTCACTTTTCGAAACGTAGTATTTGAGTTCTGTAATGCTTTTTTTCACTTCTAGAGATCCTGCTCAAGGTATAATTGAGACACAAATTGCCACAGGCACCACGGATAAAGTAAACTCAAAGACAACCATTAACGTGGTAACATGTACTTGAAATTGATTCAAGGTAGAACTAGGAACAAGAACTGCATCAGTGTAAGCAATTTTCATGGCTTGTATAAGATTATTTTGCTGAAAACAATCCATTGGTAAATAGGGCACCTCTCAGTTTATTCTGGAGGACAGTATTTGTCTCGTGTCTGAAGACACCAGGCGATTGATGCATTGATGTGTCTCTTGTTCTGAGACGGAACATGAACTTTTTCAAATCAATTACATTAACTCCCATTAACAATCCAAACAAATATCCACTTCCCCAATACCATTCTCTCTGGCTGATCAGCCGATTACAATACGTCTATGGTGTAGCTTGTGAAATTAAAGGGGCTTTGTATAACATCGGGGAAAATCGTTTATAAATCAGTTTTATTCTGATATTGCTACCCCTTGATCCACACAAAGCAATAGCCGTGGTCGTCGGATGATTAAATAGAAGTTTTGTACTGCAAGATCATTTTTGGTGTTGCTATTCAGTACACTCTCAGATTAGAAGGCCATAGAATTGTTTTTAAGAACGTTTATTCTCGACGATTTTTTTGTTTAAGCCATTAGCATTTCGGGGGCCTAACAGAGAAAGATAATTGGACCGGATATTGGAAAGAAACCGAATTGCTTCACAAATGCTGTCGACACGCAATTTGAGAATGTAAAGGAACGTTGAAGTGTCAAGGACTCTCTAGGGAGCTCACTCCTGAAATCAGACACACGTTAAGGTCTATATTTTAGTAGTTTAACCAAGTTACATGTCCATGAACGAGATAGTAAAACACATGTCAGCAGGCTGTGAAGCAATTTTATACTAACATGACAGGAAATTGAAGGACATCAATACTCAACTAAAGGTTATTTGAATACCATCTGCATCCTTTAGCTTTCCTTATCTGAGCAGTAAGATCTGTATTTCTGAATGCAAATGAAACTCGAAGAGGACTCTCAGTCTTATATGCCTTTGAACGGTGAATGTAATGTTACACTAACTTACAGGACAATTTGTTCTCATGGCCAGACAACCATTCCATCAACTTGTTAAACAGTGAAAGAATTCAAGAACAATCGAGTATGTTATTGTTTCAATATGGAAAACATACTTATGATGTCAATCGCTAGAGACATCTTTTATCTACAACATGACAAATGATAAACAAGGTTTTTATCCCCACAATTATCGCGTGTCAATAGAATCTGATGTTGTATTGACTGATTTCGTTCTGCAGGTTACCAATGTCACACATTACAGAATGTGATGCATGTATTATGTATATAACCTCAATGATAATATAATTCAAGCAAAATACCAAATCGGGTAACAAAATTTATTCAACCTTTGTAGGTATTCAATAAAACTTAAATTAAATAGTAAATATTAAACGCCAACTTCTGTATTTTTCAATAGTTTTAGTACTCATATACAGGCCTTCTCTTTTGTTTACTAGTTTATTAATTAGGGTGTTTTCTCAAAAGATGCATGATGTCTCCAACTTACCTCATATTAAAACTGTATTATCATTCCATATTTCTAACAAGCATTCCAAGCACGTCTCAGCATTAATTTGTGGACTCTTTTGGAAATTTGGTTAATACTGGTTTTGCAATGTCCTGTGCTTTCATCGAGTTACGGAGTAAAGCCTATATCTTCACGCGTGGCGCATGGGAAATATTGGCTTTACCTCGTCACGAGAAAGTGATATCAAACTGCAGTGCTGAGAACACATTTTCTCAAACTGAGAACATTCATTCTTTTTTTTAAAACTTAAAACATATTCTTATATTTTACACTATTCTAGGAAATAAAAAAATACAGGTTTAAAATAGCATAATTTGTCGACGGAAGTAGTGTTATTACTCCCGATGACTCATTCATTTGGCGACTCTCACGTTTTATTTTGGATAAAAGACATTATAAACTAGCTATTATGAAAAATTAAATGATCTCTAAAATATCATATTTCTTCTATCCATCTCACCTTAAATGAAATAAAGGCATATAAATTAAGTATTCTGTATTATATAAGTACATGTTATAGGTGTATATTTAAGTACATTATCAGAATATTATCAATAGTTTCAGCATCATTTGTTAATTGATATAGTTTAATAAATCTACACTAACGTTAAAAAAAAACTGCATACTGTTTTAAACACGGGATATTGTCATGAACTGTTAAACCTCACCTATCATCAAAAGTTCCATCATTGATTATTTGTTGTGTGGTTTGATCAACTCTTTGTATGATCGAAAAAAAAGAAGAGAATTTACTGTGTCCTTAATGTTTCTGTGCTGTATATAAGCAATTGGTTTAATTCAAATTAAAGATTAATAACAACAGCTTCTAAACTCGTTTAGAAACCAAAGAACTCATTTCATTTAAAAAAACATATTATTAAACAGGGCGTGTTTAGAGTTTTCTTGTGATGTCTAAATCCATAAAATAAGTATTAAAAGGTACGTTTTTAGGAGTTTGTATCTAACTTATATATCCATAGCAGAAGCTGAGTTGGTGTATATTTAAGTTTGCTATGATCTGAGTCAGCATATAACAACAATGCATGATGACCCTATACCAAAGAAAGCTTATACAATGTTACTTAATCTTGATAATCTTGGTTATGATACATGGGCTTCAAAAATTCACTTCTTGCTTTTTTCGCATGGGTTTGGATGTCTCTGGTTGTCACAAACTGTCGGGAATCGAGTAGGTTTTATCAAACTCTTTAAGACTCGTTTAATAGATACGTTTAAACAAAATTAGAGTTCTGATCTTGATAATAGCACATGTTCTATACAGGGAATTCAAAAGTCTATTAAATCCCGAAAAATATCTTTTCGAGATTGTTGATTATAAATTACGTAAGTATCTTGTTAAATTTAGAGCCGGATTGTTAAGGTTGAATGAGGGACGATGGTGAAACACAAACAGAACTCTGAGACTATGTCCTATTTGTGATCTGGGAATTGAGGACGAATACCATTTTACCTTTATTTATCCAAGATATGCTGATTTACGTCGTAGATATTTGCCAACTGAATTAAAAACAAATATGTTTAGCTTTAAAAAACTCCTTACAACAGATAATATCCATACCTTAAAAATGTTTAGTCTCTATATTATGCACTCATACGAACGCAGATCTAATATATTACAAGAATAATAACAGCACTGATTACTATAACATTGTGTGTATCATATCAAAATACATTTCATCATATTCTTCCGATTCCGATTCAAAACCGATTTGCATTGTATATCTACATGTATGAAAATGTGTAAATATATATGTTAGCAGATGGGCGTGTATATATATTGAATATATATTGAATGTATGAATTTTGTAAATGTATATGGGCCCGATGTCCTTCATACGGAATAAAGGTTTGATTCATTGATTGAGTCTTGTGCAAAGCAAAACTCCATAAATGTCGCTCAATGTACAGTTTCTCATTCTAATTGCCAAGAAAAAAAGATTCAATTGTTCTGAGGCATTTCTCAAAAAACTATCTTCTGTTATAACACAGATGAAACTAGTATATCTCTTTGTACTTTCAAAGCTCCATGTTTATAACGCAATTGGTCTGCTTTCATCTTACATCACCATGTTATCTGGGCGGATAGGATAAGAACTTTTGGACAACTAGATTAGTTTCTTTGGGACACCGCAAAAGCAGAGCAGCTCCGAAACTGAGGGTCTCGCCTTTCCCTGTTCCGCCTCCTCCACAGCAACAATAAAATGGGCCACGTGGCGTTAACCAATATCTCATGACCTTGACTTTTGACATTCAACATTCAAAGTCAAAAAATTAATTATCACTTTTGATTGAGTATATCAATCATTTGACCTTGACCTTTGGCAGTTCAGCAAAAACTTTTTCAAGTTTTGGTCCATTTCCATAGTTGATGTATACCAAGTAAGAGCTTGATTGCACAACGAAATCTTGTTAAATATGATTTTGTTATTTTGACCTTGAATGTGAACATGTCAAGATAACCCCCCTGTTGTATTAGAAGGAAATCTGTGTATGAGGTCTTAATACCTTCTTGGATAAAAGTTATGAAGTGATTTCCAATCCGGTGAACTTGACCATATCTCATGACTTTGACCTTTGATCTTCAAGGTCAAACAACCAGTGATCACTTTTCATTGTGTATAACAATCATCTCATTATTCAAAGTGTTAACTGTTGAAATAAATCATGTTCACAAATACATAATTAAGGTGTAACCTCACTGTGACCTTGACCTTTAATGGATTTTAGCAAAAACCTTTTCAAATCTTGGCCTTACTCGATAGTTGATAAATACAAAATATAAGCCTAATAGCACAAGTATTTTAAGTTAGTTATCGTGTATACAAGGATTATTTTGGAACTCGTGACTTTGACCTTTGACCTTGAAAGTGAGAATGTCAAAAAAATTCCCCAGGGGTAAAAGTGTGAAGTTATGTATTTGAGTTCTTGAAACCTTATTGAAAAAAAAGTTATTGGCAAAACAAAACGCGGCAGAGGTGGTGTAAACTGCACAAAAACTTGTAGCAGCTCCGACTTATAATTGAATATGACTATTTTCTTTAATTTATTAGAAATTCTACCATGACATTGCTGGATACTCGATTCCGATTGGTTCTCCAAAAAAATCTAGCGTGATCAATTCTGGATTGAACCTCCTCTGATTTTAGAGCCGCTTCACCGCGTATTGAAGCGTCTACTTTGTGACGTCACAATCTATCCGAAAAAACAGCCGATTCTACAATGTGCTCTACTTGTGGTAATCAAAATAACTGATACAAATCAAATCAATCTTTCCTGTAGCGTGTTTTAGAGCTACATTAATGATAGATTAGCAAGACAAACTTAGTCAGTATCAAGAAATATCCAAATAGCGATACTTATGCAGTTGAGAAAGCGAGCAAATGCAATGACTCAATGGTAAGCAGGATCTGAAAATCAGGCGTAACGTTTTGATTCAAAATAAGAAATACATATGTCATATCATCTGCACACCTACGTGTATAGCTATAATGTGCATTCCTTACCCGAATGAGACAGTTACCCTCCTCACCTTGAATACTTCAGTCGTCACGCTCGTCATTCACAGCTGCTTGCAAACGGTAGCCATTTTGAACGCCGCGTGATATGTTTATGAGGATTATTCCTAAAATGCGAACTTCAGGAAATACGAATCTTGATTTTGTGAACGCGAATGTTGAGAAAACAAAATTAAAACTCCCGTTATAAATGACACACATATATATATATATGACTTTTTAAATGGTTAAACAGAACTTGTGGGGGAAACTGTGTGTATAACAACAATATTTTTTGTATGAAATCGCTGCTGTTGTCACAAAGGATTTTTCGAACGTAAGTCGGAGCTCGCGCCCTGCCGTTGTACGCACTGTCAGCATCCGACAAAAAGAGTCCCATGGTAAATCAGTTATGGTAGAATGGAGATAAACCTACTGTGTTCGGTTTCAATTTTAAATTTACTCGCTATCAATCCAGTATAACATGTCTCTGATTTTCAAACACAGTAGGTTTATCTCCTAATTTACGACTTTGTATGTTATAATCAAGCTTTCTTGAGATAATTGATAATTTCAACTAAATGGTGTACTTTCTATGGAGGTTCTTCCTAAAAGCCTCATTAATATATAGATATAGATATCAGTATATCAACAACTGAGTTTGTGAAATTCAGTGACAATTAGGCAGTATTGGGTTACTTTTTTAATTGCTACAACGTGCACATTTTGTAAGGCAACAACATGTTGATACATGTACACTCTAAGCATGTGTTTAGGTACTCTTGAACGTTAAACCCTTGATTAGTATTTTTACCCATCGCTTTACCATTAGACTTAACTTGGTTGACCTGGGAAGAATATCCTCACATTGAATCTACGTCATAGACGTGTATCTGCTGAAATCATAAGTTGATAGAATTATATCTCAATAACACAACTACACCCATGCTCTCGACAAAATCTCTGTGTACCTGTAATACAACACTACTACTATCATGTGGTGTAAATGGCTGACATAAAGCCCATAATGAGTCCATTAAATCTAAACCATATTGGAGGACCAAAGACGGAGATAATGTAATAAGGCATACAATGATGAGCTTTTATATCCTAGAATTTCATGCAAAGGTGAAGGTCTGTGTTATGTGAATTACTTGGAAGGAAGCCCATAGCAAGGAAATTAAATAGTAAAGAAAGCATAAAGGATTAAAACAGAGGAAAATGTAGTAATGTAAAGACATAAAAGGGAGAGAGAGCAGTTATATCTCAAACAGACTGAAGCTTTATATATGGTTCAAGGTCCGGGATTCGATCTATCCTGACTTACTGTTCATTAATCCCGCCTGCAAGTAGTTAGAGCGACCTCAAAGGATGAGTACAGTATATATTTTCTTCTCTGGAATTGAAACACAAAAATAAAATGTTCAGTTGTAATTTTGATATCAGTTAGTATCATATCTATTGAACGTTATTGACGTTTGACATTTTTATTATAGAAGAAATTATATGTTTTCAGAATTTGGCCATTTAGTCCATTCTACTGAACTTTTGTTAGTGTTGATGTCGAATTGAAGTATATATTATTGACTTCAGGTCTGTTTCCCAGTTAATTTTAGGGGCAATCGCTGACAATTAACAAACATTATTTTTGAATGTAATCATATATTCCCTATTAGCAATATTTAATCTTCCAATGTAACTGTTGGTTCTCTATTATAAAATCGATTTATTGAAGATAACTTCTGTCTTTCAGATAATTGTGATATATGTTATTCAAATTACATGAATCAATGTTACATAATAATTTAACCTTTTGTAGAGTTTGGTTAAACAAATTGACAGTCACATCGTAACATTTTAAAATATTCAACTAATCATGATGATCAGGCTGTGAGTTTTTTACAAATTGAGATCATTGTAATAATACGCTGGTATATTGCTAAATCCAACAAATGGTAACTTTAATCGTGTAACCTCTGCTACAATAATTATATTGACACAAATTATAAACTCATGCATTCTGTTCAAATGGGGATAACCCAATATAGCACGCCTGTGCTTTCCTGCAAACAAGAAATAAACCTTAAATGCGACTACCTCAATTCACAGCAACGACTTTGATTAGCAAAGTTGATTGAAATTACATGCTTTCAACATGCTGTTAAAATCTCGTGGTTACGTTAAATCATAGTGATCCATGTTTCGTTGTCCAGATCATGGCTGCAACTGATTACATTCCATTGATAAACATGAAATTGATATTGATTGGGTTTTTGTTGGATGACAAATCTGATCAATACTCACTATATCAAATAGACATTCAGTGTGTTGTTGGAGTCACATGTATCAAACGTTACAAAATATGTTATCTTATCGGGAAGTTATGACTGTTGCCGAAATAACTGTCTTAATTCAAGATGTTTCACTATAGTGACGAAATAAATATTAATCTAGGGATTTCTGATGACAACCAAACACTGTCCCGCAACTGTAATGCATCAATTAGTTACACATAATGTTTTAAAAATAACCTTCAACAGACAAAAATTAGGATTGCAATGTTTATAAGGTCGTATAACTATTTTTCATGTAAATTGGATGTGTTGTTACAGTTACTGCACATGAAATGGGAAAAATTTCAAACTTGTTACAGTTTGACAGAATCCTTGGCATGAGGTGTTAACCCTTAGTGAACGGTTTGACCCATATGCATCACTTGCATCAATGAAGTATACTTCTCGACATGGATCACTGGTAGGACATTGTGGTTAAGTAACTTTGTTAGCGATTCATCATATAAATATATAATAGCAAATAAATAATATAGCAAATGTGTTTAGGTATCAAAATAAATAATGGCAAAAAAAACGAATAGATTTATTTGAAAACAGATGAGCTCATTGATAGTTTTCTATATAAAAACTTTTTCTATTGTGAACATACACAATGTTTTGGAATAGAAATTTAAATTTCACCTTATATTACAGTTGGAATATTCAAAATAAACTTTGAATCAATCATGCTTGGCCTCTTCATATTTTGGAAAACATTATATGACCAATGAAGACAGCTGTAGCAAATCTTTAACCACCCGACGATGTGGGTTATCCGAAATAATTATCCCCTTTTACAGCGAAAAAGGATTTTGTCAAAACACCCCAAATTAAATGACCGTTGTGTTATTTTGAAACTGAACGTTAGTAAACATTAGATATATTCAATTCAAAACCATTTTAACCTGAATGAGCAGACGTGTACCGATTCAGTGCATAATTTCGCACTGCAGTTTTGGAAAATCAAAGAAAGTTAACATTCAAACGTTAACAGCGCGACGCAAGTATGTAAAACTCGATAACATTAGTTGTCAGTTAACACGCTAACCACTCAGTTATCAATATTTTCAATGGCAATAAAACTTGCATACATATGTATTGTATTCAGTGTACTGATAACGTATTCATGACAGTAAAACATGTACTTGTGTAAATAAATATTCGATAGAACCAAATTTATGTCCAAACTGAAAGCACCAAGCATGGGGATACCTGGGCCCATATTTTCGAAGCTGTCTTAGCGCTAAGATAGTCGTAAGTCAATGTTAATGTATGGCACTTACGACTATCTTAGTGCTAAGAGAGCTTCGAAAATATGGGTCCAGGTCAGTATCCTTGGACTAAAAATAGATCCATATGCCTTCCTTTCAAGATGAACCGAAATTTGCTTCATTATGAATCGAATTGGTATATTTTAGATTAGCACAGTTTTAACAAATGGTTGACTGCTTGTTTCAGGGAACATAGGCCTACATATTCTTATTGCTGGAATCTAGCAGTGACAAAACTCTCAACAACGTTGATTAAATTCATAAAAGTGGGCTACTACAAACTATGTTAAAATAAATCGGGGAAGTTGAATATTCACTTTCATTGTCAAATGGTAGATTATGTATAATAACAAGGAAAATAGGTCTACACCTTTGTATTGTTTGAATCTATAAATACCAAACTCTCAACAACGTTTTGAATTCATAATATAGGCCAACTTCAAAATATGTTAAAATATATCAGCGAAGTTGAAAATTCACTTTTTTTAAAATGATAGATTATACATAATAGCATATTATTTATGAATAAATAATGTATGTAAATTGTTAATACGGTATATGACTATATGTCACACAAGATCGATCGAGGTACAATTCTTATATTTGAGACATTTAAATTCAACAGCTAATTGTTTGATTAGTTATCAAACTTAGCTTTTACATGTACCCCCAAAATGGCCACAATGCTGCATCACAAAGGACATACATATCCGTTTTACACTATCTTCTAGCCTTAACAAGATGCCTCCAACCATGCCTTGCCAACCCACCTTGTTAAACGACATATTCCACCTGATGAAGGAGGTGAGGTGAGGTGAGTTTGGGTTTAACGCCGCTTTCAAGAGTATTTCACTTATATCACGGCTGCTAGTATTATGGCAGGGAGAAAGCCCGCAACGCCATGTGGCTATGCATTGCGGTGAAACCTGCGAGCATCGGCTGGAACTAGCGAACCATGGGTGGTACTGCACTGAAATTCAGTGTAGCATAGCACCCAAACCTTACTGCGTGTAGAACAGTCCTGATGAAGGAGTCAGCATGTACTTCAGAACGTCCTGTATGTTCACAATAAATATTATGTTGTCCAAACATCTTAATTTCCTATGTACTTCATTTTCCCCTGTTGTTAATTTAAGAACAAACGTTCTTGTTTATCTTTAACCTTCCAATGTAGATGTTTAATTCACATTTTTCTTAGCAAAACAAACACAGGCGTTCGAATTTGCGTCTCCGTACCTTCCTGTATTTACTTGTATCTGATTCAAGTTCAATCAAGTACTGAGTACATTATTCACCACTGTTTATACACGAATATAAGGAAAGATCCACAACTGTGTAGGGAATATCAACGAAATACAGTGGAGGTAATCAATGGTGTTGATTCATGGTAAAACAATCTAACTCTTTTCACCAGTGTGTCCATCATATTAGTGTAATACAATACAAACCTTCAGAATGTTTTGACAGGTAATATCCAAGCTATAGATCATCATGTGTGTTCTAAGAGGCAACAATCACAGGTGTTTACACACTCAAATCTTGAGATTCTTCGCAAGGTGCCAGTTCTTTGTTACCTACAACAAACCATGCCTGATTGACCTTAGGTATAAGTTACCTCCATTGAAAAACACATTGCTTTCAATACAACTATTAAGAGTATTTCGATTAATTCTGCTTATAGGCACTCCCTCAATCATTGTATTATTCATGATGTACCACAAGCATCATAATCATTATGTTGACTAGCTTCACAGTGTAAAAGAAGATGTGGGTACAATTACGTTTGTGATCCAATAGCTCTAATCGACCTTAAGCAATGTTCTATCGATAAAAGTTTCGAAACAGGAATCAGGAATGTTGTTCATGTACACACTGTCAAGGTTTTCACATTAAGTATTCATGTAAACGCCATGAGATTGTGTTACCACGTCCTGTGTCTGGTTTACACATTTAATGTTCTAAGGAAGCGTGAACCAGTTCATTACACTTCGGCTACAGATGAGTGCATGTCTTACACAAATTCACCTCTCGTTTTATTAAAACATATGTTGATAACAAAATTAATTCTACCACACACATCAGAGCTTACGATTTGGCTTGATCCAGGGACCTATAGATAAACTGTGTAAGCCTATCATCTCTATGATTACTAACTGGCAAGATTTACAAAGTATAAGAAAGTGATGCGTTTGCAAATTCAAAATATTATCAGAAAACCTCAGGTTGTGCCTCATTGACACGTTCAATTAAGCAATTTAATGATATAAATGAGAATTGCCCAATCATATTCTGGAGGATATTACTCTTATTCAACGGATATTCAATATGTTATGTTATCAATGATTACATTTTCACCATATATTCAGGTGAGTTCATTTCCGATGACGAAGATGTTGATATGTTTGTCCCTCCAATTGGTTTTCATCTACAATTGATCAATAAATCATATTATAAATAATGATGAATATATTCCAACGACATATTATTGAATGTTGCATGATAAAGATGTTTTGATGTGAGAAAGTCAATTTTGTATCAACATTGTTGTGTTTGTCCTCAGAAAAAGAAAGTATTTCCCGGAGTTACAGCACATAAACAAACGTTTTTGCGGTTAAATAGTACCAGCACATTTGCAACTTTATTCGTAATTGCTTCTAATGTCAAAAATGAATAATCTTTCTTTGAAGAAATTTATCATCAAATCAAAATGTCGAGAGTGAAAAATGCAGTCAAATTCTCAGAACATCCCAACAGCATAAGATTTCAGTAACATGTGTATGCAAGTAAACAACATCTTCTGTTACAGGTAACTAACTATCCAATATTTAGTCACAATGATTTTGTTAAAAACAAAGCCAATCAACTGGCAGTAACGATAATGATAAGTTCACTACCATTATGTTAAACCTTCTGTGTTCATAAAATGTTGGGTTAAACAACATTGGCGTCTCATTTTGAAACGTTTTTGATTTAATTATTTCTTTGAAGTTTGTTGGCTGAATCAATGTAATGTTAACCCCTTTCTAAAACTATTTCGATATAATCTGCAAGCTTGCATAATCAAGAGGCAAGCTGCTAACTGTATAGACCATATACGATTACATTCAATCAGCTGTCTATCTGTGTTTACATCTAGATATACCAGCCACACACTTATCAATGTTAGATTGAGCCTGTTATGCGTGTGGGTCAATAGAATCTGATACTGTTCAGAAACCAATAGCAAATCTCATAAAACTTGTTTGGATGTCATGCAGCAATCTTCATTTCCATTCTATTCTCCAAACCTGAAAATTGGGAGTGGCTTTTGAAGAAATATTATTGAACAATCTGAGTCAGTGTCCTAGGAAATATACACTGCCAATCCGTGTGCTACCAGTACGCATCTCAATTACCACGGCCAGTCCCCTGCACATACACCGGACAAGTTTCCTGAATTGTTCCATTGGGATGTGCTGCCACTCCCCGTAAACTGCTGCCTCTGGTTATAGTAGAAAATTATTTCTTCTCCTACACGGTTACCCATAATTTCCCACATATGAATGATAGGATATTTGGCTGGAGATATTGCCGGCCACAGGATTCGGGTAACACCAATATTCTCAGGATGTTCAGTCACAGCTCGGAAACTGTTAGGTAGGGAATTATTGTAAGTTAACAGTGACCGACTTACACGTCTCTGGGCATCAAAATGAAACTTTAACTGGATCAAGGAAGCGAGCATCTGTAACTTTCAATGACTCGGAGGATAAAACAGTTATCTTGAACATCCTGTTTATAAACGACAACTATGATTAGCTTGTTTGAGTGGCATTTTAGAAGTTGGGAGTCAAATAAGGACAAGTGTATGGATGACAACTTCTTTATTCGGAAGGTTGCGACGTTTCGGTACAGATGCTTGAAAACGGTACAAGAATCTGAACCGAAACGTTGCAACCTGCCGAATAAAGAAGTTGTCATCCATACACTTGTCCCTAACTATGATTAGTTCTCTAAAAGAAATAATAAGAACGAAAACATAAATTATTTTTACATTAATGTCTACAAACAATAAAGATGGTGTTAGTATGAATTGGTGTGTGTTAGTTTCTGTTTATTTTGGCATCAGACGAATTGGAAACAACTAAAAACATACAATAATCATGTAACTATAGCCCTGTTTACACGGCGAGCGTTTACATATGAGTAAAGCATTACACATATGCAAATTAGCTCACATGAGCAAAATTCGCCGTATGGACGCATTTGCACATATGTATATTTTACTACCGTTAGCAAATTTGCACTTAGTCAGGGGCAGGTGCAAATGTTTACTACCGTGAGTAAATATGGCATTTTCACTTTTCTAGTAAAAGTTCGTCGTATACAGACATAGTGACTTCACACAGGGAAAATATATCAGAGAACTTTAGAAACTCTTAAAACTCTTAAATCTCCTTCTTGCATGCGATGACCTTCAAATCTGACTATCCAATTTTCATTATATAATTAGGGCGATATAGTCAAAACAATGTTGACAAATACAAATTAATGTCATTTATTTAGTTTACATCTAATAGATATTAATTAGCATGTTTTAGGAATTCTCTATTCATATATTAAAAGAGTTGGAAGCCTATTTACTAAGGCAGAAATTAAACACATATGAACGCAAAGTAAATTAACTTTTACTCACGTGTGTTTATTGCTACCATAAGCAATATTGCATATATGCAAAGTTCGCCGTATAGACAGGGCTTATGTTACCCTGTTCCGTGACATATACTATATCAGTACATGTAAATGATAATGGTTTAGCAGTAACTTCTTTATACCTCGACTTTCGTTGATCGTGTAGTACAAAATTCCTGTATATTTTCGAGATGAATCCATTGTGGGATTTGACCCACAAAGTCAGGCACCACCCACCAGCACTGAATCTATAATCAGCTTCTTCATTCGGCCATCGTGACCTTGATATTTCAGGAGTTTGAATGACCAAAGGGAAATTGGAGGAGTCATGAACAACAACTTCTTTGTTCCTGATATGCATTGTTTTGACACAGATGCTGGTGTTACTTAATAATCCTTGTTCAAAGGGGGGACATCATGATCTAAACAGTAATCGATATGCATCTTGTTGTTGTTTAAATATGAAACTTATCATGATAGTTAATGTGATATCGTGGTCTTACATACTACCTGCAGGAGGATGCCGTTGTCATGGAAAGCAAAACCGGATATACAAAAACATTGTGCAACTAATGTAGGATACCATTCAGGTATATAATAAATCACATGATAAGTCAGTCAAGTACGCTGCTACCAACATATCACCTGCTGATGGATGGCCTCTTGTACCTCTATGATGAGAGATGGTAATAAAGTAATAAAGACGTTTTCTTTATGAGTCGTAAAGTATAAAACACACACGTGGCAACACCTGAGCTGTATATTGCATGAACAAGTTTGATTGTAGCAGCACCTGTTGTGATTAATCCTTGAACTCGTCTATCAGAAAAGTGAGCAGCTGTAGAAGAGTGCACTTCATTCAGTATGCATGGAATTTATATAACACTGATGCTGAGCTTCGTATTAACAGATCTGAGGTTCGAATCGCAACATAGGCGGAGAAGTATCAAGTATATCTGCTGAGAGAAGTGTCTTTCATTCAATTGTGTCGGTGCTCTGAAATAATGTTAAAACAAAATCACGAATCATTTTGGCTCTTAGCAATACAACTTGAAATAATGATATGATAAAGTCGACAATATTATTTAGGATAATGTCAAATTTAAAAATTTTGGTTTTTAAAATAAGTTTAACGTGATCTTATTAAGAGAAAGTAATAAGCTCGCTTTTTTCTCTTTCAACAGAACAGGAGTGAACAGAAGTTTTACTTCGTTCCATAGATTTTCAAATGGGTCATTGGTAGTTCATGTATATAAGGTAACGTAATTGCTACTTCAATAACCAAGTGATTGTGTACTGAGATGTTTTCCCCTCTAACGTAACAACATATGGTATAAACCTTATGAATACATGGCAAATTGAGAAAAATGATATGCACAAAACGTGCCAGAGCGCCTTTAAAACTTACATATTATTCAGCCATGGGCAAGGTTTCCAATCCAGCGAGCCGTATGTATAATACTTAACTTTTAAAGCGAAGTGTCATGCAAGAGGACTGGCTGCATTCCCGTGACATGAAGTCTTTCTGACGTCATTAGCAACGTAATTACACCTCTATCTTACATTGCAACTCAGCGATTGCTAGTACACGTTTTACTTATTTTCTCTTATTCTGCAACATTGTTTACATACGACTTGTTTATTATGTGAAATAATATTTTGAGGGAATACAATTCAAAAGTTACTTAAGAATCTTTCTGGAGAAAAAGGGTAAATAGTAAACTATTTAGATGCGTGCATCTTGAAATTTTGAATGACGTACATAGCGTGAATGAGTTAAATTTGTATTTTACAAGTTTTTTTTTCTATATTTTCACATTAAAATGATCTTATGTACGAACAACAATAACCGACCCACTGTTCGGATTGACGACTCATCTGTCCCATATGAAATTTTATTTCAAACTCCTCGCTTAAGCCCGGAGTTTATCACAATAATTAACTCGGACAGATAATCTGTAATTCTTCGTAACTCGTTGATTATTCTTGTAATCTACGACAAAGATTGCAGTGGATGTCAAATCGTCTGAAAGTGAAAGCTGCCTGCTTTCAATATCATTGAGTGGCTTTGTTGAAAGGGATACATAGACGCAATGTGATATTTCATAGTGAAATTTTGCTTTTGTAAACATAACGTTTCCTTATGTGTGTCAGATGTGGTTTGGGGAAAACGGGAATATCAGTGTTCCAGAAAAATAGCTGTCGAACTACCAATGCTTGGAGACACATATTTTATAGATAGACATACTTGGTGGCCATAGGAGCCATTTGAGGGACGTGAGATTAAGATGCATCCCACATACTCTGGCGTTTAAATATAATTTACTACAGTCGATTGCCACTTATTGCCAATAGCATCAATCAACTTCAGATTTTACATTCACCTCATGAACAATAAGAGACAGCTACGATGGAAAGATTTTGCAGCTTCAGGAATATGAGTTAAGCATCATCAATACTTTACAAGACAATACTTTATTATGCTAATCCTTAAGCAATATTCTACAAGCTTTCAGTTAAAGGTAATGACCACCTGAAGTTATTGTAGCTATACATATTTCTATCTGTGCAAATCATATCGGACATAACTGAATCAATCACCCGGATTGCCCTACTCGCATACTTATTTGCGCAACGCTGAGATTCTGGTCACGTGATCAGTATCAACAATGTTTGAATTTTTATGAATTGTTACAATGTTATATGTCAATGTTATAAGGATGCAACAATCGGACCTATATTGTTATTGACATCATATTTTATCATCAGAAAGGTCATGGAATAGGAAAGTATATATTCTCTATAATGTGCAGAGTGCCACAACAGAAAGCGATGATGTATAGTTGCTCAAAACAAGTTGGCTGTCAGTTTCATTATACATCTTAGGAGAAAGTGGACGTCTCATAGCCAGTGGTTTACCCTTCTGTCTAGATATTCCTCGCTTCGAGACCATGGTGAGTAACAAGTCATTGAGACGGTTATCAAAATCTGTCGACATTTAGATAACTTGGAATACTGTTTGGATTCAGGATCAAGACTGGAAAGCCGTGTATCGCGGTAGAGTTGACTGTTGAGCTTGTACCGATCTGGCGCCGAAATTCAGGCTAAATTGTTGGTAGGCTTTGTTCATAGATGAGTAGGTAGTGGCAGTAGATATTCTTGGTGGTGAGGACGTAGGCTTACAGTCTAGCAATGGTGTATTCTAATAGCTGTGGAGGCAAAATAACCTGTTACTGGTAACGCTCCTATATATGTCGGGCAGACAAGTGTAAATCATACACTGATGACATCAAAACACATGGCGAGTAATATCAATAACTAGTGTGCTGCTAAATGTTCCTTTGTTACAAAACGAACATTGTCACAGTATCGTCAATATGAACTGCTGTCAGTCCTGCGAACATTTACTATCTATCACAGTAGATTAAAGCTGTATCAGACAGACATACAGACTTGAAGGATTACAGCTGTATCGGTCACTAAATTTACTTTTTAGAACATCCCCATGTGGCCAATGATACCTGTTCTCAGGATTCAGCTCTCTGCAGCCATTGGAGATATTGAAAAACAGAAAACTTTAAGACTGGATGCTGTATACAAGATACCGGATGCCATGCTGTTTGAAAATCAGACTTTTGGGTAATCTTAACTAAAATTTACCAAAACTCTGAGAAAGTAAATATCTAACTACCCTAGTTATAACCGTACCTTATTCCGGTTTGAATACGCATACAAACATACGTCATCATGTTTCCAGTTAGGTAATCTGTAATATATGTTATTTGATCTTTAGCTATTGCTCACAGCTGATTTGACAGTGACATACTGACATTTATTACCTATGATATATCATGGGTATGTTTGGGATAACACTACCTTCAATAGTACAAATTATTGTACTTTTTCAGTCCGATTCCCTTTGCTGTAATGGAACCCACATCCTCAGACCGTGCCATACTAGCAGCTTAACAAACGACCACGGGGTCTCGACACACGAGGTTAAGGTTAACAATCGACGGCTAAGCTAATTTTACATTCAGTACCCCTCTGAAGAAGAGTACAGAAAATGCACAACATAGACGCCAAGTCGGAATTGGACAGAAGTGAACTATTGTTTCATTTATTAACTTACGAACACATACATATTCATCTATGTGAGAAACATTGCATTTCACTTTTCGAAACGCAGTATTCGAGTTCTGGGATGTGCTTTTCACCTCCAGACATCCTGTTCAAGGTATAATTGAGACACAGATTGCCACATACACCAACGATAAAGTATACTCAAAGACAACCATTAACTTGGTAATGTGTACTTGGAACTGATTCAAGGTAAACCTAGGAACAAGAACTGCATCAGTGTAAGCAATTTACATGGTCTGTGTAAGATTATCTTGCTGGAAATAATCCATTGATAAATAAGGCATCTCATTGAATGAATGAGCCGATTGATGCGTTGATGTGTCTCTTGGTCTAAGTGGGATCATAACTTTTTAACATCAATTACATTAACTTCCATTAACAATCCAAACGAATATCCATTTCCCCGGTACAATTCTCTCTGGCTGATCAGCTGATTACAATAAGTCTATGATGTAGCTTGTGGAATTAAAGTGGCTTTGTACAACATCTGGGGAAATCGTTTATAATCAGATTAGAATGCCATATAATTGTTTTCAAGAACATTTATTCTCGACGTTTTTTTTTTAGGTTAAGCCATGAGCATTTCGGGACCTAACATAGAAGGATAATTGGACCAGATATTGGAAAGAAACCGAATTCCTGTCGACACGCAATTTGAGAATGTAATGGAACGTTGAAGTGTCCTGTGCTCTCTCGGGAGTTCACTCCTGAAATCAGACACACGTCTATATTTTAGTAGTTTGAACGAGTTACATGTCCGTGCATCAGAGAGTAAAACACACGTCAACAGACTGTGGAACAATTTTATACCAGCATGGCAGGAAACTGACCGACATCAAAACTCAAGTAGAGGTATGTTAAATACCATCTGCATCCTTTAGCTTTCCTTATCTGAGCAGTAAGATCTGTATTTCTGAATGTAAATGAAGCTCGAAGAGAACTCTCAGTCTTATATGTCAGTCTATATGCCTTCGAAAGGTGAATGTAATGTTACAGTTACTTACAGGACAACTTACAGGACAATTTGTTCTTAAACCTTATGGTCAGACAACCATTTCATCAACTGTTAAACAGTGAAATACTTCAAGAGCAAACGAGTATGTTTTTGTTTCAAATACATGTTTTTGAAAAACATACTTAATAATAATAATAATAATAGTAATAATAATAATAATACTTTATTACCCCAAAAGGAATTCATTTTGTATCATGACAGAGCTCGTGTACAATAAAGACAGACAATACAAGTTACAAGCATGTACATAGAACAATCAATCACAATCAATTTAAATATCATTTAACAGATGAATACTGAAAGGAAAAAATGTATTTTGACCTCTATTGGTTTTGAAACGTGGTAGTAACTATCTCCTTCCATAAGGCAGCTTGACATATTCACTGTGTAAAACATGATCTTGATCAGATAACATCTTCAGGGCTAGTTTCGTAACTCTTTTTTCATAAATATATTATAAATTTGTAAACGAAACTACTGCTATTTTACTAGCGATTAGAACAACTGTTTCTAAGCGAGATTTGTTTACAAGAGACAAGGAACCATACCAACATTTGAAAGAAAAAGTTAAAATGCTTTCGACGAAACAATGATAAAAGAGAGACAATACACGTTCATGAACATTAAAGGATCGCAACTTGCGTAGGAAATGTAATCTTTGTTGACATTTTTTTAAAACCGCATCAGTATTAGCATTCCAATTCAATGTACTATCTATGTTTGTGCCAAGGTACTTATATTCATTAACAATCTCAACATTGTCACCATTGATACATACCGAGTTTGTTGTTCCTGAAGTTAGTAAGTTCTTTTTTTTTGTTTAACATTTAACGTTAGAAACTTTTTCTCACACCAGGTCACAAAGTGGTTGATATAATCTCTGTAAGAAAGTTCATTATCTTGAATTAGTCCTATCAACGCCGCATCGTCAGCAAACTTCACAGTTAGATTATTGGGACTATAACTTATACAATCATTTGTGTACAGGATAAAGAATACGGGTGAAAGGACACATCTTTGAGGGGCACCAGTTTTTATGCAGAATAGAGGAGTAGGAGGAATTAACCTTTACAAATTGAGGTCTGAAAGTTAGAAATTTGTCAATTTACGCCCATGTTTAAGAGTTTCTCTAACAACATATGAGGCTGGATTGTATTGAATGCTGAAGAAAAGTCCACAAATAAAATTCTCACATAGGATCTTGGAAGCTCTAAATGCTTATACACGCTGTTTAAGATGCATAGTTTTGCATCTTCAACGCCCCTTCTTGCTCTATGCAAACTGATACAGATCAAGTAAACGTCACACAATAATGAGTTTTGAATGATGCGTTCAAAACATTTCATAGCTATAGAAGTAAGACCGACTGGTCGAAAATCATTCATTTCAGTAGAATTAATCTTTTTAGGTACAATCTTTGATGTTTTCCACATTTCTGGGATCACATTACAATCGATGGAGACAGTCGACAGAATACAGCACACAATTGTTCACAACAACGTTTCAGGACAATGCCGACTTTTACCTTATATTGAGATTTGAAAACTGAAGCTTAACAGTTTCTGGTGAAATAACGATGTTGTCCGCATCTTTATTGTTGGTGTTTCTACGCCTGCATACACTTGATAACATTTCATCATTCACCTGGTGTGCTCATTACATTATAACAAAGTGAAACGGACTAGGAAGAAAGGCAGTGATATGACATACATTGTTTAGGGACGGTATTTATTATCAACCTTCAGCATACTAGCAAAGTGTCATGGTTTGGGGAGGCATACTTAGTGAGGAGAAGACGCCGCTGGTTATCGTGAATGGAAATCCGTCCCGTCGTCTGTCCCTTTATTAGACAACAAGCACAAGGTGTGATCTTTCATCAAGACAATGCCAGACCGGACACTGCTCGAGTTACTCAACACTTTCTTGCTAACAACAACATCGTCGTTTTGCCGTGGCAAGCATACTCGCCTGACATGTCACTGATCGAACATCTTTGGGACGTTTGATTTTCTCCGGTTGGTCACTGCGCGTATCATGGCAAGGGGGGCCATATGCGTTATTAGTGTGAACTGTTTTCGTTACAATGAGCCTGGATTTCCTGAATGTTGATACCGGAAGCTGATTGGTTGCATTTTTTTTATGAATATGATATCGGCACATGTTTTTTTTAATAAACTTTTTTTTTTTAATCTGAATTCTTTATTTATTCTTCAATCTAGATTAAAATACCTGGTAGCATTTCTTTTGCCCATGAGTTTACAACTAAGATGCATTAAGGACACAGTATCCCGCCAGGGGCAAGGCAACTTTGTCTGCAGTAGAGGACTGTTCTACACGTAGTAAGGTTTGGGTGCAATGCTACACTGAATTTCAGTGTAGTACCACCCATGGTTCGCTAGTTCCAGCCGCTGCTCGCAGGTTTCCCCGCAGTGCATAGCCACATGGCATTGCAGGCTTTCTCCCTGCCATAATACTAGCAGCCCCGATATAAGTGAAATATTCTTGAAAGTGGCGTTAATCCCTAACTCACTCACTCACTCATTAAGGACACAGTAAATTCACTTTTCACTCATACAAATAGTTGATAAAACCACATAACAAAATTATCAATGAAGGAAGTTTTGATGATGGGTGAGGTTTCACAGTTCATGAAAATATCCAGTCTTTAAAATAATATGAGTTCCTTTTGAATGTTAGTATAGATGTATTAAACTATATCAATTAACACTTGATGTTGCAATTATTGATAATTTTCTGATAAATTTACTTAAATATACACGTATAACATGTACTTTTACATGAGAAATACAGAATACTTAATTACATGCCTTTATTTCATAATAGCTTGTTTATAATGTCTTTTATCGAAAATGAAAGGGTCACCGAATTGATGAGTTATCAGCAGAAATAACACTTCTGCCGTCGGCATATATGTTATATATGCTTTTTAAACCTGTATTCAAGTTCAGGGAACCATCTCTCCTTAACAAAATCCTCACCTTTGATCTTCAAGTCATGAGTTTTCAGAGCAGATGTATAAGATTTATTTTGGATAAGTAATTTTAGGCTAAACAAGGAGGACAGAAAGCAAGTGTTCAAAGTCGATACACATGACAGGGGGAAAACAGTTCAAACAGATGATCTTAAAACTGTAATAAATCAAAAGACGAAAAACACAACACATAATTTATAAATATATATATATATATTCTAGCGATAGGTATAATTTATAGTTGTTGACAACCAAATGTTGTACTATAAGCACTTGCAACAGATATATGTCTCCGATAGAAAACAACCTGTTTTTACTTCAAGCATATTTATATTATTATTGCTTGAATAATCGATATATCACAGTTGCAGCTTAAATCTTTGAATAATTTAATTCCTCAGAGCTAAGGATTTCACTTCAAAGTATCCAATAAAGAATGTTCTCTTTTGCACAAAATTTATCTGAAAATTCCCCATCAATATAATTCACTTAATTCTTTCATGTGGTAACAGCCAATTCTTTAGGGTGCCATAAAACTTGACGAGTGAAGCAATTAGATGACATGATATAAAAAAAGCACATGACATTGCAAAACAAGTATTTGTAAATCAGAGTATTGAAGCCATACATGTCAGCCAAGCAGCATTTGCATTCCATAAACACTTATCGTTTCGTTCATCAGTAATTGATTGACATCGCGCATTGTCTTTGCTATCTAATTTTTTATTTTTAAATGTTTAACTACTCTGAAAATTACTCTTTTTTACAAATGTGGTATTGTTAACTGTGTAGACGAACATTAGTTTAAGGACGCGACCGCCTGCGCCTTATTAAAGTCAAACGGTCGCTAAATTTACAGTTTCTTGTTCTAATGGCCAGGAAAACAAGATTCAAATGTTCTGAGGCGTTTCACAAACAACCATCTTATACTAGTTTCATATGTGTTATAACATATCTCTTTGTACTTTCAAAGCTCCATGTTTTTAACGCAATTCGTCTGCTTTCATCTTAAATCTCCATTCGTAGTATTTCATTACCAGAGATCAGAGAGTTTACTGACTGGTAGCAATATTTAATCATCGTTAAACAGTGACTCAGATGTTGTTGTTATCATCTGTTCAAAAAATACTTACCCAAGATTTAATTTAAACCATTCTCATCTACTATTGAATCTGATATATTTAATGATGAACCATGGCATGGTGTAATAATTCAATCGAATTTAAAACTTTGTTTTTCCTAAGGCAAATGAGTTGAATTGATTTATGCGAACAATGTGTCATGACCAACCCGATTGCTTCCTTTTGAAATGTGAATATGACATTTAGGTTGTATATTTGAACTGGAAACTTATCAATCAAAAACTTTTATTGTTTTAACTATCCATCATTTTCCATATAGAATATGTTTTTTTTATAAAATACTAAGTTACACTATTTGATTGTGATTTATGTAGAAATGGTTGATTTACAATCGTTAATTGTTTAAGATCTTGCAGTTTTTGGCGAATATACGAAGCGAGGTTAGTTGTGGTTTGACACCGCTTTAAAGAGTATTTCACTTATATCGCGGCTGCTAGTATTTTGGCAGGGAGAAAGCCCGCAACGCCATGTGGCTATGCATTGTGGTGAAACCTGCGAGCATCGGCTGGAACTAGCGAACCATGGGTGGTACTACGCTGAAATTCAGTGTAGCATTTCACCCAAACCTTATTGCGTGTAGACAGTTATCTACTACAGACAAAGTTGCCATGCCCCTGGCGGGATTCGAACCCCGGACCTCTTGATCCGAAGCCGAACGCCCTAACCACTGCGCTATCCCACCCCCGAATATATGAATAAATCAGTGATTTACAAATGCATTGGTTGACATTATGTAGTTATTTTATTATTTATTAATCCCATTGGGTCCCACTTATATTCTAATGCAATTCAATGAAAGTCTCAACATGTTCCCTTCAAAACGCCAAAGTAGGAACATTATCGGGAGAATCTCATTTATTTCCAACTCGTCATAAACTACAAACAAATCTGTGATGTTGTAACATTCATGTCTTCGGAGTTGACATAAAGTTCCTTCACCTAAAGAAACAATTGGCAAGAACACAGAAAATGAGTAGAGTTATTGCCAATCACATTGGTTTATGCCTGTTCCCCTTTAATTCAACACTCACGTGTCAAAACTGAAGACATGACTTCTTGTATAATCCACAGTTAAATCACATTTTATAATGATTGAAGTTTTGTTTTCAATCATTCATGACACTGTTCTGTCGTCAAAGCAATGCTAAAACCAGTCATAACCTTTTTATATTAATTAGTGAAGATTATATCTGTGATTACCTTTCTGTTTAAAAGAGGTGTCTCTATAGGACAAGGACTCCGGGAATACTAAATATGAATATATGTCACGAACTAACTAAGAATACTAAAGGAGAATCTATGCCACGAACTAACACAGAATACTATAGGTGAATATATGCCACGAACTAACACAGAAAACTATTAAGGTTAATTTATGTCTCGAACTAATTATTACCTTGAATACTAAAGACAACGTAAGTCATACAAAATATATATACATTTGCAGTTATTCAATGCGTGTATGTACTTGTATTATAAATACAGTGATTATTGTTTCAACTTTCATGAGAAAAGTTTTCAAAAATAATTCAACAGAAATGCTTAATTTAAGATTAAGAACATCAACTTCTCTTGTATTAGGGTTTTCCATGGCATATTCTTCTTTCGTGTCTTCTAACATTTCTTTTACCAGTTTATTGTAGTCATTATTGTAAAGAGTGAGTGAGTTATTGCTTAACGCCGCTTCGGCAATATCACAGCCATAAGCGGCGAGAAATTTAAGTTAATTGATTAATTTAAAAATAATTGCAAAAGCAAAAAGTAATGACACAAAAAAAACACCAGCAGATTATCACAATTTGGTTAAAAACTGATTTAGAATAGTTACAATTTACAAGATGTCGAAAAGATTTACGGCTTTTAAAAAGTCTAAAACACGATGTTCGCCAAATTGGCTAAAAACTTGAGATATAACAATATCTGGATAAAAGGTTTCTCTTATGTGCGCAGTGTCCCAACACTCACACAGGATGTGTCTAATTGTGAGGGGGCACTGGCAGGGAATACATACTGGGGGGTCTTCCCCCTTTAAAAGGTATGAATGGGTAATTTGACTGTGTCCAATACGACATCGTCGTAGGACACAGGCTTCCTGTCGGTTAAAAGAAGAAAGAGATTTAAAGCCTAAATGAGGTTGTAAATTATGAAGTTTGTTGTGTTGTTGTTGGTTTCATTGGAACCTCCACCGCTGATTAATGTAAGATTTAATAGCAGGTTTAGAATCAGTATATGGAACTTTAGGAGGGGAAATATGTTTGAGGTTTAATGCTGATTTAGCTGCTGAATCAGCTTTGTTATTGCCTCTTTTACCCATATGACTAGGAAGCCAGCAGAAGACGATGTCGCATTGGAGACATGAATTATGAAGTTCTAAAATATCCCTAATAATTGGATGATCACTTTTACAATTTCCAATTGCCTGCAAGCAGGAAAGCGAGTCTGAAAAAATAATATAATTATTGTGAGTTGAGTTTTTAATGTGCCGAAGGGCTTTTTGGATGGCTTTAGCTTCTGCAGTGAAAATGCTACTGCCATTATGCTGTCTGGAAGCATATGTTTAAGATGGAGTCACAGTTGCAGCAGCAACTGTGGGGCCATTCTTAGACCCATCCGTATATATTTGTTTATAATCTGTGAAAAAATCACAGAGCTCATAGAAAGCCTGTTGAAATACCAATTGATCAGTGTCAGATTGTTTATATTTTGTTAAAGAAAGATTAACACGGGGCTTGACCAGCTGCCATGGTGGAGTGGCAAGCAAACCGTGCTCTGCTATTGTTGTTAGGTCGATATCAGAATGTTCAACATGTTGTTGAAGTCTGATACCGAGAGGTGGAATTGCTTTAGGTTTTAAGTTATATAACTGCTGGTATTCCGGATTGAATACGCAGTTGTATGCAGGATTAGAAGGGTTGGATTTTAATTTGGTGATATATTGAAGTGCTAGCTTGATGCGCCGATCTTCAAGAGATGGCTCATCAGCTTCAACGTAAAGGCTTTCAACAGGTGAAGTTCTGAAGGCCCCAAGACAAAGCCTGAGACCCTGGTGGTGGATTGTATCTAGCATTTTGATATAAGAGGGGCGGGCAGATCCATATATTATGGATCCATAATCAAGTTTGGAGCGGATGAGTTATCGATAGAGATGGAGAAGAGTTTCTTCATCTCCACCCCATTTATTATTTGAAACGACCTTTAAACGTCTAATGCCTTTAAGCATATAGCTTTTAGATTTTTAAGATGAGGAATACAAGAGAGTTTACTGTCAAAAGTGAGACCAAGAAACTTGGCCTCAGTTTTATCCAGGAAAAGTTCTGGATCTTGGTGCATTTTGGGCATATTGCAAAAATGCACACAAGATGTTTTGGCTTTGGAAAATTTTAAGTCGTTTTCCAACGACCATTTGTGTATTTTGTTGAGGCATAGCTGCAATTGGCGCTCGATTGATGGCATATTTTTGCCTCTGCAAGAAATTCCAAAATCGTCCACAAAAAGTGAACCATCTGTATGGTCATTTAAGACTTTAGCCAAGCTGTTGATTTTGATGCTAAATAATGTGACAATGTAATGGAACGTTGAAGTGTCCTGTGCTCTCTCGGGAGTTCACTCCTGAAATCAGACACACGTCTATATTTTAGTAGTTTGAACGAGTTACATTTCCGTGCATCAGAGAGTAAAACACACGTCAACAGACTGTGGAACAATTTTATACCAGCATGGCAGGAAACTGACCGACATCAAAACTCAAGTAGAGGTATGTTAAATACCATCTGCATCCTTTAGCTTTCCTTATCAGAGCAGTAAGATCTGTATTTCTGAATGCAAATGAAGCTCGAAGAGAACTCTCAGTCTTATATGTCAGTCTATATGCCTTCGAAAGGTGAATGTAATGTTACAGTTACTTACAGGACAACTTACAGGACAATTTGTTCTTAAACCTTATGGTCAGACAACCATTTCATCAACTGTTAAACAGTGAAATACTTCAAGAGCAAACGAGTATGTTTTTGTTTCAAATACATGTTTTTGAAAAACATACTTAATAATAATAATAATAATAGTAATAATAATAATAATACTTTATTACCCCGAAAGGAATTCATTTTGTATCATGACAGAGCTCGTGTACAATAAAGACAGACAATACAAGTTACAAGCATGTACATACATTGTAGAACAATCAATCACAATCAATTTAAATATCATTTAACAGATGAATACTGAAAGGAAAAAATGTATTTTGACCTCTATTGGTTTTGAAACGTGGTAGTAACTATCTCCTTCCATAAGGCAGCTTGACATATTCACTGTGTAAAACATGATCTTGATCAGATAACATCTTCAGGGCTAGTTTCGTAACTCTTTTTTCATAAATATATTATAAATTTGTAAACGAAACTACTGCTATTTTACTAGCGATTAGAACAACTGTTTCTAAGCGAGATTTGTTTACAAGAGACAAGGAACCATACCAACATTTGAAAGAAAAAGTTAAAATGCTTTCGACGAAACAATGATAAAAGAGAGACAATACACGTTCATGAACATTAAAGGATCGCAACTTGCGTAGGAAATGTAATCTTTGTTGACATTTTTTTAAAACCGCATCAGTATTAGCATTCCAATTCAATGTACTATCTATGTTTGTGCCAAGGTACTTATATTCATTAACAATCTCAACATTGTCACCATTGATACATACCGAGTTTGTTGTTCCTGAAGTTAGTAAGTTCTTTTTTTTTTGTTTAACATTTAACGTTAGAAACTTTTTCTCACACCAGGTCACAAAGTGGTTGATATAATCTCTGTAAGAAAGTTCATTATCTTGAATTAGTCCTATCAACGCCGCATCGTAAACTTCACAGTTAGATTATTGGGACTATAACTTATACAATCATTTGTGTACAGGATAAAGAATACGGGCGAAAGGACACATCTTTGAGGGGCACCAGTTTTTATGCAGAATAGAGGAGTAGGAGGAATTAACCTGTACAAATTGAGGTCTGAAAGTTAGAAATTTGTCAATTTACGCCCATGTTTAAGAGTTTCTCTAACAACATATGAGGCTGGATTGTATTGAATGCTGAAGAAAAGTCCACAAATAAAATTCTCACATAGGATCTTGGAAGCTCTAAATGCTTATACACGCTGTTTAAGATGCATAGTTTTGCATCTTCAACGCCCCTTCTTGCTCTATGCAAACTGATAAAGATCAAGTAAATGACTAACGTCACACAATAATGAGTTTAGAATGATGCGTTCAAAACATTTCATAGCTATAGAAGTAAGACCGACTGGTCGAAAATCATTCATTTCAGTAGAATTAATCTTTTTAGGTACAATCTTTGATGTTTTCCACATTTCTGGGATCACATGACAATCGATGGAGACAGTCGACAGAATACAGCACACAATTGTTCACAACAACGTTTCAGGACAATGCCGACTTTTACCTTATATTGAGATTTGAAAACTGAAGCTTAACAGTTTCTGGTGAAATAACGATGTTGTCCGCATCTTTATTGTTGGTGTTTCTACGCCTGCATACACTTGATAACATTTCATCATTCACCTGGTGTGCTCATTACATTATAACAAAGTGAAACGGACTAGGAAGAAAGGCAGTGATATGACATACATTGTTTAGGGACGGTATTTATTATCAACCTTCAGCATACTAGCAAAGTGTCATGGTTTGGGGAGGCATACTTAGTGAGGAGAAGACGCCGCTGGTTATCGTGAATGGAAATCTAACGGCTCAGCGTTACGTCGATGGCATTCTCCGTCCCGTCGTCTGTCCCTTTATTCGACAACAAGCACAAGGTGTGATCTTTCAACAAGACAATGCCAGACCGGACACTGCTCGAGTTACTCAACACTTTCTTGCTAACAACAACATCGTCGTTTTGCCGTGGCAAGCATACTCGCCTGACATGTCACCGATCGAACATCTTTGGGACGTTTGATTTTCTCCGGTTGGTCACTGCGCGTATCATGGCAAGGGGGGCCATATGCGTTATTAGTGTGAACTGTTTTCGTTACAATGAGCCTGGATTTCCTGAATGTTGATACCGGAAGCTGATTGGTTGCATTTTTTTTATGAATATGATATCGGCACATGTTTTTTTTTAATCTGAATTCTTTATTTATTCTTCAATCTAGATTAAAATACCTGGTAGCATTTCTTTTGCCCGTGAGTTTACAACTAAGATGCATTAAGGACACAGTATCCCGCCAGGGGCAAGTCAACTTTGTCTGCAGTAGAGAACTGTTCTACACGTAGTAAGGTTTGGGTGCAATGCTACACTGAATTTCAGTGTAGTACCACCCATGGTTCGCAAGTTCCAGCCGCTGCTCGCAGGTTTCCCCGCAGTGCATAGCCACATGGCATTGCAGGCTTTCTCCCTGCCATAATACTAGCAGCCCCGATATAAGTGAAATACTCTTGAAAGTGGCGTTAATCCCTAACTCACTCACTCACTCATTAAGGACACAGTAAATTCACTTTTCACTCATACAAATAGTTGATAAAACCACACAACAAAATTATCAATGAAGGAAGTTTTGATGATGGGTGAGGTTTCACAGTTCATGACAATATCCAGTCTTTAAAATAATATGAGTTCCTTTTGAATGTTAGTATAGATGTATTAAACTATATCAATTAACACTTGATGTTGCAATTATTGATAATTTTCTGATAAATTTACTTAAATATACACGTATAACATGTACTTTTACATAGACATACAGAATACTTAATTACATGCCTTTATTTCATTTAGGTTTCATAATAGCTTGTTTATAATGTCTTTTATCGAAAATGAAAGGGTCACCGAATTGATGAGTTATCAGCAGAAATAACACTTCTGCCGTCGGCATATATGTTATATATGCTTTTTAAACCTGTATTCAAGTTCAGGGAACCATCTCTCCTTAACAAAATCCTCACCTTTGATCTTCAAGTCATGAGTTTTCAGAGCAGATGTATAAGATTTATTTTGGATAAGTAATTTTAGGCTAAACAAGGAGGACAGAAAGCAAGTGTTCAAAGTCGATACACATGACAGGGGGAAAACAGTTCAAACAGATGATCTTAAAACTGTAATAAATCAAAAGACGAAAAACACAACACATAATTTATAAATATATATATATATATTTTCTAGCGATAGGTATAATTTATAGTTGTTGACAACCAAATGTTGTACTATAAGCACTTGCAACAGATATATGTCTCCGATAGAAAACAACCTGTTTTTACTTCAAGCATATTTATATTATTATTGCTTGAATAATCGATATATCACAGTTGCAGCTTAAATCTTTGAATAATTTAATTCCTCAGAGCTAAGGATTTCACTTCAAAGTATCCAATAAAGAATGTTCTCTTTTGCACAAAATTTATCTGAAAATTCCCCATCAATATAATTCACTTAATTCTTTCATGTGGTAACAGCCAAATCCTTAGGGTGCCATAAAACTTGACGAGTGAAGCAATTAGATGACATGATATAAAAAAAGCACATGACATTGCAAAACAAGTATTTGTAAATCAGATTATTGAAGCCATACATGTCAGCCAAGCAGCCTTTGCATTCCATAAACACTTATCGTTTCGTTCATCAGTAATTGATTGACATCGCGCATTGTCTTTGCTATCTAATTTTTTATTTTTAAATGTTTAACTACTCTGAAAATTACTCATTTTTACAAATGTGGTATTGTTAACTGTGTAGACGAACATTAGTTTAAGGACGCGACCGCCTGCGCCTTATTAAAGTCAAACGGTCGCTAAATTTACAGTTTCTTGTTCTAATGGCCAGGAAAACAAGATTCAAATGTTCTGAGGCGTTTCACAAACAACCATCTTATACTAGTTTCATATGTGTTATAACATATCTCTTTGTACTTTCAAAGCTCCATGTTTTTAACGCAATTCGTCTGCTTTCATCTTAAATCTCCATTCGTAGTATTTCATTACCAGAGATCAGAGAGTTTACTGACTGGTAGCAATATTTAATCATCGTTAAACAGTGACTCAGATGTTGTTGTTATCATCTGTTCAAAAAATACTTACCCAAGATTTAATTTAAACCATTCTCATCTACTATTGAATCTGATATATTTAATGATGAACCATGGCATGGTGTAATAATTCAATCGAATTTAAAACTTTGTTTTTCCTAAGGCAAATGAGTTGAATTGATTTATGCGTCCAATGTGTCATGACCAACCCGATTGCTTCCTTTTGAAATGTGAATATGACATTTAGGTTGTATATTTGAACTGGAAACTTATCAATCAAAAACTTTTATTGTTTTAACTATCCATCATTTTCCATATAGAATATGTTTTTTTTATAAAATACTAAGTTACACTATTTGATTGTGATTTATGTAGAAATGGTTGATTTACAATCGTTAATTGTTTAAGATCTTGCAGTTTTTGGCGAATATACGAAGCGAGGTTAGTTGTGGTTTGACACCGCTTTAAAGAGTATTTCACTTATATCGCGGCTGCTAGTATTTTGGCAGGGAGAAATCCCGCAACGCCATGTGGCTATGCATTGTGGTGAAACCTGCGAGCATCGGCTGGAACTAGCCAACCATGGGTGGTACTACGCTGAAATTCAGTGTAGCATTTCACCCAAACCTTATTGCGTGTAGACAGTTATCTACTACAGACAAAGTTGCCATGCCCCTGGCGGGATTCGAACCCCGGACCTCTTGATCCGAAGCCGAACGCCCTAACCACTGCGCTATCCCACCCCCGAATATATGAATAAATCAGTGATGTACAAATGCATTGGTTGACATTATGAAGTTATTTTATTATTTATTAATCCCATTGGGTCCCACTTATATTCTAATGCAATTCAATGAAAGTCTCAACATGTTCCCTTCAAAACGCCAAAGTAGGAACATTATCGGGAGAATCTCATTTATTTCCAACTCGTCATAAACTACAAACAAATCTGTGATGTTGTAACATTCATGTCTTCGGAGTTGACATAAAGTTCCTTCACCTAAAGAAACTATTGGCAAGAACACAGAAAATGAGTAGAGTTATTGCCAATCACATTGGTTTATGCCTGTTCCCCTTTAATTCAACACTCACGTGTCCAAACTGAAGACATGACTTCTTGTATAATCCACAGTTAAATCACATTTTATAATGATTAAAGTTTTGTTTTCAATCATTCATGACACTGTTCTGTCGTCAAAGCAATGCTAAAACCAGTCATAACCTTTTTATATTAATTAGTGAAGATTATATCTGTGATTACCTTTCTGTTTAAAAGAGGTGTCTCTATAGGACAAGGACTCCGGGAATACTAAATATGAATATATGTCACGAACTAACTAAGAATACTAAAGGAGAATCTATGCCACGAACTAACACAGAATACTATAGGTGAATATATGCCACGAACTAACACAGAAAACTATTAAGGTTAATTTATGTCTCGAACTAATTATTACCTTGAATACTAAAGGACAACGTAAGTCATACAAAATATATATACATTTGCAGTTATTCAATGCGTGTATGTACTTGTATTATAAATACAGTGATTATTGTTTCAACTTTCATAAGAAAAGTTTTCAAAAATAATTCAACAGAAATGCTTAATTTAAGATTAAGAACATCAACTTCTCTTGTATTAGGGTTTTCCATGGCATATTCTTCTTTCGTGTCTTCTAACATTTCTTTTACCAGTTTATTGTAGTCATTATTGTAAAGAGTGAGTGAGTTATTGCTTAACGCCGCTTCGGCAATATCACAGCCATAAGCGGCGAGAAATTTAAGTTAATTGATTAATTTAAAAATAATTGCAAAAGCAAAAAGTTATGACACAAAGATCATCAAAACACCAGCAGATTATCACAATTTGGTTAAAAACTGATTTAGAATAGTTACAATTTACAAGATGTCGAAAAGATTTACGGCTTTTAAAAAGTCTAAAACACGATGTTCGCCAAATTTGCTAAAAACTTGAGATATAGCAATATCTGGATAAAAGGTTTCTCTTATGTGCGCAGTGTCCCAACACTCACACAGGATGTGTCTAATTGTGAGGGGGCACTGGCAGGGAATACATACTGGGGGGTCTTCCCCCTTTAAAAGGTATGAATGGGTAAGATGACTGTGTCCAATACGACATCGTCGTAGGACACAGGCTTCCTGTTGGTTAAAAGAAGAAAGAGATTTAAAGCCTAAATGAGGTTGTAAATTATGAAGTTTGTTGTGTTGTTGTTGGTTTCATTGGAACCTCCACCGCTGATTAATGTAAGATTTAATAGCAGGTTTAGAATCAGTATATGGAACTTTAGGAGGGGAAATATGTTTGAGGTTTAATGCTGATTTAGCTGCTGAATCAGCTTTGTTATTGCCTCTTTTACCCATATGACTAGGAAGCCAGCAGAAGACGATGTGGCATTGGAGACATGAATTATGAAGTTCTAAAATATCCCTAATAATTGGATGATCACTTTTACAGTTTCCAATTGCCTGCAAGCAGGAAAGCGAGTCTGAAAAAATAATATAATTATTGTGAGTTGAGTTTTTAATGTGCCGAAGGGCTTTTTGGATGGCTTTAGCTTCTGCAGTGAAAATGCTACTGCCATTATGCTGTCTGGAAGCATATGTTTAAGATGGAGTCACAGTTGCAGCAGCAACTGTGGGGCCATTCTTAGACCCATCCGTATATATTTGTTTATAATCTGTGAAAAAATCACAGAGCTCATAGAAAGCCTGTTGAAATACCAATTGATCAGTGTCAGATTTTTTATATTTTGTTAAAGAAAGATTAACACGGGGCTTGACCAGCTGCCATGGTGGAGTGGCAAGCAAACCGTGCTCTGCTATTGTTGTTAGGTCGATATCAGAATGTTCAACATGTTGTTAAAGTCTGATACCGAGAGGTGGAATTGCTTTAGGTTTTAAGTTATATAACTGCTGGTAGTCCGGATTGAATACGCAGTTGTATGCAGGATTAGAAGGGTTGGATTTTAATTTGGTGAAATATTGAAGTGCTAGCTTGATGCGCCGATCTTCAAGAGATGGCTCATCAGCTTCAACGTAAAGGCTTTCAACAGGTGAAGTTCTGAAGGCCCCAAGACAAAGCCTGAGACCCTGGTGGTGGATTGTATCTAGCATTTTGATATAAGAGGGGCGGGCAGATCCATATATTATGGATCCATAATCAAGTTTGGAGCGGATGAGTGATCGATAGAGATGGAGAAGAGTTTCTTCATCTCCACCCCATTTATTATTTGAAACGACCTTTAAACGTCTAATGCCTTTAAGCATATAGCTTTTAGATTTTTAAGATGAGGAATACAAGAGAGTTTACTGTCAAAAGTGAGACCAAGAAACTTGGCCTCAGTTTTATCCAGGAAAAGTTCTGGATCTTGGTGCATTTTGCGCATATTGCAAAAATGCACACAAGATGTTTTGGCTTTGGAAAATTTTAAGTCGTTTTCCAACGACCATTTGTGTATTTTGTTGAGGCATAGCTGCAATTGGCGCTCGATTGATGGCATATTTTTGCCTCTGCAAGAAATTCCAAAATCGTCCACAAAAAGTGAACCATCTGTATGGTCATTTAAGACTTTAGCCAAGCTGTTGATTTTGATGCTAAATAATGTGACAGATACAATGCTACCTTGTGGGACACCCATTTCTTGATCAAAGAAATCAGAAAGGGTGGAACCCACTCGCAATTTAAATTGGCGGTCATGTACAAAATTAGATATAAAATGAGGCATACGACCTCGCAAGCCAAATTCAAATAAATCTTTTAGGATGCCATGCTTCCATGTAGTGTCGTAAGCTTTTTCTAAATCGAAAAAGATAGAGACAGCATGTTGTTTGTTAATAAATGCATCATGAATAAATGATTATAAACGAACAATATGATCAGTGGTACTGCGTTGTTTGCGGAAACCACATTGAATATCAGTTAGTAATTTATTAGTTTCCAAGTACCAAACTAGACGATTATTGATCATCCGTTCCATAGTTTTGCATACACAACTTGTTAAGGCTATAGGACGGTAGTTGGAAGGGTCTGTATGATCCTTCCCAGGTTTTGGGATAGGCAAAATAGTAGCATTGTGCCAACAAGATTGTTCACCAGTTACCCAAATATGATTAAATACATGAAGTAGGACCTCAAGGCAAGGTTCTGGTAAATGTTTAAGAAGCTGATAATGGATTTCATCAGGGCCGGTTGCTGTATCATGAGCTTTAGAAAGTGCAATTTTAAGCTCTGACAAGGAGAAGTGTTCATTATAATCCTCTCCATTCTCAGATTTGAAATTAAGTGGTCGTTTTTCCTGAACCTTTTGGTACTTTTGGAAAGCAGGGACATAATTTGCAGATGAAGAATGTTTAGAGAGTGTTTCAGCCAACTTATTGGCAATGTCAGATTTTGATGTGAGAAGGTCATCATTGACCTTTAGATGTTTTATTGTAGATTTGGAACCTTTGCCTTTAATTCTACTAATCATATTTCAGACTTTGCTTATAGGTGTTCTGGAATTGATCTTAGAGACATAGCCTCTCCAAGATTCACGTTTTTGTTGGTTGACTGTGCGTCGAGCTTTAGCTCGAGCCTTGCGACAGTTATCTAAGTTAATTCTTGTAGGTCGTTTACTGAGCTTGCGTTCAGTTTTTTTACGTAACTTAATGACAGTATGGCAGGTTTCATTAAACCATGGCTTGTGAATGCGTGGATTTGCCGAGGTTTTAGGGATAGTTTCAGTTGCTATATCAATGGGACCTTTAGAAAAGGCCTCAACAGGATCAGTTGCATTAACTATTTCATCAAATATAATACGATCACGGCATAGGGCAGAAAATGTATCCCAATCAGCCTTGGAAAATTTCAAACGAGGATTGTGCTCCTCGGGAATAGGTAATTTTCTAATACAATGGGGAAGTGGTCGCTCCCACATGTATCCTCATGGACTGACCAAGAGAAGTCATGTAAAAGGGATGCATCAGTTACTGATAAATCTATAGCTTTATGTGAACCTGTAGCAGGATGTAGATATGTGTTTGAACCATCATTGAATAGATATAAATCATTTTGGGTGAGGAAACTTTCGAGTATTTTACCCCTAGAGTCTAGGGTATTACTACCACAGAGGGGATTGTGACCGTTGAAGTCACCCATGATAATAAAAGGTTTAGGTAATAGGGAAACAAGTTGATCAAGATCTTCTATGGTAATATCTTGAGTTGGTGGAATATAAAAAGAACAAAGAGTTAAAGTTTTAAATAATGATAAGCTGACAGCTACAGCTTGTAATTGTGTTTTTAATGGAATTACTCTGTGGATAATTCCATCACGTATTAAAATTGATGCATCCCCCCCCCTCCCCCCCCCCCCCCTACCCCCCTCCTATCAGCAGAAGGGGAGAAAGAATTAGTTAAGGTGAATGGTCTCATTGCAACTTTATCAGATTCTTTAAAATGAGTTTCTTGAAGGCATATAGCTTGGGGATTGTAAGTTTGGGCTTGCGTTAAAATTGACCCTAAAGCCTCGACAATTCCACTAGATGCGAGGATAAAATATAATATTAAAAGCCTCATGGTGGATGTTTTACAGGGGAGAAGCAGCGGTCATTGGATCGAACCCTTTGCCCCTTTTTGGGCGAGTTGTTAACAGACGCTGTGTCTGATGCGTCCGTACGGACGTCATCAGACTCAAGGTCAATAGATCCATACTTGTTATAGACCTCGAGACCGCATTCCTTAGGCCTTTGGAAGTGCGGTTTGTTGTTTTTGTTTTTGATCCTGTCGCCTTGACAGGCTCTTTAAGGGACAGAAGAGGGAATGTCATGGTACCTATTGTGGAAGAAGTTGAATTGCGCAGTTTGTATTGAGTTGGGGGATCACTCGCCCACTGAATGTCTGTCTGAGTTGATACAGAGCATTTAGTGGCAGTTGCTGATGATACTATGGTTGAGTATGAGGGTTTAGGACACTCAAGAACAAGGCGTTTTGCATCGGGGAAAGAGATATTCGGCGTGAATTTAAGTTTTAGTATTTTAGACTCCTGTTGCCACCCTGGGCACTCCTTGGAGGAAGCCAGGTGTTCACCAGCACATTTCGGCAACTCCTTGCATTTGTCTGGATGGCTTTCATCATCGAGGTTGCCACACTGTGGACAAACACGTTCATCCGCTTTGCAGGAATTGCTTCCATTGGCAAACTTCTGGCACCGGTAGCATCGGAGGGGGTTAGGGATATACAGTTTGTAGTACCCTGCATACACTGTTTTTGGAGCTTGGGGGTTATTGTAAAGAAGAGAATAATTTAATTTCCAGTATCCTTTTCCCCTTTCATTACTGTGAACATTGGAAAATGTCAATGAAATAGCGAGTGATCTGATTTATATCCTGGCAATATTGAGGTTTCTGTGGATAAATTTGAAATATCCTCAGACACTAAAACAAAATCCACCAAGTGAATTTTTTATATTAACATTTTTACTTCTCCAAATATCTGTCAAGTTGTTTGAGTCTATGTTTTCTAGAACAATACTTCTAGATTTTGCGTTGTTTATATGTTTGTAGTTCTCCAAATCAACATCATCAGGGTTGAGGACAAGGTACCAATCTCCGCAGATAACTAATGATTCATTTTCATACTCATTTACAATATTAAATAGGGAGATAAAAAAAAGCCTGGGTCATCTTGGTTTGGTCCAAATATAGTGGCAAGGGTTAGCCTAATACCTTCAACAGTAAGATCAGCTATTATATAATTTCCATTCGGATCTGTCTTACATTTATGAATATATAATTATATATTATCATTAAATAAAATGGCAACACCTCTAGCATTTGAAGCATACGGAGCAATAATACTTTTTACATTCATTTCTTATTAAATTTACTTTCAGGTGTTGTTAAATGGGATACGCGCCAAACTTTAAACCTTGCAAATATGGGCTCATTATTAGAACCTTGGTGGCAATGTGAAATTACATTTCACATAGTTTCTACGCTCAACAGAATAATTTATTCGTTTCCTCGTTCTCTCCAGAATAATTTATTCTGGAGAGAACGAGGAAACGAAACAGTACAAACCAACAAACAAGAAATTTGTTCAACGATTTAAAAATTTGATTTGCTAATGATTACATAAGTTTTTTTTTTAATTATCTGTAATGTTTTCTTGAAAACACACCTTGAAAATGTTTTTGTTTTTTAATCTTCTTAAGTGATATAGGACGACTACCTGGCGTGTTTTAGACGTCCAACAGAATCATGTTCAATGTGTCAATGAAAGTCCAATGAAGTTAAGTATGTTTAAAACCATAATTTTATCTTGCCATGTATTTTTAAAAAGACATACACATGAAAAGTTTTGCAACTTGATCATGAAATAATGCATATCAAAGACTTTCAAAATCGAATATATAGCAGTGTTTGGTTGTAAACTTTTATAAAGTTTCTTTCTTTAGTCTATGATGATTTATAACGTGAAATTCCGAGTTTTGAATGTATTTACAAGTGCATGTAGTACAGATGTATATTATTATCCAGTACAACAACCAGTTTCATCTTTCATCCTTGCAAATTGAGCCTTTAGAACGTACCTAGAATCAAATGAAAATTTCCTAAATTGCCTTTGGCAACTCACAGTATCTAACTGCTTCAAACCATAAAGTCAAACAAGCCTAAACAAACACCTTTCAAATCGTATCTCAAAGTAGTTTTTTTAAGGATTCTATTCACATTCGTCGGCAGTGGAAGCGTTTTTAAGAAATGACCAAAAGTGATAGAATAAGGTTTAAGTTTTATTCAAACCAAGATACAAGAAGTTGTCAACAGCTATGTCCAAAAAATCCTCCTCGCACGGCTGTTGGCGATCAATGTGACAAGCACAATCCAAACAAAATGGCGTACAAAAGCCATACAATGCATTTTCCGCAAAGCAGGCTGCGTTTTTTGCACTGCTTCAACAGACGGGAACATGTCTTCCATCCATACATGATTTGAAATGTCAAAACTATATGTTATTATTTGTAGTGTGTTGTAAGTCAAATGCAGGTGGAAGATATATCGATTGTGTTTCAAGAGTGAAAAGTTGAGATATTATGAATTGTAAATGCAATTATTATCCCAATGAAAATTATGATCATGTCACTCAATCTAATGTTATTCTACAAGACGTATTCATGTGTCTGAAGAAAATTTAAAGTTAGTCAGTCTGATTAAATCGACCTTGTTCCGAGGAATAAAATTTGCAAAATTATGCATCTACCGGGATACGAACAGGTTCTATAAATTCCTCTCCAGAAGGTCTGAGAACACCCCGTATTGGCGAATGTTCTGAACCAGTTTAGCACAGCCAAAGCTCAGTCAAATAGCTGACCAATCACAACGTAGTTTTTAAACGGTCACTGTTTTGAAAGCATTCGGTACAGACCAAAGGAGAGCTGTTTGAATATCTGCCCATAGCTTCTCGCACCGAAAGCATTTGTTGGGCTTCTTTTGATTGGCTACCTGAATTGCACTCGAACATACGAGTCTACGGGCTGTTAAAAGTAGGTTTGGCGTCGAAGCTACGACTGATATGAGTTCGTATCCCGGTAGATGCACTATTTTGCAATTTTTATTCTACGGAAAACCCTCGATTTTAATCAGACTGTAAATTTAGTCAAAATCGTTTCCATTCGGTTCATTGTCGGATGTCATCCCAGAACGATCCATGAATATGGCATGTTGGTACTGGTGGCTACTTTATTAATTAGGCTTGATAGATGCAAATGGTGGTGTTTATGTCGAGAGGTCGTGATATACTCAGCATGGTATTCCATATTTTTAAAAATAATTTTGATAAATCAGAAGACTGCCCTTCACTTACAACTGTTACAACTGTCCATTTACATTGTGTCTACAGTTGTTATTATTTGGGGAAAAATAGAAAAGAATTGCTTTGAATGGACCTGATTCGCTGAACACTGTATACACTTAATTCCGTGACGTCACGTCATATTAAGCCACGCCCCGATGACGTGAATTTCACAGCCAGTTGCGCGGTGGGTTTTCATTGACTGGTGAACGACTTGTAGGCGGGGCTAAGTTTTGTACGGTTTGTTTGACTCTTGTCTCTTTCATGTTGGTGAGTTTTGAATTCATACGCGTAAATAGTGCAGCCCTGATTGTTGCAAATTTGTATAAATTTATTTGGAGCAATGAAATCTTTTTAAACATCAAGTATCAGTATGTTTAATATAAGAATTGACTTTAAATTGTTTAAAGTTCATAGAGGTATAAACTTAAAAACTACTTTATCGTTTAGCGTTTATCCGCTACGGAAGTCAATTCTTAATTAACCGATCTTGAATTACAGGCATCATCGTATGCATATTCATTCAAACTTGTTAGAATCAGGAATACTGGCTTAAATCATGTAAATTACATTACAGTATCGATGGTAAGATTAGCTATACCAAATTTGTAAACTGTCTTAAGTAATTTCAAAAAAAAATTATCTATCGCACAATGATTAACGATATGTGTAAATGGAGGCACATTGTTGCTTATAAACAAAGATTTTTACATTTTAGAAGCCTTGCAGCTTGGCCAACATGTGTGGCATACCTAATCTGATTTACAAATACCGGCATGTAATGTATTGTGCTTTCCTTGTGCCTTGTCATCTCATTCATTCATTCATCAAGTTTTATGGCACCCTAAAGAATTGCCTATTACCACATGAAAGTTTTAGGGAATTTTATTGAAAAGTGCTTTTCAGATAAATCTTGTCAAACAGAGGGCATTCCTATTTGGATACTTTGAAGTGAAAGCTTTTGCTCTGTATAATTAAATTAGTATAAGATTAAAGGGTGTAACTTTGAATTATCGTTTTTTGAACCATTCATGAACTCGTGAATTACTCAGGGTATAAATTGATATATCTATATAAACTGCCAGGCAAAAGAAAGTACACACCTCCCTTGGTTTTGATTTATTCAATATCTTAAAATGAGATTCATTTGATTATTGCACGATACAACATCACTTATATGTAGTTGTTTGAATGAATTATTTGGTGAATGGTCATTTCTAAGTTAAAAATACTTAATCAATATTCATAAGGGTCAATGTAATTTACACCAATGTGACCCCTATCATTGTTAAAAATGTAGTAAATGTGTATAGATTGTCATTTATCCAACTTACTTTTTGAAAAACATTCATTTAAAAAGAAACATTTAAAAACGACATTAAAGTATTATTTTACTGATGACTAAATGCCTACACTATCCTGTATTAGCGTCCGACATGGACCAATCAAGATATTTGTAATTACAAATCATATATTTATTTTCTTTTGCCTGGTAGTTAATATATAGCTGAAATCAAACACATTGTTATCAATCTAAGATCCAGTGTAATTGTTAGTGTTTATTGTACAGCATTATCTTGTAAAGCCATAAACATGTATATATATATATGATGCCAATCGTTTTAATTGTTCAGTAACGATGGCTGCACTGGGCCACTACGGGTTTAGTAGTGCCTGGTAAAGTTGATACAGACATAGTGGCTAACGGTAAAGAACCGGTACTGGTCCAGTATGGGCTTTCCCATTTAAGCCACAATGTTTATGACACGGTATAGTAATATGGTACTGAAATACTATACTGGCCCAGTTAGTCACTTTCTGTCCAAATGCATTATTTTCAAAGGACAAGTAGTGGGCCAGAATAGGCCCAGAACAAATTAGTTTACAAACTGGCCCAGTACTCCCCCAATTCAGGTATGACACTTCTTGTTGGGGAATAATGGGAAGTCTTATCAAACTGTCAAGCTTTTAGAAATGTAACAGGAGGCAAGAATTTGGTATCCTATAAATCTATCCGACTTCTATTTTATGACATCCACCTGAGTTAACTAAAGTTGAATAAATTTGTTGCATTCTATATTAACTACATTGTATCCTACCTAGCACTGCCAGTTTTTTGCATTAACAAATATTGCTGAATGTCATGAGAAAGTATAAATATGCACAATCACCACAAATTCCATTGTTATGCCTACTTGTATTATTGTCTTTTATTCAAATAACACATTTCAATACATAATTGGATATGATTTACATTATGAAGAATACGTAATATGAAATACGTTTTATTATCAAATTACCTATTGTATAAAAAGCAAAGATAAAAGGTTCCATACTGATGTGATTAACATTAACAGGTTTAATTTTAGGATTATTAACAATTTAAAGAATGGAAGAGATGATGATAATGGATTAACCTTGATATATTAGTGATTTGGATATGTTATGTTTACCATATATATGTACATGTATATGTTAAAGGATACGAGTCAGTAAAGGCTAACCTGATTCGGGCCAGTTATGGCTTGATATTGGCCAAATACTGGTCCAGTACTGTTTGCCAGTACTGGTTCATACTACTACGGCAATGTGGAAAATGTCAGAGAGTTAGTACCGAATACCGTATTAGCCACTTTTGGCCAAGTACTGGGTCAGTTAGTTCATGTTTCCTGGGTTCTCATCTTCAATATTTCATATCAGAAATAATTTTTATATACAGACAAATTTACGTGAGTGATGTCTAATACATTTAATCCCCGGATTGAGGCGTACATAACTAAGTGTGATGTTATTTGATGGGTTCCCTTTTCTGTTTAACTACTCGACAAGGCACAAAAATATAATAGTTCTCGATAATAAACTATAGGATATTGACTGTCCATATACGGTAATATTGGGGAACCAAAGGCATTTAATCGAAGAGAGTTGCTTTAAAATAAAACATTACAGTGTGCGAGTTGCCTACGTGTACAAGGCATAACTACATGGTAAATTAGGTTGGGTGACTTGTCACCTGTGAACGTCCTTTGATATCTTCTCTGCCGAAAATAGATTTTATCATTCAATTTATGTGGTGTAATTATTGCCTACATTGTATTTCACGGACATCAGCCAGTAAAATGAGATAATACATCTTATATGTTTCAAACTTTTTACAGCAATACATGTCATTGCCCAAGTTCCTGTCTGTAATACCATCGGAGACAAATGAGCAATTTGTAGTAAGACTTTAGGCAATGACCGATCATTCGCTGTGGATAAATCAATTCTGTGGTATGTTATTCGGGGTTTAAGCTACCTCAATCCATAGCTGATATCACCCTATCGACTTGTTAAATGACCGCCTCGGCCGCTATACTCGTAGTTCTATCGCTGCTGGGCCAAGTACTAGGGGCATGTCAAGGGATCGATAGCAGATCAACCACAACTAAATCGTCAGTATTGTTACCGAGTACATCTAATATCGTGATCCCCTAAGTCATTACCAATTTACGAGGATCATGTTACTATTTGCAACAATCAGTCCATTTATAGACCACACTTAATTCGTAATGAATGTGTTTGTTGTTTCTGAAATAGATATCGATACGTCTGATTCCATTCCTGATTATTAAAATATCCACTACAAGCCAAAAGTATGCTTTGATTCATATACAGGTTTGTTAAAAATTCAACTCGTTTACCAAATACTTAAAATTGTTTTAAAGAGGTTCGTAACAATTGCCCACGCATATCTCCAATTGTCCAATTTCGCTCTCAGAAGTTAATAGCGTAGGTCAATTCTTTATCAACAGTGTGTTGTGAGAAACATTAAAAATCATATTCCCTTTGGATACTAACAAAGAAAGGTAATAGTATTATGTTTGTGTGAAATAGTTTATGCCTTATGGTAAAAACATTATCTGCTCTACAACCTTATATAAATGAATTATGTGATGAAACTAAATTTTCCAGTGAAGGGTAATTTTTAATTTTTATTTTTTTTCATAAATATTTAACTTCAGCGTCAGACTACTCAGAAAATAGGTCAGTGACATCTATTTTTTTATCTTCAATATTCTTCAGCTATAAGTGTTCCACTAATTTTATCGTGTTTATATTATTTTGCATTTATTTTTATTCTTGAACAGGACTTGTGAAGTTATTTCTGCAGGATCCATTGTTGACATTGTATTTTATCATTTACACTAAAGCGCTGACTCCTTATTGTTAATTGCGTGTTTTATTATTCTTCCACGGATTTTGTGGACAACACTTTGGCAAGAAGAAGTGCAGCTAATGTAACGAAACTCTGCAGGATGATAGCCCTTATTGTGCAGTTTCATGCCGAAGCGTTTTGGCCCAATCGACCAAGCCATTCAAGGTCTAGTTTTCGAATTTCGATTTTTAACATGGGCAAATATTTCAAATGCAGCTACAGATTTGCAGTTTTTTGCAAAAGATCCGCGATGAGGATGCGAACAAAAAAGGAAATCAAGGCGAAATCGTAGGTTAGTGGTTTAGCCGCCATATTGTTTTTTCGTACTTTTGAAAATTTCCCGAACTCATGTACCTTTGACCTTCTTCTTCTCTGAAGATACTTGTACGACGAAGCTGAAACTTATATATGTGTGCAGCTGAGGCATTGTTGAGTGCATGGTGTGTCTTTTTAAGAGCGAACTCACAATTCTTTGTGCACAGTGAACACTCAAAGTTGGTGCATTTTGAAAAACAATTCAAAGGGACATAAATCAAAACCCTAATAATACTATAATACTATTGTCGTTATAAATTAAAAATAAAATCGCTCGCGAACAGTCATTCCTGGTCACAATTTGACAAACAATGAAAATGTACTGAAATTTCGCTATTTTGAAGGTGTCTGACTTTAAAAATCTTCTTCTCACTAACTGCAACACGTACAGACAAGTGTGATAGCTTATTACAAGTTAAACAAAACTGAATAGGGAGCATCGAACCCTATCCCTTCGCAGTGAAGCTGGGGGCTTTACCAAGAGACCACCGCTGATTGCTGAAGACTTACGGAATAATTGTTGATATCTAGTCTGTTCACAAATCTTCACTTTTAATGTGCGCTCTACACTCGCAGTCCCTCATGCTCAACATTTACATAATTTCGTTTGCATTTGCCTTTAACACCCATGAACATTCAAGGTCGGCCTTCTATTGGCTTGTAAGAGACAAATGAGTGGCGAACATATTCTATATTAACGCTGGAGAATGGAAACTGGAATGAAATGCCGTCACTAAAAGTGATGCCAGATAAATAGGAGGATTTTATTATTTGGAAAAAAAGAAGTGGTCAAGTACATTGACAAAATGTTAAACTGAACTGCTTATTCATGTATTTCGAAATTTGATTCCAAAGAAATGCTGCAGTGAGAAAATATGACAGTATGACGGTATGACAGGATGAGAGCGGAAAACTCGTTCAATAGTACCACTAAGGGACCTTCCTTAAAGTGCCGTTTAGCACGACCAGAAATAATCAATACGAGACAACATGCGCGCTCAGAGTTTACGTTATTGAACATGCCTCCCTAAATATTCTAGGAAACAACTCGGGACTCGAGTATGTCAGTTATTGTTAAAATGGATTTTGGTTACCGATTCTTGATTGCAAGATTATGTACTAAATTAGTACATAATTTAAAAGCGCTCTTTTCACGTAATATTGTTAAATTCATGTAAACAGGCTTAGTTAAGAAATGATGTTAATGTGACAAATACCGAAAATTCAAATTGCACATTTGTTTGTGCCAATTATTTCCGATTACCCACAGTGTCACGGGGTTCATAAATTGCTACAGCTATTTTCATTGGTCATAAGAATTGCAAAGATACAAAGACAATGGATGTCACTGGCTGGAAGTTCTTTCGAAAATTCCATCTGTAATACAGCGTCGAAAATCAACTGATTATAAGCTTGGGGACGTCTGCGCCCACAAGTAATATCCGCCATGTATATTAGGTGTAATTTCACATGTTTTACATTCCCCTGAGGTGCCAACCTGCCCCAGTAAGTGATGAAGGTGAGAAAGTATCCCTCACTGGCTCATTTAAGCTTTGTCACATTTCCTTAATTGTTCTGGGTTACCATAGCGGCGGAAAAGTAAAAAGGTAATGCGGCATGTCAGTGATGATCGATATCGATACCTTATTCATGACTTGAGGATACACAGACGTTCACACATCACCACTGACTGCAGCTTATATGCTTTCAAAGGGAAGTAGCACGTTTTTTGCAAATTTTATTTTTTAAAACATTTTTCATTTATAATGATAGTTTATGTAGTTTATGTTTACTTTAGAGGGTTAAACATTTTATTTCATAAACCGATTATAGGTAGTGATAATAACGGCGTTGCGTATAAAGCAACATTGCATGGCGGCCATTTTACTGTTAACACATTTTATTTATTTAGAATTACAACAATTATTCTGAACTATGTACACTACTCCTTTTTCTTAACTTGTTTTTCCGAAGAAGGGTGTGTTACTATAAGTGACATTACACATGTATTTTTCAAATGCATTTCATCAACTTATTTGTACTACTGCCACTTTAAAACTACATTTTTCAGAGACTTAACTGTGCATCGAATTAGATTAGTTCACAAATGCCATCAAACCTTATCAAGTCTTGTCTTTTTAAGAGTGCATACAATGAAGCAGAAAATACATCAGCATTTATATATTCAAAACAATTGTTTAAAAAAAATGTCTTTGCCGACATTTTGATTTGGGTCGCCATATATCTCCTGAGTTAAAATCTAAACTGACGGGCAAAAGAAAGTATAACATTCACCTTTTTCGATTAATTTAATATTTTAAAGTAACGAGATGCATTTGATTATGACACGATACAATAACACCTTTCGCCAGTAGTGTGAATGACTTAATTGGTGACTGTTTTAGTTTTTAACTAAAATATCATTTTTTAAAGTAGACAGGGGTAAGAAATCAAATTTACACCAACATGACCCCTACCATATTCAACATCTTATGTGTAGGACGAAGCACATTTATTGATTTTCACAGAGTATATGTTATATTTTGATAAACTGTTGTGTTTTATCAAAATTAATTTGGGAGAATTTCAAAATTTAAATTAATAATTTTAATTTTAAAAAATCAAACCGCGTAGATGTATTCTTTGACTGATTTAATATATATACATATACATATATACATATACTGTCTTTGCCAGTCAGTATATTACAGTTTAATGGAAATCACACGTCTCACCGCATTAGTATATAAGATCACCAAACGAATAAAAACGTCAGGCGTTGATATATTTCCATCGATATAAACATGTTATCTTGATGAGTACTTCATCAGTTCGTTAGTCAACCCAATTCATTCGTGGAACTATCGTTAAAGGAATATCTGGAAGACATGGCGTCGTCGTGTTTGATAAATCCGTGTCTCGGGCGCATCCTTATTGTTAGTTCAGTTGGAAAATCTATTTAACAGACTCGCAGACAATTGACAAGTATTTGTGGTATGGAACTGTTGCATACTCTTCAAGTAATAGTAAGTGGTAATCTTTGAATCTAATTCTCAACGTGTTTTTCTCACCATTCCAACACACAATATAACTCCTTTATTGTTTTACAATTTGTTATAAACTATAAATTATATTCTATACTGTATAAGATAAAGTTCATAAACTGAAGCACAAAAACGTCACACCCCAGTTGGTTTCTATTAATTCAATATTTTAAAGAAATGAGATGCATTTGATTGTGGCACGATGCAATAACAACTTTTGGCAGTAGTTTTAATGACTTAATTTGTGACTTTATTACAATATCATTTTAGACAGGGGTTAGAAATGAAATTTACACCAACATGACCCTACCATGTTTAAAATGTTGTAAATGTGTGCAGGACGAGGACAATTTATTGATTTTCACACAGAGTACGTATTATGTGTCGATGAACAGCTGTATTTTATCAAAATTAATTTTTGGGAATTTTAAATTTCAAAATTTTTATTCTTATTTTATTTTTTATTTTTTTAAAAACACGTAAAAGAATTCTTTGACTGATTTAATATTTTGGACTAATTTCCCAAACTATTCAGTTTTTGAATACGACGTGGAAAACTCGAGACTCGAAAATAAAATGAACACAGCTATATAACAGGTACAATCCGTACGTTTAGGTCGAATGTGATTTGATATATACATAAAACTATTGATACATGAGTGAACTAACAATATATAAGGATAGTCAACTTCATTCAATGAATGCGACGTTTCGGTGTTGTCGTCGTTTTCAAACAAATGGTGGCTGGTGTTGGTTATGCTTAATACAATCAGATGTTGTCTTTATTGTTTTAATCACAGGCTCTGTAGACACGTTTGATTGTCAATATTGAAAACAAAGCAGTTCATAATGTATGTATTTTTATAATGAAATCGACATGCCAAATTTTCAAATGATATCGTCACTTTGTCTAAGGAAAAGAAGTCCGACTAAGTAGGTTTATGTCTCAGATTTATTTGAAGATCGCAACGCAAATCTACAGCTTTCATCACTGCGTGGAAGATATATTTAATAATGTGTTTGTTCACTGGCTTATAAACGGTTTGAACGGTGTACGTTAAACTGGTATAAATGCCGGAGCTTGTCGGCGGCATGTATACTACACATTAACTTGAACTTTGAAACCCTTTATAAGCCAGTGAACAAACACATTATTAAATCTATTTCTTATAAATTCAAAATTGGCAATTTAAGCGATTTCTAACCAGGAAATAAACTTTTGAAAAAAAATTGTCTGCAAAAATGTACAGTGCATGATAAAACAAATGTGAAGTATTATCTTAGATCAGGCGCTAACCTCAGCCCACATTAACACGGCATCACTCATGTGTCACCACGCGCAAAACGTAGTTCACAAGAAATATGATTAATAGTATTTAATGTTTTGTTCTAACATGCTGTTTTAATCAAACATTCAATCAAACTACATTTAGAATTCACGTAATGTAAACAGTATAATCAAGAAGAAAGCGTGAGATAGCAGTGTCATAATTGCGCAATGGTACAGGGATAAAGTAGTACCGCAGATTGTTTTATGTAAACGTAGGAGTATGAAGGTTTTCCTTTTCAGTCGTCAATATTGTGTGTATGGAGAATGTATACCGGTCATTTATAATCTATTTATAACATCAATTTATAATGATATCTTTTGTATTTTCAGTTACGTCTCCTCCGTCTTTGATTGTTGTTGGATGAACTCAGTACCTTGGTATAAGTAATTAGCGGGGGTATAAAGCGGTCATTCCGTCCGTCCGTCCGTCCGTCCGTCCGAACTTCCGCAAAGATTCACATATCCTTTGATTCTGCTCAACTTTTAATTCTTGTAGCTCGATTCGCTAAACAAATCTGATAATATCAAATTATTTAGGTATTACATTTTCTAAACTGTTACAAGGTTGTTCAGTTGGTGTGAGGTAAATCAGTAAATGTGTATACAAATTCTGCCATGTAAATGACATTTTCCATGATCTCAGTTCGATTTTTTATCAAGATTCGATTCGATTCAGTTTGATCTGTCGATTCTCGGTGCATTCATTGAATCGAATCATTGCAGCCCTACTCGACTGTCTCATCATTGGTTCTTTTAATGTTTGCCACTTACTCAAATTTGACAGATATTTAGTATTAATTTTGTGTACTTGCGGTACATAACTAAGAACTTACTTAAACCCCCACTACGATGTAGTCGGGGGATATATAGCGGTCAGCTTGTGCGTCCGTCACATTTTTTGTTCCGCTCATAACTCTAATATTCCGCTAATAAATTGCTATGAAAATTTACATGTGACAGTGTACGCTTTGTTTCCTAGATGTGCCTTTTGTATGTTTCTGTCAGATTTTCCACTTTCAAGCATCTTTGTGTGCGCGTCTATGCTATGGTCACTTTTTCCAGCTCTTAACTCAAATACTCCTTGGCCAATGGTGATTCTAAATTGAAAATTTCATGACCCCATGACCCCAAATAGGGTCACAGGGGTCACAACCTCAATAACCAATTTTGTTCTCCTCCAGAACCAATGTCTAGAGAGCTGAAAAGTTATGTGCAGATTCATTGTCGGATGGGTATTCTAAATTTTTGATTTCATTACCCCATGACCCAAAATACGGTCAAAGGGGTCACTCACGATCTTGATAAAACTTTTTTCATCTTGCATACAGATGATTGCTAGGCTACCAGGGTATAGGAAGAAAGTCTGTTTAATTTCGTATCTAGTGTATAGTTACGTGTAGTTTGATATTTCACATATATTTTATAATGAGATTGTACATGAAGGCAGTGGTTAATGATTTTGTTTAACAGAAAATTTTCAACTTCCTGATGAGCTGCAGAGCCCATTGCTCTATTTTTGTTGATTTTATTAATATGTGTTTTAATTTACAAGTTTAGAATTATTATTACTTTTCGGTTGCTTTATCAGCAGATTTGGTAACATTAAGTTGGATTCAGACTAGGACTAGAATTATTATATTGTCAATGCTAGAGTGAGGGTATATTTTTGGATAAATATTTTTATTTGTAGGATGTACTCTAGATTTTTACTGTGCTTTTTTATAAATATTTATAAAAATAAAGTGAATATGATATCTTTAAACAGATTTTTTATATCGTATATATGATAGCAGTTTTTCGTTGCTATTTCAGAAAAGCTGGTGGGAAAGAATAACTTTCTAAAAAAGTTCTTGGAGGATGTCGACAGACTGAGAGCTGAAGAGAGTTCGTCTCGTTTAAGGTAAATATAAACCAAACACTTGTAGAGCTCTCAGATTGTGTAAAATATTGTACCACTTTGTCAAGGACTTGTTGTACCTCATATCCAACAAACTGGGGCTACCAGTTAAATATTTTCTAAGAAATCCCAACACTTGTAGCTTGTGTAAAATATTGTACCACTTTGTCAAGGACTTGTTGTACCTCATATCCAACAGACTGGGGCTACCACTTAAATATTTTCTAAGAAATCCCAACACTTGTAGCTTGTGTAAAATATTGTACCACTTTGTCAAGGACTTGTTGTACCTCATATCCAACAGACTGGGGCTACCACTTAAATATTTTCTAAGAAATCCCAACACTTGTAGCTTGTGTAAAATATTGTACCACTTTGTCAAGGACTTGTTGTACCTCATATCTAACAGACTGGGACTACCACTTAAATATTTTCTAAGAAATCCAAACACTTGTAGCTTGTGTAAAATATTGTATCACTTTGTCAAGGACTTGTTGTACCTCATATCCAACAGACTGGGGCTACCACTTAAATATTTTCTCAGAAATCCAAACACTTGTATCTTGTGTAAAATATTGTACCACTTTGTCAAGGACTTGTTGTACCTCATATCCAACAGACTGGGGCTACCACTTAAATATTTTCTAAGAAATCCCAACACTTGTAGCTTGTGTAAAATATTGTACCACTTTGTCAAGGACTTGTTGTACCTCATATCCAACAGACTGGGGCTACCAGTTAAATATTTTCTCAGAAATCCCAACACTTGTAGCTTGTGTAAAATATTGTACCACTTTGTCAAGGACTTGTTGTACCTCATCTCAAACAGACTGGGGCTACCACTTAAATATTTTCTTAGAAATCCCAACACTTGTAGCTTGTGTAAAATATTGTACCACTTTGTCAAGGACTTGTTGTACCTCATATCCAACAGACTGGGACTAACACTTAAATATTTTCTTAGAAATCCCAACACTTGTAGCTTGTGTAAAATATTGTACCACTTTGTCAAGGACTTGTTGTACCTCATATCCAACAGACTGGGACTAACACTTAAATATTTTCTTAGAAATCCCAACACTTGTAGCTTGTGTAAAATATTATACCACTTTGTCAAGAACTTGTTGTACCTCATATCCAACAGACTGGGGCTACCACTTAAATATTTTCTAAGAAATCCCAACACTTGTAGCTTGTGTAAAATATTGTACCACTTTGTCAAGGACTTGTTGTACCTCATATCCAACAGACTGGGGCTACCACTTAAATATTTTCTAAGAAATCCAAACATTTGTAGCTTGTGTAAAATATTGTACCACTTTGGTTAGGACTTGTTGTACCTCATATCCAACAGACTGGGGCTACCACTTAAAGTTAAATATTTTCAAAAAAAGCACTTGTGGCTTATTTAGTATTATATCACTTAGGTTATGACTTCTTGTATTTCATATCCAACAGTTTGAGTTACCAATTACATATATCAAACTTTACTTTCCTCTTTTAGCTCTGTAGCAGATCCAGTAGACCAACAGGATCCACCTAGCCAGTCGCCAGATCAACAAGATACACCAGAACCACCTAGACACTCACTAGATTCACCGGATCCACCCAGCCAGTCTCCAGATCAGCTAGATCCACCAAGCCAGTCTTCAGATCAACTAGAGTCACAGGATCCACCAAGCCACTCACTACATCCACCAGATCCACCAAGACAGTATTCAGATCAACTAGATTCACAGGATCCACCTAGCCACTCACTAGATTCACAGGATCAACCTAGCCACTCACTAGATCCAACAGATCCACCAAGCCAGTCTCCAGATCAGCTTGATCCAACGGATCCACCTAGCCCGTCTTCAGATCAACTAGATTCACAGGATCCACCTAGCCAGTCTCCAGATCAACTAGATCCACCGGATCCACCTAGCCAGTCTCCAGATCAACTAGATTCACAGGATCCACCTAGCCACTCACTAGATCCAACAGATCCACCAAGCCCGTCTTCAGATCAACTAGATTCACAGGATCCACCTAGCCAGTCTCCAGATCAGCTAGATCCACCGGATCCACCTAGCCAGTCTCCAGATCAACTAGATCCACCGGATCCACCTAGCCAGTCTCCAGATCAACTAGATCCACCGGATCCACCTAGCCAGTCTTCAGATCAACTAGATCCACCGGATCCACCTAGCCAGTCTCCAGATCAACTAGATTCACAGGATCCACCTAGCCACTCACTAGATCCAACAGATCCACCAAGCCCGTCTTCAGATCAACTAGATTCACAGGATCCACCTAGCCAGTCTCCAGATCAGCTAGATCCACCGGATCCACCTAGCCAGTCTCCAGATCAACTAGATCCACCGGATCCACCTAGCCAGTCTCAAGATCAACTAGATCCACCGGATCCACCTAGCCAGTCTTCAGATCAACTAGATCCACCGGATCCACCTAGCCAGTCTTCAGATCAACTAGATCCACCGGATACACTCATGTCATCTGATGAAGAATATGAAGTCGAGAGTGACAGCAGTTCTACTGACACTTTTTCTACTGATTCTGAGGTAATCCCAAATCAGGATCAATCTTTTCCATTTGACAATTCAAAAGATAAAAGCTGCTGTCACGAAGATGCTCATTATGATGAAGACAGTATTGAAAGAGATGACATAAATGAAGGAATATTCATCAGGAAGGTAATGACAACACAAACGACACAAACAGGGAAAAAGAAATCATCATCACGTGTGTGGAACAATTATCATTGTTGTTTTGTTTGCCATAAAATGTCGACAAACATTGTCAAGCATATGTTGACGCACAGAGATGTCGAAGAAATTACAAATCTAAAGCTTTTGAGAGACTCAACGACAAAGGAAGGTCAAAAGTTGTCTCAAACAACACAAGCATTGCTGAGAAATCGTGGAGACCATGAACACAACTTGATAGTGAAAAGAAAAGGAAAAGGTGAAATGATTGTAGGAAGAAGAACTGACAATTTTCACTTAAAGGATTACGGACCATGTCCTTACTGCCTCGAATGGCTTAAACTTGACTCATTGGGGGGTAAGCATCACACGTATTGCCCAGGTATGAAAACCAATGAAAAACTCAAGAAACCGGAAGCTATGGTGAGGTCTTCAATTTTGACGGGGGGGGGGGGGGGGGGATAAATGACACTGCAACCACAAGAATGGTTAATGAGGTTTATCCAGTCATGACGAGAGATACCATAACTGTAACAGCCAAAGAAGACGGGCTGGTCATTGCATTGGGTAATAATTGGCTGAAAAGGAACCTTGGGAACAAGTTAAAAAGGAAATATTATACCTCATCGAGGATGAGGGGCGCTTCACGCTTACTGACGCATCTTCGATCTATTACAAAAACAAACAAAACAATGAGTGACTACATCACCCCTGAACATTTTGACTCTATGTGCCAAGCCGCACTGATGTGTGCGGAAATGGAGAATGATGATGAGGAGGATTTGAAAAATCCGTCAACTGCTATTAAGATATCTTATGATGTCAACAGAATGGCAAATATAAAGCTGGGTTTGGCGCTTCGTAATGGAAATACTCAATGGAAGAAAGAGGCAGAGGATTTCCTATCGCTTCTGAAGTTAGAGTGGTCTACGAAGGTGACGAGGATGGCACGACTTAACTTGAGACGTAATCAAATAAGCCAGCCATGTAAGCAACTCCCTCTCCCAGAGGACCTGTCTGTGTTGGGAGGAAGAGTGGTTGATGAACTCAAAAAACTGGACACCCAAGAAAACACGAACTTCCGTCGAGCTCAAATCCTGGTCCAAACCAGGCTCCTGACTTACAACAAGCGACGCTCTGGCGAACTTGAGGCTTTGAGGTAAATTCCATTAAAATTTTAAGTATTTGATTTCATACAATTATACATAGTTTTGAATTGCATAGTCTTGTTTAAGTTTTAGGCGAGTTTGTAGGTGATATGTAAAAGACAAGTTTGATAAGTAACGGCAGTTTGTTCCTTGTTCTCTTTATTCCCCTGCCTTTGAGTTTAAGCAGGGTCAAATAGCCCAGAAAAGGGGCAATAGCCCAACTGTATCCTATGTATTATTTTTTAGGTTTTAACAAAGAAAACTTAACAATTTCACTCTTAACTATTCAAATTTATTGCAAGTGTTGCTTATAAAATATACTTTATCTCCTGCTATCATGATAATTCCTATGTGATAAAGAAAATTTTCCACAAGCCTACCACTATCAAAATGTGTCAACCCATATTAATGTTTACTCACTTCGAACCAAATGACTGTTAATTTCTAAAACTGCTTGCCTTCTGCAAAATCCCATTTTCACTGACAACTTCCATTATTTCAGCCTTGAAAACTATGAAAATCGGTCCAAGGGATTGGATGACGCTGACCAAGGCTTAGTTGGTAGTGAACTGACCGACCTAGAAAGATACCTTGTGAGCAGCCAAGAACTAATCAAGATCAGAGGAAAGGTAAAGTTCATTATATATCTTAATACATATGTTGCTAAATTTGACAGTGTAATTACAAATTTACTGACTTGTATAATAAATTAGAGTTTGAACTTTCAAATTTCAAAAATCATTATCTCAAAGATGTTTATTTATATTTCTATAGGAACTATTAGCTAATATTGTTTCACATGTCAAAGCGAAGGTCTCGTTGACGTAAGTAATGAAATGGCGATCAGTGATTGGGAAGGACTATTTTGACGATGGGCCATTATCATGGCTTTAGTAATTTTCTGCATTTTAAAGGGGCCATTGCCCTTATATCAACAGTAAATTTCAAAATGTTAATGGGCCATTTTTTCAGAAAATGTGCAAATAGCCCATGGCCCCTGCCCTTCCTAATCCCTGGGCGATCCTAGGTAGTATTATTAATAATATTATTATGTTTTATAGTAATATAAGTTTTTACACTTATTATAATCAATTTGACTTGAAAGATTTCGAAAAATCGAGTCATAAAAAAGCAGGTATAATGAGTACCATAAAGCATGAGTTAGTGTTAGTGTGTTCAGAGGTTGCTGGCCTGACTCATCATCAGGACATTGTCAACTTAAGTGCTTTTGATTCTTAGAGATGTCTTTTGACTATATAGATGCTAATTCTGGTTCCAGGAATAATATAATTTTCTTGTTTTCAGAATGGCAAGATTGTTCCCATCCTTGTCCCTGGGGATTCAGTAGATGCTCTCAGGTTCATTTGTTCCCCTTCTGTCAGGGAATCTGCTGGTATCAAGCGATGGAATTGTTATGTATTTGCAAACACGGGTAAGAATATGCATCTTATTGAACTAAATGGTTTTAAGCTTTGATCTGGATCTGCTGTTTGTATCTTTTAGAAAGACACTCAATTCAGCCTTTCAAATTGCACTCGAATAACTCAGCTGTGCAATTGGGTAACTGAAAAAAAACCAAATATATTATCTATATAGCGCTTATGGCAGCTTCGAAGTACAATTCTGTCAAAGTTATAATGTATTGCCAGTGAGCACACAAACTTAGATGAAATAACCATTGTTATTACTATTTCAAAGCCAAAATGTTGTTTTAGTGTTTTAGAGTTATTTCTTTGTCCTTGTATTCGTAAGAACTAAACTTGGGCAATGTCTTTAATGTTTTGTTTTCCTGCATTTAATTCTGCAAAAACAAACCTTATGTTAAAGTTGCAAGGGAAAATGTTTTCAATACTGACATTTGCCTCGTGCAAGATAAATAATTTCCTCTTCACAGGAGATGGTGTTGTCAGGGCCTACGATTCCCTCAAAGAAATTTGTGGGGAACTTAATCTGGCCGCACCAGAAAGGATTACCTCCGTCACCATGAGAAAATACATCGCCACAATTAGCCAGGTAATTAAAAATACAAAATACTAAACCGCTCTATCCAGAGGGCTGAAATTTTATTGATAAGTACCTTACACCTAGGAGATCCAAATTTGTAACTTCGGTTCTTGACCTCTGAACAATTTGGTAGAGTCCAAAACAAGTTAAGTAAACGACTTTTCACATATCATTCCTTGCTGTTCATTTAGCGGGATGCAGGGAATATAATATTCAGCAGCATTGTACATATGTACACATTACTTTATATATAGAGGATATTTGACATGTCCCGTTAAATACCATTAATATCTCATAGTGACGTTGAAATTTATATTTTCACGAGTGGTGTGTTTACTCCCTCCCCAATGATTTTCACTTTACGAGATGAGATATACATGGTATTCGACGGGAAACTTCAAATGTTCTATTTATTTTATTTCAAAGTTCGCAAATGACATTCCTTTGATGCATAGATCATCCACAGTCGCCTTGCTTGATCGCGGTTATCTTATGTCATTCGAGTAGAATACCACTTTTTTTTACCCATATGGTTGAAAATAACCCGAGTTCATATTTTCAATATGAACATATGTGCACATACCACTTTTGCCTAGCAACGTTTGTTTCAGCACGGGTCCCCGTGTTTCATCATCTGTGACGTCATTAAAGGATTTTTCATAACGTCGCTGTAGAGCGCAGTCGCAAGAGAAGCAGGCCGTCTTCTAGCTATTTTTATGATTTTCAAATTGAATAGAATGGGTAATAAAGAAATTATTACACTCGAAAATGTGCCATGAGACTTTAACGAAACACGTGCAAATTAGTGTATAACCCACGCTCTCGCTCGGGTAATACAATAATTCACATTCATTTCGTAAAAGTACATGACCCACTTCCACGGGTAATAATCTCCATATATTACTCGGTGAAAATACCGGTTTTAATTTCACTCATAAATATCGTATTTCACCACTGAAAATAGAATAAATATAATTATCCCTTATTATACCCCCGCTACGACGTAGTCGAGGGTATATAGCGCTCCGTCCGTCCGTCCGTCCGTGTGTCCGTCCGAAATCGTTTCCGGAGCATTACTACAGGCGGGGGTATGTGAGCCGCGCTCACTTTTGCCTTGTAATTATTTGAATATTACGAAACTTTATACATGTAATTTTTATCACATGTCCTTGAATGTTTCCATCCCTGTTTGTGGAAAACTTGGATATATGAGTGAGCTTTACCCACTTATAATATTGTTCACTATGTGTGTATTATATATTAATGTCTTTTTTAGGTGATAGACATGAAGGACCACGAACTAGAGTGGTTATGCAACCACCTGGGCCACACGGTTCAGATCCACAAACTCCACTATCGATCAACAAGCGGCTTCATTGAGCGAGTGAATATCGGGAAACTGATGCTTTTACAAGACCTCAACCTTGCTGGAAAATATGCAGGGAAAAGGCTCAAAGACATTGACTTGTCGGGTAATTACTTGATACTTCAGATGATCTGTATTATTTTTGCTCACCAATTTCAGCCACTAATAGCCTATGTTGCCTTGTCTGTAAACCAGTAAACCTAGGAAGCTTAAATGTTTGAAATTATTTCTTTGTTACATGGAGACTGAATTAGTAATGTCTGTTTTGATCCCTTCAAATATGGGCGTCAAAGGGTCTCACCCTCTGGCTATCAAACCTTGAAAAGGCATTTAGCTGGAAATCAGTTTAGAATATTCAATACAGTTTAGATGGAGATTCTTATAAGAATTTGTAAATTTTGTATAATTTTCATCACCTTGAACTTCAAATTTGTGTGAGCCGGAGGTGGTTTCTCACCCCCTTAAACCTTATTTTGACCTTTCCCTGGAAAGTTGGAAACCAGGAATGAAGGTACTAGTAGCATCAATTTTCAGATAACTTTCTGTGTGACAAAGACTGAAATTGTAAATTTGGTCTTCACCTCTGTCAAATAAGGATGTGACAGGGTTAAACCCGCTCAGACCCTAGTTTGACCCTGCTGTGGAACCCATTTACTTAGGAAATAATTGTAAATACTTTCTTTGTTACAAATTTGTCAAGGTCCTAACAGAACAACTGTTAACTTGTTTTTCTTAGAATTTAATCTGTCATCCTCCTCCCATGGCTTAACATATAGCAGCAAATTTTTGCTTATGTCTGTCCTTGCTATATGTAGTCCACATTATGAGGTTTTACCCCAGTGCCAATGTATAAAATAAAGTGTTTCTATAGCATTCCCTTTATCATCAGAAATAACTTTGATGTTTGATTTATATTATTCTTTTGCAGAAGTGGTAACAAATCCTCCACGTGCTCTACCTGGTATGTATTTCTTAGCCAGCACTAGTTCACCAGACCATTTTGCACCTTTTTTCCCTTCATCTCCAGAACCATTTCACCTCGTGGCTGAAATTTGGGGGGGGGGGGGGGGGGGGGGGGGGATATATAGTCGTCAGACAGATCATCACAAGTAGTTATGCCTTTGGGGGTATCAACTTTGGAATTTTTCCTTTTGGCGGTTTCCATTAAAACGCAACTTGAAAATTTGTATCTAGAGCAGAACTCGATAACCGTTTTGCCTTGGTATATATAGAGAATACTAAACGATGTCCCGTTTGATAACATGTTTATGAAACGAGCGAATGGTTTGGTATTTAACGAGCGAAAGCGAGTTAAATACCAATACCATTCACGAGTTTCATAAACATGTTATTAAACGGGACTGAGTTTAGTATTTTATTTGTTACTCGCTGATTCAAATCAAGCTAAATTGCAAGAAAATCGCTGCAAATGACACTCTCTTGTAAGGAGGTCACCCGTCATTGTTGTCGCGCCGCTATAACATTGTGATGTCAAACAAAAACGACTATGACGTCACGCGCCGATTATGACGACACGGCAACTCGCGGTGGTAACACACGTGTGTAACCAACTTATTGTTATCTAATGAGTGATCTCACCACGGTTGAGTAATAATGTTAGATTATCACATAGAGTTGTGCCTTTTAGGGTTTTCAATGTTCTGAAATTTTTCCATGGAATCCGTTTTCAATTATATACTGCAAACACTGATCATTTAACTTATGTGGGGCCAGGGGATAACTTGTTTTACATGGCCATTTTGGAGACAATGTACTAATTATGTCTCATACCGTCTATGTCAATAGCCCTACCAAACTCTTAAATAATTATGATTTGCATACAATATTGAGATATAAGCATAAAACTACTTTGACAAAAACGGAAAGGGCATCCTTAAAATGTAATTGTTGGATAAGCATGGATAACCTAATTTCTACTGAAAGTTTTGAAACTTTACAGATACAGTTGATGTTGGTGACGTCAGCCATTCAGACACGGATCCTGAGTTCGTTGAAGATGTTGGTAAGTGCAAAAATTTCATTATTGGTTTAGCTCATCAAGTCTTGACCAGGTGTGTTTATTAATGAGGCTGTTGTCGAGGGTCTTGTGTCGTCCATAAATTTTAAACATTTTTTAATTCTTCTCCATGAGTTGTGCACCCCTAACAATTTTGCAGAGAGGGACCTTGAACCTGGGGTTAACATTTCTATATTTTAAAATATCTATAAGATTTGGTATGTTGAGACATTGAGACTGAAATGTGTTTATTTAGTTCCGACCGTAAGACAATCACATACCAACATTCAACTACAAACGGGCAACAGTATTAACCTAGGTACTTGTGGTTCTGTAGTTCCGAAATGCTTTCTTTTCCGGGCCATATCTAAAAAAACATTCAGTATTTTTTCCCAAAAAATTGGTATGGGGTTAGACCAAGTGGTGGAGTTGTGCATTTTGCTATTATGTTTATGGTTATTCTGAATTATATATTTTTCTGGTTTCCATGGAATCAATTTGAACTTAGTGCATATAGGGCTAGTCACATTTCCCATTATTATACCCCCATTACGAAGTAAGCGGAGGTACATAGTAGTCAGTCCGTCCGTCCGTCCTTCCGTCCGGTCACATACCTCCAAAACTATTTGGCCTACATCAACCAAACTTTGCAGAATTGTTAAACATGGCATTCTCATGAATTCCTGACCATTTGTAGCATTATGGAATTTTTATTTTTTGTCGTTTCCATGGAGGTTATCGCCCTTTAATCTCTGATTTGACTTGGTACAACAGCACAGCACAGTTGGTGCTTCAATGGGGACAAGTTTTCTCAGTAGCTATTGTACCTAGATGAATGAAATTTTGGTTATAAATGCACCTGATGATACTCTTGATCGAGTTCGAAAGCAGATTCCATAAAATTAATTTTGACGGAGTTATCACCCTTGAATGTCTGATTTTACTTGGTACAAACAGCTGATTTCTCTGATTTGACTTCATACAAACATCCACCATTAATATATTGTTAAGTTTGCATGGCATAGGACAATACTATCCGTATAACACAAACAGTTTAATACTTAGGAATACAGTACTAATTGTTTACATGGTGGCCCCATCACAGAGAGGGAAAGACGGAGTTGTCAGGGGACGGGGGTATGTGAGCCATGCTCACTTTTCTTGCTTGTTAGGTGATTGAAAGTTCGAGCAGGGGAAATGACAATGTATCACATGTACATATTTCTAGTTAGAAACGAAGATTGGTATTTAACTTTGATAAAAAAAAAACACAATTTGCACTTGTCAATCATAATAAATTAAGTGTCAGATTTTGTTCATAGGTGAAGATGGGAGACCACCACAAAAGAAAATGAGAAAGTCATCAACAAGGGTCGCCTGGAGTACAGAAGAAGAACAAGAACTGAAGGATTTGCTGGGTGAAAACCTGAGAAGAAGAAGAATACCACGCATGAGTGAATGCTTGAAAGCGATAGGCCAAAGTAGAAAAAACAAAGGTGTTCTTCACCAAAGGAAGTGGGAAACCATTAAAAAAAAAGCCCTTAGAATGATAGACCAGTTAAAGAAAGTCACTTAGTCGCATTTCCATTAAGGGAAGCAAAATATGGAAGATGAAACACCCCTCCCAGTCACATTTATGTCAAATGTATTATGCCCCTGTATAACAAGACATGCCTATTTGAAAGTTTGAACAATAATTTTTACATGACTTCCATCATTTTACTTTTGAAAATGATAGGCAGTTGGTTGATAAACTTCAGTGGTGAACATTATAGTCCTTTTCATAATTCTATATCATGGCTGTGTGCCAAAGGCACATATTTTGATGTTCTCAGTTCTTTTACTTCAAAGATATGTTCATGTTACTCTGACATTCTATTTTGAGTAAGTGTCCCAGTAAGGTTTCATTAAGATATATTTTCTTTAACAAAGCTTTGTACGAGTTAGACCTAGTGGTACAAGTCCCATGTATATCATATGTTGTAATGGACTGTTATTGCTTGTCTGAAACCAAAACAGAAGCAATTGTTTTGTGTTCCTTACTTGACTTTGTTTCTAACATTCTATCTACAAGTAAAAGATGGTAATTAGGGAATTAGTTGTTTCAACAAGGTTACTATGTACAAGTGTAACATAATGAAAGTCTTATTTCTCCTTGATAATAGTTTTTTTTTGTTCCAATATATGAATTCTCTAAGTTGGTTCAAGCTAATCTTTAGTACTAAAAGTGAGTAAAACATTATGACATTAAGAAACTGTTTTTTATCAATATGGCCAGAGAATTCTGAATGAGTTATATAACTCTTTGTCAAGTCTTGAACTCAATTAAGGACTTTGTTACTTACACCGGTGCAACCTTATTTCTTAAAATTAATAATTTGCAACCTGGACCCTGGTCATCAGTCTATCTTGCCTTCTGTTATAGTCTATCGCTGAGGAAATATAGCATAAAGAATTAAATTCATCTTTCAGCCCACCAATTGCATACACTATTACATACAAATCTTTCTCTTTGGTTAATTTGTTGAATTACTATCATAAAAATCTTGTTTAATTTCTTTCCCTGTGTCAGGATATACTACTTTTTAGTAAGTTTAGGACCCCATTTCATTTTCAGAGCAGATCTCTTTTTTACCCATCATCACAAATTTGGTATAGTGGCTGTCAAATTTATGAAGATGTTACTTTTGTGGATTTGAGGTTTATAAAAAGTAACTGATACTGATAATTATAATTATTACATCATCTTGCAAAATATGTTCAGAACACTGTCCAAACCTTGATCAGTTTGCCCTATATTTAGTAGGGATGTCACGATACACCGATGCATCGTCGTGGTACAGTTAACGATACAATACACGATACATTCAACTGTATCGTGATGAAAATTTTAGTGAATATCGTTAAATTATTTGGTGAATATCGTAAAATGTTTTGGTGAATATCGAATCAAGAAATCCAGAGTTGGTTAAATTCCTTGTTAAAGATAGCTTTAATATAGCATTAAATGACTTCGTCATGAAGAAGTTGGCTTATTTTTGTCTTAATATGCTGGTTACTCAGATAAGTCTCTTTATGAATATTAAATATAGATCCCTGAATTTTTATCTCGCCGTATTAATGTCACATTTAGTGTTTCGCGATATATATATCGTATTGTGACCTCAGTATGGTGATTCGTATCGTATCGCAAGGTACCTGTATCGTGACATCCCCAATATTTAGAGAACATGAATAGGGACTGAACAACACTGATCTACACTGCCATATTCACCCCCTTACTTTAAACTGTTTTGCCTTCCTGTGTTTTTAACTGTACTAGCCAGCCTTTAATTCAATAACATTTATTTTTGAATTTCTTTTAAAATAAGGTGCAGATTTGGCAATGTTTTTTGCTGCAGGCGGCTAAAAACCAATCGTGTATCAGTGTCAACAAATCTTATGTTCTAATTCCCATTTTTAGCTCATCAGGACTGAAAGTCCAGATGGGCTTATGGCATGGCCCGTTGTCCGGTGTCCGTCCGTCCGATGGAAACCGATTGAATTTAGTGCATTTATGGGGGTAGGTACTTTTCCGGCTTTTATCTCAAATTCTATGCAGTATTTCTTTTCAAAACTTAGTATGTGGATAGACCTAGCGATGGTGCCTCTTGCTACCTTCCTTGTTCTGATTTTCATATTTTTTCTGGTTTCCATGGGGGAAAAAAATAAGTACCCATGTATAGGTTGTACAGGTGCCTTTCTTTGTTTAGATGATTGAAAGTTGAAGCGGGGGACATCAGATGCACATATTTCTAGTTATTGACTGTTACTTGTCTGAAACCAAAAGAGCCAATTGTTTTATTTTCCTTAATACTTTTTTTTTTTTTTTTTAATTTTTTATTCACTTTCCAAGGATACAAAAATACATTCGTAAAAAGGCATAGAAACGTATACATATGAGCTGAGCTGACATAACATGGCATAAATAGTACATTCAAATGTTGAGAGAAAACAGTTCAACACTTTCACAGAGAAACGGGATTGACAAGAATTAAATGAACTTCTCAATTACCTTCCATTTTTTCTCAAAAGTCGTAAAGTTATTATTCCTCCTTGCGATATATTTCTCAATACCAAGTATATCTTTTAGCATGCCTAAGAAAATTGAGAAAGAAAGTTTGTTACCTTTAATATTCATTACGAATATGTGACGTTTTGCTATTAAAATCATGTGATTGAGCAAGTGGTCATCTGTCGCACAAAATAATATGTCTTGAGTTTGTATTTCAAAGGTTTCATTACGGAATCTATTTACAATGGAGTTGAATTCTTCCCAGAAAAGTCTTACAACTGGGCAATCAATATAAACATGGTATATATTCTCACATAAACCGCATGAAGGACATAAATCGTTATCAACAAGTTTCATTTTTAATAATTCTCTTTTAGTATAAATTATTCTGTGAATAAACTTATATTGGAATTCGAGAAGCTTTGTATCTTTGGTGCATTGTCTATATCTAGTAAAGATGCAATTCCAATCTAAAACATAATTGATGTCATTTTCCCATTTATTACAAACTTTCAGAGAATAACCTGTAGATTTCGAAATTAGATTATCATAAAATAGTCGTGATCCTTTTGAAAGCTTGGCAATATCTTTCCAGGGAAAATAGGATGGCATATGTATCATGGTTGAGCAACCAGATTCTTTTATCGTATCTCTCCATGTTTTGCGTATATTTTCCTTAATACTTGACATTGTGTTTCCAACATTTTATCTATAAGTAAAGATCGTAATTATGGAATGACCGTATTCGACGTAATAGAAACCCTGGGCGTTAAAAAATGGGTGAAAGGAGGCGTTAAATATAATGACAAACTTTTCAATTTCAGTAAATTTCCTTCATATTTCCGTTCACATAGAAGAAAACATGTTTTTTTTTACGTTTCATTTTCGAAAACTGTGAAAATCTAGTTTAGGACATAATTGGTGCCAAATACAATATGTAATCTTTTAGATATATTAAATCTCATAGGTGTAATTTACGTAAATGTTGTCTTGAGAGGGGTGTTTGATAATTTTGAGTAAAAAATGTAGGAGAGGGTGTATATAACGTCGACTACGGTAGTTGTTTCAATAAGGAATCAATGTACAAGTGTACAATAATGAAACCCTAGTTTCTCCTTGATAATAGGTTTTCTTTTCATTATTCTCTAAGTTTGTTTAAACACTTCTGATTGAAGTCAGGCTTACTTTTAATACTGTTTGATCATATTCTGTCTTTTCTGTGAAAACCTATCTCGTTTACTAAGATAAACCAAATAGTATGTCCACTACAATCAACAAAAAACTTTGCTCAAATGAGGTTGTGGGACTATGTTTACGGTTTCTGTAATGATACTTCAACCATGCCTATAAGAGTCTGAGCTATCTGTGTAAAAGTGAAAGTAAAACATTATGACATTAGTTAAGAAATTAACCATACTGCTATGGCAATATTGGCCTTTAAAACGATTTAAAAACTGTGTTTAAATTGGTAAATATCAGATATAATCGGTATATTCTATAACATTTGAGGAATAAAGATATCAATTTCATCAAATTGCTTTTTGTTGTGTATCCTACGTAACTAGAATGAATACATTGATGGAGTTAAAAGACCAGAAGTGTGTACAATTATTTTGTTATGAGTTCGGTATATTCTATAACATTTGAGGAATAAAGATATCAATTTCATCAAATTGCTTTTTGTTGTGTATCCTACGTAACTAGAATGAATACATTGATGGAGTTAAAAGACCAGAAGTGTGTACAATTATTTTGTTATGAGTTAATATTAATAATAAGAATAATAACACTTTATTGTCCTAAGTACATGTACATGGAAATTTGTTTTGGGCATTTTGCCACTGGCAGCCACAGTGCAGTGCCAGTTCAAGCGTTGTTCTATCCTTTTATTGCTGAGCGCCAAGCAAGGAAGCAACAACTCCCATCTTTTAACGTCTTTTGATATGACGCGACCTGGAATCGAACCCCGGTCTTTCGGGTGAAGAGCAGATGCTCTACCAACTGAGCTGGGGATATTGATATAGCCCATTTAAAAAAGTAAACGACAGTTTGCTGTCTGGTCACTTTTAAGCTCATCAGGCCTGAAAGGCGCGATGGGCTTATAGCATGGTCAGTCATCCGTAAACTTATTCTTCCATTTTTGACTTTACCCCAGAGAGCTGATATTGTGTGTATTATTCTTGTGTGCAGCCACCTTCTCTTGTGGGGATATTAATTTATAGATTTCGTGGCTCTGACCCCAAATAAGGGGTCACGCCGTCACAGCCATGAGCTTAAACATCTACATATGTTATTGTCATCTTTTACAGAACTAAATGGTCCAGAAAGCTGAAATCTGAAGTTCTTATCAATGCAAGCACATTTGCAGATTCTTGCAAACTTATTTGTGGCCGTTTCCATGTAAACGTTACGATATTAACTTGATGTAGTAAAGCTCAATGGATGTAATAAGTCTCAATGGGGAGGTTTACTGGGGAAGTATTATCAAGATGATGACATTTGTATTGCGCGTATTCCTGATGATACTCTAAGTTTGAATGCCAGTTCCGAGCAATTATTTTTTACGGAGTTATAGCCCTTTGGACTTCAAGTGAACTTCGTGCACAAAAGCGCTGTAATGCTCATATATACTATATACAAATTGAATGAAATTCTGATAAATGTTAGTCCTGATGATAATCTTGAGTTCGAAAGCCGGTTCCGAACAATTATTTTTACGGAGTTATGACCCCTAGGCCTTTAACTGAACTTGGTGCAAAAACAAACCTGCCGTGATGCTCCAATGGGGACAGATGTACTCAGAACAATTATACCTAGATTAATGACATTTTTGTTTGTTTGGATGACTGATAAAACATTACGGGAATGTGAGTGAATGCAGATTCATGGTTACTTGTTTTCTTTGTTTACTCACACGCTAATTTTGGCACCAAAGACAAGTGACCACTTATATGACGCATATGTGTTTACAAGCAAAACACTACTTGGTATATTTAGTATTATTTACTATAATAAGATAGCACCAGTTTTAAAAATTTGGCATCCGAGAATCCATTAACTTTCTCAACCTTCAACTTGACAAAATTCAAAATGGTGGCAAGTGAACCCCTTAAGCCCCGCCTGGGCTGTTAAAATTTGGCATACCACTTGTTCATTTTTAAAATACCACATAGGTAAAATACCACGTAACACCCCAAATGTGGGTACGTCCGTCCGTCCGTCCGTCCATCCGTCCTTCCGTCCGGTCAATTTTCTCAAAAACCGTCAAAGGTACATCAACCAAACTTTCTACAGTTGTTAACCATGTTCTTCCGATCGCGCACAGACAATTTTGGACTTAGTTTTATTGTGTTCAATGGGGACAAGTTTTCTCGGATGCTGTTCAACCTAGGTGAATAAATTTTGGTTGTGAGTATTCATGACCATACTCTTTATCGAGTTCGAAAACCAGTTCCGAAATATTATTTTGTACGGAGTAATGGCCCTTGAATCCGAAATTGAACTTAGTACCAAAAGAACTGTGATGCTCCAATGGGGACACGTTTTCTCGGAAACGATTACATCTAGGTAAATGAAATTTAATATGGAGGTAGTCCAGATGATACTCTTTATCGAGTTCGAAAACCAGTTCCAAAATTTTATTTTTTACGGAGTTATGGGCCTTGAATCCGAAATTGAACTTAGTACCAAAAGAACTGTGATGCTCCAATGGGGACAATTTTTCTCGGAAACTATTACATCTAGGTGAATGAAATTTAATATGGAGGTAGTCCAGATGATACTTTTTATCGAGTTCGAAAACCAGTTCCAAAATATTATTTTTTACGGAGTTATGGCCCTTGAATCCGAAATTGAACTTAGTACCAAAAGAGCTGTGATGCTCCAATGGGGACAAGTTTTCTCGGCAACTATTACATCGAGATGAATGAAATTTAATATGGAGGTAGTCCAGATGATACTCTTCATCGAGTTCGAAAACCAGTTCCAAAATATTATTTTTTACGGAGGTATGGCCCTTGAATCCGAAATTGAACTTTGTACTAAAAGAGCTGTGATGCTCAAATTGGGGACAAGTTTTCTCGGCAACTATTTCATCTAGGTGAATGAAATTTTACATGTAGGTAGTCCATATGATACCCTTCATCGAGTTCACAGTCCAGTTCCGAAATATTATTTTTTACAGAGTTATGAAGCCCTTGAATCTGTAATTGAACTTGGTACAAATTACCGGTGTGATGCTCTAATGGGAAAAAAATAAGTTACCTGAAAAATATTACATCTAGGTGAATGAAATTTTGTAATAACAAAGTCTGTTCCTTAAATTATTTTGGACAATATTATGATGCTTGAAGCTGTTTTTTAAACATAGTAACCTTCACATCTATAATTCTCAATGGACGGATAGCGGATGGCGGGGGTATGTGAGCCATGCTCACTTTTTTCTTGTTCAAGTATGCCCCTGGGGTCGAACAAAAGTCGACATTGTATTTAAGCAGACAGTATGATCAGAATCAACAGTAGAGGGTTTGATTTTAGTATTATCATTCATGACTAATGAGTATAATAATGAGTAGAATAACTGATTCTATGGAGGTCATTCACTTTTAGTATTGTCATTCTGATCATAAAACTACTGACTCAAGAGATTAAAAATATTATGCATATGTATTATTACCGATGGACATATTATATGGACAGTATATAGTGTTTATTTGGTCATCCCCTGAAACCGATGTACGGCCGCCGACACAACAGATATTGGCTCAAAGTGTTGAAATGTTGCGCAAGGGTTTCATGACCAATTGTAATTTCTGAAAAAGTTCTTTGAAGTCTACCCATGTGCAGCAGATGTGAATGTGAAACCTTATGAGACACATAAAAAAGACTACTGATTTTGTAATTCAATCACAACTGACCCAAAGGAGCTGGCGAGTTTCACATTAAGCAGACGTTTTGAGCAACAGTTATAACGTACCATCAACTTCAATCAATGTATTACACGAAGACAAATGTGTATACCACAAAATAATAGGTGAGTTAAAATACTGATTCAATATATCTTACAGTAGCATACTTAAACTATTTAACAACGCAAATATTGTTGTTCGCAATTTATCAGAAAGAGTAAATATCGTGTACAAATTAATTGAAGTCGTTCATGGTATTCGATGATAAACTTTACATTTCAAAATTGTAATCCTTTTTTTATTATGACCACTACATATTACAAATAGAATTCAGAGCAAAACATATTTCGCCTCAAATAAAGGTAGGTATAACTCTCACTTACACATTAATATGAAGCAAAATATGGAAGATGAAACACCCCTCCCAGTCACATTTATGTCAAATGTATTATGCCCCTGTATAACAAGACATGCCTATTTGAAAGTTTGAACAATCATTTTTACATGACTTCCATCATTTTACTTTTGAAAATGATAGGCAGTTGGTTGATAAACTTCAGTGGTGAACATTACAGTCCTTTTCATAATTCTATATCATGGCTGTGTGCCAAAGGCACATATTTTGATGTTCTCAGTTCTTTTACTTCAAAGATATGTTCATGTTACTCTGACATTCTATTTTGAGTAAGTGTCCCAGTAAGGTTTCATTAAGATATATTTTCTTTAACAAAGCTTTGTACGAGTTAGACCTAGTGGTACAAGTCCCATGTATATCATATGTTGTAATGGACTGTTATTGCTTGTCTGAAACCAAAACAGAAGCAATTGTTTTGTGTTCCTTACTTGACTTTGTTTCTAACATTCTATCTACAAGTAAAAGATGGTAATTAGGGAATTAGTTGTTTCAACAAGGTTACTATGTACAAGTGTAACATAATGAAAGTCTTATTTCTCCTTGATAATAGTTTTTTTTTGTTCCAATATATGAATTCTCTAAGTTGGTTCAAGCTAATCTTTAGTACTAAAAGTGAGTAAAACATTATGACATTAAGAAACTGTTTTTTATCAATATGGCCAGAGAATTCTGAATGAGTTATATAACTCTTTGTCAAGTCTTGAACTCAATTAAGGACTTTGTTACTTACACCGGTGCAACCTTATTTCTTAAAATTAATAATTTGCAACCTGGACCCTGGTCATCAGTCTATCTTGCCTTCTGTTATAGTCTATCGCTGAGGAAATATAGCATAAAGAATTAAATTCATCTTTCAGCCCACCAATTGCATACACTATTACATACAAATCTTTCTCTTTGGTTAATTTGTTGAATTACTATCATAAAAATCTTGTTTAATTTCTTTCCCTGTGTCAGGATATACTACTTTTTAGTAAGTTTAGGACCCCATTTCATTTTCAGAGCAGATCTCTTTTTTACCCATCATCACAAATTTGGTATAGTGGCTGTCAAATTTATGAAGATGTTACTTTTGTGGATTTGAGGTTTATAAAAAGTAACTGATACTGATAATTATAATTATTACATCATCTTGCAAAATATGTTCAGAACACTGTCCAAACCTTGATCAGTTTGCCCTATATTTAGTAGGGATGTCACGATACACCGATGCATCGTCGTGGTACAGTTAACGATACAATACACGATACATTCAACTGTATCGTGATGAAAATTTTAGTGAATATCGTTAAATTATTTGGTGAATATCGTAAAATGTTTTGGTGAATATCGAATCAAGAAATCCAGAGTTGGTTAAATTCCTTGTTAAAGATAGCTTTAATATAGCATTAAATGACTTCGTCATGAAGAAGTTGGCTTATTTTTGTCTTAATATGCTGGTTACTCAGATAAGTCTCTTTATGAATATTAAATATAGATCCCTGAATTTTTATCTCGCCGTATTAATGTCACATTTAGTGTTTCGCGATATATATATCGTATTGTGACCTCAGTATGGTGATTCGTATCGTATCGCAAGGTACCTGTATCGTGACATCCCCAATATTTAGAGAACATGAATAGGGACTGAACAACACTGATCTACACTGCCATATTCACCCCCTTACTTTAAACTGTTTTGCCTTCCTGTGTTTTTAACTGTACTAGCCAGCCTTTAATTCAATAACATTTATTTTTGAATTTCTTTTAAAATAAGGTGCAGATTTGGCAATGTTTTTTGCTGCAGGCGGCTAAAAACCAATCGTGTATCAGTGTCAACAAATCTTATGTTCTAATTCCCATTTTTAGCTCATCAGGACTGAAAGTCCAGATGGGCTTATGGCATGGCCCGTTGTCCGGTGTCCGTCCGTCCGATGGAAACCGATTGAATTTAGTGCATTTATGGGGGTAGGTACTTTTCCGGCTTTTATCTCAAATTCTATGCAGTATTTCTTTTCAAAACTTGGTATGTGGATAGACCTAGCGATGGTGCCTATTGCTACCTTCCTTGTTCTGATTTTCATATTTTTTCTGGTTTCCATGGGGGAAAAAAATAAGTACCCATGTATAGGTTGTACAGGTGCCTTTCTTTGTTTAGATGATTGAAAGTTGAAGCGGGGGACATCAGATGCACATATTTCTAGTTATTGACTGTTACTTGTCTGAAACCAAAAGAGCCAATTGTTTTATTTTCCTTAATACTTGACATTGTGTTTCCAACATTTTATCTATAAGTAAAGATTGTAATTATGGAATGACCGTATTCGACGTAATAGAAACCCTGGGCGTTAAAAAATGGGTGAAAGGAGGCGTTAAATATAATGACAAACTTTTCAATTTCAGTAAATTTCCTTCATATTTCCGTTCACATAGAAGAAAACATGTTTTTTTTTACGTTTCATTTTCGAAAACTGTGAAAATCTAGTTTAGGACATAATTGGTGCCAAATACAATATGTAATCTTTTAGATATATTAAATCTCATAGGTGTAATTTACGTTAATGTTGTCTTGAGAGGGGTGTTTGATAATTTTGAGTAAAAAATGTAGGAGAGGGTGTATATTACGTCGACTACGGTAGTTGTTTCAATAAGGAATCAATGTACAAGTGTACAATAATGAAACCCTAGTTTCTCCTTGATAATAGGTTTTCTTTTCATTATTCTCTAAGTTTGTTTAAACACTTCTGATTGAAGTCAGGCTTACTTTTAATACTGTTTGATCATATTCTGTCTTTTCTGTGAAAACCTATCTCGTTTACTAAGATAAACCAAATAGTATGTCCACTACAATCAACAAAAAACTTTGCTCAAATGAGGTTGTGGGACTATGTTTACGGTTTCTGTAATGATACTTCAACCATGCCTATAAGAGTCTGAGCTATCTGTGTAAAAGTGAAAGTAAAACATTATGACATTAGTTAAGAAATTAACCATACTGCTATGGCAATATTGGCCTTTAAAACGATTTAAAAACTGTGTTTAAATTGGTAAATATCAGATATAATCGGTATATTCTATAACATTTGAGGAATAAAGATATCAATTTCATCAAATTGCTTTTTGTTGTGTATCCTACGTAACTAGAATGAATACATTGATGGAGTTAAAAGACCAGAAGTGTGTACAATTATTTTGTTATGAGTTAATATTAATAATAAGAATAATAACACTTTATTGTCCTAAGTACATGTACATGGAAATTTGTTTTGGGCATTTTGCCACTGGCAGCCACAGTGCAGTGCCAGTTCAAGCGTTGTTCTATCCTTTTATTGCTGAGCGCCAAGCAAGGAAGCAACAACTCCCATCTTTTAACGTCTTTTGGTATGACGCGACCTGGAATCGAACCCCGGTCTTTCGGGTGAAGAGCAGATGCTCTACCAACTGAGCTGGGGATATTGATATAGCCCATTTAAAAAAGTAAACGACAGTTTGCTGTCTGGTCACTTTTAAGCTCATCAGGCCTGAAAGGCGCGATGGGCTTATAGCATGGTCAGTCATCCGTAAACTTATTCTTCCATTTTTGACTTTACCCCAGAGAGCTGATATTGTGTGTATTATTCTTGTGTGCAGCCACCTTCTCTTGTGGGGATATTAATTTATAGATTTCGTGGCTCTGACCCCAAATAAGGGGTCACGCCGTCACAGCCATGAGCTTAAACATCTACATATGTTATTGTCATCTTTTACAGAACTAAATGGTCCAGAAAGCTGAAATCTGAAGTTCTTATCAATGCAAGCACATTTGCAGATTCTTGCAAACTTATTTGTGGCCGTTTCCATGTAAACGTTACGATATTAACTTGATGTAGTAAAGCTCAATGGATGTAATAAGTCTCAATGGGGAGGTTTACTGGGGAAGTATTATCAAGATGATGACATTTGTATTGCGCGTATTCCTGATGATACTCTAAGTTTGAATGCCAGTTCCGAACAATTATTTTTTACGGAGTTATAGCCCTTTGGACTTTAAGTGAACTTCGTGCACAAAAGCGCTGTAATGCTCATATATACTATATACAAATTGAATGAAATTCTGATAAATGTTAGTCCTGATGATAATCTTGAGTTCGAAAGCCGGTTCCGAACAATTATTTTTACGGAGTTATGACCCCTAGGCCTTTAACTGAACTTGGTGCAAAAACAAACCTGCCGTGATGCTCCAATGGGGACAGATGTACTCAGAACAATTATACCTAGATTAATGACATTTTTGTTTGTTTGGATGACTGATAAAACATTACGGGAATGTGAGTGAATGCAGATTCATGGTTACTTGTTTTCTTTGTTTACTCACACGCTAATTTTGGCACCAAAGACAAGTGACCACTTATATGACGCATATGTGTTTACAAGCAAAACACTACTTGGTATATTTAGTATTATTTACTATAATAAGATAGCACCAGTTTTAAAAATTTGGCATCCGAGAATCCATTAACTTTCTCAACCTTCAACTTGACAAAATTCAAAATGGTGGCAAGTGAACCCCTTAAGCCCCGCCTGGGCTGTTAAAATTTGGCATACCACTTGTTCATTTTTAAAATACCACATAGGTAAAATACCACGTAACACCCCAAATGTGGGTACGTCCGTCCGTCCGTCCGTCCATCCGTCCTTCCGTCCGGTCAATTTTCTCAAAAACCGTCAAAGGTACATCAACCAAACTTTCTACAGTTGTTAACCATGTTCTTCCGATCGCGCACAGACAATTTTGGACTTAGTTTTATTGTGTTCAATGGGGACAAGTTTTCTCGGATGCTGTTCAACCTAGGTGAATAAATTTTGGTTGTGAGTATTCATGACCATACTCTTTATCGAGTTCGAAAACCAGTTCCGAAATATTATTTTGTACGGAGTAATGGCCCTTGAATCCGAAATTGAACTTAGTACCAAAAGAACTGTGATGCTCCAATGGGGACACGTTTTCTCGGAAACGATTACATCTAGGTAAATGAAATTTAATATGGAGGTAGTCCAGATGATACTCTTTATCGAGTTCGAAAACCAGTTCCAAAATTTTATTTTTTACGGAGTTATGGCCCTTGAATCCGAAATTGAACTTAGTACCAAAAGAACTGTGATGCTCCAATGGGGACAATTTTTCTCGGAAACTATTTCATCTAGGTGAATGAAATTTTACATGTAGGTAGTCCATATGATACCCTTCATCGAGTTCACAGTCCAGTTCCGAAATATTATTTTTTACAGAGTTATGAAGCCCTTGAATCTGTAATTGAACTTGGTACAAATTACCGGTGTGATGCTCTAATGGGAAAAAAATAAGTTACCTGAAAAATATTACATCTAGGTGAATGAAACTTTGTAATAACAAAGTCTGTTCCTTAAATTATTTTGGACAATATTATGATGCTTGAAGCTGTTTTTTAAACATAGTAACCTTCACATCTATAATTCTCAATGGACGGATAGCGGATGGCGGGGGTATGTGAGCCATGCTCACTTTTTTCTTGTTCAAGTATGCCCCTGGGGTCGAACAAAAGTCGACATTGTATTTAAGCAGACAGTATGATCAGAATCAACAGTAGAGGGTTTGATTTTAGTATTATCATTCATGACTAATGAGTATTATAATGAGTAGAATAACTGATTCTATGGAGGTCATTCACTTTTAGTATTGTCATTCTGATCATAAAACTACTGACTCAAGAGATTAAAAATATTATGCATATGTATTATTACCGATGGACATATTATATGGACAGTAGATAGTGTTTATTTGGTCATCCCCTGAAACCGATGTACGGCCGCCGACACAACAGATATTGGCTCAAAGTGTTGAAATGTTGCGCAAGGGTTTCATGACCAATTGTAATTTCTGAAAAAGTTCTTTGAAGTCTACCCATGTGCAGCAGATGTGAATGTGAAACCTTATGAGACACATAAAAAAGACTACTGATTTTGTAATTCAATCACAACTGACCCAAAGGAGCTGGCGAGTTTCACATTAAGCAGACGTTTTGAGCAACAGTTATAACGTACCATCAACTTCAATCAATGTATTACACGAAGACAAATGTATATACCACAAAATAATAGGTGAGTTAAAATACTGATTCAATATATCTTACAGTAGCATACTTAAACTATTTAACAACGCAAATATTGTTGTTCGCAATTTATCAGAAAGAGTAAATATCGTGTACAAATTAATTGAAGTCGTTCATGGTATTCGATGATAAACTTTACATTTCAAAATTGTAATCCTTTTCTTATTATGACCACTACATATTACAAATAGAATTCAGAGCAAAACATATTTCGCCTCAAATAAAGGTAGGTATAACTCTCACTTACACATTAATATGAAGCAAAATATGGAAGATGAAACACCCCTCCCAGTCACATTTATGTCAAATGTATTATGCCCCTGTATAACAAGACATGCCTATTTGAAAGTTTGAACAATCATTTTTACATGACTTCCATCATTTTACTTTTGAAAATGATAGGCAGTTGGTTGATAAACTTCAGTGGTGAACATTATAGTCCTTTTCATAATTCTATATCATGGCTGTGTGCCAAAGGCACACATTTTGATGTTCTCAGTTCTTTTACTTCAAAGATATGTTCATGTTACTCTGACATTCTATTTTGAGTAAGTGTCCCAGTAAGGTTTCATTAAGATATATTTTCTTTAACAAAGCTTTGTACGAGTTAGACCTAGTGGTACAAGTCCCATGTATATCATATGTTGTAATGGACTGTTATTGCTTGTCTGAAACCAAAACAGAAGCAATTGTTTTGTGTTCCTTACTTGACTTTGTTTCTAACATTCTATCTACAAGTAAAAGATGGTAATTAGGGAATTAGTTTACTGATTTTACTTGGTACAAACAGCTGATTTCTCTGATTTGACTTCATACAAACATCCACCATTAATATATTGTTAAGTTTGCATGGCATAGGACAATACTATCCGTATAACACAAACAGTTTAATACTTAGGAATACAGTACTAATTGTTTACATGGTGGCCCCATCACAGAGAGGGAAAGACGGAGTTGTCAGGGGACGGGGGTATGTGAGCCATGCTCACTTTTCTTGCTTGTTAGGTGATTGAAAGTTCGAGCAGGGGAAATGACAATGTATCACATGTACATATTTCTAGTTAGAAACGAAGATTGGTATTTAACTTTGATAAAAAAAAAAACACAATTTGCACTTGTCAATCATAATAAATTAAGTGTCAGATTTTGTTCATAGGTGAAGATGGGAGACCACCACAAAAGAAAATGAGAAAGTCATCAACAAGGGTCGCCTGGAGTACAGAAGAAGAACAAGAACTGAAGGATTTGCTGGGTGAAAACCTGAGAAGAAGAAGAATACCACGCATGAGTGAATGCTTGAAAGCGATAGGCCAAAGTAGAAAAAACAAAGGTGTTCTTCACCAAAGGAAGTGGGAAACCATTAAAAAAAAAGCCCTTAGAATGATAGACCAGTTAAAGAAAGTCACTTAGTCGCATTTCCATTAAGGGAAGCAAAATATGGAAGATGAAACACCCCTCCCAGTCACATTTATGTCAAATGTATTATGCCCCTGTATAACAAGACATGCCTATTTGAAAGTTTGAACAATCATTTTTACATGACTTCCATCATTTTACTTTTGAAAATGATAGGCAGTTGGTTGATAAACTTCAGTGGTGAACATTATAGTCCTTTTCATAATTCTATATCATGGCTGTGTGCCAAAGGCACATATTTTGATGTTCTCAGTTCTTTTACTTCAAAGATATGTTCATGTTACTCTGACATTCTATTTTGAGTAAGTGTCCCAGTAAGGTTTCATTAAGATATATTTTCTTTAACAAAGCTTTGTACGAGTTAGACCTAGTGGTACAAGTCCCATGTATATCATATGTTGTAATGGACTGTTATTGCTTGTCTGAAACCAAAACAGAAGCAATTGTTTTGTGTTCCTTACTTGACTTTGTTTCTAACATTCTATCTACAAGTAAAAGATGGTAATTAGGGAATTAGTTGTTTCAACAAGGTTACTATGTACAAGTGTAACATAATGAAAGTCTTATTTCTCCTTGATAATAGTTTTTTTTTGTTCCAATATATGAATTCTCTAAGTTGGTTCAAGCTAATCTTTAGTACTAAAAGTGAGTAAAACATTATGACATTAAGAAACTGTTTTTTATCAATATGGCCAGAGAATTCTGAATGAGTTATATAACTCTTTGTCAAGTCTTGAACTCAATTAAGGACTTTGTTACTTACACCGGTGCAACCTTATTTCTTAAAATTAATAATTTGCAACCTGGACCCTGGTCATCAGTCTATCTTGCCTTCTGTTATAGTCTATCGCTGAGGAAATATAGCATAAAGAATTAAATTCATCTTTCAGCCCACCAATTGCATACACTATTACATACAAATCTTTCTCTTTGGTTAATTTGTTGAATTACTATCATAAAAATCTTGTTTAATTTCTTTCCCTGTGTCAGGATATACTACTTTTTAGTAAGTTTAGGACCCCATTTCATTTTCAGAGCAGATCTCTTTTTTACCCATCATCACAAATTTGGTATAGTGGCTGTCAAATTTATGAAGATGTTACTTTTGTGGATTTGAGGTTTATAAAAAGTAACTGATACTGATAATTATAATTATTACATCATCTTGCAAAATATGTTCAGAACACTGTCCAAACCTTGATCAGTTTGCCCTATATTTAGTAGGGATGTCACGATACACCGATGCATCGTCGTGGTACAGTTAACGATACAATACACGATACATTCAACTGTATCGTGATGAAAATTTTAGTGAATATCGTTAAATTATTTGGTGAATATCGTAAAATGTTTTGGTGAATATCGAATCAAGAAATCCAGAGTTGGTTAAATTCCTTGTTAAAGATAGCTTTAATATAGCATTAAATGACTTCGTCATGAAGAAGTTGGCTTATTTTTGTCTTAATATGCTGGTTACTCAGATAAGTCTCTTTATGAATATTAAATATAGATCCCTGAATTTTTATCTCGCCGTATTAATGTCACATTTAGTGTTTCGCGATATATATATCGTATTGTGACCTCAGTATGGTGATTCGTATCGTATCGCAAGGTACCTGTATCGTGACATCCCCAATATTTAGAGAACATGAATAGGGACTGAACAACACTGATCTACACTGCCATATTCACCCCCTTACTTTAAACTGTTTTGCCTTCCTGTGTTTTTAACTGTACTAGCCAGCCTTTAATTCAATAACATTTATTTTTGAATTTCTTTTAAAATAAGGTGCAGATTTGGCAATGTTTTTTGCTGCAGGCGGCTTAAAACCAATCGTGTATCAGTGTCAACAAATCTTATGTTCTAATTCCCATTTTTAGCTCATCAGGACTGAAAGTCCAGATGGGCTTATGGCATGGCCCGTTGTCCGGTGTCCGTCTGTCCGATGGAAACCGATTGAATTTAGTGCATTTATGGGGGTAGGTACTTTTCCGGCTTTTATCTCAAATTCTATGCAGTATTTCTTTTCAAAACTTGGTATGTGGATAGACCTAGCGATGGTGCCTCTTGCTACCTTCCTTGTTCTGATTTTCATATTTTTTCTGGTTTCCATGGGGGAAAAAAATAAGTACCCATGTATAGGTTGTACAGGTGCCTTTCTTTGTTTAGATGATTGAAAGTTGAAGCGGGGGACATCAGATGCACATATTTCTAGTTATTGACTGTTACTTGTCTGAAACCAAAAGAGCCAATTGTTTTATTTTCCTTAATACTTGACATTGTGTTTCCAACATTTTATCTATAAGTAAAGATTGTAATTATGGAATGACCGTATTCGACATAATAGAAACCCTGGGCGTTAAAAAATGGGTGAAAGGAGGCGTTAAATAAAATGACAAACTTTTCAATTTCAGTAAATTTCCTTCATATTTTCGTTCACATAGAAGAAAACATGTTTTTTTTTACGTTTCATTTTCGAAAACTGTGAAACTCTAGTTTAGGACATAATTGGTGCCAAATACAATATGTAATCTTTTAGATATATTAAATCTCATAGGTGTAATTTACGTTAATGTTGTCTTGAGAGGGGTGTTTGATAATTTTGAGTAAAAAATGTAGGAGAGGGTGTATATTACGTCGACTACGGTAGTTGTTTCAATAAGGAATCAATGTACAAGTGTACAATAATGAAACCCTAGTTTCTCCTTGATAATAGGTTTTCTTTTCATTATTCTCTAAGTTTGTTTAAACACTTCTGATTGAAGTCAGGCTTACTTTTAATACTGTTTGATCATATTCTGTCTTTTCTGTGAAAACCTATCTCGTTTACTAAGATAAACCAAATAGTATGTCCACTACAATCAACAAAAAACTTTGCTCAAATGAGGTTGTGGGACTATGTTTACGGTTTCTGTAATGATACTTCAACCATGCCTATAAGAGTCTGAGCTATCTGTGTAAAAGTGAAAGTAAAACATTATGACATTAGTTAAGAAATTAACCATACTGCTATGGCAATATTGGCCTTTAAAACGATTTAAAAACTGTGTTTAAATTGGTAAATATCAGATATAATCGGTATATTCTATAACATTTGAGGAATAAAGATATCAATTTCATCAAATTGCTTTTTGTTGTGTATCCTACGTAACTAGAATGAATACATTGATGGAGTTAAAAGACCAGAAGTGTGTACAATTATTTTGTTATGAGTTAATATTAATAATAAGAATAATAACACTTTATTGTCCTAAGTACATGTACATGGAAATTTGTTTTGGGCATTTTGCCACTGGCAGCCACAGTGCAGTGCCAGTTCAAGTGTTGTTCTATCCTTTTATTGCTGAGCGCCAAGCAAGGAAGCAACAACTCCCATCTTTTAACGTCTTTTGGTATGACGCGACCTGGAATCGAACCCCGGTCTTTCGGGTGAAGAGCAGATGCTCTACCAACTGAGCTGGGGATATTGATATAGCCCATTTAAAAAAGTAAACGACAGTTTGCTGTCTGGTCACTTTTAAGCTCATCAGGCCTGAAAGGCGCGATGGGCTTATAGCATGGTCAGTCATCCGTAAACTTATTCTTCCATTTTTGACTTTACCCCAGAGAGCTGATATTGTGTGTATTATTCTTGTGTGCAGCCACCTTCTCTTGTGGGGATATTAATTTATAGATTTCGTGGCTCTGACCCCAAATAAGGGGTCACGCCGTCACAGCCATGAGCTTAAACATCTACATATATTATTGTCATCTTTTACAGAACTAAATGGTCCAGAAAGCTGAAATCTGAAGTTCTTATCAATGCAAGCACATTTGCAGATTCTTGCAAACTTATTTGTGGCCGTTTCCATGTAAACGTTACGATATTAACTTGATGTAGTAAAGCTCAATGGATGTAATAAGTCTCAATGGGGAGGTTTACTGGGGAAGTATTATCAAGATGATGACATTTGTATTGCGCGTATTCCTGATGATACTCTAAGTTTGAATGCCAGTTCCGAGCAATTATTTTTTACGGAGTTATAGCCCTTTGGACTTTAAGTGAACTTCGTGCACAAAAGCGCTGTAATGCTCATATATACTTTATACAAATTGAATGAAATTCTGATAAATGTTAGTCCTGATGATAATCTTGAGTTCGAAAGCCGGTTCTGAACAATTATTTTTACGGAGTTATGACCCCTAGGCCTTTAACTGAACTTGGTGCAAAAACAAACCTGCCGTGATGCTCCAATGGGGACAGATGTACTCAGAACAATTATACCTAGATTAATGACATTTTTGTTTGTTTGGATGACTGATAAAACATTACGGGAATGTGAGTGAATGCAGATTCATGGTCACTTGTTTTCTTTGTTTACTCACACGCTAATTTTGGCACCAAAGACAAGTGACCACTTATATGACGCATATGTGTTTACAAGCAAAACACTACTTGGTATATTTAGTATTATTTACTATAATAAGATAGCACCAGTTTTAAAAATTTGGCATCCGAGAATCCATTAACTTTCTCAACCTTCAACTTGACAAAATTCAAAATGGTGGCAAGTGAACCCCTTAAGCCCCGCCTGGGCTGTTAAAATTTGGCATACCACTTGTTCATTTTTAAAATACCACATAGGTAAAATACCACGTAACACCCCAAATGTGGGTACGTCCGTCCGTCCGTCCGTCCATCCGTCCTTCCGTCCGGTCAATTTTCTCAAAAACCGTCAAAGGTACATCAACCAAACTTTCTACAGTTGTTAACCATGTTCTTCAGATCGCGCACAGACAATTTTGGACTTAGTTTTATTGTGTTCAATGGGGACAAGTTTTCTCGGATGCTGTTCAACCTAGGTGAATAAATTTTGGTTGTGAGTATTCATGACCATACTCTTTATCGAGTTCGAAAACCAGTTCCGAAATATTATTTTGTACGGAGTAATGGCCCTTGAATCCGAAATTGAACTTAGTACCAAAAGAACTGTGATGCTCCAATGGGGACACGTTTTCTCGGAAACGATTACATCTAGGTAAATGAAATTTAATATGGAGGTAGTCCAGATGATACTCTTTATCGAGTTCGAAAACCAGTTCCAAAATATTATTTTTTACGGAGTTATGGCCCTTGAATCCGAAATTGAACTTAGTACCAAAAGAGCTGTGATGCTCCAATTGGGACAAGTTTTCTCGGCAACTATTACATCGAGATGAATGAAATTTAATATGGAGGTAGTCCAGATGATACTCTTCATCGAGTTCGAAAACCAGTTCCAAAATATTATTTTTTACGGAGGTATGGCCCTTGAATCCGAAATTGAACTTTGTACTAAAAGAGCTGTGATGCTCAAATTGGGGACAAGTTTTCTCGGCAACTATTTCATCTAGGTGAATGAAATTTTACATGTAGGTAGTCCATATGATACCCTTCATCGAGTTCACAGTCCAGTTCCGAAATATTATTTTTTACAGAGTTATGAAGCCCTTGAATCTGTAATTGAACTTGGTACAAATTACCGGTGTGATGCTCTAATGGGAAAAAAATAAGTTACCTGAAAAATATTACATCTAGGTGAATGAAATTTTGTAATAACAAAGTCTGTTCCTTAAATTATTTTGGACAATATTATGATGCTTGAAGCTGTTTTTTAAACATAGTAACCTTCACATCTATAATTCTCAATGGACGGATAGCGGATGGCGGGGGTATGTGAGCCATGCTCACTTTTTTCTTGTTCAAGTATGCCCCTGGGGTCGAACAAAAGTCGACATTGTATTTAAGCAGACAGTATGATCAGAATCAACAGTAGAGGGTTTGATTTTAGTATTATCATTCATGACTAATGAGTATAATAATGAGTAGAATAACTGATTCTATGGAGGTCATTCACTTTTAGTATTGTCATTCTGATCATAAAACTACTGACTCAAGAGATTAAAAATATTATGCATATGTATTATTACCGATGGACATATTATATGGACAGTATATAGTGTTTATTTGGTCATCCCCTGAAACCGATGTACGGCCGCCGACACAACAGATATTGGCTCAAAGTGTTGAAATGTTGCGCAAGGGTTTCATGACCAATTGTAATTTCTGAAAAAGTTCTTAGAAGTCTACCCATGTGCAGCAGATGTGAATGTGAAACCTAATGAGACACATAAAAAAGACTACTGATTTTTTTTTTGTAATTCAATCACAACTGACCCAAAGGAGCTGGCGAGTTTCACATTAAGCAGACGTTTTGAGCAACAGTTATAACGTACCATCAACTTCAATCAATGTATTACACGAAGACAAATGTGTATACCACAAAATAATAGGTGAGTTAAAATACTGATTCAATATATCTTACAGTAGCATACTTAAACTATTTAACAACGCAAATATTGTTGTTCGCAATTTATCAGAAAGAGTAAATATCGTGTACAAATTAATTGAAGTCGTTCATGGTATTCGATGATAAACTTTACATTTCAAAATTGTAATCCTTTTCTTATTATGACCACTACATATTACAAATAGAATTCAGAGCAAAACATATTTCGCCTCAAATAAAGGTAGGTATAACTCTCACTTACACATTAATATGATTTTTTTCTGAGATCGCATGTTGGTCATTTCACGGTAATTTCTTATGGTAACTTACAACTAGCAACACGAATTATTTAACCCAGTGACATTTACATGTATGTCAGGTAACATCAATCACAAAGGATATTGAAAAAATGCACGTATTTCATGCTGATAAAAGCAGAAGAAAGGGAAGTTTCTATTAAATTACATGTGTCTGACGTGTTTTTCTCCTGCCATTATTTGCATCGATTTTACGAGATTGCTTGCTTTCTTTCCTTTTAGCGCAAAATTACTGATGTATATTAAATCTAATATTTTGAATCTTATTTTTGTATTATCTGACACCTATAAGAATTTGGCTGGATGTCAAATGCTAGGACAAGCCTCAGGGCATATGGTACCCTGATAAATGATTTCAATTACAGTTACAAAGACAACATTTTATCGTTATGAATAAGTCCTAAATTGTACTAAATTATGTATTTTGGTAGGAATATATCACTATTGAAAAGTGCTTACAATTACTTGAAAGCATTTTAATGTTCATTTTACGACATGGTGTATACAATAACAATTACACGTGGAGTTGACAAAGCTCTAAATTTTAAATGAGCACACCATATAACATTTAACCCTTTCACCACTAAGAAACCTGAACGCTACTAAGTTTGCGTGCTTAAGTTTAGGAGTGTATGGATGAAAGTCTTAAGGGACATATACAATGTATTTAGTGGGAAATTGTGGGAATATGTGACAAAGGAGAATGAATAGATCTGTTATCCTAACAAATTGCTTACTTTTGCTCATAGTTTCCCATTATCATTTACAGTTTACAGTTCAGTTTGCTATGATATGGAACTCAATAAGTGTATCCTCAAATTCAATTTAATTTCGATTGACACATGTAACCACTGACAGTCAATCCAACAGACCTCATCTAAATCTAATCTAGTTTTCTATCACAATAGCATTGATCTCAATTAAAAGCTGATGATGCACATAGCACCTACTGGAATATTCCTGACATTGACAGGAACTGAAATGTCAAAGGTTCCCCTCTAAGCTTGGAATTGAAAAGAATCAATGGCATTTTTTTACGAATGGGTCCCTGTATCCTAAGGGCAAGCAGCACATGACTAAACCTTGAATGAAATAAATGGAATGGATGGACATGATTTCCGGATTGAAACTGAACTACTGTAAATCTATATGCTAAAACTCTGTAAGCTGAAGTTATTAGTTATAAGTTATTCGTTATATGAATAACCAATAACTAACTGGCAGGTTATTCGTTATTCGAATCCTGAATAACTAACTGGCAGGTTATTCATTATTCGAATATGCTGCTAGCTGCACTCTTACAGAGTTGATCTCATAAGTAAATATATATTAAGGATGGAAAACTGCCAGAATGGGGTGGGGAACATCGTACATTGATCACACGTTTCATACATTTAGTAAGCACTGGCATGTTATTTATTATTTGAATAATGAATACCTAACTGGCACGTTGTTGGTTTTTCGAGTATGCTGCTGGCTGCTAATTCACTCTTCAGAGTTGAACTTCTAAGTAAATGTAGATATATATTAAGGATGGAAAACTGTCAGAACGGAGTGGGGAACCTCGTTCATACATCGATCGCACATGTCTTACATTCAGTAAGCACTGGAATGTTATTCATTATTCGAATAATGAATAACTAATTGGCAGATTATTCGTTTTTCAAATGTGTTGATTGCTGCTTTTTCACTCTTCAGAGTTGAACTCAGAAGTAAATCTATATTTAGGATGTAAAACTGCCAATATGTGGGGGGAACCTCATACATCGATCGCACGTTTCTTACATTCAGTAAACACTGGCAGGTTATTCATTACTCGAATAATGAATATCTAACTGGCAGATTATTAGATTTTCGACTACGCTGCTTGCTGCTAATTCACTCTTTTAATTTGCTTTCCCTGTAGTTTTCACACTGGGATGTAATAACGTTGGATGTAGTCGTCGCCCTGTCAGTCTATTCGTCCGTCCGTCCGTCCGCAATCATTTCGTTTCTGTAGTAGAATTCGAAAACCGTTAATGATATATTTCTGAAACATGTACAACAGACTAACTGAAGAAGTGCCTTTTGATGTTTTCCGATTTCTGAAAAGTTTTTTTCTTTTTCGTTTCGATTAAAACGTGTTGGATTTTGACCTTGTTCAGAGAAAGGTTCATTTCCAGAACACAGCTCTAAAACTCTTCATCATATTCTCCTGAAACTTTGCATAATGTATTACCCACTAACTGAATTAGTGCCTTTTAATATTTTCACATTTCTGGGGAAAAATCATTTCCAAAGAAGAAACACGTTTGATTAGGACTTCCGGAGCAGAAATAAAAACACATATCAAACCGGAAATGCATCATGTGTATTACTAACTGAAGAAGAAGATATACAAAGATGTGTCAGATATGTGTCAAAGATGTGTTTTACAAAATACGTGGGACCGGTGGGATATGTCATCTTCTCATGACTATTGTTATTATGAACTTTTTATAACTGTGCTATGTAATATACAACATATTGTACCAATGTCAACTTTAGTGAGGATATAATGTGTAGAAACGTAAGGTAACAATAAGATGAAGCATTACCATAATCTCGGTGTGTTAGAATGTCATAATTACATTTTGCATATTTGTATCTTTAAAATATGTAAATCATAATCATTGTGTGATATCCCGTATTGACTCGTGATTTTTAACAAAATGATAATAATACATTAACGTCTTTAAAGAGGCAGACATAGCCATGTGGTATAGACATAACAAGAATTTATTACTTACTCTTTTGTTTGCTGTTAATATTTCTAGATACACATGTAGACATTGTGTTGATCAATCGTTACCTTCATGGCAAACACAACATAATATATTTAATGCTCAATTGTTCATTCTGGTCAGTTTGTCTAACTGCAATTTGAAAACAGCTGTTATTAAGTCTTGTAATCCTATTAAAAATAGAACCACAGATAAACTTAATTTTCATTTCTTAGTAAATGGATGAATATTTACTCTTAGGAAGCCGTTCTTTAAATACATTATGTTACTCAGTTAGCTTTGAAGCGCTGTAGCAAGCCGTTCTTATTGAAATAAAGTGATTTCACAAAAAGGTAAATCGGTCCCGCCAATGGCTAGATAATACTCCTCCATCAATGAGGAGAGTTCTAAAAAACATGTACATAGTTCGGTAAAGCCTTACGAGTCATTGTATAGTGTTCACATACACAATAGAGTTCCATGCTACTGTCGCTACATACGTCGCGCATTTTTCTTCCACTACCTATAACCATTTTCTACCCTCTAACATAACAATATATTATATAGATTTTATTGATAAATGGAAAAGTTGAGAAAACCAAATTTCCAAAAAGCGTGCTACAGCGCCTTTATGTCCCTGGAGACGGGGCCAGTCTAAACAAGCGAATAATCTTATTCTTAACACTATCAGTGCCACATTTTAGTTAAATTCTTCTTAATGATATCGCAATTTAAACTGTCTAAACATGTAGTTATAGAAATGTAACGACAGAAGTAAGTATTCTATGTCATATATAAGTATCAGGATATGTAAGAGACAAATTAGGATAAAAACAACGCATACCTAAAGACTCAATGCTCATTTGTCTTCTTAATTCTTTCAAAGAAAAACCATTGGAGATCCTGTCGGTCAAAATACCTAACCGTCAGTGAAAAGACCTCAGTTATAACTGACGTGTGTTTTAACACATGGTCATGAAATGATCCTAAACGCCAAAAGAAACGTTTGTATAACTTTTTAAGTATCAAAGATAGTTGAGAAATGAATGGTTCAAAAGAAAGCTGAATACCGAGCTTTAAGCTAATAACACGTTTGTGGCAAAATGCAGCTGGATTAAGAAGTTTAAAATTGTCCGGTTTTCGACCAGGCTAGTAGTAATGTAGTGATTTAGATATCCAGAAGAAGTTGAAAGTAAACTTTTACTTTTGTGACTAGACAAAAAGGTTGTATACTTTACATCATAACCCATAAACGATGAAACATACTGTTATTGAGTAAGTTTAAGTGTGAAGGCTTATCAGGCCTATCAGCGGTGACTCCATTCTGAAGAATTCTTGTTATTCACAATATGTGTAAGAAGAAACTAAACATTAACGATTCAATGCATATATTTCTCAATTCTCCTAGTTAAAACGCGGTGCCAGTAAGTTATTGATTATTCAAATAATGAATACCTATCAAGTGCTTTCTGAATGTAAGAAACGTGTAATCGATGTACGAGCTTCCCCACCCCATTCTGGCAGTTTTCCATCCTCAAAATATATCTATATTTACTTAGAGTTCAACTCTGAAGAGAGAATAATGCAGCGAGCAGCATATTTGAAAAACTAACAGCGTGCCAGTTAGTCATTCATTATTCGAAAAACGAATAACGTGCCAGTGCTTACTAAATGTAAGAAACGTGTGCTCGACGTACGAGGTTCCCCACCACATATTGGCAGTTTTACACCCTTACTATATATTTACTTCTGAGTAATGAATAACCTGCCAGTTAGTTATTTGTTATTCGAATAACGAATAACTAATAACTAATAACATGCTAACTAAAACATAACATAACATAAGTGGCCTCTATGTTACCTTTTGATTCTGTATGACGTTCCAAAGCCAGAGAAATGTACTCTTAAGATAATTCAATTTCCATTTTGAATTATATAATTTTTGCGAATGTATATACAGGATGAAGACATTTTCTATGTAATTATCACAGGACTTGAAAACAATACTGCCCTCCATTTTGTATGAACAATAATTTTTGCGTGTAACCCAGTGAGATCTATGATGTGAATGTTTCAGATGGTTTCTTCTTAACAGGAATGAATCAGTGACAAATGGGTATGTGCACCCCCACCTTTCAATTGTATGTACGAATTTAACTGGCATTCCGTTACATCAATTTCCCCACTTAAATTCAAGACGGAAATTAAAGGCGTTATAGAACGTTATGCCCACTGAGCGTTCTCGCAAAAAGGCAAGTAAGTGTAACCAATGACTGAATAAATCCCCTAAATCAATAAAAAAAATTAGTTCTAAAATGTTTGTGGTGAATGAACATCGTTCCCCATCGAGTGGCCATTTTAATATGTTCACATGACTATTGCCTCTCGAAGGTAGGTTAAACGATACCTAAACACTCATAGATGAGTTTTAAATATGGTACAATGATGTGAGTTGTCACCCATCTTGCTGTCTGACATACACATCTACCTCCCACCATTCTCTACAAATACCGACAACCGTTTTCTATGTAAACGGCCTATCGAGTCTTTTAAGGAGATGTTTTACAATCTAATGTAAACAAATATTTATAAACTTAAAAATATAATGACAATTTGCGAAAAAATGATATACAAAAAACGTGCTACAGTGCCTTTAAAGAGCGATAAGCACGGTGAACAATGATTAAGGAGCTTTCATACTTTCAGAAATCACATGTTAATCACTCATTTGTAATACATTCATATATTTATTTATTAATTAATCTCTGCCAAACCGTTGATCTGCTGTAGAAGTGAAATTGTAAAAAGCATTTTGCGATTTTTTTCCAGAATCAAAATAAAGACGTTTTTCCGTGGAAGTGGCTAAACATAGAGGTCCGAAAAGGTGAGAGAAAAAAACCTCAAAACACATCTACACATTAGGATTCTTCTACACACCAAGTTTCATTGAGCAATGTCTTCCACTGGTCAGGAAACGGGAATTTCAACGACCTGCTATCCGGACGATTTTCAACTGTAACCAAAGTGTGCGAATAAACAGGGCCTGACTGTATTTGACTTCAAAGTGTTCGCTTTGTGGGCTCTGTGGAGCTGGAAATTTGGTGTTTCTGAAATTTGCATGCATAAAACATTTATTATTGCAACAGATCTAAAAAGTAAGCGATCCTTTTTGTCTGAACTTCCAACTAAAGAGCAACATCATTCCCAAGGATTGTCAATACAAATGAATAAACACTCCCTCAACAAATAGTCTGTATAATAACACAGAGCAAACTAATATATCTCTTTCTACTTGCAAAGCTCCATGCTTTATACCCAATTTGTCTGCTTTCATGTTACATTTCCATCTAGATGTTGTATTTTCTGTGTAGTTTTGAGACATTCTGAGACACATGTAGTACAGATCTGATTTTATGAAAACTCTAACCTTTCTTGGCTTTATTTTGAGTTAAAGAAAAACATCGCGATTTGTCATGCATTATTAATATGGTTTATGACATTGTTTTGACTTAACAAGACACTGACTTTTGTTTTTGTAATTGTTTTTGGTCGAGTTTCCGTCGGCGTTGGTGTTCCCATTGTTTCCAGAGCATAGCGCTAAAAGTACGTGACCAATCTTCACTAAATTTGGTATACAACCTCCAGAAGTGGTTTCAGATTTGTTAATTGTTTTATTTTGTTTCCATGGTAACAATTTGGACTTTGTCCTTTTAAAGGGTAGAGTTTGTTTTCGGAGCAGATCTCCATAACTGTATAACCTATCCTCACCAAACTGTGTACACTACCTCCCCATATCATGTATATGTGCCTTTTTGAACTTTATTTTTATTTATTTTTTTTGTTTCCATGGCTACAATTTGGACATTGTCTTCTAGAAGGGTAATAGCTGATATTTAATTTCGGGAAGGGGAAGACATCTGTTTTCATGAGTAAAATCACCATCTAGATTACTTAGGGAGAAGCAGCTACACCAGTGAACATTCAAGAAGTGAGGTAATTATCGAATAGACAATAATCACTGTGTCCGACATTATCATCGTTATTTTAAAAACAAATAAACATATCCTTATATCCTATATACATAGAAAAAAACAAATTTTGTTATGTCGGTTTCACTTCGAGCTGTTCATTATTTACGCTTTGTGTGTTGCAGTTACACAATTTATGTCATGCTTTGAACACATTTTTTATCTTTCACAGTTTCTGATAAACGATCCCTGCAGTTGTGAACAACACGCATTAACTTCTACTTTGGTAGTATTTCATTATCTGTACATCAAAGAGTTTACTGTCTGGTAATAATAGTTAGTCATCGTTAAATATCCATTACAACGTTGGTGTTATGATCAGTTCAAAGAAATAATTACCCAAGATTTAATTTAAACCTTTCATCTCCTATTGGATCCGACATAACGGATGTTGAACCATGGCATAGGGTAATAATTCAATCGAATTTAAATCCTAGTCTGCCCTTTGGGCAACGAGCTGTAAAACAAGCGTTTTTTTTGCAATATATCATAATAAACCCAATATATTGCTTTTAAATCGTGAATGTGATATTTGTGAAAAAGTTGGAAATTAGTTTTCAGTTTCGTTTTCGAGTAAATATTGAAAACGTGACATTCACAAGGAGGAATGCCAATGATACAATAAAGGTATTGGATACGTGAGAGATGTATACAGAAAGACATAAGTAACTAAATTTCAAGGCTGTCAATCTTTGCAATATACCGAGTCTCTTTGACTAAGAAGTTCGTTATGTTTCTGAACTAAATATATCTGATCATAGATTTGTAAATATGTTTTCCCAAGTGTAGTTATTCCTGTCCAAGAGTTCGCGCTGTATTAACGTTGCATATGCGTTCAACACACTGGTTTCTCCAGAGAAGATAAAGTAAAGTACATAATATTACAAGGTTTCTTTTCATATCCTTTCTACTTGAAGACTCTATTCCAACAGTGATTGGTGCCATGTACTAATTTAACCCTTTGAAGAATACAGAAGGTCAACGGTTTGTAACTTGGTAAGGCCATATATGTACAAAATCATATTTCAACGAAATAACATACAACCAACGGTTTCCCTGAGTACTGAAGATTGACCATTCTCATTAACATTGAGCATTTACCACACTCATAGCTTGACCCGCTAGAGCAGAATGCACATAGAATGTTACTTAATAATTCGAAATAACAGCCCATGATCGTCTACTTTATTTCAAAGTGTGTTCAATGATAGTAGCCTCCCTTTTCTACGATACAAATAGTTAATGTAGCTGTTGATGATGATGTGTTTGGATTCAAATACACTGATACAGCAGCATGACAGCCAAAGGGTAATTCAAGAAAGTCTCCCAATACGACTCCTGGCGACCGCCTCTGCTGGTGATGTGATGCCTTGTGTGTCCGATATCTAAATTTCGAAAACGCTTTTGATATTTCCTAATTTGAGTTAGTAAAATGCAGGCACACAGGTACACATATTTTCATCATACACAACTGGTATTCATATTATGGGTATGGCCGTGATCACTTGGAATGTGTAGCTAGCAGCCCCGACTAAGTTTCGTTCATTGGATCTACTCAGTTTCCCCCTTGCTTGCCTTCCCTAAAGCTATAATGTTTGTGTCCCCCACCGTTCAATCAAGAAAACAATTTGGCAAACAAGACCAGGAACTTCTGTTTTGTATGTAGTCTTACCAATCTGGTCATACATGTATTACTGAACTTCTTAGAAGGAATTGAAGTTTTCTTTGCATGGTTTTGCCCCCGGAAGAATTTCTCATTGACATGATTGACAAACAAATAGTAGAACTTTATTTCAAAATTTAAGGCCTAATGGCTTCGAGTACAATCATTTAAAACAGCATTTTGCGGATTGAGGAATGTACACATAATTATAGTAAGTATTTCATACAGAGAGGCTGCGTTTCGGAAAGATTGCATCAGACTTCAAATTAAGTACACTTGTTGTTCCAAGTTGTTGGAATTTCTCTCTTTTCTTGTTTGCAAAAATTGTTTATTGATTGAACGTGGAAATTTGGGGTGGAATAAGACAAATGGATGGTGGTGTAAGAGACTTGGTATAAGTTACCTTTCCTTTCCTTAAAATAGTCTTTGACAGCATGCATGTTACAAAACTGAATGCAAAGTAATGCTTGAAACTGGAGGCATTGACACATATCTGCCATGTTGATGTAAACAGTGGATTCACATAAAAAATGCCCGCAGAGAGGGGGCTTATCTCACAGAGACATGACTGCCAACATTGCTCGAGGCCTTCTTCGAATTCAATGTCTATTCAAGACGTTAGACCATAGCCGTGCAGAAGCAGCGGAAGATTAGTCCCCTTGTATCATACAGTTCCGGGCAGTGCTTGCATCATGAAGTGTTAGAAAAAAACATACCGAGAGCTCACTATGGACTCTCATTATCATAACCATAGCACTCATCAGTTTTTGGCTTCAGGCAGTTTCAATTAACTGAGATATCAAAGATGTTTGTTTGGATGATGAAAAGAAATATTTTAATGGTTCCTTCTTTTTCCACAGAACTGAAAACGTATTTGCTTCAGGATAGAAATCAGTCGTTTGTGAATTCAAAATAAACCGGTACCTTAAACAAACCTGACTTTCATATCTTCCAATTTTCATTTGTTTGTTCTGTTACAGATTGTTACAAACATAGACAACTAAGAAAGCTACTGAAACCAGCGACACATAGTTGGTTTAGTCTCCTGACAACACTTCACATTGATCTTAGACATTCATTGTAGTTCCTCAAACATTAGCTACCAGCAATTTTCATGAAAAGGCTACAATTTCTGAACATTATAAAGATAACTGAGTTTTGTTTTGGAAAAATATAACTGCCAAGTTTTGAAATGAGAGTTCAGTATTTGTGGACCATAACCCTGATTTGTTCTTATAAAGCACAGAAATATCCACGTTGTAGACTCGGGTTGCTTCAAACATTACTGCCCTGGTCTAACCTTAGCTGCCCTGGCACACGAAGGTCACCTCCTGCATATATAACACCAGGTACTCAGGTACTGTTGGATGAACAGAACACTTGCCTAAGATAGATTATCAGTATTGTGACGTTAAAACTCAAAATAGTTTAATTGTCATAATGGAACCACTCGTCGGAAGTAAATGTGTTCCCAATCAAGTTCACTAGTATTGTATAGAGTCCAAATTTGTATACAAGTGTCGATTATGATGGTGAAAGTACCTATTGATGCAAGAGAAATATACAGTTAGCTATCGAAATGGTAATTTGTTAAAATATTAAAATGTGCAAGATTAAATCCCAATTCATATTATAATGCATGATACATGCACATAAATTAGAACATTTACTCCCATCCCCACCATATAACGGCCGTTATTATCTCTCGCCACAAAGTGGGAGGGGAATATAGGTTTGGGCTCCGTCCGTCCGTCCGAGATCAAAGGGACAGTTTTTCTCATCAACCGTTTAAGATAGGATTACCAAATTTGGTGTGTGGCATGGGGACGAGGATCACCACCTTTCCCAGAGTCTGCTTCGGATTCGCCAGTGCCGTCCGCTTAATTGACGCGGATCAAGCTGCGGCATTGAGGAGCCTTCCGAGCAGCCGGATCCTGAAAATACCCAACTGGGAGTAATGGACTCTAGCTAAGTTTCGAAACGATGCTGTGCGGTATGTGTATAGGCCAGAGTTCCGACCTAGACCCAGTCTTCCACCCAGCCGGAGGAAGTAGCTGCCCACCGGTGACCGGAGCCTATAAATTGGGAGGGATGTGGTGATCGGCAGCGACTGCCGTGTCTACGGGAGTACCCGACCAGCCAGGAGCCGGAATGAAGCCCTGCGCCTCAGCAGTTCTGTTACAGCCATACGCTTATTAAGTTGAGTTTTACCTCCTTTTCCATTTGGCCAGTACTGAGTGCCCTATAGAACTATAGCCTAAGTTGACAGTTAGTGACAGGGGTTCACAACACCATTTATGCAATAACTTTATACCATATTGCATTTAACATTGTAAATTTAATTTTAGACTTAAAGAGGAGGTGATGGGAGCAGGAGGAGAGGGACATCTGCATCGCATTCCATGTCCATATTAAAGATAAAAGAAACCAACCTTCCGAAGAGATAACGTCAGCCAAAAGAAAGTTCACCAGCTAAAAAGACATTCAGAAGCAGCTGTAAGGACAAAGATAAACAACATTCTGTTGGGGAAATCAAAATTCAGATATTGACTGTACATTCCATCTTGTCATAAATAGCAATTGAGAAATTATGAGAAAGTTTTTCATCTTATATAACATTAAATAACTAAGTTTAATTATCTTTGTGTCAAAAAAGTTAAGAACCGTTTTAAACGTTCTGGAGGCAGCTTTGTCTTGTCTTAACAAACAGTCGCATCGGCAACATCAGCAAAATCGACTGTGCCCTGAATCTCCCCTAAAAGAAACTGCTTGTCTAGTCTAATACTCAACATACAAGATTCGGGCAGCACCTCCCGGCTGACTGCTCCAAACTTCACATTTAAGTGTCACCTTGGTAGATAGCCCCGAAAATGTGTACTGCACCTCCCGGCCGACTGCTCCAAACTCAAATCTAAAATGTCACAATGGTATATAGATAGCAAAGACAATTTTGGCAATGTTCGCTCAACGGGAAATGCACTCGCATACATTCGATTAACATATCTTTTTATTGATTCAGGATTATTATTTACTCATTGTTAACACTCATTTACATGTTCGTAAGAGCACTTCATTTCAGTAAGAATGGTTTGTCACCCAATGACGGAAAGAAGATTTTAACGTATTTTCATTAATTTCGTGACTTCAGTAATAAACAGGACATTATACATGTGTGATTGTCTATGTCACCGCGTTAAACATTCTATCACAGTGAGACCCCTTTTATCCGTAGGATTTGGTTACAGTTAAAAATAATCCGAAAAGCTATGTGTTGCGGCCAAGTGAATAATAAATTGCATAGAAATGCATAGAGAATATTTGAAATACTACCGTGCGGATCGACGGGTTTCTTATGTATTTATGTATTCAGGATAATTTAGAAGTTATGCAAAACACAAAGTGTGAGCGGCATGCCCCGTGGTTATATGTTTTTCCACTGATACATGCACTAAGGGATTCTCTTTTACAAAATTAAACAGTGTTCTTCAGTTATGATAAGTAGAACCTGACAAGAAGATCCTGTGATGTTTAAGACAACTAGAACTATAGGTTCAATATTGAGATCCACCATTATGCCAATTAACACAAACATGTGTTCCTGCGAAAGGATATTTGATGTAATTAATTTCCGGATTCCCGGAACAAGTTTGAATTCATATATGTCAGAGTTTAGCCATATATCAATTCTTTCAAAGCAGATTTATAAACATGGCTGACATATCACTTCATCTAAAGTTGTGATTGTCAGGATCTATTTTTCACAAAATCCTATCGGGAACAGTTGATTGTGTGGCTAGACGTACACTGTCAGATGGGTTGAGACTGTAAGGTTTTATAGTCAACATAATCTAACTTTCCTGTCATTCATTGAGGGTTCTGCTCTTGTTGAGGACTTTTTGCATGTCCTTGAGCATTAATTTTACTTGAGGCTAAGAAAATGGCAACTCTGAATTGACTTGTCGACTCATCAGTTATTTTACGTCTGAATGTGTTCGTTAAGGACCTCAATGAAAAGAATTAATTTTCAACCAGACAATGATGGACGTGAATTGATTGTTCTGATGTTTTCTCTGATTGTGATAAATGATATTAAAATCAATAGCTTGTCTGACCATTATTTGACATCAAATCAAGTTGTTCCTGCCACAAGTCAGGATAATAGGAGTACTCTCATTAGGATCGTTACTTCAAATGAGAGAAATCATTAGATATGTAATGGAAGATATGGGATTTTCATACCTTAACCTTTTAAAAACTTGTCATCTAGTTGAATTAAAAGAAGATAAATCCTTTTTTAGACATATGTTAATTGCAGCAACAAATATGATGCAGTTAAAAGCACAGTCAAATGTTGCAATAAAGATCTAGAAACGTTACCAACTTTTCTCGAAAAACATTCAGCTCTTTAAATTGCCTTTGAGAGTTTTTTTTAGCATGTCATTTGGAAAGTTGCTTCACTTACAGAAGGCCTGTTGTTTAACACATGTCATCCTCTTCCTCGTTTCTTGATCGAGGATTATCAGATAGAGAACGTCTTTTTCGTATTGCTTGGTTGAATTCATAGGGATAAGTTGAATATCTGCAGCGCGTGTTTTCTTTGGATGTTGACAGACATATATATGTTTACTTATAAACATTATATATTAGATTATATATATATTAGACAACACTGAAAACATGACATGGGAGACTTACAATTTGCAATATTTCCTTGGGTAAGTGGCTTTATTGAAAATGTGCCTCCGTCGACTCAGCAATATAAATGGGTACCTGGTTGTGGTTGTGTTTGAAGTGGGCGTCTACCGAGATCAACGTCAGCTTGAGTTAGACGAGGGTAATACTGGTAGCATTTGAGCATACACTAATAGTAGGGAAAGTGCAAAGTGTTTAATTCGGACATGTTTTCTGAGAAACATAAGTCAACCAAATTGTGCTTGTGAGTGCTTCTGACTATACACTTTAATGAGTACGAAATCCAGTTCTGAAATATATTTTTACGGAGTTATGGCCCTTGAAATGAAATTGAAATTAAACTTTGTACCAAAACCGCTGTGATGCTCCAAAGGGGACAAGCTTTCTCCGAAACTATTACATCTAGGTTAATCGCATTTAACGTGCAGATATACTCGAGTTTGATGGCCAGTTCCGAAAAAGTATTTTACGGAGTTATTGCCCTTGAATCTGCAATTGAACAAGGTACAAATTACCTCTGCTTCGATGGGAACAATTAAGTTTCATGAAAAATATTACATCTTGTGAAATATTGTTAAATCAAAGCCTATTTATAACAAATGTAATGTGATAAAAAGTATGATGCTTGAATCTGTTATTAACATAGTTAACGTACATGTATATAATGCACAAATGACGGATAGCAGATGACGGGCCTAGAGACATGCTCACTTTTTTCTTGTTTCATGTTTCACTCGATCCTCACGGCATACGCACTTGTCACCATAAAAAACACCATAGAGACACCCACAAAAAAAAGTCACATGCTAACTTGGACTCATTCTTTGCTCAATTTTGCTAAACATTTGTCACACAATAGTCACTAATCGTTCAGTATTGTTTCTGTCAGTTTCTTTACAGTAAGTTGGGAATGATCAAAACTACATACATCGATTAATAAATCTTTCTTCTTCTTACCGAGGGTCACCTATCTGTTTGAAGTGTTTTTATCTCAAGTTTTAATTAACCACAGGATACCTTGAAACGACAGTACTACAGTTTTCAGAGATTTTTATAGTACTTAGATATCTGTGAAATCTACTTCAATAACGAGACACGAGTCAAAGAGGGCAAAAGGCGGAAAGGAGTTAAATCTGACATAATTTAAGTCGAGAGTTGTAAAGAATCAATATTAACGACAAAATCAACATCCTCCGCAGAATTGAATCTATTTCAGCAATCAGGAATAAATCCATGTTATCTGAGTGATTTTTTGTCATTGCAAAATATACTGAAACTAACGACGAATAATCAAGGTGTGATAATTATCCGTAAATGGAATATACATTTTCTTAGACAGCAGGGATGTCAAAATATAATTTTATTAATTAAGTATTTCCGTATTGGCGCAGTTACAGATCCGGGGTCCGTTGTATTATATATACAACGGACCGAGAACCTGTAACTCGGCCAATACGGAAACACTTAAATAATGACAATTTTATTAATTGACCTCTTTTCATTATATTTGGACAACACTAAACATCTCATTTATATTGGAATAATAATTATAATCAAGATTGGTGAACAGATATCATGGGTCAAAGTTCTGAAGCGACAGCTTAAAGCTTTCACCAAATGTGCCACTGCGCATGCTCAGACTCATATTGGCTAAGTTTGTCTCGTATTGGCCCAGTTTGTCCGTATTGGCCCAGTTGTCGAATCATATGGTCTAGGCCGTAAATACCGTATACGTGCCATAACATTGATAGTTGATTAATAATTGTTGTTGATAAGTCGGAGCTGCTATCAGTTTTTGCGGAGTTTCTATCGCCGCCGCCGTTTTGTATTGGCTATTACTTTTTTCCTAGAAGGTTTGAGAACTCATATACATAACTTCTTACTTATACCCCTGGGGAATTTTTTTTACATGTTCACATGCAAGGTCAAAGGTCAAGGTCACGAGTTATGAATTCGCTAACAAATTCCTTGTAAACACGATAATTTAAAAAATATTTGTGCTATCAATCTCTTCTTTGGTGTATATCAACCATGGAGAAAGGCCAAGATTTGAAAAGGTTTTCGCCAAGGTCCGTCAAAGGTCAAGGTGACAACGAGGTCACGACTTAAGCATGCTTTTGCCAAAATGTCTTATTTTAACTATTAACACTTTGAATAATTACATGCTTGTTATATACAATGAAAAGTTATCATTGATTGTGTGACCTTGAATATATCAAAGGTCATGGTCACACGATAGGGTCAAGGTCACCAGTTCTGAAATCGCTAAATAACTTTTTTCCTAGAAGGTATCAACACCTCATATACATATCTTCTATCTTGTACACCTGGTGAATGCACATTCAAGGTCAAAGGTCAAGGTCACGAGTTCTGAAATAGCTAACAAATTCCTTGTAAACACGATAATTTAAAAACTATTTGTGCTATCAAGCTCTTCTTTGGTGTATATCAACTATGGAGAAAGGCCAAGATTTGAAAAGGTTTTCGCCAATGTCCGTCAAAGGTCAAGGTGACAACGAGGTCACGACTTAAGCATGCTTTTGCCAAAATGTCTTATTTTAACTATTAACACTTTGAATCATTACATGCTTGTTATATACAATGAAAAGTTATCATTGATTGTGTGACCTTGAATATATCAAAGGTCATGGTCACACGATAGGGTCAAGGTCACCAGTTCTGAAATCGCTAAATAACTTTTTTCCAAGAAGGTATTAACACCTCATATACATATCTTCTATCTTATACACCTGGTGAATGATTTTGACATGTTCACATTCAAGGTCAAGGGCATGAGTTCTGAAATTGCTAAAAAAAATCCTTGTAAACATGATAACTTGAAAAATATTTGTGCTATCAGGCACTTATTTGGTTTGTATCAACTATGGAGAAAGGCCAAGATTTGAAAAGGTTTTCGCTAACATCCGTCAAAGGTCAAGGTCAAAGCGAAGTAACAACTTGAGCATGCATTTGCAAACATGCCTTATTTCAACTTTTAACACCTTGAATCATCACATGATTGTTATAGACAATAAAAAGTTGTCATTGTCACATTGAAGGTCAAGGTCACGAGATATGGTCATGCTGACCAGTTCTGAAATCACTAAGTAAATTTTGTCCATGAAGATATTAACACCTCCAGTCTGATTAAAATTGACGGTTTTCCGTGGAATAAAAAATGCAAAATAGTGCATCTACCGGGATACGAACTCGTTCGTGGGTTTCCACGCCAAACCGTCTGAAAGCACCCCGTACACTAGCGTGTTCGGGCGCAATTCAGCTAGCCAATCAAAAGATGCGCAACAAATGCTTTCGGTGCGAGAAACTAGGGGCAGATAACTCCAAACAGCTATCCTTTTGTCTGTTCCGAATGCTTTCAAAACCGCAACCGTTTAAATACTATGATGTGATTGGTCAGCTATTTGACTGGGTTTTGGCTGCGCTAAACTGGTTCTGAACACACGCCTATACGGGGTGTTCTCAGACCTTGTGGCGAGGAATCTACAGAACCTGTTCATATCCCGGCAGATGCAAAATTTTGCAAATTTTATTCCTCGGAACAAGGTCGATTTCAATCAGACTGTTAACACCTCATATAGATAGCTTAATTTCTTTCTTATAAACCTGGTGAATGATTTTGATTTTGACAAGGTCAAAGGTCAAAGTCATGAGTTCTGAAATCATTACAACAATCCTTGTAAACATGATAACTTCAAACTTTGTTTCTGCTATTGACTCTTATTTGGTATATATGAACTATGGAGAATGACAGATTTTAGGGTCAAGGTCACAGCTAGGTCAGAACTTAAACATGCTTTTGTTAATACGCCGTAGTTTAACTATGGACTATGAGTCATTGCATGATTGTTATACACGATGAAAAGTGATCACTGATGGTGTGACCTTGAAGGTCAAAGGTCAAGGTCATGAGATATAGGTTAAGGCCACGTTAATCCTTTGATCAAATTTTGAAAGAAGAAATAGGTTTTAAGAACAAACTTGTGAAAAGTGACCCCAGTGATGATTAGTAATAACTCGAATAATGAAACAAAATTTGTTAAAAAGAATTCCCATTTTATTGATGCTGATGAGAAGGCGGAACAGGGAAAGGCGAGACCCTAAGTTTCGGAGCTGCTCTGCTTTTGCGGTGTCCCGCAAACGCTAATCTAGTTACTCACTAGTCCGCTGAATATCTCAGTGTTTAATAAATCTATAATGCTATTACAAATTATGTAAAATTGTATTACATTGTGCTGGTGATTAGGTCATTCAATATCATGATCCGAATTGTATTTGACCTCATTTATTGGTACACTATTGGTCGATCAGCAATAAATATGTAATACTGTCTTGGTAACAACATATTCAATGAGGTATGATATAGTGTATGAGATTCGTAGACGTTGGAAGACTGGAATGTGGTAGTTGATTCAAACAAACACGTGATTTAAAACCAAATCCACTTAACAAAGCTTCTACCCCTTTATATTATATTTACCACATCAGTCTGTTTGCGATACACTACCTATCAAGGACTGTTTTATAATGATTGCATTTTAATGTATTGTTTTCAACATCTCAAACATAATGAACGGTTCGCTCCCAATACTGAATGGTCTCACAGTTGTCAGTCCTCACTATATCATAAACAATGCAGACATAAATGTCTGGACACAATGACTTTATAACAATTTGTGTGTCCGTAATAACAAACTCTGGACTCAAAGTTGTTTTTGTAGTATTTGCGTCCTCATTGAGGGACTCACAATAGCTTGTGGTAGCGTGTCCTTGGACTCATATATCAAATCACTGTATCACTGCAAACCCCATCAAAATCTGAATAAAGGAATTCAAATGTTTGGTATTAATTGTGACTTGAAATCATATCATACTTCTTTGAAAATGTTTTAACTGACATAACTGCAAAGCATAACGTAATACAAGAGTCTATGGTCATTATCGTTTTATGCTCAATTTTACAAATATTATACCCTTATATGTCAGAATGACTATTCTATCCGACAGCATATTAACCAGATGCTTTAAAATATGTGCTGTGAGTTTGCTTAAATAAGTTATTTAAAAGATATGAAAACGTCTCAAACATTTGACAAAGAAAACGTCGTTATTCGGACTAATAAGGAGCGCCGTGGACCTTGAATTTGTTTTGACACCCTTTGGAGTCATGGGAGACTACCATCGTACATGTTTTCTTTCTTTATTTACAAGTTATCAAAGATTAAAGCGACTTCGTTATTCTTCTTAATGGTGTTATCATTGTGCTAGGTACATGGTCTGTACAATATAGATTGATAGCTCTTACAATTCAGATACATAAAGCTTGCATGATTGCGACAATCTAGTGTCACTCAGAGTATTACGATATGTTTTGTAGATCTAAGTAAGTAAGTATGTAAGTATGTTCTTACGTTGATGGTCGCTAGTGATACTTTTACCATGTCAGACCCCCTCTCAATTGTACCACTTCAGTCTTTCTTCTCGTCTTTCAATTTCAAAAGAGATCGGGACCAGGCACTCAGGCACTAAAACTCATCGCTATATAACACCATATATCATTCCAATATCGTAGACTCTACTTAGTCAATATTACTGTACTATATCCTATATATATACTATACTAGACATTAATTTCGTCTATTTCAGGTCAGTTGTGTTTGCCATTTTGTTAACTCAAGACGGAGACATAAAAAGTCAATTTACAGTCGGCTTAGAGCATTTAAGGTGTGAGCTACCCCATAAAGGTTTTAACTGAGGCTGGAAGATCCTGATGTATTGTTACGATTTCAGCTGGTCAAATTAATGTGAACTTATAAAATAAGTCTCGGTTGTTCGCTTAGCCATAAGGCTAACAAAGCTAGGGCATCTTTGGGTTCATGCGTTTTCCTTTACATCTAAGTATGCATATGGTATTTGACAAATTGTACTGCAATATGAAATAATATAATCAATAATATAATGAGAAATATATTTTTTTAAATGTAAACAATTTGTAAAATGATAATATACTATTAGAATTCAATAAACTTACGGGCATTAGCCATTTGTGTATAGTTGTGACATTTGAAATCTTTCTAATGGTGATTGAATACCAGATCTGGCTGGTAAGTGTTCATTTCAGTAACATGTAAATGAGAGTGCTCCTCAATTTCTCATGTACGATACAGTTTATTTGTTATTGTCAATGAATGTTATTGTTTCTGAAGATTCTGTGTCTAATTGAACCAGAAATATACCCTTATAATGCATTTAGATTTGTAAAATGATCACCATAAAATGTTGGAACACTTTAATTATTTTCAAAACCGTTAGAAGATGTTTCATTTGTTAAATTAGTTTGTGATTTCTCTATGGTAACTCAAGCATGTAGGTCATGATAATGAATAATAAATAAGCCTAACTTTATTATTCATACCAACATTAGAACAATCGCCAAGGTTGGGATTGGCATATATGAGGTAGTACTTTTTTACCTTGATAACACTTGTCAACGTAAAATGTGTGTAGTTGTGGTTTAATGAATTAGTATGTTAATGAAGGATTTTATGCACAGGCGAAGAAGTTAATTTTGAAAAGTATAAATTTCATATGGTTTATCGAATCAATATCTATACAAGATATGTAAAACGTCCTTAACATGTGGCGGAATCACAAATTTGCAAGACTAATACATCAAATGTTTCAATCAACAATAACTCCAGCAAGCAGAAAAGTGGTAAATGCTGAAAGAATAACCCTCACTGAAGTTAATAGCATGGAAAACAGTAAAGAGGATTTGCATAACTGCACACACGACATTCGTTTGTCCACAGGGTCCTTTTTCCATGTGAACAGTTCTATCTGGTAATGAAGTATATCATTTGATTAGGTTCAATTAATCGTAACCCTATGGACGTAAAATTAATCAGATGAATGTCTTATGATGCACATTCGTTGTTTGTTTATTGATCATGTACGGCTGCATTACACAATTGCATAAGCCACACATACTCTGCTCGAAGCAAATATTTTAATATACACAAAGTTGTCGACTCCTACTTTCTTCAAGTTTCAATCATTTATTCAAATGAGTATACAAAGTTATACTAGCGACGATTTCCTCTTGCATTTTTCAACTTTATCGACCTTAAGAATTTATAGTAATTCCCAGCAGTTATTATGACTGATCTATAAAAAAAACAGACTGCAACATTTGTTAGAAAAATATCCCTGCTTTCAAAACAGCCTATAGCAGGGGAGGAATATATTAAAAGTATGCAGAATCATGCACTTTGTGACCAGTTCTTGAAATTGTGCATGATGATAGGTACGGGTACAAGGTTTTCAGAAACCATCGCAAACAATGTGAGGTCGCCCTCTGGGTGGCCTGTTTGCACAAATCCAAGATGGCCGCCGCAAAAAAATTAATGGTATATGCAACTGTGTTTGTAATCATTTCAAATGTGTCATGTTATATATCAAATGAAAGCTCTAAGTACAGGACTTCTAATAATGTAAAGTTTAATAGGGTTGTAACGTTTAATAGGGTTAAGTCCTTTCAAATTTGTACTATTTTAAGAAAATGTTCGAAAATATATGAAAATTGTTATTGACATCCAAATCTTCATGTATGCTACAATTAGCATTGATATATATATATTTAATCCATGAATAATTGTTTTTAAAACAACAAATTGTTGTTTTTTGGGGGTTTTTTTTAAACAAAATAAGAAACATTCATCTGAGGTCCTTAAATTTGTAATTGACTGGCGTATGTTGTCCTCCACGTAGTACAGGAAGTGCACTCATTGTTCCAAAACAAGGTCACACATGACATTTCAAGGTCAATTGTAAGGTCAAAGGTCATATTCTAGGGCATTTAAGGGGGAATTATTGTCGGAACTTCTTTTCATTTTAATATTTCAGTGTATACAAATTACTAACACAAAATTGCAAATTTGCATTAAATTGAAATACAAGTGGTATCCTAACAATATACCTTACATGTCAAATCATTCCAATGTATGGTGATTCTGAGCAAAAATTACGTGATTTAAGTCTCTTCCACTGGCAAAACTTTCTAGTTCTCCACAGACACTGTAGTCTTCTCCTTGTTGTATACGAAACCATTGACCATCACATACTAGTCTTTTATGGTGTCATGTTTCGCAATAAAGCCATAAAGCCATAATAGAAGTAACTTTATCTAGTGATTTTGATCCAAATCATACAACTAACGCAATCTCATCATACTTGTAAGGTTTTTTTGAAATTCTAATATATATTTTTGTTTTTCAACTTCGTTGCTTCACTTGCTCCAAATTTGCAAGACTAAATTATCAAATGTTTCAATCAAACATGAATGTGCCGACTAGTCAACTCCAGCAAGCAGCAAAGCAATAAAGGCTTATGGTGTAACCCAAGTTAATAGCATTGAAACGGTGAAGAAGATTCGCATAATTTCACACAAGGCATGTGTATGTCCACTGGGTTCTTTTTCAGCGTCAATTACAGTTATATCTGGTAATGAAAGTAGACCATTCGATTAAGTTAAATTCGTTGTTCACTTAAAGAACATAAACTGACTTGGGTACAAAATAATTAGATGTATGCCTCGTGATGCACATTCAATTGATTAAAGCCATAAAGTGACAAATGAAACCAAAGTTTCTTTATTAGTCAATTTATCGTTAAAATAGTAATACGAATTGTCTTAAATTGCATAAGAAACTATATTACAGTTTGAATCACCCATAAATAATACACGTTGTCAATTGAAATTGGAAATACAATACTATCTTAAATCAAACACACTATTCACTATTGATTTTTCAAATATTTAATACCAGATAACACCTCAAGAACTTTTGATGAGACTTTTCATTCTTGGCATTCACAAATACAAGTAACTTTATCCAGTGATTTTGATCCAAATCATTAAGTAACACAATCTCATCACACTTTTAAGGTTTTTTATTCAAATTCTAATTTACCTAGGCATATTTATTTTTCATTTGGATACCAAAGAAAGGAGAAAACATGTGTAAGATAGACAATACAAATACAACAATAATTAAACTACACAAACTCCCTCGTTTGCTTCAGCTGAACACATCTGGGATACTGAAGTGTTTTTTTAGAAAATGCTATCCTATATTTGACAATGGAAAGAGAGAGGGAGAGAGAGATTATTAAAAGATTTAATCTTTTACATAATCACTGTCAAGAAAGCAATTTTGATCTTGCCTTGGGTGGTAAAATTTAACATTTAGATCAGTAAAAAACTACATCATTATTCAAATGAATGTTTGATAGCAATCATGCTAATGCATATTTGCGTTTTTGCGATGTCTCCATAATGGAAGTAGGAATGTTATAAGCACTTTAAAGACAGCTGGCACCAATACGTCACCACTGTTTTTCACTCTCCTGACTGTGAAGTCGTCTTAGACACGGTCAGAAGCCATATATTAAAGAATACAGATTGTTGATATTCTATAGTGCATACTGCTACACAATCACCCTAAGGCATTAGAAGATTGCATGCGTACTTCAATTTTCGGACAAACTTGATTACAGTTTTAATCACCCATATTTCACGGTTACCAATTGCATAAAACTTTTGAAATTGGAAATATAATCTTATCTCATAGCATAATCAGTATTCACTATTGATTTTTTGAAATTCAATGTTTTCTATACAAGATTACACTTCAGGCGCTTTTTTTCAATTCTTAATTTAATCTAATCTATCTGGGTATATTGGTTTTCCTTTAATGACGAGAAACAATTGTGAGATACATCAAAACACATTTAACGAAATTCACATCAAATTAAACTTAATAACATGTCTCGTTTGCATGAACTGTATATTACATTTAGTTGTTTTACTTAAAAATACAATGTTGTAATAACCTGCTCCATCCGTTATTTATCTGTGCACATAGTACAGTACCTATATAGCGGATTTTGAATGGCCATCTACATGTATGAAATAACATATTTAGATCATCTGACCTCACATCCCTATGGGCTTATGGCATGGCATGGCGACAGGGTATCTCTTATGGACAATATTGAGGTTTTTAAGCTGAAATTACTAATTTGGTGACCGACTATTTACTGCTTGCAGTTACGAAAATGCATTTAATACAGAAAGACCCCTCAAGGATTTCGAAATTTGATGAGTACATAGGAACATAATGAACAATACTTTTGTGACAAAAAATATCACAAATAACCTCATAAATAGTCCTGCAGTATATGGAACACAACATAACATAAAGCATACTATTTCCAGAAAAGAATAATGATTTTGTTCATCCGGCAAATGGTCCCTCAAGGGTTACCTTGAAACCTGCCAATGATTTCAAACAAAAAGTGCTTTGCAAATAGCTCAGACTATCAGATAGAATGACAAAGTATGTTTTAAAATCATTATTCTTGGAATGGAATGACAAGTCACCATTTCCGACCCGGAACCACAGGTTATTATCCAGTAATGCAAACAAAAGCTGTATCCATTACTCAGACTTTATAAATCAACTAAAATCTTCATCAGAAAAACGGTGTCAACATCCCGTGTAAAGATATACAGCCCATTATAGAAATGAGCATCACCGATCAATCAATGTGAGCACAATCCAGTCATAGCCTACACTGATGCATGTCATGTACATTCATCTTACTTCGATAACGCATTTGGATGTGACATGCTTTGGCTTAGGGTTACACCATGTGGGAAACCAATTTGATCATACATGTAGCTTCCAATCGACTGCCAGCAGCAAATTGACGGCGACTGATGCAGGACACAACTATGGAAGGGGATTTGTGCCAGAAATGAAGACATGTTGACTTGTAACTTGTAAAGTGTAACATGTCGTTCTCAACCATACAAGTCTCGAAAAGACAAGTCCAACCATGCAAAACTAACATTTTAATCCTGTCAATCGTAACTTTCCATTCTCAACTTTACAAAGTTGAAATGTTATTCTAGAAATCGTCAAAGTCGAAAAGTCAACTTGTCATTTTTAATTATTAAATCTAAATAATATACACATTTTGTAATGTTACAAGTTACGTTTGACAAATGAAAAATGGAAAATGAAGAGTAGCAAAGTCAGCTTTGTAAAACCTACTTTAACATTTCGAGACTGACATGACTTGCATAGTTACGATTGCAATGTTTCAAATCACATCTCTACACGATATCGCATTGACCATATTTGGAATATTACGGAAATTAGCGGAAAGGAACGAATAATCCCGATCCGATAAACACAATGTTCAACAATCACTTCTCCCTTGGCAAGCATCTCCCAACACATATTTTAAAGTTGCATTCTAGTTTTCCCATTATTAGCATACTGTTGACAAAAGCACATTGACTAAAACATTAAAAGACACCATCGCATTTTACTGTGGAGGAAACAACTGCCCGCCCGAACGCCCGAGATGCGGTTATTTCTGTTGCGAGCTGGCAAAAAGTAAACCTTACTGTCTCACACCAGCCCGATGGTCGGGCACATATTTAATGTCACATTGTGTAATTATTACCTCTTATCTGTGCTGAAATTCATTTTCTGATTTTGAAACAAAGCAAGCAGGAATATCTTGTTCAAATAGAAATGGAACGTAATTTATATTGCTCTCGTTTCAATCAGGCATACTAATAATATATATATTTAGATTGATCATATGGACAGAATAAAGTAACTATATATATATATGTACAAAAAGTCAAATGTCCATGTGTATGGCTGCTTCAAATTATCAAAAAATTAAAAACATAACGCCGAGTTTCTTTCTCCTACCGGTTTCTTTTCCTATCAGGGAGAATATGTATGTATGTATATATATAGATTTCTAACAAATTTTAAAGGCAGCATTACTGGTCACTATAATGTTTGTCAGGGACGGATCCAAGAATTTTGCAAGCAAAATGCAACAAAATCAACATAAATAATTGAACACATTTAGAAAAAAGTTGTCTATTCATTTAGTATTCAGTTCTAAATAACACACTTTTAAGAAATATGCTTCCTGGTCAAGATTAATATATATGTATTTTGTGATGTTATACTATTGTAATGTATGCTTTGTTTGTTTCTTTATACAATACACAAGATTTTATATACAAGATAGTTCGAGTAAATCCTTTCTTGCTATACACGCAGTTGTATATGTATAAACTAAAACACTCCAAATCCAGATCATTGTATTTTGAATCAGTGACGTATTCCCATTTAAGTTAGTTTATCAAAATGTGTGAGTCAAGTATTAGATCGTACATTTTCTTGTGACCCAGAAGGGTGTTGAAATTTTTAAATTAAAAAAAAAACAGTTGGTCGGGACATTTTTTCACATTCGATTATAGTTAGATAAATTATCGACATTTTGGAAATAAATACATGATGATAAATAGTTTCAAAATAAACCTTACGTAATTTCAAGTGGTTTCGAAACATAAATTACTGTCAGTGTCACGGACTGCTTTGATTTGGGTCCACAAAATTCCTGTCTCAGCTTTTGGACCGTCGTAACACTGGTCACAGTTCGGTATTTATTTTCCCCGTTTCCATGGAAACGCAACTTGGATTCCTTTCTGGGGCAGAGCTAATCTACAATGTTCATGTAGATATCGCTTGTCGATATCGCATGATCTCACACAAGCACAATCTACTTAGGGAGCCAGTTTTTGGTGATAAAAGACGATTGTTCATGAAACTTTCGATTACCCCAAAATTCATTTACGTGATTACATTTATGAAAACATATTGGTAACTTTCTGGTTCAGATTTACAGAAAGAACAAATATTTGAATGACTTATTTTCATTTTCAGCAGCTCTCTTGTTGTGTAGATTGATCTATTTATAAATATATACTGAACATCTAAAAATGTCACACTCTTAATACAGTTTCTGGACTTTTCAAACACACTAATCCTTGAAATATGTGTATAAAGAAGCCCATTCTGCAACTTCGGGCCGGATTGTGTTGTGTTTCTCCTTGACAACACATTAATGGAATGAACATTTCTTTTCTTTCAACTTTTAAATTAATAATTTGATTTCTACTACAATGAGTCTGTTACATTAATGACTAACAAACAAAAGTGTTAAATAGACACGACAAAGACGTATGTTTAGGGGAAACATATTGTTGTAAAACATTAATTATCGGATGTTTTATCTAAATAAAAAATATCATCGTTTCATATGAGTTAATAAAACACATATTTAATTTATTGAAAACAATACGCATGTCAATGTATTCATGAATGACAATTTTAGTGAAATTGTATGTTTAACATTTTTTTATATCCTGTATATGTTACAGTCGATTCAATTTTTAAATTCAACAGTGCAATATTATATTTTTGAAATTACCAGTAATACATTTCTATTTTCAGTTTGCATTCTTTATTCATAATTATGTTCATATTTTAGCATGTAGAAGTTGAATGTTTATTGTTTAAAGTGTGAAAGAACTGATCTAGGCTTATGATTTACATTTCATACTTGAATTCAGTAATTTAATTGATTCTTTATAAAGAATTAATGGACATATTAATCATGGACACATATATTTCTGTCCCACAATAATACACTTTTCACTGCTTCAAATACTAAACATATAGGTTGCTTGATAAGTAAATTAAAATAGATAAATTAACATATTCAAAACCAATAAATAATTTAAACTAGTTGAGAAAATTTTGTAAAATAATTAAAAGAGATAAATTGAACTCAGCTAAAGAACATACTGATACACAATCACCAAAAGGCAGTAGAAGATATGTGATAACTGTTGCATTTTCTTGTACGCAAAACTATATAAAAATTCTAAAGGCTGAAAAATCACTGCTTTGTATTAAGGTGTCTTCATGCTATGTACTAAGGTGTGACTCAATGCCGGAGAGTCACGCATTTACTGTTACTGTATCCATCAGGCTGCTTATGTTCTGATTCAGATTCACTATACACGATTGACAATGTATTGCAAAATTGCAAATTATAGCCATGGCTGCAAAGGAAATGAATATATAATGTAGCTAAAAGGTTAAGCAACACCAACAATAAGATAGAAGAAGAACCAAATTTTAATATTCGCAGTATGACTACGATTTTGCTCTGTGTGGATAGTATACCAAGTAAATTATATTGAACCATAATAGTTTCGAGAAGAAGCAACATAAACTTACGTAAACGTCTTTGTGGAGGATCTAAGAAAGTCTATTCAAACACCTTTTTCAATGACTTAGGTTTCTCCTTACTGATTAAAGTTGTTTACAGGCTTTTACTCTTGATAATAATGCAGTCAATTTCATTCAGATCATGTGCGATTCAGGAACAAACTTACGCTTGAACATATCAGAGATTCAATGCCAAGTTATATTTGGCGTTCTGGACATTTTATGCGAGGTGAGAATGCATGATATCCTTTTGGTGGATGAAATATCTGCTTGGTTTAGCATGATGCAATGACTTAATTGTTGATAAGGTAATTGAGGTACATGTAATGTGCAACTGTCACTGATCCCTGAACAGCTTTGATGTCACTTTATTATAATTTGTAGAGTAAGTGTTGGGTAAGTATATGGCCTAAACGGTCAAACTGGTAATTGCTACGTTTATTCAGTGACTTTTATTTCAAATGGTAATTTAAATATAACTTAATCTAGTGATTGTACTGCTATTATGGAACATTTATGAAACCTTATATAGGTTTGGTATTATTTTTAACTTGAAAACAATTATTGACCCAAACATACATAGACTCTTTCGATTTGAGTGATCTTTGTCTAAGACTGATGGAAAAATGAATTTCACAGTGACATATCCCTTGTCTCAACTTTGCTGAATTAATAGAATGCTGTTCAATCAGTTTAAAATACATAAATTTCACATTTCTACTCTCAAACTAAGCCTGTGAAAACAGTCTTTAGTCGTCATTTTTAGATATTTCCACAGAAACAGAATATAACAACTTATATCAGATACAGTGAAGGTGATACATATATATTAGCAATGGTTTCAAAGGTGTTTGGATTTGAAATCAGTATAAACTTGTTTTATATGCTGTTTTCCTCAATGTAGTCGTGGCATTTCTAATTATATTATTATTTTAAAAGATACTTTTAAACTTCAGAAGTTCAATGAATCATACACTTTTGAGCTGGTGTGGATATTGCATTAATATCTTCCTGACAAATAAAATCATTTCGTGATGACTGAGCAGAAACTTACTATATAAACTGTCAGATCAACCTGGATGGATATGCAAGTTGAGTGAATTTAATTGAACTGAAATCAGGACATACAACATGTTGGCACGTATTAAAGCCAATACAAGTTCATGCAAAACAGGGGATGTCACTTTAACCTGGATCTATTGGGTACGTGGGTTGAGACTGTTGTAATAATGGAGAATACTGTTCTGACTTTCCCACGTTCGTGTTATTTGTCATTCAGGTTTGTGTGTAGAATTAGCTGGAAAGTATACTGTTAAGATTAACCTACATATATGGCTTCTGTGTGTGTCTGAAGGAGTTTTATTGTGAAACAAAAGGAGACAAATGTTTTTGCTGTTTTTGTTATGTTTTCTTAGCGTTTTATTTGCAACAAGAATGCTTAAGTCAGTGTTATATATTATTCAAAATTTCTCAGTGAATTTAATCAAATGAAATTATTAAAATAATCACTTGAATATGCTTCTGATTAAAGGCTATTCTTTTAGGTTGTCATACACGAAGACTTGTGGAACAGAACTGTTGGATTTTCCGTCTGGACCCTTTTAATTGATTTATCCTAAGTGTCTATTTCCCTGGGAAAGTACATGTATACCGATTTCGCACTGTGCTTAAAGAGTGTGTTGATGTCCGAATGAATCTGCCTTGACATTAACAGTACATTCTAAAATTCTAGATGGCTCCTGGGTCGTTTTAACTACTTTAGCCGCTTCTTGTGAGAATCTTTCAAAGTAGATACAAGAACTAAAGGTCGTTTGGTGTGAATTTGTTCTTAAAGGTTCATCCAGTACATTATGATGTACAATTATGCTGTTAGAATCGCAGAGAGTCAAACATTATGAAAACATTATGAATGGTTATTTTATCGAGATGTACTGTTTCCTGCTGCAAATTACAATTCTAAAGCTAGTTCATACGGTTAAATGACAATATAAAGATGAGAAAACGGGACATCACATAACATTAACAACCTAAATTTATAGCATGGCTCTTTAAGTGATATGTATAAATTAGTTTCCAAAATAAAATTTGATTAATTGACGCGCACCAGCAGCAGTGCACCATCCAGTTTTCGATTAAAAATCACCACTTTGACCTTTATATCGTCAATATAGCAACTATCTATGGACTCGACTATCATGTAAACAGTACTTTTTGGAAACCGTTATTACTTCTCTATCGAACGAACACCATCCATAACGGTTGGCATATGTGACTTCACCAATACACTGGATATCGCTTTATACCCAAGAAACCAATAACTATAAATTATCTTTGTCGTCTTGTACAATCCAGTTGAACAGTGGTTAATATGTTTATGACTTTAGATTTGAACATTGGACAAGCGCACACGCATGTTGAAAGCTTTAATAATCATATCATGACATTGCTGATCGGTATAATGATACATTCTGGATATTCCGTCAATTTAATTGTTACACTTTTCTTAAATCGCAAAATAATTAGAAATACAGTGACATGCATAAGAAATAAATGGATAAATTGATTCTCCGATAGGAACCCTACATTTAGCAGCTTTTGATTAAGTAGTTTTTGATTAAGTAGCCGTTCAGTAAGAAGCAATTTTACTCTTAGATCTCATGTATCTAACCAAGTTCAGAGGGATACATTGTATTTCAGCTAACCTGAATTTGACGAGAAAGATAATCATCTGTAACTAAATTCATTTTCTCTCGCGTTGTTTGACAGGTCATGCAGAACATTACATATCTCATTTTCTCAAGATAGGAAAACTGTTCATCCAGAAACTGATACAAGAAGAAAATCAAAAATATAAATTGTACATGGAAGACAATAATAATAGAATAATAATGGATAAAAACATTCTTCCATTCTTCTTCTTACTTTTAAAAAGTGCACATTCATGACATTTCATTTGCTAAATCAATAATTTAATTAGTGCTTATTGAACAACGAACTTATGTATGTGTTGAAGTCGATATCATATAATACTTTGGGCTGGTTGGCGCAAGCAATTCAGCAACAGTCAATACTTCTCAATAGAATAACACATTTGATACAGTTTGAATGTAAACTCTACCAAAAACTGGTAATGGCACTTTAAGTAAACGCAATTTTTAAACTTTTTCATTTGAAGGATACAAAACCGAAGATTCAGATACTAACGTTTCAATTACGTTAATACACATCTGCGTGGGAGTGTCATCAAGCTTTTGTCACTACGTTTTCTATTACAAGAACCTGCACAACAACGGTTTCCTTGACATCTTTATTTCGATGACATTTTCTTATTATGTTAATGTGCTACTTAACAGCGCACGTTCAAAGAATACTGTCCTCAAAAAGGGGTTTATAAATATCAACGTTGTTGCACAAGCGTAAGCTTCAATCTTTATACAATAAGAAGATACTAATCGTTTATGTCATTTTCTGTCCAAATTTCCATGATTGTCTTTGAGCTCTATGTTATATTTATTTAGCCATGTATAGCCGCATTTATGTTAAAATAAAATTAGTTTTACATACACTAATCGACATTATGGTGACATATCCTAAAGCTTAAGGATATTCTTCTTGTACTTTAAACGAAACAAGATTGAACATTGATCATTTACCGCGCCATCTCAAATCCGTTCATTTGAGCATCGAACTACGTATGACATTAAGTTTAAATACATTCATTTGTCATAAGTTTTAAAACATCATTTTCTCGGATCTGTCTTTCACATTTGATCAAGAGAATCAACTGTTTTATATTACACAATTTCATCTATCTAGGTGAAATAGTTTCAAAGAATACATGTTCCGATTTTCCGATGTTGCATTACAGATGCAAGGCTAATTACACAGTATAACGTAGTATCAAAGAACGTTGTAAAGTTAACAGACATGAAAAGAAAACGTAGTTTAGGGTTAGGGTTACTATGCACATTTTGGTTTATGTACACCAAGTGGTTTTAAGAAGATTGGATTGTGATTTGCAGCTTTAAATATTTAGTTGATGCAATAATGATCATATCTCAGTTACCCCCTGGCAGAGTTACATTTCACTAAACAAGCCTCGTTAATGTATCAACATTTAATAAAGTGCCTTTTCTGCCCGGAGATATAAGCAACCTTTTATCTATAACATTTGGCCAGACAGAAAGGATGCAACATCAAACCTAAGACGCATTGTACCCTTTTCGTCTAGCTTCATGAAGCTTCTAAGTATTGTTTTGAAGTGCTACATATAATACATACGCAGTTCGTTCCATGCAGCCTGAAAGCAGAAATGACATGATGTGAATACTACTAAGATTGAAGACGTTATTAGCTGAAACTGACCTCAACGCAATTTTCATAACAGCATTTCCACCAACAACAGCATTTATACCTTCAATCTAACTGAAAAGTTCAATGTTTTAGAAGACATATTAATAACTCATCATACTTTTGCACATTCAATTCGGTTGAAATACTCTTGAAAGCGGCGTTAAACCCCGACTCACCTCACTTCGCGTTGGTTGAAATGGAAAAAATAGTGTAATAACGAGCATTGTCTAACAGTGATACGTTTGTTTGATTCAGAATAGAAATGTGTCAGAACTTCGAATGTTCTTCTGATCATTCTGATTCTCTATGCACATACTGTCCATTTTTTTCAATATGACTTATTGAAGATGAAATACCATGGTTGACATTAATGTCAGAGTTTTCATCAAATTTCATTTTCATCAAATCTTCACGAATAAGTTGATAAGGCTGCAAGGTATAAGGTTAGCATGAACTTTTGAATCCTTTTAGGAATTCGGCAGAGCCTATTTGACACAATTCCTGCAATCGAATTGATGTCCACTGCAAGTTATTATGAAAGGAATAGAGATTGTAAGTGTTTTAAGTAAACACTTGCTTTTGACAACGTTTATCTATACCATCTTCTTTACATTAACATATAATTAAAACATGCATCTATACATCAAATGAAGTCTTTGAGTCCATACGATAATTAAATAATAGATTGCATAAAGCCCCTGTCACAACCCATCGTGCGTGCAATTCGTTCTTACGTTTTTTGGGGAGGCCACGGTCGCTTCGTTTTTCTGAAAATGTAGGGTGGATTTATCAAGAACAGAGAGGGAGTTTGCCAACGCACGTCAAACGCACGTCGTACGTACGTGGCCCGTCGACACGTCTGGCAGTGAGGAGCTGCGTGCATCGTACGATGCGCACGTGGTACGTGTGTGTGGCGTGTGTACAACGTGCGTACAACGTGCGTGTGATGTGCGATTGTCACATTGTCGTACGGGGGCCGTGCGTCTCACGTACAGTGTCCTGACACCACGCACGTTGTAAGTGCGTGCGAGTGCAATGAGGTTTTTCCCGTCCGATTGACAGGTGCTTGGTACACATTGTCACATGTGCTGGCGCCACAAGATGCCGCCCATTCCACCGCTCCGGGTCCTGATGCTGCAAGAGCAACATCAGATGGCAGCACAGGAGTTCGACGTTTTCCGTGCTTACTCGGTACGTTGTACGTGCTTACTCGGTACGATCGACGTGGGTTTTCTTAGTTGATAGTTAAACTTTGGACGTTCCGAGTAAGCACGAACTACGCACGTACAACGCACGTTGTACGCACGTGCAACGTGCGTCGAACGTAGAGAAAGTGTGAGTGGGTTAGCTTGAAAAAAACGCACGATGTCGGTGCGTTGTGCGTGCGGTTGTCGTACAGGGCACGCACGTCGATCAGACGGAGGAAAATTCGCAGCCGGTTCGTAGACTGCACGCAGCGAAAGTTCTGCATGCACTTAAACTTCTACGACGAGTCTGCGTGCTCCAAATTTGTCCAAAATCGGTACGGCGTCGGTACCGAGGACGCACGAATTCCCCCAATTTACCCCACGTTTTTGTCGGTAGACAGCACGCAGCTGCACATACGACGGGTTGTGACAGCCGCTTAAAATCGGATGAAAATTGAAGATTCAGCTCATTCCAATGGACATACTTTCTAGATTATGAAAGAGTATGTGGTTAAATAAGATACTGATCTATCCTTTATAAATGGCAGTCACTCACTAACGTTCTATTGGACAATTTTAAAGGAATACATTATAAAGATGTAACATCATTTCATCAAGCCACTCTTCCTTTATCAACAACTTCATTAATAGGGTTACTGTAAATATACACTATCTTCTTTCTACAGGGCCACAGTTTTAATACATATTTGGCTTACAAAAAAAAAATCCATAAGACCAAATAGGTTCCATCAGAAAATCCTCAAGCGGGGGAAAGGGTTACCTCATACTGTATCCCTGCTTCTTAACCAATGAAAACTAATCTTTCAGCCATGTCAACTGAGTGAATTCAAAGATCTAAGCATTTATCTCTTCAGGATGTTGCTATGTCCTTCGTATATGTCTAATGTAAATAACACAAATGAACCGCCTTTGGTATTTGTCTCTGATTTGGTCTTTATCTATCAGTAAGTCTATGATAAAAAAAATTACAATATCAAAAAGCCTATTTCGAGGAAAACATATTAAACGAAAAAACGTTTATCTTACGTTTATTTTGTTATTATGACGTGTCAATGGCAAATGTCATTTTTACATTAGCGTCGCTGATTCACAACTAGATTCAATTGCAACAGATCAGGAAACTCCTTTTTCTGCACATGGATTCATGCGTTGTAGAAAAGAGGTTAGGATCGGAAATTGAAAGGGAGTAATCTCTGTGGCAGAAGAATGTTACAAGTGGGGCTTATTTATTAGGGACTCAGTGGCGGATCAGAAAGGGGGGGGGGGGGGATGTTTGCATTGGCTGGTATGGGAAATAACATTTTGGCCCCCCCCCCCCCCCCCCCCCCCCCCCCCCCCCCCCCCCTTTTCAAAATTCCTGGATCCGAATTTTCATATGTGCTATAAAATCATTAAATAAGATGTGGAACAAAAATGCATGTCAGAGTGAAAACGGGTGATCCCTGGTAAGGTATATAAGTTGGACCACTCAGAAGATCTTGTTAATTCGCGGTCTTCCCAGCCACCCAACCCTTTTGTTTCTGGCAGATGTACTAGTCAAGCGCTATAATCCCTTATAACAACAGGTGTTGGATCAAAGTTGATACCCATGAAAAAAGACAAGACCAAATATTGTAACATATGCAGTTGCAATTTCCATCATACACAGAAAAGAGTTAAGCACCCCCCAATATTTAAAACTAAAACCATTGGATCTTGTACAATAAATAATTTGACTTAACAAATCGCTCTCGTCATGAGAAAAGTAGATTTGTTTTTAACAATTATTGACAACGAGTATTAGTAAAAGGATATAACTTACAATTTGTGAATGCATTTTTAAAAATTATTCAATGTACAGTTACAGGGTTTTGAGGAAAATGGAGGATTGAATGATTTATGACTGTTAATTTCAGCAGGCACACTTGAAAATCAAAATATATTTATGTCTATGAAATAATTTAATGTCATGAACATGTTACAAGTGGCTAATGATGTCAAATATGAATTTTGAATAAATATTTTAAAAGAAAAATAGAAACATCTGTCTGGGAAAAACTTACGAACATATCTTTCAGGACATAAATGAGGTTGTCAAACTGAAATTACTAATTGGGTGCCCATATATTCACTGCTCCCAGTTAATACAGAAATACTTACTGTAGGATTTCGAAATTTGATCAGTACATAGAAAAATAATGAACAATTTGTTTTCCTAAAATGTCCAAAATAACTTCATAAAAAGTTCTGCAGTATGTGAAAGACAACAAAATGAAGGATAATAATGGTTTTGTTCAGCCCGTAAATGTTCCTTCAAGGGTTATCTTGAAACTTGCCAATGAATGCAAACAAAAAATACTCTGCAAATAGCTCAGAATATCTGATAAAATGAAAAGGTATGTTTTAAAATGCTTACAAAAACATAATTATTCTTGTCACAAGTCACAATTTCCGTCCCAAAACCACATCTTAGTATCCGCTAATGCAGACTAAAATGTATCCATTACCTGAACTTTATAAATGAACTAAAATCTTCATCACAAAAACGGTGTCAACATCCTGTGTAAAGAAATCAACAGCCCATTATAGAAATGAGCATTACCGATCAATCAATGTGAGCACAATACGGTCATAGCCTACAGTGTTACATGTTCATGCGCTTTCATCTAACTTTTGCTAAAGGTTACGCTATGCGGAAACCAATTTGATCATAGTTTCCATTCGACTGCGAGCAGCAACAAAACTGTGACTGATTCAGGACACAACAGCCTTGCTTGTAAAAAATGAGTTGTGAGTAACTAGATTAGCGTTTGCGGGACACCGCAAAAGCAGAGCAGCTCCGAAACTTAGGGTCTCGCCTTTCCCTGTTCCGCCTTCTCCTCAGCATAAATAAAATGGGAATTTTTTTGGACAAAAATTTGTTTATTATTCAAGTTATTCTAACAAGTTGAATCATCACCGGTGTCACTTTTCACAAACTTGTTCTTAAAACCTATTTCTGATTTCAAAATTGGATCAAAGGATTAACATGGCCTTAACCAATATCTCATGACCTTGACCTTTGACCTTCAAGGTCACACCATCAATGATTACTTACTCAATGATTATACATAAGGCATATTCACAATAGCATGCTTAAGTTGTGACCTTGCTGTGACCTTGACCTTTGACAGATTTTAGCGAAAACGTTTTCAGATCTTGGTCTTTCTCCATAGTTGATATATACCAAATAAGAGCCTGACAGCACAAAAATGTTTGAAGTTATCATGTCTACAAGGATTATTGTAGTGATTTAAGAACTCGTGACCTTGACCTTTGACCTTGAATGTGAACATGTCAGTATCATTCTCCAGATTTATAAGAAAGAAGCTATGTATATGAGATGTTAATACCTTCTTGGAAAAAAGTTATTTACAGATTTCAGAACTGGTCACCATGACCATATCTCGTGACCTTGACCTTTGATCTTCAACGTCACACAGTCAATGATCACTTTTCACTGTGTATAACAATCATGTAATGATTCAAAGTGTTAATAGTTAAAATTAGGCATGTCCGCAACTGCATGCTTAAGTTGTGACCTCACTGTGACCTTGACCTTGGACAGATTTTAGCGAAAACCTTTTAAAATCTCAGTCTTTCTACATAGTTGATATGCACCAAAGAAAACCCTGATATCACAAATATGTTTCAAGTTATCCTTTTTACAAGGATTGTTTTAGAAATTTCAGAACTTTTGACCTTGACCTTTGACCTTGAATATGAACATGTCAAAATAATTCCCTAGGGGTATAAGTAAGAAGTTATGTATATGAGGTGTTGATACCTCCTTGGAAAGAAGTTATTTAGTGATTTCAGAACTGGTGACCATGACCCTATATCGTGACCTTATAATTCAAGGTCACACAATCAGTGATCACTTTTCATTGTGTATCACAATCATGTAATGATTCAAAGTGTTAATAGTTGAAATAAGACATTTTTGCAAAAGCATGCTTAAGTTGTGACCTCACTATGACCTTGACCTTTGACGGATGTTAGCGAAAACCTTTTCAAATCTTGGCCTTTCTCCATAATTGATATACACCAAAGAAGAGCCAGATAGCACAAATATTTTTCAAGTTATCGTGTTCACAAGGATTATTTTAGCGATTTTTAGAACTCGTGACCTTGACCTTTGACATTGAATGTGAACATGTCAAAATAATTCCCTAGGGGTATAAGTAAGAAGTTATGTATATGAGGTGTTGATACCTCCTTGGAAAGAAGTTATTTAGTGATTTCAGAACTGGTGACCATGACCCTATCTCGTGACCTTGACCTTTAAAATTCAAGGTCACACAATCAGTGATCACTTTTCATTGTGTATCACAATCATGTAATGATTCAAAGTGTTAATAGTTGAAATAAGACATTTTTGCAAAAGCATGCTTAAGTTGTGACCTCACTATGACCTTGACCTTTGACGGATGTTAGCGAAAACCTTTTCAAATCTTGGCCTTTCTCCATAATTGATATACACCAAAGAAGAGCCAGATAGCACAAATATTTTTCAAGTTATCGTGTTTACAAGGATTATTTTAGCGATTTTTAGAACTCGTGACCTTGACCTTTGACCTTGAATGTGAACATGTCAAAACAATTCCCCAGGGGTATAAGTAAGAAGTTATGTATATGAGTTCTCAAAACCTAATAGGAAAAAAGTAAAAGCGAATACAAAATGCGGCGGCGGCGGCGGCGATGGAAACTGCACAAAAACTGATAGCAGCTCCGACTTAGTCCAGTTCGGACTTATGAGGTTTTAATCGCATAAGAAACAACCAATTAGTGATTATTAAATATATTAAAGACCTTAAGTTTCCTAATAAGAACTTTTCCTGATCATTTTTGGGACAACTGAAGGTACAATTAACAATCACAAGATTAATTCCCAGAGCAAACAAGCAACTTAGTCTTATATCATTGTAGTGTATAAGTGTATTGAATGAAACACATGTAATCAGATTAACAATACATATTTATTTTAAATTGATATACAGTCACAAATTTACTAATAGAACCCTACAAATGTCCATAATATAGTGACTAAAAGGCCTTGAATATGTACGATGAGGTTTTGACAGATGCAGAATTCAGGTTAATGTGGCATATAAGTAGAATTCAATACGATAGTATGCAACAGGAAAGTATGTAAAGCAATATTCTATTCCTAACAACCCTACATGTATAACTGGTAAACTAAACCATTGCGATGAGAGAAGCTTGCAGATAGCTCCACACTATTTGTTTGGAACAGTCAGGGTAAGTCAGCTAGAAGAGAAGGGAGGTAACTCTGAACTACAGAGTAGCAGCTAGGCTTAGGTCAAATTCAGTCGACTTTCACTCAAGATTTTGTAACTCAAACTCAACAAACCATAGTACTTTTCATTATTACTTAAAAAATCAATATCAATTAACAAAAGGAAGGCGGGGTTTATGAAATATCCTCATGATAATTCATGCCACGCTTAAGACATGCCACGCCCAATACACTCATCATACATGATCATCAAGCACGATGTTGAAACAACACGTGCATATCTTCAATGTCATTTCCCTGAAAACAGAGAAGATACCTTTTAACTTTCTCCCAGTCTCATCTTCAGCTTTCTGTGGCATTGAAAAATCTTTATTTGGTGTGTAATCCATTATATTTGATAATGTATGTGGGCTTTTTTTGTGAGTTGTATTGATGTAAAAGTTATAAATACTATGTACAAATGACATTTTAACAAAGCTCCTTGGTTATTGTTTTAGCCTTATATATTAATTGTAAATAGCTATCATAATGCGAATGTCCTCTAAAGATGTTTGTCATAAATCGCCTGGTACATTAAAGCAAGAATTGTAAGTCATTCAACCGGTAAATCTTATCATGTGGAATGAGGAGAGAAAGTAAATCGTTGGAAGGGTAATGTGAAACAGAAACGCTGTTTAAACGTCCAGGCATATGGCTTTGGTTTTAATATTTTTTTCATAGGTGATGCTTAGACCGAACCGAATATAATAACGATGAGAGTGTTATTATGTTATTCAGTAAAAAAATTTATTTTTATGCCATGTTTCACAACATTAGACTGAAAGCATCATCAATGAATCATCGGCATCATACATCAATAACGATACATTTGATACGACCTTTAAAATACATTGATGTGGAAATATCTTGAAAAGTGCAACAATATTTTCACAGTTAAGTGAACAAAGTTGTAACCAGGAGTGAATGAATGTCTAAACGTTCCTCAACATCAATCGTCAGAGTGAAAAACAGCCTTTAAAGGCAACACTCTGTCAAATAAAGATCCGGTGGGACTTTTGCAGTTACCATCTTGCTGCCCTTGTCATCAATGATTAAACTATTTTCAGAATGGGTTCTATGACTCTAGTTTAATCCATGAAGCTGATCGCAGTCTTTTGTGTTAACAGTGGAATTGGTCCTGAATCCATAGCTCACTCACTGTATCATTCAGGATGAGGGACAGGTTTTGAAGTTTTAAAGAATACAGAGCTTACCATGTTTCATTGCGGTTCCTGTTTTGGTAAATCTGAATAGGAACAATATACATCTTGATATGGTAGTTTATTACCTACGAGGGCAGTCATATTTGGCTTCATACAGTATCTTTAATACCATGCCCTATTGCAAAATATCACTTTGTAATGGTGACGTTGAGTCATAAACTATGCTATTTGGTAACATTGTGTTGCGGCGGTTGGTAGGCAGTCTAAGTTTGAAAGTATCTTAATTTCATGAATTCGTTTAGAAATAAAATAACATGAACATTTTCTTCTAAATGTGATACTATTTTATTTATAATTATATATATTATATTTACGACAATCTTACCTGAATATCGGTATATCCATCGCCTTCGGTCGGGAAATACTAATATTCCGGCATAGTATAGACACTAATATAATATCCATAAGAACCAACCATTTCTTTGTTAACAGAGTGCTTGATCGTGAAAAGCATTTTGAGAAAATGTGTTGCATAATAAGAACACCTACAATGCCTTTAAATGATTACAATTAGTTGCATGGTTCTCAACTGAATAACAAAAATACACGTTTATTTAATTTAGTCCAAAATTATATCTGTGACACAAAACGATTTGTTTAGATTTATAATGTTATCCTATTTCTCTTCATCTATTTTACTCTTCTCTTGTTAACTATCTGTCATTTTGCATGTATATATGTAAATCAATTTTGTACATGCTAAGGAGAGGGTATTTTAAGTTGGATAACTTGTTACAAATCCTTTTCTTAATGAATAAAATATGTTTAAACCAACTGAATAACAAACGTTCCAATTCTTGTTCATCAGCCAGTAAAAGTAAACCTTTCTAAAAGACAACACAGTTCTAAAGGATGAGAAAAAGTATAAATTGATTTCTCAAATTGGATGCTATGGATACGATGCAGAGATTGAGCTGTAACATTCGTAAGAAGCAACTAGGTTAGATGTAAACTCCAAAGTTGCCACGTGAAAAAAAACTAACTTTCGAAGTTTTAATGAATGACGAAGCACTGCAATTCCTGTCTGATAGTCAAAATACACGACACACGTCTGTTTGTGATGGAACGTTTTGTTAATTGGTTTTCCATTATGTGGAACTTCCTGTAATTTTGTTCGGGTCAGATTTAGATATTTTGCTGAAAAAGGTTTTGATTGAAGGACTGATTATGATCTTATTCTATGATGGTAAATGTGACATTTCCATGCTCTTTGAGCATTAGTGAAACTGAGCAATGATAAGAGTTTTTAATCTTTCTGGTCTTTACAGCAAGCAAAAAGACGGTGTCTGTGAACAAAAACAGCTCTTAGATATTAACTCAGATCATCTGTTCTGTAAAACGTACTACTCCTGTATTGCTGTATGTATTCTATTAGTCCGCCATCACTGCTCTCTTTCATGCAATAGAGCTTTTCTTTTTTTTCTCATTTTTTCTAAAGGGTTTAATTGTCTTCTGTTAAGAATCTTTTGATACAGATCCACTACAAGTCTTGTCTGTCTGACACATGCATGTTATTTAGACAATAGACCCATGAATTAAAGGCCCACTATGCTCCTGAATAAAACACTGGAAAGCGTAAATTCAATTAGTGGGAAAATGGAACTAGCGTTACTCCTACGCAGCTATGTTTCCGTTGCGCAGTGGCCTACTCGCCACTACTTGCCGTACAAGCGCGAATATGAATGCATTTTAATCGAAACAAATACTTCTAACTGTCTGTTTTGTTTTACATGGTAATTGTCTCTTATCAAGATAAAAAAAAGAAGGGAATCGGCAAACTAGCTAAAGGACTTACGTATCGCTCTTCAAGAAACATGTATCTATATATCATTTTGTAAATAACAAAAGTACAATTGTGATGATTTTGCAAGTATTTCGCATGCGAATATAGCAATATACAATGATGACAAAGATTAGAATAACGAACCTGTTTTCTCCATGAGCCTTATAATCCATGTACTATAATAATCGTCCTATGTCAGCGATAAGTTATTCTTCAAATGCCAAATCTCCTTGTTGGAGGTTTTTCGCCAAAGAACACAGAATACAAAGCTCATCCTATCCCTAAATTCCATTGGTGGAATATATGTTCCAACCTTTCAGTGAACGTTTAATTGGCTGACAAATATCTAGACTGACAGTCGCATTAATGTTATTTCATGATTGTTTGTGTGTCACCTAGACCAGACTTTTGACAATTAACATGACAATTGAAATGCCGCCGGTCACCGACATTCCATTCGTTATATAATTGAACCGGTCCAATAAACTTGTTATCTGTAAAAACATAATTACACTACTCAGCGTATATGACTTTGTTCAGCTTAATTGCGTAAACTAATTTGCTGTCACAACACTTCTCTCCTTTAAAGAAACATCTATATGGTATGTTAAATTGAGAATTTGTATTGGAGCTATCATCGTATTTACCCTACCATTACGTTTTCATTTACGAGAGTGTGTATTAGGCTACATCTGGTAACATAATTCATTCATTCGATCGTGTTCTATAAATGTGTATAATCATATTGTATATATGTGCGTGTACAATGGTGCAATCTTAATGTTAATTTCACTGAGCTTGTTGAAAATCTTATACATAAAATATTTTGTTTATGGTTTGCATTACATTAAAATATATTGTTTGACACACTTATAATTATAGTAACCTTTTATATCTGATACACAATGTAACTTTATTACACTTATTGATATACTTTGTCACTGATATCAAACGTATATACAATCGTACAAGAGTAAATGAATGTTTCTTTACAACATGTTTCAATATAGCATCCATATTGCAAGGAAATGCTTGAGCAAAGAACCACGAAAATCGTGTACTGCTAAAATCCATCCACAATGTTATCGTTAAATCTAAAAGATTTACGGATTTTTCATAAATCAATGTTTGTTTCTTAATTATTTCTTATCATCTATTGCCTTGCTGTTATGTAACGTTCAACATCTTTACAAGTTTAACGCCTTCAATTGTGTCTTGTAATCTGGTACCATATACATGCCTGTTGGTTTAATATTTTATGATTGTTCAATGTATGCAACTTATTTGTTTGTTTGGTGTGTTTGCAGTTTGTAGGGAGAGGCATTTATGCAAGCATTTTTTTGCTTGTTTGCCGATTCCGTCACTTTTTCAGTGTTTTAATACGTTTAAACTATATCAAGCGTTATAGCAACAAATAAAAAAACTTTAAATGAAATGTAAGATTAAACCTTGATTTTTCGCCAAACACGGAGACATATATATTTTCAGGAAATCGATGTCACACTATTACCTCTCTTATGCATTCCTTGAAATCATCCAGTAGCATTTTAATTCTATTATTAGTATTATTAAGCACCTTGATAAACTATGGCTTTCTTTGTGAAATATCGTAATAAATTTGTTGAAACACAATCATGGATGAACATCACATGAAGTATGGTTATAATAAACAACATATACGCGTGTATATGTACTTGTAACCCTGTTTGTCAACCCATCTTTCCATGTAAGATCCTGAAATAAATGCCGTTTAAATAATATACGAGTACTTACATTTACATTTAATCCCGTATGTGAAGTTGTATTGTGGAAGAAGACTCTGTAATATTGTATCAACAACCTGTCAATTAATTGCGAGTTGAAAATGGTTATATTAATTTTGTCTCATGATGATATGATATTATCAGTAATAATAATGTTAATAAATATATAACAACTTACTCTTCAAATACGTCATCTGAAGCCTGAACAACTCAGGAAGAGGTGTACATATTGGTGTTTGGTGAGATGTTTTGGGTGTAAATTACTTTGTCGGCGACTTATCTTTTTCTCTTCACCGGCATTTTCTATTCGTCACATCTTTGCTGTTTTGTCAGACACATGATTTTATCTATTTCACATTTTATGATGCTAATACAACCTGTACCCACACCGTTTTCTTATTGTACTAATTGTCTGCAAAGGTAAGGATAATAAATGAATCTAAATCTGAAATGTCTCGTCTGTTTGAACAACCAATCGTTCAGTTACCTACCAAACTATTTATTAATACATGCAAAGCAAAATATAACCTATATCCAGGCTTTTTAGTACGAGTTACGTTTTGATTACGAATCCCGATTAAGACGAGTTTACTTTGGATACGAAAAGCCGGCGATCGCTCGCCTGCACCTAGTTTGCGTCACGTGACCTCGTTACACATTGCGTAACGGTCTCTACCGCAGTCTCAAGATCGCTTGGACCAGAGCTCCTTTAAGCCCCGCCCCGCCCCCTGGCAACAATGTCTGAAGGGCTTTTTGCTGAGAACGACATCTACTGCCGGCGACTACGGCGGTTTGAAGCTTTGTCATGTCATGGAAACGACTAAAATAAAAATCTTTTGTCTTTTGATAACCAAACTGTAAGTTTTAGAACACAATCTACGTTGAAATGATATTGAGATCACATAAAACTGGTCTATCGTGACGGTATAGAAGGTCAGAAATGTACTTTGCCAAGGCCGAGATTGAATACATTTCCTGCCATTTTGTCTTGACTTGCATATATTTTTTGTGGTAAAAAAATGGTTCTCATATTTACTTCATGAATGCGGCCCTAAAGAAATCTAACTTCGACACGTGTGTCCATCCGCCTAGCCATGTTTTTGGTCTATTTATAGAAACACATGGAACACACGGAACAGTAAAATACTAAATGTTCTTCAACACACGATACGATAGGACTGTTCTGAATGTTGAATATAGAAACAAATTATAGTTGTTCTGTTTCTCCGTTAATTTTGTTGATAACAATTCCTATGTAAAAGTGTTAGACACAGCCATGTGCATTTCAGACTTATCTCCCTTTAGTTTCCAATCAAATATATTGTTTCACTTCAGTTTTGTTTACATTTTTTGCAAATAAGCCATCTAAAATATAATTATTTAATAACAGTTCTAAATTACTAGCACAGGAAAATATTACACTGACAATGTTATTTTTGTTAAAATGACTATTAACAGATTATTCTTAATGAATCAAGATAAATTGAGAAAATATTTTCATTTGTTGAAATTTATGACAAAACTTTTAATCGAGTTTTTAGTTGCTGCCTTGTTTTTAATCAATTGTTCATGTAAGGGAAATACACATCCCAGGTTATATATGTTTTAGCTAGTCATAACAATATGATTCATTCTAATCAACAGACATTAAAATTCACCCTTGCCAGACTATTATTATGTGACAAATTAAATATGTATATAGAAAATAAAATATATCATGTACAAGTATGTGTCCCTATTTGCTAAATATGTATTATTGGGATCAAATGTACTACATGTAAAGTGGGTTATATGTTCATACCTACTATGCTAACCCATAGCTTTATTTCTTCACATGTTTAGCCTTGATGACACTTTAAACAATGGCCGATTGAATCCGTTATCCCATCAAGGTGTCACTCATTTGGAATCTGAAAATATAAAACCAAATCAATTGAGTATGATGATTAAATCAAACTTGAAATTGTTTACATCATACAATTGTTATTTATATTGTGGAGTTCAATAAAGTTTTCTAAATATTATATATGTAACAAATTTAAATATTCAAAGCTTACCTGCACATGGCTAACTAAATTCCAATTTCATTACAGTATTTCATTGATTTATAAATTCATAAAAAAAGGATATTTGATTAATTTCATTTGTGTTGACTGTATATCAAATGGTCATTGATGTGTACAGTAGGCAGAGAAATGTGTTGACACAAGGCCTACTGTACTGTACAGTACAGAACTGACTAAAGTGACCTGGCTTCCTGAATCCTGAAAACACCAGGAAAGTGTACATGAATGTACTTTCAAAACTTTGTGAATAGATTGTGCAGACAACCCGCTAGCGATGTTGCTTGTTGATGACCGAAGAAAGCAATCGCACGCTGATTGGTTGAGAGCCGTATGGGGCAGTGCTTAATTGATCGGTCTATTGCATTGATTTTTCAGAAAAGGAATTCAGGTTATATTCAAAATCTTCATAGTTTAAGTTCCTGTGATGAAGAAAAGATATCGAAACTTTATCTGATTTTAGCTTTTCTGTACCATGATAATCAACAGTTGTGCCTTCAATCACGTATGCTACTATCTTGATCCCGTGGTTTGTGTATTCATAAACATGTTTATTCAATGTATAATAATTAACAACAAACTATATCATTTTTAAAATGTATATTTACTTATCTTTATTATGTGTTTGTTGAAAAAAGATATATTTGCTAAACATTGTACATACTATAGTGTCTGTGTCTGCAGTTAAGTCTCTATATGCAATGCAATAACCTTATCGTAATGGTTATATATATTTTGCGTCAAATTGATACCTCAATAATAAAATCTAGTTGTAGTATCAACATGTAATAACGTTTCTTTGAAGTGACGGAATTCCGCCTCGTGATATGAGCAACCCTTATCCTTGGCCAGACAGTTGAGACAAGTGAAATCGTGTCTAACTCTCCTACTACTATGGATCGATAGCTTTTTGCAAACCTTTTACAGTTTGAATAGATAGTAGTAGTAGATTCATGCCAATTCCTATGGCACGTTGGTTAATACGATTGGACATGTTGAATGAAAACTATACAGAGGAGGCTTCGTGGTTAAAGCTGTGTAAATTAAAAAGTATATACATTTTGGGAAGGGTGAAACGGCCATACTAAGGGTATATATTGTTATGTCTATACATGTAGGTACCGAATAAAATAATATATATTGCTCCGACCTGCGTTCGAGAGGATTAGGAGGAGGAAGCGTTATGGTATGTGGAGCCATGTCTTACGACCAACGATCACACCTGGTCATCATTCCCAGCAATTTGACGGCCCAATAATACATTAATGATGTTTTGTTCCTGAGGCCAAGTTTCTTGGTCTCACTTTTGACAGCAAATTATCATTTATCCCGCATATTAAAAACCTAAAAGCGAAATGCTTAAAGGCAATTAGACCTTTTAAAGGTCGTTTCAAATAATAAATGGGGTGGAGATGAAGAAACTCTTTTTCATCTCTATCGATCACTCATCCGCCCCAAACTTGATTATGGATCCATAATTGATATGGATCTGCCCGCCCCTCATATATTAAAATGCTAGATACAATCCACCACCAGGGTCTCAGGCTTTGCCTTGGGGCCTTCAGAACTTCACCTGTTGAAAGCCTTTACGTTGAAGCTGATGAGCCATCTCTTGAATATCGGCTCATCAAACTAGCACTTCAATATATAACCAAATTAAAATCCAACCCTTCTTATCCTGCATACAACTGCGTATTCTATCCAGAATACCAGCATTTGTATAACTCAAAACCTAAAGCAATTCAACCACTCGGTATCAGACTTCAACAACATGTTGAGGATTCTGATATCGACCTAACAACAATAGCAGAGCACGGTCTGCTTGCCACTCCGCCATGGCATGTGGTCAGGCCCCGTGTTAACCTCTCTTTATCTACTCATAACATAAACAAGCAAATACAGACCAATTAATATATCAACAGGCATTTTTTGAACCACGTGATTTTTTCGCAGATTATAAACCAATTTACACTGACGGTTCTAAGGATGGACCGACAGTTGCAACGGCCACTGTGACTCCTTCAACAACATATGCTTCAAGGCTGCATGATGGCAGCAGCATCTTTACTGCAGAAGCTAAGGCCATCCTTAAGGCCGTCCATCACATTAAAAACTCAACTCCCAATAATTACATTATTTTTTCTGATTCACTTTCTTGCCTAGAAGCAATTAAAAAATGTAAGAGTGATCACCCAATTATCAGGGATATTTTTCTTGTCTCCAATGCGACATCGTCTTCTGCTGGCTTCCTAGCCATATGGGTATAAGAGGTAACAACAAAGCTGACTCGGTAGCTAAATCAGCATTAAAGCTCAAACATATTTCTCCCACTAAAGTTCCATATACGGATTCTAAACCTGCTATTAAATCTTACATAAACCAACGTTGGAAGTCCCAATGGAACCAACAAAATCATAACAAACTTCACACTATTCAACCTCATCAAGGTTACAAATCTCTATCCTCTTTTACCCGGCAGGAAGCTTGTGTCCTACGACGATGTCGTATCGGACACTCTCATCTTACACACTCATATCTTTTAAAGGGGGAAGATCCCCCGGTACGTATACCCTGTCAGTGTCCTCTCACAATCAAACACATTCTATGTGAGTGTTGGGACACTGTACATATCAGGGAAACTTTTTATCCTTTTATTTCAATCAATCAAGTTTTTATTCATTTCGGTGAGCATCGTGTTTTAGATTTTTTAAAGGCTATACACCTTATTGACAAATTGTAAATTTTAACTTTTCATTATCAGCTTTTATTCAACTTGTGATAATATGCTGATGTTTTTGCGGCCTTCGTGCCGTGTTCTGTTTTTCAATCGCAATTTTCTTTTTTAATTAGGCAAATAAATTAAATATCTCGCCGCTAATGGCTGCAATACTGCCGAAGCGGCGTTAAACAATAACTCACTCACTCGATGATGTTTTTCAGCCGAACCGTCTGCCCACATTCGACCAACAGAAGGAGTTGTTTCAACAGGACAGTGCCCGCCCTAACACAGCTCGTGGAATTCAAATGGCATGATCTTGCCATGGCCCCCAAAATGACAGACATCAACCCTATCGAACATCTGGGACTATCTTATTCGTGCACGTTCACCTCGACTGCAGACGTTGGATGTTGATTATATATATATTAATATTAAAGCAAACATACCGTAGACACAAGGTCGATCTTCTTAGTTTCAAAACCAAGTGTATGACAGGAGCATCGTTAACCAAAAAGAGTTTGTCTGAATAACAGCTGATCAACATGAAAGTTATACATTGTTAGAGATAAATAGAAATGACTGAATATATATATATATATATATACTTCAGAAATATTTTCCTATCATTAACTGTGATCACATTTTTTAATTGTATATTGAAGTGGTGATGTAATCCTTAGTTTTAATGTGGTCAACAGTATCCAATAGAGTGCAAAACATGTTAAAGTACCTAAGATTTGTTCCCGGCATGAAATAAATAATGCAGTCCTTGGAGGACGTGTCGCTTCGTAATTGCTCTTGAAGTGATTATTTCTTTAGGCGTCTGGTTGAGTTATGAGAGAAGCCTCTTCATTTGTAGATTCAACGTATCTGTATAAACGCCTGATCTTACGATATTTCAAAGACATGCTTAAGTACATGATGTTTGCACTGAAATACACAAGTAGATGAACACACTTTCAGTATGCAGCTATAGTCAATAAAATACCAATTGATTCAATATTTTATGAAATATAAACCTACCCAATAGCTCTTAAGGTTCATATGAAAACAAAAACAACACTTAGTACAACATTTCCATATTTTTCAACAGCATATAAACATAAAAAGTAAATGTTATGATGACATAATCATTCATGTATCATTTAACACATTCCAATTTAAGTGGTAATATTGTGGTGATTGACTCTCTGGCATAAAAACACGGGTTTATTAGGTTGTCAAGTCTATTAAAGGTTCTTATGTTTCACGTCATATTGATATATATTGTGAAGATCATTGGTAGCGCGTACAGAGCACGAACAAGGCAGGAGCCCAACAGCAGTTGTAATCTAGTGCAAGACGCATCAACTTGGGAGAATCCATTTCATGAGGTTTTTACTTCAGTGTGCTATATCCGATAAGTGACCATTGCAGTTTACAGTGGAAGGAACATGAGTGTCAGATAAATTATGGAACTAGATTTAATCAAAACTGAACGATGACACCAAGTATCGTCACGTCATGACTAATATGAAGAATGAATTCAGAGCAGCGAAATACAAAATCATTGAACCCGGAAGAATACATAATTCTTATAAAAGACGAATTCATCACTTTCAAAGGTGCAGTTTTTATTTAGAACAAAGAATATCAATAAGATGAAATATTGTTAAAACTACACTGTGTAGGACGCCGTCTACTTAAATGTATTATGTCTCTCAACTTTGACATCTTAAAAGAAAAGCAAAGGTTCAGATACGATTTTTTCTACATGTTTGTCGAATAAAATATCCCCTGAACAGACAGTTTGCTCTTAGTATGACGTTGTAAACATCAAGACAGTGAAATACAGAACGACTTAAGCCGTTTATTTTTGACAAAACCCGACTGTCATTGAAGATATGAGCATTAGAATTTGTATGATGTTGAGCAAGTTAAAATTTGCATGATTTTATTTTGTTTATATGTTATTACATTTTTCACTTTACTCACTAATAAAAACCAATGTCATATTCACGGCCATGAACATTCTCTGCCACAGAGTAGTATGCTATAAATTACGAGGGATGTAATAAATTCAGTCAACTCTTAGAGAGAAAATGTACAGGGCCTCCTTTCACACAGTCTCAATACAATCGAATTAAATCATCAAAATAGTTCATATTGGGATACGAACTGGTTCTATAGATTCCTAGCCACAAGGTCTGGGACACCCTGTTAAGGCACGTGTTCCGTGCCAGTTTTGTGCAGACAGAACCCAGTCAAATAGCTGATCAATCACGTTTTAAACGGTCGCTTTTTTAAGCATTCGGAACAGACGAAAATGTTTGGAGGTTTTTGCCCCTAGTTTCTAGTACCGAACACTTTTGATGGAAGTCTTGTGAGTGGTTTACTGAATTGCGTCAGAACATGCAAGCATGTGAACAAAGCATACTTCCGAAAACCAATAAATGTACTAAAAAAACTATATATATGTTTACACTATTATAACTGTGTTCCTCGGAACTTGTCTATTTTAATCAGACTGCCCTCTCACAAAGCACTAAGGTGATCGTAAGTCACTAAGGTAACAGTGCAATGTAAAGCAGGGAAGATAAGGTTAACCTTAGTAAAGGATGCTTTGAAAAAGGAGCCCTTGGTGACTGATTTGCTACTCTCTGATTGAGTACCGCATGTAATAGGAAAACATATTGAGAAAAGAGGCGACTAATGCGGCCTTTCAAGCAAATTGATATCAAAGCCACTTGCAAGGTGCAAAGGGACTGCTTGATCTGTCGAACGCGAGTGTTCCACTTTATCAACCATCAAAGCGATAAACGACTTCAATGGCAGCTCTCAATTAAGTTTATAGCTGTCGGAGAGTAAGTGTGATACTGGAAGAAAGTAACAACAGCTTGTGAGTCATACTAATTGCAGTAGGCCTTCATTCCAAATATTTACAGATTATATGAAGTAAAGTATTATGATATGGGAAGCCTTGATATCCAAGTTCAAGTGTTTCAAAGGGAATCATTATGAATCATTAATTTAGGGAAAACTACCGTATTTTGTTTACGCCAAAATCGATAGAATTAAAACAAATCTTTCTTTCAAGGTCTTAAGGCATGAAGTAAAAATACTGTAGTGAATAATAATAGTCTAACCTCTCACATTACTCATGGTCTTTCTCAAATGTTAAATCTAGAGATGACTGTCAGTTAAACACCTTTGCCTATCACTGATAGTCAACTCACCATTTTGAAAGAAGTTCGTAAGAACCTGTCCTCATGGTATGTACATAGATTGAGAACAGGAATACAGTCACTCCTTCATCAAGCATACTCTACCCACAGAGGTTACTCCCTTCAGATTTCTGATCCTGACCTCTGTTATTTTTCACTTGAAATCGGGAGCAGAAGCAAACTCTCCTAGCGGAGGAGAGCGGAACCTCATACTCTATCACTGCTTCTTAACCAATGATAAGTTATCATGTCGACCGAGTGACTTCAAAGATATGATTAATAGTTTTCACAAAACCCCCTCGATTTCAAGCGTAATCAACAGAGGATAGGATCGGAAATCTGAAGGGAGTAACCTCTGTGGGAAGGGAATGACATCAGGTGGAATGTAGGGAAAAAACAAGATGTAATACATATATGGAACGAGAAGATGTCATGGAAGCGGAGGAACAACGAGTTCGAAGAGCATGTTGTTCCTCCGCTTACATGACAGCTTCGAGTTCAATACAAGCGATCTAAATGCACAATTATGACGTTCTATATCTAGTTCATATCCCATTTTATTAGCAAGTTGGTAAACAGATAAAGTTGCATATATCTACTGGAACGACGTGTTGCGCATTGATACACGGACGGTTGCTTGACCAACACTACTCATGATTTGAATCTTGATATTATCTTTATTTTCTCTTGTTCACCGTGCAATACGGAAATCGACCATGGAAACCGTATTGTATGCCTGTATTACAATCTTAAGTTTACATGGGTATATAATAAATTTATAGAGCAAACAAAACAATGGTGAGGAAACTCAGTCAGGAAGATTAACATGCATGAGAGTGGTTCACAATAGGGATTGACATTCATAGATTGAGTTAAACTATATTCATCAAGCTACAAGGCTCACTTGGAAAGGATAAAATCGCTTGTAAAATCCTCAAATCCTTCTAAGTTTGCCAGACATTATCTATTTCATTTTGCGTTCGCCCTATTTTGTGTATATATTCAATATTCGTTTCTGAGCTGACTTATATTTATATAAATGCCCTTAGCATATTATTTCTTATGATGAGTGAGATTACCTTATTCAATTCTGATAGAAATATTAAAAAAAACTAATGATAATGTTATCGATTTTACATGTTTGCCTTGGGGACCCATTTAGCAACTTTTACCATAACTGAATAGATAAAAACGGTATATTCCTACATTTATGTGTTCAGTGACGTATGCCAGTTCTGTTTAAATCCAAGTACAGTAAACATTTCGCGGAAATACTGCATCAGTACATGTATCTGCAAAAGAATAGCACTTATGAATTTAAAAAGTCGGGTTGAAGCAGTTAAAAGACAGATCATTAAAACTTTAATAAACTTTTCGGCAAGCTCAAGTAATAACAGAAAAAAATATTTCCAAAGCGAATTGAAATCTTTCTGGATAAAAATATATTCATTGTATGAGTATTTGATTTCGCAGGATATGGTTAATCTGTCATGTAAATGATCTGATGATTGTACCTTTGATTATATTCATTTTTGCTCGCCATGTACAGACGAGCTTTTATTTTTTATCGAACCAAACTTGAAAACTAAAACAAAATAAGGAGGACATTATAAAACATATTTTTTCCATAACACTATATCAAATACCTAATACATCATATTCGTCTTGCATCAGTTTGTAAATGACCTTTCATACTCGCAGAAGCACTAAATGGTGAATTTGTAAAGGTCTAATTCGACATTCCTTTTAAGGTACAATTAAAATATATTTATTACGTCAGAAATAATGAGATTATTACGTTAAGGTAAAGCCTACCATTTGTGAGAGGAAGGCACAAGATTCTTGGTTAAACTGATCATTCAAACATGCCATAATGCATCTACTATCAAAAGCTGTATATCACGTGTCGAGGGTTTTCACATATTTTATTTCAAGGTAAGCAGATTGTCACTAGACCTTTTTGAGCGTGTGTCATGTCAGTTATGAATTATGAATTGTATTTTTCATCCGGATACTTACAGCATATTGGTGGAAGGACAGTAGGGTAGATGCGTTTCAATTACCTAATTGAAATCAATTAGAAGAAATCTGAAATAGAAAAGAATAAAATGTATGATTTGTACTTGAGGTAAGACAACATCTTCTTTGCAAACAAGTTCAGTTTGTCCTATTTCCATAAACATGTTAACATGTATAACAATTGCCTGCATCAGAAGCAGAAACAAATGATTTTTTTTTCTCAAAGGAACCATTTACGTTTAATGTAACTAATATTTCTGGTTTTTAAAGTTTCACTGTTGACATCAGCTGTCAAGAACAGATTGACTGTTTCCGTCATTTTCAGAATCAATTGGCAATGATTGACAGTTGCTTAAAAAGTTCTTCCTTTTCCATTATTCACTGACAATTGATTGACAATATTATAAGTAATGGCATTAAAGCATTGAAATCGCAAGGCAAAGTGTTTAACCATGTGAAATACTTTTGATCTGTGTTCTTCAAGAGTGAATGAGTTGTTAGTCAATTAATCGCAACGCTCCCACATCGTCACATTTTGGTTTTGATTATTTTGGGTAATTGACTTATGTAACTCCATATGTTTTTACTTCTTATTGTTTTAATCTTAATGAATATGAGCTGGTTCTGATCAAATACAAGAAAAAAAGTGAGCATGACTCACACACTCCCACCATCCGTTTTCCGTCCATTGAATTACATATATCCAGGGTACAAACAGATTCTAGCATCGTAATATTGTCTAAAATATTTTTGGGAACTGGCTTTGTTATAACAAATTTCATTCACCCAGATGTAATATTTTTCAGGTAACTTAATGGTTCCCATTAGAGAATCACAGCGGTAATGTGTACCAATTTCAATCACAGATTCAATGCCATAACTCCGTAAAAAATAATACATCAGAACTGGTCTTTGAACTCGAATGATTTTCACTACCTACACGTTAACTTTCATTCAGCTACATGTAACAGTTTCCGAGAAAACTTGTCCCAATTGGAACATCACAGCTCGTGTTGGTACTTAGTTCAATTTCGGATTCAAGGGTAAAAATAATATTTCGGAACTGGACTTTGAACTCGATGAAGAGTATCACCTGGACTACCAATATGTTAAATTTCATTCAGCTAGATGTACTAGTTAGAGCATCACAGAGCTCTTGGTACTAAGTTGGTTTTCGAACTCTAGAAAGAGTATGGTCATGAGTACTCACAACCAACATATCATTCTCTAGGTTTAATAGGAATAGGAAAAAAATAATATTTCGGAACTGGACTTTGAACTCGATGAAGAGTATCACCTGGACTACCAATATGTTACCTTCTTCAGCTAGATGTACTAGTTAGAGCATCACAGAGCTCTTGGTACTAAGTTGGTTTTCGAACTCTAGAAAGAGTATGGTCATGAGTACTCACAACCAACATATCATTCTCTAGGTTTAATAGCTTCCGAAAAAGTGTTATATAAACAACATAAGGCGTCAGTTTCTATAATATTTTTTGGAAAACATGTCACTACTGGATGTCATTTTGTGAATAGTGTCCTAGAGCATTTGGTATGACTCCACTAGTACTTGAACATACCAAAGAAAGAGGAATATAAGAAAAATGAAATTTATTCAAAAGAACCCAAACTCAACTGAACCCAAATATACACAAAATCGTTCATGGAGTCTCATTCGCACACAATACATACATGACAAGTATTATATAGTTTACATCATGTGTTTACCATGAGTATAAAATCTACATATAAATACGATTTGAAAGCCCTAATCTACAGGCATTATGTAGTATTGGACAGTATGTATTATCACTGCTTCAAGATAAACATATCAGTATGATACCGGGGGCAGGTCGGATCAATCAAATAAATAGAAACATCTATCATCTCCAGCTGACTGAAGTACAAGCATGTAGCTAAATTTCAATGTAATGTCAAACCATTAAATTTAGATTATGTATGCGACAAGTACTAAATAGTTTCACTGAAAAGGGGAAAAAACATGTTCCACAAGCCATACATGTATGTTGTACTGTATAAAAAGTGCATTTATCAACTGTTCAGGCATTCGACTTCAAAATAATAAACAGCACTCAAAGAAGATATTGAACAGCACGTTGCCTACTGGAACGTACTATGACATCTTAAAAGAAACAAAGAAATCAGAAAACTAGAAGAGTGTGATTATTTTCCCGGAGTTATTGCCCTTGATTCTTATCTTCGTCTCTGTTCCAGGTATCTTCAAAGGGGATAGCTTTTCTCAGAAACTGTTTAATATCAAATCATTTTTGTGGCTTGAGGGTATCAATACCTTGATGGAATGAAAATGAGAAGTGCACAGTTATTTCTTCTCAAAGTATTGCCCTTGTTCCGATTTTTTGGGTCTGGCGGGTGATGTTAATGACTATGTCTTCTTGTTTAAAATCTAGTGGTGTCAGTATTCCAGTATGAGGACAGTATTCAAATGAGGAGATATTTAGTCTAAGATGAAACTCAGCTGAAAAACAATCTTGCTCTCTTAACCGTAATGATCCTACAAAAAAATCAGACAATCAGAGCACACATCAACAGCGGTTGAGCTAGGGGAGATGGCCTTCATAAAGCTACAGTAAGATATTTGTTGGTCATTGAGATTTATAAACGATTTTGCTAGTTGTTGGAAACTGTTTTTTTGTTTTTTTTAAAAACAACAACATTATTGGTGAAAAATATCATAATTATATAATAATTTAGTTTATTAGTCGTGTTACGGGAATGCGTTTGCCTTCAATTGTTATGTACTTGTCACAACTAGCTGCTACACTGTGTGACAGCTTTTCACCATTCCAGAAGCTGCATTTATTACGATGTCCAATAGGAAGCTTCCCGTCTGATCTTGTGGTTAGAAATAATGAGTGGAACATCTTGACAGACTGTTAGTTTCAGAACAGTACGTAGGTATGGCGATTGCTGTGTTTAGACATATCTATTCCTCATTCAACTCCATTCAATTTACTCGTACGATTCTGTGTACATTGTACTTTTGATGCGCATGTGTGTGTTTTTTTCCTTGATCTTCTGCTAGCCTTAAACTGACCACAGTTATCTCCTATAACATAAAACAACATCTATCAAGGCACCCAGCAGCAAACACGTAATGTAGAAAATTTCATCTCAAACGAATAAGTATCTGTCCAAGTACCTACTAAAAGAGGTTCGCAACATGCCTATACAATAAAAAAAATGACATGTCTTGATTCGGTTAAAGCAAAACAAAATCTCCCTTTTTTATTTCATGTACTTATTCATCTTAGTCACACAAATGGGTAACTGCTTAAACCGTAACAAAGTAATTCATAGCCTTCCCGGGAAAAGAGTTTCAAAATTAACTGAATAAAAAGTTTGAAAAGTTCCATCAAATTATATACAAATTACGGCGCAACAGTTGATTGTGTGGCTAGACGTACACTGTCAGATGGGTTGAGACTGTAAGGCTTTATAGTCAAAATACTTTCCTGTCATTCATTGAGGAGGGGTTCTGCTCTTGTTGAGGACTTTTTGCATGTCCTTGAGCATTAATTTTACTTGAGGCTTAGAAAATGGCGACTCTAAATTGACTTGTCGAATCATCAGTTATTTTACGTCTGAATGTGTTCATTAAGGAACTCAATGAAAAGAATTAATTTTCAACCAGACATTGATGGACGTGCATGGATTGTTCTGATGTTTTCTCTGATTGTGATAAATACTTTTAAAATCATTAGCTTGTCTGACCATTATTTGACATCACATCAAGTTGTTCCTGCCACACGTCAGGATAATAGGAGTACTCTCATTAGGATCGTTATTTCAAATGAGAGAAATCATTAGATATGTAATGGAAGATATGGGATGTTCATACATTAACCTACATTACATAAAAACGTGTCATCCAGTTGAATTAAAAGAAGATAAATCCTTTATTTAAGACATATGTTAATTGAAGCAACAACTATAATGCAGATAAAAGCAGTCAAATGTTGCAACAGAGATCTAGAAACATTACCAAATTGTCTTCAAAAACATTTAGCTCTTTAAATTAACTTTGAGAGTTTTTTTAGCATGTCATTTGGAAAGTTGCTTCACTTACAGAAGGCCTGTTGTTTAAAGGTACATCCATTGTGTTGTTGGGGTCAAATATACCAAACGTTATAAATGGTCTTACTTTATCGAGAAGTACCAACTGTTACCGAAAACTACCATTTTAATGATATTCGACTTAGTATATTGACGATATGAAGGTAAAAGTATCAATTTCTGATCGAAAACCGGACAATGCACCGCGTGTGGCGCGCGCCAATGAGTCAAACGTAATTTTGGAATCTTTTTTAAACCAGACAGAATATCAAATTTGGGTTGATAATGTTCAATAGGTCATATAACTACTGTGCATGTAAACGAAACGTGTAGTTTCGGTTTCTGCATATTGCATAATGATGTTGCTCGATTTTAATTGGAAACTAGTAATTATTATATTTTTGGCAATAGGGGATGAATATGCAAGTCGAATGAAATCATTTGAACTGATATCAGCACATATTGTATGTTGGCATGTATTAAAGGCAAATACAATTTTATGAAACCGAATGGATGTACCTTTAACAAATGTCATCCTCTTCCTCGTTTCTTGATCAAGGAATATCAGATAGAGAACGTCTTTTTCGTATTGCTTGGTTGAATTCATAGGGATAAGTTGAATATCTGCAGCGCGTGGTTTTCTTCTGATGTTGACAGACATAAATATGTTTACTTATAAACGGATTCTTATGGAGTATTAGACAACACTAAAAACATGACATGGGAGACTTACAATTTGCAATATTTCCTTGGGTAAGTGGCTTTATTGAAAATGTGCCTCAGTCGACTCAGCAATATAAATGGGTACCTGGTAGTGGTTGTGTTTGAAGTGGGCGTCTACCCAGATCAACGTCAGCTTGAGTTAGACGGGGGTAATACTGGTAGCATTTGAGCATACACTAATAATAGGGAAAGTGCAAAGTGTTTAATTCAGACATGTTTTCTGAGAAACTTATTAAACATAAGTCAACCAAATTGTGCTTGTGAGTACTTCTGACTATACACTTTAATGAGTGCAAAATCCAGTTCTGAAATATATTTTGACGGAGTTATGGCCCTTGAAATGAAATTGAAATTAAACTTTGTACCCAAACCTCTGTGATGCTCCAAAGGGGACAAGCTTTCTCAGAAACTATTACATCTAGGTTAATCAGATTTAACGTGCAGATATACTCGAGTTTGATGGCCAGTTCCGAAATATTTATTTTACGGAGTTATTGCCCTTGAATCTGCAATTGAACAAGGTACAAATTACCTCTGCTCCGATGGGAACAATTAAGTTTCATGAAAAATATTACATCTTTGTGAAATATTGTTATATCAAAGCCTATTTATAACAAATGTAATGTGATAAAAAGTATGATGCTTGAATCTGTTTTTAACATAGTGCAATTAACGTATATAATGCACACATGACGGATAGCAGATGACGGGCCTAGAGACATGCTCACTTTTTTCTTGTTTCATGTTTAACTCGATCCTCACGGCATACGCTCTTGTCACCATAGAGACACACACCAGTCACTTAAGGTTTGGTTCACGCACGAATGTTATGTGAATAAAGATTGGTTTATCTTGTAAGTGTTTAGCCTATTTTTTGGTTTGGCTTGTTCGTCTTTGTTTACCTTGACGGGTGGTTACTTGATTTTGACTTTGTGCTCTTCGAGTTCAGAGTTTTTGTTGCGACGCCGTGTAGGTGACTCGACTGTCTCTACCTTCTCTTACGTTACGCGTTTTATCGTTACCGTTCGCCATGTACTCCGCCTTCTACACGAACTGCGGAGGCAGGAAGTCCGCCTCTAAGGATCCGCACTTGTTATGCAGAAAGTGCAAGGACCTTTGCGAAGAGGATTACCGTTGCGACGAGTGCGCTCCTCTCTCCGAATCGGAGTTCCACGCGTACGTTTCCGCCATACGCAAGTCGGTGGCCGATAGGGCTGCGTCACAGAAGCGTACGTCGTCAGCTCAATGTAGGGAGGTGTCTCCCATTCGTCATCCGTCTCCGGTGGAGGATGTAGACATTGTCCTCACGGAACGGGCGGATGAATTCGACAGGGAATCGGACCTGTCCGAACCCGCTGGGGGGTCGAAGTTACGCTCCCCCCCTCCGCCGTCGTGTTCCGGTTCTCGTTCGCGGACTCACCCGTTGTCCCCTCCTTCGCCGGACCAACGGTTGTCTCCGCTTAGACTTAAGGTGGGCGGACCCGCTACGCCCAAGAGCAAGAAGAAGAAGTCCAAGAAGGCTAGGTTCGACAAGGTCGATCCTTCCCTCCTTCTGGCATCCGTCAAGGATATGGTCTCTTCCTTGCTCGATGCGCGTTTGGGTCCGCGGAACTTACCTACTCACACTACGACTACGCAATCGTGTGAGCCCTATGCGGATGACATACCTCAGGGTGCGCGTTCCTCGTCCGCTAGGGCCTCCGCACCCGCGACTCCTTCGCATACCCCTCGCACCCCGGAGCGGCGTGTCACGGTGATGTCACCCTTACGTGACTCCTCGCCGGACTCACCGGAACGTGACACCCGCTACGTGGACGTGTCGAACCCTCCGTTCATCAGTATAGAAACGGAGGCGGAGGGTACGGGATCGTCGGAGGATCCTCCAGTGGTTGACGCAATAGCTATGCTATCCGAAGTGGCTTCGTTCGCGGACGTTCCACTTAGCCAAGTCAGTGTGACGGGTCCGCGCACGTCGGCGGCCAGGAGGGCTTCCTTTGGCCCCGATGGCGAGGTACCTCCCGCGCGTCTTGCCCTTCCACCTCATAGGCTTCTGTTGGAGGCCACCGAGGATATGGAGCAAGTCGTATCATCTGCGATGCCCAATCGTTTGCTTCCGCCTTTGGTGGTGCCGGACAAGCGCAGACGGCTTCTGCCCTTGTATCCGGTCCCTTTTCAGCTTGTTCCGCCTCCCCTTAATCAGGGGGCGTCCCGGGTGTTTACCACCAACCTGCTTCACCGCGTGTCTGAGGCACAGTTCTCTCATCTTGACAGGGAGGCGCGTTCGGTGTTAGGCTTGGGGAACAACGTGGCTTTCACATGTCAGGCGATGCTGGCTTGTGCTAAGCAGGCGGGCATGGAGGCGGGGGACCCGGTGTTGTTCAAAGCGTTTGGTGATGTGGCTGCGGACCTTGCGCAGATCATGTTGTCAGCGTCGCGAATTTCATCGAGTATAACAGTGCTTCGCAGAGACAATTTCCTCTACCGGTCAGGTCTCAACCCCGATCATAAGAACTTCCTTCGACATGCCCCTGCTCACGCTGAAACTCTGTTTGGTGGTCGTATCCCGGAGGTTTTGAGAGCACGACAGGAGGCCCAACAGCAAGACCTCACTAATCGGCTCGTCACGCAGAGGCAAACGACACCAAAGCGCCCGCAGACCAATTTTCGTCAGGGGCAAGGTTAGGGCAGTGGCCAACCTTCCCCCAAGAAAGCGAAAACGGACTTTCGGCGGGGAGGTCGTGGCCGTGGATCCACGGGTCAGTCCCCCAAGTCCCCCCGGCCTTGCGCCGGAGGTCGTACCCCGCAAAAGAAGTGGAGGAAGTGACTCGTGGTCACCCCCGCTGCTCCCTCCTCCACTCGTTCCGGTGTCGGAGGGCTTGGTGGGGGGTCGCCTCCAAGACTTTGTCAGCAACTGGGTACAGTTAGGGTTAGACCCTTACGTGTGTCGGATTCTGGGTCAGGGGTTCCGCATTCCCGTCTCGTCTCCGCCGCCCCTCACCTGTACTCCAATGGAGCGTCCCTTAGCAGGGGACCGGCTCAAATTGACATTGGAACAGGTGGAGATATTAATCTCCAAACGGGCGGTGCAGGAGGTCCTGACCCCGCATCTAACGCCGGGGTTTTACTCCCCAGTGTTCGTAATACCCAAAAGGAACTCGAAAAAATGGCGGCTAATTCACGATTTGAAGGTGTTCAACCGCTCCTTCCTCGTTTGGCCGCCATATTTTCGACTCTTGACGCTTCCCTCAGTGATGCGGTCCTTGGAGCGCTCAGACTGCATGGTGTCTCTCGATCTACAGGATGCGTACCTGCACGTGCCGATTCACTATCGGGACCGCAGGTACCTCCGCTTCATCCTGGACGGCAGACATTTTCAGTGGTGCGTGCTCCCGTTCGGGATCTTGTCCGCCCCCTGGTTATTCACACGGGTGACTCAGCCCATCGTCCAATTCCTTCACCAATGCGACATTCAGTTCCTAATGTACTTGGACGATGGTATCGCTCACGACCGCTCCCCGGTCGTTCTCGAGGCGCAGCTCAGGTTCACGATGGACCTGTTCCGTCGTCTGGGGTGGCTAGTGAACTTAGAGAAGTCGGACTTGGTTCCGGCAACTCGTCTGAAGTTCCTAGGGGCTATCCTAGACACCCGGCTGTTCCGCGGTTTCGTCACGAGGGAGCGGATGGCTCGTTACGATCGCCTTATGGATCGCGCGCTCGACGCCTCGCTCTCCCTACGTCAGTGGCAAAGAGTGTTGGGGTTATTGACGTCAGCTCAGGACCTGACCCGCAGGGGGAGGTTGTTCCTTCGCCCGTTACAGGTGTTCCTGAATCCCCACATCAGGGAGACGCGTTGTCTTAGTCTTAGTCTTAGTCTTAACCCCAGACCTACATCGGTTCCTAGCTTGGTGGCGGGTAGACGAGAGTGTGTTCACAGGCGTTCCACTTCGTCCTCGCCCCCCCTCAGCTCACCTGTTTGTAGACGCCTCCACCCAAGGGTGGGGAGCGCACATGAGTCACGAACAGGTGGCGGGAGTTTGGTCCCCATCAGAGCGGAACCTACACATCAACGTCCTCGAGTTGGACGCAGTACGTCTTGCCATTCAGCACTGGCAGGTCCCCTTGAGGGGCCAGTGCCTGCTAGTACACACGGACAGTTCGGCGGCTGCTTGGTCGATAAACAAGCAGGGGTCCACCAAGGCACAGTCTCTGCTACGCGTGTCACTACAGCTCTTCGAGTTGGTGGACGAGGTGGACCTGGACATTCGAGCGGTCCACATTCCGGGTGCCAAGAACGTCTTGGCGGACGCGTTGTCACGTCCGGATGCCCCTCCCCCAACGGAGTGGCAACTGAATCCGGTGGTTTTCAGGGGGTTGTGTCTCCAGTTCGGCACCCCGCTGATAGATCTGTTCGCGACGTGTCTCAACCACCAATTGCCAACCTACATCTCCCCAGTGCCAGACCCACTAGCGATGGGCTTAGACGCGCTCTCGTTAGGGTGGGAGGGGATGGACGCCTATGCTTTTCCGCCGTCGGCCATCCTCTCCCAAGTTGTAGCCAAGATAGGGGAAACTCGGATTCTTCGTCTCCTGCTGGTCGCCCCTTGGTGGCCAGCCCGGCCGTGGTTCGTTCCTCTCCGTCGGCTCTGTCGGCAGGAACCGGTTCCGATTCAGATACGGAGGGATTTGCTCATCAGCAGGCCAAGCTGAAGGTTACACGAGAACCCTCAGGTGTTCTCCCTTCACGCTTGGCTTGTATTAAAAGAGGGTTAAGGAGTAGTCGCCAACGCAATAGCTACCTCGCATAGGAAAACCACTAGGAAGCTCTATGATTTCCAGTGGCAGGCCTTCGCCTCGTTCTGTGCTCAGAGGGATTTCATTCCGGCAGAGGCTTCAGTGCCTCAGGTTGCGGAGTACTAGGTGTACCTTCGCAACACTAGACATCTTAAGGCGTCGTCAATTAACACCAACATGTCGGCCATCCTGTCGGTTCTCAGGAAGAGATCGCCAGAATTGGATGTGTCGGTCCTCAAGGGCCTAATTAAGACCTTCCGTTCGGTGGACGGCAGGTCCAGGCTTCGCCCACCTGAATGGGACTTAGCCATTGTGCTCAACCACCTGCGCTCCGATAGGTATGAACCGCTCTCCGACGTGCCTCTCCTCCCTCTCACCATCAAGGTCATTTTTTCTGGTGGCCATGGCCTCTGCAGCGCGGATTTCAGAGATCCATGCGTTGCAGGCGGACCTGCTACGTTTTGAGGTCAGGGAGGGGGGCTCCGCCTCGCTGGGGTTGGCTCCTGATTTTGTCTGTAAGAACCAAGCAGCGGATGAAGCGGGACGTACGTTCTCTATCCCAGCTCTGGGTTCGGACTCAGATGAGGTGGATCCCTCTTTGTGTCCAGTAAGAGCCTTGAGGGTGTACACGCAGCGTACCCGCAGGCTGAGGGATGGCAGGCGTCGTCTGTTCTTGCCTCACTCACCCAGGAGCACCAAGGAACTAGACAAGCGAGCGTTGGGGGTGTATCTAAGATCGGCGGTAATTGATGCGTACAAGGCCGCTGATTTGCCTCCGCCGTCGCGTTCCAATCCTCATGAGATCCGCGCAGTTTCAGCCACGATGGCGTATCACTGCAACATCGCGGTTTCGGATGTCATGGCAGGGTGTTTTTGGCGTTCATCAGAGGTTTTCGCCAACCATTACCTACGAGATGTCTCCACAGCTGATCTTGAAGGCATCTCTAGGCTGGGTCCACAGGTCTTCGCGCAGACGAAGGTGGTCCCCCCAACCAGACCAAGAAGGGGTCATCCTTCTTAGACGCGTTTGGGACTTATTGTAAATAAACAGGGTTTACATTGCTTACTCTCGTGTCTGTTGGTTTTTTCTTTAACTTCGTTTTGACCCCCCCCCCCTCCCTGTTGGGGTTTGGGGGGCGGTATGTTGATCGGAAGTTGAGTGGCAGGGTTGTCTCTTCGATCCGCTTAGCGGTAGAGATGGTATCTCCCGGGCTGTGCCTTGTCCTCACCACAGGGTGGAGGACTCGTAGGTTAGCTTACACTCAGGGCTAGTCGCTGGTCTCGTCACTACCATGTATCTACTGACCCGCCTCCTTGCGGTGGGATTCTAGGCAAAGTAGGTCTAGTCAACAGATAGGTATTTAAATAATAGTACGTTTTTGATTAAACGTAATTATTTATACTTACCTGTTGACTAGACCTACGCTCTAGGCCCTCCCATCCTCCCCACTTGGTCTGTCTTGCCTTTGGGACTTTCGGAGAGTGATATGAACCGGTAGTGACGTCACGAGACCATCTAGACTTACCGGCCCTTGGATAAGGGATTTTACGCACCCCTCATCCATTCTTCAAGTTCGTCTGTATTAAGGTTGAAATAGCATTACCCCTGGGAGGTAAGGCAAAGTAGGTCTAGTCAACAGGTAAGTATAAATAATTACGTTTAATCAAAAACGTACTATATAATATATAATACTGTCTTGGTAACAAAATATTCGAGGAGGTATTATATAGTGTATGAGATGGGTAGACGTTGGAAGACTGGAATGTGGTAGTTGATTCAAACAAACACGTGATTTAAAACCGCATCCACTTTACAAAGCTTCTACCCCTTTATATTATATTTACCACATCAGTCTGTTTGCGATACAAGTTTCCTATCAATGACTGTTTCATAATTATTGCATTTATTGTATTGTTTTCAACATCTCAAACATAAAAATAAAAACTCCTCTGGACTCAAAGTTTTTTTCTAGTATTTGCTAATCATTGAGGGACTCGCAATAGCTTGTGGTAGCGTGTCCTTGGACTCATATATCAAATTAATGTATCACTGCAAACCCCATCAAAATATGAATAAAGGAATTCAAATGTTTGTTCATTGATTGTGACTTGAAATCATATCATACCTCTTTGAAAATGGTTTAACTGATGTAACTGCAAAGCATAACATAATACAAGAGGTCTAAGATCATTATCGTTGTATGCTCAATTTTACAAATATTACATCCTTACATGTCAGAATGACTATTCTATCCGACAGCATATTAACCAGATGCTTTAAAATATGTGCTGTGAGTTTGCTTAAATAAGTTCTTTAAAGATATGAAAACGTCTCAAACATTTGACAAAGAGAACGTCGTTATTCGGACTAATAAGCAGCGCCGTGGACCTTGAATTTGTTTTGACACCCTTTGGAGTCATGGGAGACTACCATCTTACATGTTTTCTTTCTTTATTTACAAGTTATCAACGATTAAAGCGACTTAGTTATTTTCCTTAATGGTGTTACCATTGTGCTAGGTACATGGTCTATACAATATAAATTGATAGCTCTTACAATTCAGATATATAAAGCTTGCATAATGGCAACAATCTCAGAGTATTCAGAGTATTACGATATGTTTTATAGATCTAAGTAAGTAAGTATGTAAGTATGTTTTTAGGTTGATGGTCGCTAGTGATGCTTTCACCATGTCAGACCCCCTCTCAATTGTACAACTTCAGTCTTTCTTCTCGTCTTTCAATTTTAAAGAAGATCGGGGCCAGGCACTAAAAAACCATCGTTATATAACACCATATACTATATACTATATAACATTCATATACTAGTATATATATATATATATATATATATATATATATATATATATATATATATACTAGTATATATATATATATATATATATATATATATATATATACTATACTAGACATTAACTTCGTCTATTTCAGGTCTGTTATGTTTGCCTTTTTGTTAATTCCAGACGGAGACATACAAAGTCCATTTACAGTCGGCTGAGAACATTTTAGGTTTGAGCTACCCCATAAAGGTTTTAACTGAGGCTTGAAGATCCTGATGTATTGTTATGATTTCGGCTTGGCAAATTAATGTGAACTTTTAAAAAAAGTCTCGGTTGTTCGCTTATTCATAAGGCTAACAAAGCTAGAGCATTCTTGGGTTCATGTGTTTTCCTTTACATCTAAGTATGCATATGGTACTTGACAAAGTGTACTATAATATGAAATAATATAATTAATAATATAATGAGAAATATATATTTTTAAATGTAAACAATTTGTCAAATGATAATATACTATTAGAATTCAATAAAATTGCGGACATTAGCCATTTGTGAATAGATGTGACATTTAAAATCTTTCTAATGGTGATTGAAAACCAGATCTGACTAGTAAGTATTCATTTCAGTAACATGTAAATGAGAGTGCTCCTCAAATTCTCATTATGTACGATACAGTTTATTTTTTATTGTCAATAAATTGTATTGTTTCTGAAGATTCTGTGTCTAATTGAACCAGAAATATACCCTTAATATTGCATTTAGTTTTGTAAAATGATCACCATTAAAGGTTTGAGCCCTTTAATTATTTTCAAAAGCGTTAGAAGATATGTTTCATTTGTTAAATGAGTTTGTGAATTCTCTATGGTAACCCAAGCATGTAGATCATGATAATGAATAATGAATAACCCTAACTTTATTAATCATACCAACATTAGAACAATCGCCAAGGTTGGGATTGGCATAAATGAGGTAGTACTTTTTTACCTAGATAACACTTGTCAACGTAAAATGTGTGTAGTTGTGGTTTAAAGAATTAGTATGTTAATGAAGGATTATATGCGCAGGTGAAGAAGTTAATTTTGAAAACTGTAAATTGCATATGGTTTATTGAATCAATATCTATACAATATAATGTAAAATTTGCAAGACTAATACATCAAATGTTTCAATTAACCATAAAATTGCCAACTTGTCTACTCCAGCAAGCAGCAAAATGATAAATGCTTAAAGAGTAACCCTCACTTAAGTTAATATCATGGAAAACAGTAAAGAGAATTTGCATTACTGCACACACGACATTCGTTTGTCCACTGGGTCCGTTTTCCACGTCAAGTACAGTTCTATCTGGTAATGAAGTATAGGTTCAATTGTTCGTAACCCTATGGAGGTAAAATTAATCAGATGAATGTCTTATGATGCACATTCGTTGTTTGTTTATTGATCATGTACGGTTGCATTAAACAATTTCATAAGCCATACATACTCTGCTCGAAGCAATTATTTTAATATACACAAAGTTGTCGACTTCTACTTTCTTCAAGTGTCAATCATTTATCCAAATGAGTATAAAAGGATACACTAGCGACGATTTCCACTTACATGTTTCAACTTTATCGACCTTAGGAACATATAATAATTCCCCGCAGTTAATATGACTGATCTATAACAAAAAAGGCTGCAATATTTGTTAGAAAAACACCCCTGCTTCCAAAACAGCCTAGTGGTATCCTAACAATATGCTTTCATGTCAAAACATTCCAATGTATGGTGATTCTGAGCAAACATTACGTGATTCAAGTCTCTTCCACTGGCAATACTTTCTAGTTCTCCACTGACACTGTAGTCTTCTCCTTGTTGTATACGAAGCCATTGACCATCACATACCAGTCTTTTATGGTGTCATGTTTCGCAATAAAGCCATTAATTAAATCTCTTGTTTCTTGTATAAGTCTTAATAATAATGAAATACTAATCATCTTTAATTGCAAAAACAAACTTGGTGACAGTTTTAATTACCCATAAACCCATAATACACATTACCAATTTAGATAAACTTTTGAAATTGGAAATTCAATACTATTTTAAAGCATACACATTATTCACTATTTGTTTTTCAAATGTTTAAATACAAGATACAGCTAAAACACTTTTTAATGAGATCATCATTGGCATTCACAAATAGAGGTAACTTTATCTAAACTACCGGGCAAAAGAAAGTATATCACTCAGTTGTATTTATCATATGTATAATTTTCAAAGTCAAATATCTCGAGTTCTCGACGTCGTATTCATAAACGGACTAGTTTGTGAAATTAGTCCAAAACATTAAATCAGTCAAAGGATACATCTACGCAGTTTCAATTTTTTTAAATTAAAATTTAAAATTTAAATTTTGAAATTCCCCTAAATTAATTTGGATAAAACACAACTGTTCATCGACATATAACACATACTCTGCGTGAAAATCAATAAATGTGCTTCGTCCTGCACACATTTACAACATGTTGAACATGGCAGGGGTCATGTTGGTGTAAATTTCATTTCTTACCCCTGTCTACTTTAAATAATGATATTTTAGTTAAAAAATAAAACAGTCAACAATTAATTCATTCAAACTACTGCCGAAAGGTGCCATAATCAAACGCATCTCATTTCTTAAAAATATTGAATTAATCGAAAACAAGTGAGTGAAATACTTTCTTTTGCCCGGTAGTTTAGTGATTTTGATCCAAATCATACAACTAACGCAATCTCATCATACTTGTAAGGTTTTTTTGAAATTCTAATTTATATTTTTGTTTTTCAACTTTATTGCTTCACTTGCTCCAAATTTGCAAGACTAAATTATCAAATGTTTCAATCAAACATGAATGTGTCGACTAGTCAACTCCAGCAAGCAGCAAAGCAATAAAGGCGTAAGGTGTAACCCTAACTCAAGTTAATAGCATTGAAACAGTAAAGAAGATTCGCATAATTTCACACATGACATTTGTTTGTCCACTGGGTCCTTTTTCAGCGTCAATTAAAGTTCTATCTGGTAATGAAAGTATACCATTCGATTAAGTTAAATTCGTTGTACACTCAAAGAACATAAAATGACTTGGGTACAAAATAATCAGCCTCGTGATGCACATTTATTGTTTGTTTATTGATCATGTACGGTTGCATCACACAATTGCATAAGCACTCTTTTCGAAGCAAATATTAATATACACAATGTTGTCGACTCCTAGTTTCAAGTGTCAAGCATTTATTCAAATGAGTATAAACAGATCAACTAACTCTGATTTCCTCTCACATGTTTCAACCTTATCCTCCCTGATATCAGTGATAAGAATATATTTATTTCTTATTTCGCAGCTGTTATTTGTATGATCTGTAAAAAGCAGGCTGAGGTCTTTGTTAGAAAAATATAACTGTTCTCAAAACTGTCAAGTGTCATCCTTAAAAGAAACCTATTGTTTGCATTGGCAATGCCAATACCTACAGAATAAAAGCAACCATTTGCGAGCTCTCATATTAAATAATTCCAATGGCATGGTGGTTCTGAACACTAATTGACTATATATGTGATTCAAGCTACTGGCAATAATTTCTAGTTAACTAGCTATAGTGTCCTTGATGAATACGAAATCCTTTACCATCACAGACTAGTCCCGAAGCAATATGTTAGCACACATGTGCTTGCGTTATATTGTATAATATTTCGCAATAAAGTGACAAATGAACCGAATTTTCTTAATTAGTACAGTAATCGTTAAAATAGTAATACGAAATTGCAAAAACAAGCTAGATTACAGCTTTAATCACCCATAAATAATAAACGTTGTCAATTGAAATTGGAAATACAATACTACTTTAAATCAAACACAATATTCACTATTGATTTTTCAAATATTTAATACCAGATAACACCTCAAGCACTTTTTAATGAGACTTTTCATTATTAGCATTCACAAATACATGTAACTTTATCCAGTAATTGTGATCCAAATAATTAAGTAACGCAATCTCATCACACTTTTAGGCTTTTTTTCAAATTCTAATTTATTTTTCATTTTGGATACCAAATAAAGGAGAAAACATTTGTAAGATAGACAATACAAATACAAATAAAATCGCAAGTTACGACAAGTGGATTCGGCGGTTAAATGTTTTATTTAAGTCAAAGATTATGAATTAGGACATCTTCCAAATGTAATTGCATATATTTTGAAAAAAGTTTCAAGTCTCTAGCATGTCTCTTCACATGTCAAACTCGAACAAATTCAAAGAAAATAAAAATGGTGACTAAACCACGTGAACATTTACTTTTTTGTTTGTATTATTATTGCACTTCTTTTTTTAAAAACATTGAAGTTTTTATGTTAATTTTGAAAAATGTTTCAGCCTACTGTACAGTCGTCATGGCAAACTGTTCTTACTGTGCTTAGTTTGGTGAAGGTTTTGTGAAATTGTCTGATACTGTTTTCCAGAAATTGAGATTGAAATTTATTGGACAGAAATCTCATAAATTCGTTCGTAACAGAGTTGTGTCCCTGTGAATGCGAGCCCTAAGAATTTTTTTTCTCAAAACTTTCATTTTTCAAACGGCTGTAGTTCGTTTACCGCTGAAAATAGGCAATTGGTTTGGGGGGTACTTTTAAACTACATTCATTCATCTTTCAAATGAGCTATAGTATGAGGTTGTATGTATTGCCGTCATATATGCAAGTTTGAGCTCTTAGATGCTAGCTAGTATCTTCAGAGGAGAAGATTGTCAAAGGTGCATGGGGTCGGAAAATTGTATAATGTGTCTAAAATCAACATAGCGGAAAAACCACTTACGAATTTGCCATGATTTACTTTTTTGCTCGCATGGTCATTGCGCATCTATTGCAAAAAGTTCCAAGTCTCTAAGTGCATTTTGAAAACAATTCCCATGTTAACAATCGATATTTGGATTCGAAATTGACCTTTAATGGCTGAAAGGGCCCATAAGCTAAATGTAATGAGTTCACACTAAGGGCTGTCAGACTGTAAAGTTTAGTTGAATTATCTGCAGCTGTTTTTGCTGAATAGGTGTCACAAAATCAGTGCAAATAATAATAAAAAAAACACGCAATAATAATAAGGATTCAGCCAAATGGCTGGATCCTTAAAAATAATTAAACTACTCAAACCCTCTCGTTTGCATCAGCTGAACACATCTTGGATACTGGAGTCGTTTTTAGAAAATGCTATCCTATTTTTGACAGTGGAAAGAGAGAGGGAGAGAGAGATTATTCAAAGATTTAATCTTTTACAACATCACTATCAAGAAAACGATTTTGATCTTGCCTTGGGTGGTAACATTTAACAATTAGATCAGTGAAAAACTACATCATTATTCAAATGACTGTTTGAAAGGAATCATGCTGATGGATATTTGCGTTTTTGCGATGTCTCCATAATGGAAGTAGGAATGTTATAAGCACTTAAAAGACAGCTGGCACCAATACGTCACCACTGTTTTTCACTTTCCTGACTGTGAAGTCGTCTTAGACACGGTCAGAAGCCATATATTAAAGATTACAGATTGTTGATATTCTATAGTGCATACTGCTACACAATCGCCCTAAAGCATTAGAAGATTGCATGCATACTTCAATTGCCGGACAAACTAAATTTTAGTTTTAATCACCCATAATACACGTTACCAATTGCATAAAACTTTTGAAATTCGAAATACAATATTATCTAATAGCATACACAGTATTTTTTAAATCCAATGTATACAAATTACACTTCAGGCGCTTTTTCAATGAGCTTTTTCATCCTTGGCATTCACAAGTACAAGGAACTTTATCCAGTGCTTGTGATCCAAAAACAGTCAGGTAACGCAATCTAATCTCACTTTTAAGGTGTTTTACAAGTCTTAATTTAATCTAATTTATCTAGGTATATTCGTTTTCCTTTAAAGAAGAAAACACATTTGTAAGATACATCAAAACACATTTAACGAAATTCACATAGTACAGTACATGTACATGTATAGCAGATTTTGAATGGCCATCTGTGAAATAACATATTTAGATCATCTGACCTCAAAGCCCTATGGGCTTATGGCATGGCATGGCGTCCGCCATCTACCCGTCCACCTGTCTGTTCAACCATCAGTCCGTAAACATTTCGCTTTTTCAACTTCTTCTCCAGAACCAATGGCTCTAGAGAGCTGAAATTGTATGTGCACAGTTCTTGGCCAATTGGGATTTTAAATAGTAGATTTCGTGACTCCATGGCCATGGCCCCAAATAGGGTTACAGGGTTCACAACCTTAGAAACCTATTGTCATCTTCTACTGCAGTACCAAAAGGTCAAGAGAGCTGAAATGTAGTGAGCAGATTCGTTGGCCAATGGGGATTCTAAATTGTAGATTTGGTAATACCATGACCCCAAATAGCGTCACAGGGTTCACGACCATAAAACCTATTTTCATCTTCTTCTCCAGTACCAAATGTCTAGAGAGCTGAAATGTTGTTTGCAGACCCCTTGGCCAATGGGGATTCTAATTTGTAGATTTGATTACCCCTTGACCTCAAATAGGTCGCAGGGTGTCACGACCTTAACCTGATTTCATCTTTTCAGTACCAATAGGTCTAGAGACTTGACATGTTGTGTGCAGACTCCTTTTCCAATGGGGATTCTACCATGACTCCAAATAGGGTAACAAGGGTAATGAACTTAAAGACCAATTTTCATCTTCTGTAGTACCAAAACGCCTATTGAGCTGAAATGTTGTGTGCAGATTCCTTGGCCTATGGGGATTCTAAATTGTGGATTTGCTGACCCCATTACCCCAGAAAGGGTCACAGGGGTCACAACCTAAAACAAATAATCTTTTTCAAATTTCAAGTTTTTCAAATGTGATATACCTGTGATCAATTCTCCTGGAAAATTTACATTTTGCAATTTATTTTCGGTATTACTCCAGTTTTATATGACTGAATAGGCCTACATATCACACATTGATGGATGAGCGATAAATTACAAGTCTTTATGGATTTTCGTATTGAGTCTTATACCTTTTTCAAACATGATGGCATCTTATATTCCGTCCTGAAACATCATGCTTGAAAATAGTAGAACATTCTTACATCGAATTAATCATTGCACTTGTACACGCTGCGTTTCAATGTTAGTACTGCTTTGCATTGGCCATGTCTCGTGACCGTCAGCCTTCCATAGTTTCGCATACGCAGGCATGCTAGCTTTCCTAGATTTCCTAGCTTCGTCACTAACTTGCGCAGTGAAAGGTCATGAGAGATCTGGAGTCCCTGAAATGGTTAAAAGAAAAACGACCATGACACATTAACAACATTAGAAGATTTAATGTTTACACTATCATTATCGAGAAAAGATTTTTTTGGTGTTAACATTTAGTATTTAGATTAGAAGTAGCCATTATGGAAAGTAGGAATGTTGTTTACAAAGGCTGACAGTAATATGTCACCACTGTGTTTAACGTTCCTGATTGTGAAAACCACTTAGACACGCTCAGAAGCCATACATTAAAGGTTACAGATTGTTGATATTCAATAGTGCATACTGCTACACACTCTGATTAGTCTAGACTGACACTCGGATCATTCCATAGATTCAATGCAAAGATATATGTTGGCGTTCTGGACAAGGTAAGAACGTATCTAATCCATGTTTGATGAAGTCTCTGCTGTGGGTTATCATGAATATTATTGCTTAATCGTTCATAACATCATTGATGTAATGTTTATCCATCCTTGATCTCTGAACAACATTGATGGCAACTTAATGGCCATTCATAAAGCCAGTGTTGCGGGAGTAAACGGCCTAATGGGGCCCTTATGCCTTCACACCACATGAATTGATACAATTGTTCAGTACCTTGAAATAAATAATTATATAAATCATATGTAAACGAACTATATTTGCTGACTTAATTTAAATATAGCTTTATCTAGCGACTGTACTGTTACTATTGAGCGTGTGTGAAAGATTATATAGGTAAATATAATCTTGAAAACATGTCTTGACAAGTTCTTTCGTTTTGGGTCACCTTTGTCCTAGATTGATGAATAGAAGGAATTGCACAATGAAATATCTCTTGCCTCAACTGTGCTGAATTAAAAGGATAAAGTTGTTATATATTACCAACGTTGTACTTCGTAAAGGGGTTTCATAAGTAATTTGATACGCCATATGAACTTTGACACTGCCTTGACTACTTTATTGATTCATACAATTCATTCATGAATTACTAGTAAACATTAATAAACTTTAATACCTACATGTATTAATTATCATGACAACATAAAATTTACTCTGGAATTGTTCTCATGTCACGTGTGTTTTTACCTTACAGTGTTTGGGTTTCGCATTTTCTCTGTACCAATGTCGTTTGTTTCAAAGTTTACCTCATTTTCTATGGCAACTGCCGATTCAATGATGGTGTCAAGCTTATAAATCTACGCTCTGCAAATAACTGTGGCGTTTTTCAGCGATGTCTGCCATGTTAAACGTCAACCTCGTCCCAAAGTCAAACTGCTCACAGTGCTATTAAATCTTTCCTGCGTCAAACCTTTATCTATGAGAGACGTAATAGCACTGTGGGGAGTTTAGTTGAACGTATTCTGTGCAAAGGGAGACAACTCTAAATGCCTCGTGACCTTGATCTATGTGTCTCGTACGTTACCTAGGGTTCGAGGTTCCAGTCCCTTGACAATGTGCTGATACAGGGTGGTTGGTAGAGGCTCTATCATACATGTTTATAAGAAAGTATATGATAATACATTTTATTGAAAACAAGTATCTTCATCATTAAAATACATTTGGCGATTTGTGATGGACATGCAAGTTGAGTAAATTTAATTTCACGCATTAAAGCCAGACAATATTATTAAAAACACTTTATGTTATTTTCCCTGAATCTATTGGCTACTGGGGTTGACACTTTTGTAACAACATAGAACAAAGTACTGACTCTCACGTTCATGTAATTTGTGGTCAAGTTTTGTGTGTAGAATCGACTAGAAAGTAATATGCTAAGATTAACATATGGCTTCTGTGTGTGTCGAAGGGAGTTTCATAATGAAACTTAATGAGATAAATGTTTTTTTTAATGTTTTCTAAGCTTTTTATTTGCAGCGAGAACGTTTAAGTCAGTGTATAAAGAATAAGACATTAACAAATCACAGCAAAATAAGCTTCAATGTGTAATTACTCGTCCGTTAAAGCATAATTTTATTTCAATGTCATGTTCAACAACAAAAACACAATAGCTATATCAAATCTTTGTAGTCATATATGATATATGATAAACGAAATACATATAACTAATCATAAGGACTTAAATAATGTTGATGAAGCATTTGACTTTGGCATTGTAAAACTACTTGCGATAAAAGTTTGTTCCTTCGTGGCTACTGTTGTTCAGACAATTAAAATACAGTCAACCTTCTTGGACCAATGCATATACGTTAGTCTATATGGAAACATATACTTACAATGTATTACATTTGCGAAAATATTAACTTTTTTGTGACTCATATACAGCAAATCTAACTCTGTTGCGTTTATTCATTCATTGAGGAACTGTTGTGAAGTATAACACAGCGATTCCCTTCTTCAGGGTGTGTGTACATGTACATGTCTATAATGTACTGCAATAAATAGACATCAGAATGATTAAGTCGTGGAGTCATTATGTTCTTGCTCCGTTTGATGTAAAACAAACTCGAATCAAAGAGAAATAAAACTATCCAACTATCACAGAAGATAGTTTGATGATTGAGCCTCAAAGAAGTAAGAGGATAAATCTAAAAACTTTAATTGTGACAGTGAATTATTTCGGCAACATTTGATGAGAAGCAAGATGCAATGCTATCATCAGCTGCGAATGTCAGAAAACAGCCTGATAATCATAATGAGTAATATCAAGAAAAAGTGTGATATTGAAATCACAATAACGGTTAAACTTGATAAAGCTTATAAAATGGTATATCTTGTGGAACCGACCTGTTTATACATTATTATAATTATAAATCATTTAGAACAGAATCATTGATAATCCGATGGGAACCCTCCCTTTAAAATATGTTAATGGAGTAGTCATTCATAATGCAAGCAATTTTATTCTAAGATCTCCTGTATCGAACTTATTTCAGAAGAATCAATTGTATATCTGCTAACCTGGATTTGATGAGAACAGAAATCTTTTGTAACTAATTTCACCATCTGCCGCGTCAGTTAGGGCATGCAGAACATTCATTATCTCATTTTCTCAAGGTAGGAAAACTGTTCATCCAGAAACTGATACGTTTGTTTGATTAAGAATAAAAATGTATCTTTGACTTTTGATGTTCTTCTGATCATTCTGTTTCCCTTTACCCATACTGTCCCTTTTTTCAATATGACTTATTGAAGATGAAATATAATGGTTGACATTAATGTAAGAGTTACTTTTCATCAAATCTTTACGAATTAGTTGATGAGGCTGCAGGGTATCTTTTACGGACAATATTGAGGTTTTTAAGCTGAAATTAGTAATTGGGTGACTGACTATTTACTGCTTGCAGTTACGGAAAAGCATTTAATAGGGAAAGACCCCTCACGGATTTCGAAATTTGACGAGTACATAGGAACATAATGAACAAGACTTTTGTGACAAAAAATGTCACAAATAACCTCATAAATAGTCCTGCAGTATCTGGAACACAACAAAACATAAAGCATACTATTTCCTCAAAAAGAATAATGATTTTGTTCAAATTTTGGGCAAATGGTCCCTCAATGCTTATCTTGAAACCTGCCCACGATTTCAAACAAAAATTACTTTGCAAATAGCTCAGACTATCAGATAGAATGACAAAGTTTGTTTTAAAATCATTATTCTTGGAATGGAATGACAAGTCACCATTTCCGACCCGAAACCACAGGTTATTATCCAGTAATGCAAACTAGAGCTGTATCCATTACTAAGACTTTATAAATCAACTAAAATCTTCATCAGAAAAACTGTGTCAACATCCTGTGTAAAGAAATATACAGCCCATTATAGAAATGAGCATTACCGATCAATCAATGTGAGCACAATACGGTCATAGCCTACAGTGATACATGTCATGTACATTAATCTTACCTCGATAACGCAGTTGGTTGTGACATGCTTTGGCTCAGGGTTACACCATGTGGGAAACCAATTTGATCATACATGTAGCTTCCAATCGACTGCAAGCAGCAAAATAACTGCGACTGATTCAGGACACAGCAGCCTTGCTCGTAAAGAATGTAAATTAATTGTCTAGTTCGAATGAGTGAGGTCTAAATCGCATAACGAAGAACCCATGAGATTAAATCTATGAAATACATTAAGTTTGCTCATAAAAACTTTTCCTGGTCCTTTTTATAACCCCCGGGTGAAACCCAAGTGTGTTTATGTCGTGGCGCAGCCGTCTGTCCATCCGTCCGTCCCGAAAAGGGTACATGTATTCTGAAATCAACTCCTCCCACAGTTTTGGACAAATCTTTCTGACACTTTACACATGCTTTGGACATACATCCGTGATACGCATCTGCTTTTTTGGGACCGATCAGATTAATATTATCAGAGTTATGGCCCTTGACTTAGAGCGCTCATCTTTCCAATTTCACACTGGCAGTAACTTTTAGTTTGTCAGCATTTGAACATGTTAGGTTTCCAATGTCACAAATTGAAGTTATGTTGACCATCTGACCTTGAACTTGATGTAGGATCCATTTTGTTAGAAACTAAACAATGGCCATACTTTTTTTTGAATGGTGATACAATGTAGGTCTTCGATACTTGACATGCTGATTTATTTTTAATAGGTCATGAAATTACCCTTACAATTAAACTGTTGATTTGGAGGATAAGGAACCCGGGGGTTCTTGTGCTCTCAGAGCTCTCTTGTTGGGAATACTGTTATTATAATTAGCAATTACAAAATTAATTCCCAGAGGGAACAAGCAACTTTGTCTTATATTATTGCGTTGTATAAGTGTATTGAATGAAAAACAAGTAATCAGGTTGGCAATCCATATTTTTAAAACAGATGAAATACAGTCACAAATATACTAATAGAAGCCTACAAATGTCTGTAATATAGTCACTAAGAGGCCTTGAATCTTGATTGTGTCCGATGAGGTTTTTACAGATGCAGAATTCAGGTTAATGTGGCATAAAAGTAAAATACAATACTATAGTATGCAATAGGAGAGGTATTTAGAGCCATGTTCTATTCCTAATAACGCTACGTGTATAATTTGTAAACTAAGCCATGGAGAGAAGTTTGCAGATAGCTCCACAAGATTGGTTTGGAACAGTCTTGGCAAGTCAGCTAGAGGAGAAGGGAGGTAACTCCGAACCACAGAGCAGCAGCTGGGTTTAGGTCCTTTCAGGTGACCCTTACTAAATATTGTGTAATCCAAACACAACCAACATTAGTATTTGTCAGTTTTATTCTTATTTACACCTTTGTTACTTAAAGGACAATATGATAAACACAAGATGGCGAGGTTTATAAGATATCCTCATGATCATTCATGCCACGCCCAATACACTCCATGGTCGTAAAGTATGTACGATGTTGAAACAAACACATGGATATCTTTAAAGTTTCTCCTAGTCTCATCTTGAGTAATCTGTGGCATTAAAACATCTGTATTTGGTGTGTAATCCATTCTATTTGATAATGTCTGTGGGCTTTGTTGTGAGTTTTATTGATGTAAAACACCATGCACAAATGACACCTCAACAAAATTTATTTTTTGGATTGTTATAGCCTTATACATTTCGTTATTAATTGTACATAGATATCAAAATGCGAATGTCATCCAAATATGTTTGTCATGAATCTCCTACATTTAAGCGAGAATTGTATGTCATTCAACAGGTATATCTTATCATTTGGAATATTGAGAGAAATTAAATCGTTGGATGGGTAATTTGAAACAGAAATGTTGTTTATATTTCCATGATTTTGGTTTTAATATATTTTTCATGGGTGATGCTAACACTTAACCCGTTAAGTAGAATAAGGATGATAGTGTTAGTATGCAGTAAAATAACAATAATTTTGTTTATGCCATGTTTCGCAATATTAAACTGAAAGCAGTATCAACGACTCAACGTCAACAATACACCAATAACGAGGAATGTGTTATGACCTTTCAAATAAATGATGTTGAAACTATCTTGAAAAGTGCAAAGATATTTTTTCACAGTTAAGTGAACAAAGTTGTAACCAGGAGTGAACGAATGTCTAAACTTTTCTGCAACATCAACTATCAAAGTGATACAAAGCCTTTCGAGGCAACACTCTATCAAACAAAGTGCAGGGGGAATTGTGTTGCAACGACCTCTTAGTTGAACATGCTGCGCTTGTCATCAATGATTCAAATATTTACAGAACGGGATATGTTACTCTTGTAGTTTAATCAATGAAGCTGATCACACTACAAAGCTTTCAATGTGTGATAGCTATTACTGTTTTGGTATATCGAAATACGAACAATATACATCTTGATTAAGGTAGTTTATTACCTACAAGGGCAGTTATATTGAGCTTCATACGGTATCTTTCATACATTGCACTAGCGCACAATATCACTTTGTCATGGTGATTGTGAAACCATGCCATGACGTCAAGTTATGTTCTTAATGCATCGGTGGGTAGGCAGTCTAAGTTTGAAAGTATCTTCTCCTCAATTTCATGATTTCATTAAGAAATAGAATAACAATAACATGTTCTTATACATTGTATATGTGATACTAGTTTATTTATATTTATATATATATATACTACTTGTGATACTCTTGCCTGAAGATGGGTCTATCCATCACCTTTGCTCAGCAAATACTAATATTCCAGCACTTGAACTGTAATCATAATATAGCATAGACACTCATTTTCTATCCATTAGAACCAACCATTTTGTTTGTTTACTGAGTGTTTGATCTTTAAAATGTGAAAAGCATGTTGAGAACATGTTTTGCATAAAAGTCAGAACATGAACGTTGCTTTTTAATGATTAAAAATAGTTTCGTTGTTCTTAACTAAATAAGAAAGGTTCCAATTATTATTAGCAGCTCCGACTAAGTCGGAGCTGCTATCAGTTTTTGTGCAGTGTCCATCGCCGGCGCCGCCGCGTTTTGTATTGGTTATAACTGTTTTCCTATAAGGTTTTGAGAACTCATATACATAACTTCTTACTTATACCCCTGGGGAATTTTTTTGACATGTTCACATTCAAGGTCAAAGGTCAAGGTCACGAGTTATGAAATCGCTAAAAAAAATCCTTGTAAACACAATAACTTGAAAGATATGTGTGCTATCAGGCTCTTATTTGATGTATATCACAACTATGGAGAAAGGCCAAGATTTGAAAAGGTTTTCGCTAACATCCGTCTAAGGTCAAGGTCATAGCGAGGTCACAACTTAAGCATGCTTTTGCGAAAATGTCTTATTTCAACTATTAACACTTTGAATCATTGCATGATTGTGATACACAATGAAAAGTGATCACTGATTGTGTGACCTTGAATTTTAAAGGTCAAAGTCACGAGATAGGGTCATGGTCATCAGTTCTGAAATCACTAGATAACTTCTTTCCAATGAGGTATCAACACCTCATATACATAACTTCTTACTTATATCCCTGGGGAATTATTTTGACATGTTCATGTTCAAGGTACAAGGTCACAAGTTCTGAAATTGCCAAATAAATCCTTGTAAACACGATAACTTGAAAAATATTTGTGCTATCAGGATCTTATTTGGTGTATATCAACTATGGAGAAAGGCTAAGATTTGAAAAGGTTTTCGCTAACATTCGTCAAAGGTCAAGGTCATAGCGAGGTCACAACCTAAGCATGCTTTTGTGAATATGCCATATTTTAACTATGAACACTTTGAGTTATTCCATGATTGTTATACGCGATGAAAAGTGATCATTGATGGTGTGACCTTGAATGTCAAAGGTCAAGGTCATGAGATATTGGTTAAGGCCACGTTAATCCTTTGATCAAATTTTGAAAGAGGAAATAGGTTTTAAGAGCAAACTTGTGAAAAGTGACCCCAGTGATGATTAGTAATAACTTGAATAATGAACATATTTTTGTTAAAAAGAATTCTCATTTTATTGATGCTAACGAGAAGGCGGAACAGGGGAAGGCGAGACCCTAAGTTTCGGAGCTGCTCTGCTTTTGGGGTGTCCCGCAAATGCTAATCTAGTTCATCAGCTAGTTATAGTAAACCTTTCTTAATGACTAAAAGTTCCAAAAGATGAGAAATAGTATACATTGATTTCTTAAAATGAATGCTATGGAAACAATGCACAGATAGAGCAGCAGCATTCTTATGAAGCAACTAGATTAGATTAACAAGATGTAATAATTATTTAACCCCAAAGTTGTCTCATGACAACAAAACTAACGTTCAAAGTTTTCATGAAAGACGAGGCACTGCAATTCCTCAAAGTCTGATGGCCACAATACACGACACATATCTATTGGTGATGTAACGTTTTAATAATTGGTTTTCTGTAATGCAGAACTTCATGTAAGCATTTTCCTGGTCAGCTTTAAGCCCTTTGCCTTGATGAGAAAATGTTTTAATTTTGTGTAACACAAGGAAATGTCGTGATCAGATTATATAAATATCAATAAGAAACTGTGCATGCTTTTCGAGCATTATTTCTGTCAAATTAAGCAATATTAATATTTGTTGTACATAGCAGGTCTTGAAAACTTGAACAAAGAGTGTTTTCCGTTAAAACTACCACACTTAGAAATTAACCAAGATCATCTACTCTCTAAAACTATACTAATCCTGTATTGATGTTTACATTTTACTGTTTAGCAATCATTGCTTTCTGTCATACAACATATATTTTATAGATTTCCTGATCCTTACTAAAGTTCAGACGGATGTAATTGACTTTCTGTTAACTGATACGAATCTTTGATACAGAATCCACTATTTGCCTTGTCTGTGAGGACGATACATGTTATTTAGACAATTGCATCTCTTTTTCTTAAGAAAGGGAACTTAAACTATATCCAATATGTTCATAATTGTTCCTGTCATGACAGAACATATGGACATTACAAACATAGTCTTGCTTTTCTTTTCCTTGATAATCCGTTTTGATCTTGTAATCTTACATTCATATACATATTGCCTTCAATATATAATAATTAACTACAAACTGTATAACTTGTTATTATTACTTTTAACTTATCTTTGTTTGTTGATAAGAATAGCTACTTGCTGAACAATTTAAAATGCTAAAGATTCTGTGGCTGTAGTTGAGATTATGTATACAGTGCAAAGACCTTTTCGGAATGGTTATATATATTTTGCGGCAAATTGATACCTTAGTAATAAAACCGAGTTGAAGTGTCAACATGTAATAACATTTCTTTGAAGTGACGAAATTCTGCCTTGAGATATAACAACCTTTATCCTCAACAGTTGGCCAGACAGTTAAATGCAGTGAAATCCTATCTAACTCTCTTGCTCCTTTTATCCCCCTTCAGAAATGTACTTTGAACTGCTTTGAAGAGGTATGATAGATGACATTGATAGCTTTTTGCAAAGTGTTTACAGTTTGAATGTGTAGATTCAGGCCATTTTATATTTAATGAGATTGTTCATTGTGACTGAAAACTATACACAGGAGATGATATGTGTGAATATCGGGTTTTAGCTCAATGCTGTCTTAATGAAAGAGTAAATATGTTTTAGATCGTATGTATATACTGAAAAGATATCACATCATTAACTTTTCTGTAAGTTGGGTTAGAAAGCTATAAATGCTTCATTTATGTTAGATGTATGTAGATACCATATACAAGAAAGGGTGATATACATTTTCAATGTCACATATTGAAAAATACATACAGTAGTCACAAGGTCGACCTCCTTGTTTCACCCCCGAGTGTGTGACAGGAGCATTGGAATCCTATAGGATTTGTCTGAAGAACAGTTGATCAACATAAAGGAGATGTTATTCTTTAGTTAGGGATGAAAAGAAATGACTGAATACACTATATAGCTATATAGTACGTTTTTAGAGTAGATAAAGTACCATTATTATTTGACCAGATACGAATGTCTTCTCTTCTAAGGTTAGTGATAGAGCAGATGACGTTGGGTTTATTGTAAACATGGCGTCATACCAGTGTATACATGACCTCATAATTATTGTGATAAACTGACTTGCAAAAGAAACGCCACCAACATACAAAAGGTTAATAATTTTCGAGGAACAAAGCCTATTGATTGAAAACACTTAAAACATGTCTTCTAAAGTTAACCTGGACATTCACTGTACGCAAGTGCAAGTTTTCGTCGTTCATTTTAGAGAAAAATGAACTTATTCGTCAAAACTTTCAGATTGTGTACAAAGTTAACCAAACGAAATTTGGGTACCAAACATCAACATAATTGAGGTTTTGCATTAAGTTATTCGGTTGCAAGCGACGAACATCGCTTTTTAAAGTGCTACAGAAAAAAAGAGAGAACAATTTGCAACCTGCAGGATGGAGCAATGCTTAACCAAGTTGCCTAATCATGGATTACATCAAGTGTACAATAGCCAGACTCGCTAAATTTTACAGACTAACTGGCAGTATTTCGTACAAGCCACGGAGTAGAAAACCAAAGTTTTGCAATTCAACCTCGGCCATTAACAACAGATACTTGGCCTTTTCCTAACTGTTTTGTTAATAAACGTTTACAATGCCAAATACATCCGTGGTAATATCCCTTTTCATTGGTGTACTCATCATACCAGTTTTGACACTGATTGGATAAAAAGGCCAGGCAGGGTAGTAAACAAAATGATTAGGCCAAGCCATCATTGAAAACATGGTTTGAGTAGACAGATGTATCCAGGATATTATCGATGATGGGCGTTACCCAAACTGGCATGAAATGCCTACGGCTTCATTTCATGTGTAAACTCGAGTAGCAAGTTTGCAGATCAAACACTTATTCTTGACCAAATCGACTCTAGAGTTGAGCTAGTACGTACTCCCGACTTTGCGAGAACAACGCAAGTGTAGTGACGTCATTTGCATTATGACAGTGTAGATTCAACTCCGAACTAGTCTCATGTACACATCATGAATGAAATATTAAGTCTTATTACATATATATGTGTTCATATTTAGATTAGTTATATGTATTTCAACGGAATATTTAATTGCTTGTGTTGATAGCTAAGGCAAATTCTTATACTGTGAGTCAACAAGTGTGTCATTTTCGATGTGTTGATTACAAACGTCAAAGTGCATGCGTCGACTTTACTCTAGTGTTGTTAAATCGAACGTAGCCTCTATGTTTCCTATTTGACAATCCCAAACTGCCATTAAAGCAAACTATTCATCTTTTTATAATTACCGCAATCACTTCAGAAGATGTAAGCTGCCATTATCATGTCAAATTTGTTTAGTCCCATATGCTAACCTGAGCAACAAAACAGTCCACTTGGGCACCAACTTGAATAAATCATGCATTTGATTATATAGGAATTACTGACCAAAGCATACATACGGCCACAGTAAAATATTCACTTGTAGCTTGAGCTTCAAGGAGTGCAGACATGTAGGTCAGAAGCCGTCAATATGCTATTTGCTTTTGTGATACATTAATATTCATCATAAACATGCTGACAAATAAAGAAGAACAAATCAGCGACTAATATAAAAAATAATTCATTTGTTTTATTTACATCAGGCATATTTCGAAGGACATATGGTAATTAGCAGACCTTTAAGAGTCAAATGCTTAGATTGTTTAAGTCACTCGGTCGACGTGGTCTCTGAAAGATGAGTTTTCATTGGTTAAGAAGCAGGAATACAGTATGATATTCCCCTTTCCCCTCTTTGGGCTTATTGATGGAGCCGAGAAATTCAGACCTTCTAGAAGAGAGGTTAGGATCAGAAATCTGAAGGGAGTAAGCTATTTGGAAAGAGAATGTCTTTGGATTTAAACTGTATTAGCTTCTGTTGACAGTCATTTACAGTGTTGATTGTGTAGTCTACTGAAGTGGATAGCTTCTAACTTTCTCATAGTCTTTAGGGTCTGATTTTCATTAATCAGAACTTTTTTAATATTGTTTTAGCTTTCCGTGGTGTGTAAACCATTATATTTGATACTATCTTGGGGCTTTGTTTTGATTGTTCATTAACTGTACATTGATATTAGGAGACGAATGTCCTCCAAAGATTTTGTTCATAAATCTCCTGGTACATCCTCACAGGAAACTTATCTGAATCTTGGTCAATGGGTATCCTTGTACCAATCTTTAAACATGGTGATCCGAATTATACTAATAATTACCGTGGAATAACCATACTCAGTATATTTGGCAAACTATTCACCTATATCACCAACACAAGACTAGTTAAATGGGCTATGTTATGGATAAAATATACGAGGGTCAAGCGGGCTTTAGAGAGGGATATTCAACCACATATAATATTTTTATATTGCACAGTTTGATACAAAGATATCGAAATTCAAAAGGGGGAAAGTTTTATGCATTGTTTGTAGATTCTTCAAAGATCTTTGATTCTGTACAACGAGGGAAACTATGGGGACTTATGCAATCGCTTGGTCTAAGTAGTAAAATGAACAAAATGCTGCAGAGTATATATGAAAATGTTAAAGTGACAGTTAGAAATGCGCACGAGTTATCTAAACCTTTTATCAGTGAATTAGGTGTTAGACAAGGCTATATTTTAATTTATATTTTAATGAACTGGTAATGCAACATGTGATACATGTACAAATGGGATCCAACTACATCCGGACACTATTCAACTTTTGCTGTTACTTTTTGCGGACGATATTGTTTTATTTTCTAGCACGATTAGTGGTTTACAAAAATAAATATACGAATTAGACACATTTTCAGACCAATACAAGTGTTAATAAAGACAAAACCAAAATTGTTGTTTTTAAGAAGGGTGGAAAACTATCTAAACTGGAAAAATGGTATCATAAATGGAACTTACTTCAAGCAACCCATGTTTATAAATATATCGGCGTATATTTTTCTGGTAGCTTATCATGGGTTAAACACACGAAACAAGCGTCATTACAAGCCTTACAAGTTTTAATAGGAGTTTGTAGAAATATGAGATCTTTGGGTGAAATGTCTTTTAACACATTCTTTAGAATATTTGATACCAAGATATGTCCAATACTTCTGTATGGATCTGAAAAATGGGGTTTAAGGCAGTATGAAAGCATTGAACGAGTTCACCTAGCCTATATGCATGCAAAAGGTATATTGGTGGTGTAAAATCAAGCACATGTATACTATCGTTTATGGAGAAGTAGATAGATTCCCGTTATTTACATTTTCAGCCTTTATTGCGATAAAGTATTGGATAAAGTTATTAAATATGCCATGCCACAGATTTTCAAAACAAAAATTATGAAATGATGGCACTGCATGACCAAATTGGGAAAAGAAATTAGGTGACTGATATTAGAGAACTGTTGTACAAAACAGGTTACGGATATGTTTGGTTTGATCAGAAAATTCCGTGCTATGCTAATTGTATCAAATCATTTACACAAAGAATGAAAGATATCTATTTACAATCATGTTCGAAATCTTTACTCCTATCAACTAAATGTTCATTTTACAACCAAAGGAAATCGGTTTCGAAGAGAATCTAGCAAAAGTTGACGTGAACAAGTTTTGTATATTTCTCACCCGATTTCGTTGCTCTTACTCCTTATTATTTATTGAAACTGGCAGATACCTAGGTATACAAAGAGAACAGAGAATATGTAATTATGTGATCATAACGCTATAGAAAATGCATTGCATTTGCTTCTCATCTGCCAAGTGTATAACACTTTACGAACTAAGTACCTAAAACCATACTTTTATATATACCCAAGCGAAAGAAAATTAATATCACTGTCAACAGATAGTAACACATTATCACTACAGAATCTTGCAATGAACATATATTTCGCAATGGATACAAGAAAACAGATGGTAAGAGATAAGAACTTGTTATGACTTACTACTCATATGAACTGTAAATGTACTACAGGCATGTGGCCTTTTCACTACTGCAATAAAGATTTGAACTCAAATAAGAATTGTTACTCAGCCAACCGGTATGTCATTTCATGTAGAATAAGGGGAGAACTTAAATTGTTGGATGGGTAATACTAAAGAGAAACTTGGTTCATATTTCCATGTTGGCTTTTAATATATTTTTCATTAGTGATGTTTATACTTCATCCATTGGATAATACAACAAATAATGAAATTCTAAATTCATTACACGAGTTCATTTTCAATAGTAAACGTTTCGTTTAATTACAAAATAAATAATAAATATATCCTAAAAAAAATTAATAAGAGCTGCAGCCCACTCCATTACTAGGCATACACAGCAAAATGCAAATTCCAAAAAGAATCATTGATATGTTCATTTCTATAGGTTGTTCGCTTGCTTAAGTTCATGTTTCATGTTATTAGAGATGTTCTGTTTCCAGCTTGTTCATTTGTTGTACTGGAGCGGTGTTCAAATAAGCCATATGGCTTGTTCGCCAATCCAGATTTCATTTTGTGAAATAAAATATGTTTAAACCACTTCATCGATTAAAATATATTTACGATGAAAGTGATACTTTATGTAATTCGGTAAAATAAAAAATTGTTAATGCAATGGTTCACAACATTAGCCTGAAAGCAGCATCAATAAGTCATTGACGATCATACATCATTAACGAGACATTTGGTACGACCTTTTAAATAAATTGACGTGAAAGTATCTTGAAAAGCGCGAGGATGTTTCCACAGGGAAGTGAACGATGTTGTAATCAGGAGTGAAGGAATGTCTAAACGTTTCTGCAACATCAACCATCAAAGTGATAAAAAGCCTTTAGTGTCATTATTCTTAGAACTGTTTAGCAAAGACCTCTTAGTAGAACATGCTGCGCTTTTACAGAATGGGATCTGTTACTCTTGTAGTTTAATACATGAATCTCAACACACTTTATGGTGTTAACAGTTAACTTTTTCCTGAATCCTTTAGCTCATTCACTTTAAACAATACAGAGCTTACCGTGTTCCATGACTGTTACTGTATTGGTATATCTAAATAGGAACATCATACATACTACGAGGTCAGTCATATACAGTATTTCATACCATGCACTATGGCACACTTTGTCATGGTGACGTGTCATAAACCATGCTATGACGTCCGTCAAATTGTGTCCGTCAAGTTGTATTCTAAATGCAGGGAGGGTTAGGCAGTCTTAGTTTGAAAGTATATGTTCCTCAATGTCATGATTCTGTTAAGGAATATTTGTTGTATATGTGACACTATTTTATTTATATTTATACATATTTTATTTACGACACTTTTGACTGAATATTGGTATATCCATCGCCTTCTCTCGGGAAATAGCTATTTGCTGAACATGTTACATGCTATAGATTCTGAGTCTGCAGTTAATATTATGTATACAATGCAATGACCTTTTCGGAATGGTTATACATATTTTGCGGCAAATGGATACCTTAGCAATAAAACCGAGTCAACTTGTAATAACATTTATTTGAAGTGACGGAATTCTGCCTTAAACTACCTTTATTGTTTACAGTTGGCAAGACAGTTAAATGCAGTGAAATCGTGTCTAACTCTCTTGCTCCTTTTATTCCCCTTCAGAACTGTACCTTGAACTGCTTTGAAGAGGTTTGATAGATGAGATTTAAATGTTTGAATGTGTAGATTCAGGCCATTTCATATTTAATGAGATGTTCATTGTGACTGAAAACTATACATAGGAGATGATATGTGTGAATATCGGGTTTGAGCTTAATGCTGTCTTAATGAAAAGTAAATTAATTTTTAGATCGTATGTTTATACTGAGAAGATATCACATCAATAACGTTTCTGTAAGTTGGATTAGAATAATATATAGGCTTTATTTATGTTAGATGTCTGTAGATACCATATACATGAAACGGTGATATACATTTTCAATGTCACACATTGAAAAATACATACAGTAGACACAAGGTCGATCTCCTTGTTTCATCTCGAGTGTGTGACAGGAACATTGGAATCCTATAGGTTTTCTCTGAACACATGAAGGAGATGGTATTCTGTAGTTAGAGATGATTAAAATGACTGAATACAGTATATACTTAGTTTCTGGAGAAGATGAAGTTCTGTTATTGACGTATTTCAACATAAAGGAACCATTATCATGTGACCATATACGAATGTCTTCTCTACTTAGGTTAGTGATAGATATATAGTGATAGTGATAGGATATTTTGTAATTTCAGTGTGATATCACTTATCTCTCATCGAGTGACGGGGTAAAGTCGATATTTTTATGAGTGGCTTTACCCCGTCACGACATGTAACCCCAATATTCTGATTATTATATGCTTCTGTGGTGAGTTTTAAGTCCACCATTGCTTCAATTGAGCGAGTTCTGGCGAAGTCATACAATTGTTGTAAACGTGATGTCCTACCATTGTATACATGACGTCATCCCTATGGTGATATTTTCACTACGTTAAGAAAGTGATATTAATTGCAGTGATGAGAACATATTTTCTCAAGCTGAGAAAATTCAGTTTCATGTTGCTTAGCATATAGTAAAACCGATATACCCAACTACTGGTCAACAGTTAACGTCTTGCTACATGTGTTAAGAAACATTATCATCCGTATAGTAATCTATATCTATCATTCAACCTCTTGCTTCATGAGTCACGTTTTCTAACAGAAAAAAATATTGATGTAAGGTCCGTCGGTACATCCTTGATAAACATGTTAAATAATTTCAAGATACGTAGAAGAACCAAGTCTGCTTGATACAATTCAAGGTTCACAAAAATATTCATTTCCAAACATTAGCTTAGCATGATTTTCATTTTAGTATGTCCAGGTCCGATTATGTGGTGTATATCTATTAAAACAAACGTTTTCATTCGATGTTAGTACGCTATCTATTGACTCAAAGATGACACAAGGGAAAGAAAAACGAAAGTTCAAAAGTGTATTTTTCTATCAGTTTTTTCAACATGATTAACATTGATCGTATTTTGTTAAAATAAAGTATCAAACAGATGATGTATTTATTAGTTTTAATTCTGACAACAGTATCCGTTGGTACACCGTCATACAAACTGTCAACTGTGTCTGGAATATGGTTACCAGTAAACTGAGGCTGCTGGAAATGTTTAGGGATTGAATAATGTCGTATCATTAAGAGACTAAATTATTAAAAATGTGAATGAACCCACGAGGGAAACTGAATTCATGGAGAAAAAAAACAGATCACAGGTGATCTTAGCAACATGTAAGAATTACTATCAAAGATGAAAAAAACAATATTTTTTATTTTATTTTATTTTTCTTCTTAATACCACTAAGCTAAATATAAATCACACATGCTGATAGTTTCACTTCACATATATATCATGATAACTGTTTTGTTTATAAACGTTTACCCATGCCAAATACATCCGTGATAATATCCCTTTTCATTGATGTACTCAATTTACCAGTTTTGACACGGACTGAATGAAAAGGCCAGGCAGGGAAGTAAACAAGATCAATAGGCCAAGACATAATTGGAAACATGGGTTGAGTAGACAGATGTATCCAGGACATTATCGAAGATGGGCGTTACCCAAACTGGCATAAAATGCCTAAGGCTTCATTTCATTTGTGAACTCGAGTAGCAAGTTTGCAAATCAAACACTAATTCTTGGCCAAATCTACACTAGAGTTGAGCTAGTACGTACTCCCGATTTTGCGAGAACAACCCAATTTGCATTATCGGCAGTGTTATAGTCACATGTACACATCATGCACGAAATATTAAGTCTTATTACATAGATATGTGTTAATATTTAGACTAGTTATATGTATTGCAACGAAAGACTTCGTGTTTGTGTTGATAGCTGAGGCACGTTCTGATAGTAAGTCAACACTCGTGTATTTTCGGAGTGTTGATTACACACGTCAAAGTGCATGCGCCGACTCGACTCTAGTGTTGTTAAATCAAACGCAGCCTCTATGTTTCCTTTTTGACAATCACAAACTGCCTCTAAAGCAAACTATTTATCTTTTTATGATTACCAAAATCACTTCAGAACATGTAAGCTGCCATTATCACATCAAGTTTTGTTTAGTCCACTTTGCAATCAACTTTACAAGAAAACTTGTATTTGATAACATATTCGCCAAACGGTTTAAACAGCAGTTTGTCCGAAGCTAAAGGGAGGACGTGACTAGGAATCAGAGTAGATTGTTAATTCAACCAATCCCATCTGCACAATCTCTGGAAATGTATTTATTTATATATTTAACTGTTTTCCACCAAGGCAGTAAAAGGTCAGTTACAACTCATCTTTGTTAAACAGTTATTATTTTCCAAAACGTTATTAATTATATAAACTATGATGTCTGAATTGTTTCTCTTTAAGTTTTCAATTGATACTTTGTGACATTGTATCTTTCTATCTTACTAGCAATTGCGTGTTTAGATATGAAAGTAAAAGTTTAAGTAAGTTGGACAAACGTTTTCCGTGTGTGTGACCTCGAAACAGTCTTAATAAGAGCCACAAGTCGATGACAATAGATACAAAGATGATTAAATAGAAAGTACTTAAGTTAATCTTCATAATTTTACAGACAAAGCAATTTCAAGATGGGTGAACAAGCTAAAGTATGTACATTGTCAGGGATTATACATGCCTGGATTTATGGTTTATGATTACCAAGTTGATTCTTATAGAATCAACATTCACTGAGCATGTTTGGGAGGAAAGCATTTGTGAGTCATTAACTTTACTCGCCTTTTTTGTATTACTTTCAGGATCCAAATACATGCAATGTTTCGTAAGAGAAAAATAATAAGTTGTGTTTATTTGAGAGTATATTTGTTATTTATTCTTTTCGGTTTTTCTAGAAAGGGGGTTAAGATATGCGTATAAAAAGTCAAAAAACAAGTTTCAGTTCATATTTATGAATATGACGATATCTCAAAACTTTCAAAGCAAGTTTTCTCATACCTAAATCATGGCTGACGTAAATCTAAAGTTGTGATTGACTGGATCTATTTTTCACAAAAACAGATGAGTTGGGACTGAAGGGTATAGTCAACAAAGCCTAACTGTCTGTCATTCATTAAGGAGGGGCTCTGTTGAAAACATTTTGCATTTCCTTGAACATTTATTTTACTTGATGGAATCTTGCCAAAATGAAAAATCGGATTTGACTTATTTTAGCCTCAATGTGTTCGTTGAAAAACCCAATTAAAGAAATTAATTTTCAACCAGACACTGACAGACGTTTTGTTTATTATTTTGATTCTGATACATGAGACTAAAGTTTATAGCTTTTCTGACATGGTTATGTACTCTTAGTGCTCTTTCAACACTGAAAACCATTATTTGGAATAATTTGTTTCCTTCTACAAACTTTAGCAGAATAAGAGTACAATCATTAGCGTCGGTATTTTAAATTAAGGAATAAGATACATTTTGGAAATAATGCTGAGAGGTAATATCGTTATAGTGTATACAAAGATATATCGTTTAAAGTGTTCATGTAATTGCAGCAGCAAATGTGCTTACACCAAGATCAAATGTTGCAACGATGATTCGTTTCAAATCTAGAAACCTTACCCAACACATTGAGCTCTTAAAATTATTTCTAACAGTTTTGCTTACTTGTCATTTTGGAAATTTATGTAAAAAGGTATGTTGGTGTTTTAAATGCTGTAGCTTCTGTTTCATTTACCTTCCTGTTGTTTAACAAATGTATTTCTATTCCTGTTTTAAGTTGTCGATATGAAGGAATATCACATCAAGTCCTAGGGATAATAAACGTCTTTCTTGTATATTGTATGTTTCTAGCAACTTCCTCATTGAATTCGTAGCGATAAAAAAGTTTAACAGAACATGATTTTTTTCCGATGTTGATAAATATACATTTTACATATGTTAATTTACAACTGGAATCTCATTGAGGATATTAACAGTGAGGCATGGGTTGGGGGATTTACAATGCTTAGTCACAGGACAAAAAGTGGTGGAATCCATTTTCCTGGATCCTGCCGGATTCTCCCAAATATTGGCGGATCCTGAGGAATCCGGAAGAATCCAGAAATCAGATTCCACCACGTTATGTCCTGTGAGTGTTTCCTTGGTTAGTGACTTTATTTAAAATGTGCCTTTGTCCACTCAACATTACAAATGGGCACAAGAAAAGTCATATTCTACCTCGGACGCTTTGCTCAATTTATGTTTTGCTAATATGGTAAAGGTTCGTCACACAATACTCATCAATCTTTCAGTATTGTTTCTTTCAGTTCCTTTTGAGTATGTTTGAAATGTGTTATTCGAACCTGACTACAGACGTCGTTTAATAAATGTTTCTTCTTGTTCCCAAGGATCACATTTTCTGTTTGAAGTGTTTAATTCAAAGTTTTAAGTAACAACATGATACCTTTGAACGACAGCAATACAGCTTTCACAAAGTTTTTAGTTTGTGAAGTCTACTTCAATAACGACACAAGAGTCAAAAGGGGCAAAAGGGGGAATGAGTTAAATCTGATATAATTTAAAACAAAAGAGTTGTGAAGAATCAATATTGAGCAGAACTGAACCTATTTCAGTAAGCAGGAATAAAGGCATGTTTTTTTCATTGACATTTACCGCTGCATAATATACTGAAAGTATAAAGGTATGATGATTTTTGGTACATTAGAATTCCCAAAATATGGAACATATTCGTTTTCTCTGACATCGAGTTTGTCAAAATGTTTGTTATTACTCACTTGTCCACTGAAGGTATCAGTGTTGAATAAATCTATATCGTTATTACACATTGTATAACATTGTGTAACATTGTGTAATAACACTGTGTGCTGACGATTGAGTCACCTCCCATCAAGCAGACATGCCAGCTCTGTACCTATAACCTGACAATAAATGATTTTGAAATGTTTAAATGTTATATTGCTTAATCGAATATATCTCACATCTATGAACAATACGTGTAAAAGCCCATAAACTTGAGGCGAAATCAAGGGGAAAACAAGTGATCATTGCTTTCAACAAATCTCTATCAAACTGGCTTTGATTTCAGTGCTAAATTCAACTTGTATAAATATGGTGTGTGTGTTGCAATTGCACAAATATTTTGGAGTATTTTTTTTGCTGCACTTGCTCCGAATTTGACTTAATTATCAAATGATTCAATCAACCATGAATGGGTCGACTAATCAGCTCCAGCAAGCAGCAAAGTAATAAATGGTTAAAGAGTCACCCTAACTCAAGTTAATAGCATGGAAAACAGTAAAAAGGATCTGCATAACTTCACACACGCAATTTATTTGTCCACTGGGTCCTTTTTCTGGGTCCTGTGCAGTTCTATTGTTAAATGCAAGTATGCCATTCGACTGGATTCAATTGTTCGTACACCCTATAAACAGTCATGGACATGTCGGCTTTCCGTCTTGTTACAATGGGACGGTATGCCGTCTAAAAATTATTGTCTTATAAAGATGGCATGCCGTCTATAAAACGTATTAGACGGTATCCCGTCTTAATGATTCAGGGAGAGTGCATTGTGTCAAATGTTAAAAAATTAAGATGGCATGCCATCTTCATATTTCACAAGACGGCATGCTGTCTCATATTTAAAGATATAACAGCATGGCTGTATTGAGCTTACTTGGGAGTTATCGACTGAGACCGAGGTGTTCCAGTTAGAGCCCTCGCGCACGTGAATCACGAGGCCGAGATGTTCATTTTTCACGTGCTCGATGGTTCATCTAACTTGAACCCAATCTCAACACTACATCAAACCACAAACAGAATTGACAACATTTTAGTTTTATTTTAAGTTCTCGTTTGTTTGACATATTAGGGTAAAACAGACGTGTCCTTGTCAGAAAAAAGTGTCTATATTAGGCAGCTCACAGAAAGCATGAACTAATCGTGATGCACGTGGAAATGTACAAGTTGGTACTGTCGGTGTGAATATCGTCAGCTTACATAAAATAAAATAAAAACAATACAACATATTGTGTTTACAAAAAGGTGCACTTCCATTTAAAGATACTGCAGCGCGTTTATTTGCATGCATTTTTGGCTCCATTGTGTCATTTAAAAAAAAAAATTATTAAAGTTTATACAATATACTACGTTTAGAGGGTAAAACATCTCACTACCCGACCCAATAAGCCGTATCAGTAGAAAAATGTTTATCCGTATTGGTTTAAAATGGTGCGATCTAAAAAGCGACAATTTTGTGGAACTCTTCAGTGTGAGTAGTAGTTTGCTTTGTTTCATGCAATTTGGAGAGGTTGACAGCAAGATGGTTGACCATTCCATCATGCCATATTTTAACTCCACTCTGAGTGTTAAAAGCCATTGAGTATGCTAGTGTTTTAACTACAACATTATGTTTATGTGTATCAATCGCTAGGGAAATCTACAAAACTATATGACACATAATTTTCATATCACGACAATCCAATGAAAGTTGGTTTAAAAGAGAAGTAAGCCTTAGACTAACGCGCGTCAATAGAATCTAACGTCATATTAACAGCTTTTCCTTTTCTGTATAAAAACAGTACCACCCAGCAACATTTCCGAGGCGTGTTGGCTTCTCAATTTTACAAGTCGCCACAATGTCAACCCATATGAAACCAATATGAAACCCATATTCTCAAGTGTTTTCAACTGAATGTGACAATTGTTATATTATCATGTTTCAAAAGATCCTGTTAATATACAAATCATTGACATTTTACCTGTTAAATGTATTGTATTGTGACAGATATAGTATCTGAAAAAACTACATAATTGAAATAAATGGTAAATAAATAAATGCCAAAAACGTATATTTATATTTTTTTAATTACTCATAAACTGTCTCTTGTATTTGTTTGTTTATTTTTATGTTTATGTGGGAGTAAACCACAGTGTTTCGCGCTTGAAAATAATAGACTTGATGTATATGTAAACTGGAAACGTATCATACTTATTTTGGGTCGAAAAAGTAAATTTGCGAAAAACTAAGACTATATATTTCAATACGAAAATACGAAATGTCTATTAACATACACAATGGCTCTTATAGGTATAGCTTAATCAGTCAGAATGTTTTAACTACATTCGAGTAGACAATTTAGTGTGAACACCGTAAAATGACAGGGTCGGAAAAATTCGTTATAGAATTCTTAAATTATTTCAGGGGTCGTATTTAGCCATTGGTTACACTGTTGATGTTTCTTTTCGTGAGAGTAATGTAGTTTTAGTTAGAACGGCGTGCTATAGTTCCTATAAAATGGTCAAATGAAATCTAAGAACTCTAATCAATCGCTCAATCAATTGCATAGAAATGTCATTCTCATGTCATCTGGTTGTAGTGTTAGTTCACTCGACCAGAAACCATCAGGTTGCAGGTTCGAACCCACAGTTCCTCGAACGTATTTGTGATCAGTGTGAAAATGCCAATTCATCTGCAATCTTATACAAACGTTTGATGTAAAATGAGGAAGATTGTCACAGCATTAACATTTTACATCGAAATATGTAATATTTTTGTCTGTGGAAATCGAGTTATTACATAACAACATTGATCTTTGAGTTTGAATAATGTTGTTTGAAAATAGCCTGCATCATTAGCGTTTTGATAGTTTGATGCTGATACCTTTCTATTATTTGTAATAAATGCCTTCAGTGGTATCGATAATTAACATATATAGTTAAATACATTAACACACTCTCATGGATGTCATGTTGTTTTACAACACTCGTGCCAGTAAAATTATGTTTCCCTTGCTCTTCCTCGGGACAAGATAATTTTACAGCCTTTCGTGTTGCAAAAACATTTTGACATCCTCACTTGGATATGAATCTCTATTTATTCGATTTATGGAGAACTTGTTTCACCATACCATAAAACAAGGTTAAGACAATTTACAATTACTAAAACTGAAATACCATAAAGACTTTTAGCTGTTTGCTGACATACTGTCCAAACATACTTGGCTCTATAACTGATCAGACCTTAGATGAAACAATATATGAGGTTGAAGCCATACATTTTCTAAATCGACAATTTATAACACCTATTTGCCAAGACGACTGTACACCTATTTTGGGGCCACACCAGATCTACAATTTATAATCCCCATCTGCCAAGCTGTCGACGAAGAAGACGACACATGTTGATTTTTTTACCTGTGGTCCTTGGTTGAGATCACAGATTCCAATGGGAAACAGTCTTAACACACGACTATAATTTTAGACTGCATGCCATCTTTATAAGACAATATGTTTTAGATGGCATGCCATCTGTATAAGACAATATATTAGACGGAATACTGTCTTTTTGTAAAGAGGCGGCAAGCCGTCATTTATTCATAAAAATATATTTATAATTTAAATCTTCAAATAATGATGTCTCCCTTCTGACAATAAAGACATTTTTCAAAGATGGCATGCCGTCCAGAATTATGTTTTTATTAGACGGCATGCCGTTTGATATCACAAAATATGCCCAAAATAAGCCCATTTACTAAAAGAAATGATTCTCTTAATAAAAGAAATGATAAAATTGTTTTTGCATATCCCTATTCTGTAATATATTGTCTTTGAGTATGCACTCTTTGAGTTAATTCCTAGGCACAGATATTGAAATATATCGATACAATCACTACCACTCCTCACTCTGCTTTTCCATGTTTTTCGTCATTTTCTCTGGTCTGAAAGTTCAGATCATCAGAGGGAAGGGGGCATCTATTGTTTCCAAAATATTATGGCTTTGTCTGAGTCTGTGTTTTCTATATGCTTGAATGAATTGTTAAGCTATGTTATAATGTTTTAGACGACATGCCGTCTAAAATTAAGGACGGAAAGCCGACGTGTCCCTGACTGATGGATGCAAACATTTTTTTTTAAATAAGATGAATGCCTGGTGATGTACATTCGTTTCTTGTTTATTGACCATGCACAGTTGCATAACACTTGCGTAAGCCAAAAACACTCTGCTCAAAGCGACTTCTAGTTCTTCAAGTATCAAGCATTAATTCAAATGACTATAAAAAGATACACTGACGCCATTTCCTCTTAAATGTTTCAACTTGTTCCTCCCTGATATCGGCCTTAAGAATATATATTTGTTAATTCTCAGCAGTTATTATGACTGATCTATAACAAGCATGCTGTAGCCATTGTTAGAAAAATACTTTCAAAACTGCCAAGTTGCATTCCTTACAATATACCTATTATTTGCATTGGCATTTGTTTCGCTTTGTGGTTTAGTGGTTCTGAGAACACAGGGACTATACACGTGATTCAAGCCTCTCCTACTCTCCTTTGCCATCACAGACTGGTCCTGAATCAATATCACAGCAAACATGTGCCTGTGTTCTATTGTATCGTGTTTCGCAATTAATTAACAAATGAAACCAAAGTTATTTTATTCGTTCATTTATCATTAAAATAGTAATACGAATCATCCTTAACTGCAAAAACAAGCTAGATTACAGTTTTAATCACCCATAAACTAATTTGAAATACAATACTATTATAAAGCATACACTTTTAACTATTGATTTTTCAAATGTTTTTAACACTAAATAAGACCTCAAGCAGTTTTTAATGAGATTTTTTCATTCTTGACATTCACATATACAAGTAACTTTATCCAATGATTTTGATCCAAATCACTGAGTAACGCAATCTCATCACAATTTTAAGGTTTTTTTCAAATTCTAATTTACCTGTGTATATTTGTTTTTCAAACATTTGTAAGGTGTACAAAACAAGTTACGAAATGCACATGGAATTAAACTACAAACAAATATTGTGTTTGCATTAGCTGAACACATCGGGGATACTGTACATAGTTTGTATTTTTAGAAAATACTATTCTGTTTTTGACAAAGAAAAGAGATAGATACTTGAAAGATTTAATCTTTTACAATATCATTATCAGGAAAACGATTTGAATTTGGCTTGGGTGTTAAAATTTAATATTTAGATCAGTAAAAACTACATAATTATTCATTATTATATTTGAAAGCAATCATGCTGATGCTAATTTGTGTTTTTGCGATGTATCCATTATGGAAAGTAGATATGTTATAAGCGCTTTAAAGACAGCCGGCACTAATACGTCACCACTGTTTTCACTTTCCTGTGAAGACCTCCTACACACGCCCAGAAGCCATACATTAAAGGTTACAGATTGTCGATAATTTAAAGTGCATACTGATACACAATCACCCAAAGGCAGTAGAACATTTATGATTACTGTTGCATTTGCTTGTACTCAAAACGTCAGAAAAGTCTAAAGGCTGAAAAATCACTGCTATGAACTTAGGTGTCTTCTTGCTATGCACTTAGGTGTGCCGCATTTACTGTTACTGTATCCATCAGGCTTCTTATGTTCTGATTCAGACTCACTATACACGATTGACAATGTACTGCAACATTGCAAATTAAGGCCATGGCTGCAAAGAAAAATATATAATGTAGCTAAAAGGTTAAGCAACACCAACATTAAGATAGAAGAAGAACCAAATTTTGATGTTAGCAGTATGACTAAGATTTTGCATTCTGTGGATAGTATACCAAGTAAATTGTATTGAACCATAATAGGTTCGAGAAGAAGCAAAACAAACTTACGTAAACGTCTTTGTGGAGGATCAAAGGAAGTCTATTCAAGCACCTTTTTCAATGGCTTAGGTTTCTCCTTACTGATTAAAGTTGTTTACAGGCTTTTACTATTGATAATAATGCAGTCAATTTCATTCCGATTCAAGAACAAACAAAAGGAGACAAATGTTTTTTGCTTGTTTTTTTTTTGTTTTCTTGGCGTTTTATTTGCAACAAGAATGCTTAAGTCAGTGTTATATATTATTCAAAATTTCTCAGCGATTTTAATCAAATGAAATTATTAAAATAATCACTTGAATATGCTTCTGATTAAAGGCTATTCTTGTGGTTGTCATACACAGAGACTTGTTGAACAGAACTGTTGGACTTTCCGTCTGGACTCTTTTAATTGATTTATCCTAAGGGTCTAATTCCCTGGGAAAGTACATGTATAACGATTCCGCACTGTGCTTAAAGAGTGTGTTGATGTCAGAATGAATCTGCCTTGACATTAAAAGTACATTCTAAAAGTATTGATGGCTCCTGAGTCGTTTTAACTACTTTAGCCGATTCTTGTGAGAATATTTTGACCATTCGAAGTAGATACAAGAACGAAAGGTCGTTTGGTGCGAATTTGTTCTTAAAGGTACATCAAGTACATTATGATGTACAAGTGTGCTGTTGGAATCGCAGAGAGTCAAACATTATTAATGGTGTTATTTTATCGAGATGTACTGTTTCCTGCTGCAAATTACAATTCTAAAGCTAGTTCATACGGTTAAATGACAATATAAAGATGAGAAAACGGGACATCACATAACATTAACAACCTAAATTTATAGCATGGCTCTTTAAGTGATATGTATAAATTAGTTTCCAAAATAAAATTTGATTAATTGACGCGCACCAGCAGCAGTGCACCATCCAGTTTTCGATTAAATATCACCACTTTGACCTTTATATCGTCAATATAGACAACTATCTATGGACTCGACTATCATGTAAACAGTACTTTTTGGAAACCGTTATTACTTCTCTATCGAACGAACACCAACCATAACGGTTGGCATATGTGACTTCACCAATACACTGGATATCGTTTTATACCCAAGAAACCAATAACTATAAATTATCTTTGTCGTCTTGTACAATCCAGTTGAACAGAGGGTAATATGTTTATGACTTTAGATTTGAACATTGGACAAGCGCACACGCATGATGCTTTAATAATCATATCACGACATTGCTGATCGTTTTAATGATACATTCTTGATATTCCATCAATTTAATTGTTACACTTTTCTTAAATCGCAAAATTATTAGAAATACAGTGAGATGCATAAGAAATAAATGGATAAATTGATTCTCCGATAGGAACCCTACATTCAGCAGCTTTTGATTAAGTAGTTTTTGATTAAGTAGCCGTTCAGTAAGAAGCAATTTTACTCTTAGATCTCCTGTATCTAACCAAGTTCAGAGGGATACATTGTATCTCTGCTAACCTGAATTTGACGAGAAAGATAATCATCTGTAACTAAATTCATTTTCTCTCGGGTTGTTTGACAGGTCATGCAGAACATTACATATCTCAAGATAGGAAAACTGTTCATCCAGAAACTGACACAAAAAGAAAATCAAAAATATAAATTGTACATGGAAGACAATAATAATAGAATATTACCCATACGGGTGAGAAGACACAGGTGATTATTTTTGTGATATTTGCACATGTGCTTTCAAGTGATTCTCAACGTTGATTGGTCGGTAACTCGGAGAAAGAATGACTATGACGTCATAAAACAATGGTCTGACGCGACGAATTATCTTATGACGTCACAATGTTACTGTGGCGACGGGTCCTTCACAGCGGCCGCCCAACATGAAAATGTAATAACCATGCGTAATTTGGTCAATTTAATTGCATAATGGGTAATATATAGAATAACCAACTCGGTACGAGTGATTACGGGAAATATGCACTCGTCGAAATGATGTTCAGTCGCTCGCCAAGGCTCGCGACTGTAAACATCATTTCAACTCGTGCATATTTCCCGTAATCACCCGTACCTCGTTGGTTATTCTCTAAATAATAATGGATAAAAACATTCTTCCAAACGGTACCTTACTTTTAAAAAGTGCACATTCATGACATTTCATTTGCTTAATCAATAATGTAATTAGTGCTAATTGAACAATGAACTGATGTATGTGTTGAAGTCGATATCATATAATACTTTGGACTGGTTGGCGCAAGCAATTCAGCAACAGTCAATACTTCTCAATAGAATAACACATTTGATACAGTTTGAATTTAAACTCTACCAAAAACTGGTAATGGCACTTTAAGTAAACGCAATTTTTAAACTTTTTCATTTGAAGGATACAAAACCGAAGATTCAGATACTAACGTTTCAATTACGTTAATACATATCTGCGTGGGAGTGTCATCAAGCTTTTGTCACTACGTTTTCTTTTACAAGAACCTGCACAACAACGGTTTCCTTGACATCTTTATTTCGATAACATTTTCTTATTATGTTAATGTGCTACTTAACAGCGCACGTTCAAAGCATACTGTCCTCAAAAAGGGGTTTATAGATATTAGCGTTGTTGCACAAGCGTAAGCTTCAATCTTTTTACATTAAGAAGATACTAATCTTTTATTACACACGTGGTGAACGTACAACAAGTGTCATACTAATCTCGTACGTCACACGTGTGTCGTATCACGTTGACCTGTGTCGTAACGAAGTGACCCCGCATTCCAACGATCTGATTGGTTAACCAATGACCTCTCAGTTAGGGTCAAGTTGAAACGGAACTACTTTTGAATTAAAAACAAACACGTAACATTTCATGTTCACAACTTTATAATATATGCTAGATATATGCGTCAACATAGATTGTGAATGTTATAAGAATCTTCCACATTTGGCCAGTATGCAGCATTGATATCGCGAACAGCTGTAACTATCGGCAAACGCGCCGTATTTACTTACAGTTCAAGGGTTGTATGGAAATCCGGACACATCTCACATTCATTGTCGGTGTCAAAAGGTTGCAAATGCGGCGAATGTCAAATGCAAACATCATGTAAGCATCGCCAAGGACGTAATGAACAGCTTGCAATCTAGTCAAAGTCAAACAATTTCACTCTGCGTTGACCTTGCCCTTCGATGTTGACATCATGCCGATCGCGAGTCGACAACGTCACTGTCCGACTGTTCTTTCTACTGTACAGTAGGCCACGATTACAGTCATAACGTGTCGGTTGTTGCTGTTCATTCAAACCTCAAACCTTGGCACTGTTGCTTGATTCTTTCAGTAGATTGTATATAAAACTTGGAAATTGTAATATCTAATGACATCCCGTCACAAATAAACAACGTCAGCTGTCGCTAGTAACTAGGCCAACAGTCAAGACTCTTCAGCGGCGAGCCGACCGACTGCGAGGCGAGGCGAGTTGACTATAAGATTAATGTGAATGTTTGCATTAAAAATAATACCTTGCACAACATTACATAACAAATACAGTTCATTTGCATAAATATTTTGTTAATTTTTACAGTCCACCTTTGATTTATTCAACTGAATCTAATGAACTACATTATTTCGTCGCAATAGGAGTTGCAAATAAGCGTCCGGTCAGCTCTAGCGCAGTTTACGTCAATTATTACGCATTCGGTTATTGAAACCGGTTTCGGTTACAGAGAATTGTTTCCCTTATCACAGGTAATAAAATTAAGGTGTGTGACGAATCCGCGTATAATAAACGTGTGTAATAAATAAAATACCACACTCGGTCTCATTAGATACGAATTATACGAAACTCGTGACCTTCCCATGGTATCTGACCTCGCTTTCGCTCGATCAGATACCGTCGGAAGGACACTCGTTTCGTATAATTCGTATCTAATGAGACCTCGTGTAGTATTCTCTATTTATGTCATTTTCTGTCCAAATTTCCATTATTGTCTGTGAGCTCTATGTTATATTTTTTTTAGCCATATATAGCCGCATTTATGTTAAAATTACATTAGTTTTACATACATTAATCGACATTATGGTGACATATCCTAAAGCTTAAGGATATTCTTCTTGTACTTTAAACGAAACAAGATTGAACATTGATCATTTACCGCGCCATCTCATATCCGTTCATTTGAGCATCGAACTACATATGACATTAAGTTTAAATACATTCATTTGTCATCATTTTTAAAAAAAATCATTTTCTCGGATCTGTCTTTCACATTTGATCAAGAGAATCAACTGTTCTATATTACACAAAATCATCTGTGACATAGTTTCAAATAATACATGTTCCGATTTTCCGATGTTGAATTAAAGATGCAAAGACATAACGGAAAACGTAGTTTAGGGTTAGGGTTACTATGCACATTTTGATTTGTGTACACCAAGTGGTTTTAAGAAGATTGGCCAGACCAATTACCTAACCCCTTTATATTCCACCTACGTCGTTCAACATGATGCACTTACCAAATGATGTCATTTTCTTTCAAATAGTGATATATTGAATCGTGACTGTCCTCTGTGTTTTATGTATGTATTGATAAAAACACATTCGATACCTACATATCAAAATAAAAGTTGTCATACAAAGTAGTACTATTTTTAGTGGCAAATTATTTGTTATTTTTTAAGCAAGACGGCTATTTCCTTTATACATTATCAGCGATGTGATTTGCAGCTTTAAATATTTAGTTGATGCAATAATGATCATATCCCAGTTACATTTACCCCCTGGCAGAGTTACATTTCACTTAACAAGCCTCGTTAATGTATCAACATTTAATAAAGTGCCTTTTCTGCCCGAAGATATAAGCAACCTTTTATCATAACATTTGGCCAGACAGAAAGGATGCAACATCAAACCTAAGACGCATTGTACCCTTTTCGTCTAGATTCATGAAGCTTCTGATTATTGTTTTGAAGTGCTACATATAATAAATACGATTTTTTTTTTTTTTTTTTTTTTTTTTTTTTATTGGTTCCCAAGATTACATGTATATACATCAGGTAAAGAGGCATATAAAACATAAAACATGTTTGCAGCATAAATTAGGTACATGGTAATGAATGAACATACTTTGTAATCATCTAAGTACTGGGAAGAGAAGGCTCCATTTGTGAGTAAATTCTTCAATTTTATTAATTTTGGTTGCAATATGATTTTCCACAAATAATATTTGCTTAAGAGTTTTTAAATATGAATGAAAATTGGGAGATATACTATTGATATTGCAAATGTAGATATGTCTTTTTGCAGCAATGGTGATATGATTCAGTAATCTGTTTTGATGCAGAGTACCAAACCAAACCAGCTCTTTTGAAAACATCAAAGGATTAGGATATAAATTGTTAATCCAATTTTGCAAGTTTGTCCAAAATATCTGAGTCTCCTCACATTCCCAGTATACATGACAAACACTCTCATTTACTTCTTTACAGAAACAGCATATACTATTATCAACTTTTTTCATTTTGAGTAATTCTCTTTTTGTGTAAATAATACCATGGAGGAATCTATATTGAAAATCTAAAAGTTTTGTATCTTGTAAATATGTTTTTCCAATCAAAGTCTGTTTCAGGAAATAAAAGTTGCCATTGTTTACACATGTTAGGGTATTTGTCTTTGGTATTAAGTATGTCATAAAATAATCTACAACCTTTTGAAGTTTTAACTAAATTTAACTGGCATTCCGAAACATGTATGCATCTAATTGGGATGGACGAACAAAGGTTTAGAGCATGTTTCCAAGATTCAGGTATAAAATGAAGTAAGTAACTAAAATCCAAAAATGTACCTTTAATACCGTATTTCTCTTTTAAAGATTGTATTGATAAAAGACCAGTTTCATCACATATATCACTAATATTCACAATTCCTTTCTCTGCCAAATTCTGTATAAAATGAAATGAATTTTTAAAATTGTGGTTAAACCAAAGTGGTTGGGATATAATATCTTTAATCTTGTTTGAGTTAACATAATGTTTCATGTGAAACCTTTTCCAGGCTTTAAGAACATCCTGCCAAAAAGGATTTTCAATATTAAAGAGGGTTTCAGAATAAGCACCAAAATTAAAAATATCTTCAAATGGTATAGTGCATGGATTATTTTTTTCTAAGTTTTTCAAGTAAAATCTTAATGTTGAAAGTTTCAATGCATCAATAAAAATGTCTATGTCAATCATTCTCAATCCCCCTTCCTCATAGTTGTATTTCAGAGTACTTCTCTTTATTTTATCATTTTTATCATTCCAAATGAATTTATAAAATATTCTATTGAGGGAAGTAATACAGTCTGTTGGAGGGTTGGGCAGAGAATTGAAAATATGAACTAATTTGGAGAATGCTAGAGTCTTTATTACTGTTATTTTACCAATTAAAGTTAAATGTCTTTTCCTCCACGATGCTAGGAGTCTATTAATGTCTCCCAGTCTCTTTTTTGTGTTGATTACCCATAGCTCTTCAAGATCTGGTGTAAATTTAATACCAAGTACATTAAATTCGCCTGATACCCATTCAATATTCATGTCTTTACATATCCTCTCATTAGATTTAGGTTTTGATCCAATCCAGATTGCTTTTGATTTGTCTAAATTAATTTTCAAACCAGACATTTCATAAAATCTATTAATTGTGTCTATTGCAGAGTACAAACTCTCTTCAGTTCCATCAAGAAATAGTTCAGTGCCATCAGCATTTTGATCCAGTTTATATTCATTATTTTTAATAACAATACCTTTAATATTTTCATTAGTTCTTGTCATACAGCCCAGAATCTCAGCCACAAAAAGAAACAGATAAGGGGACAAAGGATCCCTTTGTCTACAACCTCTTTCATTTGCAAAACATTCAGATAGATTACCATGTTGAATGACACAAGATGTTGTTTCATAAGTCAATATATTTATCCATCTAATAATTTCAGGGCCAAAGTCAAACTTTTGAAGAACTAGATTGATACAATCTTTAGAAACTGTGTCAAATGCTTTTTCAAAATCAATCAGAATTAACAGTTCAGGAATGTTCTGTTTCTTTGTTTCAAACACAATATCCTATACAAGTATTGTGTTTTCACTTATAGTCCTACCCGGTATAAAACCAGTTTGATTAGAGTGGATTAATTCATCTAAGGTAGTCTTTAATCTATCTGCTATACAGGAGCTGATTATCTTATAAACAGCATTGAGTAAAGTAATAGGCCTCCAGTTTTTAAGTAATGTTCTGTCTTTGTTGGTTTTTGGAATGCAGATGATAACACCTCTTTTCATACTTAAGGACATTGCATTCTTATTTGAAACATTCTGAATAAATCTATAAATCCATATTCTTAATTCTTTCCAAAAGAACTTAAAGAAATCTATAGGGAAACCATCAATGCCTGGGCTTTTGTTATTTTTCATCTTGTAAACACACTTGCTTATTTCCTTCATGCTGATTTGATTTTCAAGATTGTCCCTTAATGTTTTATTCGAAGTTGGAGTTTTGATATCTTTCAAGCAGTCCCTTGCCTTATATTTTTCATGACTAGAGTAAAGGTTCTGATAAAACAGCTTTACTTCATTTAGTATTGATTTACTGTATGTAATTTCATTGCTATCTTTTGTCTTTAATTTATTGATTGATTTTTTTGAGAAATTTCTATTTTCCAGATTACAAAAGTATTTTGAGGGTTTTTCTCCCTCTTCATACCAACGAATTCTGTTTCTAATTTGTATTCCCCTTATTTCATCTTGTTTTATTTCTTCCAATTCTTTTTAATGCTTAGATACTGCAGAGAGCAATTCCTCGTCTATATTTTGAAAGTCTCTTCTAATATTGTCCTCAGTCTGTTGTATGTTTAGTTCTAATTCTTCAGTATTTTTCAACTTTGTTTTTTTAAGATAAGATGAAAAAGATATAGTTTTTCCACGGATCTTCATTAGTAATGTCTCAAGAAATAGAGAATCAGAAATTGTAAGTTTTATTTTTTCAGTGTTATTAAAGTCTTTGATTTCATCTGTTGAATATTCTTGAATAATTTCATTTAATACAGTTCTAACTAAATTTCCATAATCAGGATTTAGTAGCAAAGAATTATTAAATTTCCAGTATCCTTTTCCTCTTTCTTGATTTAAAGTATTTAAAAAATGTTAATGTTACTGTTGAGTGATCACTCTTGTATCCTGGCAAAATATCTGAATCCAGAGTTATATCAAGTATATTATCAGATACAATAAAGAAATCAAGTCTAGCCTGTTGTCTTGGATTCTTTTTCCACCAGGTGTATTTTTTTGTTCTTTCATTCAGTGTTCTCCAGATGTCAATAAGATTATAGGTCTCAATAAATTCCAGTACAGTATTTCTTGCTTTTGGGTTATTTACATGCTTATAATTCTCAAGATCAATTGTTGGGTCAAGCACCAGGTTCCAGTCTCAAACTATTACTAATCAATCATTTTCAAACTTCAAAATATTTTCAAACAAATCAATGTAAAATTTAGGATCATCATCATTTGGGCCATAAAGATTTGTTAATGTCATTCTTTTTGTCTTCAGGAGAAATGTCAACAATGATATAGTTTCCATTTTCATCAATTATAGTTCTATGTATCTTGAGATCAATGTCATTATTAAAAAGTATAGCCACTCCTCTGGAGTTGGATTTAAAAGGCGCAATGATTGATTGTAACCCCCATTCATTTCTCATTGTATTACAAGTAGAATCATCAATATGTATGTCTTGTAAGCAGATGATTGAGTAGGATTTTTTCCTACAGATATTCATTACTTCTTTTCTTTTAGATTTGTTCGCAAGTCCTCTACAGTTAGTTGAGACAACTTTAATTTTCTTGATATTATCCATTGCAGTCAAGAGATGAAATCCATAAACACAACATGTCCAAATGTCTAGTTAATGTAGTATCTTTGTCAACTGGATAGAAGCATTCGTAAAATGTCTCACAGGGAGTGTGTAGCACATACATGTAGGAACCATCTTTTAAGTGAAAGAAGAAAATAAAAAAGAAGACAAAACAACTAAGACTAAACAACGAGCGACACATGCTCAAAGTCTTCGAAATTCCGCAAAGTAAATAAGCCCAAATGTACATTTATGGCTATATGACGACAGTGGTCAACACTAACACAGACTGACAGCTGCAGAGGCCTACACAAACAGTAACCAGCTGCAGACTTGAGTCGTCTATGACATGATTATATTGTTTGCCGGTCTGTGTAAGGCTTAAGCATAAATCCGTCATATATAAGTCATCTTCATAATCGAAACAGAAAACTCTTGTACAATGGCGAAGCATATTAGAATACGAACCCACTTTGTGAAAGTTTGGTATAGTCCACCTCCAACCGAACAAGAAAAACAACATCCGGTTACCGGAAGCACCTCTATAAATAGAATACCACGTGTGTGTGTATACAAACATCAGATAGACGTGATACAAGATCAGATGTTCTTAGAAACATCGTCACTGTCTGATCGTCGCATTTGTCGGCACATTTGAGATGAAAAATGATTATGTCCAACTGAAAATAGTTAATTTAACAAGAGAAAAGAACACAATGCCACTCATTTATCGTATACAGACCCAAATACTGAATCACATATTCACATCCATGAATAGCACATTTGCACACGGTTGTTACAATGATTCCTCCAGTCCCAATGTTCTCCAGCTGTCATGTGCATTGTTCCTGACTTGTAGAGTGATGTCGATGCCTTGGATGTTTGGACCCTATAGCTTTTCCTCAGTTCATACGCCTTATTAGCAAGGCGGTCCCGTTGTTTCTTGAGTACTACAGGGAGATCAGTACGGATCGAGATCTTCTTACCCTTCAGCACTCCCCAGTTTGTACTTGCAGCATTGTAAGCTTTTTGTCTATCCATTCCTCTGACGAACTTTACAAGTATTGGCTTCGGCATAGAGGCCCTGAAGTTCTGTGGATCGTTTTTTTTTCTGGGTAGACGGTGCACATTGTCAAACATCATTTCGCCAGTCCCCAGCCCCAATAAGCTGAATACCTCCTTAGCTGCAGTTTCGGAATCTCTGGCGTCGGGAATGCTGTTTATCAATAAATTGTTTTTCCTTGAGTATAGTTCAAGGGTGAATATCTTCTTCTCGAACTCAGTTTTCATAGCCGACATCTCGTTTTTGAGCTTGTTTATTTCCGAACTGTTCGTCTCAATTTGTTCGGCATTAAACTGAACTGTTTTAAGTATGTCCGAAGTTTCTGTATGCAAGTCTTTAATCTCCGCATTCATGTGGTCCATTTTATCAACGAGCTGCTCGGTTTGTAAGTGTAGAGCGTGAGTGATAAAGTTTCTCAAATCCTCTCGGTCTGGCCTGTCCGGATCGAGATCAATGGCGGCCGACACGTTGGGCATGTTACCCGGGTGAGATGACTTCTCGGCGTTTGTACGGTGTCTGGTTTGTACCCCATCCTCCATAAATGCATATAACGTCTTACCCTGGGTGTCTATATCATGTTTTGATTTGTTGTTTCTTTTGTTGCTGGACATTGTTGAATTAAACCTGGATTTTGGAAGAGCGGGCGATTAGCGTGTTGTCATGTGGCGATAGGTGGCGCTTGTTCATAAATACGCAGTTAGTTCCATGTAGCCTGAAAGCAGAAATGACATGATGTGAATACTACTAAGATTGAAGACGTTATTAGCTGAATTGACCTCAACGCAATTTTCATAACAGCATTTCCAACAACAACAGCATTTATACCTTCAATCTAACTGAAAAGTTCAATGTTTAAGAAGACATTTTAATAACTCATCATACTTTTGAACATTCAATTCGGTGAAAATAATCTTGAAAGCGGCGTTAAACCCCAACTCACCTCACTTCACGTCGGTTGAAATGGAAAAAAAATAGTATAATAACGAGCATTGTCTTACAGTGATAACACAATACGTTTGTTTGATGAAGAATAGAAACGTGTCAGAACTTTTAATGTTCTTCTGATCATTCTGATTGTCTATGCACATACTGTCCATTTTTTCAATATGACTTATTGAAGATGAAATACCATTGTGGACATCAATGTTAGAGTTTTCATCAAATTTCATATTCATCAAATCTTTACGAATTAGTTGATAAGGCTGCAAGATATAAGGTGAGCATGAACTTTTGAAACCTTTTAGGAATTCGGGAGAGCCTATTTGACACAATTCCTGCAATTGAATTGATGTCCACTGCAAGTTATTATGAAAGAAATAGAGATTGTAAGTGTTTTAAGTAAACACTTGCTTTTGACAACGTTTATCTATACCATCTTCTTTACATTAACATATAATTAAATCATGCAACCCTTTCAACAACTTAACATAATAATAACCCTTTATATTAGTTTTGTTCTCCCCCATCAAGCACAGTTTTGGATCTTCAAAATGCACAGTTGAAGAGGACATTTTTTCATTTCCCGTGGCGATCAATGTACTTACTTACTTACTTAGGCCCTTTGCCCCCCAGGGAGCATAGGCCATCGACGACAACCCTCCATCTAACGCGGCTCTAGGCTAACTGCTCTATCTCCTTCCAGGTCTTTCCAATCAGTTTGGCTTCCTCCTCTGTGTCTCGCCTCCAGCTGTTTCTGGGCCTTCCTCTTTTTCTTTTCCCCTGTGGGTTCCACGTCAGTACTGGGCGGGTGATGCTGGGTGGTGCCTTCCTGAGAGTGTGTCCTATCCAGCTCCATTTCCTCTTCAGCATCTGTGAAGTGACTGAGTCTTGCCCCGCCTTTCGCCATAGCTCCTCATTAGTGATCTTATCTGGCCATCTGATGTTGTAGATCCGCCTGAGACATGAGTTGACGAATGTCTGCACCTTTCTTTGCGTAGCGATCAATGTAGTGTATAACATATTCAATTTTGTGTGTAATTTGTGACTTTCGCCAACTCCTTGAACTATTGAACTAACTTTACCCATGTCACGCCTTATACGTCATGTAAGATGTAATCGATTCAACCTGTCAATTACAAAAGCTCAAGATGGCACAGCAAGTGACAGTCTGATATCTTTCAAAATCATAATTATATCGAAAATATCCAAACAAATGTAATGATGCTCCTACGCGTGTCTGACTTCCCCGGATTATCGTTTCCAGATGTCTTCAAAAGCTGTAACCGTTACGATAAAGAATTGATTTTAAAGTCATATGTTACGCATTACACATCACATATCTGCAAGGCTCACATCAGATTGGTTTCGACACTGCCATAATAACTTATGAAAAGCCTAAAATGATAACTATCCTGAATCAGGGGCCTCCTTATAAATATATCAGCTTAGTAGTAAATGGTTCCTATCATCACGATTGAATTGAGTTCATAATATTGAATCTAACCTTAGCTTAAATTGATGGATTTATTTTTAAAATTTATCAACAACTACAGCATGGATCACCTCACACAATCGGTGAAGGATAAAGTAGAACTATGTGGATAACGAAATAAAGAATATCTTTACATCAAATGAAAGTCTTTGAGTCTATGCGATAATTAAATTATAGGTTGTATAAAATCGGACGAAAATTTAAGATTTTGTGACATATTTCATCACAAATTTCTAAATTTCATATTTTAAGAAATTAGGATTAACATTGTAATGGTACTGATGTTTTACCTAAAAAAACATAGCACCTCAAAACATATTTTATGTTGCAAAATAAGGACGTTATTGACTGATGAAATCTTTTTTTTTCAGCAATTATTGACAACAAGTATTAGTAAAAGGATATAACTTACAATGTGTGAAATCATATTCCATGTAGGAAATACAGTTACAGGGTTTTGAGGAAAATGGAGGATTGAGTGATTTATGAATGTTAATTGCAGCATGCACAAATCAAAATCATAATATATTTATGTCTATGAAATAATTTAATGTCAAATAAGAATTTTGAATAATTATTTTAAAAGAAAACTAGAAACATCTGTTTTGGAAAAACTTACGAACATATCTTTAAGGACATAAATGAGGTTTTCAAACTGAAATTACCAATTGGATGCCCATATATTTGCTGCTTCAAGTTATTATATACAATTAATACAGAAATACCTCTCTAGGATTTCGAAATTTGATCAGTAGATAGAAAACTAATGAAACAAATGTTTAATGTCCCAAATAACCTCATAAATAGTTCTGCAGCATGTGGAAGACAACAAAACGAAGTATGCAATTTTTTTGCAAAAATAATAATGGTTTTGTTCAGCCGGTAAATGTTCCTTCAAGGGTTATCTTGAAACTTGCCAACGAATGCAAACAAAAAATAATCTGCAAATAGCTCAGAATATCAGATAAAATAAGGCATGTTTTATAATGCTTACAAAAACATAATTATTCTTGGAATGGAATGACAAGTCACAATTTCCGTCCCAAAACCACAGATTATTCTCCGCTAATGCAGACTAAAGCTGTGTCCATTACCTGGACTTTATACATGAACTAAAATCTTAATCACAAAAACGGTGTCAACATCCTGTGTAAAGAAATCAACAGCCCATTATAGAAACGAGCATTACTGATCAATCAATGTGAGCACAATACGGTCATACCCTACAGTGTTACATGTTCATGCACTTTTGCTAAAGGTTACGCTATGTGTGAAACCAATTTGATCATAGTTTCCATTCGACTGCCAGCAACAACATAACTGTGACTGATTCAGGACACAGCAGCCTTGCTTGTAAAGAATGTTAATTAATTATTCAGCTCGGACTAGTGAGGTTTAAATCGCATAAGAAACATCCCATTAGTGATTATTAAATATATTAAAGACCTTAAGTTTCCGAATAAAAACGTATCCTGATCATTTTTGGGAAAACTGAAAGTACAATTAACAATTACTAGATTAATTCACAGAGCAAACAAGCAACTTAGTCTTATATCATTGTATTATATAAGTGTATTGAATGAAACACAAGTAATCAGATTAACAATACAGATTTATTTTAAATAGATATACAGTCACAAATATACTAAAAGAACCCTTCAAATCTATAATATAGTCACTAAAAGGCCTTGAATATTTATGATTTGGTTTTGACAGTTGCAGAATTCAGGTTAATGTTGCATGTTAGTAGGATGCAATACGATAGTATACAACAGGAAAATATGTAAAGCCATATTCTATTCCTAACAACCCTACAGGTATAACTGGTAAACTAAACCATTGCGAAGAGAGAAGCTTGCAGATAGCTCCACAATATTGGTTTGGAACAGCCAAGGTAAGTCAGCTAGAAGGGAAGGGAGGTAACTCTGAACTACAGAGTAGCAGCTAGACTTAGGTCAAATTCAGTCGACTTTCACTCAAGATTTTGTAACTCAAACTCAACAAACCATAGTACTTTTCATTATTACTTAACAAATCAATATCGATTAACAAAAGGAAGGCGAGGTTTATGAACTATCCTCATGATAATTCATGCCACGCTTAAATGAAGGCCGAAATTAATTATTTTCTATTGAATTCTTAACTGCAATTGGTTCATTAGACTATTTTGTGAAAAACGAGACCCAAAAGAATTCATATGTTGTGGTTTTCACCCGTGACCAACAAACCAAGAATGAGGCTGGGCTTAGAGAGTTGGAAGATACCGGAAGTGACGTACGTGAAGGGACGGGGTGTAAACATGCGCTTACTATTTATAATGGCAAACACTGGGGACTCGGTCAGTTAATCTGTTATATCTACGCTTTGCAATAATTCCACATCGCTGTTCTGCTGTAAACTGTTCGAGTAATGTTAGCTATCAAGTTTCACTTTACAAATGTACCAAAATATCGTTATATATATCAAATTTAATTATCCCCCGCCAACATAGTTGGGGGGGGATATTGAAATGGGCTCCGTCCGTTCGTCCGTCCGTCCGTCCGTCCGTCCGTCCGTCCCGATTTTGTTTCCGGAGCAGAACTCGAAAACTATAAGACATATCTCAACGAAACTTGGTGTGTGGAACAATCATCATGTCTAGATGTGCCTTTTGGGATTTTCAAATTCTTCGAGTTATTTTTTTTTACCGTTTCCATGGAAATGTAACTTAGAATTTCGTTTCCGGAGCAGAACTCGAAAACTATAAGACATATCTCAACGAAACTTGGTGTGTGGAACAATCATCATGTCTAGATGTGCCTTTTGGGATTTTCAACTTCTTCGAGTTATTTTTTTTTACCGTATCCATGGAAATGTAACTTAGAATTTCGTTTCCGGAACAGAACTCGAAAACTATAAGACATATCTCAACGAAACTTGGTGTGTGGAACAATCATCATGTGTAGATGTGCCTCTTGGGGTTTTCAACTTCTTCGAGTTATTTTTTTTGACCGTTTCCATGGAAATGTAACTTAGAATTTTGTTTCCGGAGCAGAACTCGAAAACTATAAGACATATCTCAACGAAACTTGGTGTGTGGAACAATCATCATGTCTAGATGTGCCTTTTGGGATTTTCAACTTCTTCGAGTTATTTTTTTTTACCATTTCCATGGAAATGTAACTTAGAATTTTGTTTACGGAGCAGAACTCGAAAACCATAAGACATATCTCAACAAAACTAGGTGTGTGGAACAATCATCATGTGCAGATGTGCCTTTTGGGGTTTTCAACTTCTTCGAGTTATGTTTTTTACCATTTCCATAGAAATGTAACCTAGAATTTTGTTTCCGGAACAGAACTCGAAAACTATAAGACATATCTCTTGGTGTGTGGAACAATCAGCATATGTAGATGTGCCTGAAAGGCCCGATGGGCGTATGGCATTGCTTGGTGTCCAGCTGTCTGTAAACTTTTCGCATTTTGTCTTCTTCTCCAGAACCACTTTGTCTAAGGAGTTGAAATTTTGTGTGTTGTGTTTAGTTGAAAAAAGGTTCATAGTCACTGTTATTCAACAACTATTCTTCAATAAATTTTCCCAAAGGCGGGGGATATGGCCGACTCTGTCTGCTTGTTGATATGAATATTGAAAGGCGGTGGATTCATAGACGTTCGTAGACATAAGATAAATCAATGCTATTGATATACTTATTGATGACAAAATGAAACCAAGATATGATAATATGAACGAAGTATAATTGAGACAACGAAATCAGATAGTCGGTGTTGTTATTTTTTGTTAGAGAATGTTTGAGTTTAAAATAAAACAACAAACGTGATTTTATTTTAAACACAAACATTAAGCACGCCGGCGAAGTAGGCCCTATTGTAAGCCATCGACAATAAGAGTACTTCACAACATCCTAATTTGTTAACGTCGTTAATCAACCGACAACCTAATTTACTAACTCCGCGCTCACATGGATCAGGTCATATCTGACAGACAGGTCGATGCGCGTGACTGTTTATGGTACGGCTTCTTCTTCCAAAGATCTGAAACATGGTGTCCCACAGGGTTCAGTGTTGGGGCCAGTTTTGTTTATTTGTTACATCAAGCCTCTTGGAAACATCATAAGGAAACATAATCTTGACTTTCATGGCTATGCAGATGACCAGCAACTTTACATCGCTGTCAAATCATCTTCTGTGTCGACTGGTATTAAGCATATTGAAAATTGCATCCATGATGTCAGCACCTGGATGACCATCAACTACCTCAAACTTAACGGAAGCAAAACTGAATTCTCTGTGATTGGCACACAACAACAACTTGACAAAATTCATGATGCTACACTAATGATTGACAAAGTTTGTGTAACCCCATCCTCAACCATCAATAATCTCGGTGTGACCATGAACAGGACCATGTCCAGTAAACAGCATGTTTGGAACACTGCCAAGGCAACAAATTTTCACATTTCAAACATAGGCAAAATCCGAAAATACATTGACAGCGAAACCTGCAAAACTCTCATTCATTCCTACGTTACATCTAGACTGGACTATTGCAACTCTTTAATCTCTGGATCTGACTCAATATATCAACTTCAGCGCATCCAAAACAAGGCAGCACGCTTGGTTGCTCGTACTCGTCGGGACGCCCATATCACCCCAGTCCTTCATCGACTACACTGGCTTTCCATCAGACACAGGATTTCCTTTAAGATACTTGTGTTGACCTATTGTGCCATCCACGTCGAATACTCCCCATCATATATCAAGGAACTTCTCTCTGTGTACCAGCCCTCTCGAACTCTGCGATCTTCTCACCAACTTCAGCTATCTGTCCCATCGACATCTACTAGACTTGGTGAACGTGCTTTCTCTGTTGCCGCCCCTGTTTTATGGAACTCTCTCCCTCTAAGACTCAAAAACTGTGAATCCCTTGGCAGCTTCAAGAAATGTCTCAAATCTCACCTGTTTTCCTTCCCGTGACTTGCTCTGTGACTGTGTATATAGTTTTAAGGACTGTATATATCTTTGTTCAGCGCCGTTGAGCAGCTATTGTTGGAAACAGGGCGCTATATAAATTAATTATTATTATATGTTTTTTTAACTGTACATTACAACAATCAAAGTAACTCACCACATATTTTAAAACATCAAAAGAAGTTCATTAGCAACGATGATAATACGTCTACGAATCCACCTACGAAAACATCGCATCCAAATGTTACATTTTACGATTGAGTTATCACATATTACACATTAAAACATTCAGAATCTAATAAGATAATGTTTTCAATAAAATGTGTGGTTAATCAAATATAATTGACAAAAAGAGTGTCAATTAATGTAAGAAACTTACCTTATAAACGTATCCAAAAGGACAATATGAATATCCAAATGCACATTAGACACAAAATGTAAACCTATAATTCCATCAATGACAGTACTTGGAAACAGAAGATGGTCAAATAATAACCCTCTTTCGCAAAAGTCTTTTTGCAAATGGCAAGATAGAAAACCAAATTGTTATGACGAGTTTACACTAAAAATAATTTCATTGGCTGACAACATCTAGACTGGATGTCGCGTTAATGTTTATTTCGTATTCCCTTTGTGTCACCAAGGCGGGACGTTTGACAATAAACATGTATGACATGCTGGTCACCAACTAACCATTTGTTATATAATTGAGTCGGTCCAGTAAACTTGTTATCTGTAAAAACATAATTACACTCCTTCCTTCTCACCGACTCAGCTTCTTAATTGCGTAAACTAATTTGCTGTAACAACACTACTCCACTTTGATTTGGAAGAAACATCTATATGATCCACTAAACTGAGAATTGTGTGTTGATGTGCAGAAGTGACACATAAAAGCAATCAGACTATTAATTAAACCATTTCGTTATCATTAACGAGATGTACATTAAATGCTTCTGGTAACATAATTCTTTTATTCGATAATGTTTGTTGTCTATATCAAACTGTGTAATCATAATATGTTTAGCGTGTATAATAGAGCAATCTTCATGTAAATTTCATTGAGCTTGTTGACCAATCCAGTTCATTTATTTATTCATGAAAGTGAAGTGAAAATGGTTTGCATTGCATTACATCATATATAGAATATTTTAATTGACAAACTTAAAATACAGTAATCTGTTATATTAAATACACAATGTTATTTATAAATCTGCAATGTTGTCTCGCTTGTCTGAACAGTCAATCGTTCAGTGTATATGAAAATATACCTACCGTATATATTTATTTATAACTACATACAAAACAAAATTAACATGCCGATTATTCAACATAATTTGATCAACTGATGCTACTTAATCTCTCTTCACCCGATTCCCGCGATAGTCTTCTTCCCTTGTTTCAGTGTCACTTGAACTGTCATACCTTCCCTTATAGTTCCGCGATTAATTGCTACAAACATACTATACAAAAGCCCAGAATGCACTCTAATGAAGCACGCCCCAGTTGTTGTAACCATATGAAATCGCTAGTTGAATAGTTAAGTAATCCGTTTATCGAAAATTGGGGTTGTTTTAATTAAGTTTTCTGTCTTATATGAGCATTTTAAAAGTGGGGAAAACGCGTTAAATTATGATTAGCGGCCATGATGAGGCTCCTCTACGTACGCCACAAGACGATATACGCTTCAGCGACCACCCCCGCCCACTTTCATTCTGGTCGCCGGGGCTTAATTTGGCACTTTCTTAAAAAGCCGTATATAAGTAATTTATGGGTCGATTTCAGAAATTTAAAATCGAGCAATTGTCAAATTGAAACCCCTTTTCAACGAATACGAATGTGACCATATGTAATTTCATCTTACCTTTAAGACATGCCACGCCCAATACACTCATCATACAGGATCATCAAGCACGATGTTGAAACAACACGTGCATATCTTCAATGTCATTTCCCTGAAAACAGAGAAGATACCTTTTAACTTTCTCCCAGTCTCATCTTCAGCTTTCTGTGGCATTGGAAAATCTTTATTTGGTGTGTAATCCATTATATTTGATAATGTATGTGGGCTTTTTTTGTGAGTTGTATTGATGTAAAAGTTATAAATACTATGTACAAATGACATCTTACCAAAATCCTGGGTTATTGTTTTAGCCTTATATATTAATTGTACATATCTATCATAATGCGAATGTCCCCTAAAGATGTTTGTCATAAATCGCCTGGTACATTAAAGCAAGAATTGTAAGTCATTCAACCGGTAAATCCTATCATGTGGAATGAGGAGAGAAATTAAATCGTTGGAAGGGTAATATGAAACAGAAACGTTGTTAATACGTCCAGGCATATGGCTTTGGTTTTAATATATTTTTCATAGGTGATGCTTAGACCGAACCTGTACGAATATAATAACGATGGCAGTGTTATTATGTTATTCAGTAAAAATTTTTATTTTATGCCATGTTTCGCAACATTAGACTGAAAGCATCATCAACGAATCATCGGCATCATACATCAATAACGATACATTTGATACGACCTTTAAAGTACATTGATGTGGAAATATCTTGAAAAGTGCAACGATATTTTCACAGTTAAGTGAACAAAGTTGGAACCAGGAGTGAATGAATGTCTAAACGTTTCTGCAACAACAATCGTCAGAGTGAAAAACAGCCTTTAAAGGCAACACTCTGTCAAATAAAGATCCGGTGGGACTTTTGCAGTAACCATCTTGCTGCCCTTGTCATCAATGATTAAAATATTTTCAGAATGAGTTCTATGACTCTCGTTGTTTAATCCATGAAGCTGATTGCAGTCTTTTGTGTTAACAGTGGAATTGGTCCTGAATCCATAGCTTACTCACTGTATCACTCAGGATGAGGGACAGGTTTTGAAGTTTTAAAGAATACAGAGCTTACCATGTTTCATTGCGGTTCCTGTTTTGGTAAATCTGAATAGGAACAATATACATCTTGATATGGTAGTTTCTTACCTACGAGGGCAGTCATATTTGGCTTCATACAATATCTTTTTAATACCATGCCCTATTGCACAATATCACTTTGTCATGGTGACGTTGAGTCATAAACCATGCTATTTGGTTACATTGTGTTGCGGCGGTTGGTAGGCCGTATAAGTTTGAAAGTATCTTTACCTAAATTTCATGAATTCGTTTAGAAATAAAATAACATGAACATTTTCTTCTTAATGTGATACTATTTTATTTATAATTATATATATTATATTTACGACACTCTTACCTGAATATCGGTATATCCATCGCCTTCGGTCGGGAAATACTAATATTCCCGCATAGTATAGACACTAATATAATATCCATAAGAACCAACCATTTCTTTGTTAACAGAGTGCTTGATCGTGAAAAGCATGTTGAGAAAATATGTTGCATAGTAAGAACACATACAATGCCTTTAAATGATTACAATTAGTTGCATGGTTCTTAACTGAATAACAAAAATACACGTTTATTTAATCTAGTCCAAAATTATATCTGTGACACAAAACGATTTGTTTAGATTTATAATGTTATCCTATTTCTCTTCATCTATTTTACTCTTCTCTTGTTCCCTATCTGTCATTTTGCTTGTATATATGTAAATCAATTTTGTACATGCTAAGGAGAGAGTATTTTAAGTTGGATAACTTGTTCCAAATCCTTTTCTTAAGGAATAAAATATGTTTAAACCAACTGAATAACAAACGTTCCAATTCTTGTTCATCAGCCAGTAAAAGTAAAACTTTCTAAAAGACAACACAGTTCTAAAGGATGAGAAAAAGTATAAATTGATTTCTCAATTTAAATGCTATGGATACGATGCAGAGATGGAGCTGTAACATTCGTAAGAAGCAACTAGGTTAGATGTAAACCCCAAAGATGCCACGTGGAAAAAAACTAACTTTCGAAGTTTTAATGAAAGACGAAGCACTGCAATTCCTGTCTGATAGTCAAAATACACGACACACGTCTGTTTGTGATGAAACGTTTTGTTAATTGGTTTTCCATTATGTGGAACTTCATGTAATTTTGTTCGGGTCAGATTTTGCTGAAAAAGGTTTTGATTGAAGGACTGATTATGATCTTATTCTATGATGGTAAATGTGACATTTCCATGCTCTTCGAGCATTAGTGAAACTAAGCAATGATAAGAGTTTTTAATCTTTCTGGTCTTTACAGTAAGCAAAAAGACGGTGTCTGTGAACAAACACAGCCTTAGATATTAACCCAGATCATCTGTTCTGTAAACCGTACTACTCCTGTATTGCTGTATGTATTCTATTAGTCAGCCATCATTGCTCTCTTTCATGCAATAGAGCTTTTATATATATTTTTTCATTTTTCTAAAGGGTGTAATTGTCTTCTGTTAAAGGCACTGTGTCACAGCAAATGTTATTAAATATCACTAATTCAGCGATCTTGCCCATTGCTCATATATGAAATTGATCAGCCCCAATGTATTCTACCATATAGTCAATTTGAAATAATTTTAAGTATTCGCGTTTTAAAGTTAATTTTAAAAGTTTGCTTGAACCGTGACGCCTTGAGCGAAACCTAGATATAGTTAGCTCCCTTTCTTCTTTGCCAGCGAGTACCCAGTTTTTGTTTACACCCGTGAAGACCGTTACTTTCGCCAAATACTAGACAAATACTTGGAAATGCAGCGGACGACGGCAACAGATGGTTTACATCAAGAAACGATTAGGCTAAGTGAAGTTCGAGAAATTCGAAGCGCGATGTCAGGTGTGCCGATGTGAAGTGAACAAGCCAGTAGATGATGTAAACCTCCGTTGACCGAGGCGAGCACCATCGTCAAACAAGCAAGGTACAGTGCTGTCGGGTAAACCTACGCACCTAAGAATTAAGCGCAACATTGATATCAGCAGAATATTTTACATGTGGAAATGTATCTCAAGATGAGAATTAAGTCGTTCAGTAATCATGGTAACAACACTAATGTAGAAATTGTAAGTAGAATTGCTAAATGCATTGACACTTAAAATAATCAACAGTGATCAAATGACTATTCCCATATGTCAACCAGTGTAGGCTAAAGATACGCAGTAAGAGTTTCACTAATCATACATTTCCAATTTTATGATTTATGAAAAGTATTTCCAGAAGCTGATGAAAGTACTAGTAGATGGTAGAGGAATTATTTTGTTTCCTTTGAAATTCAGTATCATGTGACAAGGCAAAATGTTTTATTATGTCTTCTTCATTATGATTGTTCTAAACTTTTAGTAATTTGTCGCTATTTGGTCAATAAACATCATTGTAAACGTTTTCACCTGCTAGAAACAATTTAATATCTTCTAAACTTTCCAAAAGAAACAATAAATGAAGTCAATACACTTTATACATATACTTATGTTGTATTGGTCGCAGTGCATATTTTCCCCCACACAGCTGTACTATTTATACCTGAATTTTGCTGTGTACAGTACACTTTCTGTATGGTCAGTGACCCATTTGTCAATTTGTAGTTGAGGTATCATTTCACACATGTAACATCATTTTAAAAAAAAGAGAATCCATATTTTAAAAAAGATCTGTTTGAATAATAACCAATCAACAAGCAAGCCTACACACAATGTAATGATTATAGTGTGTTTGTGTATGTAATAAGTGGCTGCCGTTCAAACAATAAAATCTGCTAATTTCATTGTAAACAAGAGTTTTCAGGCAACAACATTGAATTAACTTTATTTGTTATTTTTTCAAGCTTCTCTCATCTTTAAAATTACCTTGTCAAGGAATGTCTGTTCGACACTGCATTAAAATTGTATTCCTTTTCTCCACAGAAATGATGACTTCCTCAGAGGGAGGTCCGCACCAAAAAAGAAAAAAATTGGGGACATGGACATCGAAATGTCTGATGTTTCCAGTATTTCGATGGATCACTATGGGTATGAAGAGATGCAAATGTATAATTTTGGTAAACTACTTTAAGTAAGATATTTTTAAAAGGCAAGATGAAGCAACACTCACAATATGTCAATCTGTAGTTTTGATTTGTAACTTGTTTGAGAGGTGGTAATGAAGGGGTTGAACCTGATTAAAATATATTTTTTACTTTTCTAATCTTTTAAGGTTAATATGTCACTCTTTCAAAAGTAAGGTAGACTGAAGCTTAAGTATGATTATTCTCCATGCCAGGCAACTCATTATATAAGCCATGAATAACCTTTTTGATAGAAATTGTTGACATTTGCCCTGTGGTGATCAAACATGTGAAAGGAAATTTCCTCCTTTATTAATATGTGGATGAATATGATATGAAATGTTGAGAAATGACGGAGCTGTGGATATATGTAAACTGATTGACACATTAATTTTTAGCAGCTGATGACGAGTTTCTTCCGTAAAATTTATTCCAGCCATAAAAAAATCACTGGCGATCAATCCAGACAACTTTAGAAGGACTACAAGGGATAGAGATTGTTATTGCAGGTACAAATCTGAGCTTTAATTAACTTGCTTTTTAACAATTACATAAGTGTGTTACAATTTCTTGACCTTTTGAGAATTCAAAAATGTGAAAATATATCTCCAAATGAACCAATAATTAGAACTGCAATATTTTATGCATGTTCTTTGACTGCTATTTCTATGTTGTAAGTTTGGAATTGTTTATCGTTTAAGGTGATGGGAGAATTAACAGCCCTGGCCATGATTGTGCAAAGTATTGCACTTACACTACTATGGACTCATTGGACTGCAACCCCAAGAAGATTCTGGACATGAGGGTGGTGGACAAGAGGGAGACTCAGCTCAACTCCTCGGTCATGGAGAACCGCGCCTTCTCACAGTCCATGTGTTGAAGACTGCAGATGTGAAAGTTGGAAATTGTGACTGATGCTCATGTCAAGATATCATCAAATATGAGTGAGTGAAATTCTTTTTATATTCAAGTAATGACGTCCTATTGTGTCCGTAAATTAATATCCAACATATCTTTGCCTTTCAACATAAGGTTCACACAAATGAGAATTCCTTCATCTTTTATTATATTGTCTTATCACATTTGTATTCTCCTTAATGAAACATACATAATCACAGCATAGATAAGTAGAACTGAAAGTGTGATGAATTGCAAAATCATGACTTATCTATGTCTCTTGCTAGTTTATTACATAGGTTTTAAATGTATTAAATTTGAATTGAAAGCTAGGTAATTGAAAACAAATTTCCAGAGAAGAACTTTCCCAAAATCAAACCCAGTTATAACGTGTGGCATGGCTAGAAATACCTTGGAATACATGTTAGCTGCTGTGATTATAAAGTATTGACAAAATTTGACATGGTATAGGTGTAACAATACTGATTTGGTGCTATTTATGTCATCAGTCCTATACAATCATTTAGTGACTTTGTAATAATGCCATATTATTTTATGTGTTACTCTTTACCCAAGAGAAAATGAATAATACAATACCTGTATTGCAATAATGCCATTGGCTCTATTATGATATTCCTATATTATGTAACTATGGATATCAACATAATTGTTTCAGGTTGCTTGTGAAAAGGGAGGGAGGGATCTTTTGCAAGTTGGTGACATAACTAACCACTTCTAGTATTGTGGAGAAGTTTGCAACTAAAGATCTGACAACATTTGTGGTAAGTCCAACTGTATGACTTTGAAACTTCAAATTTGGTATGGAGGTAACCTATTTGGTGCTGTTGTGCCTTTTAGGGGTCTCAAATCCCAAGGTTGAAATATATTTTTAAATTTTGACCAAAAACATTATAAATTTTTGACTTTGTCTCGTTTGCAGAGCATATCTCTAACTATACATAAAGAAATTAATCAAGCAACACCCAATTTTTTTCCCATTTAAATTAAGACAGCATGTCAGGAAATTTGTTTGTGGTTAAAGGCAGAACGATCATTTAGCAGTATTGAAACGAAATGTCACTCAAATAATGGTTCACTGTCTTTTGGATAACGGCTTTTCAAGAAGTATGCACCTTCAAACTCACAAAATCATGAAACTGTCAATTTCAATAAACTTGTCTCAATGAACAAGGTCCAAATAACTTTTCAGTAAAAACAAATATTGTTATTGACATAATTGACTAGATTATGCTCTCAAACTTATTAAAACTGTATGAAACTGCAGTTTAGGTTATGTGAGCTATGCTTATTTTTAGCTCATCAGGCCTAAAAGGCCCGATGGGCTTATGGCATGGCATGGCATGGCGTCTGTCCATCCGTAAACTTTTCACATTTTCGACTTCTTCTCCAGAACCAATGACTCTAGAGAGCTGAAATTTCATGTCCAGACTCCTTGGCTAATTGGGATTCTAAATTGTAAATTTCGTGACCGTTTGACTCCAAATGGGGTCACAGGGGTCACAACCTTAAAAACCTATATTCATATTCTTCTCCAGTTCCAAAAGGTCTAAGGAGCTGAAATGTTGTGTGCAGAAGCTTTGGCTAATGGGGATTCTAAATTGTAGATTTGGTGACCCTGGGGCCCCAAATAAAGTCCTCACAGGCCATGACCTAAACACCTATTTTCATCCTCTTTCCAAGAACAAAAAGACCTAGAAGGCTGTAATATTGCGTGCATACTCTTTAACAAATGGAGATATAAATTGTGGTTTTGTTGACCTGTGGTGCCCCAAATAAGGGCCTCAAGGGCCATGACCTAAAAATAAATATCAGTCTTCATCGTTTAACGCGGGCGGGATAGCGCAGTTGTTAGCGCGTTCGGCTTCAGATCAAGAGGTCTGTGGTTTGAATCCAGCCAGGGGCATGGCAACTTTGTTTGGTTTGGATGCAATGCTACACTGAATTTCAGTGCAGTACCATCCAAGGTTTGCTAGTTCCAGCCGATACTCGCAGGTTTCACTGCAATGCATAACCACATGGCTTTTTACCTGTCATAATACTCGCAGACGTGATATAAGTGAAATACTTTTTAAAGTGGCGTTAAACCAAAACTCACCTCACCTCATCGTTAAATAATATAAACCCTGTTGAGCGACAAAGAACATGGCTCTATTTTTGTTTTACCTTATTAAATACATCATATGAACAGATCAAATAGAAGTAACAACAGTAGACTCGGTATTAGATGTGACTACCCTGTAATTAATAGTGGAAATGTGTTCAGCAGGTACATATTATCTTATCCCTAGTTCAGTTTGTGTCTCATCTTTTATTATATGTTTACAGGCATCAGCGAGGACATTTAAGCAGGCAAAGCACTGATGAGTCTGGCCAGAGAAGGTTCCTAAAACTTACTCCTACCTTTGGAACATCATGCAAGATGTCGTCAGACTGTATTTTGACTCTGATGTCAGAGTAAGAGGAAAGATCCACCTCATTGCAGAACATCCAAGGAACATTTCAGCTACAATAGCTCCTGTATCTCCACCTTCAACAAGCTCAATTGTCAAAAGTCAAAAGACACGGTTTAAGTTGAAATAGATGATTTTCAGATTTTCAGATTGGCCTCCGTCTGTCCATCCGTAAACTTTTTGCTTTTTCGATTTCTTCTCCAGGACCAATAACTGTAGAGAGCTGAATTTTTATGTGCATACTCCTTGGCCAATGGGGATTCTAAATTGTAGATTTGGTGATCATGTGAACTGTTTTGAATTCACACACTTCAGCGAGAATGGTTTAGTCTTACACTCAGATGCTCAATATAATTTATTCATAACATATCAACATTTTATTAAATATTGAAAAGGAGCCTTTGAGAAACAGGCTTTTCAGAAACAGATTAGGACCTCTTTATTATGTAATAAATGTTGATATTTCCAGAGCAACTAAAACAATAAAATGCAAAAGTCTACAATATTTATAGTGAATGTGGATTAATGTGTAATATATTTTAAATTTGATGACTGGGATATGTTAATCTTTTCCTTTGAGATAATGAATAGCATAATTGAGCTTCAGAGCCGATGGCTCTTTTTTTTATCCCACCGGTATGTATTTTCCGGAGCACAGCTCCAAAACTCTTCATCATATCTTCCTGAAAATTTGCATGTGTTTACCTAACTGAAGTGGTGCCTTTTGATATTTCAGATTTTAAAAAAAATACTTCATTTCTGTTTCCTTAGAAGCGTGTTTGATTTGGACTTTGTTCAGCGATAGTCTACTTTCAGAGCAGAAACACTTCATCATATCTGAAAATCAGTATGTGTATTACCCACTAACTGAAGTAGTAGATATACAATTATATGTTAAAGATGTGTTTTACAAATTATGTTGGACCTGTGGGATATGTCATCTTCTGTTGACTCTTGTTCTCTTGTTGATCTTGCAACTGTAAACTGATCAAATCCATGAACTTGATAGTAGTTGAAAATAGAGCCACGATTTATTTTCTAAGATTGAAGATCAAAGTAATAAATAATAAATAAATAATACATTGTGAACAGGGTCACCAAATCTGCAATTTAGAATCCTCATTGGCCAAGGAGTCTGTACACAGTACACAACATTTCAGCTTTCTAGAGCTGTTCATACTTGAGTATCTGCAATTTGTATCCTTCTGGTATGTCATACAAATTTGATATAGCTGTCGCCCTGTCCGTCTGTCCATCTTATAATTTCATTACTGGAACAGAACTAAAATACCGTTCATAACATCTTTGTGAAACTTTCTAGGAGTATTACCTACTAACTGAAGTAATAGTTCATTTGTCCATAGACACTTGTTGGATTTGGACTTTGTTCAGTCATAGGTTCGATTCCAGAGCAGACCTTCAAAATCCTTCATCTTATATTCCTGAAACTCTACATGATGTGTATTACCAATCTACTTAGCCTAGTTCAAATATAATAATATGATTTGTATAGATATACCAATATGGATTATGATTTGTAAATGTGCTGATTGACTTAACTGTAGCGATCACATAGATAATGCTTTCTAATTTGATTTGCTAATGTTGACAATGCAATAAATATCTAGTTAACTACAGAGCCAATGGCTTTTTTTTTTTAGTTTAGTAACACTTGACTGTGTCAAAGGTGAAACATTATTTATTTTTCAATGAACCTGTAAAAGAAGACTGTATATTACAAAATTTGATAATTGACATGACCTTGCTGGTACACAGATTGGTCTTAATTGAATGTTATTATTTTACCAAACTATGACGTAAATAAATATTGTCATGTATAAAAAAAAGTTTTGTTTTGTTTTCCCAACATTCATTTCGACACAAGTACACAGTGGTGTGTATTCTTACCTTGAGGTTATTTCCATAATTACAATTTACATTTACATTTTGTGCAACTTTAAAATGATTTTCATTTAATTACAGCAATGTGCCAAACGTGTTACAGGAATCACTGTTTCCCCATTCGATCCAATGTTATTTCAATGTTATTTCATGGATAGTTTTAATTATCTCAATTTTCAAAATATTTTACTGAAAATTGACATAGAAACAGCAAATCTACCCCACAAAAGTACCAATTTTCTGATTTTGGATACAATGGTATTAATCAAACAGTTAAACGGTTACTGAGGTATGTCCATTTCTTCAGCCCTTTAGGCTTACATATATGGTGGCAATGGGAATGGGACGTTACTGTAAAAATACCAAGTCATTATTTTGCTGTTTTCCAAAACTATGCTTAACATTAATGAATTTGAAATGTGTCTAAAAATAATAAGATGTTAGATTACAATCTTGTTGAATTTCATAAGTTTTCGTTCACTTACGATAATTTATTTGTGATACTTTTACTAACACTTTCAAATTAATAAACAATTTATATAATTTTTATGTTTTTGTAAAACTGGGCAAGTATCCTATAATATAGGCCTTATATGCCTAATATTCAACTCATATATACGGAAAACATGACAATTAAATGACATATATGACATGGTTGAGAATATCATTGTTTATGCAATGCTTTTCAACAAAAGCGTCCCTATTATCGGGGTAGGCCTATTTGAAAATCATGATCATGGATGCAAATTATTTTATGAATACATGACCAAAGTAAACTATTCAGAAACAGATCAAAATAATTTTTCATTGACTTTTCATTTAAAATAATATTTGCAAAATCCAAAAGAAATTGTATTGCATTAAAGTGTAATGCCCAAGTGGTGCTGGGAAGACATATTTTACAGGTTAGCTTGGACAACGTATCAGAAAACGGTTACTTTTTCACTATTGCGGGTTTGATGCTGTATTTATTTTTTTCATTCTGAATAATCTGAACATTGCTTTCAATTATTTTATAACGATATGATGAAAATTAGTATCCACTATCTATAATCCTTTAACATTCTATTGAAATACGGAGGATGAGTCAGTTTTCCGGGTAAGTACATGATCTGGTGACGATAGAATCTAAATAGCTGCTGAGGGAAGCAGACGATAGTCGGGCGCAAAACAAGATGCGCAACGTGTAGATGAAACCAGAAAAACAAGCATCACAACAACGCGTGCGACAGATTTCAAGTACGGAGCAACTGTTTACAGAAAATTCACGCGGTGGGCTCCCGCGTTTTAATTATAATAACAAATCAACTGGAAACAATATTAGGTATTTTATGGAATCAATAGGAAGCTTAAATATGTATCAATATGTCTCAATATAGCTTAATTTAGGTCGAAAAACCGTGCTACAGTGCCTTTAAGAATCTTTTGATACAGAATCCACTACATGTCTTGTCTGTCTAGACAATAGACCGATCAATTAAGCCCCGCCCCCTGGCAACAGTGTCCGAAGGGCTTTTTGCTGAGAACGAAATCTTCTGCCGGCGACTACGGCGGTTTGAAGCTTTGTCATGTCACATAAACGACTAAAATGAAAATATTTTGTCTTTTGATAACCAAACTTTAAGTTTAAGAACACAATCTACGTTGAAATGATATGAAGATCACATAAAACTGGTCTATCGTAACGGTATAGAAGGTCAGAAATGTACTTTGCCAAGGCCGAGATTGAATACATTTCCTGCCATTTTGTCATGACTTGCATATATTTGTTTTGTAAAAAAATGGTGGTTAACTCGGTATATGTTCTCATATTTACTTCTTGAATGCGGCCCTAAAGAAATCTAACTTCTACACGTGTGTCCGTCCGCCCAGCCACGTTTTTGGTCTGTTTATAGAAACACAAGGAACACAGGGAAATATTAAATGGTCTTAAACACGTAATACGATAGGATTTTCCTGAATGTTGAATATAGAAACAAATTAGAGTTCTGTTTCTCCGTTTGTTGATAACAATACCTAAGTAAAAGTGTTAGACACAGACACGTGCTTTTCAGACTTATCTCCCTTCAGTCTCCAATCAAATATATTATTTCACTTCAGTTTTGTTTCCATTTTTGGCAAATAAGCCATCTAAAATATAATTATTCAATAACAGTTGTAAATTACTAGCATACGAAAATATTACACTGACTATGAGTTTTCTACACTAACTGAACAGCTGCAATCTTATAAAAATATTATGTTGAATTTCTAGAGTTACAGTAATGTAATGTTTATGTATGTAAAGCAGCCTTATGATGTTTCAATATTTTATGGTGAAATCAAGATAAATCTGTAATGGTTTTATGTATCAATTGTATGTGTAAGAAAATACCATTAATAATCATTCAATAAATAATGAAAATATGTAACAAAATTAATATTAACACTTCCATTCACTGAATATGATTTACATGTTAACACAATAAAATGTATATCACGATATAATATCATGACTTTTAACAACCAGTCAATGACAAACTTTAAAATCATCTTTTATGTAGAGTTTCAGGGTTTATTATATTCATTAATATATAAGAAAATTAACAATCAATAAGTACATTTATTATCCTATACAAAAACAGCAAATAAGGTTCATGTTTTATCATTTGTCATTTCCTATTTGTTCTGATCTTGTGATTCTAAAAAAATAGATAACAATTCCTACCATGTATAACGTTTGTGCAATTATTGATATCATTCTCTTAATTGTAATCAAATTGTGAACTTGAACATTTTAAAAATATGTTGGCAAATTTTATAATCGAAAATTTAATTGTATTTATAAATTTGGAATATAAGAATGTCAACAAATACTTTCCAATTTTCCACATTTTCCAAGTGAGTGAAAGCAATGATAAATTAAAAAGTGTGACAGAAGCATATTATATTAATATTTTTGTTAAAATGACTATTAACAGGTTATTCTTAATGAATCCAAATAAAAAATGAATAACAAAGATAAATTAAAAACACATTTTCATATATATATATAATATGATATTGGAATAAATAACTGTGGTCACAGTGGTGCACCGTACAGCATGCCATTTTATGTGAAGTGTTTGTTGTATGTGTATAGGGAGTAGGATAAATATGTATATACTTTGTATATAGTATGTACTATTTGCAAAATATGTATTGTTGAGATCAAATGTACTACATGTAAATGAGTTTATATGTTCATACTTACTATGCTAACCCATAGCTTTATTTCATCACATGTTTAGCATTGATGACACTTTCAACAATGGCTGATTGAATCCGTTATCCCATCAAGGTGTCACACATTTGTAATCTGAAAATGTAAAACCAAATCATGAGGAGTATGATGATTATATCCACAATTTTTGTTTAGATCATACTATTGTTATTTATTTTGTGGAGTTCAATAAAATTTCTAAATATTATATATGTAACAAATTTAAATATTCTAAACTTACCTGCACGTGGCTAACTAAATTCCAATTTCATTACAGTATTTCATTGATCTATAACTTCATAATATAAAATTAAAATGAAAGGATATTTGATAAACGTGAAAGCCTTATGGAGCGGTGCTTAATTGATCGGTCTATTCCATTGATTATTTTTCAAGAAAAGGAATTTAGTATATTTTTAAAAATCCTTAAAAGCTGACCAGGCAGCTGAGAAAAGTGAAATCGTGTCTTAACTCTACTACTACTGTGGATTGATAGCTTTTTGCAAACTTTTTACAGTTTGAATGTGTAGATTCAGGCCATTTACTATGGCACATTGGTTAAAAAGATAGGACATTGTGATTGAAAACTATACAGAAATGCTGATATGTATGGACACCGGCTTTGTGGTTAAAGCTGTGTAATGAACCAGTATATACATTTAAGGAAGGGTGATATATATATGACACAAGGTCGATCTACTTAGTTTCAGTATGACAGGAGCATCGTATTCCAAATAGAACTTGTCTAAAAAGCAGTTGATCAACGAAATAGTGATACAGTTCTCTTTGAATGGATGACTGAATGAATGGAAATGACTGAAAATAGTATATAACTTCAGAAATGTTTTTCATTCGGATTTGTAAACATTATTAACTGTGATCGCATATTTTTTTGAAAATTATATTAAAGTGATTATTGGTAGCGGGTACAGAGCAAAAAACAAGGCAGGATCCCATCAGCAGTTGTAACCTAGTGCATGACTTTTTTCCGCATCTGTTTGGGAGAAATTCATTTCATGAGGTTTCATGAGGTTTTTACTTCAGTGTGCTATATCCGATTAGTTACCATTGCAGTTTACAGGAGTGTCAGATAAATAACGGAATTAGATTTAATCAAAACTGAAGGATGACATCAAGTATCGTCACGTCATGAGTAATATGAATAATGCCTTCATAGCAGCGAAATAAAAAAAATCAATGAACCCGGAAGAATACACCATTCTTATAAAAGACGAATTCATCACTCCGAAAGCACTTTCAAAGTTGCAGTTTTTATTTAGCCTCCAAGAACTAAGAATATCAATACGATGAAACTATGTTAAAACTACACTGTGTAGGACGTCGTCTTCTTAAATGTATTATGTCTGTCAACTTGACATCTTAAAAGAAAAGCAAAGGTTCAGAAACGATGTTTTTCTACATGATTGCGGATACAATATCCCCTGAACTGACAGTTTGCTCTTAGTATGACGTTGAAAACATCAAGACAGTGACATACAGAACGACTTAACCGTTTATTTTGTACAAAACCCGACTGTCTTTGAAGATATGAGCATTAGAATTTGTGTGATGTTGAGCAAGTTAACATTTGCATGATTTTATTTTGTTAATATGTTATTACGTTTTTCACTCTACTCACTAAAAAGAAAATAATTTCATATTCACGGCCATGGACATTCTCTCCAACAGAATAGTATGATATAAATTACGAGGGATGTAATAAATTCAGTCAACTCTTAGAGAGAAAATGTACAGGGCCTCCTTTCACACAGTCTCGAACTGGTTCTATAGATTCCTAGCCACAAGATTCCGTGATTAGCGCAGACAGAACCCAGTAAAATAGCTGATCAATCACATCATATGTTTTAAACGGTCGCTTATTTTAAGCATTCGGAACAGATGAAAATGTTTGGAGGTATTTGCCCCTAGCTTCTAGCACCGAACACTTTTGTTCGAAGTCTCGTGATTGGTTTACTGAATTGCGTCAGAACATGCAAGCATACGGACAAAGCATACTTCCGAAAACCGATAAATGTACTAAAAAAACTATATATTTTTGTTTTCACTATTATTACTTTGTTCCTCGGAACTTGTCTATTTTAATCAGACTGCCCTCTCACAAAGCACTAAGGTAATCGGAGTCACTAAGGTAACAGTGCAATGTTAAAGAAGGGAATATAAGGTTAACCTTAGTAAAGGTTGCTTTGAGAAAGGAGCCCTTGGTGACTGATTTGCTACTCTCTGATTGAGTACCGCATGTAATAGGAGAACATATTGAGAAAAGAGGCGACTAATGCGGACTTTCAAGCAAATTGATATCAAAGCAACTTGCAAGGTGCAAAGGGACTGCTTGATCTGTCGAACTCGAGTGTTCCACTTTATCAACCATCAAAGCGATAAACGACTTCAGTGGCAGCTCTCAATTAAGTTTATAGCTGTCGGCGAGTAAGTGTGATACTGGAAGAAAGTAACAACAGCTTGTGAGTCATACTAATTGCCGTAGGCCTTCATTCCAAATATTTACAGATTATATGAAGTAAAGTATTATGATATGGGAAGCCTTCAGTAGTTTGTCTACGCCCAAATCGATAGAATTCAATTCTTTCAAGGTCTCAAAGGGGCAGTAGCACGTTTTCTGAAAAATTTATATTTTCAAATTTCCCATTTATAATGATAGTTTATGTCATTTATATTTACTTTTGAGGGTAAAACATCTTATTACACAAACCAATTATCAGTTGTGGTAATAACGATGTTGCGTATAAAGCAAAAATTGCATGACGGCCAATTTATTGTGAACACATTTTATTATTTCGAATGACAAAACACTCATTTTTTAACTTGATTTTCTGAAGAGAGAAAGGTGTTTTACTTTTGGTGACATTATTTTTCAAATTCATTTCATCGACTTATTTCAGCGAAAAAACGTGCTACTGCCCCTTTTAGGCATGAAGTAAAAAATAATGTAGTGAATAATAATAGTCTAACCTCTCATAGTACTCATGGTCTTTCTCAAATTGTTAAATCTAGAGATGACTGGCAGTTAAACACCTTTGCCTATCAACTCACCATGACAAGACGGCATTTTGAAAGAAGTTCGTAAGAACCTGTCCTCATTGTATGTACATAGATTGAGAACAGGAATATAGTCACTCCTTCATCAAGCATTCTCTACCCACAGAGGTTACTCCCATCAGATTTCCGATCCTAACCTCTGGTTTTTTTTCGCTTGAAATCTGGAGCAGAAGCATACTCCCCTAGCGGAGGAGAGCGGTAACTCATACTCTATCACTGCTTCTTAACCAATGATAAGTTATCATGCCGACCGAGTGACTTCAAAGATATGATTAATAGTTTTTACAAAAAACCCTCGATTTCAAGCGTAAAACAACAGAGGATAGGATCGGATATCTGAAGGGAGTTACCTCTGTGGGAAGGGAATGACCCCAGGTGGAATGTAGGGAAAAAAACAAGATCTAATACATATATGGAACGAGACAGCTTCGAGTTCAATACAAATGATCTAAATGCACAAGTACGATGTTCTACATTTAGTTTATATTCCCTTTTATTAGCAAGTTGGTAAAAAGATAAAATTGCATTCATCTACTGGGACGACGTGCTGCGCATTAATACACGGGCGGTTGCTTGACCAGCACGACTCATGATTTGAAACCGTATTGCACGCCTGTATTACAATCTTAAGTTTACATGAGTATATAATAAATTTATAGAGCAAACAAAACAATGGTGAGGAAACTCAGTCAGGGAGATCAACATGCATGAGAATGGTTTACAATGGGGATTGACATTCATAGATTGAGTTAAACTATCTTCATCATGTTATTCATGTTCAAGCTACAAAGCTCGCTTGGAAAGGATAAAAACGTTTGTCAAATCCTCAAATCCTTCTAAGTTTGCCTATTTCAAATTGAGTTCGCCCTAATTTTTTTATATATTCAATATTCGTTCCTGATCTGACTTATATTTATATAATTGCCTTTAGCATATTATTTCTTGTGATGAGCGAGATAACCTTATTCAATTCTGATAGAAAAGTTAATGATAATGTTATCGATTATACATGTTTGCCTTGGGGACAAATTTGACTTTTTACTATCACCGAATAGATAAAAACGGTATAGTCCCACATATATATGTTCAGTGACAGATGCCACTTCTGTTTAAATCCAAATACAGTAAAATATTTCGCGAGAATACAAGTATATCCAGCATTAGTACATGTATCTGAAAAAGAATATCACTTATGAAGTTAAAAAGTCGGGTTAAAGCAGTAAAAAGACAGAGATCATTAAAACTTTTATAAACTTTTCGGCAAGCTCAAGTTCAAGCTCAAGCTCAAAAATAGTTACAAAGCGAATTGAAATCGTTCTGGATAAAATATATTTATTGTATAGGTATATGATTTCGTAGGATATGGTTAATCTGTCATCAGGTAAATGATCTGATGATTGCGTTCACCTGCGTCATGCCGCTGTTTGGTCAACTTCAGAATGCAAGGCATAACTCTTGCCAGTCTCCATTACTGGCTGATTTAGGGTTAAATCAGCCAGTAATGCAGACTGGCAAGAGTTATGCCTTGCGTTTGGAAGTTGCTGTTTGGTCTGGAAAAATAATTGTAACTTTGATTTCATTCATTTTTGCTCGCCATGTTTAGAAGAACTTTTATTTTATATCTGACCAAACTTGAAAACTAAAACAAATAAAAAAAAGTAAATATTATATAGCACTAGTCTATATCAAATACCTAATACATGTATCATATTTCGTCTTGCATCAGTTTGTATGACCTTTCAAACTCGCAGAAGCACTAAATGGTGAATTTGTAATAGGTCTAATTCGACATTCCTTTTAAGGTACAATTACAATAGATTTATAGATTTTATTACGTCAGAAATAATGAGCTAATTAAGTTAAGGTAAAGCCTACCATTTCTGAGACGACGTCACAAGATGTTTAGTTAAACTGATCATTCAAACATTGCGCAATGCATCTACTATCAGAAGCTGTATAGCACGTCTCGGGGCTTTTCACATATTTTATTTCAAGGAACTGTGGTATTTGACTTACATTTGTATGTAACTCCATATGTGTTTATTGATAGAATATCTACAAAGTAAGAAATATGTGTTAACAAAGCTTCACTTCTTATTGTTTTTAATCTTAATGAATATGAGCTGGTCCTGATCAAATACAAGAAAAAAAGTGAGCATGGCTCACATACATGTAATCCCACCACCCGTTTTTCGTCCATTGAGCATTACAGATGTCCTCGGTACAAACATATTCTAACATCATAATATTGTCTAAAATATTGTTGGGAACTGGCTTTGTTATAACAAATTTCATTCACCCAGATGTAATATTTTTCAGGTAACTTAATTGTTCCCATTAGAGCATCACAGCGGTAATTTGTACAAATTTCAATTACAGATTCAATGCCATAACTCCGTAAAATATAATATTTCGGAACTTGTCTTTGAACTCGAAGTATCTATCATCTGGACTACGTACATGTCAAATTTCATTCAGCGAGATGTAATAGTTTCCGAGAAAACTTGTCCCAATTGGAGCATCACAGCTCTTTTTGGTACTTAGTTCAATTTCGGACTCAAGGGCAATAACTCCGTAAAAATAATATTTCGGAACTGGACTTTGAACTCGATGAAGAGTATCACCTGGACTACCAACATGATAAATTTCATTCAGGTAGATGTAATCGATCATTGAAAACTTGTCGCCATTGGAGCATCACAGCGATTTCGGTACCAAGTTGGTTTTCGAACTCTATATTGAGTATGGTGATGAGTACTCACAACCAACATATCATTCACCTAGGTTTAATTCTAGTTTCCGAAAAAACTAGTCCGGATTGAACACAATAAAACTAAGTCCAAAAAGTGACGTTTCCATAGAAACGACAAAATATTTAAATCTCAGAAAACTTAAAATTGTCTTTGCGCGATGGGACGAACATGGTTAACAACTGTACAAAGTTTGTTTGCTGTACCTTTGACAGTTTTTGCGAAAATGTACCGAAATGAATGATGGATGGATGGACGGACGGATGGAATGACCGCTATATAACCCAGCTTACTTCGTAGCGGGGGTATAACAAAGTCTTAAAATATATTATTCGCAGACATGTTTTGCGTTGATGTGGATTGTGTTGCTATCGTGTTTAAATGACACATTTTTTGTAAACATGAATGTCCCTTCGAATTTCCTTTCTATAAAACTTTCTCCCGATAGAGTCTTCTCTTGAAAAAACAATGTGAAAAATGTATTAATTTTTTTTTATTCAAACAGATTTTCCTTCAAAGAGCCTGATTGTTACCAAAATAAGACAAGTACTCTCATTAGCAAAAGGATGAAGCATTCAATTCTTGAAAGTCACACGTTAGGAACATTGTCCATTGTCGTAAACATTTCACGAACGTATAAGCGAACGGGCAAGTAGAGCACTATATACACGTACCCCCTGCTACGATAATAATTAGTTATTTCTATAAACATATCTTGCAATATATAATGTTTTGAAACGTTTGAAGTTGTATTTCATATTACAGCAGATGTGTTCCAAACCATGTTATATCAACTAGTGGTATGTTCTTACACTTGCAAAATGAAGCTGATCTTCTTATTGATATATGATACATATAAATACGATTTGAAAGCCCTTATCTACAGGCATTGTGTAGTATCGGGCAGTATGTATTATCGCTGCTTCAAGATAGACATATTAGTATGATACCGGAGACAGGTCAGATCAATCAGATAAATAGAAACATCTATCATCTCCAGATGACTGAAGTACACATGTAGTTTAATTTCAATGAAATGTCAAACTATTAAATTTAGATTATGTATGCAAGAAGTACTAAATAGTTTTAACTGAAAAGGGAAAACAGCATGTTCCAGAAGCCATACATACATGTATGTTGTACTGTATCAAAAGTGCATGTATCAACTGTTCAGGCACTTGGCTTCAAAATAATAAATATGACTCAAAGAAGATATTGAATAGCACGCTGCCTACTGGAACGTACTATGATTGTCAACTATAACTCTTAAAAGAAGCAAAGAAATCAGAAAATTAGTGTGTGATTATTTTCCCGGAGTTATTGCCGTTGATCCGTGTCTTCGACTCTGTTCCAGGTATCTTCAAAGGGGATAGCTTTTCTCAGAAACTGTTTCAGATAGGATAATCAAATTTGGTGTATGGTTTAAGGGTATTAATACCTGGAGGAAGTTTGAAAATAAGAAGCGTGTGATAATTTTTTCGGAAGTTATTGCCCTTGTTCCGTTTTTTCGACTCTTATCCAGGTATCTTCAAAGGGGATAGCTTTTCTCAGAAACTGTTTAATATCAAATCAATTTTGTGGCTTGGGGATATCAATACATTCATGGATTGAAAATGAGAAGTGCACAATTATTTCTTCTCAAATTATTGCCTTTGTTCCGATTTCCTGGGTCTGGCGGGTGATGTTAATGACTATGTCTTCTTGTTTAAAATCTAGTGACACCAGGAATTTGCTCTTAGGGACAGTATTCCAATGAGGAGATATTTAGTCTAAGATGAAATTCAACTGAAAAACAATATTGCTCTCTTAACCTTAATGATCCTACAAAAAAATCAGACAATCAGACCACACATCAACAGCGGTTAAGCTCTGGGAGATGAGATTTATAAAAGATTTTGCTAGTTGTTGAATGTACATCCATTGTGTTGTACGGGGTCAAATATGACAAACGTTGTAAATGGTCTTATTTTATCGAGAAGTATCAAATGTTACCGAAAACTACCATTTTGATGATACTCGACTTAGTATATTGAAGATATGAAGGTAAAAGTATCGATTTCTGATCGAAAACCGGACAATGCACCGCGTGTGGCGCGCGCCACAGAGTCAAACGTAACTTTTGAATCTTATTTACACCAGACAAAATAACAAAATTGGGTTAATAATGTTCAATAGGTCATATAACTACTGTGCATGTAAATAGGACGTTCACTTTCGGTTTCTACACATGCATAATGATGTAACTCGATTTTAATTGGAAAATAGTAAATATGATATGTTTGGCGATTGGGGATGAATATGCAAGATAAGTGAATTAATTTGTATTGTAAACATTACATATGGTGTGTTGGAACGTATTAAAGTCAAATAAAATTTTATGAAACACAATGGATGCACCTTTCACATTATTGGTGAAAATTAACATAATTATATAATAATTTAGTGTATTAGTCGTGTTACGGGAATGTGTTTGCCTTCAATTGTTAGGGACTTGCCACTGCTAGCTGCTACGCTGTGTAACCATTCCGGAAGCTGCATTTATTACGATGTCCAATAAGAAGCTTCCCGTCTGATCTTGTGGTCAGAAATAATGAGTGGAAACATCTTGACATATCTCTGCTATTCCAGTTCAGAATGTCACTAGGACTCACGTGGGATGTAATTATATTGAATTATATATGCCATTATATGCCATATTAACTTAGATTTATGGATATGTCAACACCTCAACGAAAATACTCTCACAATTCTATAACTCATCAATAACATTCAAGGCCTTGGTGTAGCCCTTAGTGCACTAGTGTCCCTCCATCATGTCTCCTTAGAAAATCTGTATTGCACTAAGTTTAAGTGCGTGTTTTATGCAATATAAAATTGAATGATAGTATATTTGTTTCCATCTGCATGCTGTCCTTGGCGAAAAAATAAAATGTATCTAATCTTTAACTTTCAAAACTGTATCCAAACGTGAATAGAAAACATCCTATAGAAAAACTCCACAGTTAATCAATACAAGAGGTTTATCGTTTGCAATGGTGTAATATCCTTAATGTCAACAGCTATCTATAAATAGCACATCCCCTTAACCCATGACGTAATATGTCATAAAGAATCGTAGGGTTGTAACGAAATGTAGTAATACAAATGGCGGGCTTCAAAGTGTGTGTTCGGATCAATCAAGTGCCATCTAATACCTTATGGAGCGAATACATGACAAAGTAAATTCTTTCTATTACATTTTCAGACAAATTTATAATGTAAAAATAACAACTATACAAACCGACTACCCTGCAAAACATCAACGAAAGAACCCATTTAGAAACGACTCTTGCTTTTTCTTCTAAATGACGTCTTCAAAGAATGTTACGGATTTAGTAAGTTTTGTTGTCACTTCGAAGTTTGTGTGAAAGAGTAAGCTGGATACTTTTAATTGATTTGTAGGCATATGATACATTGATGCTGAATGAAAGGGATGATGGATTTCCCAGGTTATGCAAAGCGTTCATCGCATCGAAGGAGGAAAGTAAACGAGTTGTACTGTACAGGTTGCATTGCATCAGATGAAAAACTCATCATTTCACAAGTCTAGTATCATCAGCTACAGAAAGGTACGTAGGTATGTCGATTGTTGTGTTTAGACATATCTATGACTATATGACACTCATGTGTTGTTTTTTTCCTTTTCCTTCTGTCCGTCTGTAAACTTTTTGCTTTTTCGACTTCTTCTCAAGTCCCAATGACTCTAGAGAGCTTGAATTGTATGAACAGACGCTTTGGCCAATGAGGATTCTAATTGTAGGTTTTTGTGAATCTGTGACCCCAAATATGGGTCACGGCCCAAAAAATATGTTGCAGTAAGGTTTGAACCCTGAGATTTTATGTGAATAGAAGTTAGCCCTTATAAAAGACCTGAGAGAGAGTGATCTCATCTTTTTCATGTGAGAGTCCTTACATGTGGTTTGAGAAATGCAGTAATTGGGAAAAGAATAACTTTGCAGCTATTCGTATTCAGAGGGAATGAGAAATATATGTCGACTTATATCTACATTATAGACATGTTTGATGTAATCAATGTGAAATGAGAACTGATGAATAGCCTATGCACTGAATATTGTGACAGGCGGCATAGGAATAAATTGAAGAGGAGTTTAGAAATTTGGTATTTACCTCCACCGCGCCCAGTCGTCTGATGCCATATTTTCTCTGCCAATTGCTGACCCTCCCATCGCACTGAAACCGCCTACCTTGGACGATGACATCCGTCGTGTGGCAGCACTCACCTTGTCACCTGAGCCACCTTGACAAGGAGGCCAGGTCAATCTTTGGTTTGGCTGACTCCATCGCCCACGCCTGTCAGGCCAGGACGGCGTTTGCTGAGCAGCCTGGGATAGAGGACGGAGCCAACGGGCTCTATCGCAGGTCTGGCTCAGTGGTGGGGAGAGTGGCGCAGGTCATGCGCATATGGGCTGGGATAACTAACATCCGGCGTGACAGCTTTATCTCAACGACAGGTTAACCAGCGGAGATCCAGAATCGTCTCAGGATCGTCTCCTCATCCTTTTCGTCGCTGTTTGACGGACAGATTGGGGATGCTCTACGCCAGCAGCAAGAGACTCACCAGCAAGAGCTGACCAACCTGGCGTCAGAGCGGTCTCAGACTCCAACGTCCACTGCGCTGTATCCTTTTGACAAGGGGTTTAGCCAAACAACGGTCGCGACGGCCTTGCAAGCCCAAGCCCGAAACAGAGCCACAAACGACAACAACAGATGCTAGGGCCGTCCCGTCTCTCACTGTTCATGCACAACTGGCGATAGTTGGGCTTAGACAATTACATGTGCAAGGTTCTGTAGCGGGGGTTTTATATTCCCGTCTCTTTAAATTAATGCATCCAGTAGAAAACGAACAGGTTCTGTAGATTCGTCGCCACAAGGTCTGAGAACACCCCGTACAGGCGCGTGATCAGTACTACTAAAGCGCAGACAAACCCAAATCAAACAGCTGACCAATCACATCACAGTTTTTAAACGCTCGCCGTTTTGAAGGAATTCGTAATAGATGAAAGGATAGCTGTCATCTACCCATAGCTTCTCTTAGGGAGGTCTGTTACTAATGGTGAATATAACATGTATAACATAATATGTTATTACTCCGCCGATTGCAAAACATTTTCTTTCAGGCACTATACAGTAGTCATATGTTTTATCTCTTTTATTTCTTTTCAAGTTATACATCTAATGGTGAAAACATCACAAAAATGCCGATTTTAACTGTTTAGCCTTTTAGGCTAGAATAAGAAAGAGCAATCAAAAACCATTACTAAAACTACACTGTGTAGGAAGTAGTCTACTTAAATGTATTATATCTGTCGACTATGACATCTTAAAGAGAGCACAACAACAAGTTCACAAACATTTGTTCTCTATCAGATTGTCAAATATAATTTGTTTGTATTTTAACATGTAACCTAAAATAACAGTTTGCTCTTTATTTCTTTCGACATAGAGATCAAGACAGTTCATAATTACTTTGGACAATGCCTATCCGTGCAGATGAGCCCTCAGAATGTGTGATAAATTTGAGGTTTGTGTTGACTTTAAAACATTAATTCTAATTAAAAACTTTGTGTTAAAGCAGTATTGGTTTCTCTGGTCGAAAGTAAACATATAGTTCAGAGATCATTAAAAGCAAAACAACCATGCAATGCGATTGGCCAATTCTATTAAATACCCGCAATTTTCATTCAGATAATAAGGAAACTTATAGAAGCAGTTGCGTGTGTCACATTGTTTTCCTAGTGACTGCGATATACAGATTGCTGGAAGTAAGGAGGTATACAGGTTTACCTGGTGAGGTAGGAATGTTCTATACAATCTTGGAAGATGAAATATCTTAAGATTTGACCTATACCATCTTGGAATATTTTTATATTCCAAGATGGTATAACAAATCTTAAGATATGTACGGAAATCTTAAGATATGATCAAAACCTGAAACCTCCTGTTCAATCTTGGAACATTTTGATATCTTAAGATTTTTTCGTTCGATCTTGAGATATTGCTATAAAATGACTTTGAAAAATGTTTACATAAATTTATTTTAAGGAAAAAATGAATTTGATGAAAAAAATGATTTTGGTGGAAAAATGATTTGATGAATAATGATATTTGATTTGGAGAAAATGACTTTGACAAAAGTGTTGCCTTTGATGAAAAAAGTGACTTTGGTAGAAAAAATGGTTTAATGAAAATATTGACTTCGGTTTAAAAAATGTTGACTTTGGTGAAAAATGGCTGTGATGAAAATATTGACTTTATTTAAAATATTGACTTTGCTGAAAAATCGACTTTGACTAAAAATGATTTGGTGAAAAAATAACTTTGATGAAAATAATTACTTTAATGAAAATCTTGACTTTAATTAAAAAAGGATTTGATGAAAATATTTCTCTAATGAAAAGAAAGGTTTTCTTTGATGAAAATATCGACTTTGATGAACAAATATTGACTTTGAGCCCTCGTGTTTGCGACTGAATTGGTCGCATATGCGACTGTTTTTCCTAGATGGCGATTGCTTTTTATATTTGGTCGCAAGTTTGGCTCCTGAAATTCTATGGCAAATTTTCATCATGTCTATTTCAAAACGTTTGTCTTGATAATGTTTCCATATTTCAGTATGTATTCACGTATTTATTTTATTGAAGTCCATCCTGGAAGAAGTCTGATATTGTGATTGGCTGCTATTAATAGTTTAACCAACCAAAAAATGGTTTTTCCTACGTCACCGCTAATGTATGTTACCGCTCTCGTGATTGGCTCTATATTAATAGTTTGGCCAATGAGAATAAAGCTTTTATAAATAGGGATTCCACTGCATTCTATCGCCCTTGTGTATCAGCTGGCGACTGGTTCAATTAGCGTCATATTTCCAGGACGTCTGCTAATTCTTACAACATGCATGCTTTATCTTTTTTAAATAATTGCAGCATCTAATAGCCATGCATGAAATGATTGTCAGTGCTTAGAAAAATAAACAAAACATCTATCATAACCGACGCTTAGTGGAACAGCTCTTGTACTTTCAGTGCTATAAATAGATTTAGCCGGTTTTATTTTGCTTTCATAACTGTATGCATAGCGGGAAATGAAATCTAAGTAAATTAGTTTATTATCCAAGCCGCGAGTTCTCGTAATCATTCAACATTGTTCATTCCTCATAATTGCTACGTGTTCATAGGGCCTTGGTAAAATATTTATAGAATGTGTAAGCTACCGGTATTTTAATTTCATAATTGTTGAAGATAAAAAAATAACATGATAAAAATTACTAACAACATAATTATAGGAAATGTTCCATCTCATTAATACAAATGTTAAAATGTTCAACTGTTGATGATAGCCGTTCAATTAAATTTTTAACACCTCATGACCATATAACAGGCTCTCTTTGTTTACATGGAGTGATTTATTTGCATTTACCTGTTAATAATTATTAATTCAGTCTCAGAACATCAACAACAGTTTCTATCTTAGAACATATAAAAGTTAACTGTAAACCTTTAATTGAGTTTGCAATAGGAATATAATTAACAGATACAATATTACTTAGGTACTTAGGTACTATAATACAAATATGATAGCGGTGCATTCACAGTTTTCATGCCGATTGTTTTGGCTCCTAAAATTTGTAATTTGGCTCCTGTTTTTATTTTAGTAGGAGCCACTTGGCTCCTAGGCAAAAAACCTTAGCATGAGGGGAAAAGGATTTGATGAAAAAATTACTTTGACAAGAATGTTGCCTTTGATGAAAAAAGTGACTTTGGTAGAAAAAAATGATTTCTTGAAAATATTGATTTCGATTAAAAAATTATTGACTTTGGTGAAAAATGACTTTGATGAAAATATTGACTTTTTTTAAAATATTGACTTTGCTGAAAATTTTAATTTGATTAAAAAAAAAATGTATGTGCTGAAATAATGATTTGGTGAAAAAAATAACTTTGATTAAAAAAAAATGACTTTGATGAAAAATTATTTGATGAAAATATTGACTTTGACGAGAAACTAACTTTAACTTTTTAATAAAAATACTTTGATGAGAAGAAATTACTTTGGTGAAAAAAAATGAGTTAATGAAAATATTGACTTTGATTAAAATAATGACTTTGCTGAAAAAAGTGACTTTGCTGAAAAAAGTGACTTTGATGAAATATTTACTTGTATGAAGAACATGACCTTGAATACTAACTGTGACCTCAATTTAAATACATTACTTTGATGAACTGTAAATTTGAAATAAATAAAGATGGAGATATTGCTGTAGATACATAAGTACTTGTTCATTGACAAGTTAGTCCTTTGATGAAGAAATTATTGCCATTACGACAGAGTTACATTGGAAACAGAAGTTGGTATGGACATTTTTGGGAATGAGAGGTTATTAAACATATACATGTACATAAACAATACATACACATACATGAACATAAACACTTGATACACATTGATGCACATTGCTATATACATATATAAATACATATTATGTTTTAAAATGTTAGAAAATCAAATGCACTATTTTACTTATTCTTTAGAATTGATATACTGCATCACATGTTGCAATTCTATTTTAATTGTAAGAAGTATGTGTTTTAGTCGACAGCCTAGATTCTTCTGCTTCTTTTCTCATGTACTTATATAACCTTTTATGTTGTTTATATGTCGATATATCTTAACAGTGTGTCATAAGACAAACAACAGCGTTAGCATAATTAAAATATTCTATGTCATATTTACATTCATTTCAATCATAATGTGTGACACTTCTGACAGTCCTGTCTGTAAATCGTAAATACTTAAGGATTTTGTTATTTCATATATGTGGCAGATAGAATAAAAGCAGGAAACGAATTTATTTAAAGTCGCTATGAGAAGATTAAACCACTGACGACTGATATATTCTTCATTGTCAATCAGTGAAAGGCCACAACTATGTAATGTCACCCTGTCTAACAGGATGCAACTGTGATTACAACAATTAGCGTGGTGACAGGGCCATAGTGTCCCGACGTAATCACTTCATGATTCATTATGACAGTTCACAAAGCTGTTATTTCAGCATATACATATAAATTAATGAGGCATAGCGTTAAAGTAGGGGAAGAGGTGATTCAAAGGTCGTAGGACAAAATCCCCAATGGAAACAATCCCCAAGGACATAATCCCCAAGGACAAAATCCCCAGTGGACATAATCCCCAAAAGGGTAGGACAAAATCCCCAAGATGAAAAATACAACAGAGCAAGGAAGTAATAACAAGTAATTTTATTCATACAAGCAAGCAGTAACAATCCCGGTCTCGCATTTTACATAGCACTTTCAAACAGTTTGTTTCAGTGAAACCTTATAGAGTGATCGGCCTATGCTTTTCAAAAAGTCTGGCAATGTCATTCTTCCATCGCGATATGCAAGGCAGAGGTTTCTGAGTTTATCCTGGTTGTTGTCACTGAACAAAATTATAATGTTCTCAAAACAATAATTCTCAATAAACTACTACTTGTGATCAAAGACAAAGTTGATTAGGTTATAAAAACAACAATTTACAAAAGTTCATTCTCAGTAAACTAATACTTGTGATCAAAGAAAACATTTATCAAAACAACATTTACTACCAGTGATTAAAGACAGCCATTTGTCAAAACAACAATTTCTCAAACTTCTCAGTAACTAATACCTTTGATTAAAGACAAAGTTGATTAGGTTATAAAAACAACAATTTACCAAAGTTCATTGTCAGTAAAGGAAACAAAACATTTTTAATCACCTTGGGGATGTTGTCCATTTTGTTGTTATAGGGCTGGGGATTATGACCACTGGGGATTTTGTCCTTGGAGTTTTTATCCTTGGGGATTTTGTCCATTGGGGATTTTGTCCGTTCACCGATTCAAATGTGGCATTTGATGATTAAACCTTTCACAACCAAGATGCACTTGATTTGCCAAGATTGAATGGACTCTTCTTGACCAGTCAGAGAAAAGCGACAATTATGAAACTGAAATTCTGTCTGACAAGAGGCAACTGTGACAAAAATGGGATGTAGAACAATAAGCATCGGGACGGGATTAAATTTTCACAGTTTCACAGTCTATGCAGACGTTTCTTCATCTTGACGAAGATGGACTTGGTTTTCTTCACAGGCATGTTGTTTAGTGTACATATGGCCGTCTAACACAAGCTTCAAACCACCTTTGTTGGTTGAAATGACTTCCATGATGAAATGTTAAGTACTGTACTTCATTTTTGGAGATACTTTTATACACATTTCACATCTCTGAGTTGATTTAATCATCTCAATATCTCATTGTAAATCTATAAGTCAATCTGTTAGAATCATATTCCAGTAAACTACTGGGATATCTGCACTCTGTTAAAATCACATTTCAATAATTGGCAAACACTTTAATTCCTCTGCTAAAATCAAATCCCAATTGGTAAATACCTAAATACAAGGATATACCTACTCCACTGATGATTGTTTATGTCATTTCTTGGAGGGAGCTTTGTTCACATAACACAGAGTTCATATACTAGGTTGTGATCTTAACATACACATTCAAAGTATGTTATATACAATGTAAGAATATCTTAAGAGTTAATATAAGTATCCTATTTTAATATGACACTATTTGCGACAGATATTCCAAGATTGTATAGGTCATTTCTTGGAGGGAGGTTTGTTCACATAACACAGAGTTCATATACTAGGTTGTGATCTTAACATAAACATTCAAAGTATGTTATATACAGCTTTAGAATATCTTAAGAGTTAATATAAGTTTCCCATTTGAGTATTACACCATTTGCGACAGATATTCACTGGATATTCCAAGATTGTATAGGTCATTTCTTGGAGGGAGGTTTGTTCACATAACACAGAGTTCATATACTAGGTTGTGATCTTAACATACATATTCAAAATATGCTATATACAATGTAAGAACATCTTAAGAGTTAATATAAGTATCCTATTTTAATATGACACTATTTGCGACAGATATTCCAAGATTGTATAGGTCATTTCTTGGAGGGAGGTTTGTTCACATAACACAGAGTTCATATACTAGGTTGTGATCTTAACATACATATTCAAAATATGCTATATACAATGTAAGAACATATTAAGAGTTAATATAAGTATCCTATTTTAATATGACACTATTTGCGACAGATATTCCAAGATTGTATAGGTCATTTCTTGGAGGGAGGTTTGTTCACATAACACAGAGTTCATATACTAGGTTGTGATCTTAACATACACATTCAGAGTATGTTATATACAGCTTAAGAATATCTTAAGAGTTAATATAAGTTTCCCATTTGAGTATTACACCATTTGCGACAGATATTCACTGGATATTCCAAGATTGTATAGGTCATTTATTGGAGGGAGGTTTGTTCACATAACACAGAGTTAGATAAATTGCCAAATATTTTAACTCTCCCGTACGTAGTGTTATGTGACAAAAAGCTGCGTAAAAGATCAGTATCACACTGTACATGCTAAACATGAACAACGAAAGCTTCATAACCGAAATATCATATACCGTTGACACAGCGCAGTGCACAGAGCGCGTCGAGAAATAGTCCACGGCTGAGATTTCAGCAACCGTACCGAGATAATGGCGAAACGCATGACGATTGATTAATTATCCCACTTGATAGAAATTCTAAAACGCTATTCCCGACAGCCTCTACACACCAATAGTTAATTAAGGGGGCTCCAGTAAAATTCATAGTTGCCATCACGGTTATTATCAAAAGTAATGGTGTACCTACACAGTGCAGTGTGAACCCCATCCATGAGGCTAATTAGACAGCTATAAGAGCCGTACATATCTTAAGATTTGTTATACCATCTTGGAATATAAAAATATTCCAAGATGGTATAGGTCAAATCTTAAGATATTTTATCTTCCAAGATTGTATAGAACAGGAATACTGTATGTTCTTGAGATAACATGCCACGTCAGTGAAATGTTAATGTGTTATTATATTTATCACTAACGTATCACTTATATTTACTGAAAACTACAATGTCATGTTTTCGCTGTTGTTGATATTCCCTTCTGCTGAATATTATAATTATTGTATAGTAAACGATGTCCCGTTTGATAACATGTTTATGAAACGAGTGAATGGTTTGGTATTTTAACGAGTTCAATCTGTTTTCCTATGTGTTTTTACAACATTAAGTGATTTTGAACAGTTGCGACTTGACACCAACGCTAAACAAATACGTCTATGATGATGATGATGATGATGATGATTAATATTAATTCAGAGAATAATAAAAATCTGACCTTTGTTTTTACCGACAGTCTTTTCCAAAATTAATGGTTGAAGAAACTGCAAATCCACAGATAAGTGGTGGTTGAACCAGCCTCGTCATTTTGGCCTGTCACTGATATTCAAGTCAACATGAAAACAAGGCATTTTCAAAGCCATTTCCAAGTTCGTAAGTGTATGAGTATATGAGTTGAACTATCTCCATCATGTCATTCATTGTTAAGCAACTTGGAAATGATAGGATTTGAACTCTTTACTAAAACCTTCAAATCCTTCTAAGTTTTCCAGACATTATCAATTTCAATTTACTTTCGCCCTACTTTTTTTTTTATAAATTTAATATTCCTAAAGGGTTTCCTTTCCGACCTGACTGAATTGTATGGAATTGCCCTTAAGATACTAGTTCTTATGATGATTAAGATGACCTGATTCCATTTTTTCCTAATGGCAATATGGAAACTATTTAATAGTGTTATACAGTAGAAAAACGTTTGCCTTTGGCAAGAATTTAACAAAATTCACTATCACTGTATATATTTTAAAAAAAGGGTAGTCCTGCATTGAAATGTATAATGGCATATAAGGGCATCTTGGTTGTAAAATGATTTATAATCAACAATTATTTTGGGTTTACATACATCTAATTTGTGTGATGCCAGATCCAGTACAGTGAAAGAAAATCGCACGAATACAAGCACTTCTGCATCAACATCAGCAACAGAATAACAATTATGAATTTTAAAAAAGTCAGCTTTAAGGGGAAACATTACATAATTAAAACTTCTGTAAACTTGTCAACAAGCTCAAGTTATTACAAACAAGTATTTTGAAATCTTTCTGAATAAAAATATCTTTATTGTATGGAACCACATGGTTATACTTCATAAACTTGCCAGACTGTTTAACAAAATCATTGTATAAAAGTGTGCACATATATTCTATAATTTGAGCATCGCGCTCGTGTGGTGGAAGTTTGCGCTATATAGGTACTCTTATTATTATTATTAGGTCTTCAGACTTTAGTCTGAAAAACCTATTGTTATTATCCGATTTTCCTTATTATTATTTATGTTAATTTTGTGTCACTTGTACAGCTTAAACTACTTATGCTAATTACATGAAACTTTCAGGCATGATAGCCTCTGGGCTAAATGTTGTACAATTGACAAGACATCCTGACTACCAGCCTCCGTTTTTGTGCTACAGCCCCTTTAAAATTCGATTTTTAACATGGCAATTTTTTTCAAAATGTACTTAGAGACTTGCAACTTTTTTCAAAAGATGCGCAACTATCTTCTTAGCAAAAAAGTCACGTGACTAAGACGCCATTTTGATTTTAGTGCATATTTGTGCATTTTCAGCCTTTCCGACACTACCGATCTTAAAAAATCTTCTTCTCTGAACATACTGTTACTACATAGCTTAAACTTTCACAGAATGTAGCTGAGGCATTGTACTAAAAACGATATGAAACAGAATTTGCCAAATCAATTTATTTATTTCACAGTGAGCATTCAAAAATGTCTGAAAATGAACTTTCAACTTTGTTCAAACGATAGCTAATGTCCTTGTGACAAAAAAAATAAAACATGACGAACTCGTAGGTCACGTGGTTTCTATAGTATAATGCATTTACGTTGTTTTCCTTCGTAGGTCTGCTTTTTTTGTGGGAACCTCGCATCTTTTAACTATTTCCATTGTATAATTTCTAAATATCCACTTACAGAGTTGCAACTTGTTTTAGAAGATATACAATAACCTTTCCTGCAAATAAATAAAGCTCATAATATTCGTAGCAGGGGTAACATTTTTATAATTCAACATTTCCATCGTTCTAGAGCCTGGTCTGCTTTTGGCGACATGCACCTTGTCAGGAGCTAGCGGAAAGCTCTGATTGCTTCAACATTACGTAAAACGTTGACAAGAAGGAAAGATTGCTCTGGCTACAATGCAGCAGTCTGAAGACCGTCAGTACTGCCCTGGCAGTCCTAGTAAGTATTATTATTATTATTATTATTATATGCATAATCTGTCATCAGGTGAACTTGCATCATGTCCTGTTTGGTTTGGAAAAAATAATTGTACCTTTGATTTAATATATTTCTGCTCACCATGTTTAGATTTACTTATATTTTATATCTAACCAAATTTGAAAACTATTAATGAAAAATCAAGATAGAATATTTTGCTCACGAAGTTTCGACATAAATATTCTACATCACTTATGACATAAACGTTTGTTGTTCTTGTACATATATCATATTTCGTCTTGCTTCAGTTTGTATTTAACCTTTACACTCACAAAATCTCTAAATGATGAATTTGTTATTGGTCCTTTTTCAACATTCCTGTTATGGTACATTTACAATAGATTAATGACGTCTGAATTAAAGATCCAATTAAATCAAAGAGAAGCTTACAATTTCTGTGAAGTCATCACATATGTTTGGTTAAACTGTATTGTTATGTATCTATCTATCTACAAAGAAACATGTCAGCATATATCAAGTATCCATTGCTGTATTAAAACGCATGATCAGTAGTTGAATAATGTGCATGCATGTTTTGAGAAGAATAAATCAAGGATTTTCTTTCTTCATCTATATACTAACTAGAAGCATATTAGACAACGAAAAGTAGGGCAAATGCATTTCAGTTAGCAAATTAAATCAGTGTGAGCAAACTAATTAAGTAAATGTGTTTTCCAGTTTAAATATAGACACAGTCTATTAATTTCAAGTGAATTGAGATATATCATATTTAGCGTCCATTTATTTGACATTTCATTCAGTTTTGTATTGCCTACATATATTGAAATAAATGTTTTATAATCAATGAAAATATATACATACTATATTTGTCATAGTTTGATGGTATTGTCCAATTAAAAGGTAAAAGGTCAATGTAATAATAGTCACATTCAGTAATGTGTGATAAGTGTAACGTGCTGGAGAAAAGTGAAATCACGTAGGTTGCCATGGCGACTTGTGAAATAGACAATACCTTGGAAATGCTTGATGCTGTGTAGTACGTGTTATGCACTAAAGGGAATTCTGTTTATATGACTAAATATACTACTGACGCGTTAACTGAAGGATGACTTGTCTTTGAGATAAGATTTCATTTGATTGCCATGATATGAACATTATTTATCATATGTCATTTGGCGATTGATATCACAAGTATGTTTTCGAAAAAAGTATTTTGATATTTGAAACACTTACATACTTTAACAGTATTCACTGGTATGATTTACAAGAACAAGATGTTAGCAGAACATGTCACCGAATCCATGGTCATTCAAATTACATTCACTTCTATAAGCTCCTGAAACATATTGTAAACTGTATCCTTTCAGCTAAAAGATGAGATTATGTTATGGATTTCTGATGCACTTGATAAAGACGTTATGGGTTTATAGACAAATAATACACAAGTTTTAATCTGAATAATAGATTTGCATACAACTGTAATTGAAACTTAAATAACGGTGCCAGAGATCATTAAAATGTTCGGAATTGCAGGGAAGAGATCTGTCAAACATCGAAAATTCATACAAGGCAAATTCCTTACAGCTAGTATTCGCTACATAGACGTGCATAAACTATAGGAATGAATTTGCAATTCCCTGAAGGGAATCATAAAGCGTTTTTGAAAGAAATTGGAAAATGTTATATTTCTCTTTACCTGCATCAAGCCGTTGTTTGACCTGGAAAAACAACCGTATTGTTTGTGTATGTAAGTTAATGTTTGTCCAACAACATTACAGGGATGTTAGAATATCAACCACAAGTAATCAAGCTATATTAAGCATATATATTGTTATTATTTACAAGCATTCTAATTTACTTGATGTCAGTTTGATTATGTAGCTGAAAATGTCAACAAATCAATATACCCTTGGAAATTTAAATTACATCATCTACCAAAAGCTCAGAAAATAGTTTACAAAGACCGACAAAATAAGGTGTTTATTCCTTTTATTAATTTCCATTTTCTCCAAACATGTACATTTATACGTTGACTTTTAATATATATGATGGATTTGCATCTAACTGTTATTGAAACTTTAATTAATGTGCCAGAGATCATTAAATTTCTCAATATCCTGAATCCAAAGGTAAAAACAATCACTTACTGGAAATTTAAATTGCATCAACTACCAAAAGCTCAGAAAATAGTTTACAAAGACTGTCAAAATAAGGTGTTTTATTCCTTTTTGTAATTTCCATTTTCTCCAAGCATGTACATTTATACGTTGACTTTTAATATAAATAATAGATTTGCATCCAACTGTCATTGAAACTTAAATTACTGTGCCAGAGATAATAAAATTTCTCAATATCCTGAAGCAAAATGTAAAATACATCACTTACTTCACAAGAATTAATTGCAGGATCGAGCTCCGTCTTACAAACTTAAACAGCATCGTAAATTTATACATGGCAAATTCATCACAGGCTAGCGTTCGCTTCATAGAGGTTCAGAAACGTTAGGAATGAATTTACACTTTTTCGCAAGATATTGAAAAATGTTCTATTTCAGTATTTGGTTTTTATTGCGGAAAATATATCGAGTGCAATGATTGAATTATCTGAATTTACAGATAATTAACAGCGACATAAATGGGATTATTTTTATAAAACATTATCACTATATATTTCTATTTTTTAAATTAAAAATAATTTGGTGTCATTTCCCCCCAAAATAATGTTCAAGACTCAAAACTCAAGTGAAGAGAGCCACCATTTTATTCACATAAGTAGCAGAGCTTGCCAAAGTCCCTGAAGTCAAGCAAAGTCTCACCATGTCATCAATGATGCATATGTTTTGCTGACGCCTTCAATGGCTGGAAAATCATTATTTAGATGAAGCCATATTTGTAATCACCTTTATTTTTTTTTTATTATTTATTTCTTTTTGTGGTACATACACATAACAATTTTCAAGTGACATTCTGAGTTCAACATATTACAATAACACACATGAATTTTAAGCAATCAAACCCTCTGTTTTGTAAGGGTTTTCAGTTAAAGAAGGAACAAAGGTAAAGATAGAATGATGTTTTTAATTAATAATCACATTTATTGATAAATGAATTGCGTGTTTCAAGTCGAATATTAAACTATAACGTATCGAAGTGATGTAATATACCCGTCCTATTCTATTATTTGCCAAAACTAACATGGCTGCTCTACGTAAATAACTCAATGGTCTCAAGTATCGTGGCTTTATGATATAGTCGATTCTTGCTCCATGTTACTGATGGGCGTGCACGTGTTTGGAGACAGAAGAATACAGCTTATAACCCCAGGAACATTAATGGGAGCTCAATACATCCGGGACGTCCTGCAGCCGGTCGTTGTTCCTCATTTCGATAACCATGCACTTGCTACACGACCACAGGACATGGACGACAACGCCCGGCCTCACATTTTACGTGCCGTTGTCAATAACATGCAAGCCAACGCAGTTACAACTTTACCCTGGCCAGCAGTAAGCCCAGATCTGAACCCTCTGGAGCATGTATGGGATATTCTAGGGCGGCGGCTCCAGGCTGGGAACCCTCCAGTACAGAATTTGAGACGTAGTGTGCAGTGTGTCATCCGGGTACGTGGCGGTCCAACCAGATACTGATTATTCTTATTGAACATGTACATTAGGGTCTACAAAGAACATTTGAAGTGACAATACCAATGCGAATGTGTTTTGTTTCACTTGCAGCTCCATAATTGTGTGAACATTGTTTCATGTTAAAACAAATACCTACGTAAACATGACGTCATCGTTATAAAATAGTGATAACAGCTACATATTGTTGCGTTTCTGTCTTGCCAGCTGGCTGTTCTATCTGAGAAAAAAATCTCAGACTAATTTAGGGTCATAGCAGAGCTTACTTGTTTCTGACATTCAGCTATATGAAAATATCAAGGGATGCTTACCTTTTTTCTGTGTGTATATGAATGCAATCAGAAGTGTATAGTGCAGTATCAGAAATGCAGCTTTTCACTGTTCATCCTTTTGGGCTTTTTTTTAAAGAATATGGAAAATTAATCAAATAATTGTGCTAAAATACACTGTGTAGGAAGTCATCTACTTGTATTAGTATATCTGTCAACTATGGCATCTTAAAAGAGAGTACAGTAATCAGCAACAATTCACGAACGATTTTTTCTACCTGGTTGTCAAACATCATTTGCCTCTATGTGAATAAAATGTTACTCGCGCTAATTAATGGTTGCTCTTACCATGTGTAAAACATGAAGACAGTAACATGCACAAACGCCTGAAGCGCGTCAGATTTATTTCGAAGCGAAGTCGATTGTCCTTGAAGGAGATTAGTCATTACATGCATTGGAATGTATAATTTCTGTGTTGAAAAAGGTTAAATTTGCATGATGTTATAGAGATAAGAGGTGATATCAGTCTGGTTTTTTGTATCTATTTACCACTCTACTCACTTGAAATAACAGTGTTATGTTTTAACAGCTGCGCCACTCGTTAAAATAAACATTTCCACATATATACATATGCATGGTATTCGACGAGAGATGTCAAATATCCTCTGTTAATCCTCTTTAGTATAGCTAACTGTTATATTTGTATCATAAATGTCAAATTAAACATATACGAATAAATCCATTGGCTATGTAGCTCATCAGGCTTTAAATAATACAATATTAATAAATACTTATATAAAATATGATACTAGTCATCTCTGATTGAATACCGACTCTAATTGGAAAACTTTTAAAAAACTGTAAAAAGCAGAGGATTCGTTCAACATTCAAGCTAATTCTATATATAATTGGTGTCAAAGTCACATTGAAGTGCAAATGGACTCGAGTGTTAACAAATGTCTAAACTTATCACTGCATCAAACATTAAAGTGATAATTGTCTTCAGTGGCAACGCTCAATCAAGTTTAAAACTGCGGGGAGTAAGTGGATATGTGGAACAAGTAACAGCAGATTGTGAGTACAATTAACTGCCCTAGGCCAGCATTCCAAACATGTACAGATTATGTGAAGTAAATGTGTATTCGCAAAGTGATATCATTATATATCTTGTATTTACACACACACAGATCAAGTCTGAGTAAGGGGGCGGGATAGCGCAGTGGTTAGCGCGTTCGGCTTCGGATCAAGTGGTCCGGGGTTTGAATCCCGCCAGGGGCACGGCAACTTTATCTGCAGTAGAGAACTGTTTTACACGCAGTAAGGTTTGGGTCTAATGCTACGCTGAATTTCAGCACAGTACCACCCATGGTTCGCTAGTTCCAGCTGCTGCTCGCATGTTTCACCGCAGTGCATAGCCACATGGCGTTGCGGGCTTTCTCCCTGCCATAATACTAGCAGCCGCGATATAAGTGAAATACTCTTAAAATCGGCGTTAAACCCCACCTCACCTCAAGTCTGAGTAATACTTTATGTACACTCAAATGGTCTATTTACAAACACGTCTCAGATACAATGTACCTTCCATCTGCATTTTCTATATATGCTCATGACAAATCATGTCTCCCCCAAAACAGAATTTACACAAATACATTTGAAAAGATGGGGCATCCATGCACATATGTATGAATAGTGCTGCCATGTTCGATGCGGCACATTCTGATGCGAGATCCAAAATGACATATCTAAATTCTGTCATAGAAAGATATTGCTATCCCATATCATCAGCTATTTACATAATTAGCAAAATCAAACGTGTTGCTTAAACAAACTCATAATGCCAATAAAAAGTTTCATACAAAAGAGTTACCAATGTCCATTTCTATTAAACAAATATCTTTCCAGAAAATGGGTTTTCTTTAACAAATAATGTCTACTATCTCTTCATATAAATGAGATGTACAATAATAAGCATTTCATCGATTTTATTTTTCATCAAATCAAATTGTTTATCCAAGTTCAATATCATCAAACAAAATGCCATTGATATCGAAAGTACTACTGTACATTTCATCAAAACAAATGTGGAAATGCTATCAAAGTCAATTTGATAAGAATATGGATTTTTTAACGCCTTTTTCTTTTAAATTTGAAAATGAAGTCTTATTTTCCTGATTTGATTCGACTTTTTACATTTTAATTTAAAATGAATATGTTACAGATTTGAAATATGAAGTTTTAAAAGAATATAGCTTTTTTAAAATACAAAACAATTGATTTTGACATTTATAAGGTTTGATTAACATGACTACTTCCTGCTTGCAACTATGAAAAAGCTTTTATACAGGAAGGCCCCTTGGGGTTCGAAATCATATCAGTACATTATTAAAATAATGGATAAGAAATACATCCGCATCGACTGGAAGACAACTAAACGATAAAGCGTGCTATTTTCTCAATAAGAATGAGTATTTATTTAATCCGCTAAATGGCTCCTCAAGGGTTATCATGGTCACTACTTTCTAAATATCAGATGAAATTACAAATTAGTTGTTTTCATGTTTACACTTGTTCTAGGAAAGTTAAATCAAATTAATGTTATCATTTCTATCCAAAACTACATGTATTTAAATTACACTTATGGCGTCATCCTATTGTTCTCTTGCTGTATTAGTTTTCGGTAATGGAGATATGCACACTACAACACCCTTTTAGTTTAAAGTAAATTTGTTAAACAACCAATACTTTGAATGTAATTTATTTAGGGTAATATCCCCGTAACTCTCCATCCTTTAAAGATCATTGGCTTCCGCACAATTATTACCTTACGTTACTCGGACATATTACCTGGTTTCGACAACCCGTGTTAAGAAATGAACAGCCCTCTATGAAAATGAGCATGACATATCAGTAACAGATGGGAGATGTGAGCACAATACAGTCATAGCCTACAGTAATATATATTCACATATTTTCATCTGATTTCGATAAAGCAGTTGGTTGTGGCAGGTTATGATACAATAAGGCCTTATTGTCAGCAATACAGTGCCAAGTCAATTGCAAATTTGTTTGTGCACTTTGCACCCGGCAGCAACACTGATCGGCAAGTTAAAACGTTGTTCTGTCCTTATCATGGTGAAAGTCAAGCAAGGAACAACGACTCCTTTTAACTTCTTTTAACCTCCTTTGGTTTGAAACGACCGGGAATCGAAGCGGACCATAATGGCTTTGGATAACTAATGCGAAACCAATTTAACCATACTTTTCAATTAACTATCAACAGCAAATTATCAGCGACTTATTAACGACTTGCTTGCAAAATACATACACAGTTATCTAGCTCTGATGGATTAGTCACGTTTAAATCGCGTAACAGAAAACTCATGAAATGTTGTTAGACGTAGGTGATTTTTACTTAAACGTTTGTGACCCAAAAACAACTTTACTTGAGTTATTTAATAATAATTTTGGAAAAATAACATTCTCATAACAATTTCGATTTACAAAGGGATGGTGAATTCTGTTAATATCATGATCACTAACGCAACGCGCAAAACAAAATTAAGAAATGAAGATGTTTAGAAAGAAGGTACCCACCAGATTTCGTCAATAGGTCACTTTTATTGAAATTGTACTTTTTCAATATCTGTGATTTTAAAGGTTCATGGTGCTGTTACTAGCGACCTTTTACTAAAAAGCAGATACTTAAATTTTACAGTTGACTTTTACTATTGGAATTGCCCACAGTAGAGCAACGAACATTCACTTTCATTTCCCTGTATAACGTAACATGTGTTTGGAGACTGAAATATCATAATTTTATAGATGCAAATATCCAAAGGAAGCGAAATATTATCTGAATGGTTTTTCTTTCTTAAATTGTTAGATTATGACTCTCCTATTCCAAATGGTTACTTTTACTGACAAATTGTCTTATTCCGTATCAGACAACAGACTGCTGGTGAGAAAATATGGGGGTGCTTAACTTGTTTGCCCATATGTTTATCAAATTGCAGGAAAGCCTAAGTGTTGTCTAAATTCACCTAAATAGTGCAACATATATATTGATAAAATATCCATAAACGAATATTGGTTAACAAAGCTATCCACATTCGCAGAGCCCAGGAAGGGCTTCATTAGTCATTGTTTTTAATCTGTAATGAATGTGCGCTAGTCGTATTGTAACATACATTCTATACAACATATTATCCTCATACATATATGCGTCGATATGGATTATGTTGTAATGATGTATTCATGACATATTAGGGTAAACTGGAATGTTCCCTCGAATTTCGTTTCCGTAAAACAATCTCCCAAAAGAGAACAGAAAAAGTGTGAAAAATTGAGAAAAAAGTTATCAAAACAGAGTTTCCTTCAAAGAGCCTCATTGTCAAAAGAGAGAAACATCTAATTGTTGAGATTTGGTTGTTATAGTTCCATGATTCCTGCATACAATGGAACTAATACAAAGATAAGTTGAGGGAGTGAGTAAAACTAGGTAAGGACAAAGTCGTCTGATTCTCTTCAATAACGTGATTGGATCTATAGAGACTAGCCTATTTTGGGATATTTTTCGTACTTCTGTACTTATGGGTAATGGATATGGTAACTCAATTTACATTCATCGCAGTGCTTAAGCCAAACAGGTCAATAAAGTCAATACCAATAGAATAATTAACCTAATAATTGTGAAGTAATGAGGACTTTTGTTTGGTTTCTTTAGCTGGGTTTAAGGTCCAGGAAATGGTAAAGGTTCATTTAATGTATATAACAAAAGCCAGAGCTTCCAGACAAACCTCATTTAGCACTGTCTGTTGAATGATTACTGCGAAATATCCTGTTATATGTCTGCGGAAATACCTTGAAGTCCTATACATCATGAAAATTTCAAATCTGGCTTTCACTCAATATTTGAACACTGCCGTAATAACAACTAACATTCACAATACCAATACAAAGGTAACAGCTTTGCAGATACTAACTCATTAATTTTCGTAAAATAAGATCATTTCTGTTAATCTAAATTGAAAGTAAAGACCAAAATATATTATTCACCAATTTTGATTTTCATCAATTATTCATCCAAGTTCAATATAAGTTTAAGACAAAAAGCCATTGATATCGAAATTATTACTGAAATCAATAGTTTATCATATAAAATTATTCTTCACAATTTTCATCTGCATAGTTTCTTCAAATGGATGATGGCATTTTTATCCACGTCGATGCAATCAGAATATAACTTTTAAACATTATTGTTTTTTTAATGTGAAATTGAATATCTGTTTTCCTGATTTTATTTTCAGAGAAGATTCTATTTCAACATTTAAATTCAATTTAATTCTTATAAAACTTTACATCAAAATAAGTTTTGTGTTGAAATATATTGCATGAGGCAAAGTGTTTTAATAGTCATGTGTGATAGTGTGTTTTATCAAGATCTTACGAAATTATTACTGAGAGAAAGTTTCTGAGTTTGCGATCAGTATATATTTGCAGGGTTTCAAATTGAATAAACTGAAGATTACAGGTTCAATCCAGCATTTCAGCCGAGCATTCTTGAACGTCTTGTGTTGGAAAATTTAACTTTTTACGTCTTCATAAAGATTTGTAAAAATAGTAAATAAAGTATAAAAAAGTAATAAATAAAGTAAGTAATGAATGGATCCTTATTTACATTTTCAAAAACTGTATCGAAACTTTGAATAACAAAATGTGAATTTACTATTGAATGTAATGTATATTTTCTCGAAAACTGCATCTTCTTTGCAATTGTTTTCAGTTTGTCATATGTAAAAGATTCTCCAATGTGTCAGAAGCACACAAGAAGAGAATTATTGTCTCAAATTATCATTTACCGTCAAATATTTTTCCTTTTTAATCTATAATTGATAAGAACTGTTAAAAAGTGATTCACTGTTTCTGTCATGTTCTCTAACCATTATTTCAGGATCAATTGGCAATGATTTGCAGTTGCAAATAAAGATTATTTCCTTTTTGTATTATTCACTGACAATTGATTGACAACAGTATAAGAACAATGCATCGCAAGACAACTGGTTGAACCAAGTTCATTATTCTTGATCGATTTCTCCAATGTAAAAGACAACAGTGTCAAATACAAAATTACCTGAATCTGAATCCGTTACCAATCGTATAATACAATGACGGATATGTTCATTTATTATTCATTTGTAATTCAAACTAAGAAACTCATGCAAAGTATTTCTTATCCTTTTCATGTTTATCTTTGTCAAACAACATTAACGGGTTGTTAAAATATCAACCGCCAACAAACAACATTAACGGGTTGTCGAAATATCAACCGCCAATAAACAACATTAGCGGGTTGTTGAAATATCAACCGCCAATAACTAACATATGTTAATTGTATACATTTGTCTTTTTTCCAGGATTATGTGTGTTTGATTATGTAGCAGAAAGTGTCAAAAAATCGATGTATAAGTGACGAACCGAAATGAATCAACAGCTAAAAGATCCTTAAACAGTAAGCACATGTTGTGAAAATAAGAGTTTTCTAAAACTTAATTTTCATGTTTGGTAACTGAACAATTTTAGACATAGACATTCATACGTGATTGAGGAACTTCATGGGTTTTTCATCATTTCAGCCAGAACTTAAATATTAGATGATATAATGGCTCTGGAATGTAATAAGGACGTCATAACTTTCAATATAACATGATAAATCTGCATCCAACTGTCGTTGTGCCAGAGTCAATTAAGTTGCTCAATATCCCGAAGACAAATGTAGAAACAATCATTGGCTTCACAAGAATTGTATTGCAGGATCATGTCATGATTGCATCTGCATCATCGTAAATGCATACAAGACAAACTCCCAACAGGCTGGTGTTCGCGAAATAAACATGCAATCGCGAAATAAACATGCAAACATTCCAAAAGCCCTGAAGTCAATCATAAAGCTTTTGTCCACAAGAAATTGTTATTTTTAAATTTAAATGTTTTCATTTTGGAAAATACTTTGCGTCCATGATTGAAGTATCTGAATTTACAGATGATTTAACCCGCATTTAATGTTTTTGATAATAAAAATGTATCACTATATATTGGACTAAAATAAGTTTTTCTTCTCCATAAGTTATATACAAGAACATTGTGGCCAAAAAATAATAAGTACAGGTAGCTGCCTTCCTTTTCGCAGATGTACATACAGCAAAGCTTACCATAGCCATTTAGTTACCATAACTTACCTTAACAACTGAAGTCAATCAACTTGCTATCCTTCTATCAATGCTGCTTATGGTTTTCTGACGCCTTTTATATTATATTGCAACAGAGTAACGTTTAGGAAATTGCAATGTAGACCATTACTTATTGGACTTTTGAACATTAGCAACCAGTTTCCAATGAAAAGGCATTAACGATGGAATACAGGAGCAGATAGTTAATATGCATTGAACAAAATTAAAAAATGTCAAAGCAAAGGCTTTTGATTAATGTCCATGTCTGTGAAAGTTTAAAACAATTGCACAAATTTAAAGGGACATGGCGTAGGTTCGTCCATATGGACGAAGCTACCCAAATAGAACTTTTTTCAGATAAATATAAATTGACAACCAGACAGGAGAGCTTATACGAGAATGAAACTGTACATACATGAGCTGTGCTTATCACTGAAAGGCACAATTATATTCCTAAAAACACGATGCTTTTATGGCAGGGATTTATTAAAAAAAACGAAAATCGTCTTAGCTGATCAAACCTCCCGCTTTTCGCGAATATGGCACGGTTGTTGACGTGGGTTGTTGACTTAGCGCAGGTTTCCTCAACCGATGAAAACATATGTTACATTTTCGGTTTGGGAGCTGAACCAACCCGCTTTTCCCTATCTAGGGATCATTTTTAACATGTGTACACTTTGGTGAGATAACCATAAAAAGTTTGACCAATATGCTCCTGACAAAATTATTATCATAAGAGTCAATGTTCGGGTTATATTTCAATGGAAATTGCAAAAATATGGCAAATGGCACTTCTAAGGATCACATGGAATGACGAACATGTTTGGGAAGACCGGCAAGGACGGAGCTATATATTGGACAAACCACCTCATGCCACATCCAACAACTTCACTACAGGTTTGAGGGACTACTTTTCATCCTAACAGTTACAAATGTAATTTATAGCTTCATAAATATTTTAATATACTTTCATCTTTAAAAAGTTAAAGTTTATTAAATGGAGTCATTGCAATATTGACGTCTTCGGGTCATCTACCTATGTATTTTTGGTTTGTTTATGCCTCGGAATGAATAAATTGCAAAGTTGTGGGTAAAGAGTACATATTTAAACAATTAACATTGTATATCCATGTAATAATCTAATGACTATTTATCAATTCGAGTGAACAGACTTAAAAAATGTCAGACTTTATTTTGCTTAGATAATAGATGTATAAGCAAGATTAATGGATAACTTCTGTGAACTTACACAACGTTCCTGAGTACATGCACATGCCTACTCCTTCATCCGGTTAACTGTGGTTTTGCAAATTTACTCAGTCACTTTAGACTTGACATAATATTTTGCAGCAATAACAAAACCATTTTCTTTAAAGGACATTTCTATATTGCGACGGCCCCTCCGATCCAAATCAATTCTAAAAAACTCTGTAGGTTTACCACCAATTTGAGGTTTTACTAGAACTAAGGGTTTAATCGATTTTTATCTCATCAGGCCTGAAAGACCCGATGGGCTTATGGCATGGCATGGCGTCCGGCGTCCGTCCATCCGTCCGTCCGTCCATCCGTCCGTCCGTCCATCCGTCCGTAAACTTTGCGCATTTTCGACTTCTTCTCCAGAACCAATGACTCCACAGAGCTATAATTTTATGTGCAGACTCCTTCGCCAATGGGGATACTAAATTGTACATTTCGTGACCCCGTGACCCCAAATGGGGTCACAGGGGTCACATCCTTAAAAACCTATTTTCATCTTCTTCTCCAGTTCCAAAAGGTCTAGAGAGCTGACAAATTGTGTGCAGACTCCTTGGCCAATGGGGATTCTAAATTGTAGATTTGGTGACCCCATGACCCCAAATGGGGTCACAGGGGTCACATGTTTAAAAACCTATTTTCATCTTCTTCTCCAGTTCCAAAAGGTCTAGAGAGCTGAAAAGTTGTGTGCAGACTCCTTCGCCAATGGGGATACTAAATTGTACATTTCGTGACCCCGTGACCCCAAATGGGGTCACAGGGGTCACAGGGGTCACATCCTTAAAAACCTATCTTCATCTTCTTCTCCAGTTCCAAGAGGTCTAGAGAGCTGACAAATTGTGTGCAGACTCCTTGGCCAATGGGGATTCTAAATTGTAGATGTGGTGACCCCATGACCCCAAATGGGGTCACAGGGGTCACATGTTTAAAAACCTATTTTCATCTTCTTCTCCAGTTCCAAAAGGTCTAGAGAGCTGAAAAGTTGTGTGCAGACTCCTTGGCCAATGGGGATTCTAAATTGTAGATTTCCTGACCCCATGACCCGAAATGGGGTCACATCCTTAAAACCTAAATTAAGGCCATGACCTACAAACCTATTTTCATCTCCTCCAAAACAAAGAGACCTAGAAGGCTGTAATATTGTGTGCAGACTCCTTAGCCAATGGGGATTCTAAATTGTAAATTGATATGGTGACCCTGCGGTGCCCCAAATAAGGGCCTCAAGCCATGAACTAAAATTCTTTTTCAGTCTTCATCATTAAATTGTATAAACCCTGATGAGCTACAGAGCCCATGGCTCTATTTTTTAAATATAACCTTACACCTGTTTAGATTTCAACTTTACCTAAGACTCGATCCCCAAAAAGTTGCAAGTTTAAACATTTGCAGAACAGAATCGAAGGCATAACTACCAAGCTCTACCAAGACACCACCCAGCAAAAGGAACAACCATTTACTTGTGGAACGTCTGGTCAGAGTTTGTAGTTCTAACATCATCGATGATTCTTTTAGAAATTTACAACTGATACAGACATGAGTTGAGTGATCTATAGTACATCTTAGCTAGCTAGCTAGATAAGGACAAAGCCGTCTGATTCTCTTTGATAACATTATTTGATCGATATAGACTAGACTCTTTTCAAATATATATCGTATTAGTGCACTTATAGGTTAAGGATATGGTCACTCACATTACAGTCAGTGAAGTGCACATAAGCCACAACCCGTCACTATACTAATACCAATAGAATACTAAACCTTATAACTGTGGTATTAATAGGTCAGTCTGGCGTTGTTTGGTTTCTTTAGCTGGATTTAAGATCGAGGAAACGATAAATGTGTGTGTAATGGACATTACAAAAGCAGGAAAATCATGGATTAACCTCATTTAGCACTGTATGTTGAATGTTGACAGCGAAATATGTTTTTATATGTCTACGGAAATACCTTGAAGCCCTACACATTATGAAGAATTCCAAACTGGCTTCCACTCTATGTATGTACATCAACCCAGTCTACTGTAATAACAACTCAAATTCAAATGTTTTGAAATATTAGACGTTTTATTACACATTGAAGCAGCAATATTCTAAACCAGTAAATGTCAATGTTATAGGCATTTCCACATAATTGCAACTTCTCCTTATTGTTAATGTAATATAAGCTACAGATGTACACATCATAAAGTGTAATTTCAAGTAAAGTCAAATCATTAAAGGATTTCACAAAAATGTTTTTAAAGTAGAAAAAAACGGAAAATAGGGATTCATAAGAATAACATGCGAGGGACGAATTAATTCCACTTCGTCTACAGACACAATATATCAATAGTTTATTAATTTATTAATAGTTTAATTTGATATGAGTGAAAATGAAACAGGAAGTGTTCCAACAAATTGTTAGTTTTTGAGGCAGTTCAGATTGTTATGTATTACTCGCCCGTGTACGATACTGCAGTGTAGTATTTTTACGGCAATATTCAACTAGTGTAATACCGCTGCACATATGACGTCACAATAGTTTGCGGTTTTGACGGCACACTGGGAGTGACGTCATCGCAATTGTATCGGACTTGCGGGAATCATAGTTTCAGAGCCATGTCGGCTATTTCGCTGGATCATAGGTGAGGGAGTAATAAACAGAATACTATACTTCCTTCTATTTCATACCATTTTTATTAAACTCGTGAAAGATTTGGGTATCAAACTTGCTTTCGCTCGTTTTATACCAAATCATTAACTCGTTTAATAAAAATGGTATTAAATAGAAGGTCGTTTAGTATCCTCTATTTATTCCTTTCCCTGGGTCTAAACAATCATGTGGCCCCTGTGGACCTTATCAGCGGCTACATAGTGAACAAATCTACAATTTATAAAATGAATTACCTGAAAAGATTGTACATATGATTTAAATTTCTAGGCTTTTAATACTGTAAACGACAAACAATGGTTTTACGGTGTGGTACATTTGGTCCTCATTACGACTCACAGAGACACCAACTCTACCACTCATAATCCACAATAGATAAGGAGTCTGAAACATAATTTGCGTTTTCTGCAGCTTTTCGTTCAGTAGAAGAAAACTAAAGTATTTTTTTAGGACAATGCCCCTGTTGGTCTATTTGACTGAAGGTTGTTTTTTTTAACATAAACGTGTGTGTTGTTACAACACCTCTCACGGGGATTCTAAAACAGATGTCGCCTTGAGACAATCTCAAATGGAGTAATTAATTATAATTGCTCCAGTTGAAAGAGAACTCAACAGGTTTTGAGTTTCTGAATGGTATTGGATTACAAGATTTCAAAATCATCATTGACAGTGCGGAACATCTGATGACTGCCTTTCGGCATGACTGACAAGTGAAATAATGCAGTTGAAATGTGTTTTCTCCACTCACACATTAGTGATGACAATAAGCTATTAGAAATGACAACATACGATATATAGGAGTTCCATTGTCTTCACAACAAATTTAGTCTTTTTAAAAAACTTGTAATCGTTATGAATTGGAGACCTATTTCACTTTTAAATGTTTCATATAAAATCGCATTAGCAACTATAGCTCATAGAATTAAATCAGTTTTACCAGATATAATCAATGAAGACCAAAAGGGATTCATTCCAAAGAGATACATTGGTGAATGTACAAGACACTATTGACTATTCAGAATGTATGGAAGTGCCAGGTTTGCTGGTTTTCATTGACTTTGAAAAGGCTTTCGATTCGGTAGATTGGACCTTTATTCAAAAGGTATTGGAATTCTTTAATTTTGGATCATCTATTAAAAAATGGATAAGCACCTTTTATAATGATATAAAGTCAAGTGTTCTTGTCAATGGCTTCGGCTCTAGTTTCTTCAAATTATCAAGAGGGTGCCGGCAAGGCGATCCTATTTCTCCTTATATGTTCATTCTATGTGCAGAAATACTTAGCATCATGCTAAGAAGCAACACTGACATAAAAGGAATAACAATTGGTGATGTAGAATATCTCACGTCGCAGTTTGCTGACGACACTACTTTAATACTTGACGGAACCGAAAAAAGTCTTCAAAACGCCCTTCAAACCCTTAAATCATATTCAGAATTTTCAGGTCTAAAAATAAACCCTTCTAAAACACAAGTGATGTGGATAGGTTCAAAAAGATATGAAAAACGTGCTCTTTGTAGCAATTGGAAACTAGACTGGTCACAAACTTCCTTCAAAATCTTAGGAATAACATTTACTCACAATTTGGCAGAAATGGTTGAACGAAACTATAAGGATAAACTAAAAAATATAAGAATTGAAATGAATATGTGGCTTGCACGTGACTTAACGCCTATAGGCAGAAACACAGTGTTAAAAATTCTGTTGCTTCCCAAACTTAATCACCTCTTTTCATCATTACCAAACCCCAGCGAAGACATAGTACATGAATTAAATAAACTTTGTTATAAATTCATATGGAGAAATAAACCAGATAAGATAAAACGTAATGTTCTAACTAACACGTTGGAAATGGGGGGTATACGAGCCCCAAATATAAAACACATAATTATGTCACAAAAACTTCCATGGATGAGACGTCTTCATAACACTACAAACGTTTTAAGAACAAACATTTTTCATAAAAATACATCAACCTACTTACCAAACATAATACAAAAATGTGAGTCATATATTAATGAAAAAGTAATAACGGTGAGAACAAACGCTTTTTGGAGAGATGTACTAAAGGCATGGGGTAGATTTTTAACGATTAAAGGATATAATATAAAAAACGCAAATGATATACTCACACAGCCTTTGTGGCATAACGCTAACATAACGGTAAACGGGAAACCAATATATGTAAAAAGACTGGCAAACGTAGGCATACACTATGTTAATGACATTATTGATAATCAGGGAAACTATCTTAATATAAATACTGTTACAAAACAGTTCGATGTGAAGACAAATTTTCTCGAATATGCAGGTATTATTGCAGCAGTCAAATACTACATAAAATCCCAAAACAAAGTAATAAACAGCAAGGTATTTGTCTCTTATGTATTCTTCTTTATTTATAAGCATGTTTATGCTCAATAGTTTTTAAAAAAAACAAATAGTCTATTTCGAGGAAAACACATTAAACAATAAAACGTCTTACGTTTATTTTATCTTAGGACGTGTCCTTGGAAAACGGCGTCGTTGGTTGCACAACTAGATTCAATTGCAACCAATCAGGAAACTCCCTTAATGCCCCGGATTTCAAGCGTAAAACAACATAGGTTAGGATCGGAAATCTGAAGGGAGTAACCTCTGTGGGAAGAGAATGGGTCCTTCTGTGTCACTTATAATTTAAGGGTTTTTTAGAAAATATTAATCATGTCTTATCATGAGAATAACAACGAAACATGTAGTCTTAAATTAATGAAATGAACTTAAAAAACTACACTTAGTCACATTTTGAAGAGAACGTCTAATCTGTTCGTAATTCATAATTAAAAAAAACAATGGGACCCGGGGATCATCACATAGGTTACTTCCATCAAAAAAGTTATATACTTTTCGAATAATGCTCCGCAAACTATTTAGGACACACAGAGGAACGAGTAAATTGAGTGGATACCAAGAAAGAGTTATCATCCAAAACTCTGTTCCACAGGAGACATCGCTTGGTATTTTGAAAGTAGATTTTGCACAATGCCATATCACCGTCAACCAAATGGCATCCTAATAGTTATATCATCATCAAATAAAGACTCAATACTATGACGTCAAAATCCGATGCCATCAAAATGTCACGACGTCATAAACACGATGACGTCACAGTGCTATGACATCACCCTACTGGAAGTCTAATGGCAATGCTTTGTTCACTGATGTACATTTTTCATTGACAAAAATGAAGAGTGATGTTAAACGATAAATAGAACTCGCTCTCGTGTCTTCTGATATCAAATATATCAACTCCCATTGAAAAAAAAAGTAAAATATCCTCGGCAAGATTAGAACAACGATTACTTTCATAAACTATGTTGATATATTTAATATCTGAAGACACTTGGGTGAGATACTCTATATGCCTCAACCTATGTCATAGCGGGGATATAATGCTTTTGGATTAGTTAATGAAACAGTGCTTACAATAAAAAGCTTCATCCCCAAATGAACTAACACGCACTTGAAATCAGGTAACTCCGTTCATAACATATGAGTCATTTCTATGACTGTGGAATTTCTACAATAAACAGAAAATACAGAATATTGAGAAATATATAATATATTTATAAACTGTCCTTCTGTACACGTTGTGTTGACAGTTGAAGCATCTTGATTCCATTCCAAAATTCGCATGTCATAGTATGTCCAGAGTAGGAACTCTGCATTGGATAAATTTGGAAGACGTGTTTAAACATGGATATCAATAAACATGATAATTGCAGTTTGTTTGAGATAAAACTATAGCAGCTTAGTAAGGCTTAATTCAGTAGATTCAATCTGAGTAAAATTATTGTGTCATTAGTTATAAGTGTAAACATCAATGAAGAGTAAAACCGGAATGAAGGCACATAGGTTTGGGAAAAACTTGTATGGGTCATACATGTGTATACATTGTTGCGACATTGCATATATATCTATTCATCTATTGTTGACCAACATGATCAAATATATACTTTAAATCTGGTTGTAGAAAAGGTTGGTTATGAACTGCAATACGTTGTAACAGTTACGAAAGGCTTGGTCGACCAAGTTGTGTATAATTACTTTAAATATACGAGTAAAAAAACATGTACATAAACGTAAATAAAGTAAGTTGTCCTTGTCATTTCCGAAATATGAAATTACAACCTAGAGAATTTCCTTTCCAACAGATTTGAAATTCAGCGAGAAAATCTGGAATAGCAAAATCAACACTACGACTAAAGGGATCTATGACAACAACATGCATGCATAATAATAATGCATAATAATCGTAATCTTTTTGACCGAAGTTCGGTTAAAAGACGAATGACGTTTTACTCAATACAGAAACACAAGAAAGGAAACTGCATGATACGAAGAATATCTTGTGTGAGCATTGTTAATGAGTTCATCATCAATGATCATCATCTTCGATTGCTTCACATAATGATATGCATCTACTTTAAGCAAACTGTACATAATGATATGCATCTACTGCAAGCAAATTGTATGGCTTCTTAGTTCAAACGATTTCGCAGTCATGTTTCATATCAATTGAATACTTTTGAATGTCCTTTGGTACTGTAATGTATATAATCAAATAGTAGAAATTGATTCAGTTGATGTCTGTGATGGTAATGACAGATTTGTATTAGTCCCAGCGTCGCCCACATCGCCAACTCAAGTAACGATAAATACTGTGATCAAATATATAGAAAGATCCAATCATTATTATAAACTTCATATTCCGCTGTATGAAAGCAAGCACAAATACTTTTGATATTTAAATACAGCTCATAGTTATATTGCAAAATATTAAATTCATTTTCAGACTTTAATTTGTTACGCTTATTATTATATAAAGCAAGAAAAATGCAGTACGCTGTAAGATAGATGATTTTACTTAGAAAGAAGTAGAGGTTTTTAACGGCTTACAGTCAACTTGCCTGTCACATTGTCTCGTTTCTGCCATATTGTCATCTAATGTAACAGTGAAGCAGCTGCTGTTATTATTTGGCTAGATAATTGACATTTATTGACTTACTATTCAGTTTAAATCAGTTTTATGACAGGGAATCTTCTCCGCATCAAACCATAGGGTATTCATTTTAAATACATGTAGATCTACAAAAGCTCAATCTTTTCAGTGAATCGTAATCATCGTAATTATAATCAATGTGCTTAATAATTCTTTGCCTAAATATATGACTGTGAACTGATATAAACAAGTTTAACTATCATTCACACAACCAGTTTCTGTTTATTGTACTGGAATTAATATGTGTACTTTTCCTTTCTTACTTGGGGGCTGGATACCGCCGTGGTTACCGCGTTCAGCTGCAGATCAAGAGGTCCAGGGTTCGAATCCCTCTAGGGGCACGGCAACTTTGTCTGCAATAGATAACTGTTCCACACACAGTAAGGTTTTGGTGCAATGCTACACTGAATTTCAACGAAATACCACCCATTGTTTGCTAGTTCCAGTCAATGCTTGCAAGTTTCAACGCAATACATTGTTTTCTCCCTGCTTTAATACTAACAGCCGAGATAATTGAAATACTTTTGAAAGCAGCGTTAAACCCCATCTCACCTCACCTTTCCCGTTGTTCACTGATTTTTTTAAAAGAAATAGGTCATCTTTTTCATTTGTTTAAAAGCAATTTTCAATCATTCTAAATGCACATCATTTGTTTAGTTCGAGTTCAGGGAAGATATTTACACGAACATGCCACTTGGCAAACCTCCCAATGCAAGGCATAACTCTTGCCAGTCTCCAATGCTGGCTGATTTAGGCCTTGCAGTATTTCCTTAAGATCTGATTTTAAATCGTTTTTGTAAGAAATAGGTCCTCTTTTTCATGTGTTTAAAAGCCTTGCAGTATTTCCTTAATATCTCTGTGCTTGGAAATCCGGGCTCACTATGCATTTCAGATGCAGCGGTCCACTATCTTGGAATAACAAACCGAGGGGAATACTGCAAGGCTTAATCAGCCAGTAATGGAGACTGGCAAGAGATATGCCTTGCGTTTTGAAGTTGGCCACTTGGCTTGACATTGAAGTTAACAATTCGTGATGTACCCTGACTAAGGTATAGATAGCCCTTCATCACACACTAGAGCGGAATGAATCTAACTGATTCAATTATTCTACATAAGGGGATTGAAGGTTCAATCACTTGTAAATGTCAGGGCATTGAGGCAGTATGTTATTCTCGTTCCACAACTTTTATAAAACTGCCAATGGCACCCATGTCTTTGATCAACGAGGTTCGCAAAACTCTTGAAAGGTCACTGGAAACTAGTTAATGGACAGTGTGGAATATTTGATAGCTGCTGTTTTTATTTTTAAAAACAAAACAAAATGAAACTGCAATCAATACAATTATGATGGAATTGAATATGATCTCGTTTTATCTGTTATGAAATTTATTGTATACGGTTGATTTTGAAGGGAGGATTTGTAGTTAGGAAAATACGTTACTCCTGGAGTCATGTAATCTTATTGCATAAAGTCAAATGACTCCGTAGCATATCGGACTTAACTATAATTATAATGATCTTATTGAAAACCACATTCATGTCCAGACCAGAACTAAACAACCATAGATCAACGAAACTTTGTATGTTGATCAATCATGTGAAGATTTGTTATTTTGATTATATTTTTTCTCGTTTCCAAGAAAACTGGCATTTGACTCTCTTTTCCTTGGTGTGTTAAAATTAGCATCATTTACAAATGTACTATAAAGAAATGAAAAGTTATGCAATAGTTCCTTGATTAAAGTTATTATTCTTATGCACATAAAATGTTGATCCTTATGGTTAATTTAGCCTGTATCTGAACATCCTGAAGTAATGTCATAACTTACACTCAGCATTTTCAGTGAACAGGTTTAAATATAAAGGAGAACGACAATAACGTTGGTCTAAAGGATCATATTAAAACCTCTTCACGAGAGTGAATGAGTCAATTATTGTTCAGTTCTGTGTGGGCAGTGTTTCAGTAATCAGCAATGTGTCTCCTTTCATTAAGGTGTGATCCTTCTTCTGCATAGAAACTATCGATTAATGTTAAAGTCATTGAAAAAGTAACTTTTCCGACTGGAGATTCTACCTGGGAGGTATCTCAAGCAAATCGACAAGACCCGCCATCCTGAACTTTCTCCATGAAAACAACATCACTGTTAAAGGGCTCAGACTAATTCAAGGTAAATTCGAAGGTGCTTCACATTCAGCTAAACTTACCATTCCAAAGCACCAAGCAGAGCAACTGGAACTAGATGTGGAATGGCCAACAGGAGTCTACTGTCGTAGATGGATGAGTAAACAACAGTGGCAAGACAAGTCTCACGACAGGAATACCAGAGACTGGGCCTACTAAGCTAACCACTACGGGTATCCAGCTCAACACAACCAAACATCCATGAACAAGTACCCTATATTATTGATAACACTTCCGCTTCTTCTCAGCAATGCAATGACTAATACCCTAAATCTTCTAACTTGGAATGTGAGAGGAATCATGTTGTCTGCACTCTCATTGTGTGAAATTGTTGATCAGAGTATCATAGATATCGTATTTATAACAGAACACAAACTACATGAGTACTCTGACAGTTGCTTGGATAGTGTTCACGCTAGTTACTCATCATTTGTGAAGTATGACAAAAACAGTTCTGCAAATTCCTATTGTGGCAAAGGTGGAGTTGCTGTGATGTACAAGTCATCACTGATCCCGTATGTGAAACACATTGATGCAATCAACAGCTCTCGTATTATTGGGATTGAGGTAAAAGCTCGAGATATGCCATCATTTTATCTGTTTGGAGTCTATATGCCAACTTCTTCATATGGGCATGAAGCTTTGAAGCAAGAAATTGACACACTGCAAGACTTACACGACTTTTATGAAAGTTAAGGAATAGTGCTCTTCCTTGGCGACTTCAACATTCCAATCAAGAACAATAACTGTTCCACAGAATGTAGACGATCAGCTCTACTACAAAGCTTCCTAGAGAATAACAATTTAGTCATCCTCCAAAATACAGACTCTTCTCCATTTACCTTTCTCCCTTCACAGTCAATGTTAGACCTTGTTCTGATGCCAAGAGAACATCAACAAATGGTGCATGACTTCTTTATCCATCCTGAAGATGATCTAAACTGTGTCTCAGACCATCTACCAGTATCACTCTCCCTCCTAATACGTCATTCCCATGAAAGTAATGCGTCACCACACAAACCAATGACCTCATGGAAAAGGTGTGATGAAACAAACCTCAGAAATTACAAAGATACACTAAGTATGGAACTAAATACGAAAAAGCCCTTTGACAATATAATACATACTAGTCAACTGGACGCTCTTTACCAGCATATCACGAAAAGCATTATGAATGCTAGCACTGCTACATTACCATTATCAAGATTTAATCCCCATACAAAGCCATATTGGTCACAGGAATTAAAGAATGCTCATAAACTCCAAAGACAATCACGACGTCTATGGATAAACAAAGGCCGGCCAAGGGGACCAGAACATGAAAGTTATTCTAACTATAAAAAGCTCAAATCTGATTTCAGAAAAGCTCAACGTAAAGCCATTCAAGAATCAACTGAAAAATCTCTGCAAGAATTTGAAACTTCATTTGAATATAACATTAAAAGCTTCTGGAAGCTGATAAACAAACGAAAAGGCAAGAAAAACAGCAATTGTGCTCATCTCACCTACAACAACAATGACATATGGAAAGCTGATGAAATAGGTAATGTTTTGCTGACTTTTACGAAACGGTTCACTCCCCTCTGCAAAACTCAAACTTTGATGATGAATTTTACAAATCCACAAACTCGAAGGTCAAGGAATTACTCGAAACAGAGTCTTTCCAACATATCGACGTCCTGAAAGAACCAGTAACCTTGAATGAACTCAGGAGTATAATGAACATACTCAAAAAATCTAAAGCTCCTGTAGATGACGGTATTCAAAACGAACACATCATCTATGGTGGACAAACGTTAACAGTCTATCTGGTGGATCTTTTCACTGGAATGCTTAAGCTTGGTTTCATCCCAGACTCTTATAAATCAGGAATAATCATTCCTATTCACAAAGGCGGCAACAAACCCAAGAACGATCCTGGTAATTACCGCCCAATAACCCTACTTCCTGTTATCTATAAACTTTTTGAGAAATTCTTGCACACCAGACTACAATCCTGGATCGATCTTAAGAGCATCAACATCCCAAATCAGCAACAACAGGGATACCAAAGTGGAATAGGTTGCATGACAGCAGAGTTTAATCTAACAGAATCAATATGTCATAATTTGGAATTAGGAAGCAAGGTTTATACAGCATTTTTAGACAATAAAAGAGCCTTTGACACTGTTTGGCACAATGGCTTGTTTTTGAAACTGCATCAGCTTGGCATAAAAGGACAGTCTTGGAGAATCCTTCTCGATGCATATACCAGCCTCAAAAGCACAGTTCTTGTGAATGGCATCCAATCAAGATTCTTTCCCGTGCGTCAAGGTGTAAGACAAGGGGGGAGTGCTGTCAACTCTGCTTTATCTAATTTTTATTGATGAACTCCTTGACGAACTCGAGGCATCAAGATGTGGTGTGGATGTGACTGATCTTAAGCTTGGAAACCCAATATTAGCGGATGACATCACCCTTCTGGCTATCACACCAGATGCCCAGACACTCCTGGATATTATCTCCAGATATTCCCAGAGGTGGAGATATGAACTAAATCCCTCAAAATGCCAAATAATTGTATTTGGAACCAAACCAGGATACGACTCAACCTTCAAGTGGCATCTAACAGGTGATATTGTGTCTACCACTGCCTCTACCAAACACCTAGGAGTAGAACTGCAGAAAAACCTTAAGCATGAGCATGCTGTAAAGGAAGCATGTAGGAAAGCAAAATCATGCTTTCACGCTCTAATGGGCATTGGATTAAAACCCAAAGGTGTGAATCCTCTTATATCTGCAGATACTATCCGTAAGACAGTTCTCCCTTGCATGCTGTACGGATGTGAACTGTGGACACAACTCTCTCAGCAGGATATCAGACAGCTGTCCACAACATGGCATTATATGGCAAAATCCCTTCAAGGTTTTCAACTTAGGACAAGGACTGACATGAGTCTCAGTATGCTTAACTGGATTCCCATTACAGAAGAGATCTCAAAGCGTCAACTTATGTTTTGTCACAGACTCTGTTCACTTCCTCCTAACAATATATCTAAGAAGCTATTTCATAGACGACTCTACCAATATCTGCAAAACCCAAGCAAACAACAGTTAGGTTTCATACCACATAATAAATCTTCTCCAAAAGTATGATATACTGGACACTATGACCCAATACCTGACCATTAATGATCTACCTAACAAACACAAGTGGAAGAGAATCATTTCACAGAGAATCACCAGCAAATATAACACCGAGTGGGAAGAACGTACCAGCATTGACCCTGATTTTGCACGATTCAGAATGCTACATCATGTTCCTGGGCCAGCATCAGTCTGGATACGAGCTAAAGACAGAGCGTTTACACGTCAATATACTCATCTGGCCCAAGTGTGGGTTGCAGTTACACAACAAACGTTGATACGGTGTGATCTGTGCAACACTGAGTATACTGACCTTCTAAGACATGTGATCATATCCTGTAGTCACATGAAAGATGTTCACAACAACTTCTGGTCACTCATCACAGACAGTTTCCAAGTTGAAATGATAGTACCTCTAAGTAGCATTGATGACGAGACTCTATTGCAGCACCTTCTTGGACGACCGAATGATGCAATAACTGACTCTGATTGCAGTGACTCATTCTTCAATATTTGTGCTTCATTTGTAATGAGGATAATGGCCATCTACCAACAAGTGCTTTCAATACAAATCAATGAACAATAATAGCTTTTGACATACATGTCAAACAAACATGAACTCATTTCAACATGTTTTCAGTGAATTTTTACCTGTTTTCCCATTCCTAATCAAACCAACTCTTTAACTACTAACCTCTCCTTTTGAAAAATGTCAATGTCCATTTACTGTCCAAGTTTGAAGATATCTTCATAATAATCTCCTAATGGAGGAAATAAAGATGATGATGATGATGACATCCATATAGAGTTTCTGTGAAGAGATGGCGAAGCAGGAATCAAAGGCTTCATTTGTCGAGGTTTTATTTCAAGTCCTTTCAACCTAGGATGTTTGTTCAACATGGTTCGTTTATTGAATGTAGGTTAATGTTGATTTCACACCATGACATCTATCCTGATATCTGTCCTATGGTGTTTCTGATCATCTTGTAAGACTTAGTGTTTTGCAAATAGTTGTGTTTTAATCTGGTTAATCTGTTGTGTTATTTGAAAACACCATTGGTGTCTGAGGTAACATTGACATTACCATATAAACATATACCCGTTACATAGGGAAGATTACTTTCACAAGCATACATAGTGTACATTAGAAAGCTCGACCAAGGACAGATATACATTATAGTATGTAAATTTAGTTGTTTTCCCACATGATTCAGATAAGCTTTTGACGAAAACATAATCGAAAATATAATTTTCTTTGCATTTGTCCAAAAAAAATTCAATTCATCTGACTTCAATACATCAATAATTCTCTATTCCTTTTAATTTACGAAATACAGTTGTTCTCATGTTTGTAATATTTGTTCTATACCCTCAGCCAGAGGAGATGGAACTATAACGCATGTACAGTTAACTAACATGTTGATGCTGCATTGTTTATCAGGCTGTTCGAAAAGAAATCGTCAGTAATTTTGTTTGTTTCAGACACTTTCTAAATTTGTGTTTTATTTTGTTTATAACGGATGCACTAATCAGACAAATATACAGCCGTGATGGGAGTTGAATAAGTATTTATCAATCAAAGATTTTAACGTTTCACAATCCTAGCAACTTGAGAGAATTTCGATTAAACACAATTGTAAAAAATAACCACAATTATAATTACAATTTAAACTTAAAACTTTGGAATTTCAATGGGTGTCTATGGTTTTGTGTTTATAAATGATTTTAATATTGTATTAATCTTAAAAGAACCTCATAATAACGTCAACGCAAGTCAAATAATAAGCTTCAAGTTTAGAAACGTGCAATAACAATGACAACTTTCACATTTTCCTCTGTATTGTATGGCGCACGAATGCATTTCGCATTTTATCATAGTAGAATGCTTTAATTAGGTTTGCTAATTAAATTACATGTGCGGGTATAGCGACATTTTCAAATAAGAAAACAAAATGTAATGCCTGAAGATGTATTTCATAAACTTCCAGTTTAACGCCATAATGATACAATTATGTTTCCAATTCCCAAAACTGTTGATCGTTTCAACGTAAACTTTCCTTAATTATAACTTCTGTTTGACATTTAGACATTCTGGAATAAGTACATTAAATGTCAACAACTCGCTGTTCTGGATATTTTTTTTATATTGGAAGTAATTATTTGCTCAATTCTTCATCTCATCTAGTATCAATTTATCTGAATACACATGTCAGTAGCTCATTTGTACCATAGTATCGGTAGAAGGAATCGAGGGAAAATTAAAACTTTGCTGACACTTCACTCACATAAATTCCTAGTTGAGCAAGTGATCTGCACAAATTCATATCTGCATCTATAAGTCGAAATCAAATGACAGACTCTATAGTTTGTTTGGTTTGCTTTGCTTTGCTTTGCTGAAGTTGACTTCATAGTGATACTTATCTATTATATGTCTTTCATGATATTTTAATTGGAATATTGTCTGAACGTTGGTCAGCTTGCTTTAAACTCTTGTAGCCTTGTAAAACAAGTAGTTAGAATGACCATACCTTTACAGTTGTATCATGTCAGTCACTTGAACCCGAAAGATGCCTGTGAAGATTTGGAAAAGACAAAAGATATAACACAATGAATTTTCTAGAATTTAATTGTTTGTATAGGTAACTTTTGTTCACATTTTCAAACTATCGTAACTGGCTAATGAAATAATGAGTTATAAGGACAGGATGCGCAAAGCATATATTTCTTTCATTCACTGCCTCTTAACTTATCTGCATTTTCCTTGTTTGTTTACAAACATCAACAACAATAAAAACAACTTAAACACTGTCTATACTAGACCTGTCAATCTTTTGAGTCTACCCACTTCGCTTGTGCTGGCACGTTCACTTCGTGATCCATAATACCTCAGCCCTATCGCATCACTTTTTCCTTGTTATTGTCACACGAAGACGTAATTCGTATACTGAGAGAATCTTACCTTTTTCTTGAAAATATCTTCCATATTCTGTATCCTGGTATTGTTATGTTTATCATACCCTTCTTTTACTTTTACTTTTGTAAAAATGTCATGTTATTTTGACTTTTGCCGCGTGTTGGTATACGTGGGATTTGTCCAAGATGGCAGCCTTCTTGTTCGCTTTACACATTGCATAAAAAAACTTTTTAAGGTTTCGTATTCATAATTTTCATTATTTAGCTATGTTTTCTCTTCTAAATATGTATCATGCTATGATTTAATGCCTATGTCGATTTTTTGGAGTGCTTGGGGTTTCGTAGCCCCGCCCACTTTTGCTTGATCGATGAGTTGTGTCTTTACTGTCATTGTGCTGTCTCGCTTGTTAGAGTGCATAGTTTGTTACTGGCAGTGGTATAGTGGTTATTTTACAATGCTTCATTATTTATTTGCATTGTTTGAGATTGTGTATGTAAGTTACGCTCGGGTTTACTGTGTTTATTGATTCCTTATATCATTTATATTTGATTCAATATTGAAAACATGTTTTCCAAATTGTATGTATTTGGAAAATGGTAGATTTCTCTTCTTAATTATTATATTATTCATAATAATTTTCCCTTTCAATTTCGTGAAGTGGTTTTTCTCTGAATGAATTCTACTTGCGAAATTACGTTTATGCTCTTATTTTTACATTCTGTATGCAAATTTATATATCTTTTGTGATATGCAGTGTATACATTCTTATATATATATATCGTTTTTGTAAATATATTTATATTCATGATTGGTTTGATTGTGTTTACTGTGTGTTAACGTTTTCCTTAACTTTTTACAGTTGCACCATGAATGCTGCCAAGAGGTGTGAGGGATGCAACAAGTTCATGTTTGCTACGGACCCCCATCCTTGCTGCCCTCGCTGTTTTGGTTCTGATTGTCAGATGGAAACGTTGTGACTTCTGCGGCCCGCTGAACGACACCTCGTTTCAAGCCTATGTTTCAGCCAGGGAGAAGAGTCTGCTGAAGGCTTCGTCGAAGGGGTCCACTGTTTCAACTCCTTTATCGACGTCGACGGATCTAGCATCGGACCTGGCCAAGTTCAAGAAGATGGCGGAGACGATTATGCCTCCAGGATCATGCAGCTCCTGGAAATCATCGGCGATGTCTCCCAGGATGGTCAAAGGGTCACCCCTCGGTCAGGGCGAGACATAGTCTCCCACATAACTGACACGGGAGGGGCTGAAGAGAAGACAGAAGATGTCATTTCTATATTGGCTCCGTCGGTCATCGAGTCCGCCAAACAAACACCGGCTTCCAGTGATCCTCGCCAAGAAGGTCCACAGGCTGAAGACCGGGAACAGGCAGCCCAAGGGGAAGGCCTCCGCTTCGAATTCAGCGGTGGCCCCTTTGACGAGAACCATAATGACATCAGCAGAGCTTCCCAGAAATCTACGCCAGCGGCCACTTACTCTCTTCCTCCACCGTACTCTACAGCTCAACTGGCTACTCAGCTGTCGGAGAGGGTTGGTCAGCTGGGTTTCGACAAGCAGCCATCAATGCAAAGTTCACTAAGCCAGAAGAGACCCCCTTAGATGACAACTTCCACTACCTTATGGCCAAGGGCACCCCTTCAGAACAGATCCGGGTCAGCAATTCTCGGCTCAAGGATGTGGAGACTTCGATCCATATGGGGATGCAGATGTCAACTACATCCACTGATTCGCGGCCACAGCGGCTAGGCTTCTCCCTTCTATTCCTGAAGATGCGGACCCCCAAGGGATCGACATCTATTCCCTTCTCAGCTTTATCTACTGCCTTCACCTTCTTCGATTCGCTGGGAGATGCTGTACTGAATCTTGATCGGCATCTCTTGTGGATGGAGGCACAGCTCACTCTGCTCCATCGCTCAGCTTATGTCAAACAACTGCCTCAGTCCACGGAAGTAAAGACCAAAGATAAGCTCTATTCGGCGCCTTTGTTTTCGGGAACGTTATTCGGAGATGCAGTTGGTGAAGCTCTGGTCCAGAGGGACAAGGAATTTGAGAGAAAGAGGAACGAGGACCTACATAACCTTGCCTTGTCAGTCTCTCCTCGCAGAACTCGTCAATCACCGAAAACAAGCCCCCTACTCCATCCTGGAAACAGTTTGGTGGTAGATACCAGAACCAGAGCACGACGCCCAAGAGCAAACAGGACAGGCAATACCAGAAGCCCAGGACTCCTGGCAAAGGTGCCGGACGAGGCCGTGGCAGAGGCCAACACCGGTTTTGACGAGCCTCTTCCGAACTCTCATCAGATAACGACTCTTGCCTGCCCCCCGACTTTTCCCTTGAAAGTAATCCCTGGTTTGCCGACAACTGGCCAATTGTTTCAAACGACCCTTGGATCTTGTCAGTAGTGAGTCAAGGTTACCGGCTAGTTTTCGATGTCCTTCCTCCACCTATCGTATGCCCATTAGGACCTCTGTTCTTCCTGTCCGGTTCTCCTCTGGTGGCAGCAGAGGAGGCAATACAGAAGTTGCTAGTGAAGGAAGCAGTCTTGGAGTTGGACCCGTAGAAAGCTTTCAGGGGGTTTTAATCGCCCATATTCCTGGTGGCCAAGAAGGACATGGACGAATTTCGCATGATTATCGACCTGAAGAACGTGAACCGGAATTTCCTGTGCAGACCTCCTCATTTTCGGATGGAGATGATAGCAACGCTGAAACTGGCTCTAAAACCAGGGGACTGGATGGTCTCATTAGACCTCAGAGATGCATATCTCCAAGTCCCCATTCATCAAGCGTCATAGAAATATCTTTGATTCGATGTCAACGGCAGGTTGTTTCAGTTCAGGGTTCTTCCGTTCAGCATATCGATAGCTCGGTGGCTATTAACCAGAATCACTGCTCCGGTGCTGAGTTTTCTCAACTCCAGATCCATCAGGATTCACGGGTAATTGGACAATTTTCTTCTGCCTGACAGTCTTCATCACTGCCTTGAGTCCAACAGAGATTTTGCCGTTTTTACCTTGGAACATCTAGGTTTCATAGTGCACTCGGAGAAGTCCGACTTCATCCCGTTCCAGAGAGTGAAGTACATAGGAGCCATCTTCAACACAGAGATCTCGAAGGTTCTACCTCCAGAGGACAGAGTAGAGGACGCATGTCCCAGTCTCCTCAGACCACTGGATGTCCCTGTTGGGCAGGCTCAAGAGCATGCAGGACTTAACCAACAGGGGGAGACTGAGACTCCGTCACTTTCAGTGTTGGATCAACTCCGTGAGATCGCTCGAGCTTTCGACCCTTATGCTGTCCTACACAAGAGATCCTGTGCATGCTTCATTGGTGGCTTCAAGACCAGAACGTTCTGCAGGGAGTTCAGTTGCTCCCCTTCAATCAGGACATTCCACTTGTGGACGGACGCGTCAAACGTGGGTTTGGGTGTACACTTCAAGGATCAGATGGTTCAGGGAGCTTGGTCTCTAGACGAAGTCCATCTTCACATCAATCAGCTGGAGATGTTGGCCATTCTGAAAGCAATTTCAACTAGTAGGCAAAAAACTGATGATAAACTCAGACGTGCAACGTGCAAATAGTCAACATGTTTTTGGATTGATAGCTTATCCATGACTTTAAAGTAGTGAAGTGTCTGAATGATGGATGCCAAGTTGAAATTCATTGTTTAGCAGCCTGGCCAGGTCTAGAAAGCAAATAGATAACAGTGAATTTCACATGCAGTTATGCAGACACTCAAGCCTCTGGACAATAAATGAGTAAAATTGGACTTAATAATGCCATAGTGGATGATACATCGACAATCATGATGAATTTACAAACATTTGAAATTGGATTATATATTCAATCAGACTTTTATTGCTCTCGTCTTTTACACATTATTTCAATAGATGCGTATATAAACTGTAATAGGACCTTTGGTACAATGAGTGGATGAGAACAAACGGTATAGACCAGCTAAATCAAATAAAGACATGTGGTTTTCTCAAGTTTAAAAAGTCCTTGCTTTATCATATTCTCTTTGACTGACTAAAAAACAACATCCCCACCGCAAATCATGACTTCAAAATCTTATGATAGTGTCGAGGTCATCACTTCATTTAAAGAATAACATTTGTGTACGATATGAAATGATTATAGTATTTTTAAATATCAAGCTGACAAGTCGAAGACTTCAAGGTATTGCTGTGTCCTTGATAATAATGTCAAAATCTACTTAACTATGGGTCTACACCGGGATAACTGTGCTTAAAATATGAACAGAGTCCAAGAAACAACCTCCTCAATACCTGATGAGCATCGTCATGGTTAAAGGTGCATCCATTGTGTTTCATAAAAGTTTATAAGGCTTTAATACGTTCCAACTCACCATATGTGATGTTTACAGTGCAAATAAATTCACATAAATTCATCCCGATTCACAAAATATATCAGAATTACTAGTTTTCCAATTAAAAAAGAGTAACATCATTATGCATGTGCAAAAACCGAAACTACACGTCCCATTTACATTCACAGTAGTTGTCTGACCTATTTAACTTGATCAAACCAAATTTATCAGATTGTCTGTTATAAATAAGATTCAAAATTACGATTGACTCATTGGCGCGCGCCACAAGCGGTACATTAACCGGTTTTGGATCAGAAATCACTACTTTTACCGTCATTTCGTCAATGTACTAAGTCAACTAACATCGGCAACAGTCAGTCCTTCCCGATAAAATAACACAATTTATAATTGTGTAGCATATGTGACGCCAACAACACAATGGATGTACCTTTAACATCCTATAAGGATTTCGAGTGCTTTGTTTAATGAATCTGACCAGTTTTCTTAAAATTATATTTCCTCCACCCTTCTGGTTTCTCAAGTCACTCCTCTCTACTGAATTCCCTGCCTGCTCAAGGCTCCCAAATATGCTTTACCATAGCTGCCTCTATGACTCGTTTCCCCAATAATCTTCCATCCACCCTAGGTTTTCCTACCATTCATCACTTATTGATCCCCTCTATCAATTGTCTCTTTATCCACCCTCCCGGTTAACCAACAATCAATGATGATCCCCTTATTCCTGAAAAACACATGTTGTTTATTTTTGGTCATTGTTGATCTAAACGTGTCAATCCACAAGTTTAAATATATACAGAGGTTGTGCATTGTTGCGATATGCTTCATAATGGTAGCAGGATCTGTCTGACTTTGGAATTGACTTCACATTCATTGTATGGAGAAGATCAATATTCATTATACGTCTAATGATTTATTCTTACAATGTATGTACAAGGTTTTCTTTTTAAACTATGCCCTTGGTTTATCTAGAATGTCATTGCATCAGAACATGCAAATGTGCCTCGGGTGCATGCACATTTTTTTGTTTAGGGAAACTAGTTGTCTCTTTAATATGACTACTCAATTACAAAAAAACAGTCAATTTCATTAGAAAATTGGATGTTTTCCTTAAATGCTTCGAGGAGAATGATAAATTGAATTTTTTTTTAAATTGATTTGATATCTCATAGTTAACAGTTACCAAGTGACCAATCTTTTCAAAAATGCAGTTTTCACCCCCGGGTTAAAAACGCAAGGGGGTTATTGTCTGGGTGCAGCCTGTCTGTTTCAGAGTTATTACCTTTGACGTAGAGGGCTCAGCTTTCAGATTTCAGCCTGACAGTACCTGTTGTTATGAAATCAACTCCCATCATAGCGTTGAATCAATCTTTCTCAAACTTTACACATGCCTTGGATAAACATCAGTTATACACATTCGCTTTTTTGGGACAGATCGGATTAATTTGACTTGACTTTGAGCAATCGGCTTTCTGGTTTCTGGGAAAAAGTCTTTGATAATAAAGTTGTTCACATAGCAGCGGTAATGAAATGAATTCAATTAAAAACCATATATGACATTTCGTTTATTCATTTATTTTTTTAGACAAAGTAAAACTCATGTCCTGTTTGTACTGTCGAGGCGTGTCAGATCTTCCCCAAGGACAACATACAACGCAAAGGCATATGATGAAACACTTAAAATGTCAAAAGAAAGGGAACATTTTTAGACTTTCTGAAGAAGAACAATATATTAAATGTGATAAAACTTGAAAATGTTTGTTTTTGTTGTAAACAAAATTGTCGTAATAATTGAAGAACATAAATATGTATGTATGTATGTATGTATGTATGTATGTATGTATGTATGTATGTATGTATGTATGTATTATAACGTTATAAATAAACACATACATAGAATACTCATTATGTCTTACAATATCATCAATGTGGTGTTATAATGCTTCATAAATTGGTATTTCAGACATGCATGCCAGTTCGATAGTGAAGAGGTGTACAACTTCCTGTACTTCTTCAGCCACTGATCGATCATGATCTTGAAACAAGGTCCAACAACCAGTTTGACATTCAGTAACCCTCTGATAGATGCAGCTACATATCACTTTAAAAATCATTTATTGATATATTTTGGCAAATATATTTATTTCATAAGAACATTGGAGGCCAGTGTTCCATGTCCTCCATGTCCTTTTCGTTGATTCGGGGGTTTCAATCTACATATTTCAATTTCAATACTAAATCAAAAGCTAGCTTTACAAAGAACATTCCAATGAGAAAGTATTCCAAAGCAAAGCCATAAGAGCATTTGTCGTAATTACCCCATCAAAAGGTTGGGGCATGTGTTTGTTTAATGAAATAGAATGATCATTCTTCATGAAGAGGTTAGCTTGACTTTAACAGCGAGCATCAGTGATGACATAGCTTATATCACGGATAGGAACTATATGAAATATTTCTGGATCACAACTACGTTATGGTGAACAGGCACGGCATTTCAGATTATTATGCTTACGCCTTCATCCTTTCCTTTCTCATACAAGAACTTTGAAATGGCATTCAAAGACTTTATGTTCCTACCTCTCCTGTTCATATTGGTTTCTCCAATATATCAAATAAAATTGTTCTCGTATTCACTTCAACTGGCTAACAAGCAGACCAATAGATAATATTGAATTTTTTTAAATGTAAAAAGTTGTATTTTTACGTTGGTATGATGCATATTCAGTACAAGGTAAAAGAAACTAGAACATACTAAAGTTCATAAGTAACATGGCAAATAAACGCAAAATATTGTTTTACATCAAAGACGTTCAAAAAAAGGTACATGTGACATGTAACTTTTAATCCTAATGAGAGATGGGACCCAGAAATCGCACTCACTTATGGTAACATTTTACCACAACAATTTATTCTTGTGAATAAATCTCAAAATATTGGGATTGCATTGTTTTGGGCATGGGCTTATCCGTAGAAGTGGGAAGTGCTTAAAATTACCGAAATGCCCTTTAAACAGTCATTTTACGCCATGCCGCATAACGTTGCCGTCACCTATATTCGCGGTAAATATGATACTATGTGTGTTGATTGAAACATATTTTATTCATTCAAGAAATGGATTGGGCACACGTTATCCAACTTAGAAAGGTCCTCTCCAGATAATGACATGATTCTTCTCACATCAATATGCAACAAGAGACGGTCAGGCAGGATATGTACAAAAGAAGAAAACGTTTAGTTTGAGAAATGTAAATACATGTATGTACAAATTTGAAAACATTCTGAATTTCACAAATAGAGAGACTCGTATTGTCATGCAAAAATAATGCTTATATTAATTAAAGGTCTGTTTCTGACAATATTATCTAATGAAATAAACATATTTTGTCTTTGAGTAATAATACAAAGGACATTCAAGGAAGTAATGAAATACATTTTCACAGTTGTGGCCACATTGACAACGTGCATTATTTATTACACTTATTTCAAATAAATCATAATTAAGTGAGCTCTTCATATATCTTAGTCTTGTGTGTACGATATTTAGTTTTCTAATTCCGTAAGAAAAGTATACAGGTGCACATTTTACTTTGACTTGAATATTGGATTTAAATGAGGCAACATAATCACTGTTTCTTATTGCTTAGGGAATGTTGTTCCATAATTTAACTGATGATGGAATACAAGATTATGTTGAGTACTTGAGTTGTGTATAAGGTTGGCTATAATTCTTAATCCATATCGTGTCATGTTGCCCACTAAAGGCGGGAGTAAATCCTGAAGAAAACTGGCGTAAGGCCTTTCTGTATTTTATGAAATAAGGTTAATTTACATCTACGAACGAACACATGAAGATCATCAAACAGGGTGTTTGTCTATTATGGAACATAAATATCCAATATGGTGTCAAAAATGGCCACCGACACCTACAAATCATTGACAATCACTAAAATGTGATGATCTATATGTTTCTTCTAACGTTTTGGGGGGCAAGGAACACATAAGGACCATTTAAACTGAAATTGGGCCATTATATTACAAGTTAATTTAATTTTTAGCTCATCAGACCTGAAAGGCCCGATGGCCTTATGGCATGGCATAGCGTCCGGCGTCTGTCGATCCGTCCATCCGTCCGTCCATAAACTTTTTGCATTTTCGACTTCTTCTCCAGAACCAATGACTCTAGAGAGCTGAAATTTTGTGCAGACTCCTTGGCCAATGGGGATTCTAAATTGTAGATTTCGTGACCCCGTGACCCCAAATGGGGTCACAGGGGTCACATCCTTAAAAACCTATTTTCATCTTCTTCTCCAGTTCCAAAAGGTCTAGAGAGCTGAAAAGTTGTGTGCAGACTCCTTGGCCAATGGGGATTCTAAATTATAGATTTCGTGACCCACAGGGGTCACAGGGGTCACATGTTTTAAAACCTATTTTCATCTTCTTCTCCAGAGAGCTGAAACGTTGTGTGCAGACTCCTCTGCCAATGGGGATTTTCAATTGTAGATTTTGACCTGTGACCCAAATCTTGGTCACGGGTCATGACCCAAAATCCTATTTTCATCTTCTTCTCCAGTTTATATTTAAAGTTCTAGAAAGGTGAAATGTTGTGTAGAGATTCTTTGCTCAAAGGTGATTCTTAATTGTAGGATTGGTGACCCTGTGACTCCAAATGTGGGTCACATGGGTCATGATCTAAACCCAATATTATTTTGCTTGTTAACAATGTATTACTTGAGATAACTTAGATATTCAACCTTAGATAATAAATCAATAAAATCCTGATGAGCTACAGAGCCCATGGCTCTATTTTTTCCACTATGACGTTACTATTTGATCTACATTTCAGACTAATTTAATGAAATGTTGGTCTAGATCTATCTCCTTGTTTTGGGGAACAAGAAACACATTCTAACCATTTGCAACTGTTAATGCCTGCAAATGCATTTCCTGAGCACACAGGTTGTACTTTGCACCCCCGTTTGAAGTTCTCGGCACGACCTGGACACCTTTGGAGCATCAACCCATAGTGGACACCAATGTTCTTCCTTTTGGTACCATCCATTTGCAAATATACATTCTTTGTGTCCCTATTTGTGTGTCTATGTTGGTGAAAACAAATGCTTGAGTTTCGTGTGCTCTCCTTGGCACAATAAGTCATGTTTAACAACATTCACTCTGGTAAGTGATGTGGTTTGGTCATACATGATACACAAAAATCGTTCTATGTGAGCCAACTCCATCTCTGTGAATCGGCTGGTAGGGAATCCTGATTTGGGAAATAAAAGCTATTGTTACCTGTGGATAGGATAACTTTATAGTTTTTATGTTTTCTTTCCTGGAAGTTGTGTCCTATAACTCTTGATGAATGGCATTCACACTGTATAATGTATAGTTCTTGGCTTTACCAATGGACAACCAATGTTTTATCTTTGGTTGATTTGTTTCAGCTCAGATATTACCCAAAGAAGAACCATGAACACAGCTGTTTCCACTTTGCTAACAATAATGCGTCTTGTATATGGAGAACCAGTCTAGTGTTAGCATTTTTTAAATCTCACTAAATTGTTGATTCATGGTCATTGGCAAACACAAAAGTGCTTGTTTTGACATATGTTAGTACTTCAAAAAGTTCTTGTTTGTTGTTTGAGTCTTTGAGAAACATAGTGAAATTCTGTGGTAGTTTGTTTTGTTTGGACACATTGCATCTTGATCCTTTGTCTCTGGCTGGAGACTTGAGACTTCTTTCTTGCAGTGGTTCCATACAATATCTATCCTTGAACAGTCAGTTAGTTGCCTTGTTACCCAGGTTATAAATGTGAGATCACTGTAATCTATGGTGGTGATTTTCGAAATATTAAATTGTGTCAAATCAGTTTGTCGGAATTGGCATGCATGAACATTTGAGCGAATAGGCTGTTATTATCTTTGAGATTAATGAATTGTTACTTTTCCTTGGTCTTGAAAAGTAGTGCATGCTCTTGGACCTGCTTTGGTGTGGTAAGAAAGTGGTAAGTTCGTGGAAACGACACTAGACGAGGTACATTATTTGAAGTCTTACAAAACAGTAATATGTTTCAAATGGATTGTATCAGAATGTAATGACCTACATGTATAGATTACCCAGAATTTCAATTTATACTGTATAGATACCCAACAGAATTACCGACATGACCGATTACATCTGGCAGTTAGGTTTTTTTCTTTGGCCCATGGCAGTGTTTTTTTTCTTGTAATGTGTGACCGTAAGTTGTGCTATTGTTAAAACAAATGAACAAGATTTACATGAAGATTGTTAACTTATTTGTATATAGTACAGTTCCAAGCAGTGAAAGAGGCGTCTTCATTTACATACAGTCAATACATTTTTGTAAGGCTTTATTTTGCTAAATGAATGGAAAATATCATCTTGGGTAAGGCACCACACACCTAATTGACGATGTCGTCATTGTTGTAAATAATCGATTTCGGTATTTTAATATACACTTCCTTTTCCGAACAAATCAAGTATGTCAAGTCCTTTTGAGCAGGAGAGGATAACACTCACAACTGAACGCTCTGAAACTCATTCTATGGACAAAGATGGTTGTGCATTAGGTTATAGAGGATAGCTGAAGGTCATGGATTCATAATGATTAAACAGCTCAGTTATATAAACATCTAGTTCATCAAATTTGAGTGAATGTCAATGATTTGTGGTCATTTCTAGGTGTCGGTGGCCATTTGTGACACCATATTGGATATTTATGTTCGATAATAGACAAACACCTTTTGTTTGTTCAGTCAAACCTGGCGTAATTCCCCGACGGTATGTATTATTATTAATGCTGATATCTCTTTAAATCATTTGATGACCCCCAAATTGTAAACTTGCTACTTTGGAAAATTAAACAAACTCTTAAATATTTAATTTCATGGTCCCATCTCTCATTAAGGACAGTCTCATCACTTACCAATCAAAAGTTATGGCTAGTGTTAAAGTGTTTGGAGAAAGATTCCTACGTCAAGATAAACACAAACAAACACGTAAGACCTCATTGCGAAGTTCTCAACACAAGGGATGCACATACGCGTATCAAGTGTCATAGGGCTTTTGACCAATCCAATGTTATGGGCAAGACAGACGGACAGGTAAATAACAAAAAACTGTCGAATCCCTTGTTCTGGAATTTTAAAACATTTGGATTGATCTTTGAAAACAAAATGTATTCATAATTATACTTAAGCAATGACCAGTCAGCTTCTAGTGGTAATTAGTGTTATTCCTCATTAGTTCATTTATCCCTATTAGTGTTATTCCATCCCCAGAAATGTTAATTTAGCTCAAATATATAACTACGGTTAATTTGTGGAAAAATGCCTGCCAAATCGAATTGAAATAACTCAGCATATCAGCATTTCTTTTGTTCTTTCATCCACTTGAGGAAAGGATGATGATGACATTTTGATTAAAACACGTTTTTCAAATCTAAATCCTCAACGTTTTTTTGTATTCATTCCGGAAAGACGGTTAATAACAAAATTTAAAAGAAATGTTAATTTAGCTAAAATATAAAACTGATAACGGATAAATGGCTCCTAAATCGAATTGAAAGATCTCTTATCATCTCCCGACTGCTATCTGTTAGTAGTTTGTTTTATTATTTTCATTATCTGATAGGAAAGTGTAAGGATGGAATAGGAATGTTATTGCAGTGCTGTTTTATACAATCTAATTAAAGAGATAATGTTTTATTGTTTTTCTTGCACTGAAATTTAATGAACGCTTCAGCCAAAGTGCTGAATAACCAAATATGCTGATAATGAAATGAACATGTAAAAATAATTTTATTTTATTTTCATATTCATACCATATTGCAAAATACGTTAAGCACATCACATTTGAAAAAATATATTTTCAAAAGCTTGAAGGACATTTGACAAAATCTTGAAGCATGATTTTGAAAATGTTCAATTTCGCAAAAGATTCTAAGCAATCAGGTTATTAGCCAACGCTTCTTAAGCATTCGTTTTGTCATCAGGGGAGTTCATCTTTCTGGCATGTTAGTTTCATGGTGCATGCATTTGTGTCCTCATCCTGCCCTTCGTATAACTATCAAGATGCCATTTTTGTGATTTTATCATCATCGTATTTGCCTTCGTTGGTCCATTGGGACCATAGGAGGAGATCACATGTGAAGGCCATACGAAAGTAGCAAGAAGATGACCTAAGTCACGAATGCGTTCAGAACTCATGATTCTTGTGAGAATGCACATGATGATTTTATGATGTCGTATTGACTAAGTGACATTTACTACATCAAAAGCTTTATATCAAAATGAGCCCTGTAATGATATATAGATTACATATTATAACCTCTGTAGTGTATGTCACAATACCTCTATATATCACAATGAGTATGCAATATACTGTGCCTTATATTTTCCACTGAGATATACATGAATCTGAATATTGTGCCTGTACGAACCATAGACTCATTGCATTTATATAAGCATGCATGGAATGTATTCATATAAATATTGTTTATAAATCATGTATTGAATATACATATTTTGAAAGTATTGAATATATTCTTACTGTAGTTCCTAACTAACGATGGTTATACCCAAATATCACGAGGATTGTATGAAGTCGCTTTGCCTTCTTATTACAAATTGGAAGCAAAGTGTTTCCTAATTGCACGATGGTACTGATAGACAGATACAAATAATACGTTAATGACAAGAAGTAACATGTTAAATGTAGTATTTTAAAATAAAAATAATTTTAATAATTCCTAAAAATTGAATTTGATGGAACACCTTGCACCCCCAATTTTCTTTTTCTGGTTCCACATGTAAAAAAAAATGTTCAATCATCCATCTTACATAATGGCGTATCAATTTTAGTCGTATTTTTAAAAAAACAAAGTACCTGACAGAAACTGAGAATCCAACCATCGCAGTAACAGTGATGCTCTTGTCATCTACCTCAACTTCACATACTCGTCCCATACTCGAGGAACTCTTAATACATATTGTCTCTATCATGCTGTCATGTGATGGTATTTGTATAGACTTCATAACATTAGGCGAATGCAACAATCGAACACAACAATGCAAAGCATTCGTAATGTAGTCATGTGTTACATCATTGACATTGTATTGACTTCTGACTGGATTGTACCTGATCCAGATTCTGATTGTTGAACGAATAAGCTGTTAACGTTCCTGAGTACAGCACATTCATCACGTTGACTGATTTCGCAAGCATACTCAGTCAATTTCGACTTACTAACATTTTGCAACAATAACAACCCATTTTCATTTTCAAGGACATGTTTCTTTCAAAGTCAGTGAATACGTCTATCAAATATCTTCTCTAAAGAACATTGGATATTCCTAAACATGAATCCTTATTTAAAAGTATACAATATACATGTATCTATGTACAAAATAATTACTGAAAAGGTTGGGTTTTTTTTCTTAATCTAAAAAGTAAAATAAGCCTGATCTCTTTGTGTAGCAAATAGGATATGACCAATATCTGTAAAAATGAGCGTTCTACCATAACTTTGCAAAATAGTCGTTTCTGATTGGCTACTGTGAAAAATCTGAAACAGTGCTCTGTTTACTTTTCTTTTTCGCAAGAATACATTTGTTGGCAGGCAACGATAGGGAATGCATTAATTCTCTGAATACTTGCATGCTCGAACATTTGTTTGTATGAGCTGTTGTTTTAAAGAAAATGACATAAATCAATAATTTTGAAAATATATCTGAAACCAATCAAAATGAAACCAGAAACAACGAAAGTTAACAATGCAGTTCGAAAATCTGTCATTCAACAACTTGGCATTTCAGAAACGTTCAGGAATAAACTCAATTCAAATCACAAAAGGTATAAAATCGAACAGTATATCACCCGGAAACTTTCGGAGGTATAATAAACTTAGCTTAAACTTTATTTCCAAAATTGACGCAATAAATAACTGTCCATTTCGAAAATACTGCAGAAATTATCCTGAACGCTGACGCCCGTTGCAAAACGTTATCGACTATAGAATAGAGTTACCTCCCTTTAATGCATTCGGAAACTTTCGCTGTTTTCAGACAGTTTATAACAAGCTAGAGATTACCATATCTTTGTAAATGAATTTCTGCACGGTGTCGAATGACAAATCACTACCGATTCAATGCGTCTGAATACATCCTCGGTTACCCATGGTTTTATATATGCTCCGTTCAATACAAACATCAATACTTCTTATTTTTACAGACAGATAATCAAGGGGAAATGTTCTTTAGCTGAGTGCAATTTATCTCTTTTAATTATTTTACAAACTTTTCTCAACTAGTTTAAATTATTTATTGGTTTTGAATATGTTAATTTATCTATTTTAATTTACTTATCAAGCAACCTATATTTTTAGTATTTGAAGCAGTGAAAAGTGTATTGTTGTGGGACAGAAATATATTTGTCCATGATTAATATGTCCATTAATTCTATATAAAGAATCAATTAAATTACTGAGTTCAAGTATGAAATGTAAATCATAAGCCTAGATCAGTTGTTTCACACTTTAAACAATATACATTCAACTTCTACATGCCAAAACATGAAAATAATTGTCATTCATGAATACATTGACATGCATATTGTTTTCAATAAATTAAATGTGTGTTTTATTAACTCATATGAAATGATAATTTATTTTATTTGGATACAAATTCCGATAATTAATGTTTTACAACAATATATATGTTTCCCCTAAACATACGTCTTTGCCGTGTCTATTTAACACTTTTGTTTGTTAGTCATTAATGTAACAAACTCATTGTAGTTGAAATATATATCAAATTATTTATTTAAAAGTTGAAAGAAAAGAAATGTTCATTCCATTAATGTGTTGTCAAGGAGAAACACAACACAATCCGGCCCGAAGTTGCAGAATTGGCTTCTTTATACACATATTTCAAGGATTAGTGTGTTTGAAAAGTCCAGAAACTGTACTAAGAGTGTGACATTTTTAGATGTTCAGTATATATTTATAAATAGAGCAATCTACACAAAAAGAGCTGCTAAAAATGAAAATAGTCTTTCAAATATTTGTTCTTTCTGTAAATCTGAACCAGAAAGTTTCCAATATGTGTTCATAAATGTAATCAAGTAAATGAATTTTTGGGGAATCGAAAGTTTCATGAACAATCGTCTTTTATCACCTAAAACTGGCTCCCTAAGTAGATTGTGCTTGTGTGAGATCATGCGATATTGACAAGCGATATCTACATTGTAGATTAGTTCTGCCCCAGAAAGGAATCCAAGTTGCGTTTCCATGGAAACGGGGAAAATAAATACCGAACTGTGACCAGTGTTACGACGGTCCAAAAGCTGAGACAGGAATTTTGTGGACCCAAATCAAAGCAGTCAAATATATAATCGAATGTGAACAAATGTCCCGACCAACTGTTTTTTTTACAAAAGACGCAAATGTTTCTTTATACCCAATTGATACAGACTATCCTACTTATGAAGGTATTAAACATGTAGTTTTATAGTATGCCAACTCATTATACATGTATAGCTATCATTATACCCGAGTGTAAACTGTGCAATCCTGTATACCCTTTTACAATAAAATGCAAAAAAAAATCTCAACACCCTTCTGGGTCACACAAAAATGTACGATATAATACTTGATTCACACATTTTGATAAACTAACTTAAATGGGAAAGCGTCACTGATTAAAAATACAACTGCGTGTATAGCAAGAAAGGATTTACTCCAACTATCTTGTATATTTAAAAAACAAAACAAAGCCTACATTACAATAGTATAATATCACAAAATACATATGTATTAATCTTGACCAGGAAGCATATTTCTTAAAAGTGTGTTATTAAGAACTGAATACTAAATGAATAGACAATTTGCAACTTTTCTCTAAATGTGTTCAATTATTTATGTTGATTCTGCTTGCATTTTGCTTGCAAAATTCCTGGTTAGTCCCTGACAAACATTATAGTGACCAGTAATGCTGCCTTTAAAATTATATATATATATATTCAAAAGTAAAAAAACACAGAGCCATTTTTTTCTCCAACATAATAAAAAAAAAAATTATGTTGCATTGGTATCATCAGGAGGAATGACAGTTGTTTTATATATATATATATATATATATATATATATAGTTACTTTACTCTGTCCATATGATCAATCTAAATATATGTATTATTAGTATGCCTGATTGAAACGAGAGCAATATAAAATATAGTCACAAGTGACGATAAAAGGATTCAGCGCATAAATGAACTAAATGTAATGAATGAAGCCATCCTTCTGATGTAATTGCGAAGCTTTTAAAAAAAGTTGCATGTCTCTAGCTTGTCTGTAGGATTATTGAGACCCAAATTTCAATGATGAAAACTGCATATTTCAGATTCCTGGAGAAAAGCCCAACTTGTGACGTATCTATCAACTTTTATATGATAGTGATCTGAACTTAAATTGTTAAGCAAATATCCTGGAATAAATTGCAATAAATAACATTGACATTGATTTATATTTGACAGAGTTATGTCCCTTTGACCATAGTGCCAAAAAAACGATCATTAAATAAAAGACCATATTCAAGGGCAGATAATTCAAGTTCTAGGACAAAATTCAAAATTTTGGCTCGCCACTATCTTAACAATTTATTCAGATTTAAAATGAGCTATCACACATGTATGTATGTATTGCCGTTAGTGAGAAAAAGATTTTCTAAGATGCACACCCTCAAAATCATGAAATTTCAGTACATTTTCAGTTTTTATGAAATTGTGACAAAGAATGACTGTTCGCGAGCGATTTTATGTTTCATATATAACGACCATAGTATTGTCTTACTATCCTGAAAAATTCATGAAATTCGACGGGAAGGTTTTTGAATTATTTTCCTTTGAAGTTTGCCCATTTTTCAAAATCGACCAACTGTGAGTGCTCACTGTTCAAAAAGTATTGGGAGTACACTTTTGAAAAAACACACCATGCATTCACCAATGCCTCAAATACATACATATTTAAGTTTCAGCGTCGTGTTGCAAGTATCTTCCAAGAAGAAGATTGTCAAAGATGCACGGGGTCGGGAAATTTTACAGAAACGCTAAAAACAATATGGCGCCGAAACCACGTGATCTACGATTTCACTGTGATTTTCTTTTTGCTCGCATTGACAATGCGCATCTTTTAGAAAAAGTTGCAAATCTCTAGCTGCATTTTGAAGAATTTGCCCATGTTAAACATCGAAATTGGGCCCAAAAGCTTCGGCATGAAACTACGCAGTAAGGGCGATCATGTTGCAAAGTTTGGTAGTATTAGCTTCATTCCTTCTGGTAGAAGTCGTCTTCACAAATCCGTTGAATAATAATAATAAAACACGCCAATAACAATAAGGATTCATCACTTTAGTGCTGAATCCTTAATTATGTTCCATTTCTATTTGAATAAGATATTCCTGCTTGCTTTGTTTCAAAATCAGAAAATGAATTTCAGCACAGATAAGAGGTAATAATTACACAGTGTGACATTTAATATGTGCCCGACCATTGGGCTGGTGTAACACAGTAAGGTTTACTTTTTGCCAGCTCGCAACAGAAATAACCGCGTCTCGGGCGTTCGGGCGGGCAGTTGTTTCCTCCACAGTAAAATGCGATGGTGTCCTTTAATGTTTTAGTCAATGTGCTTTTGTCAACAGTATGCTAATAATGGGAAAACTAGCATGCAACTTTAAAATGTGTGTTATAGTAGATGCTGGGAGATGCTTGCGAAGGGAGAAGTTATTGTTGAACATTGTGTTTATCAGATCGGGATTATTCCTTCCTTTCCGCTAATTTCCGTAATATTCCAAATATGGTCAATGCGAAATCGTGTAGAGATGTAATTTGAAACATTGCATTCGTAACTATGCAAGTCATGTAAGTCTCGAAATGATAAAGTAGGTTTTACAAAGCTGACTTTGCTACTCTTCATTTTCCATTTTTCATTTGTCAAACGTAATATGTAAAGTTACAAAATGTGTGTATTATTTAGATTTAACAATTAAAAATGACAAGTTGACTTTTCGACTTTGACGATTTCTAGAATAACATTTCAACTTTGTAAAGTTGAGAATGGGAAGTTACGATTGACAGGATTAAAATGTTAGTTTTACATGGTTGGACTTGTCTTTTCGAGACTTGTATGGTTGAGAACAACATGTTACACTTTACAAGTTACAAATCAACATGTCTTCACTTCTGGCACAAATCCCCTTCCATAGAATTTGGTCACCATCAGGGGCAACTTAAGGAGAGATGGGACCCAGAAATCGAACTCGCTTACAGCAACAATTTGCGACAACAATTTACTGTTGTGAATAGGTCTCAAAATACATGGATTATGTTGTTTTGTGTAAAGGCTTATCTAAACACCAACGGGGAGCGCTTAAATGTGCCGTAACGGCTTTATAACGGTCATTTTACGACATGCCGTATAACGTTACCGTCATCTATATTCGAGGTAAATATGTTACCAAGTGTGTTATTCGAATTACATGCGTATCTCAAGTTAGTGTCGAATTTAAATAGCTTGATATAATCAACTGATAGTTATTCTTTCACCGTACACTCTTAGATTGATAATATATTCAATAATGATTACACAGTAGGCCGTCAAAGTTACACTTGAAATCATTAAAACTGCCGTGCTTTTTACGTTTATGTAGGTAATTTTAAAAATAACGTTAAAGTGATGAAAAACGTTTAGTGACCCCCTATTATAATTTCTGTATTCGTTTGTTCAGTTAACTGCGCACATCACATTAAAGTTTTAGCAATATCTAAAATATGTGTGTAAGTGACAAATCCTGTTGAATATGCGAAACACAATAATGAAAATGCCGTTTTTAGTTAAAAGGTGCTTAATTTAATTTTGTTTCTCTTTCCAGCATCATTAATTTTCAAATTATAGATTTGTTATACATCCCCGAATGTGATTGAAATGTATCTGAATGGATTCGGAGTTTATTTGTTGAAGGCAATACACCAAATCAGTCAAAAATGACGTAATTTGTAGACGGGTGTATTATTATTATCGCCGATAGCTCTTTAAATCGTTCGGTGACCCCCAAATTTTCTTACATTTTTGGATAAAAGACATAATTAATTAGCTATTTTGAAAAAAAAAACTAATTCCTAAATATTTGATTTCATCGTCCCATCTCTCCTTAATGGGAGCTCAATACATCCTGGACGTGCTTCAACCGGTCGTTGTTCCTCATTTCGATAACCATTCGATTGCTACACGACCACAGTACATGGACGACAACGCCCGGCCTCACCGATCACATGCCGTTGTCAATTACATGCGAGCCAACGCAGTGACAACTTCACCCTGGCCAGCAGTAAGCCCAGATCTAAACCATCTGGATCATGTGTGGGATATTCTAGGGCGGCGACTCCAGGCTCGGAACCCTCCAGTACAGAATTTACATGAGTTGGAGGCAACTCTGCACGCTTGATGTTATTGACACAAGAACAGATCCGACGTCTGACTTGAGGCAAGACACGTAGGGTGCAGTGTGTCATCCGGGTACGTGGCGGTCCTACCAGACACTGATCATTCTTATTGAACATGTACATGAGGGTCTACAAAGAACATTTAGAAGTGACAATACCAATGCAAATGTGTTTTGTTTCACTTGCAGCTCCATACTTTTGTGGCTTTTTTTTATGGTAAAAACAGTACCTGTGTAAACATGACGTCGTCGCTATTAAATAATAATAACAGCTACATATTGTTGCGTTTCTGTCTTGCCAGAAGGCTGTTGTATTTGAAGAAAAACAATAATCTCAGATTAATTTAGGTTCATAGCAGAGCTTACTTGTTTCTGACTTTCAGCGTTATGAAAATATCAAGGGGTGCTTAACTTTGTTCTTCGTGTATATGAATCAGAATTTTATAATGTTACTTGATGAAATGTAAATTAGTAATCAGCAACAATTCACGAACGATTTTTTCTACCTGGTTGTCAAACTTCATTTGCCTCTATGTGAATAAAATGTTACTCGAGCTAATTAATGTTTGCTCTTAGCAATTGTAAAACATGAAGACAGTAAAATGCACAAACGCCTCAAGCGTGTCCGGCTTATTTCGAAGCGAAGTCGATTGTCCTTGAAGAGATTAGTCATTACATGCATTTGGAATTTGTGATTTCTGTGTTGAAAAAGGTTAAATTTGCATGATGTTCTAGAGATAAGAGGTGATATCAGTCTGTTTTTTTTTTATCTATTTATCACTCTACTCACTTGAAATAACAGTGTTATGTTTTAACAGCTGCGCCACTCGTGAAAATAAACATTTCCACTTCACTTGTTGAGATATACATGTACATGGTATTCGAAGATAAATGTCAAATATCCTCTGTTCATCCTCTTAAGTATAGCTAACTGTTATACTTTTATCATAAATGTCAAATGTGAACATATACGAATACATCTATTGGTTCTGTAGCGCATCAGGCTTTAAATAATAATATAATATTAATTAATACTTATATGAAATATGATTCTAGTCGTTGTTGACTCTAATTGGGAAACTATTAAAAAACTGTAAAATGGAGAGAATTAATTCGACATTTCAAGCTAATTCCTGCAAAGCCACATTGAGGTGCAATTGAACTCGAGTGTTAACAAATGTCTAAACTTATCACTGCATCAAACATTAAAGTGATAATTGTCTTCAGTGGCAAGGCTCAATCAAGTTTAAAACTGCGGGGAGTAAGTTGATATGTGGAACAAGTAACAGCAGATTGTGAGTCTAATTAACTGCCCAAGGCCAGCATTCCAAACATGTACATATTATGTGAAGTAAATGTGTATTCGCAAAGTTATATCATTATATATATTTTATTAACACACACACAGATCAAGTCTGAGTAATACTTTATGTACAATCAAATGGTCTATGTACAAACACGTCTAAGATACCTTCTTCTACATTTTCTAAAATATTCTCATGACATATCATGTCTCCCCAAAAACAGAATTTACAAAATTAAATTTGAAAAGATCGGGGATCCATGCACATATGAAGAGTGCTGCCATGTTCGATACAGCACATATTCTGTTTCGAGATCCAAAATGACATATCTATATTCTGTCATAGAAAGATTGTTATCCCATGTCATTAGCTATTTACATGATTAGCAAAATCAAACGTGTTGCTTAAACAAACTCATGCCGATAAATTGTTTCATACAGACGAGTCACCAATGTCAATTTTATCAAAACAAATATCTTTTAAGAAAACGACTTTCCTTTAGCAAATAATGTCTAATATCAGTTCATACAAATGAGATGTACAATGATAAGTATTTCACCGATTTTATTTTTCATCAAATCAAATATGTTTATCGAAGTTCAATATGCCATTGATATCGAAAGTACTACTGTACATTTTATAAAAAAAACCAATACTTTATCTTATTACCTACGGGGGCAATCATATCAGGGTTCATATTTTTCATACGATGCCCTAGGGCAACATATCACTTTGTCATGGTGACGTGACGTCATAAACGATGATATGACGTCACGTTTCGTCTATGACGTTGTGTTCTAAATGGCCACCTATGGTTGAAATTGGATTTTAGCGTGTTTTCATTAATTTCACGACTTCGGTAATAAACAGAATATTATATTCGTGTCTATGCCATACTATGTTTACGACACTCGTGCCTGAATATCGGTATATCCCTCGCTCTCGCTCGGGAAATACTAATATCCAGGCACTCGTGTAGTAAACATAGTATGACATAGACACTCATATAATATCCTCTATATATTAAATGGTTCCATTTTATCTCATTGTTTCAAACTCAAATGTGGGAATGCTATCAAAGTCAATTTGATAAGAATATAGCTTTTTTAATGCCTTTTTCTTTTAAATGTGCAAATTGGAAAATGAAGTCTTATTTTCCTGATTTGATTCGACTTTTTACATTTTAATTTAATCTTATGAATACGTTACAGATTTGAAATATTAAGTTTTAAAAGAATATACATTTTTTAAATACAAAACAATTGATTTTGATATTTATAAGGTTTTTCAGCCGAAATTAGTCATTGCGTAACATGACTACTTCCTGCTTGCAGCTATGAAAAACGTTTTATACAGGAAGGCCCCTCTTGGGTTTCGAAATCAATAACAGTACATTATTAAAATAATGGATAAGAAATACATCCGCACCGACTGGAAGAAAACTAAACGATAAAGCATACTATTTTCTCAATAAGAATGAGTATTTATTTAATCCACTAAATGGCTCCTCAAGGGTTATCATGGACACTACTTTCTAAATACTTCAGAATATCAGATGAAATTACAAATAAGTTGTCTTTATGTTAACAATTGCTCTAGGAAATTAAAGTCAAATGTTATTATTTCCGATCCAAAACGACAGGTAGTTATCAACTAATGCAGATCAAGGCTTTATTTAAATTACACTTAACACGTACTTCTGCTTTATTAATTTTCGGTTATAGAGATATGCACACTACACCACGCTTTAAGTTTAAAGTAAATTTGTTAAATAACCAATACTTTGAGTGTTATTTATTTAGGGTAATATACCCGTAACTCTCCATTCCTTAAAGATAATTGGCCTCGGCACCATTATTACCTTACGTTACTCGGACATTACCCTCTAGGTATTACCTGGAATCTATATATGAGTTCCATATCAGAAAAAAACGGTGTCGACAACTCGTGTTAAGAAATCAACAGCCCTCTATAAAAAATGAGAGCATGACATATCAACCACAGACGGAAGTTGAGGGCACAATACAGTCATAGCCTACAGTAATATTATGTTCACACATTTCCATCTTATTTCGATAAATCAGTTTGTTGTGGCAGGTTATATTGTCAGCAATGCAGTATCCAAATCATTGGAAATTTGTTTTGTGCACTTTGCATTCGCAAATAAAGACGTCGTTCTTTCCTTATCGTGGTGAATGTCAAGCAAGAAACAACGACCCCTTTTAACTTCTTTTAGCGTCTTTTGGTATGGAACGACCGGGAATCGAACCCAGGTCTTCCGGGTGATAAGCGGAACATGATGGCTTTGGATAACCAATGTGAAACCAATTTTACCAATTTTCAACTGACTGTCAATAGCAAATTATCAGAGACTTATTTACGACTCAACAGACTTGCTCGCAACAAACATACACATGTTATGTAGCTCTGATGGATTAGTCAGGTTTAAATCGCGTAACAGAAAACTCATGAAATGTTGTTAGACGTAGGTGACTTTTATCTAAACGTGTGTGACCCAAAAACTTCTTTACTTGATTATTCAATAATAATTTAGGAAAATAACATTCTCATAACAATGTCGATTAAGAAAGGGATGGTGAGTTTTGCTCATGATCACTCAAGCAACACAAAAAAAACAAAATTAAAAATTGAAGAATGATGGTACCCACCAGATTTCGTCAATAGGTCACTTTTATTGAAATTGTACTTTATCAATATTTGTGAGTTTAAAGGTTCATGGTGCTGTTACTAGCGACCTTTGACTAAAAAGCAGATACTAAAATTTGACAGTTGACTTAAACTATTGGAATTGCCCATAGTACAGCAACGAACATTCACTTTCATTTCCCTGTATAACGTAGCATGTGTTTGGAGACTGAAAGATCATAATTTTATAGATGCAAATATCCAAAGGAAGCGAAATATTATCTGAATGGTTTTTCTTTCTTAAATTGTTAGATTATGACTCTCCTATTCCAAATGGTTACTTTTACTGACACATTGTATTCTTCCTTATCAGACAAGAGACTGTTGGTGAGAAAATATGGGGGTGCTTAATTGTTTTGCCCATATGTATATCAAATTGCAGGGAAGACTAAGTGTTGTATAAATTCACCTAAATAGTGCAACATATATATTGATAAAATATCCATGAACGAATATTTGTTAACAAAGCTATCCACATTCGCAGAGCCCAGGAAGGCCTTCATTAGTCATTGTTTTTAATCGTTAATGAATTTGCGCTAGTCGTATTAAAACATACATTCTATACAACATATTATCCTCATACATATATGCGTCGATATGGATTGATTTGTAATGATGTATTCATGACATTTTTGGGTAAACAGGAATGTTCCCTCGAATTTCGTTTCCTTAAAAACAATCTCCCGATAGAGAACAGAAAAAAACGTGTGAAATTTTTTTTAAAAAGTTATCAAAATAGATTTTCCTTCAAAGAGCCTCATTGTCAAAAGAGAGAAACATCTAATTGTTGAGATTCACACATTGTTCAGAGTTGGTTGTTATAATTGCATCGATGATTCCTGCTTACAATGGAACTGATACAAAGATAAGTTGAGGGATTTAGTGAAACTAGGTAAGGACAAAGCCATCTGATTCTATTCAATAACGTGATTAGATCTATAGAGACTAGCCTATTTTGGGATATTTTTCGAACTTCTGTACTTATGGGTAATGGATATGGTAACTCAATTTACATTCAGCACAGTGCATAAGCCTATCAGGTCAATAAAGTCAATACCAATAGAATAATTAACCTAATAATTGTGAAGTAATGAGGACATTTGTTTGGTTTCTTTAGCTGGGTTTAAGGTCCAGGAAATGGTAAATGTTCATTTAAGGTCCATTACAAAAGCCAGACAAACCTCATTCAGCACTGTCTGTTGAATGATTACTGCGAAATATCCTGTTATATGTCTGCGGAAATACCTTGAAGCCCTATACATCATGAAGATTTCAAATCTAGCTTTCACTCTATATATGAACACTACCGTCATAGCAACTAATATTCACAATACCAATACAAAGGTAACAGCTTTGAAGATTCTAACTCATTAAGTTTTCGAGTGATACTCCTGAATGGAAATAGAAGTCGGAAAATTTGGCAATTATGGTAAATATTTCAGAAATGATCAATTGACAACCAGAGCACTAATGTATATACCTTCTGCTATGACTAGATGTAATAGTTAGGTATTTCTTGTAAGATACAGTGTTTTAAAGTGTTTAATATTTTATTTCACATTGCAGCATCGCTGTTCTATACCAAGAAATATCAACTTATGTTATAGGTATTTTCACTCACTTGCAATATCAAGTTCTTTAAATCTTCGTATGTATAGGGGCATTTGATAGCCCTGATCTACTAAGTATCATGTATTCTTAACAAATAGGTGACTGAAACAAGTAAAGAATAATGGGAGCTAAGGATTCATTAGAGCAACGTTTAATAGCGAGGAAATTTTTCGTAAAATAAGATCATTTCTGTTAATCTAAATTGAAAGTAAAGACCCAAATATATTATTCACCAATTTTGATTTTCATCAATTCAAACATAATTATTCATCCAAGTTAAATATTAGTTTAAGACAAATTAAAATGTCATTGATATCGAAATTATTACTGTAATCAATAGTTTATCATATAAAGTTATTCTTTGCTTCACAATTTTCATCTGCATAAGAACTGATAAAGCAAATGGTTTAACCAAGTTCATTATTCTTGATCGATTTCTCCAAGGTAAAAAACAACAGTGTCAAATACAAAATTACCTGAATCTGAATCCGTTACCAATCGTATAATACAATGACGGATATGTTCATTTATTATTCATTTGTAATTCAAACTAAGAAACTCATACATAGTATTTCTTATCCATTTCATGTTTATGTTTGTCACACAACATTAACGGGTTGTTGAAATGTCAACCACCGATAACCAAAATATGTTAACTGTATATATTGGTAGCATTAAACCGTCTTTTTTCCAGGATGATGTCTGTTTGATTATGTAGCAGAAAGTGTCAACAAATCGATGTATCAGTGACGAACCGAAATGAATCAACAGCTAAAAGACCCTAAAACAATAAGCACATGTTGTGAAAATAAGAGTTTTCTAAAACTTAATTTTCATGTTTGGTCCTTGAACCATTTTAGACATACACATTCATACGTGATTGAGGAACTTAATGGGTTTTTCATCATTTCAGCCAAAACTTAAATATTAGATGATATAATGGCTCTGGAATGTAATAAGGACGTCATAACTTTCAATATAACATGATAAATCTGCATCCAACTGTAGTTGTGCCAGAGACAATTAAGTTGCTCAATATCCCGAAGACAAATGTAGAAACAATCATTGGCTTCACAAGAGTTGTATTGCAGGATCATTGCATTACATCTGCATCATCGTAAATTCATACAAGACAAACTCCCAACAGGCCGGTGTTCGCGAAATAAACATGCACAAATTCCAAAAGCCCTACAGTCAATCATAAAGCTTTTTTCCACAAGAAATTGTTATTTTTAAATTTAAATGTTTTCATTTTGGAATATACATTGCGTCCCCGATTGAATTATCTGAATTTACAGATGATTAAACCCGCATTTAATGTTTTTGATAATAAAAATGTATCACTATTAATAAGGGCTTAAAGAAGTTTTTTATTCTCCATAAGTGATATTCAAGAACGTTGTTGCCAAGAAATAATAAGTACAGGTAGCTGCCTTCCTTTTCGCAGATGTACATACAGCAAAGCTTACCATAGCCATTTAATTACCACAACTTGCCTTAACAACTGAAGTCAGGCAACTTGCTATCAATCTATCAATGCTGCGTATGGTTTTCTGACGCCTAGTATATTATATTGCAACAGAGTAACGTTTAGGAAATTGCAATGTAGACCAATACTTATTGGACTTTTGAACATCAGCAACCAGTTTCCAATGAAAAGGCATTAACGATGTAATACAGGAGCAGATAGTAAATATGCATTGAACAAAACTAAAAATGTCAAAGCAAAGGCTTTTGTTTAATGTCCATGCCTGTGAAAGTTTAAAACAATCGCACACAATTATAAGGGATATTTATGGGGTAGGATGGTCCATATGGACGAAGCTACCCAAATGTAACTTTTTCCAGATAAATATACATTGACAACCAGACAGGAGAGATTATACGAGAATGAAACTGTCCATATGTGAATTGTGCTTATCACTGCAAGGCAAAATTCTATTTCTAAAAAACACGATGCTTTTATAGCAGTGAGCTCTTACATGGGATTTGGTAAAAAAACGAAAATCGTCTTAGCTGATCAAACCTCCCGCTTTTCGCGAATATGGCACGGTTGTTGACGTGGGTTGTTGACTTCACGCGCGTTTCCTCAACCGATGAAAACATATGTTACATTTTCGGTTTGGGAGCTGAACCAACCCGCTTTCCCCTATCTAGGGATCATTTTTAACATGTGTACACTTTGGTGAGATAACCATAACCAGTTTGAACAATATGCTCCTGACAAAATTACTATCATAAGAGTCAATGTTCGGGTAATATTTCGATGAAAATTGCAAAAAATATAGCAAATGGCACTTCTAAGGATCACATGGAATGACGAACATGTCGTGGGTTAAGAATACAAGGATATTTAAACACTTAACATTGTATATCCATGTAATAATCTAATGACTATTTATCAATTCGAGTGAACAGACTTTAAAAATGTAAGACTTTATTTTGCTTAAATAATGGATGTATTAGCAAGATTAATGGATAACTTCTGTGAACTTACACAACGTTCCTGAGTACATGCACATGCCTACTCCTTCATCCGGTTAACTGTGCAAATATACTCAGTCACTTTAGACTTGACATAACATTTTACAGCAATAACAAAACCATTTTCTTTAAAGGACATATTAGCATGCAATGGCAATGGATACATCAGTAAGAAAACTCTTCCAAAAATACAGTTTTCTTCAACATAAATATGTGCTTAATAACGTACAAAATATCTATATTGAAATAACGAATAAGTGTCTTATCATTATTATTTATTTATCAAATAAATGAAAGAAGTCTGATCACCTCGTGCAGAGAAATAGGATACACATAAATAATATATATAACAATGAGCATTTATCTCTAGAGAATGATGTATCAGATGTATTTGTTCGGATGGAAAAAGAGGCTACTAGGTTTGCAAGAGATAAGTTAGCGGCATGTTTCAATAAGAAAGCTTTTAGAGTATCAAAGGGCCACATTCTCAAATCGTTTTGGATGCTTTAAATACATAAGTATTTGGAGTACTTGTTATCTTGTTTTGCATTGCATGAAAAGAGAAAAACACCCTCCAGTTTTACTAATTTTACAAATAATAGTATACAACATATATATTGATAGAATATCGAGAAAGTAACAAACATTTCTTAGCAAAACTTTCCACAATCGCAGCTCCGAGGAAGGGCTTCACTTCTCATTGTTTTAATCTTTAATCAATGTGCGTTAGTCGTATAAAAGTCCTATCAAATATTGAGTCATCAGAACTTTTACCACAACAAGAAAAGTCTTTAAAAAGGCAGGCTTTGGGGAAACTGAGTAAATTTACAAGTAGTGAATGGAACATGAGGTGGTGATTTTTGGTGAAAATCGGAGCCAGCGTACAGGCGGGTGGAAACTGCATAATGCGGGTCTTGCCTGGGTGTTTGCTACTCAAGTGGGAGTGTAAACTCAAAGAAATGACTGACAATACTGTACAATAAACACATGAATGATTACTGGTTTAACTTGATAACATAAAACATGTTGTATAACCTTATTATAAGGAGAAGATAACTATTTATGGTTTGTCAACTTCCACTTCGTTTTACATTGATAATTTAGTTTAATTTATAAAAATAAATTTATAAATACCATGGATTTCTCAAAATAAATCATGTTTCTATATTGCGGCCCCTCCGATCCGAAATCAATTCTAAAAAACTCTCTGTAGGTTTACCACCAATTTGAGGTTTTACTAGAACTAATTATATGAGGGTTTTACCGATTTTTTAAATATAACCTTACACTTGTTTAGATGTCAACTTTACCTAAGACTCGATACCCAAAAAGTTGAAAGTTTAAACATTTGCAGAACAGAATCGAAGGCATAACTACCAAGCTCTACCAAGACACCACCCAGCAAAAGGAACACCCATTTACTTGTGGAACGTCTGGTCAGAGTTTGTAGTTCTAACATCATCGATGATTCTTGTAGATATTTACAACTGATACAGACATGAGTTGAGTGATCTATAGTACATCTTAGCTAGCTAGCTAGATAAGGACAAAGCCGTCTGATTCTCTTTGATAACATTTTTTGATCGATATAGACTAGACTCTTTTCAAATATATATCGTATTAGTGCACTTATAGGTAAAGGATATGGTAACTCACATTATAGTCAGTGAAGTGCACATAAGCCACAACCCGTCACTATACTTAATACCAATAGAATACTAAACCTTATAACTGTGGTATAACTAGGTCAGCCTGGCGTTGTTTGGTTTCTTTAGCTGGATTTAAGATCGAGGAAACAGTAAATGTGTGTAATGGACATTACAAAAGCAGGAAAATATGGATAAACCTCATTTAGCACTTATGTTGAATATTGACGGCGAAATATCTTTTTATATGTCTGCGGAAAAACTTTGAAGCCCTACACATTATGAAGAATTCCAAACTGGCTTCCACTCTATGTATGTACATCAACCAAGACTACTGTAATAACAACTCAAATTCAAATGTTTTGAAATGTTAGAAGTAGCAATGTTCTAAACCAGTAAATGTAAATGTTATAGGCATTTCCACATAATTGCAACATCTTCTTATTGGTAATGTTATATAGGCTACTGATGTAAAACTCATAGAGTGTAATATCAAGTAAAGTCAAATCCTTAAAAGATTTCACAAGAATGTTTGTAAAGAAGAAACAAAACCGGAAAATAAGGATTCATAAGAATAACATGCGAGGGGCGAATTAATTCCATTTCGTCTACAGACAAAATGTATCAATAGTTTATATTTGATATGAGTGAAAATGAAACAGGAAGTGTTCCTACAAATTGTTAGTTTTTGAGGGAGTTCGGATTGTTATTTATTACTCGCTCGTGTAAGATACTGCAGTGTTATATTTATACGGCAATATTAAACTAGTGTAATACCGCTGCACATATGACGTCACAATAGTTTGCGGTTATGACGTCACACTGGGAGTGACGTCATCGCAATTGTATTGGACTTGCGGGAATCATAGTTACAGAGCCATGTCAGCTATTTCGCTGGATCATAGGTGGGCGAGTAATAAACAGAATGCTAAACTTCCTTCTATTTCAAACCAATTTTATTAAACTCGTGAAAGATTTGGCATCAAACTCGTTTTAAACAAAATCATTATCTCGTTTAATAAAAATGGTATTAAATAGAAGGTCGTTTAGTATCCTCTATTTATGTCTTTCCCTGGGTCTAAACAATCATGTGGCCCCTGTGGACCTTATCAGCGGCTACAGAGTGAACAAATCTACAATTTATAAAATGGATTACCTGAAAGGATTGTACATATGATTTAAATTTCTAGGCTTTTTATACTGTAAACGACAAACAATGGTTTTTTTTGGTGTGGTACATTTGGTCCTCATTACGACTCACAGAGACACCAACTCTACCACTCATAATCCACATTAGATAAGGAGTCTGAAACAAGCTTTTCGTTCAGTAGAAGAAAACTAAAGTATTTTTTTAGGACAATGCCCCTGTTGGTCTATTTGACTGAAGGTTGTTTTTTTTAACATAAACGTGTGTGTTGTAACAACACCTCTCACAGGGATTCTATAACAGATGTCGCCTTGAGACAATCTCAAATGGAGTAATTAATTATAATTGCTCCAGTTAGAAGAGAACTCAACAGGTTTTGAGTTTCTGAATGGTATTGGATTACAAGATTTCAAAATCATCATTGACAGTGCTGAACTTCTGATGACTGCCTTTCGGCATGACTGACAAGTGAAATAATGCAGTTGAAATGTGTTTTCTCCACTCACACATTAGTGATGACAATAAGCTATTAGAAATGTAAACATACGATATATAGGAGTTCCATTGTCTTCACAACAAATTTAGTCTTTTTAAAAAGCTTGTAATCGTTATGCGTAGAATCATTGTCAATATAGATTCATGATAAAACATTTTTTTTAAAACAGCTAACACATGTATGTCGTTCTAGATAAATGAATTTAATTCGTCTTTGTTGCCTGTCAATATAATGTTAAATTCAAATAATCTCACTGAAATTTAGTATTCATTCCTAAATGCCAAACATATGAAAACTACTTGTTCTTTATAAATTTCTCCAATTGACAAGTCACTACAAACGCTAACAACCCATATCTGTCGTTTTATCTGCAAATGAAAACTTTGCAAAGTTTTGTTCGACTAATTGGCGACACCCACGGTATTGGATAGAAAAGGAAGATTTTACACCTTTACACTGTACACTTAGTTTGTTGTTTTTTTAATTTCATACCCATGGTTTGATGTTCGCAGGTTTCTCCGCAGTGCACATCCACAATGATTTTGTGGGCTTTCTCCGGCATTGATACTCACAGTCGTGATATAAGTGAAATACTCTTGAAATCACATCAGCTTCTTACATCAGATCAGTAAGTTTCAGTAAAAAGCGTGTTTATGCCTGGGTTGAGAAAATGGACTTGATCACAGTTGAAGTACACAGAGCAACTTGACAGTTTCTCCATCTATGTTCACCTCATTACAAGTAACTCTTTCTCACTTGACGCAGTGCCAGATAACACTTGAATTAATTCCAATAAGATTTTGTATATTTTAAGCTGCTTAAACACTTACACAGAAGGCAAACATCATACTTTCCATTCTACTGGTTACTCACCTATGTGTGATAGATTATAGAGTACCCAACTTCTGACAGAAGTCTTTGGTCCATTTATTTTAGTTTTAGTTTCTTCTCTCCAATTTTTTGGGGGAAGGGGGGAGGTTACTCCCTTCAGATTTTCAATCCTAACCTCTGTTCTTTTTCGCTTGAAATCGACAGCAGAGGCAAAATCCCCTAGCGGTGGAATGAGGAATCTTAACCAATGAAATCTCATCTTTCAGTGCCCATATCGACCGAGTGACTTCAAAGATCTAGGCATTTTACTCTTAAGAGTCTTGCTCATTAGCATATATCTGATGTAAATAACACAAATGAACTATTTTTTGTATTTGTCTCTGATTTATTCTTCTTTATTTATAAGCATGTTTATGCTCAATAGTTTTTAAAAAAAACAAATAGTCTATTTCGAGGAAAACACATTAAACGATAAAACGTCTTATGTTTATTTTATCTTAGGACGTGTCATTGGAAAATGTCACTTTTACAACGGCATCGCTGGTTGCACAACTAGATTCAATTGCAACCAATCAGGAAACACCCTTAATGCCCCGGATTTCAAGCGTAAAACAACATAGGTTAGGATCGGAAATCTGAAGGGAGTAACCTCTGTGGGAAGAGAATGGGTCCTTCTGTGTCACTTATAATTTCAGGGTTTTTAAGAAAATATTAATCATGTCTTATCATGAGAATAACAACGAAACATGTAGTCTTATATTAATGAAATGAACTTAAAAAACTACACTTAGTCACATTTTGAAGAGAACGTCTAATCTGTTCGTAATTCATAATTAAGAAAAACAATGGGACCCGGGGATCATCACATAGGTTACTTCCATCAAAAAAGTCATATACTTTTCGAATTATGCTCCGCAAACTATTTAGGACACACAGAGGAACGAGTAAATTGAGTGGATACCAAGAAAGATTTATCATCCAAAACTCTGTTTCACAGGAGACATCGCTTGGTATTTTGAAAGTAGATTTTGCACAATGCCATATCACCGTCAACCAAATGGCATCCTAATAGTTATATCATCATCAAATAAAGACTCAATACTATGACGTCAAAACCCGATGCCATCAAAATGTCACGACGTCATAAACATGATGGCGTCACAGTGCTATGACATCACCCTACTGGAAGTCTAATGGCAATGCTTTGTTCACTGATGTACATTTTTCATTGACAAAAATGAAGAGTGATGTTAAACGATAAATAGAATTCGCTCTCGTGTCTTCTGATATCAAATATATCAACTCCCATTGAAAAAAAAAGTAAAATATCCTCGGCAAGATTAGAACAACGATTACTTTCATAAACTATGTTGATATATTTAATATCTGAAGACACTTGGGTGAGATACTCTATATGCCTCAACCTATGTCATAGCGGGGATATAATGCTTTTGGATTAGTTAAAGAACAGTGCTCCATCCCCAAATGAACTAACACGCACTTGTATTCAGGTAACTCCGTTCATAACATATGAGTCATTTCTATGACTGTGGAATTTCTACAATAAACAGAAAATACAGAATATTGAGAAATATTTTTTATAAACTGTCCTTCTGTACACGTTGTGTTGACAGTTGAAGCAGACATCTTGATTCCATTCCACAATTCGCATGTCATAGTATGTCCAGAGTAGGAACTCTGCATTGGATAAATTTGGAAGACGTGTTTAAACATGGATATCAATAAACATGATATCTGCAGTTTGTTTGAGATAAAACTATAGCAGCTTAGTAAGGCTGAATTCAGTAGACTCAATCTGAGTAAAAGTATTGTGTCATAAGTTATAAGTGTAAACATCAATGGAGAGTAAAACCGGGATGAAGGCACATAGGTTTGGGAAAACTTGTATGGGTCATACATGTGTATACATTGTTGCGACATTGCATATATATCTATTCATCTATTGTAGACCAACATTATCAAATATATACTTTAAATCTGGTTGTAGAAAAGGTTGGTTATGAACTGCAATACGTTGTAACAGTTACGAAAGGCTTTGTCGACCAAGTTGTGTATAATTACTTTAAATATACGAGTAAAAAAACATGTAAATAAACGTAAATAAAGTAAGTTGTCCTTGTCATTTCCGAAATATGAAATTACAATCTAGAGAATTTCCTTTCCAACAGATTTGAAATTCAGCGAGAAAATCTGGAAAAGCAAAATCAACACTACGACTAAAGGGATCTATGACAACAACGTGCATGCAATGCATTTTTTAATATTAATAATCGTAATCTTTTTGACAGAAGTTCGGTTAAAAGACGAATGACGTTTTACTCAATACAGAAACACAAGAAAGGAAACTGCATGATACGAAGAATATCTTGTGTGAGCATTGTTAATGAGTTCATCATCAATGATCATCATCTTCGATTGCTTCACATAATGATATGCATCTACTTTAAGCAAACTGTACATAATGATATGCATCTACTGTAAGCAAACTGTATGGCTTCTTAGTTCAAACGATTTCGCAGTCATGTTTCATATCAATTGAATACTTTTGAATGTCCTTTGGTACTGTAATGTATATAATCAAATAGTAGAAATTGATTCAGTTGATGTCTGTGATGGTAATGACAGACTTTTATTAGTCCCAGCGTCGCCCACATCGCCAACTCAAGTAACGATAAATACTGTGATCAAATATATAGAAAGATCCAATCATTATTATAAACTTCATATTCCGCTGTATGAAAGCAAGCACAAATACCTTTGATATTTAAATACAGTTCATAGTTATATTGCAAAATATTAAATTCATTTTCAGACTTTAATTTGTTACGCTTATTATTCTATAAAGCAAGAAAAATGCAGTACGCTGTAAGATAGATGATTTTACTTAGAAAGAAGTAGAGGTTTTTAACGGCTTATAGTCAACTTGCCTGTCACATTGTCTCGTTTCTGCCATATTGTCATCTAATGTAACAGTGAAGCAGCTGCTGTTATTATTTGGCTAGATAATTGACATTTATTGACTTACTATTCAGTTTAAATCAGTTTTATGACAGAGAATCTTCTCCGCATCAAACCATAGGGTATTCATTTTAAATACATGTAGATCTATAAAAGCTCAATCTTTTCAGTGAATCGTAATCATCGTAATTATAATCAATGTGCTTAATAATTCATTGCGTAAATATATGACTGTGAACTGATATAAACAAGTTTAACTATCATTGACACAACCCGTTTCTGTTTATTTTACTGGAATTAATATGTGTACTTTTCCTTTCTTGCTTGGGGGCTGGATACCGCCGTGGTTACCGCGTTCAGCTGCAGATCAAGAGGTCCAGGGTTCGAATCCCTCTAGGGGCACGGCAACTTTGTCTGCAATAGATAACTGTTCCACACACAGTAATGTTTGGGTGCAATGCTACACTGAATTTCAGCGAAATACCACCCATTGTTTGCTAGTTCCAGTCAATGCTTGCAAGTTTCAACGCAATACATTGCTTTCTCCCTGCTATAATACTAACAGCCGCGATATAAGTGAAATACTTTTGAAAGCGGCGTTAAACCCAATCTCGACTCAACTTTCCCGTTGTTCACTGATTTTTTTAAAGAAATAGGTCGTCTTTTTCATTTGTTTAAAATCAATTTTCAATCATTCTATATGCACATCATTTGTTAGTTCGAGTTCAGGGAAGATATTAACACGAACATGCCACTTGGCAAACCTCCCAATGCAAGGCATAACTCTTGCCAGTCTCCAATGCTGGCTGATTTAGGCCTTGCAGTATTTCCTTAAGATCTGATTTTAAATCGTTTTTGTAAGAAATAGGTCCTCTTTTTCATGTGTTTAAAAGCCTTGCAGTATTTCCTTAAGATCTCTGTGCTTGGAAATCCGGGCTCACTATGCATTTCAGATGTAGCGGTCCACTATCTTGGCACAACAAACCGAGGGAAATACTGCACGGCTTAATCAGCCAGTAATGGATACTGGCAAGAGATATGCCTTGCGTTTTGAAGTTGGCCACTTGGCTTGACATTGAAGTTAACAATTCGTGATGTACCCTGACTAAGGTATAGATAGCCCCTCATCACACAGCGGAATGCATCTAACTGATGGCAATGGCACCCATGTCTTTGATCAACGAGGTTCGCAAAACTCTTGAAAGGTCACTGGAAACTAGTTAATTGAAAGTGTGGAATATTTGATAGCTGCTGTTTAAACTGCAATCAATACAATTATGATGGAATTGAATATGATCTCGTCTTATCTGTTATGAAATATATTGTATACGATTGATTTTGAAGGGAGGATTTGTAGTAAGGAAAATACGTTACTCCTGGAGTCATGTAATCTTATTGCATAAAGTCAAATGACTCCGTAGTATATAGGACTTAACTATAATTACAATGATCTTATTGAAAACCTACAGCTGTCTGGACCTTTTGAAACGAATTCAGGATTGTTTGCCTCCATAAAGCTAATTGTCCATAATTGCCATGAAAATGCAATCTGTTCGTAGGATATTACTTTGTAATGTATCTCCATTGTCCTAAGGTTCTATACACAAGATTCTAGCTTTATAGGGCATTTCGTTATTGAGACGAGTTAAAAAAATAGGAATATAGGCTGGGGTCCCTGTGGCCTTGAATAAGTCGCATTGAGACAAGATCTGATATTTGTAAGCTTTGTAATCGCAAGTAGTTGGCGGAGGATATTGAGATGGGCTCTGTCCTTCCTTTCCGAATCCATGTCCAGACCAGAACTAAACAACCGTAAGCCATAGATCAACGACACTTGGTATGTGGATCAATCATGTGGAGATTTGTTATTTTGTCTCGTTTCCAAGAAAACTGACATTGAACTCTCTTTTCCTTGGTGTGTTAAAATGTGCATCATGTACAAATGTACTATAAAGAAATGAAAAGTCATGCAATAGTTCCTAGATTATAGTGATTATTCTTATGCAAATAAAACATATATGCACCATATATAGCACCGCTTATGTTGATTTGTATGGTTAACTTAGCCTGTATCAGAAAATCCTGAAGTAAGAACATAACTTTCACTCAGCATTTTCAGTGAACAGGTTTAAACATAAAGGAGAACGAAAATAACGGTTGTCTCAAGGATCACATTAAAACCTCTTCACGAGAGTGAATGAGTCAATTATTGTTCAGTGCTGTGTGGGCAGTGTTTAAGTAATTTCACACCATGACATCAATCCTGACATCTCTCCTATCCTGTTTCTGATCATCTGTGAGTGTTTTTGCAAATACTTGTGTCTTTACTTGAGAAAAAGCTTATAATTCATTTCATCTTGTTAATCTGCTGTGTTATTTAATTTTTAAAAACAGCATTAGTGTCTGTGGTAACATTGCCATTACCATATAAACGTATACCCGTAACATAGAGAAGATTACTTTCACAAGCATACATTGTGTACATTAGAAAGGTCGACCAAGGACAGATAGAAATTATAGCATGTAAATTAAGGTGTTTTCCCCACCTGATTCAGATAAGCTTTTGACGAAAACATACTCGAAGATATAATATTTTCTTTGAATTTGTCAAAAAAATAATATTCAATTCATCCGACTTCAATACATCAATAATGCTCTATTCCTTCTACTTTCCGAAATACCTGTTGATACAGTTGTTCTAAAATTGGTTATATTTGTTCTATACCCTCAGCCAGAAGAGATGGAACTATTACGCATGTACAGTTAAGAAAAATGTTGATGCTGCATTGTTAATCAGGCTGTTCGAAAATAAATCGTCAGTACTTTGGTTTGTTTCAGACATTTTCAGACAGTTTGCTGATTAAATTACATGTACGGGTAAAGTGACATTTTCAAATTAGGAAACAAAATATAATGCCTGAAGATAATGTATTTCATAAACTTCCATTTCAACGCTATAATGGTACAATTATGTTTCCAATTCGCTATATTGTTGATCGTTTCAATATAAACTTTCCTTATTATAACTTCTGTTTGACATTTAGACATTCTGGAATAAGTAAATTAAATGTCAACAAATTGCTGATCAAATTATGTTCTGGATATGTTTATCCTGGAAGTAATTATTTGCTGTCTTCTTGATCTCATCAAACATCTGAATACACATATCAGTAGCTCATTTGAACCATAGTATCGGTAGTAGGATAGAGGGGAAATTAAAACTTTGCTGACATTTCACTCACATAAATTCCTAGTTGAGCATGTGATCTGCGCAACTACAATTCTGCATTTGTAATTCGAAATCAAATGACAAACTTGATAGTTTGTTTGGTTTGCTTTGCTAAAGTTGACTTCATAGTGATACTTATCTATTATATGTCTTTCATGATATTTGAATTGGAATATTGTCTGAACGTTGGTCACCTTGCTTTAAATACTTGTAGACTTTTAAAACATATTGTTAGAATGACCATACCTTTACAGTCATACCATGTCAGTCACTTGAATTCGAAAGATGCCTGTGAAGATTTGGATTTGGAAAAGACAAAAGATATAACACAACGAATTTCCTAGGATTTAATAGTTAGTATAGGTAACTTTTGTTCACATTTTCAAACTATCGTTACTGGCTCATGAAATAATAAGTTATAAGGACAGGATGCGCAAAGCAAATGACTATTGAATGAGATCAAAAGATCTGGTAACCCTTATATAATTATGTTTCCTTGGCTCTTGTAGACCACATAGCTAATTTGAATTTCTGTAGAAACTAAAGGATTGTTTTTAAGTCGTGGTATTTCCTGTGAAGAACCTGTTGGTCCTATACACGGCCTGATACTAATCTTATAGCTGATAAAGTCTGATACTGGAGACACAACAGTTCAATTTAGAGCTCCTTGCAGTATTTCTCTTGCCTAACCAACGATGTCAACTACAACCACATCCACGTTCGCCAGGTAAGCGCTTGTACTGCTGCGTGAATAAAATCTCTTGCCCAAGGTGACACCGCAATTCTGTCAACTAGTGTCTCAGTGTGGGGCAGAGAATCTGCCTTCAAATTGTTTAGGTATACACCAAGCCGTGTTGTGTGCTTCACTGTTAACTGAGCTATGGTATGATATGATATTGAATGGGTCGAAATATGAGTATCACTTGTTTATGTCACTTCTTTAATTAACTCTTATTCAGTTTTCAAATGTTCCACTTTCACAATTTTAAGTATATTACATTAAAATATAAGAATTCCATGTAACATGTCCTTGCATACATATACACATACATACACACTTTTCACACGCATACACAACCCTATACAAACATACACAACACACACGCACACAGATGACAAATTGACGAATGCCCATGTGTAATAAACAAAATACTTAGTTGTTGTAAATGAAAAGCAAAATACGTTTAAAATTAATGCCAGTTATGATTATATTCAGTTTTATATAAAAATGCATTCAAATAGTTAGGGGACAAAATGCTCAAATAAACACTATGTTGAACGTGCAATTAGTTAACATGTTTAGGATTGATAGCTTATCCATGACTTTAAAGTAGTGAAGTGTCTGAATGATGGATGCAAAGTTGAAATTTCATTATGGCTTATTTAGCAACCTGGCCAGGTCTAGAAGCAAATAGATAACAGTGAATTTCACATGCAGTTGTGCAGACACTCAATCCTCTGGACACATGTGTAATATTGGACTAAATAGTGCCTTAGTAGATGATACATTGACAGTCATGATGAATTGACCAACATTTGAAATTGGATTATATATTCAATCAGATTGTATTGCTCTCGGCTATTACACATTATTTCAATAGATGCGTATATTAACTGTAATAGGACCTTTCGTACAATGAGTGGATGAGAACAAACAGTATAGACCAGTTAAATCCAATAAAGCCATGTGATTTTCTCAAGTTTGAAAAGTCCTTGGTTTATCATATTCTCTTTGACTGAGTAAAAAACAACATCCCCACCGCAAATCATGACTTCAAAATCTGATGATAGTGTCGAGGCCACCACTTCATTTAAAGAATCACATTTGTGTACGATATGAAGTGATAATAGTATTTTTAAATATCCAGCTGAGAAGTCGAAGATTTCGAAATATTGCTGTGTCCTTGATAATAATGTAAAGATCATTAAAATCTAGTCAACTATGGGTCTACCCCGGGAGAACTGTGACTAAAATATGAACAAGAAACAACCTACTCAATACCTGATGAGCATCGTCATGGTTAAAGGTGCATCCATTGTGTTTCATAAACTTTTATTAGGCTTTAATACGTTCCAACTCACCATATGTGATGTTTACAGTGCAAATACATTCACTCGGCTTGCATATTTATAAAGATTCACCAAATATATCAGAATTACTAGTTTCAAATTAAAACAGAGTAACATCATTATGCACGTGCAAAAACTGAAACTACACGTCCCATTTACATGCACAGTAGTTATATGACCTATTAAAAATGATCAAACAAAATTTATCAGTTTGTCTGTTATAAATAAGATTCCAAAATTACGTTTGACTCATTCGTGCGCCACAAGCGGTACATTGTCAGGTTTTCGATCAGAAATCACTACTTTTACCGTCATATCGTCAATATACTAAGTCGACTAACATCAAAATGGCAAGTTTCGGCAACAGTTAGTACTTCCCGATAACATAACACAATTTATAATTTTGTAGCAACGCAATGCATGTACCTTTAACATCCTATAAGTATTTCGAGTGCTTTACTTATGCTTTTTAATGAATCTGACCAGTGTTCTTAAAATTATATTTCCTCCACCGTTCTGGTTTCTCAAGTCACTCCTCTCTACTTAATTCCCTGCCTGCTCAAGGCTCCCAAATATGCTTTACCATAAGTGCCTCTATGACTCGTTTCCCCAATAATCTTCCATCCACCCTAGGTTTTCCTTCCATTCATCACTTATTGATCCCCTCTATCAATTGTCTCTTTACCCACCCTCCCGATTCACTAACAGTCAATGATGATCCTCTTACTCTTGTATACATATGTTGTTTTATTTCTGGTCATCGTTGATCGAAATGTGTCAATCCACAGGTTTAAATATATACAGAGATTGCATTGTGCATGGTTGCGATATGATTGATAATGGTAGCAGAATCTGGCTGACTCCGGAACTGACTTCACATTCATTGTATGGAGAAGATCAATATCGATCATACGTATAATGCATATTCTTACAAAGTGTGTACTAGGTTTTCTTTTCAAACCGTGCCCTTGGGTTATCTAGAATGTCATTGCATCAGATAACAATCAGAAAATACAAAAGTGCCTTGGGTGCATGCAAATTGTTCAAATTTTAAGGAAACGGGAAATTAGTTGTCTGTTTAATATGACAACTCAATTACAAAAACCCTCAATTTCATTAGAAAAATTAGATGTTTTTCTTAAATGCTCCAAGGAAAATGATGAATTTAAACGTTTAAATATGCTATTTCATGAAATGATTTCCAATAAAGTTTCGAGTGTCTTGATCTTGCTTTTTAATATTGATTCTATGTACATACGTGTAAGTGTGCAATGTTACCAATGTAGCCCGGTTGGTAGAATGTCAGCTCATCACTCAGAAGACTGGGGTTCGATTCCCAGTTGCGGCATCTGGTGGGATTTGTGTGTGTGTGTGTTTTTTTTTTATACTCAGCGTTAAAGGACAGAACAATGCCTTTAACAGGCGCTGCACAGTGGCTGCCGGGTGCGAAATACACACAACGAATTTCCAATGTACGACATATTGAGGACAATAAAGAGCATCATTATCATATGATTATTCGAATGAAGGGTTACAATAACGTCCCTGTCTGATCATTGGTTTATCGTTACAGATTCATTTACACAGGATTCATTTCATCTTAAATTGCTAGCTTTTCTTCCAAATGTTTTACACCAAAAATAGGTGTCTATGTTAAATTTGTGAGAATCTTATTCTCATCAAAAAAGGATGTTCTATACAATGCAATTTCAACCAAACTAGTCTGGTTTCAGTCACTTCATCACAGCTATGTAATAACAGTATCTAAGCGAACTGTATATTTCATTATCAAATGGTTCAATGATTCATAAACCTTTTCGGGAGTTTTCCGCTCATGGTTTTAAGCGACTGCCATTATAATATATATCATCTTATATTCAATTCAAAACCACATTTGCCATTTGTTTATTCATTTATTATTTGAGCATTTTAACAGGTCGTAAACTTCCAGATAATAAAGTCAGGAAGAACATACGTCCTCTGCGTAAAAGGAAACATTGGATAATGTGTCAGTTTTATCTTTACTTTTACACCAAATTGTGTACATATGTATATCATACTTTTGACCTTAATGGCTGATTTTTTTACTGATACTCTTGTGTCTGTTCCATTCTGCAATATATCATCTGATAAGGGTTTTAAATTTTATGCAAATATTGATAATAATAATAATACTATTATAATCCCAAATAAAGTTGGATCATTTGATTCTACAATGTATTGACAACTACACATTTGATAACTGCGTTACATGCCATCTAGTTTAACGTTGATGCATTAAAATCCTAGATATGTGATAAACATAACATTCCGTTTAAATTAGTACATTTTGAAGTAGCAGAGTACCCAGAATCTCCAATGATGTATCAGTATAGCTATTGCACTTAATTCATTATATTCTTATTGACGATTTAATCTAAAATGACATTAATGTCATGAAGCGTAATAAATTTTGTATTAATTTTACACCCTTTCTCATCCAGTGTCATCTAACACGACTTATGAAGATAATCGTTCCTAAATAACTAAACAAAACGTGAAACTGATAATTAGCTGGAAAGAATTTTTTCATTTAGTTTGCTGTACAAGATCATCAAAGTGGTGTTAAAATCCCTCATACAAAGGTATTTCAGAAATGCATGCCATTCCGATAGTGAAAAAATGTAACATTTGTAGGATCTCACTATCCTCACTCATACAACTTCTTCAGCCACCGGTCGAGAACTTGAAACAATCATCCAGAGTTAAGCTAACTTGGCAGTTAGTAACCATCTGCTGGATGCTGCTACATATCACTCAAAAATCATTGTTGATTTATTTTGGTAAATTTATCTACTTTATATGAAAATAAAAGCACAGTGTTTCTGTTTTACGGCAAGTCCTTTTCGTTGATAAACGGATTTCCAACTACACAATTCAATTTCAATACTACATCAAAAGCTAGCTTTACAAAGAACATTTCAATGAGAAAGTATTCGAGGCAAAGAGTATTTGTCAGGATTGCTTCATCAAAAGGTTGGGGCAAGCGTGTGTTAAATGAAATAGAATTATCATTCTGCATGTTTTGCGTAGGTTTAGTCCTTGTCTCATACAAAGAGGTTACCTTGACTTTAACACCGAACTTCAATGACAATGTAGCTTATATCGATGATAGGGAAGGCAGTATTTCTGGATAACAAATATGTTATGGTAAAGAAGTACGGCATTTCGGCTTATAATGCATAAAACAACACTTTGAAATGGCATTCAAAGAATGTATATTCCTGCCTCTCCTGTTCATAATGATTTCTCCAATACATTAAATGAAATTGTTCTTTTACACTTGTTCTTTGTTCAAACAGTCTAAAAGATAGTATTGCATTTCTTTAAATGGAAAAAGTTATCTTTTTACATGGGTAAAAGAAACTAGAACTTGCTGTCTGACTAAATATTTGTTTTACCAGATTCTAAAGTTCTCAAGAAACATGACAACATGACAACAATAGTTTAGTACTTCCTCCTTACTTACACATATAAGAAAATAGAGAATACTAAACGGCGTCCCGTTTAATAACATAAATTATGAAATGAGTGGATGGTTTTGGTATCTAACGAGCGAAAGTGAGTTAGTTATCAATACCATGCATCCACGAGTTTCATAAATATGTTATCAAACGGGACGGAGTTTAGTATTTTATCTATTACACGCTCTAAATTAATGAAATATGTAATTAAAGTTCACTCTTCATTCATGTAGATGTGCGTGGGGTTACATCTCTTACCATGGACGCATAACGCCATCTCACTAAACACCAAAAATAGACCAAGCAAATATCCGTTAATAACAATTTCAATTTTGAACAATACAATTTCAAAACACTCATGACATTGTCTTTATGTTGAAACTATAAGAAGCGCAAATTGTCGAGTAAACAAAAACATTGTATTAATCTCACTAGATGTTATGAATGATCGCAGGTGATTGTGACGTCATCGGAATGCGACTGTTTTCAAGCGTGATTCAGTTAGGCTAGTTACAGCTGTCCGTAACTGCAGTTGCTTTGCCAAAATATGCTCTGTAAGACCCTGATGACAATGATACTCGGGAGTAAAGTTACATACAGTTCTGCAGCTAGTTTTATCTAGCGAAATTCTTGGGATCATTGTTCTTGTTGCCGATTAAGTTAACATTGACGGCACAAATTGCAACAGAAGCGCCGAAAATGGAGTTCTGACATTTTAGCAAACGTTTAAATGTTATATCAAGTTACATTGAAGCATTTTTTGTATTCATATATATTGTTATGGTATATTCTGTCACAACAGACAGACATGAACAATGCCTTCACAACGTGGAAAACTTACGTGTCGACACGAAGCTAAAAAATGTACCTATGTAACAATGTAGTCGCATTAATACTCAACTGACGATTGTCACAGGTTTCGTTGGTTCAACATGAAGTGTATTCCTTGTGAATTCGAATCTAGACTATAAACTAAGGCTATGTCAAGTTGCTTGACAAAGCAATGCAAATGGCGGTCAAATCGCGAGAGCGCTAACAAGATTACGTCAAGGGCACCAACTCTGAATCAACAAGTGATACCGATTGACAGTTAATTGTGAGAGAAGCGTGGGTAAAATATAATCATAAAACTTTATGTGATAAACCGTGTAGGTAGAAATCCAGTGCTATCCCAAAAGCCATGTGACTACTGGAAAGTATTCCCGACAACGATCGCTTTTGCATGCAATTTTTCACAACAGTGTTGAATAACATTTCAATGTTTCACAATAGGAGTATCTTCAACGAGAGTGTAATAATATAGAATACTAAACGATGTCCCGCTTGATAACATGTTTATGAAACGAGTGGATGGTATGGTATGTTGTCCAATGCCATTCACGAGTTTCATTAACATGTTATCAAACGGGACCAAGTATAGTATTTTATTTATTACTCAATGATGTAAATTCCGATGAATTGCAAGAAAATCGTTTTTAGTGACGCTCACTTGCAAATAGATCACCCGCCTTTGCAGTTGCGCGGCTAACTTTGTCACGACAACCAAAAACGACTATGACTATGACTATACTGGAAAGTAGTCCCGACTACGATTGCTTTCGCATGAAACGTTTCACAACAGTGTTGAATAACATTTCAATGTTTAACAATCTTCAACGAGAGTGTAATAATATAGAATACTAAACGATGTCCCGTTTGATAACATGTTTATGAAACGAGTGGATGGTTTGGTATTTTAACGAGCGAAAGCGATTTAAATACTGATGCCATTCACGGGTTTCATAATCATGTTATCAAACGGGACCGAGTTTATTATTTTATTTATTACTCAATTTATGAAATGCAAGAAAATTGTTTTTAGTGACGCTCACTTGCATATAGGTCACCCGCCTTTGCAGTCGCGCGGCTAACATTGTGATGTCAACCAAAAACGACTATGATGTCACGCGCCGATTATGACGTTACGGCAACAAGTGGTAGTATTACACATGTGTGTAACCAACTCAATGTTATCTTATGAGTGATCTCATCACGGTTGAGTAATAATACTCATAATGTCTTACAATATTATTAATGTTGTGTTCAAATGCTTCAAACAATGGTTATTCAGTAATGCATGCCAGTTCGATGCAGGATCCTAAAGACATACTTAAGTTCTCAAGAAACATGACAAATAAACTCAAAATATATTGCACATCAAAGACGGTCAAATAGAGGTTCATGTGATATGTAACTTTTTATCTTAAGGACATTCCCATCACTTACCAATATAAGTTATGGTTGGTGTAAAAGTGTTTGGAAAATGATTCCTACGTCAATGTCAACACGTAAGACATCAGTGCCAAGTTATTAATACAAGGGATGCACGTGTCAAGTATCATAGGACTATTGATCAATCCAATGTTATGGGCAAGATAAAGATTTTCTGATAAAGACGGACGGACAGGTGATTAACAAAATACCGTTGAATCCCTTCTTCCGGGACTTAAACATGTATTCATAATTATACTTAAGCAACGACCAGCTAATGGATTTGTTTTTGGTCACTGAAGATAAATGGATACCAACAGTCAGCTTCTAATGGTAACTAGTGTTATTCCTCATGAGTTCATTTATCCCTATTAGTGTTATTCCATCCCCCAAACTATGATAGGATAAATGGCATCCAAATCGAATTTAAAAATCTATTATCATCATTACTTGGGTTTTTTCATCCACTTGAGGAAGGGATGTTGATGACAGTTTGATTTAAAAAAGTTTTTCAAATATAAATCCTCAATGTTTTCTTGTATTCATTCTGGAAAGACAGTTAATAAGGGAATTTAAAAGAAATGTTAATTTAGCTCAAATATAAAACTGATAACGGATAAATTGCTCCTTAATCGAATTTAAATATCTCTTATCATCTCCCGACTGCTATCTGCTAGTAGTTTTTATTATTTTCATTATCTGACAGGAAAGTGTAAAGATGGAATAGAAATGTGAATGCAATGCTGTTTTTATACAATCCAATTAAAGAGATAATGTTCTATTGTTTTTCTGGCACTTTAAAATTTAATGAACGCTCCAGAAAAACTTGTTCAATTCAAATGGCATGAACATTCTGTCATAACAGATTTCATAGTTGCCGAATAACCAAATGTGCTGATAATGAAATGAAAATGTTAAAATAATTTCATTTTATTTGCATATGCATACCAGATCGCCAAAAAAACACAGCAAAATATGTTAAGCACATCACATTTGAAATGATATATTTTCAATAGCTTAAAGGACATTTGACAAAAGCTTGAAGCACGAATTTGAAAATGTTCAATTTTGCAAAGGATCATAAACAATCAGGTCATTAGCCAACGCGTCTTAAGCATTATTTTGGTCATCAGGGGAGTTCATCTTTCTTCGGCAACAACATCGGGAGGGCAAGCAAAATATTTGACATCTTATTTATGTTGTGCATTTGTGTCCTCATCCTTCGTATGACTATCAAGTTGCCATTTCGTGATTTTATCATCATTGCATTTGCCTTCGTTGGTCCATTGAGACCATAGAGAGGAGTTCACATGTGAAGGCCATACGAAAGTAGCAAGAAGATGACCAAAGTCAAGATAAGGCAACGTGAATGTGTTCAGACCTCATTATTCTTGTGAGAATGCACATGATGACTATATGATGTTGTATTGACTACGTGACAAGTGAATGTACTACATCAAAAGCTTTATTTCAAAATGAGACATGTAATGATATATAGATTACATATTATAACCTCTGTAATGTATGTAACAATACCCCTTTATATCACAATGAGTATGAAATATACATGTACCATACCTTATATTTACCACGGAGATATATAAATGAATCTAAATATTGTACCTGTACTAACCAAAGACTAATTAAATGCATGTATATAAGCATTAACTATATTAAAACATGGAATATATTCATATAGATATCGTATATACATAATATATTGAATATACATATTTTGAAAGTATTGAACATATTCTTACTGCAGTTCAATTGTGATAGTATCATATTGCTAAACGATGGTTATACACTCTATACACCATCTAACACGAGGATTGTAGGAAGTGCCCTTGCCTTTTTATTACAAATGGGAAGCCAATTGGACGATGGTGCTGATGGCGATAATGACAAGAGGTAACAAGTAAAAATGTATTCTTTTAAAAATTTGATTTGATGGACGATCTTGCACCCCTTTCCAAATTCTCTTTTTCTGGTTCCGCATCAATGGAAACAATTTTTTTTTAATTATCCGTCTTACGCAATGGCATACCAATTTTAGTCGTATTTTCTAATAACAGTGTGCCTGACAGAAACTGAGAATCCAATCATCGCAGTAACAGTGATACTCTTGTCATCTACACTACTGTTAACATTTCGCAAACATTTCGCAAACATTTCGCAAACATTTCGCATTTCGCATTTCGAAGCATCATGTTGAATAACATTATAATCCTTATTATTTAATCATTTTAAATATTGGATAATATAGTTCACAATTCATCTGCTATAGATACTAAGGACAATGACATTGCTCGGGTTTTGATTACCAAGCTTTGTTTGTGACAATGAAAAATGAATAACTTTGTTAATCTATTTACTGTTTTAATTTGTACATGGAATTTAGGATGTAACTTTTTCTGGTTCCGCATCAATGTAAACATTGTTTTTCAATCATCCATCTTACATAATGGCGTATCAATTTTAGTCGTATTTTTAAAAAAACAAATTGCCTGACAGAAACTTAGAATCCAACCATCGCAGTAACAGTGATGCTCTTGTCATCTACCTCATCTTCACATACTCGTCCCATAGTCGAGGAACTCTTAATACATCTTGTCTCTATCATGCTGTCATGGGATGGTATTTGTACTTACATCATAACATTAGGCGAATGGAACAATCGAACACAACAATGCAAAGCATTCGTAATGTAGTCATGTGTTACCTCATTGACATTGCATTGCCTTCTGACTGGATTGTACCTGATTCTGATTGTTGAATGAATAAGCTGTTGGTACTGTATTAGAGGATGTACATGTGCACAACGTTCCTGAGTACAGCACATTCATCACGTTGACTGATTTCGCAAATATACTCAATTAATTTCTACTTACTAACATTTTGCAATAATAACAACCTGAGAAGCAAAATAGGATACACACAACATGTGTTATAATGTGCATTTATCTTTACAGAATGATCTATCAGATGCATCATTGTTTTTGGTTTAAAAGAGAGTGTATGTATTTGGAGAAGATTTCTCAGTGGCGTGTTTCAATAAGAAATCTTGTAAAGAAGTATGTTTTTAAGAAACATTTGAATGCTTTAGATACACAGATATGAGTAACCGCCATTTTGTTTTGCGCATTACATGAAAATAGAAAATGCTGCATATTGACTAATAATACAAATAGTAATGTACAACTTATATATTGATAAAATATCAACAGAGTCAAACATATGTATTAGCAAAGTTGTCAACACTGGCACTTTAATGAATGTGTGCTAGTCCTAATCAAATATAAAGTCATACAAACATAAGTATCAGACATAAATGCATTGATATTGATTATGTGGTAATCATGCATTAATAAAACATATGTGTAAACAGGAATGTCCCCTCTCTTTAGGAAACAAGTTTCAATATAGACTCTCCTTTACACTTCAAACAAGTTTGTAGTTATACCAACATCGATGATTCTTGTAGATATTTACAACTTATACAGTTATAAGTTGAGGAATATAGTAAGGTCAAAGCCATCTGAAAATCGTTCATAACATTATTTAATCTATAAAGACTAGCCTATTATCGAATATATATCGAATAACTATACTAATGAGAAATGGATATGGTAACTTACATTACATTCAGTGAAGTGCACATAGGCCAAAACCCGTCATTATATCCAGTACCAATAGAACAATTAACCTAATAGTGGGGGTATAATTAGGTCACTCTTGGCGTTTTGTGGTTTCTTTAGCTTCGTTTATGTCGAGGAAATGGTCAATGTGTGTTTAAGTGAGAGATATACCCATACTTTTCAGAGTGTATCGAATGATACCCTACACTTTTCCCCGTGGGGCCCTTACATTCAGTAATGTCAGGTTTAAAAGTAAACATTTCTAAAACACAAAGATGTGGATAGGTTAAAAAGATATGTGAAAAACGTGCTCTCGGTAGCAATTGGAAACTAGACTGGTCACAAACATCTTTCAAAATATTAGGAATAACATTTAATCATAACCTGGCAGAAATGGTGGAACGAAACTATAAGGATAAACTCTAAAGCATAAAAATTTAAATGAATATGTCACTGGCGCATGACTTAACCCCACGTGGTAGAAATACAGTGTTAAAAAGTTTGTTGTTCCCAAAACTAAATCACCTCTTTTTGTCATTACCCAATCCTACCAACGAAACAATAAATGAATTGAAAAAATTGATATGGAGAATTAAACTGGATAAGATCAAACGTAATGTGTTGAGTAACACGCTTGGAAAGGGGGGTATAAGAGCTCCTTATACCCCACTTCCGGTCTCGTTACCATGGTTTCTTTTGTTACAACAGTAGGTGTACTAGCCGATACCGTAGTTGTATTTCTGATATACCTACACTTGTTTGATACACCTACAATTTTAATTCAAATTGTTTAGAGTCAAATTACTTTCTTAACACATTTTACACAATGCTATCTATACACGATTTAATCGAAGTCAAGATACTCTACAAAATTTTGCATGTTTCAATCGAAACCTGGGATCGAACCAGTGACCTCTATCTTTCCTGCCCCCCCCCCAGCCCCCCCAAATCAAAGTTTATAAAAGTTTCATATTTTTGTTATTTTTAGAATAAAAATGTTCTTTGCAAAAGAAACTCGACAGGAGTGGGGTATAAGTCAGATGTACCCACTCTTTCCTCGGTGCATTGGCTGATACACCTATTGTTTTCAAGAATCGTGGAGCCTCCTCGGCTAACGCCTCGGAGGCCCCACGATTCTTGAAAACAATAGGTGTATCAGCCAATGCCCTCGGAAAAGAGTGGGTACATCTAATACAAACATCAAACATAGAATCATGTCCAAAAACTATCATGGATAAGACGTCTATATAATTTAACAAATGATTCTAAATCAAACATCTTCCATATGAATATCGCAACCTACTTAACAAATCTGAAATGTGAATCTCATATTTAAAAAAAACGTAATCACAGTGAAAACAAACGCTTTTTGGAGGGATGTTCTAGAGGCTTGGGGTAATTTTTTAACCATTAAAGGAAAGAATACGTAAACAACAAATTACATCTTAACACAGCCCCCGAGGCACAATGCTAACATAACTGTTAACGGAAAACCAATATATAATAACAGATTGGAAGGTGGAGGTGTAAATTATGTAAAATATATTATTGATTATGTTATGTTCTCTAACCATTATTTCAGGAACAATTGGCAATGATTTGCAGTTGCAAATAAATATTATTTCCTTTTTGTATTATTCACTGACAATTGATTGACAACAGTATAAGAACAATGCATCGCAAGGCAAATGATTTAACCAAGTTCATTATTCTTGATCGATTTCTCCAAGGTGAAAAACAACAGTGTCAAATACAAAATTACCTGAATCTGAATCCGTTACCAATCGTATAATACGATGACGGATATTTTCATTTATTATTCATTTGTAATTCAAACTAAGAAACTCATACACAGTATTTCTTATCCATTTCATGTTTATGTTTGTCAAACAACATAAACGGGTTGTTAAAATATCAACCGCCAACAACCAAAATATGTTAACTGTATACATTGGTATCATTTACAAGTCCTTTTTTTCAGTCTGTATGATTATGTAGCAGAAAGAGTTAACAAATCGATACATCAATGGCGGACATGAATCAACTGCTAAAAGACCCTAAAACAGTTAACACATGTTTTGAAAATAAGCGTTTTCTAAAAATTAATTTTCATTTTGAGATTTTAACCATTTTTAGACATGTACATTCATACGTGATTGAGAAACTTAATGGGTTTGATACATTATGTTACCTTATTTCATCATTTCAGCCAGAAAGATTAGATAATGCAATGGCTCTGGAATGCCCCGAATAACCACGTTATAACTTTCAATATAGCCTGATAAATCTGTATCCAACTGTAGTTGTGCCAGAGACAATAAAGTTTCTCAATATCTTGAAAACTAATGTAGAAACAATCATTGATCCAAAATAATTGGATTGCGGGGTCATGTCATGATTACAATATTTATAGAACATCTGCATCATCGTAAATTCATAGGCTAGTGTTCGCCTAATAAACATGCACATATTCCAAAAGCCCTGAAGTCAATCATAAATATGTTTTCCACAATAAATTGTTTTTTTTCAATTCAAATGTTTTCATTTTGGAAAATACATTGGGTCCAATGATTGAATTATCTGAATTTACAGATGATTAAACCCGCACTTAATGCTTTTGCTAAAAATAATAATCCCTATATATTGGACTAATAGTCGATTTTCTTCTCCATAAGTGTTGTTCAAGAACGTTGTTGACAATCAATGGCCAATAGTTGTAGATGTACATACAGCAAAGCTTACCATAGCCATTTAAGTACCATAACTTGCCTTAACCACTGAAGTCAAGCAACTTGCTATCAATCTATCAATGCTGCTTATGGTTTTCTGACGCATTTTATATTGCAATCGTAATTACTGTGTATGTCTAAATTCACCTTTTTGGATTTACGAATCATGGTGTTTGATGGCACACAAAACAAAAAAATATAATATGTGATGCTGTGTTTGTAGTTTAATAGTGATAAATTGCAACAGAAACTATTAAAACGTTCTTATAAATACCATGGATTTCTCAAAATAAATTATATTTCTATATTGCGACGGTCCTTCATATCCGAAATAAAATTAAAAACAAACAAGCCTGACCTCATGCAAGTAAATGTGCAAGCTTTCTCCATCCGATAAAATCTACTTATAATTTTCAATTATAAAATAAATAGTTGCGTTTGAAAAGGTTCCGGGATTCATTGCTATTCAACACCCGCAAATTTAGTGTAAAACCGACAATTTACACATAAGCTCAAACAGTGTCACTCAACTATGATCAGTTCACAATATTCATGTATCCTTTTAGATGGCGATAAACATTTATCTACGACGTCAACAAAGTAAAAGACCTAGGAACACAAATCTTAAACTTGGCATAACCCATTGTGACAATGATGCTAGCATTGTGACGTCAAAACGGTTGATCACTATGACGTCATGCCATGGCAACGGCATTCAGTAAACACAGCCGCATGGAAGAAGGCGTCAAACTTGGACAAATCTTACTAGTTGAAAACAGTTTAGTTACTTGAAACTAATTAATTTTGAGAGTTATTTGTGTCCTATACTGCTATACACAAGTTATAAAATGATAATGCCACCTGTCAAATTTGAGTAAGGAGCACATATTAAGAGAAAAAGAACAATTAAATTTTGAGATGATGTATATGTTCGCGGTGATTTGCCCCAAGTAATTTGCGGGTATTCATTATCATTCAATATAGGCAAATCAACCAATCAGAATCAAGGATACACCGAAATCATGTTACAATTTCAGGTTAACGCATGTCTTATGTAATATCCTCTCTGTTGGTTTACCACCAATTTGAGGTTTTACGAGGACTAAAGGTTTTACCATTTTTTAAATTTAACCGAACAGCTGTTAAGAGTTCAACCTTACCTAAGACTCGATCCCCAAAACAATTACAACTTTCCAAAACAGAATTGCGGGAATCGAACCAATAACTACCAAGCTCTACCAAAAGACCACCGAAGATTGCTGATGACATGAAGAATAAGTGTTGATATCTATTCTGCTCTCATCGAATCTTTATTTTTAATGTACACATGCATTTCCTCATTCTAAACATTACAATTGCATTTGCATTTGCGTTTAAAATCCATGAAGGTAGGGCTCCCAATGGTTTTGAAGAGAAAAATGAGTGGCGAAAAGATTTTATATTTACACTGCAGAATGGAAACTGTAAAACCTGTCTTTGCACAATCACAATTCTTGATGGAGAATCTACCGTGATTGACAGTGATGCAAGAGGAATAGGATGATTTATTACTTGGCTAATGTAAGTTGTTAAACCGAACTGTTCATTGTTGTATTTCGAACTTTGATTCCAAAGAAATGCTGCAGTGAGAACATACGATATTACAGAGCGTAAGAGTTGTTAAAAAGGACCACTAAATGACCATCCTTAAAGCACAGCTTGGTACGCACAGTAATAATCCAGACGGGACAAAACACTCGCACTCAGTGATTACGTTATTGAACAGTTCTAGGAATCAACTCGGTACTCTGAGAAAAGAAGGTATCAAATTGAATTGTTGTTTCGAATTCTTGATTACAAAATTATGCACTGAATTAGTTCAAAAGCGTTCTTTTTTGCGTAATATTGTTTTAAATTAAGGTACACAAATTTATTAAAGTTTCCAATTGCAAAATAAAGACAAATTCCGTTAATATGACAAATAAAGACAAATTAAATTTCACATATCTTGTGCCAATTATTTCCGATTCCCCACAGTGTAACGTTGTTCACAATTTGCTATAGCTCTGTTCATTGGTCATTAGAATTGCAAGGATACAAAGACAACGCATGTTATTGGCCTAAAGTTATTTTTTAACTGTAATATGGCTTTTAAAATCGACCGATAATAACTTTCCTTACAATAAAATAATCGTTTTTGATTGGCTAAAGGTCGTTACTTTTTTCTTTATGTACCCGGTCAGTCTCACAGTGTACAAATTTCATGTACCCCTCTGCCATAGTAACAGCTCGCAGCTGAGAGTAGGTGTCGCATTATGATCTTTACACTGGTCTTTATAGAAAGCTGGTAACCGATATGTGTAGAATCATGGTCATAATGTTTCTTGATAAAACAATAGAAAACGGCATTTATCTCGTTTAGATACATACATTTAATTCAGCTGTGTTGCTTGCCAATAGACCATATTTAAATTAAAATCATCTCACTGAAATGTGGTATTCATCCCTAAGTGCCAAATATCTGAAAACTGCTTGTTTTTTATGTTAATATCTAGCAACAGCCTTATCTATATAGACATGTGAAGAACCTGGAATAGGAATATGTCCAATATGTCGCTGCAAACGCTAACAACCCATATCTGTCGTTTTATCCGCAAATGACTAATTGGCGAGAGCCACGGCAGACTGTCCGGAAAAGGGAGATTTTACACCTTTACAGTGGACACTTTGTTTTGTTTTTCTTTTTGTCATACTCATGGTTTGATGCTCGCAGGTTTTGTGATCTTTCTCCTTGCATTGATATAAGCGAAATACTCTTGAAATCACATGAACTTCTTACGTCAGAACAGTAGGTTTCAGTAAAAAGCATGTTTATGCCTGGATTGAGAAAATGGACTTGATCGCAGTTGAAGTACACAGAGCCACTTGACAGTTTGTCCTACTATGTTCACCTCATTAAAAGTTACTCTTTCTTACTTGCGGCAGTGCCAGAGATCGCTTGAATTATTGCCAATAACATTTTGTATATTTTAAGCTGCTTTTGAGCTCAATTAAACAGAAGGCAAAAATCATACTTTTCATTCTACTGGTTACTTACCGATTTGTGATAGACTATAGAGTACTAAGTTCTTACAGAAGTCCATGGCCCATTCCAGGGGTTATCAAAGTGCTCATCAGACTTTCTTTTGTCGCAAATGTAAGGAACCGCCAATAACAGGATGACCAACCTAGTTCTGTTACATAAATATTGACTAGAGAAAACGTGCTCGCCACCTATCACTTATAAATAATTTCAGGGTTTTATGAACCTGTCATTTTCTTACCATGTACTTTAAAGCTCCGTATGTGTCATTTCTCAATCAATCAATCTTTATTTCATAACAACCACTCACTGTGGTACATGAAAATTACATTATAAATTTAAGGCATAACATTTTGGCTGTGCTTTATGAACATACTACATAGGATTAACTCTTGAAAAGAGTACATATAGATGAAATGAATTTTACTAGTTTCCTTATTACAGAAAAACGCTGTTTTGAAAGCGTTCCTAATAACAGTTGTAACTTATCATAACTTGGCTTAATGTAGAAAAAATTATTTAAATAACACTCTTTGTTTTTTTAAATATGGACAGATAAATAAATAGTGGTATTCGTCCCCAACAACTTATAGCTTGCTTATTTTACAAAAACGGCATTTGTAATCTACATTTGACCATCGGCCAATCTTCAGGTAGAACATGGTTACTTTCAGGGTTTTATGACAATAGTTGTCATGTCTTATCAAAATAACATAAAATAACAACGAAAATGTAGTTTAAATTAATGAAATGAACTAACAAAACTACACTTAGTAACATTTTGAAGAGAACTTCTAATCTGTTTTCGTAATTTATAAAAACAATGGCACCCTTGCGATCACCTCATACTTCCATCAGAAAAAGTCATATGCTTTTCGACTTCTCTGCAAACTATTTAGGACGCACAGTGGAACGCATGGATCAAAAACTCTGTTCCACAGGATATATCGCTTGAAAGAAGATTTTGCACAATGCCATATCACTGTCAACCAAATGACACCATAATGCTTATTACATCATCAAGTTATGACTCAACGTTTTCAATGTACATTTTGCATTGACAATAATTAAGAATGATATTAAACGGTAAACATAACTCACCCTTGTGTCTTCTGATATAAAATATAACAACGTCCGTTGATAAAAGTTAAATATCATCTGCATGCTTTTGGCAGCAATTACTTTTATCAACCCATGTTGATAAATCTGATATCTGAAGACACTTGGGTACTCTCTTTGCCTCAAACTATGTCATAGCGGGGATGTACTGCTTTTAGATCAGTTAAAGAAACAGTGCTTACAATGAAAAGCGTTAAACTCCGTCCCCAAATGAACTGACACACACTTGTATTCACTCCGTTCATATGGGTCATTTCTTTGACTGTGGAATAAATACAATAAACAGAAAATACAGAAACTTGAGAAATTGAGAAACTGTCCTTATGCACACGTTGTGTTGACAGTTGAAGTAGACATCTTGATCCGATTCCACAATTCGCATGTCATAGTATGTGCAGAGCAGGAAACTCTGCATTGGATACATTTGGAAGAAGTTTTAAACATGATGGATATCAATAAACATGATATCTGCAATTTTGGTGAGATAAAACTATAGCAACTAAGGCTAAATTAAGAAGATACAATCTTAGTAAAATTATTTTGTTATTAATTTTAATTGTAAACATCAATGAATAGCAAAACCACGATGAAGGCACATAAGTCTGGGGAAAATAATTATGTGTCATACATGTGGATAAATGTATATATTTATTTATATATTGTTGACCAACATGATCAAATATATACTTTAAATCTGGTTGTACAGAAGGTTAGTTACGAACTGCAATACGTTGTAACAGTTACGACCTAAGGGTTCACCTTATGTGGAAAGCATTGGTTGACCAAGTGGTGTTTAATTCCTTAAATAAGAGTAAAAAACATGTAACATTGACATCAACTTAAATAAAGTAAATTGTCCTTGTCATTTCCGAAAAATGATGTTACAATCTAGAGAATTTCCTTTTCAACAGATTTGAAATTCAGCGAGAAAATCTGGAATAGCAAATTCAACACTACCGACTAAAGGGATCTATGACAACAACATGCATGCAATGTATTTTTAATATTAATAATCTTAACCGTTTTAACAGAAGTTCGGTTAAAAGACGAATGAAGTCTTAATCAATACAGAAACACAAGAAAGGAAACTGCATGATACGAAGAATATCTCGTGTGAGCATTGTTACTGAGTTCATCATCAATGATCATCATCTTCGATTGCTTCATATAATGATATGCATCTACTTTAAGCAAACTGTATGGCTTCTTAGTTCAAACGATTTCACAGTCATGTTTCATATCAACTGAATACTTTTGAATTTCCTTCGGTCCTGTAATGTATATACTCAAATAGTAGAAATTGCTTCAGTGGATGTCTGTGATGGTAATGACAGATTTGTCTTAGTCCCAGCCGGCCGTGATGTTATGGAAGCTCCAGGCGGCGGCGATAGTGGCGGTGGTGGTGGTGATGATAACCATCACGTCACGTGATCAACATCGTTCAACTAGACAAACATACAATGCTACGATAGTACTAGACATGTCGCCATGGCAATACACGTCAGCCGTATCCAGTCAATCACAAACCCTGTGCTATCGATGAAGCGGGACATATTCTGTATTCAATAAGGTTCCTATACTTGTTCGGCGGGATAGCAGGGTCATTACTTTCATAATCCAATCATTCAAGCCACCACAAAGCAATACACACAGTCATGAAGGGAACGTTTGGATAATATAACCGAACTAAGAAACGTTGATATCTCTTAACCAACCCATTGAGAATAAACAGAAACGGGAGATAACTGCTTCGATGCTTGTTTATGAGTCTTGTATCACTATTCACTTGAATCAAGCGCCCATTCAATTCTCTTTGGGATTTCCCTTTCTATTAATAGCCTGGTTATTGCACAACGCCTTGCAATGACACACTTTTTATACCAAACATCACAGTATTATAAGACATTACATTGTACATAAGTATTGGAATAACACCACGATTATATTGATTTTATGATTGTATGATACATCGAAAGTCATGCATTTATCTTGATTAGTTTGCTAGACCCATCCCATGAAATCAGGTTTCATCAGAATGCAAAACCAGAGGGGTGTTGCAGGCTTTCCTCTTAAATGTATACCACCCATTGTGATCTAGAGGGACAGAGTGCACGTGCTGAGTTTTATTTGTTAAAAAAAGGCTTATACATTCTCACAGTAACATTACAGGACCGGCCTTTTCTAATGATAATAAAACACCTCCATATATGTATGGAGAGGGCTAATCTGCCCCGTTATAGTGCACAGACCAAGGTGTAAGTCGAATGCACCTATTACATGAAAGAAAAGCGATATATTGAGGGCGAAATGGGCCAGTGTTTATAACAGTTTTATAACGGGGATGTGAACCATAATGGGTAGATTGACAGCTCAAGTGTCAAGCTTCACTGGTCATTGTTTGCTTAACGTAGGTAGGTAGGTCTTGCCTGTTAGACCTTGCCAGTTACATGTAGCTCGAACCTAGATGTTTACATCAATGAGTAATACACCCGAACTCTGACCCCTATAGTACAATACCCATATATGGATGTTTTACTATGAAAACAGCGTGTTATTAAGCCGTCAAAAACATACACCTTTCTGTCTCGGTCTGAACATGCTTGAGTTCTATGATGATAAAATAGGTTTTTTGACGAGACAGCCTTCATTCCACCTTATATCAGTAATAACTACCTATATTATTATTATCATTATTATTAAACCGCATCACATTTCTTATTGCTACGTGACGGTTAGTAGACTACTAGACTATCTACACTTGTATATGATCTATGCTCCATCCAATCAAACGTTTCATAAACTCCTAATGTTAAACACGATATATATGAAAGCACAACACAATTCATGATGTCTCAATGACACCTTATGATAAGGATATTCACTGATAAAAATATATAGCCTGTATTATCCCCTTGACTTAATTCCGTTCACTATCTTGAGCAAGTCTACATCTACAGTGATAAAACCATAGCATATGGGGGGATTCTTTCTATATTGAATTTACTGAACGAGAATATTATGTTAGAAGAAATGACCTATATTTTATCGCCATGTTAAAGGCGACATCTACGTCCGAAAACATGTTTACAGACTAAAACTTCATTGTTGTGGAGTAGGTCAGGACATGGCCTTTGTATATGGGCAAACATTCAATCAATAGATACTCCCTATGTCTTTTCACCTGTGAAGCCATACGTGACAGTACTAGACATGTCGCCATGACAATACACGTCAGCCGTATCCAGTCAATCACAAACCGTGTGCTATCGGTGAAGCGGGACATATTCTGTATTCAATAAGGTTCCTATAATTGTTCGGCGGGATAGCAAGGTCATTACTTTGATAATCCAATCATTCTACCAATGAACATCACAGTGACAGCCATAGTCAATAACCCCATTCACACAATAGACCCGTCCTTTGTGAATATCCTCGCGACCTACATACATTCATATACTGACCGACCTCGCATAGCCGGTGAGAGGGGTATTGCACCATAGCTATTTTTAGACTCATGACAACTCATGGGGAATTCCCGTCGTCATCCTGATAGGGATGACGGGACAGGGATGACACTTTATAATGCAAAATCCCATACCAAGTCTGTCCTTAAAGCCCCTTTTGTCCTACTACTCCATCCGTCCTTTCCGAATTCAGGTCCAGACCAGAACTAAACAACCGTAAGCCATAGATCAACGACACTTGGTATATGGATCAATCATGTGAAGATTTGTTATTTTGATAATATTTTGTCTTGTTTCCAAGAAAACTCGCCTTGAACTCTCTTTTCCTTGGTGTGTTAACATTTGCAGCATGTACAAATGTACTATAAAGAAATGGAAAATCATGCAATAGTTCCTAGATTAAAGTGATTATTCTTATGCACATAAAACATATATGCACCATAAATAGCACCGCTTATATTGATCCTTATGGTTAGTTTAGCCTGTATCAGAACATCCTGAAGTAAGGTCATACCTTTCACTCAGCATTTTCAATGAACAGGTTTAAACATAATGGAGAACGAACATAACGGTTGTCTCAAGGATCATATTAAAACCTCTTCAGGAGAGTGAATGAGTCAATTATTGTTCAGTTCTGTGTGGGCAGTGTTTCAGTAATCAGCAATGTGTCTCCTTTCATTAAGGTGTGATCCATCTGCTATGTAGAAACTATCGATTAATGTTAAATTCATTGAACAAGTAACTTTTCAGACTGGAAAGTTAACAAAGTTTGCAAATGGGTTAATGATGAAGTATTGAAGACTTTCAAAAATAAATTGATCGATATTAGGCTTTATTTCGATCAAGCGTATTTTAAATCTTTATATGATTCTGATCACTGACTTTCTTGTTTCACTTGAGCATATTGAGAATCTTGTGATTACTATAATCGACCGAATAATTATTTTTTTTCTGTGAAGAGATGGCGAAGCAGGAATCAATGAACAAATTAATAATGGGCACATCAAAGGCTTCATTTGTCGAGGTTTTATTTTAATTCCTTTCAACCAAGGATGTTTGTTTAACATGGTTCGTTTATTGAATGTAGGTTAATGTTGATTGCACACCATGACATCTATCCTGATATCTGTCCTATGGTGTTTCTGATCATCTTGTACGTGTTTTTGCAAATAGTTGTGTCTTTACTTGAGAAAAAACTTATAATTCATTTCATCTGGTTAATCTGTTGTGTTATTTGATTTTTAAAAACAGCATTAGTGTCTGTGGTAACATTGCCATTACCATATAAACGTATACCCGTAACATAGAGAAGACTACTTTCACAAGCATACATTGTGTACATTGGAAAGGTCGACCAAGGACAGATAGAAATTATAGCATGTAAGTTAAGGTGTTTCCCCCACATGATTCAGATAAGCTTTTGACGAAAACATAATCGAATATATAATATTTTCTTTGCATTTGTCCAAAAAATAATATTCAATTCATCCGACTTCAATACATCAATAATGCTCTATTCAATTTACTTTCCGAAATACCTGTTGATACAGTTGTTCTAAAATTGGTTATATTTGTTCTATACCCTCAGCCAGAAGAGATGGAACTATTACGCATGTACAGTTAAGAAAAATGTTGATGCTGCATTGTTAATCAGGCTGTTCGAAAATAAATCGTCAGTACTTTGGTTTGTTTCAGACATTTTCTAAATTTGTGCACTAATCAGACAAATTTATAGCCGTGATGGGAGTTGAATAAGTATTTATCAATCAAAGGATTCTAACGATTCACAATCTTAGCAATTTTCGAGAATTTCGGTTAAAACAAGTGTAAACACAATAACCACAAACAGCAGCGATTGCAAACGAGTTGCATCAGCTTCATTAGTACTGGTTGTTTTGAACAATATCCTCAAACGTTTAACCAACTTGCAGTGTTTAGATCAAGATAAGGACATCATTTCAGAGTAATCCATTATATATAGTTGCCTTTCGGTAGATACTTGAATTTAAATTCTAAACTATAGGATTTCAATAGGTGTCTATGGTTTTGTGTTTATAAATGATTTTAATAATGTATTGAATCCCAAAAGAGCCACACAATGTTGCAAATAACGCCAACACAAGTCAAATAATAAGCTTCAAATTTAGAAACGTGAATAACAATTTAAACTTTCACACATCTGTATTGAATGACGCACAGATGCATTTCGCATTTCATAGTAGAATAGTAGAATGTTGTAATTCAGTTTGCTGATGAAATTACATGTGCGGATATAGTGACATTTTTAAATTAGGAAACAAAATATAATGCCTGAAGATTTTGTATTTCATAAACTTCCATTTCAACGCCATAATGATACAATTATGTTTCCAATTCGCTATATTGTTGATCGTTTCAACATAAACTTTCCTTATTATAACTTCTGTTTGACATTTAGACATTCTGGAATAAGTACATTAAATGTCAACAACTTGCTGATCAAATTATGTTCTGGATATGTTTATCCTTGAAGTAATTATTTGCTGTCTTCTTGATCTCATCTAGTATCAAACATCGGAATACACATATCAGTAACTCATTTGAACCATAGTATCGGTAGTAGGAACAGAGGGAAAATTAAAACTTTGCTGACATTTCACTCACATAAATTCCTAGTTGAGCATGTGATCTGCGCAACTACAATTCTGCATTTGTAAGTCGAAATCAAATGACAAACTTGATAGTTTGTTTGGTTTGCTTTGCTTTGCTGAAGTTGACTTCATAGTGATACTTATCTATTATATGTCGTTCATGATATTTGAATTGGAATATTGTCTGAACGTTGGTCACCTTGCTTTAAATATTTGTAGACTTTTGAAACATATTGTTAGAATGACCATACCTTTACAGTCAAACCATGTCAGTCACTTGAATTCGAAAGATGCCTGTGAGGATTTGGATTTGGAAAAGACAAAAGATATAACACAACGAATTTCCTAGGATTTAATAGTTAGTATAAGAAACTTTTGTTCACATTTTCAAACTATCCTAACTGGCTCATGAAATAATGAGTTATAAGGACAGGATGCGCAACGCATATGACTATTGAATGAGATCAAATGATCTCGTAACCCTTATATAATTATGTTTCCTTGGCTCTTGTAGACCACATAGCTAATTTGAATTTCTGTAAAAACTAAAGGATTGTTTTAAGTCATGGTATTTCCTGTGAAGAACCTGTTGGTCCTATACACGGCCTGATACTAATCTTATAGTTGATAAAGTCTGATACTGGAGACACCACAGTTCAATTTAGAACTCCTTGCAGTATTTCTCTTGCCTAACCAACGATGTCAACTACAACCACATCCACATTCGCGAGGTAACCGCTTGTACTGCTGTGTGAATAAAATCTCTTGCCCAAGGTGACACCACAATTCTGTCAACTAGTGTCTCAGTGTGGGGCAGAGAATCTGCCTTCAAATTGTTTAAGTATACACCAAGCCGTGTTGAGTGCTTCACTGTTAACTGAGCTATGGTAAGATATGATAATGAATGGGTCGAAATATGTGTATCACTTGTTTATGTCACTTCTTTAATTAACTCTTGTTCAGTTTCAAATGTTCCACTTTCACAATTTTAAGTATATTACATTAAAATATAAGAATTCCATGTAACATGGCCTTGCATACATATACACATACATACACACTTTTCACACACATACACAACCCTATACAAACATACACAACACTCACGCACACAGATGACAAATTGACGAATGCCCAGTGGAAGTGTAATAACAAAAATAATTGTTGTTGTAAATGAAAAGTAAAATACGTTTTTAATGCCAGTTATGATTATATTCATTTTTATGAAAATGCATTCAAATAGTTAGGGGAGCTAAATCATCAAATAATCATTATGTTGAACGTGCAATTAGTTAACATGTTTTAGGATTGATAGCTTATCCAAGACTTTAAATATGTGAAGTGTCTGAATGATGGATGCAAAGTTGAAATTTCATTATGGCTTATTTAGCAACCTGGCCAGGAGAAGCAAATAGATAACAGTGAATTTCACATGCAGTTATTCAGACACTCAATCCTCAATATTGGACTTAATAGTGCCTTAGTAGATGATACAGCGATAGTCATGATGAATTGACCAACATTTGAAATTGGATTATATATTCAATCAGACTTGTATTGCTCTCGGCTATTACACATTATTTCAATATAATATTAACTGTAATAGGATCTTTCGTACAATGAGTGGATGAGAACACACGGTATAGACCAGCTAAATCCAATAAAGCCATGTGATTTTCTCAAGTTTAAAAAGTCCTTGGTTTATCATATTCTCTTTGACTGACTAAAAAACATCATCCCCACCGCAATTCATGACTTCAAAATCTTATGATAGTGTCGAGGCCATCACTTCATTTAAAGAATATCATTTGTGTACGATATGAAGGGATTATATTATTTTTAAATATCCAGCTGACAAGTCGAAGATTTCGAAGTATTGCTGTGTCCTTGACAATAATGTCAAGATCATTAAAATCTAGTCAACTATGGGTCTAACCCGGGAGAACTGTGACTAAAATATGAACAGAGTCCAAGAAACAACCTACTCAATACCTGATGAGCATCGTCATGGTTAAAGGTGCATCCATTGTGTTTCATAAAATGTTATTAGGCTTTAATACGTTCCAACTCACCATATGTGATGTTTACAGTGCAAATAAATTAACTTGGCTTGCATATTTATGAAGATTCGCCAAATATATCAGAATTACTAGTTTCCAATTAAAATAGAGTACGTGCACGTGCATAAACTGAAACTACACGTCCCATTTACATGCACAGTAGTTATATGACCTATTAAAAATGATCAAACAAAATGTATCAGTTTCCATAATAAGATTCCAAAATTACGTTTGACTCATTCGCGCGGGCCACAAGCGGTACATTGTCCGGTTTTCAGAAATCACTACTTTTACCGTCATATCGTCAATATACTAAGTCGACAAACATCAAAATGGCAATTTTCGGCAACAGTCAGTACTTCCCGATAACAAAACACAATTCATAATTTTTAGCATATGTGACGCCAACAACACAATGGATGTACCTTTAACATCCTATAAGGATTCCAAGTGCTTTATTTAATGAATCTGACCAGTGTTCTTAAAATTATATTTCCTCCACCGTTCTGGTTTCTCAAATCACTCCTCTCTACTTAATTCCCTGCCTGCTCAAGCCTCCCAAATATGCTTTACCATAACTGCCTCTATGGTTCGTTTCCCCAATAATCTTCCATCCACCCTAGGTTTTCCTATCATTCGTCTTATTGATCCCCTCTATCAGTTGTCTCTTTATCTACCCTCCCGATTCACTAACAGTCAATGATGATCCCCTTACTCTTGTAAACACATGTTGTTTATTTCTGGTCATTGTTGATCGAAATGTGTCAATCCACAAGTTTAAATGTGTACAGAGATTGTGCATTGTGGCGATATGCTTGATAATGGTAACAAGATCTGGCTGACTTCGGAACTGACTTCACATTCATTGTCTAATGTCTAATCATACGTCTAATGCATATTCTTACAATGTGTGTACAAGGTTTTCTTTTCAAACTATATATGCCCTTGGGTTATCTAGAATGTCATTGCATCAAATAACACCCAGAACATGCTAAAGTGCCTCGGGTGCATGTAAATGGTTCAAGTTTTTAGGAAACGGGAAACTAGTTGTCTGTTTAATATGGCAACTCAATTACAAAAACACTCCATTTCATTAGAAACATTAGATGGTTTTCTTAAATGCTACAAGGAAAATGATTAATTGAAACTTTTAAATATGCTATTTCATGAAATGATTTCCCTTAAAGTTTTGAGTGTCTTGATATTGCTTATTAATATCTATTCTATGTACATACATGTTAGTGTGCAATGTTACCTATGTAGTCCGGTTGGTAGAATGTCAGCTCATCACTCAGAAGACTGGGTTTCGATTCCTGGTTGCGCCATACCAAAAGACGTCAAAAGATGTTTTTTTTTGGCTTCCTTTTTTTATACTCAGCATTAAAGGACAGAACAATGCCTTCAACTGGCGCTGCACAGTGGCATATGATTATTCGAATGAAGGGTTGCAATAACGTCCCTGTCTGATCAGTGGTGTATCGTCCTTTACCCAGGATTCATTTCATCTTAGTTTGCTAGCTTTTCTTCCAAACGTTTCACACCAAAAATAAGTGTTCCGTAAACATCCCATGGTATTTAGATACAATGTCAATGAAGATTCATTACATCTATGTTAAATTTGTGAGAATCTTATGTTCCATACAATGCAATTTCAACAAAAAAGTCTCGTTTCAGTCACTTCATCACAGCGATGTATAACAGTATATAAGTGAACTGTATATTTCGTTATCAAATGGTTAAATGATTCATAAACCTTTTCGGGAAGTTTACGCTCATGGTTTTAAGCGTCTGCAATTATAAAGTTGTTCACTTAATCATCTTATATTCAATTTCAAACCACATTTGTCATTTGTTTATTCATTTATTATTTGAGCGTTTTAACAGGTCGTAAACTTCCAGATACTAAAGTCAGGAATAACATACGTCCTCTGCGTAAACACATTGGATAATGTGTTAGTTTTATCTACACCAAATTGTGTATATATACATCACACTTTTGACCTTAATGTCTGAATGTTTTACTGATACTCTTGTGTATATTCCATTCTGCAATATATCATCTGATTAGGGTATAAAATTGTATTCAAATAATAATAATAATAATAATAATAATAATAATAATAATAATAATAATCCCAAATTAAGTTGGATCATTTGATTCTACAATGTATTGTCAAGGACTATATCACATTTGATAACTATGTTACGTTAAGTTAAATGCCATCTTGTTTAATGCTGATGCATTAATGGACGTCAATCCTACATATGTGATAAACATATCATTCCGTTTATAAATTAGTACATTTTGAAGAAGCAGAGGACCTAGAATCTCCAATGATGTATCAGTATAGCTATTCCACTTAATTCATTATATTCTTATTGACGATATAATCTAAAATGTCATTAATTTCATGAAGCGTAATAATTATTTTAGTAATTTTACACCCTCTCTCATCCAGCGTCATCTAACAAAACTTATGAAGATAATCGTTCCTAAATGACTTGAAACGTGAAACTAATAATTAGCTGGAAAGAATTTTTTCATTTAGTTTGCTGTACAAGATCATCAAAGTTGTGTTAAAATCCCTCATACAATGGTATTTCAGAAATGCATGCCATTCCGATAGCAAAAAAAATTAACATTTGATATGTAAGATCTCACTATCCTCACTCATACAACTTTTTCAGCCACTGGTCAAGAACTTGAAACAAGCAACCAGAGTTAGAGTGGCAGTTAGTAACCCTCTACTGGATGCTGCTACATATCACACAAAAATCAGTGTTGAAAAATTTTGGTAAATTTATCTACTTAATACGAAAATAAGAGTACAGTGTTTCTGTTTTACGACATGTCCTTTTCGTTGATAAGCGGATTTCCAACTACACAATTCAATTTCAATACTTTATCAAAAGCTAGCTTTACAAAGAATATTTCAGTGAGAAAGTATTACGAACAAAGCGATAAGAGGAGTTGTCGGGATTACTTCATCAAAAGGCTGGGGCATGCGTCTGTTTGATGAAACAGAATGATCATTCTGCGTGATTTGCGTAGATTTAACAGTCCTTGTCTCATACAAAGAGGTTAGCGTGGTTTTAACACCGAGCTTCAATGACAATGTAGCGTATATCACGGATAGGAAAGACAATATTTATGGATAACAACTACGTTATGGTGAACTAGCACGGCGTTTCGGATTATAATGCTAACGCCTTAATCCTTTCCTTTCTCATGAAAACCACTTTGAAATGGCCTTCAAAGACTATTTATCACGTATATTCCTACCTCTCCTGTTTATATTGATTTTACCCAAACATCAAATACAATGTCTCTTGCATTCACTGTCATTGGCTCCCAGTGCCCCAAGCAGTCTAAAAGATAATATAGCATTTGTAAAATATAAAAAGTTACCTTTTGATGTGGGTATTCTGCATATTTAACGTAAATGAAACTAGAACTTTCATTTTGCTGTCTGACTAAATATTTCTAATCATCATTACCATATATTAAAGGTATTAAATCAGATATGTTATTATATCTCTATTAAATTTGAAAGAATATCATTGCCGAAAAAGTGATCGAAAAATATTTGTGTACATTGACCCGCGATTCCAGTGACGAGGTCAGGTTTGTGACAGAAATTTCTGTCACTGACCTGAGATATTGACTCAAGATGGCGTCAGCTGATGGGTTCCCTGATTTGACAAATAAGAAAAAACATACTTCAGCCTGAAAAAAAAAAAACTAATTTCGGTATAATAAAACAATTAATTACTCATGGTGAGGTCATTATGTGAAATACAAGGACTATCGGATCTGACTCCTGAGGTGGTCTGACCTGACTGAGACCGCAGGTCTCGAGTCCTTGTATTTCACATAATGACCTCACCATGAGTAAGTAAGTGTATAGTTGGCATAACATTGTTGTCCCCCGCGGCAATGCGGAACGAGGGACTAGGTATTCAGTGGCGTCAAAGTTGATTGATATGTCCATTGTTCCCAAGTCAATATCGTTTTCTATGGACTGTCATGTGACCGTCTTTGGACCAATCAGAACTTGTAAAAAAACTTCGATCATATAATAATAGGGGATGACGCAAAAATCTGTCGATTTTGGTGACCATGACCTTGTTTTCGAGGTCACTAGGACACTTAACCAATTCTTAAACACTTGTGAAAGTGATATCTCTTGATCGGTGTCTTCAAATTTGTAGACAGCCTATATATTAGCAGGATACGCCGACACCTGTCGACGTTAGTGACCATGACTTTATTTTCAAGGTCGCCATGACACTTGGACTACTTTTCGAACTCTTGTTAACGCGATATCACAATGTCTTCAATCTGGGGATCATTCAGACACCAGTCCAGGTCACCACGAAACCACTGTTTCAACTCTTCTTAATGCTATATCTCATGATCTGTTTCATAATGTTCACAATTTCTGATCATCATGATTAAGCTGTTAGGTAGTACTGTCAACACTGGCGATTTTTGCCTGACTCTTAGCGTTTTTAATCCCCTAAAGGAATTGTCATGAAAACGTCCAGCTATTTTCTTTAAATATTGTCTTCTCCCCTCAGATCCTGTTAAAAGTTTATTGATAATGAGTGCTTTTAAGTATTTAAATACCGGATAACGTCATCTCAACGTTATCAACCTGTTAATGGAATACAACTGAAGTTGGAAATTCAGAATAACGTCAAATTGCAAAACATTACTATGTCTCTTCAAACACGGACGTTGTTCCTTCCGACATGACCGAGGGATTTGCTATTGCCGTTGAATCACTTATATTGCAACGTTATTGTCGAGAAAGGGACGCGTTTCTTTAAAAAGGCTATGTTTTGGTTGCATTTTCTTCAAAATTGACGCATAATCTAGGGTGAACCACCCCCTTCTTCCCAATCAATCTGTATTTGCACTGAAGAGGCCTCAGGCCTATAGTACATCGTTTAACATATACTACAACCAACATATTTACATTAAAGTGTTATGACATTTGTTCTGTATGACATTGCATAATGAATGTATATGGCAAGGCTTTTGTAATTTAGTTTGATTTTTACAGTTCATTAGATTACACAATTTCAAAATGCTTGGATAGACATAATAGTAGTGTTATATACTCATGGTAAAAATGGTTGACACCCCCTAATAGGAATGAAATGTTATATAAACAACGTAACGTATCAGTTTCGATTATTTTTTTGGTAAAACATGTAACTACTTGATGTCTTTTTGTGAATGGTGTCCTTGAGCATTTGCTATTTCTCCACTTGTACTTTAAAACACCAAAGAAAGGGAAATATCATAAACATGAAATTTAGTCAAAAGAGTTCATTCCTTGTGTCTTGAGATATTGGCAGTGGTACATTGTTATAGTGATATAACTGATAAAAATGATATTCGTCTTTAATTTTTTTTTAAATTAAATACTCTCTTATATCGCCATGATATTTCCTGTATTTGTCCGGACTCACCAATCGATGACAAACATTGTGGCTGCCTCGTAGTGATAGTATTTATTTTTTCCTTTGCGTACACTTCGCCATGCTTCTAATTCTGGTCCATATTTTTCATTTTCTTTCCCGGCACATCTTCTGCTTGGGTATAAATCAGCTAACCTTGGATGATAGTATGAAGAAGATGAGCTTGTAACTGATTGGAACTCAGACTTGGTTTAGCCTCAGCCCTGTAAATCAAGAACTGAAGGTCCTCTTTGTCAGAAGTGGAAGTTCAATATATTCAGCATACCTTGATGTTTCAGTTGGAATCATACGAGACCTAAAGCTTGAATGTAGCTTCATTAAAAATTGTGGGGGTTCATTGTGGATGAGAGATTGTGCTTGTGTCACAATATTTTGCTCCATGACCCCTTGTGGATGTTGTAGGTTTGCTTGACTTTTCTCACATGTACTTACCTACAACCTACCTATACTTGACATGAGAATTCTTCTGCAGTTGGGAATTCGAATCCTGCCAGGTGCTCTGCTGTAGAAAACTTTTTTGCATAGAGTAAGGTTTGGGTGCAATTTCAGCGCAGTACCACCCATGGTTTCACCGCTATTCATAGCCACTATGGCGTTGCAGGCCTTCTCGAAGCGATACTACTAGCAGCTGTGATAAAAGTGAAATACTCTTGAAAGCGACCTTAAATCTTAAACTTTACCTGCATCCATAATTGAAATTATTTAAGTATTAGATATGTTCATATATTTACAGAAAAGTTTGTACAATGCCTATATAAGAAAATGATAACAAACATAAACACATCTGACAATTTAAACACAATTGACACATAATTTGATATCTCTTCCACTTTGGCACAGTCTAGCAAGTTTCTATTAGAGAAGAATCCATAATGACTGAAACAGTTCCAATCCCTTATAAATTGGTGTGATACATTACATATTTGTTTGCACTTGATGTTGAGATAACAAAAAAGAATCTTGCAAATCACACTGGAGTAATGACCGTTCTTTCCACTTTTGGAAAGGCGTTCTTTTGGCGTGGAAAGAGGCATCTTTCCAATCTTTCCACCCGTGGAAAGAGGCATCTTTCCACGTCTTTCCAAAGACGGAAACAACGACCTTTCCAAACCCCCGTTGGAAATATAGGCCAAAAGGTGGTCTTTCCACAGCCATCACGCTAATGAGATTATGGAGTTATGTCCCCTTGTCAAGCGCTACCTGTCAACAATATCTATAGAAATATCGTTTATGACTAGATTGTCTTTGATTTATGTAGCATATTAAATATCATTTTGATTTAGGAAATTTTTAGACTTTGATAACTATTTTGACATTAAAAGAATAAGTTGAGAAATATATTTTTGTTTTCATTATTTTGACTTAATTAAACATTATTTGTAAACTAAATTCAAACTTTGATTTTAGATGTATTTTAACAAGAAAGTGACTTTAAAATGAAATGAGACAGCATTATATGTTGACTTTGTTATAAGGATGAAAATAATGAAAATATTTGTTAATATATTTTGATAACCAAAATGATCGTGTTGAAAAGTAAATGTTATATTTAAGTCTTAAAACATAAAGATGTTCAAGGTTTTGACAATAATTAGATAAAATTTATTTTATTTTTAATTAAAAAAAAACCCATTTTGGTTGAATGATTTAAAAAAAAATATCATTTAATCTGTAAGTATGATTTTAATTGGAATGTAATCAGTCTACGAACGAACTCCAGAAACAGGCTTTCTAGAACTTTTTTACAAATCCTACTTTAGGTGGAAAAACTTAATGTAAAATGTACTGGAGGTTAGTTGTTCTGGAAATTCTTCTTAACAAGCATTTTTAATTTATGCTGTCCAACTACCCTATGCCGCAGACATCCCTGATTATGCACCTTGTGACCTGTTAATATAGGATTATTTACAACATGGATAACCTTCATGATACCAAAACAATTGAACATTGATACATTGAACTATTTATTTCTTCCTGTCATTAATGCAGTTTGCTTACTTAGTTTTTATGTAGTTCGAGCAAGAATATATTATGTATTTCAATGTCACTAACGCTCATATACTGAAACTGGGTCTCTAATTCGATAATATTTCATGTTAAAGGGACATAATCATGTTGGTGAAGTCACATATATATCCAGTGGTATAATTTGTGTTATTTAATTGTTATTTGATATCAACTTTAACCGAAAATAGCCAGTTTATGGTCAGTCAGTTGATAATAACGAACATACAACCATTTAAAGTCGTGGTTATGATCGAAAACCGGACAATGAACCTTGGCACGCTGCAGCCATGAAGTCAAACGTAATTTTGGAAACTTTCATAAAGTTGATAGGAAGACAATTTGCTTCTTTAGCCGTTAATAGGTCTTATAACGAGTAAATTCGTGAAATAGAGCCATAATTGTCGGCTACTACACATGTATGAAACTGTTTTTGTTTTTTAGTTTTCATTTATATATGTATTATACTAAGCATTTGGGGGTAAGAATGAAAGTCGATTAAGAAGATATAACTTACACCAGCACCTATTGTTATATGTACATTTTAGAACGAAATAAAATATCATGCAAAAACTGATCATGCAGCTTTAAAAGAATAGGTTTGCATATGACCAAAGAATCACGGATGTGTTCAAAGATAAAACCAATAACCATCCCGGCATGATGCCATCATAAGAAAAGATAACTATGTATAATGTTATCACTATGATCATGTCTAAACACTACATGATCCTACAGGGTGAGAAAAATACTCCCCGCTCATCTTTTAAATGAAACTAATCACTGAAAGAAGAGAGGAGGCTGACAAAATGTTTATTCCACTCCTTGATATCATTAGCTAACCAGTAATTAATCAGTTAAACAGTAGGTCCTTCATATATAATGATTGACTAACGATGGAACGAAAGAGAAAATGAATGAGAGATTGGCATGTTCATTCATATCATCTAATTTATATCCAGAAAACTGTGAATGCTCACCTAGAGCGCTTTTCAACAACATTGAGTACATTAAATGGATACACACAAGATATCGAGATAAATTGGAGGTTTTGTTTCATGAGAGCAAATTACCCTATTTGGATGTTCTTTCTGATGTGAATAATGGCCGATTTTCAAATTAGTCAGTGTATGCTTTATCCAAGCAGTAGTGAGCTAAATTATCATAAATTTGATAGACCTATCCCGAAAGCTCATCTTATTCATTCGACCGGAATCACAAAAATACATAACTTAACAACTGTGAGTTACAGTAAGAACTAGGGCAAAGTATGTTCTGTCATATTGATGATTAACCCATCTCACAGTCTGTTTACTGCTCCACCACTGCTTCTTAACTTGCAGTTTCGATATCAATTAAGATCAATCACTGGTAGATTTTAAAAACATGTCTAAGTGTTTATCATGGGACTGAGTTTTACATTTACATTATCAATGACATTAGAATGTTCACTAAACCTGTTAATTAGCCATGTTATTTATATGCGGGGTATTATCGGTTTCCTCACCATTAACCATTTCGTTTTTACTCAAAGTTATGTATAAACGATCGTATTAACCATATGTACATTTCAAAGAAGAAATGTTTCAAAGAGTGTGTACATTTCTTTGATTGGCATTCTAGAAGTTGGTGTGACGAAGAAGAGAGAAACGATCATGTACATTAGCATATGTTTGTTATGTCAAAGTTGTTCTCAACTGTTCAGATCGACATTCACAGCAATGAGAAACTTGCAGTCATACGTCATATGTTTCATATGCTGTCTGACATGTACGTTTTCCTATGTCATGCCCTCTGCATATTGTGTCCCTCTAATGAATTGAGAGAGAGAGAGAGAGAGAGAGAGAGATAGAGAGAGAGAGAGAGAGAGAGAGAGAGAGAGAGAGAGAGAGAGAGAGAGAGAGAGAGAGAGAGAGAGAGAGAGAGAGAGAGAGAGAGAGAGAGAGAGAGAGAGAGAGAGAGAGAGAGAGAGAGAGAGAGAGAGAGAGAGAGAGATTGTTAACGTTTTAGTTCTTAATACCCCGAAAACAAAGGCAATGATTATAGATTATAGAGTGAAGAAAAACAACTGTAAACCCGTTCTCATTGACAATTCCAGCATAAAAGTTGTCCCAGAGTACAAATATCTCGGCACTATTTTTTATGAAAAATTTAACTTTAAAGCAAACACAGAGAATCTACAAGAAATGCCCACACAGACTGTGTTTTACGTAAAGCTTTTAATGTCAATACCTTTCCACTTGTTCTTTATTACAAAACTTTTATTAAAAACTTGCTCTGTTTGAGTCTGTTTGAGCATGGCAAGTTGGTTTGGAGGTATTTCATTGCAAAACGAAAACAAGCATTAAAACAGTATCGAGTTGACCAGTAAAATATGAGGTGTTGCTTTAAATTTTCGACCACTATTAGGCAAGCATAACATATGCTGCATATAAAATCCACTTTCAGAACAAACAGAGCATGAAGTCATTCATTCTAACAAACATTGTTGTTTTAAAACAGTAACGTGTATAGGTAAAGATCTGTCTGCCTGTTTCCACGATCTTGCATCCGGTTATTTTGATATGATTTATTATTTTTACAGTCTTATATTTAATGAACAGAAGAAATTCTAATTTATATTTATGAGTTAAACAATTTATCATAGGCCGATTGACTCCTTACAACTATCACACGACTTACTCTTATGAAAGTGTATACTTTTGAATATGAATGATTAATGATAAAAAAAAACAACACATGTTGTTTAAGTGTCTTGAATGAAAATACTAATACGTGTTGGTTCACCTGTTCTTTATTTTTAAGATTGTATGCGGAAGAGTTTCTGCCATAATACAAATTAAATTTTTGATTGTTATGTCGCAAGCTTTAGCAACATATGAGTGATTATCATGACAATAATGTTGTCAATTTGTTACATTATATACATCTGTATTTTATTATGCAATGACTCTTTTTGTCAATTTCATTTTTGGTAAACGTCGCTGACGGTGGTCAGCCAGGGGTTATATAATCAGATGGAGTCCCTGGCTATACCTTTTAAACGCTGAGTTCCGGTCGGTGTTATGTAACATGTGAATTCGCTCTTAAACAAGTCTTCCTGGTGGACTGTAACACTTGACTCGGTTATCTTGTACTGCAGCCACATTGAGCTATCTATCAACAATCGCTGTATACACTTTCATATCGGTATTTAAATCTAACAGTAATGATGACAAAGAGGTACCAGTATGTGCATTTGCTTCAATTTAATGCTGTATAATCGCCTATAAACGATAAACGTCTCATTATATGTCGAAACAACATTTTAATGTAATATTGTAAAATTGCAATGACTTTCACATGTTATAGAGTTGAACGGATATTAATATTTTCTTAACTACAAATAATTACATTATAAAATTAAACATCTAGACAGTATAGACCTAGATAAAAGGTCACAGTTGTGTAAGCAATGATACTATAAGGTATTTATAGAAGTTTAACATGTATTACTACAAATCTTAAAATCCAATTAAAACATAAAATAAGGACACATCATTTCACCAGAAGACCCATGTTTCTGTTTAGCACAGTTTGGATGGGGTGATTTTTCATATTTTAGTTCTGCTCAAATAAATTCATAGAAGGCGATTTATATAAACATGTTCATTATTGCAGACTCGAATACCTACGCTAGATATCTAGATATTACATTTCCCTCTAGTTATGTCACTTCTTTGTGTATGTGTATTAGTATTTAAAGATAACCCTCTCATCAGAGTTGACGAATATACATCCGAATACACACCCACAGCTAGTCGCGAATACACGCCAACAAGCCTAGCTTAATTGCGGGTCATAAACCAGGGGAGAAATTATGCGTTATACATTGAATATTTCGTAATTAGAAAATCGCTCTGTATGTATTAGCTTACATAAATAATGACAATTATTTTAAATCTTGCGTTTTCTAGCTCTCTGGGATAATGTTGTTTATTTATACAATATTATTTGATGATGTCCGTTATTACTGTATTGCGATCTCTACTACAGACACCTCTATCTATTTTATCTTTGGAACTTCTGCGTGTATTGCAGTTTTTTGAGTGACACGTATATATATATATATATATATACACGTGTATATTTTAGTTGTATAGTCTCTAATAACCCTAAATGGGTGGCTCGGATACTCCTTTTATTGTACTGTATATATGTTTTAATGTTTTTTACGAGGTGAGACTTTAATAAATAATCTGTCTGTCTGTCTGTCTGTCTGCCCGTATACAGTTCACCAATTCATACTAGATTGTTTTCAAACCTTGTGAAAACGTCTCATCGGTACTATTAGTGTATATTTATACCCCCGTTACGAAGTAAGCGGGGGTATATAGCGGTCATTCCGTCCGTCCTTCCGTCCGTCCTTCCGTCCCTCCGTCCTTCCGTCCGTCCTTCCGTCCGGTCAATTTTCTCAAAAACCGTCAAAGGTACATCAACCAAACTTTGTACAGATGTTAACCATGTTCTTCCGATCGGGCACAGACAATTTTCAATTTTCTGAGATTGATATTTTTTGTCGTTTCCATGGAAACGTCACTTTTTGGACTTAGTTTTATTGTGTTCAATGGGGACAAGTTTTCTCGGATACTGTTCAACCTAGGTGAATGAAATTGTTGTTGTGAGTACTCATGACCATACTCTTTATCGAGTTCGAAAACCAGTTCCGAAATATTATTTTTTACAGAGTTATGGCCCTTGAAACCGAAATTGAACTTCGTACCAGAAGAACTGTGATGCTCCAATAGGGACAAGTTTTCTCAGAAACTGTTACATCTAGGTGAATGAAATTTAATATGGAGGTAGTCCAGATGATACTCTTCATCGAGTTCGAAAACCAGTTCGGAAATATTATTTTTTAACGGAGTTATGGCCCTTGAATCCGAAATTGAACTTAGTACCAGAAGAATTGTGATGCTCCAATGGGGACAAGTTTTCTCAGAAACTATTACATCTAGGTGAATGAAATTTAATATGGAGGTAGTCCAGATGATACTCTTTATCGAGTTCGAAAACCAGTTCCGAAATATTATTTTTAATGGAGTTATGGCCCTTGAATCCGAAATTGAACTTAGTACCAAAAGATCTGTGATGCTCCAATGGGGACAAGTTTTCTCAGAAACTATTACATCTAGGTGAATGAAATTTAATATGGAGGTAGTCTAGATGATACTCCTCATCGAGTTCGAAAACCAGTTCCGAAATATTATTTTTTTCGGAGTTATGGCCCTTGAATCCGAAATTGAACTTTGTACCAAAAGAGCTGTGATGCTCCAATTGGGACAAGTTTTCCCGGAAACTATTACATCTAGGTGAATGAAATTTTACATGTAGGTAGTCCAGATGATACTCTTTATCGAGTTCACAGTCCAGTTCCGCAATATTATTTCAAAGCCCTTGAATCTGTAATTGAACTTGGTACAAATTACCGGTGTGATGCCCTAATGGGAAAAATTAAGTTACCTGAAAAATATTACATCTGGGTGAATTAAATTTTGTAATAACAGTCAGTTCCTAAAATTATTTTGGAGCTTTTTTTTAAACATAGTAACCTTCACATCTATAATTCTCAATGGACGGATAGCGGATGACGGGGGTATGTGAGCCATGCTCACTTTTTTCTTGTTGTAATATCATTTATAAAATATCTATTAGGACAGACGGACAAACATAATTATTGCATGTTATATTGATGCATCGTTAAAACATATATGCAATAGTTATTTGCGAAAGAATCACTGACAGACAGATTTTTTCTATATATAGGGCCCAGTTTTAACATGACAGCTTGAGATGACGTGAGTTTTCATCAAATCTTTTATAAACATGGCAAGGTATTTTAAGATATATTATAAATATGTAGAGTATACATTGTTTGTGGATTGCATAAGCGTCACAAACTAACAATTTGTAAAATTCGTCTTCTATTTGACCAGAAGAATAATTAGAACATCATAGATCATCCAGTGTGTAACAGTCCTTTCTAAAATGTTGTATGTTTAAGGAGTGTAATGCGATTCTAAATTTACATAGATTTCGAAAGAGTGACTTATCACTAAGAAAACTTAAATACTAGTCTGGCCCAAAACCCGATTTGAAATGATGTAATGACTTAAATAAATTGATGAATTATTTGTGTCGGACCAATTTGTATAAACATATCCTTTAAACATAAACAAAAATATTTGCCTGTCACCAACATTTTGATTCAACCAGATATAAGACAATCCACTTGACAATAAATATTTCTCCTATCAGCTAACTAATGCGTGTTAACGGGACATATTTAAGGATGCGTACACGTTATTGAAAATGTATCTTAAAACTAATGTTGTGCATTTGACATTTCATACGAACTTGCTAGCTGTGTTCATTTGCATCAGTATGATATATATATTAATTAAAACTATTAGTAGTCCGTTTGCTGCGAACGTACTACATAGCACACGCATTCAGTTTAAATGTAATATGCTTCATTAACAAAGCATGCATTTATACATTTTATCATTTTCAAATACATATACAAATTCAGAATTTCTGTCACATCTTCAGTCGGTTTCACTTTATTTCCACAAACGATACCTTTAGTCGATATTTCCCTTTTTTTTTTAATTCTTAATATATAAATTCAGTAGACACTCTCTTGCGTCCCATACAAGTAAATATTTGATTGATTCCACCAGTTTCAAGTTGTGATCCGAAAAAAAGTACGATGGCCAGAACATGAGATAAATTTTATTATTTTTATTGAAGATTGTCCTATTGTTATATACAGCCATAAAATATTTACAAATCATACCCCGACACAATTGCAAAACAGACAGTATATACATATGGGACAACAATTAAACCGAAAACTTATGTTAGCTATCTTGATGATACAATTTAATTTGTTGAAGAATGAATGCTTGTCCTATATACACGTGGATGTGTATTGGTCAAAGAAGAGACTACTCTCGTCAGAGTTCACAAATACACAACCGAATATATAAAATGTACATGTGTGCGAAGTCGCGAATACACGCTGTTGAGCCTATCTAAATATAGCAATTGCGGGTCATAAAACAGTCTGTGCAATACACGAGAATGGTAATTGACAAACTTAATCTGTTCTTACTAACTGTAGTAACACTATCATATTTGTAAATTTGTTATGTTTATTGTGCTTTATGAGTGTTTTGGGCGCGTATGTCTCATTTGGATACATATTTGAGAAGTCTATCCATTATTTTACGGCACTTTATCTTAACTTTATGAAATTTCTTTTTTTTATATGTTACTGTTTTACAAAATAGTCATCACACATTTAACGTTGTTTCCTTATTATTGGTGAAAACTCGTAATTCTGTGACTCATTAATGAAAGATAAAACTATATTCAATCATTCTTGCTGTACTGTAATGAAGTGCGGAAGCAAATTTTTTAAATAATATAAATGTTAATCACATTATAATCACGTTATTGGTAATTGAGTGTCACATAGGTCAAACCTGACGGGTTAGCATATGTTGCATTTTTATATATATATTTACCGGTAATGATTGCAGTCGACTGCAGTCTGTTCGCACTCTAGTATTCAACCATTAGCAAAACTCACAAAAAGGCGTACTCTTTGAAACTGAACTGATGTCTTGATAATTGTAATTATATTGCAAGTTGCCTGTCTGTCCATTTTGTTTTAATTGAGAACTATGAATTGAAACCAAGTGTTCGTTATTATTTGTTTTGTCACTAATTAAATATGATTTATTGACACTGAATGGTTATTTGGACATTTTTTAAGGTCAGCGAAAAACAGAATGTTAAAATTTATTGAATGTATTTCTTATATTATAGAATAGCTTGTATTATGTTGATGAGGGTATCAACCTGCTATTTAGACATTTATGTACATGAATGCGAGACATATTTGTTAATTAACAGAATACACAACTATGTTTATTAGCACGCACTGTGATTGGGTATCTACCCACCGCGTCAGTGGTTGTCGCCGTTCCAATTGATTAATTGATTCGCAACAAAGCATGTGAGACATGAAATACTCTGTCTTAAGAACGTACTTCTCCTCACAAATTGACAGCTTTTGTGGTATGCTATTGTTGCATTTAAAACATCACAATTCATCATCAATGTAATAAAATTGTTATTTTGAATATAATTTAAATCTGGCATTAAATAACGAGTTACTGATATCTTAACAAATGATTGAAATCAAACTCAAAACGTAATTGTAATTTTACTTTCATCTGATGTGTTCGCATGTAGCTACAGCCATCATGGAAATTGTGAAAATAAACATATATTGTTTGGTAATCATTAACAATGTTGCAGTAGATTAATTACATTAACTTAAGATGTTGTATGCACGGACACAATCCCACAAATACACACTTATTCCAATATTTTGTTATTTACTTCTGAATTTTTGTTTTAAATATCAAAACCAAAACTTAATTTCAAAACTTGTCTTATCAAACAAAAATTGCAACATTTGTTACAGAATGGGTCGGTAATTAAATGCAGGCTGTAGTATAACCGTAGACTTTAGCGGGTACCATTACTGATTAGTTTTATATATTCCGAATTAAGGTCTTGCACAAGCTGAAGTTGAGCGCAGAGATTGTCGTAGCTAGTAGTTATGCAACTCAGTGTAACAACTGCACATGTGAGTAGTAGGGAGGCCTGCATACTCCCAAATTTACTCCTAAATTTATTGATTGGCTATTGTTTGGCTATTTTCTTGGATATTTTAATTAGGATATTTTTTGGATATTTTTTAATTAGGGCTTGTATAGGATATTTATAGAGTGGACCGAAAATTCGGTCAAACTGACCTCATTTTATCCTTCACTGATGCTGAAATACAGTCAGTGTCGTATATATGGTTTGACCAATTTAATTGTTAATTGAATTGACCGATTTGTTTAAAATTCGGTCAGACTGATTTTCTCAGACATGACAGCGTACAAGTGTCCTTAGATGAACCTGTGAAAGGTTTAACTATAACAAACATGCAGCGATCCACTATGTTTACTCAGTAAACAATGACCGGATAATGGGATCCGAGGATACAATGACCTCCCCGAGTGTGACTCGCCCTCACATTTACACCCCTTGGAAGCCCTAACTTGCTTTGCATTTTCACAGTCTGTTTTAGCTTTGTAAAACACATGCGAACATAGACATTAGTTTTCTAAAATGTCCCCCTGAAAATAAATGTTGTTCTTATTCCATACATCTCTCATATATAATACAGGTAATTTGTTCAGTTATTTAAATGTTGTAAAAGAAAAATCACAGATATCTAACATATATAACATATCACTAGAATGTCAACACTTTGAATAAATTGGGATTTCAATGGAGTAACTACATAAAACGTGTTAATATTGTGTCAATCTGTTGATTGTCTTATTAAGGAAAACAAAAGCTTAATTATCATGAGCTTTCTTTTCACACTCCTTCACTTATATTCAATCTGAAATAAAAGACTTGCACTCAGTTTGTGTTGTAGCGGGAATTTGCCTCGCTGTTGACCACTTTAGATGTCCCACACGACAGAGGGGAGAGTTAATCCTCAACAAATAGGACAAGCTTTGGCTAAACAAACAAAGGCTCTCAGGGCGCGTGTCAGCTGTCTAGTGTGTGTTCATGTTTGAATGAACTTTAGAAAGCTAGAATAGAATAGAGGCCCTTTAAGATAATTTGGTTTACAACTTGCTTTACGTATACACGGTCTGTTTTAGCTTTGTAAATGATTTTTTTTAGACATTAGTTTTCTAAAATCTTCCCCTGAAAATATATAATAAATAATAAATTGAAATAGAGACATCAACTATGTTTATGTCAGACCATCTGCAGTTGTTTTGAGTATTATTTACTTACTTAAATGATCATTGTATATCAAAGCAAGTTTACATAGACTTAATTCAATTTGTATTTGTTTTATTTGTATAAGATCTACCGCTGCTTGAGTAGTGTTCCGTAGGTAAAATGATTTTTGGATTGTAAAAAGGATAAAAAAAATAAAATAAAAGAGAGATTCATTCTTTCATTCATCATAATAAAAATTATATCTTTATAACCAAATGACAGAAAATAAATGAATATGAAATTATGAAATAAGAACTGTCAAAGTTCAGGTAAAACATCTAGATAGCTTTAGCATTGATATGTATGAATACAGTTAGCGGGAACATCTCTGAGCTGTTTGCTTACTTGAGTAAAACTACAGGGTCTCTGGCCTATTTCCCATATGTGCTGAATATTATCTATTTTTAGGTAACGTCATATCTGTTGCTATGGGTGACTCAACTGAATTAAGGACCTAATTAGGGTGACCCAATTTTCTATTGTATACCCACATACTTGTTTGAAACAAACAAAGGCTCTTGGGCGAGTGTCACAAAGAATAAAAGAGATATTCATTCATTCATAATAATAAAAATTATATCTTTATAACCAAATGACAGAAAAAAATAAGATGAAACTATGACTTTTATCATAAAACTGTAAACTGGTTTTTAGACATTAGTTTTCCAAAATCTTCCCCTGAAAATATATAATAAATAATAAATTAAAAATAGAGACATCAACTATGTTTATGTGTGCTTGAGTAGTGTACTTCTAAATGCTTATTTATATCAGACTACCGCGTGTATATGTGAAACTAGACTTACTTCAGTTTATGATTATTGATGTATATCGGAATTACTCCTGATAAAATTGGTTTGATATATCTCCAACCTTAATACACTTGACAATATGTTTTCCTGTAAGACAGATCATTAAGTTAATAATAAATATTCTATTACAATGTGTTGACGCATGGTATGACCATGAAAAAGGATATTACTTCTAACATGTACTAAAATACTTCAGTGTTGTTTGTCAATTCTCAATATATGTTTTATGTGTAGATGACAATACGTAGCCATTATATTTATAGCAAGTTATCCCGTTTGCAATTCAGAAATGTAAGACAATGGGCAGATGAATGTTAATGCTTGAAATGCCATACACTGTATTTGCTAGAACAATGAATAACATTTTCTGAAATGTCATTTGATAATGGTTTTACATAATTTTAAGACAGTAATACTAAAGTTGAATTTATTCTAATCCTTCAATTAACATACATACACCATTTGAGGTACATATCCTATATTAGAATGAAATGTGTTTAATGAAATTTATAAGATGTCATTATGGTTGAAAAAGGTTGTTTTTGTTGTTGTTGTTGTTGTTGTTGTTGTTGTTGTTGTTGTTGTTGTTGTTGTTGTTGTTGTTGTTGTTGTTGTTGTTGTTGTTGTTGTTGTTGTTGTTGTTGTTGTTGTTGTTGTGGTGCTAGTGGTTGTGGTTGCATTTGTTCATGTTTGATAGTCATATGTCGCTTTAGACTATCTGGCCAAGAATATGTCTTGAAACATACTGGACAGGAGTACATTATGCCTTCTTACTGTAACGATCTGGCTTTCCCTGTTTTGGAAGAGACTTCTTTTTGTGTGATGTGTCTTCTTTAACTTTCTTGTCAGGAATGACACACACTTTCTGTGCTCTCCTTTGTATAGCCCTTTCGCGTTTCTCTTGAGCTTTGGCTTGCTCCACGACTTGTTGTGTTGGAGAGACAAAGTTAATTTTGGGTTGTTCAGAATAAGGCATGGCCAGTGCTTGTTCTTTTCGTTTCCTTTCTTCCAAAATTTTAGGCTATTCTGGATCATAAAGCTCCAGTGTTCTGTCAACAGACAAGTTGCCATGCCGTGCACATTTACCCTATACTTGCAACATATAATAGCGAGTCCATTTCTCGGTGTCTGGGACAAAAAGTTTATACTGACTCATGGTGATGTGTCCTCCCTGAATGTTCTGAAGCAAATGAGGTTAGTCATTATCTCGACCTCATTTGCTTCAGAACATTCAGGGAGGACACATCACCATGAGTCAGTATAAACTTTTTGTCCCAGACACCGAGAAATGGACTCGCTATTATATGTTGCAAGTATAGGGTAAATGTGCACGGCATGGCAACTTGTCTGTTGACAGAACACTGGAGCTTTATGATCCAGAATAGCCTAAAATTTTGGAAGAAAGGAAACGAAAAGAACAAGCACTGGCCATGCCTTATTCTGAACAACCCAAAATTAACTTTGTCTCTCCAACACAACAAGTCGTGGAGCAAGCCAAAGCTCAAGAGAAACGCGAAAGGGCTATACAAAGGAGAGCACAGAAAGTGTGTGTCATTCCTGACAAGAAAGTTAAAGAAGACACATCACACAAAAAGAAGTCTCTTCCAAAACAGGGAAAGCCAGATCGTTACAGTAAGAAGGCATAATGTACTCCTGTCCAGTATGTTTCAAGACATATTCTTGGCCAGATAGTCTAAAGCGACATATGACTATCAAACATGAACAAATGCAACCACAACCACTAGCACCACAACAACAACAACAACAACAACAACAACAACAACAACAACAACAACAACAACAACAACAACAACAACAACAACAACAACAACAACAACAAAAACAACCTTTTTCAACCATAATGACATCTTATAAATTTCATTAAACACATTTCATTCTAATATAGGATATGTACCTCAAATGGTGTATGTATGTTAATTGAAGGATTAGAATAAATTCAACTTTAGTATTACTGTCTTAAAATTATGTAAAACCATTATCAAATGACATTTCAGAAAATGTTATTCATTGTTCTAGCAAATACAGTGTATGGCATTTCAAGCATTAACATTCATCTGCCCATTGTCTTACATTTCTGAATTGCAAACGGGATAACTTGCTATAAATATAATGGCTACGTATTGTCATCTACACATAAAACATATATTGAGAATTGACAAACAACACTGAAGTATTTTAGTACATGTTAGAAGTAATATCCTTTTTCATGGTCATACCATGCGTCAACACATTGTAATAGAATATTTATTATTAACTTAATGATCTGTCTTACAGGAAAACATATTGTCAAGTGTATTAAGGTTGGAGATATATCAAACCAATTTTATCAGGAGTAATTCCGATATACATCAATAATCATAAACTGAAGTAAGTCTAGTTTCACATATACACGCGGTAGTCTGATATAAATAAGCATTTAGAAGTACACTACTCAAGCACACATAAACATAGTTGATGTCTCTATTTTTAATTTATTATTTATTATATATTTTCAGGGGAAGATTTTGGAAAACTAATGTCTAAAAACCAGTTTACAGTTTTATGATAAAAGTCATAGTTTCATCTTATTTTTTTCTGTCATTTGGTTATAAAGATATAATTTTTATTATTATGAATGAATGAATATCTCTTTTATTCTTTGTGACACTCGCCCAAGAGCCTTTGTTTGTTTCAAACAAGTATGTGGGTATACAATAGAAAATTGGGTCACCCTAATTAGGTCCTTAATTCAGTTGAGTCACCCATAGCAACAGATATGACGTTACCTAAAAATAGATAATATTCAGCACATATGGGAAATAGGCCAGAGACCCTGTAGTTTTACTCAAGTAAGCAAACAGCTCAGAGATGTTCCCGCTAACTGTATTCATACATATCAATGCTAAAGCTATCTAGATGTTTTACCTGAACTTTGACAGTTCTTATTTCATAATTTCATATTCATTTATTTTCTGTCATTTGGTTATAAAGATATAATTTTTATTATGATGAATGAAAGAATGAATCTCTCTTTTATTTTATTTTTTTTATCCTTTTTACAATCCAAAAATCATTTTACCTACGGAACACTACTCAAGCAGCGGTAGATCTTATACAAATAAAACAAATACAAATTGAATTAAGTCTATGTAAACTTGCTTTGATATACAATGATCATTTAAGTAAGTAAATAATACTCAAAACAACTGCAGATGGTCTGACATAAACATAGTTGATGTCTCTATTTCAATTTATTATTTATTATATATTTTCAGGGGAAGATTTTAGAAAACTAATGTCTAAAAAAAATCATTTACAAAGCTAAAACAGACCGTGTATACGTAAAGCAAGTTGTAAACCAAATTATCTTAAAGGGCCTCTATTCTATTCTAGCTTTCTAAAGTTCATTCAAACATGAACACACACTAGACAGCTGACACGCGCCCTGAGAGCCTTTGTTTGTTTAGCCAAAGCTTGTCCTATTTGTTGAGGATTAACTCTCCCCTCTGTCGTGTGGGACATCTAAAGTGGTCAACAGCGAGGCAAATTCCCGCTACAACACAAACTGAGTGCAAGTCTTTTATTTCAGATTGAATATAAGTGAAGGAGTGTGAAAAGAAAGCTCATGATAATTAAGCTTTTGTTTTCCTTAATAAGACAATCAACAGATTGACACAATATTAACACGTTTTATGTAGTTACTCCATTGAAATCCCAATTTATTCAAAGTGTTGACATTCTAGTGATATGTTATATATGTTAGATATCTGTGATTTTTCTTTTACAACATTTAAATAACTGAACAAATTACCTGTATTATATATGAGAGATGTATGGAATAAGAACAACATTTATTTTCAGGGGGACATTTTAGAAAACTAATGTCTATGTTCGCATGTGTTTTACAAAGCTAAAACAGACTGTGAAAATGCAAAGCAAGTTAGGGCTTCCAAGGGGTGTAAATGTGAGGGCGAGTCACACTCGGGGAGGTCATTGTATCCTCGGATCCCATTATCCGGTCATTGTTTACTCAGTAAACATAGTGGATCGCTGCATGTTTGTTATAGTTAAACCTTTCACAGGTTCATCTAAGGACACTTGTACGCTGTCATGTCTGAGAAAATCAGTCTGACCGAATTTTAAACAAATCGGTCAATTCAATTAACAATTAAATTGGTCAAACCATATATACGACACTGACTGTATTTCAGCATCAGTGAAGGATAAAATGAGGTCAGTTTGACCGAATTTTCGGTCCACTCTATAAATATCCTATACAAGCCCTAATTAAAAAATATCCAAAAAATATCCTAATTAAAATATCCAAGAAAATAGCCAAACAATAGCCAATCAATAAATTTAGGAGTAAATTTGGGAGTATGCAGGCCTCCCTACTACTCATGTGAATCTCAGCAGGTATTATGACTAAATACACAATCAGTACTTAACGACTCAAATATACAATCATTTGATTGCGTTGTTGTGGAATGTATTGGGAGAGATTATTATGGCTCATTTCGTACACATAAATACATGTTGATAAAATATAAATTTAATGACATACGATGGTATGACGTAAAATATTGCAAGATATCCGTGAAATTAAAATACATGCGTGATTTTGCTAGATTGCATAAATGCTCATATAACCAATTTTGTCATTTTACCGAGATGATGTATTTATCGAAATAACATTGTACAACACTGTGAAATGCCATAAGACTTACGAAAAACTATTTTTCATTAAAATGCGTAAACTTCACAACATGATAATAACATACACATTATTTCCGCCGGCTTATCTTTCGACATACATAAACATACACGCGTGCACACACTATGTAATTCAGTATTGCAAGTAGAAACTAGAAGTGCTTGGTTTTTTGGCTGTTTGTTGTGGGCTGTTTTTGAGCAAAAATGTATTGTTATACCTGCAGGTATTACCAATTCATTGCATTTTTTAGGGTTCCAATATAAGGTTTGCAGATGATAATGATCTGTTCATATATGCAGAGGCTGCATATTTTGTTAGTATTAAACATTCAACATGAAAGAGAGCGAAAGAGACAGAGAGACAGGAAGAGAGGGAGAGACGGAGAGAGAGACGGATAGAGAGACAGAGAGAAAGAGAGGGAGAGAGAGACGGACAGAGAGAGAGATGGACGGACAGAGAGGGAAAGAGAACGGAGACAGAGAGACGGAGAGAGGGAGAGACAAGGAGAGAGGGAGAAACGGAGAGAGAGACGGAGAGAGGGAGAGAGAGAGACGGACGGAGAGAGAGGGAGGGCGAGAGGCAAATAGATAATTGTAAAACGTTATACAGTTATATCTTCACAGAGATACAGGGAGTGGAGAGAGAGAGAGAGAGAGAGAGAGAGAGAGAGAGAGAGAGAGAGAGAGAGAGAGAGAGAGAGAGAGAGAGAGAGAGAGAGAGAGAGAGAGAGATTAGACTATGCAAGTTGTCTATAATTGTAAAACGTTATATAGTTATATAGATTCCTTTGACGGGGGAGATAGGGTAAAGAGTGAGAAAGAGAAAGAGTCAGAGAGGGAGAGAGACGGACGGAGAGAGAGGGAGAGAGAGAGAGACGGACGGAGAGAGAGAGAGAGGGAGGGCGAGAGGGAAATAGATTAGACTATGCAAGTTGTCTATAATTGTAGAACGTTTTATAGTTATATTTTCCTTACTGAAGAATTGTAGCCAGTCGTGAAAATTCGCTACCACACAACAAAATGTTGGCGTTGTGTAACAAGTTTCAGGTTTTTAAATTATTTTTCTGTCAGTCCGACATATGTTTACCTTTTTATATGTGGTTACATTAGCTTGGTAAGTCACGAGGTTGGCCAGATAGATTCCTTTGACGGGGGAGAGAGGGAGAGAGGGTAAAGAGTGAGAAAGAGAAAGAGACAGAGAGGGATAGCGGGAAAGAGGGGAAAGAGAGAGATTGATTTGATGATCAATTGTAACTTTATGTAGGTATTTGACACATATTATTTACATAATTTACAATAAGGATATTCATGATATTCAAATGTTATAGTTTAACCAAATGCAATATTTTCTCTTGTGAGATGTCTCCCATTGGTATTTGTTTGTAACTTGGTGCAATATTCGATAATGTACAAGATCAATTGAATTATGATGTATGGACAAAAGTAATTTTATATGCGTGTCCTTTCCCTGTGTAATCACTTAATGTACATTTTGCCTCAGTGATTGAACTGTATAATACAAATTTGTAATCATCGTGTGGTTAATGAGTTATACATACATGAAGGATTAGTAACTCAATTTTCATTTAAAAAGAAATATTCTGTGATTAGGTGAATAAAATATGAATGGGTGGTTAAAAGTGGGAACAATCTAATTAGATTCATAACGTAAAATTGTATAAATTAGCATAGTTTCGAATACCTCGTATGTATTACATAATGGCAATTGAAAAATTATTGATGTGTGACTAGCATATAAAAAATAGAAATTTAAGTGTCAACGTACAGACCATTTTTAGAATTGACACGTTTTATAAATTATTTGATGAAGTAAAGTGTATTTGCAGGACCACTATGAAAATAATAATATTGCTGATAATGTTATCCCAACTATACCAAAGGCAAAACACACGAACTGTGATTTTAAACATGCTTCTTTTAATGATCTTTTCAAATAATAGTAGTTTTTAATTGTGTCGTATACATTCCAACATAACTAATTAATACTTATAACCCTTAACAAAAAAACAAAACTACATCCATTGCAATGTATGACTCGTGTTTCCTGATTAATTTGCTATTGAAACGAAATTTCACTCACTCAATGTCATACAGAAATGCCACTCGCGCTTTGTTAATATTTGTTTGCAAAATCTGTGGATATGTCTTCGTTTGGTTGAGAAAACAGATTCACCATAGGTTGTATGTAAGGATGGTCTTAATCTCATTTCCTTTTAATTTCCTATTCAACTATTATTTCTGGTTATCTGAATGTTGATAATTTAGTCATGTAAATTACAATGATCTCATCTATCACATGTTCAGGATGTTATAGGAAAATATCATTATTTATTGTACTGGTAATAAAACTATTCCAAAATGTTCCCGTTGCTTCAGAAAACTGAACCACGATTTTATGAACGCTTCACATAATGATAAGAACAAATTAAATACTACATTAAATGATTAATATATAATTTCTCACTTAAATGTAATTGCATTAAAATGAATAAAGATAAATAGGTTGAAAAGGAGTTTTGAAGAGTGATTATTAATTTAGTTTTAGAAGTAAGGAGATGAAAACAGATAATGTGATTTTATTCACGCTTCAATGGAAATCCAGTTTGGAAAGGTGGGCTGTGGAAATGTGATCATTCCACAGTGTGGAAAGGACGCCTTTCGGTTTTGGAAAGATCGTTATTTCCAAGTGTGGAAAGTTGTGGAATGGACGGACATTTCTCCAGTGTCAGCTTTATGTTCTAATTGAGAGACCCGGGTTTAATATCACAAATCGAGGATATGATTTGAATACAGAATTTGTCAAATTTGGGATTCTGAACTATCTCATTTTTATTTTTACTGACATTGAACATGGTACAATCATTTGCTACGGCCTTGCGTTATCCCAATGTAGAAAATAAGGTCTAATATGGTATACTTGAGCATTTATGCAAATGAGGGGGGCTTTCGTAAACTGGACCCATATTTTCGAAGCTCTCTTAGCGCTAAGATAGCCGTAATGTTTATGCATGCCACTTACGAGTATCTAAGCGCTAAGAAAGCTTCGAAGATATGGTTACTGATGTGTTGATAACGTTGAAAAACTGAAAGCCAAACCATGTTCCAGTACTGTATCATACTGCACAAACCTTTCCTTAAACCATGCAGGATTGAATATTTGATATCTCCATATGACATGAAATATATTCTGGACATTTATTTCAGTACTATTTTCGCGATTATTCTTTCAACACTCATTGATGAACGTAACTACAAGGACATGTGTCAATGATTTATATAATCAAATGTTGTTAGAGCCAGGAGGCAGATAATCTGCAAAGTACAAACCACTCTCTCTTTTATTGAAGTTGACCAAGTACTTTTGAATTGTTATATCCATATCATATCAGCCCTAAACAACTGATAACACAATTGTGATGAAAATGTGTAAGTAACGAGTCTTAATTGACAACAACACCATTCGTAACTGGTACCTGTTCACTTGATTTAAGGAATGACACAAAGTCAAGGTGACAGTTCTTCATTGCCATTTGAAGAGGTGTATCCCCAGCCTTGTTTTTCCTCTTCTCAAACCCCCTGAGCTCCTTAAGAGTGACCAAATATTTGACCATATCCAGCTGACCAGCTACACAGGCGATATGCAGTACAGTCAGACCATCCTTATTGGTTGTTGTTAAACGAGCTTTGTGTCGATGGAGCAGAAGTCTAACAACTTTGATGTGACCATGTTCAACAGCAACCATCATAGGAGTTCCCACGATATTTAATACCATGTATTTTAGTGACAGAACGTACTTAACTATGCCTTCATAACCGCTAACACAGGCAAGATGAATTATGGTATCGTTAACATCATCTACTGCTTTTATATCCGCTCCTCTCCTCCTCAGTAGCCTCACATTGTCCACGAGACCAATCTCTACAGCCTGCATCAGAGGGGTTCTTCCGAGATACCCTCTGCTCTCTAATTTAGATATGTGTAGTGCCAGAACGTACTTCACCATATCAACAATACCACTGTGGCATGCCATATGAAGAATGTTGTTGTTCCTGTTATCTACCTTGTGAACATCAGCCCCTCGGTCCCTCAACAACTTCACAATCTGTCTGTTGCCAGTTTCTACAGTATTCATCAGAGGTGTTGGTCCATATTGTCCTTTAGATTGTATATCAAAGATGTTCAGTGTCAGAACGTACTTCACCATCTTCACAACACCACTAAGACATGCCATATGTAGGATGTTATTATTTTTGTCGTCGACTGTATAAACGTCGGCCCCTCTGTCCCTCAACATATTTACAATATCTATGTGACCACCACATACAGCATGCAATAGAGGGGTTCTCCCGGACCACCCCGTGCATTCTATATCAGTGTTGTTAAGAGACAGGATAAATTTCACCATCCTTCTGAGACCGGATTCACAGGCAGAATGTAGAACAGTGTCGTTGTTGTTGTCTTTTGCTTTGATATCAGCCCCTCTATAGAGTAAAACCTCAAACACACACTTGTTAGGTACAGCTGCCATTAGAGGGGTTTTCCCGTCCTGCCCTCTGCTCTCAATATCAATGTCATGGTCATCTTCTGAACAATATACAAGCTGTCATACATGCAAAATGTAATACAGTCTCGTGAGACTCGTCGAGAGCTAACATACCATACTTCTGCTTCACTAAAAAGTCAAAAATTCCCTTCTGTCCACATGCTGCTGCTACCGTGACAGCTGTTTGTCCACGCTCCCCATGACAGTTGACATCCACCTTCCTCCGGGACAGGAATCGCTTCACCTTGCCCAACCTTCCATCCTGAATGATTTTAAATAATGCTTTCATAACATCAGGGAGGCAGATACGTTTTTTCTTCTTTCCATTTGTTTTAACTGTAAAGCATAGGAACATAACATGAAACACATTCAATGTTTATCATACAAAACTGTGTTAAAAAGGAGATATCACTTATGTGAGCTCAAGCAACAGCTCCTTGAAGATATTGTTTGCTGAATGTGTCATTACATCATGGGGGCAGATAGGTTTTTTTCTTCTTACCAGTTTTCTTACCTGTACACAACAAATGAACATAAGTTTAAAAACATATTTAAATAATGATCATCCAAAACTGTGAGATATGGCTTTTTGTGAGATCATTTATTATTCATTTTAATGCCATGACCTTTATATTCAAAAGGTAGTTTTAATTTCACAGATCTAATAAGTTTGTTATGTTTGGAAACTGCCGGCGATAAAAGGTTATTTTGATTTCATGCCAAGTCTTGTTTGTATGTGATAGAAAAGGCCTATAGTATATATTACCTTTCTTTGCCACAGACATAAATAATATATTCTGATGTGAGCAAGAAATTTCAATCTTTCCATAAATGTATGTGGATGAGATTGGAAAATTAGGTTTAATGTCGTTCTTAAAAGTGTTATAAGCTTTTACAAGTGGGTGTGCTGGATTGAAAAAATGGATAAAGTAAACATTTCTTTGTTATACAACTATGACTGCACATACGCCAACACCAAAACATGAATTTCGTGAAATGACATTCAAAGTATAATTTTCTTGCCGTTTCACCAGACCTGAACCCCATTGAAAATGTTTGGCAAATCTTCAAGGACACATCTAAATATTAAGAACCAAAATATATTGCAGATAAGAAACGTGTGAGTCATGAAAAGTGTTTTAAGCTATCTGTTTAACTCAAAGACGATCTGGTTTATTCATTGTCTCGGCAGATAAAATAGTGTTCAGCGAAACGGCGGCCTGATTGGCTATTGTCCTATTTTAAACAATTTGTAAATAGAATATCTACATATGTGCCAATTTTCATAAATCTACGTCAAAAATTAAATTAAGTTGTTGAATCAAAAGTTGTCTCATTGTTTGTTGTTGTGCAGCAATGAAAGACTGACCATTTTACACATCTGCCGCATTGTCCTTCACACACAATGTTAATCCAATACTACAACAGGGCGTACATTTTCTAAATATTTGCCTTTCGTATGACATTAAATTGGTGTCTATTGCCCCGTTCATACATCAGGATTGCCTCGGATGCTAGTACGGGAAATCGGTTTGGAACTAGTTTGGATAAGTTTATTATGTCTGGCACCTCCTGAAATTGGTGTGTGTTTTTTTAACTGATGTGAGGGTAATTTGGAAATTTGGACGTAGATGAAATGGTCTTCTGGCCCAATTTACATGTCATATGGTCAGAAAATAAACAACTTATAATCCTCAGTTAACTCTCAGTTGCCTCTTTGAATTTATTGTTAATCTCCTGCTTAATCTATGCTTTTCGAGCTGAAACTATTTATTTACATATAAAACATTATTTTCAAACGTTCCAAAGACGTTTCATTTGCGATAGTGCAGGCACCTTACAGTTTATAAAGGGGGCGATAGTTTAAATATTTCTACTGCCAGATATATCAGATTATTGAATCATTTGACGTAAATGCTGGATCAGGTCTTTGAAGGGCATATAGAAGTGGTATACATAAGAACAGGAATATTTTCTGGATAACAACTTCTTTAATGTAAAAATACACGACGTTTACGTAAGTACATAAGTACACCTCCCTTCCAACCAACTGTAATTATTATTCGTTTAACGATTTCAATAAAGCAAATTGGCCTCCCTCGTTTCATCATGTGTGTTTATTTACATCTTCAATAAAGCCTACAGGCCATTGTTTATCTACCTCCTCCCCTTTTTATTGCAAATCCTCATTGTATACCATTCTCATGGTTCACCCCCATCATGTTTGTATTACAAATCCCCATTGTATACCATTCTCATGCATGTCATGCACGCCATTATTTTGTTTGCTATATAAATGTACCATATTTTGTTATTTCCTTACATTCCACGTGATGAAGGAGTGAGTATGTACTCCGAAACGTCGTGTATTTCACATTAAAGAAGTTGTTATCCAGAAAATTTTCCTGTTCTTATGTAAATGTTGGAGTTAATCAAACTGGTGAAACGTTGGCAGTGGAAATGTTACAGAGATATGGTACCAACAATCAATTTCACAGCACAATTTAGTATTGTTAATACATAAACAGCTATATGTATTACTTTTGTTGGAGTAAAGGTTTATCCGCACATTACCAAAAACAAATTTAATTTACCATAAAGCCTTTTTAATGGTTATTTACTGACATGAAGTTAACGTCGACTCTGTTCGCAGTAGATATGTCTTTAAGTTTGTTATTTACATTTTTTACATTTCGTTAGTGATTTGTGAATAAAAATTGACATGTATCATCAAATGATCGTTGTTATCGCACAATGAACTGTTAATCTAAAATGATAAATACACGTAAGGCAGACAAAATTACACTTGAATTGACCAAAACTGCCCTGACATCGAGTTTAACTTCGAAGTGGGTATTTTGAGTTTAAGTAATATCTAAATTGTTTTTTGTCACTGAAAATGCCAATATTCTGCTAAATATGCTAATTTAATTTATTATTTCCTGAAATTGGCCTTAATTTTTAAATATATATATAAAAAGACCTCCATAAATGTCTAAAATGTATCTGGAAGGAGATGGGATTTATTCATCTCATTCAAATCGATAAAAATAGCCTCATTTGCCGATTTTAGTATTTTTATAAATGCCAATAACTGTAAAGTTTTCGGACAAAAATATCCATTATAAACTTGTTATTTTGAAAAATGAAAATGTTCTTTCTTCGTCCCATGTGGGCCATCTCCCCACTTTTTAGTTATCTGCAAACCTATACAAAGCTTTGAATTAAAATTCAGATATGAAGAAATTTATGTTATGCGAACATCTGAAATTATTGATATTAGATTTACACAAATCTACCTTTAGTTAACATTTGTATTAAAAAGGTATTATTAAACATTGTTTTGGATTGTTTTACATGTTTTATTTTCTTCATGTTAGTCAAGTAGAGTACCGCCGTTTTTGCTGTCATACCTAGATAGATAGAGACCAAAACTGTACCCCAATCCTCATAATTCCAAAAGCAACTGTTTTTCAAAGTATTTCTTTCGTATTTATACAAATGTTATATACTTATCGTTTAATATGGCAGGCGTCAGCTTGTTACACAATGTGTATTCATTGTAGTTATCAACGTAGTTTTGAACATGTTATGTCATTTCTAATTCTTTAATTTGGTCAAAAGGCTCAGTTGTCCAAACTTACTGACCATTGTGTTTTTTTTGCACTCACATACTCAACTTTGCATGAAATGTCGTTAGTGTCTATTGTCTATCGTTAATATGATAGATCTCAATACTGACTAAGCTTATCTTGCTGATCTATCATTTTATGTAGCTTCTCAACATCCTTCATGCAGCATTCATTTTATTGAGTATCAGTTATTCTGATTTCTAAATCAAAGTGAATAGTATCACAATCTTTAGGATCGGCAGTTTGATAGGATCACAAGGTCTTATGTTGCTGATAAACACTGTTCATATGCTTCAATACGATATACCCAAAAGTAATAAATGAAGATAACTATAGGGTCTATCGTATCGAAGAATCTGGACCTAGCAGAAATGACCAGAAATGCAAGCCCCTGTGGTTCGGATCGATAGTGATGTCACAAGAATACACAGGTATGAAAATGCATATTGTGTCAGCGTTCATCAAGAAATAATTAAGAACTCTGAACCAACAAGAATTAAAAAAATAAGTGAAAGAAAATCATTTTGTAATTATAAAGATGGATATATACCCGATACCCGATCCTCTTCTTCGTACATCACTGAGTGCGTAGTGACTTTTAAGTCTAGTTGACTCGATGGACTGCCAGAATGATCCAAACGTGTTCTAGAAGAGACAAGATTACACTCCAACTGTTCCCCGTCAAACACACGAGCTGCGTAGCTTCTTTCTTTCTGATATAATTCCTCACACATTTTTGGACCATAAGGCTGAATTGTCTTCTGGCCAAAGGTCTGATAGATTAATAGAACTACAAAGTTGATGAATAGGATCGAACTCATTTTGTTTGGAGTACCTGCATCAGTTTTGCCACTCACCGAAACCATATAGGTCCGAACTTTTCCTGTGTTCAGGTCCCTGGGTGAACTGTTGTGCAATGCGGATGAAGTGCCTTGCCCTGGGTCACAACACAATATGGTGCCTAGGTCACAAATTAGTGTTGTCTCCACCAAGATTTTAACCCGGGGGTTTGGTATGATATGTCAGTACTCTAACCAAACCACCTCTGTGCTCCACTACACTCATCAATATTTGGAACACCAGTCCACCAATCCTTAGTTACAACTGCAAAAGTCCTCAGTTAAACTCTGATAGATTTTATTTTGAACTACACTAGTAGTTATTTAGAAATACACCAATCCTCCAACATTATGTTTATACTACACCAGTTATTATTTTGAACTACACCAATCCACAAATCTCTAGTGGTCTTGGTTTAAACTCATCCTCGGTAATCCAGCGCTATTGTTCCGATAAATCTACACACAAGCACTGGAAAACAATAAGGGTATTTTATCCTTAACCTAGTTACCTCCCTTCGCAATGACTCAGCGAAACGCTTGCTTTCTAACAACCAATAAGATCACTTGAAATCAAGGGTGAAATAACAAGCACTCTCGTGTCAGGATCTTGGCTTTCGCAGATGATTGGGAACGCCTGGTAGCACAGGGATTTTAATCATTTACCTCCACCCGTTTTGATGGACATGAATACACCCTTCTCGTACAGACTTCTTAAAACTTTCTTTTGAGTTTCTGTCAGGTTTTCTACGCTGAATTTGTTACAAACTTTATCGTCATCGAGTGAGTCGGCCGCCGCCATGTTTGTTTCTATAAACAACGGTAGTGATGCGTTTTGATTGGTCGAGTTGTTTACGCAGATAGTGTCTGCGTTTCGGTTCTGATTGGATAACATGGACCCAAGAGGAGGTAACTCACATAAACAATCACCTCACACTCCTGATATCATACATCACATGCAGACTCACTCGTGTACGTTCACATCACACTACTGCATGCACTCTAGTTCATTATGCATTCATGTTTCACATCACATTTAAATATGCAAAACACTTCACATGACGTCACACTACACACGTCACATGCAACATTACCATATGCAGATAAACATGTTCAAACAATCACATAATACAATATATGATTACATTTCAATACAATATTCACTTAACAACAACAATAAATCATAAGACGATAGATGAGTTCGGTCCACCAATACGTGGTATTATGTTCAAGTCAACTACTTGAGTGAAAGTTCACGGGTCATCATGACACATGATAACGAGTTCTCATATTAGAACAAGACAGTTCACCTCAGAACGGAGGAGAGTTCAACACGCCTTCGTCATACACGAAGAATGATAGTTCAAGTCACACACTTGAAATGATACCCGTCTCTACGCTGCACCGATGTAGGATCGAACACCAGATCCACCATGTGTCCAATAGCCAGGTTTCCACATGCGACCATCAGCCAGTCGTAGCAGACCATCCACAATATGGTGAATACATACGATGACGTCGTCACATCAGTCTTGATGACGTCACCACGGAGCAGAGGTCAACGAGCGTAGTCAACAGGTTACCGGTCCTATGGCGTCTGTCCATGCACCCCTGTGTCCCGACTACCTCGTCCCCAAGTTCTCCACTAGAATATAATATCCAATATTCTAATTTCATCATGAAAAATACATTCACTATAACTGACATTTTCAAACAGTGAAATATACCATTTTCATTACAAACACATTAACAATATAATTCTGACATATGTTAATGTAAGACATGATTCTTTTATGAAATGCACACAAATATAAAGTGATACAATTGTAAACATTTCAAACACAAAGTTAACAATAAAGTTCAAATACAATCAATCATACTCACGGCTCAAAACAGCCCATGCGACCAGGTCATTCGCCAGCAATTCATTGCTCTGACACCCTGTACAACTCGTCCACAGCTTTTATACACTTAGTGCACGATCCTGTCATGCAACACGCGCACTGTCGTACCGTGGTTGCGTTCGGCGATGCACTCATACAGTTATGTTCAGAGCTATTGTGACACTGGAGTAACTTCACCAAGTTGAAGTTATGTTCGTATACATGAATAATGTATGAACTTTTGCAAGTATCTAAAACTTTAGTATATACAGCATCTTCGTATATTTGAAAAGAAAACTTGGTTTAAGGATTCGTTATAAAAGACCGTCATTTATTAGGTATATTTTAAAATTCTGCATGTTGATTATCCTTACATTCAGACACACAGACAGACACATAATTATTCAGTAACATACCTCTAATTAAACATAAAGGTACATAATTCTTGTATAATAATAAAACTACAACACAATACATTTTAATTTAGATTTCTGTTTCAATAGAGAACTAAAAAAATATACATCCTTTATTAATGAGGTCATCAGCAAATAAAACAAACATGTCGTATATTATTCAAATTCAAATGAATAAAACAAACAATTAATCAGATTAACAGATGTTCAGGTAAAATATAACAGAAAGACAATGGTGTCATCAATATATTCTAAAAGCTTCAAGTGTCGAATTATATTCACCACAGGCAGAAATCTTGGACGTTTTTTTTATTATTGAGTACACGAACTTGTTGACAGTTGATGTGGCACAAAGTAGAGATAGTGTCACAAGTCTTAACTTCAAAGTACAGAATGAAAATCAGTTCCATCTACCGCAATATTTATACTTAAACTGCCTGTAGAAAGACATAGACAGAATCGCAGTTTAATTTAAACTTAAAGGTATCCATCCACATGAACACAACATATCTCTCAGTTGCGGATCAAGAAGAGGGTTTCAAACTTTGTGCATGTACATTATTTTAGTGAAACCCACCCCCTTTCCTCAATGGATGAACCAACCCCCTCCCTCCTTAAAAGTCTTCATTATTACTTACAGCTTGTAAAATTTCACTAGCCATGAGGCATCGTTGTCTTTATGAGTGTCACGTCCATGGTTACGTCAGTTACATTACATTATTGACATTGTTCACGCTTGCTCTGCCTCGAGCAGGCAGAAAATCTTTATTTAGTCATAAGCATTCAACTAAAGCCATTTCAACTAAAAGTGCGATATTAACTGGGTGCATCTTCCTTTCAAACTCCTTCACAAGACGAGATATTTTGATATTTTAAAATAATTAATTGTTTTTTACTGCGCTGAAATTCATTGCATTTAAACCCTGCCGTGTCCCTGGCGGATTCGCAACTCGGACCTATTGATCAGAAGCCGAACCAGCTAACCACTGCGCTATCCACTCCCCATTTCTCAAGGAAACAACTAAGTTTGTAACATTTACTGTTTTTTTAATTGTTTTTTAAACTCCTTCACTAGACGAAATAAGGGAATAATTTGGTTATTTTAAAATTAATTATTTTTTAAATCAATTTAAACGACCTGCAGCAATAAAGTTACATTATGTCAAATACGTTTTGTGAAAGCTTTTTAATATTTCATAAACTTAAAGGTTAAATGACAAAAAACATTCTGATCAAACACAGTGTTTTAAAAAGTGCGTTCAACACCTATGATTTGTTGATTGCACATAAAATAAAAGTTACCGTCCCCTGATGAATACAATGTTGTCTATTTACAAGACAATTGCTAACTACATACACTCAAAATTGAATTTATCCGCCAACAGTAGTTTGAGGAATACCTATGTTCAAACCGAGTATATGTTTCTTTTGCCCGGTAGTGTATATATTCTTATTTGAATTGCTACATATATTAATAGCTTGTCTGTTGTCCTTACCTCTGTCTTCTCACAGTTTTTACTTGCTTTAAGATTTTTCTGTTGTGTCTACTGTCCTTAGCTGTAACTTGTGGTCAATGTAATGAGCATTGTACTGCAGAATCCTGTGCCTGTGCTCCTGAAACTGGTAGAATAATATAGAACGATAATACCCTACGGCTGTAGGCAAAATGTTTATGGTAACATATACTACTGACACAGTCTTAAGATCATAGGAAAGGCAGTATGTATTGATCTTCTTTATGCAAATAATATAATAAGGATAATCATACTGAATACTTTTCATACTGAACACTCTGCCCAACTCTCATTGGGTTTACATTAATTTCTGAAATCTTTATGAATGCAATAATCGTAGGCTGTACATACTTTTTGACTGTACTGCTGCATCACAATATGTGTTAAAAACTGAACCACCTTATGTAAGCACTAAGATAGATGAAATATTTCAAGTAGATTATCACATATTTTCTTTGAAGACCCATAAATGTTCGATTTATAAAACACCAAGTGTTGTATTACCAAACTAGTTAGATTAATGTGTTTCACGTCAGCATAATAATGAGCTTAGAAAAACAGAAATTCAGAATCGGACTAAAGCGGTAATTAATGATTTAAGTTTGTAATACTGGCTTTGCATTTGATCAGGGTATGAATTTTAAAATTCATAAAGCATATGTAAAGCAAAGAACCTGTTCCACGGAGAATTTTCTGAATTCTGTTGTAAGAGACGGATCAATCACACCACCCGGCAGGAGACATGTCCCATTGACGGTACTGTATCTGAATCTGTTATAGGCCGGAGAGGAAACACAGTGAATGCAACATGCAATTAAGTCTCCATGTACATTATATCTGCCTTTGACAAGGAACAGAGACATAAAACAGATTTGTAACAATGGCAAGCGCTTACAACTATTCATCGTATGTGATGAAGAAAATCTTTCCCCATAACTCAAATATCATTTCATAAATATAAACGTAAATGTTATATTGATTTTCTCATCAAATATTTGTTCTTTTACTAATGTTACATAACGTTATCTCATAGCAACACGATGTAAACAAGTAAAGAGAAAAAAACGAATTCTAAATATATACCTTCATATACATACTGAAACCTGTTGATAGATTTGATAGATGTGTATCTGATTATTCTTGTTCATTGTACACTTATGTTTTACTTGATAATAATATTGAATGGGTAAAAATTGGTATTTTAATGTAAATATATCATATTTAACATGACATGTAACATCCAAACACACCAAGAGACGTGTGTGCCATTATGTCAATACGTAGCAGAGTTTATATATGCAATGAATTTAAGAAAACATTTATTGCACTGTTTTTTTAAACATTGTTAAAATTGAAATTATAACATCCCAAAAAGGCTTTAGTAAGTAGAAAAATCAGAAATAACATCATAATATTACTCGCGTTACACTAAAAAGTTTAGTCATAATTATGTTTTTTATGACAGGGGGTACCATAAATGACTCATTACAAAATATTTACCTGGAAAATTGAAAAGTTGTATTTATCTATAATTGACTAAATGATTAAAACTAATCCAAATAATTGTGGCTTCATTTTCTTATATTATTTTACAGTTTTTGCAATGACTAAATGAATAAATTATTAAGACCATACACACAACTCTGTTTGATAAACGACTGACAAATAATATAATATCCCAACCACTTAGGCACATTCTTGTAAGGTTCAGTTACGGAAGAATCTGTAATGATTGAAACTGACGGTTAAAACTCCATATTGATTGGTGTGATGGGTTAAATAAATGTTTGAATGCCATGTAATAATTTCAATAATATATTAGACATTATTTTATCATCCAAAAATTGTGTTCCATAGGAGATCGTTTTGGCAGTAGATTTTGCACAATGCCCTGTCACCGTCAACTTCATGACATAATATTTAATCTCATGGTGCACTGACATCAAAATGCTATGACATTATAAACATGACGACGTCACACTACATTGACATCATCACATTGGCTGTACAGTTTTTCATTTAAACGTAATGAAGAATAATTTTGGATGATAAATATAATCTCATCTTCGTGTGTTCTGATATCAAATAATTATTTAAATACCTATCTGTTGACTAGACCTACTATGCCTACCTCCTAATAGGTATGCTATTTCAACCTTAACACAGCCGACCTTGAACCAGTGGAGAAGGGGGCGTAAAGTCCCTTATCCAAGGGCGGTAAGTCCAGGTGGTCTCGTGACGTCACTACCTGTCTAGTTCACTCTCCTAAAAGTTGCAGAGCAAGACAGACGTGTTTGTTTTTGTTCTGTGACTGGCTATTTAGCGACTGGTGTTGCTAACTTGCTATTTTTCTCTTGTTTATTCAAGAGATACCCTCAACTTTAATCTTCGGTAGTGCGGGTTGTGTTTACAATCTGCTTCAAGTAGGTGTTAGATTTCAAGTGGCCTTGTTGACATGTCCTAGCTAGCGACCGCCCGGAGTAGGTGGGTTGCATGCGCCGCACGTGCAGCTCATGATTCTTTGTTTTCTCTCACCTGACTGTTGGGTGTTTGACTTGCGTAGGGTAAAGGAGCAGTGGTATCTCTCCTACGCGTGTGACTTGCTTCGCTTGTCATTCGCTTTCGCTTGTCATACGCCTTTTGGTCCGTTCTCTAGTGCTAACTGTTGGGTGTTTGACTTGCGTAGGGTAAAGGAGCAGTGTTATCTCTCCTACGCGTTTGACTTGCTTCGCTTGTCATTCGCTTTCGCTTGTCATACGCCTTTCGGTCCGTACTCTAGTGCTAACTGTTGGTTGTTGACTTGCGTAGGGTAAAGGAGCAGTGGAATATCTCCTACACGTTTAGCTTGCTTCGCTTGTCATTCGCTTTCGCTTGTCATACGCCTTCGGTCTGTACTCAAGTGCTTCGCGTCTCGCTTGGCTTCTCGCCTCGCCTGTCACTGGCTTCGCTAGTTATTCGCCTAAGGTGGATCGCGGGTATCACCTTACGTGAAATCTGCTTGACTAGCTTGGTTAAGGAGCAGTGGATACACTCCTCGCCAGTGACATGCGTTGCCCGTTGCTAGCTTTCACCTACCATTCGCCTTTGGTATCGCCTTAGGTCGAATCTACATGACTCAGCCTTAGGTTGAATCAGTTTGGTTCAAGTGACTCGCTACGCCAGTCACTTACGGTTTGGTATACGCACGATTGTTATGTGAAATAAAGATTGAATTATCTTGTAAGTGTTTGGCCTAGTATTTGTCTGGCTTGTTCGTCTTTGTTTTACCTTGGCGGGTCGTTACTTGATTTTGACTTTGTGCTCTTCGAGTTCAGAGTCTTTGGTTCAACTCTCTCGATTACCTATCGTCAGAGTTGTTGTTCTTTCGCTCCGCTGCTTAGGTGTTTCACGTGTGTGACTCACCTCGTCTACGCTACGCTTTTTAGGTGTTTTTCCGTAGGGATACACCTCGTCTACGCTACGCGAGCGAGTGTCTCGCGTTTCGCCACGCCGCGTAGGTGACTCGACTGTCTCTACCTTCGCTTACGTTACGCGACTTATCGTTTCGTCCGCCATATACTCCGCCTTTTGCACGAATTGCGGAGGCAGGAAGTCCGCCTCTAAGGATCAGCACTTGTTATGTAGGAAGTGTAAGGACCTTTGCGAAGAGGAGTACCGTTGCGACGAGTGGGCTCCTCTCTCCGAATCGGAGTTCCACACGTACGTTTCAACCATACGTAGGTCTGTGGCCGATAGGGCTTCGCTTCAGAAGCATGCGTCGTCAGCTCAACGTAGGGAGATGTCTCCCATTCGTCATCTGTCTCCGGAGGAGGACGTAGACATTGTCCTCACGGAACGGGCGGATGAATTCGACAGGGAATCATCGGTCCTGTCCGAACCCGCTAGGGGGTCGAAGGATTCGCGCTCCCCCCCTCCGCCGTCGTGTTCCAGTTCTCGTCCGCGGACTAGCCCGTTGTCCCCTCCTTCGCCAGACAAGCGGTTGTCTCTGCTTAGGCTTAAGGTTGACGGACCCACTACGCCCAAGAGCAAAAAGAAGAAGTCCAAGAAGGCTAGGTTTGACAAGGTCAATCCGACCCTCCTTCTGGCATCCGTCAAGGATATGGTCTCTTCCTTGCTCGATGCACGTCTGGGTCCGCGGACATTACCCACTCACACTACGACTACGCTACCGTGTGAACCCAATGCGGATGTCGTACCTCAGAGTTCGCGTTCTACGTCCGCTAGGGCCTCCGCATCCGTGACCCCATCGCGTACCCCTCACACCCTACGAGTCATGTCACGGTGGTGTCACCCCCACATGATTCCTCGCCGGACTCGCCTGAGCGTGACGTCCGCTACGTCGACGGGTCGAACCCTTCGTTCATCAGTATAGAAACGGAGGCTGAGGGTACGGTGTTGTCGGAGGATCCCCCAGTGGTTGACGCAATCGCTATGTTATCCGAAGTGGCTTCGTTCGCGGAGGTTCCACTTAGTCAAGTCAGCGTGGCAGGTCCGCTTTCAACTCTCTCGATTAGCTTTGTTGTGTCTTACGCTACGCTACTTAGGTGTTTCGCGTCAGTGATTCGCCGGTTATTCACCTCGTCAGTGGCTCGTCTCACTCGCCTTGCCTGTCACTCGCTAATCACTCGCCTTCACCTACGACTAGACTTGATTGCCTCGTGTCGTCTGTGACTCGTTTCGCCAGTGACTCGTTTCGCCAGTGTCTCGCTTCGTCAGTCTTTGGACTTCGCACCCTTCGGGTTCGGAGCCTCTACCTTCAACACTTTCGATAGTCTCTCGCGTCTCGCCTTGCGTGTTTTCACTTAAGCGTTTTCGTTCTACGTTTTCGTGAGTTTACACTCTTGGTGTTTTTGGAGTAATTAGCTATCAGAAGGGTTGTTTTCTTCCTATGTCAGAACTTCGTTCTTACACTACTCTACTTTGCGTTTCGCGTCGTGAATCGACTGTCATTCACCACGCGCCTGTCAGTAAGTGACCTAACTGTCACTCACCTCGCCCACGTTAGTGTTAACTGATTGAGGGTCAATCTCCTGTCACTCACTTTATGAGCTTACGCGCGTGGGTCAGTGATTGACTATCACTCACGTTGTTACTTCAATATGTACTCTGCCTTCTGCACGAATTGCGGAGGTAGGAAGTCCACTATCAAGGATCCTCACTTGCTGTTTAGGAAGTGTGAGGACTTGTGTGAGAAGGATTTTCGTTGCGACGAGTGCGTGTTGGTGTTTTTGGAGTAATTAAGCTATCGGAAGTGTTGCTTCTTAGTGTCAGGAATTAGTTCTTACACTACCTTATGTAGGTGTTTCGCGTCAGTGACTCGTGTGTCATTCAGGGGCGGGATAGCGCAGTGGTTAGCACGTTCGGCTTCGGATCAAAAGGTCCGGGGTTCGAATCCCGCCAGGGGCACGGCAACTTTGGCTACAGTAGAGAACTGTTCTACACGCAGTTAGGTTTGGGTGCAATGCTACTCTGATTTTCAGCGTAATACCAACCATGGTTCGCTAGTTCCAGTCGCTGCTCGCAGGTTTCACCGCAGTGCATAGCCACTCTTCGAGTTCAGAGTCTTTGGTTCAACTCTCTCGATTACCTATCGTCAGAGTTGTTGTTCTTTCGCTCCGCTGCTTAGGTGTTTCACGTGTGTGACTCACCTCGTCTACGCTACGCTTTTTAGGTGTTTTTCCGTAGGGATACACCTCGTCTACGCTACGCGAGCGAGTGTCTCGCGTTTCGCCACGCCGCGTAGGTGACTCGACTGTCTCTACCTTCGCTTACGTTACGCGACTTATCGTTTCGTCCGCCATATACTCCGCCTTTTGCACGAATTGCGGAGGCAGGAAGTCCGCCTCTAAGGATCAGCACTTGTTATGTAGGAAGTGTAAGGACCTTTGCGAAGAGGAGTACCGTTGCGACGAGTGGGCTCCTCTCTCCGAATCGGAGTTCCACACGTACGTTTCAACCATACGTAGGTCTGTGGCCGATAGGGCTTCGCTTCAGAAGCATGCGTCGTCAGCTCAACGTAGGGAGATGTCTCCCATTCGTCATCTGTCTCCGGAGGAGGACGTAGACATTGTCCTCACGGAACGGGCGGATGAATTCGACAGGGAATCATCGGTCCTGTCCGAACCCGCTAGGGGGTCGAAGGATTCGCGCTCCCCCCCTCCGCCGTCGTGTTCCAGTTCTCGTCCGCGGACTAGCCCGTTGTCCCCTCCTTCGCCAGACAAGCGGTTGTCTCTGCTTAGGCTTAAGGTTGACGGACCCACTACGCCCAAGAGCAAAAAGAAGAAGTCCAAGAAGGCTAGGTTTGACAAGGTCAATCCGACCCTCCTTCTGGCATCCGTCAAGGATATGGTCTCTTCCTTGCTCGATGCACGTCTGGGTCCGCGGACATTACCCACTCACACTACGACTACGCTACCGTGTGAACCCAATGCGGATGTCGTACCTCAGAGTTCGCGTTCTACGTCCGCTAGGGCCTCCGCATCCGTGACCCCATCGCGTACCCCTCACACCCTACGAGTCATGTCACGGTGGTGTCACCCCCACATGATTCCTCGCCGGACTCGCCTGAGCGTGACGTCCGCTACGTCGACGGGTCGAACCCTTCGTTCATCAGTATAGAAACGGAGGCTGAGGGTACGGTGTTGTCGGAGGATCCCCCAGTGGTTGACGCAATCGCTATGTTATCCGAAGTGGCTTCGTTCGCGGAGGTTCCACTTAGTCAAGTCAGCGTGGCAGGTCCGCTTTCAACTCTCTCGATTAGCTTTGTTGTGTCTTACGCTACGCTACTTAGGTGTTTCGCGTCAGTGATTCGCCGGTTATTCACCTCGTCAGTGGCTCGTCTCACTCGCCTTGCCTGTCACTCGCTAATCACTCGCCTTCACCTACGACTCGACTTGATTGCCTCGTGTCGTCTGTGACTCGTTTCGCCAGTGACTCGTTTCGCCAGTGTCTCGCTTCGTCAGTCTTTGGACTTCGCACCCTTCGGGTTCGGAGCCTCTACCTTCAACACTTTCGATAGTCTCTCGCGTCTCGCCTTGCGTGTTTTCACTTAAGCGTTTTCGTTCTACGTTTTCGTGAGTTTACACTCTTGGTGTTTTTGGAGTAATTAGCTATCAGAAGGGTTGTTTTCTTCCTATGTCAGAACTTCGTTCTTACACTACTCTACTTTGCGTTTCGCGTCGTGAATCGACTGTCATTCACCACGCGCCTGTCAGTAAGTGACCTAACTGTCACTCACCTCGCCCACGTTAGTGTTAACTGATTGAGGGTCAATCTCCTGTCACTCACTTTATGAGCTTACGCGCGTGGGTCAGTGATTGACTATCACTCACGTTGTTACTTCAATATGTACTCTGCCTTCTGCACGAATTGCGGAGGTAGGAAGTCCACTATCAAGGATCCTCACTTGCTGTTTAGGAAGTGTGAGGACTTGTGTGAGAAGGATTTTCGTTGCGACGAGTGCGTGTTGGTGTTTTTGGAGTAATTAAGCTATCGGAAGTGTTGCTTCTTAGTGTCAGGAATTAGTTCTTACACTACCTTATGTAGGTGTTTCGCGTCAGTGACTCGTGTGTCATTCAGGGGCGGGATAGCGCAGTGGTTAGCACGTTCGGCTTCGGATCAAAAGGTCCGGGGTTCGAATCCCGCCAGGGGCACGGCAACTTTGGCTACAGTAGAGAACTGTTCTACACGCAGTTAGGTTTGGGTGCAATGCTACTCTGATTTTCAGCGTAATACCAACCATGGTTCGCTAGTTCCAGTCGCTGCTCGCAGGTTTCACCGCAGTGCATAGCCACATGGCGTTGCGGGCTTTCTCCCTGCCATAATACTAGCAGCCGCGATATAAGTGAAATACTCTTGGAAGCGGCGTTAAACCCCAACTCACTCACTCACTCGTGTGTCATTCACCTCGTCTAGTTTACACAAGTTACTGACGCGCCTGTCGCTCATCTATTAAGTGATTTGAGTGTCACTCACCTGTCACTCACCTGGCCTAGACTACACACGTTAGTGGCTCGTCTGTCACTCGTCTGTTAAGTGACTCGACTGTCACTCACCTCGTCTAGATTACACGCGTCAGTGGCTCGTCTGTCACTCACCTGTTAAGTGACTTGAGTGTCACTCACCTATCACTCACCTCGTCTAGATAACATGCGTTAGTGGCTCGTCTGTCACTCGCCTACTAAGTGACTCGACTGTCACTCACTTCGTCTAGATTACACGCGTCAGTGCCTCGTCTATCACTCACCTGTTAAGTGACTTGAGTGTCACTCACCTATCACTCACCTCGTCTAGATTACATGCGTTAGTGGTTTGTCTGTCACTCACCTACTAAGTGACTCGGCTGTATCTCCTGTGACTCACATCGTCTAGCTTACTCGTGTCAGTGGCTCGTCTGTCACTCACCTGTTAAGTGATTTGAGTTTCACTCACCTCCCCTAGCTTACATGCGTCAGTGACTCGTTGTCAATCACCTGGTAGTGTCTCGAGGGTCTCGTCAGTGACTCGACTATCAGTCACCTAGTTACTCTACTACCTCGGTGTTTGCGTCACTATGTACTATGCATTTTGTACATTTGCAGAGGTAGGAAGTCTGTTAGGTCTTGCCTTGTATGAAGTGCAAGGACCTCTGTAACGAGGGTGTCATTCTTTCGTCTTCAGACTTCCTGGAGTATGTTTCGGCCATTCGTAGGTCTGGTACTTCTTCCTGGAAGCGGAGTGGCAACGGAACGTGGCAGTCTTCAGGGGGTTGTGTCTCCTGTTCGGCACCCCTCTGAATCTTTGCATTCTTTCAGTTTGTTCTTAAGAACTGGTTCATTGTCCCATGTTTTGGATTTTGCAACAAGTCTGGAACTGTTACAAAACCAGGCAGCTGTTGAGGCCGGTCGTACTTTCGCTATTCCGGCTCTGGTTTCTGACTCAGGAGAGGTGTGTCCGGTTAGGGCAATGAGGGTGTACGTGCAGCGTACTCACAGGCTGAGGGATGGCAGGCGTCGTCGGTTCTTGCCTCACTCGCCTAGGAGAGCCAAAGGGCTAGATAAGCGAGTGTTGGGGGTGTACCTGAGGTCATTGATGCGTACAAGGCCGCTGACCTGCCTCCTCCTTCGCGTTCCAACCCGCATGAGATCCGTGCAGTGTCAGCCACGATGGCTTACCACTGTAACATCGCGGTCTGAAAGGTTGAAATAGCATACCTATTAGGAGGTAGGCATAGTAGGTCTAGTCAACAGGTAAGTATAAATAATTACGTTTACTCAAAAACGTACTATTATATCAACACTCGTTGATGAATGTAAAATACCCTTGGCAAGCCTCGGATATTTTTGTTACATTTATCAACTATATATATACTGGTATATTTGATATCAGCAGACATTTGGATGAGATTTCTATGTATTAAATTCACTTTTTGATTTGAAAACATCACAAGCAAGCATTGGATTTCGAAGCTGTTATGTTTGACACCTTTAGAACAAAGGATCCCAAGATCCTATGGATTCAGATTGTTCGTGGATTCTCTCTAATATATCATATTAGAAAGGATGTTCTGCATGTGATTCACATTCAAAGTAATACCATATGCATTATCGGTGAAATAAACGCCCTATGATACAACTGTAAACAATATTAAAACAAAATAATAAACAAACAAAAAATGTTTAGTGATGATTGAAGATGGGTTGTGGATAGTTTAACGTAGGGACTTTAGAGAAGAAAAATTGGTTTGGAAAATTTGGAAAATCGTTGTGACCTAAGAAAATAGTTTAAGAACCAAATGCTATCAGTATTCAACCGATACATACGCTATCACGTCAATATAACAAGGGGTTCCAGTGCAGCAGATACACTGATAATGCTGAACCCCGAATACAGGTTACTGCATTTAAACAAAGACATCGGACCTACGCTTGGGTGCTCTGATGTCACAGTAACGTCCATCACGGATGTCCGAGAGCTTAATGTTCTGATACTGTACTTATATTACACACCACCCCTGTGATATTAATACGAGTGTGAACGCCATCGCGGGTCACCAAGAGCTTAATGTTCTGATACTGTACTTATATTACACACCACCCCTGTGATATTAATACGAGTGTGAACGCCATCGCGGGTCACCAAGAGCTTAATGTTCTGATACTTTATTCACAGTATATACATCACTATTCATCAGGAAAACATGCACTGAATTTACCTGCCCTTAATCTGTGTAAGCCAATCTAACTGCTGTTCGTTATCGCCTTGTCACTTTTATGTATATCATCACTTTTATGTATTTATATTTATGCGATTGAGATGTAAATATGAGATGTAAACAATTATAATAAGTAAGCATAAGGTAAGCATATCTTTCAAGCAATCTGATTGGAACGAAAAGAAAAGAATTAAATACGATCACGTGACAATCAACAAAAAAGCATATTGACTCCAGCTCGAGTGCAACTAAAAGCTTTATTGAGTCGAGTGACTGCAAACGATAGTTGCATTACGTCAAAAGATTGCTGTATGACGTCATACTATTGTTATCATGACATTATTTGACTGTATTTAATTCTTTTAATATCGTTTCTGTATAAAATAAATAATTTAAATAATATGGACTGCTTAATTCGGTCCAAAATTCATCCTTAAACTCCTCACTTCTTCTGCAGTCCTAAATTCAAATAAGCGTTTAAAATGTGATAAATGATACTCTGGTGTGATAACATAATTGCTTTTTTTCCATTTAGGAATAAACACTTAAACATGAATCTTAGACTCAATGATAAACGCTTATTAAAAGAGAAGTTAGTTGATTTAAAGTGAATTTAATGTGGGTATGAATTGAACAGTAATATACCCTACACTACTGTGCAAAATTAAGTATGCCGTGTTCGGGAAACATTCACGAGATGATCGCGAATACGATGTACTTACTTTTGCACATCATTGTAGACCCCGATGTAAACTACTAAATCCTCAGACTTCGTGTGTCCTGTCTATCGGATCAACTGACCCTTCATAGTTAGAATATCAGCGACCAACATCAATTAATATGCTGATTACACAAAGCGTGACAAACCATATTATATACATTACAAGCAACTAAATGCAAACATAATAAGTATGCTTTTTATCTCTTTTTTTTGTCAATTATACTTTTTTGGAGTGAAACACTGTTATATATAAATGTAATATCAACAATCAGTCCGCAAAACATATTGGCTAGCTATTAATACTTTCTTATAGTTCATGTTCAATATCACATTTAAAAGTTATTGTAAATAGGTTTTTATTAAAAAATACTTCGTAATTAGTAAGCATAGCACACACATGTATTTCTTTTCCAATATAACACATACAATTATTGGCAGCAGGTATGCAATGAGTGAGCCATAGCAAACTGTTTTTTCTTTTGCAATATAACACATAACAATTATTGTAAACAGGTACGTACTAAGTAAGTAAAAGCACAAACATGCTATTATATAAGTGTAACTACCATATACAAATGTTTTCGTACTTAATAATTTATTCTTTATACATTGATAGGGAGACATGGACAGGCACGTGTTTTAAAGTAATTAATAGCTTCCTTTGTTGTTTCCTTATAAATGCATCATAAATGATCAAGCACAGTTGAAAGGAAGTTTAAAATGCTGTAATCAGGCAATATTCCTCAGTACAGTTGAAAGGAAGTTTAAAATGCTGTAATCAGGCAATATTCCTCAGTACAAGTCTTTCCTTGTGTTGAGTTAACCCCAATTCATCCAATTTTATACTTCAATATTTTACTTCCAGGCTTCCCCAATAATTAAAAATGCCATCGCGTTATAGACGACAAACTTTTAATTCTGCATTAGCAAAAAGTCTCGTACTTAAAGGGTCATTAGATATGTTGTTGGAGTGACATTATGTCAAACGTTATAAATGGTGTTATTTTATCAATAAGTACAATATGATGACATATATATTTGGCGATAGGCTATGAATATGCAAGTCATGTGTTATTTTAGAAAGTATCAACGCATGACAAATACTCAATGACTCTTTGATAAACCTAGTAATTTCAGTTCGCATATTTTAAGAAATTGTTTAAACGATATTTCAGCACTTCCTGCAAATACATGTTCAAAGTTTTATGTTCAAACTTTAGGTATTTAAAACTTAAAGCAAAGAAGCTCACTTTACCTGCAACTTTCAACACGATCCATAATTGCAATAAGAACTTTTTTTGAAAACTGATAGTTCATGTTCATATCTTTACAGAATGCCTATATCGGAACATTATCAAAATAATATACTCATATGCCATTTTGATTCACGACTGACACATAAGATGATATCTCTACCACTCTGGCACATTCCTGTAAGTTCCTATTAAAGAAGAATCGATAATGACTGAAACACACAAGTACCCATCCCTTATAAATTGATGTAATACACTACATATATGTTTGAGCATTATGTTGAGATAAAAAGGGAAGGAGAAGAAGAGGATCTTGCAAATCAGCTGATGTTCTAATTGAGAAACATTTGTTTAATATCACAAATCGAAGATATGATTTGAAAGCAGAATTTGTTGAACAATTTGGGATTCTGAACTTTAGTAAATAAAGTCTCATACAGTATTATTGAAATTTGGAGCGGTACTTAGATAAGATTGTAAATCATGTTTACCAATCCATTTCTTGACTGAAATAAATATGTTTAAACCGTATAATTGAACATTTATGCAAATGAACAGGACTTTCCTTAACTATTGTGTTGCGTTGTTCCACATACACCATGCTGATAAGGCCTGTTTGGCCGAAACAGCTGGCTGTCCTTTGATTTACACGATCCTGTCTCAGGTAAAACAGACACGTTAGACAGCATTATCTTAGGGTAGGCTTGATAACACAGGCTCTTTTTTAAAGATAAAAAAATAACCTCCACCAGCAAACAGGTGGCCAAGTACATCGGTCTGCGTCAGAGACAATTGACGGAAAAAAACTTTTCATTTTCAGCTTGCTCCTTATGTCGCCATTTTCCGGCAGAGAAGCCGATGGGCGAAAGGCAAATCCATTTTAAAAAGGCTCTCTGTGATTGGCTTACATTTCATCGCAAACCATGGCAAGAAAACTAGTTTATTGGCTGGACTACACTTAACCTCGCTAAAGTCTGAGTTGGCTTTGCACCCAGGTTATATAAGTGGAGTGGGGCGTATATATTTTACCCCGAGGCAGGATGGGTTTTCCTGTTATATTTAATATGCATGGAGACAGATGCAGATAAAGTTTCGACAGTACTTAATACCTTACTTATTTCCTCAAACATGTCTATCAAACGAAACCAAACGTTCTACTGTAACTTTGGCAATCTTTTCTCAGTACAAGTCTTTTCATATTGCTTTTTAAGAGTCAAACTGCACAAATCTTTCCTTACACCCCGCAGGATTGAATATTTTATATCTCCATATGACATTAAATATATTCTGGCAATTTATTTCAGTCCTTCTGTTAATTTATGTCAACACCTCGTGATGAACATAAAGGTTATGCGCAATGTACAAAAAAATCCTTCTTTGATTAAAGCATTTTCAAACTGTTGTGGTCATAACATATCAAGCTTAAAGAACCTAATAACAACATTGTGATGAAATTGTGTAAGTAAAGAGTTATTTCATGAGTTACAATAACATCATTAATAACAATGGAGATGCCATTCCTTTCTAAAATATCTACCTGGTACCTATTCCCTTGATTTAAGGAACGACACAATGTCAAGGTGACAGTTCTTCATTGCGATATGAATAGGTGTGTCCCCAACTTTGTTTTTCCTCTTCTCAAACCCCCTGAGCTCCTTAAGAGTGACCAAATATTTGACCATATCCAGCTGACCAGCTTCACAGGCGATATGCAGTACAGTCAGACCATCTCTATCGGTTGTTGTTAAACGAGCTTTATTTCGATGGAGCAGAAGTCTAACAACTTTGATGTGACCATGTTCAACAGCAACCATCAAAGGGGTCCTGCCGAGCTTCCCACGATATTTGATACCATGTATTTTTAGTGACAGAACGTACTTAACTATGTCTTCATAACCGCTAAAGCAGGCAAGATGAATTATGGTATCGTTAACATCATCTACTGTTTTTACATCCGCTCCTCTCCTCCTCAACAGTCTCACAACTTCCATGTGACCATTCTCTACAGCCTGCATCACAGGGGTTCTCCCGAGATACCCCCTGCTCTGTAATTTAGATATATTTAGTGCCAGAACGTACTTCACCATATCAGCATAGCCGCCAAGACATGCCACATGAAGAATGTTGTTGTTCCTGTCATCTACTGTTTGAACATCAGCTCCTCTGTCCCTCAACAACTTCACAATCTGTCTCTTGCCAGTTTCTACAGCATTCATCAGAGGGGTTCGTCCATAATGTCCTCTACACTCCATATCAAAGATGTTCAGTGTCAGAACGTACTTCACCATCTTAACATGCCTACGACGACATGCCACATGTAGGATGTTATTATTCGTGTCGTCAACTGTATAAACGTCAGCCCCTCTGTCCCTCAACATCTTTACAATCTGTATGTAACCATTATATACAGCATACAATAGAGGGGTTCTCCCAGACCGTTCCCTACATTCTATATCAGTGGCGTTGAGAGACAGAACAAAGATCAACATACTTATTTTACCTGATTCACAGGCAACATGTAAAATAGTGTTGTTGTGGTTGTCTCTTGCTTTAATATCAGCCCCTCTGTGGAGTAAAAACTTTAACATATCTATGTATCCATTAACTACAGCTGACATAATTGGAGTTCCCCCGTCCTGTCCTCGACTCTCAATATCAATGCCATGGTCATCCAACAACTTCTGAACAATATACTCGCTACCCACCTCACATGCACAATGTAATACAGTGTAATGGGATTCGTCGACAGCTAACAGATCACACTTCTGTTTCACTAAAAAGTCAAAAATTCGATTCTGTCCAAATGCTGCTGCTATCATGACAGCTGTTTGTCCACGCTCCCCCTGACAATTGATATCCACCTTCCTCCGGGACAGGAATCGATTCACCTTGTCCAACCTTCCATTCTCAATTACTTTAAAGAAAGCTATCATAACATCAGGGGAGCAGTTAGGGTTTTTCTTCTTACCATTTTTTTTACCTGTAAATAACATAAGAACATAACATGAAACATATATTCAACATTCAATGTTTATCATACAAAACTGTGTCAAAAAATGACATATCACTTATGTGAGCTCAAGCGACAGCTCCTCGGGGATATTGTTTTGACATTATACTTGAACAATGCCCTGCGATCATCAGCAGCATGGTGTTGTGATGCTTTTGCATCATCATACATTGAATCCCACCCTCGTGTCTTCCGATATCAAATATATATAAAATTAAAAATAACTTTTTAAATTTGAAACTTGTATTAACTCTTGTTGATTCCAGAAGACACTTAGGTGAGAGTTTCCATTGAACTACGTAATACTACTCCGTAGATCAATAACTTTTTACAAAAGTTTTACAATGTTTTATTATGATTTATTATTCATGGCATTAACTTTATATTCAACAGGACAATCTTCCTGTTCTTATGTATACCACTTCTAAATGCCCTTCAAAGACCTATATGACTTTAGATTGTGTATGGAAGTAACCTATATGTTGCTATTGTGCCTCAACTCCAAAGATCTAATAATTGTTGAAATTTTGACCAAAAACATTTTCATTTCATTTTAGGAGTATAATTTAAAAAATATGTGACTTGTATACTTCAAATTTGGTATGAAAGTAACCTTTATGGTGCTGTCGTGCCTTTTAGTGATCTCAAATCCTCGGTTCAAATAAGTTTTTAAATTCGCCAAAAACGGTAAGAGTATAATTAAAAAATAGAAACTTCAAATTTGGATGTTACCTATATGGTATTGTTTTGCCTTTTATTGGTTTAAACTTCATACTTCAAATATTTTTAAAACATTTTTCAATAAAAAATTCAATCAGTGTTATTCATTGACATGATTGACTACATTATTTTTTGCTATTTATTAATATTGTATGAAGACGGTCATACTACAGGTTGGGGTATGTGAGCTGTGCTCACTTTTGCCTTGTCCTGAAGAGTGGTGCTTTACAAGAATAAAGGAAAACGGCAATACCCAGACAACTACAGACCCATCACACTACTGTTTCGGTAAAGCAATCACCTCCATACTAAACAACCGACTAACTTGTCTAACATCTTCATGGAAATACAGGCTGGATTCAGGAAACAATAATCTGCAAGTGATAACATTTTAAATATCCACTGTTTTTCGGAACCTACTTAGCAATCCAAAAAGAAACTATTTGCAGTTTTTATAGACTTCGAAAAGGCCTTCAACAATGTCTGGAGAATAGGACTTTGGAGCAAACTACTAAAGCAAGGAATCAGAATCAGAATAGTTCAAAATATCTACAAATCAATACGATCATGTTTATCCAGCTAAAACATTAAGACTGACTATTTCCCAAGTAGCAAAGTATTCCCACAATGTGAGAAGTTATCCCGTACATGTGTGTTATTTGTTCTAAACCTAAACGATCTTGAATAATATCTAGGCAGCGCATCTTGTGAAGGAATATCGATAGACATGGATGAAGAAGTGAACACGTCAATAAAGCTTTTGCACTACCGTATACAGACAACACCGTTATATTAGTCCATACAAAGGAATCTCTAAAGCAACAGTTATACGCATTCAGCAGTTACTGCCAACACTGAAAATAAAAGATCAACGTCAACAAGACTAAAATCCTTATTTTAAACGGCAAGAAATGGATAAGAGTACAATATTTATGTTAACGGCACTGCAATATATGCTGTTAATGTACCGATAGGTCTGTACTCAAACACAAGTAATGCATATATTTCTTCCAATTTAAATAAACTTAGATCGACTGTTCTTTTATATGTTATATACAGTCGATCTAACAGGTCGTCCCTTTGACCTCTCGTGTGCAAAAGAGAAGTTCGAATTGACCCATCACGTTTGGTGTCACAAAAGGCACTACAATAGCCTGAGCCCTGTAGCTTCAAGTCCAGTTTTCAAAGACAGTGTGTTGAAATACACATTTTAAAAAATCCAATAATTATGGTTAGTTATAAAGGATAAGTTGTTATATCTGTATGAAATGATTTTTGTTTAAGGATGAACAAATATCTGATCTATCATCAAGAACTTAAGGTTCACTTGAGATGAATTTTTACAATTATGGTATATGGTAGTGTGGGTTTTTTTAAGCTTTGACACAAAATGTACCTGAAAACCTTTCTTTTTAGTCAAATTTAGGCCATTTTTGCTGTTTAAGCACTTTTTAGAGGTTCTAAAGTCATATTTTCTTTATTTCATTTACTTTTCAAATGTATGTTGGTGATGTGGAATATCATGAAGTAAATAAAAATGACAAAAATTATTTACTAAATCATATTTCATTGTTGAAGTTCAACAGGAAGGAGCGGACATCCTTAAGAAATTCATTATGTCCTCATTAATCTCTCCTTTTTGTAATATGAGTGATATTTTCTATCTAACATCATTTCCACACAACTCCACGTGTATATCATATATCAAATGATACCTAGTATTAAAACACAAATGAATGTATCATTATATACTGATAATGGCATTAAATATCCTCTTACATTGACGATTTCCCTATCCTCAAATACTGAGTATTTCAAAGTATTTTACCACACTGTTACATCCACATAAATGAAGGTGATAATTAGTAACTTGAGTAACGTCACCTATATTTAGTTCAAGTTATGTTCATTTATAATGTATGAACTTTTGCAAATATCTAAAACTTAATATATTTATGAAGAAAACATACAATTTGTCAGATAAACAATACAGATGTTCAAGTAAAAGACAATAGAATGACAACGGGGTCATAAATATATTCTAAAAGCTTTAAATGTCGCCATAAAGTCACCACAGGCAGAAGTCTTGCACACTGTTGATGAAGGAGTATAAATGAATGACAGTTGATATAGCACAAAGACAGAATCCAAAAGAAATAGTGTCACAAATTTAGCATTAAAAGCATAGAATGAAAGTCCTTTCCATCAAGCGCACTATTTATACTCAAACTGCCTCAAGAAAGACATAGACACTGACAGACAATAACATTGTTTACAAGCAATCTGTGTACTCTTGCCCAGACCGGAAGCTGGCAAAATCCGTAGAAGGAAGGGAGTTAACTCCATCAAATCCCAAACCCACTCAAGGGAAATACACTTTCACAGAAACCTTCTCCTATAATATTATAGCTGTAAAGTACCTCAGTACAAACAATGCCTTTGTCTTTAATGTATTCAATAATACAAGTGAAGCCTTCCAAACTTAAACTCCACTAAATACACTTCAAAATGCTGCAATGGTAGAATGTGCCTAAAAACTTGTGTCTTTCCGAATTCACACTTTGAAAGATTCACAGCCAGTTTTGCTTAAGATTGTCTTTCGAAGAAAGTTCAGCTCTGCTTCAGATGAGCTGTCAACTTCATGATATAATCGACACCATCATTGATGCTTAACTCATTAACGCCGAGAGACGCGTATAGGCGGGCCGTTAATCTCTCGCTCACAGCGAGAGACGATTATAGGGGTCAGCTAATTGCCAGTTCCTCACAGCGAGAGACGTGTATTAGGGGTAGCTGATTAACAGCTTCTCACAGCGAGAGACGCGTTTTAGGGGTGCTGCCTATTGAATCACAAACACACATAATTTAAAACAATTAGGTATCTATCGTGCGAGATGCATGTTTTTTTAGAGAGTTGCTACATATAGAGTTGATGGCCGGAAGTATTTAAGGTGTTTTGATAGCAGTCAGAAATAGGTATCAAAGGCTTACCTGCAGTACCGTAAATGAACTCATTCCGGTGAGTAAAGAGATTATCAGAATTATTTACAGAGGTAAACACAGCTACCTCCTCATTGGGAATGGTTAAGAAAATAATCAGAACAATGAATATGTCTTGAGAATATAGAGTAATCACTTTTTCTATATATCCGTTGAATATTTTGTGTCTCTTTTACTTTGTGTAAACAAAGGCAATGCCTGAATATGTATTATGCAGTGAGCGTATAGAAAGAATAATTAAAATATTACAATACCTATTGTTTTGCATGTTTACATACGATTATGTAACTATTTCAAAGACGCAACGCACATCTAAGCCAATAGAAGAGTGTTGAAGTATTTTCATTTATCTATAACTTCTGTACTATAACACTTTCCTGGGTTAATATTGTTGTTCACAGTAAACATTCATGTCATTGTTGTTATTGATAAGATATACAATGTAATTTACCTAACTAGTCTGCAAAAACCTATCCATTGTACATGGTTACCGATACTTATTGTACTTGTTACATCGTGTGTCATAATTTGCATCTAATTCATTTCAATGATATTTCATGCAAGGGTATTGAAATATTCGTATTGATATTCTACACGTACAACAATGATTCGGTAATCCTTTACAGTTATTAGCTACTTTCATGAATATAAAATGCTTTCATTCAAAAATTAGCTAAACACGTTGACACACTCTGGTATAATCCAATGCCATTGTCATATATATCAATGGATCCGGTCTCTTGTGATCCGTCGTCAATACAATTATAGTAAATACACATATGTTCTTGCAAATAACCATTCAATCAGACTATGGTAACACAATATTTGAGAAACTCAATTGACCATGAAATGTAAATCCCTTGGGGTAATTCGGCACTCCTGTTTGATCCGTGACACCTGCTAGAATAAACACCTGCCATAGATAGACAACACGATTCGTTGTCACGCCCGTGTAATTGTGTGTTTATGTCGACATATGTGTATGTTCAAAACAGATTAGAATTTGCGTTACGGCAATTATGCGTGTGAATATTCAATCAATCAAGATGAAGATAATTTAGCTTGGAATAACATACTGGTAATTTCGGCTACATTCTGACGTTTCTCCCGTGACATGTGTTATAACATGATTGAGCTTGATTATTGTAGCCACGCCTACGTTAGTTTTATTCATGAGAACATACTTGGTAATTCCTTTCAATATTTCTATACACCTTCAGGTTACTAAATACAATCTTACATTATACGTAAGTAACATAATTGTTATAATTCATTTAAGGTTGTGAACCTGCAAAATATCAAATGTGCTGTTTAGAGATTTAGGCCACGCCCATCACGAGCCACAGTATCGATTGGTTATTGTTAGACCAATCAACTGACCAAGCTGTTCAGCGAAAACTCAAACGTACTGATTAGAGATTTTGGCCGCGCCCATCACGAGCCCTTACATTGACGGATATCTTATACGATTGGTGAACAAAATTGTTAAATCTCTAGCTATCTTTGTACATCAACCTATTCAGCTGTATAAACAACTCATCCTAATTTATTGTAACAATAATGTTTGTATATGTTATCTTCCTCTCCATCACAGTATCACTTGCTTGTCAACGACACGACGTTAGTGTCTATTTCGAAACATCGCCTCTACAGAATATAGAAATGTAATATCCAAAAAAGTTTGCTATTGTTTATAAATGTTTCATGCATGGAACTTTTCAGCCAAACTCAAGTGATAAAAATCTGAGACTTATGAATATGCTACTTGCTAGTTTCGAACTACTAATTGATTTTTATTTTGTAATATGACTTATATAACGTATGAAAGGATAAATAATTATTTGATGTCAATAACATATAATCCCAGCATATTAAGGTTTGATCTGGAAAGGTAAAGCAGAAACAAATATCAGAGATGTATGTAACGGGATTACATAATTGATAAGACGACAAAGAGTCGTGCACGTGCAGTTATGTAGAATGATGCAATCTATTCACATTTTTGGCTTTCAATGTCATCTTGCCGTGAATATACAATCAGTTCATTCTACACAATGGACGGAAGCGCTTAACGATAAATACACGTTTGATAACAAGAAATTCCTCTCGCTGAATCAGAGGTGCCAGGCTAATTAGCGTGTCGCTGTGGTAGGCTAACCCTGAGGCGTGACGGCCAGGCGTTCAGCTGAAGATCGGTGCTCGGCGTTAATGAGTTAAATACCGTCATGACCATATATGACATTTTATTACACTCTCCTTGAAGATACTACTGTTGTGAAACATCAAAATGTTATTCAACACTGTTGTGAAAAATTGCATGTGAAAGCGATCGCAGTCAGAACAACTTTCCAGTAGTCACATGGCTTTTGGGAAACACTGAATTTCTACCTACACGTTGTATTGCATAAAGTCTTATGATTATATTGTACGGACGCATCTATCACAATTTACTGTCAATCAGTATCACTTGGCTGATTCAGAATTTATCTGTAATCTCGTTAGCGCTCTCGCGATTTGACCGCCATTTGCATGGCTTTGTCATGCAACTTGACGTAGTCTAGATTCTAAATTCATAAGGAATAAACTTCATGTTCAACCAACGAATCCTGTGACAATCGTCAGTTGAGTATAAATGCGACTACATTGTAATCCTTATATGTACGTTTTGATATGTTCTTCTCCTTTTTTGCGGAATTTGTTTGATTGTTTAGAATGTAAACAACTACTGTAACTTCGTTTCGACACGTAGGGTCGTGGTCAGGGTTGTGGAGGCATTGTTCGTGTCTGTCTGTTCTTACAGAGGATACCATACCAAGATATATGAATAAAAAATGCTACAAGGTAACTGTCAATGTTGATATAGGCCTAACATTTTAGCCTTCGCTAAACATGTCGGAACTCCATTTTTGGCGTTTCTGTTGGCAATTTGTGCCGTCAATGTTAACATCAGCAACATGGACACTGATCCCAACAATTTCGGTAGATAAAACTAGCAGCAGAACTGTGATTTAACTCCCGAGTATCATTGTCATCTGGGTGTTACAGAGCCTATTTTGGCAAAGCAACCGCAGCTACGTACAGCTGTAACTAGCCTAACTGAATCACGCTTGAAAACAGTCACATTCCGATGACGATACAATCACCTGACAACATTCATAAGATCTAGTGAGATTAATACGATGTTTTTGTTTACTCGCCAATTTGTGCTTCTTATTTACGGATATTTGCTTGGTCTATTTTTGGTATTTAGTGAGATGGTGTTATGCGTCCATGGTAAGAGATGTATCCCAATGCACATCTACATGAATGAAGCGTGAACTTTAATTACATATTTCATTAATTTAGAGCGTGTAATAAATATAATACAAAACTCCGTCCCGTTTGATAACATATTTATGAAACTCGTAGATGGAATTGGTATCTAAATCGCTTTCGCTCGTTAGATATCAAAACCATCCACTCGTTTCATAAATATGTTATTAAACGTGACGTCGTTTAGTATTCTCCATGTTGATGAGTCTCTGGTGTCAAGAAACCTGATATCTTCTTTGCATATTGGGTAAATGGAATCTGCCAGAAGCCCTTCAAAAGGTAAAACTTTCTTATGTATTGAGTTTGACCGATGCATCAATCGTCCACTCTCGAAATTGGATAAGAGCGTGTTTGAGCGCATTGACAGCTTTCATATCAGCACAGCAACGCCATCCACCTGCACCACTCTTCGGCAGAGGAACACAAGGTGAACTCAACGGACTCTGAGCTCACTGAGTTCAATAACTTCATTGTTCATTATTGTACTTCACCGCTTTCCATAGAATTTGTTTTCGAATTGCAGAAATATGGTCCAAAAAGTTGATATTATCATTACAATTGACCATTTTCCAGTTTCGCGAAACGAGTGGGTTTAGAGTGAAACTGTGGGCAAACTGTCAACGTTCAGTTCAACGTTATTTTGACCACCTTTTCACGCTCGCCTAGACCTAAACGAACCATGCCACGAACATTGACATGTTTCAAAGGGTTGACCATAAAAAGAACTCACTTGAACAAGTCAATGAAAGCAGTTATTTTCGACGAAATTATCAACTGATATAGGCTACATATATGGTCGTATTTACCTTTATTGTCCAAATAGCCCATTAATTGTATCATACTTATAACTAATCACATTTAATTATTTTATGGGAAAGAAGAAATTATCATTTTGTAAATAATACCTGACAAACTAATTATGGTAGTGCATTAAATTTCCTACATTACATTGTTAATTTATTAAAAGACATTATATTCATGTTTTTAGCGACTGGGTGTTATAGTCACAATTTAAGAAAGCCATATATTGTTTGCTTTTTTTCTATCTTTCATGCTTAGCTTTCATCTCTGAGGAATTCTAAAGAAGGGTTACTATGCATGGTCATGCTTATAAAAGTGTATGTTTTATGCTTGTGGCAAACTCAAAAAAAATCAGTTCAATTTCTGGAGACATCATGGGTCTACATATCTCTTACCTGAAATAGTTTGGATATGCAATTACGGGGACCATCAAATTAAATTAATATATTTGAATGTATCTACAAATTAATTTCTTTCTTTATAGATAATCTTAAATCTGTTATAGGCTGCATTCGTTAGTCGACCTAAAGCGTCATCAAATTGTGTTGTATTATATAGTTTTGTAAGCTATGATTCAGAATCTATAAAGTTGATTTAAAAAAGGGAATAAACAGATACGCCTTAATAAAATGTGATCAACACACATTACGATGCTATATACATTCAAATATAACATTTTCATAATAAGCGATACATTTAGTAATCAGAATTAAAGATTACAAATATAAATATTCGTTTTATTACATACATACAATACAGGACTTGCACTTATATATTTTGTTTTTAAATAAAATATTTAGACTTGCATTAATGTTAATGTTATGTATTTGTCATTTGATTACTTATGAGAACTGAATTTTAGAAAATGTAGTGATTCTCTATGAAGAGTAATTAAGTCATAACGTGTGAGAGAAACCCGTGCGTGCTGTTATTTCAATCAAAGTGTTTCACGAAGTTGATTATATTGACCCTAAATATATATGTAATGTTTTAAACTATCGATTTAAATAATTAATCAGTCAGCACATTCTTATGTTCGTTATCTTTTGGTTAGATACTTGTATTATGCAGACACAGCACAACAACATTAGTTATATATCCGCACAATTTTCCTCAACATTGAACCAAATCGTTGCTATATCTAATTCTGTGTAATAATTATGGTTGTATATATCTTTTTAACACTACCCACGTGTCGGATCTAGGTTCATTTTGTTGTCAACGATACAATTTTGCCAACAAATCTAAATATCAATCGTCGCTAATCATCGCTGAGATACTACAATAATTCACTCAAATAGCAATACGCACATCTTTGTTTGATACATGAACATCATTTATGACACTTTATTGATTTTTTAAAACTTCTTTTCTGAATAAAAGCATCCCCTCTTTTAGGGTTTATAGCTTGTGTTTATGGAAAGCCAAAACATGTTTTTGCAAAATCCCTAAATAGAAAAAAACCGCACATCTGCAATGGTTGATTTTAGAGTTTTGCAACAAAAAGAAAACACATGCTTGCTCCATCAAAGTATGTTGAAGGAGTCCTGCGGTGTTGTAGTGGACGATAATAACAACTAAAGATACGGAATATTACTCGACTTTTTCAATATTCCTGTTATGATAGGACAAATGACAAGATGGACAAACACAAACAAATACTATACATATATGATACGTAAATTATACACACCGAATTCTACATTTTAAAAATTATAAATGAACGAAAATAAAATATCCGAAAATAGGCCTACTTTACATGAATCTTTGTACATTTTACAAAATTATAAACATGCAAGCTCCTGATTATCTGATTAATTTACTTCCACCAGTCACTGAAAACTATTTCTCATTACAACTTGCGTAGCAAATCAAATTTATCTATTAAAGAATTTCGAAACTGCAGTGCTTCAAAAGTCTTTTGTCTACGACTGTGCTTTTATCTATGGAAAAATATTTCCTTGACAATAAGATGTTCAAGTTCATTATCATCATTTAAAGCAAAATTATCTGAAAAGTGTAAAATCCCAAAATATTTTGTAATCGGTGATAGGAAGATGCTCAATCCATTTCTTATTAAATGAATAAACTATGTTTTCAATCAAAAAATGAATTTTACTTAAAAAAGAAAACTAACTGGGAATGTTGTAGGGTTATTTTGAACAAACGCTTTTCATTTTATTCTTCATTTTCAAAAATAGTTTTTTTTATCAGTTTTTTCTTTGATACTTGTACATTATTCATAAACCCTTAAGACGGGACATTTAAAATAGTGATTATTGTACCTGTATTTCTACGATGTATTTTTAATTATATATTTATATAGCAAATATCGAATCACGTGAAATCTATATTTTTTCAAAAGATTATGAGTAATTATCTTTTGAGTGAAGATAATAAAGCGATTCATACACATTTCCTTTCAGATAGTTGGCTAGATAACTGTTTGTGATATGACGATAAGTTGTCGCTCATTACAGAAACTGTAACTGTCATACCGTTTTGATGATAATTTTGATAAATAATGTAAGAATCATACATGTATTAACAACTTTAAAACATTTGTAGCATCAAAGCATGGCACAGTAATTGACGTATTCATAAATGAAATACATTTGATCGATATACAATATTCATATTTACGGTGTCAATAGCCAACACCACCATATTGTTATACAACTATGACTGCACATACAACAACACCAAAACATGAATTTCGTGAAATAACATTCAAAGCATAATTTTCTTGCCGTTTCACCAGACCTGAACCCCATTGAAAATGTTTGGCAAATCTTCAAGGACACATCTAAATATTAAGAACCAAAATATATTGCAGATAAAAAACGAGTGAGTCATGAAAAGTGTTTTAAGCTATCTGTGGAACTCAAAGGCGATCTGGTTTATTCATTGTCTCCGCAGAGAAGTTCATTATGTCTGGCACCTCCTGAAATTGGTGTGTGTTATTTTAACTGATTGCAGGGTAATTTGGAAATTTGGACGGAGATGAAATGGTCTTCTGGTCCAATTTACATGTCATATGGTCAGAAAATAAACAACTTATAATCCTCAGTTAACTCTCAGTTTCCTCTTTGAATTTGTTGTTAATCTCATGCTTAATCTATGCTTCTCGAGCTGACACTATTTATTTACATATAAAACATTATTTTCAAACTTTCCAAAGACATTTCATTTGCGATAGTGCAGGCACCTTACAGTTTATAAAGGGGGCGATAGTTTAAATATTTCTACTGTACCAGATTATTGAATCATTTGATGTAAATGTTGGATCAAGTCTTTGAAGGGCATTTAGAAGTGGTATACGTAAGAACGGGAAGATTTTCTGGATAACAACTTCTTTAATGTGAAAATACACGACGTTTCGGAGTACATAAGTACACTTCTCTTCCAATTAACTGTAATTATTATTCGTTTAACAATTTCAATAAAGCCATTTTGCCTCCCTCGTTTCATCATGTGTGTTTATTTACATCTTCAATAAAGCCTACAGGCCATTGTTTATCTACTTACTCCCCCTCATGTTTGTATTGCAATTCCTCATTGTATACCATTCTCATTCTTCACGGCCATCATGTTTGTATTACAAATCCCCATTCTATACCATTCTCATGCATGTTAATCTCTCTGATTGAGTTTCCTCACCATTATTTTGTTTGCTATATAAATGTACCATATTTTGTTATTTCTTTACATTCCACCTGATGAAGGAGTGAGTATGTACTCCGAAACGTCGTGTATTTCACATTAAGAAGTTGTTATCCAGAAAATCTTCCTATTCTTATGTAAATGTTGGAGTTAATCAAACTGTTGAAACGTTGGCAGTGGAAATGTTACAGAGATATGGTACCAACAATCAATTTCACAGCACAATTTAGTATTGTTAATACATAAACAGCTATATGTATTACTTTTGTTGGAGTAAAGGTTTATCCGCACATTACCAAAAACAAATTTAATTTACCATAAAGCCTTTTTAACGGTTATTTTCTGACATGAAGTTAACGTCGACTCTGTTCGCAGTATATATGTCTTTAAGTTTGTTATTTACATTTTTTACATTTCGTTAGTGATTAGTGAATTAAAATTGACATGTATCATCAAATGATCGTTGTTATACCACAATGAACTGTTAATTTAAAATGATAAATACACGAAAGGCAGACAAAATTACACTTGAATTGACCAAAACTGCCCTGACACCGGGTTTAACTTCGAAGTGGGTATTTTGAGTTTAAATAATATCTAAATTGTTTTTTGTCACTGAAAATGCCAATATTCTGCTAAATATGCTAATTTAATTTATTATTTCCTGAAATTGGCCTTATTTTTTAAAAATATAGACAAAGATCTCCATAAATGTCTAAAATGTATCTGGAAGGAGATGGGGTTTATTCATCTCATTCAAATCGGTAAAAATAGCCTCATTTGCTGATTTCAGTATTATTATAAATGCTGATAACTGTAAAGTTTGCAGACAAAAAAATCCATTATAAACTTGTTATTTTGAAAAATGAAAATGCTTTTTCTTCGTCCCATGTGGGACATCTCCCCCCTTTTTTTTCAAAAAAACAAATACAAAGCTTTGAATTAAAATTCAGATATGAAGAAATTCATTTTATGCGAACATCTGAAATTATTGATATTAGTTTTACACAAATCTACCTTTAGTTAACATTTGTAAAGATAAATATTATTAAACCTTTATTGAAGGATTGTTTTACATGTTTTATTTTCTTCATGTTAATCAAGTAGAGAACCGCCGTTTTTGCTGTTTTCCTAGATAGAGACAAAATCTGTAACCCAATCCTCATCATTCCAAAAGCAACTGTTTTTCAAAGTATTTCTTTCGCAAACACAAATGTTATATAATTATCGTTCAATACGGCAGGCGTCAGCTTGTTACACAATGTGTATTCATTGTAGTTATCAACGTAGTTTTGAACATGATATGCCATTTCTAATTTTTAAATTTGGTCAAAAGGCTCAGTTGTCCAAACTTACTGACCATTGTGTTTTTTTGCACTCACATACTCAACGTTGCATGAAATGTCGTTATTGTCTATTGTCTATCGTTAATATGATAGGTCTCAATACTGACTAAGCTTATCTTGCTGATCTATCATTTTATGTAGCTTTACAAAATACTTCCTGCAGTATTCATTTGATTGAGTATCAGTTATTCTGATTTCTAAATCAAAGTGGGTAGTATCACAATCTTTAGGATCGGCAGTTTGAAAGGATCATAGGGGCTTATGTTGCTGATAAAAACTGTTCATATGCTTCAATACGATACACCCAAAAGTAATAAATGAAGATAACTATAGGGTGTGTCGTATCGAAGAATCTGGAGCTAGCAGATGACCAGAAATGCAAGCCCCTGTGATTCAGATCGATAGTGATGTCACAAGAATACACAGGTATGAAAATGTATATTTTATCAGCGTTCATCAAGAAATAATTGAGAACTCTGAACCAACAAGAATTGAAAAGATAAGTGTAAGAAAATAATTTTGTATGATTATATAGATGGATATATACCCGATACCCGATCCTCTTCTTCGCACATCACTGAGCGCGTAGTGACTTTTAAGTCTAGTTGACTCGATGGACTGCCAGAATGATCCAAACGTGTTCTATAAGAGACAAGCTTACACTCCAACTGTACCCCGTCAAACACACGAGCTGCGTAGCTACTTTCTTTCTCATATAATTCCTCACACATTTTTGGACCATAAGGCTGAATTGTTTTCTGGCCAAAAGTCTGATAGATTGTAAAAAATACAAAGTTGATGAATAGGATCGAACTCATTTTGTTTGGAGTACCTGCAGCAGTTTTGCCACTCACCGAGACCATATAGGTCCGAACGTTTCCTGTGTTCAGGTCCCTATTTAACAGCTGGGTGAACTGAGTGCAATGCGGATGAAGTGCCTTGCCCATGGTCACAACACAATATGAAGCCTAGGTCACAAATTATTGTTGTCTCCACCAAGAGTTTAAGCCAGGGGTTTGGTATGATATGTCAGTACTCTAACCAAACCACCACTGTGCTCCACTACACTCATCAATATTTGGAACACCAGTCCACCAATCCTAAGTTACAACTGCAAAGGTCCTCAGTTAACTCCGATAGATTTTAGTTTGTACTACACCAGTCGTTATTTAGAAATACACTAATCCTCCAACATTATGTTTAAACTACACCAGTTATTATTTGGAACTACACCAATCCACAAATCTCTAGTGGGAATTACACCGGACCTTAGTTTAAACTACACTGATGAACAAACGAGTCCACCATAAGTTTAATTCTCACTCTAACATCATCTCTAGACAACTTCGCGGGTATATGATATATCATATACCAATATTATATAAGAAGAATAAATGAATGTATAAATATATAATGGATAATTGCATTGAAATATCCTGTTACATATTGACGAATGTTTCAGGAAACCCTTTACTTTACCACTTTGTTACATTCATGATGTGTCTCTATTTCAAGGGAACACTGATGAAAGTAATCATGAGCAACTTGAGTAACTTCACCAAGTTGAAGTTATGTTCGTATACATGGATAATTTATGAACTTTTGCAAGTATCTAAAACTTTAGTATATAAAGCATCTTCGTCTATTTGAAAAGAAAACTTGGTTTAAGGATTCGTTATAAAAGACCGTCATTTATAAGGTTTTATTTTAAAATTCTACATATTGATTATCTTAACATTCAGACACATAATTATTCAGTAAAATACCTCCGATTAAACATAAAGATGCATCATTCGTTTATAATAATAAAACGACATTACAATATATTTTAATTTAGATGTGTGTTTCAATAGATAACCAAAAAATATACATATTTTATTAATGAAGTCATCAGCAAATAAAACAAACATGTCGTATATTATTCAAATTCCAATAAACAAAACAAACAATTAATCAGATTAACAGATGTTCAAGTAAAATATAATAGAAAGAAAATGGTGTCATCAATATATTCTAAAAGCTTCAAGTGTCGAATTATATTCACCACAGGCAGAAATCTATGACCTTTTTTTTTTTTATTGAGTACATGAACTTGTTGACAGTTGATGTGGCACAAAGTAGAGATAGTGTCACAAGTCTTAACTTCAAAGTACAGAATGAAAATCAGTTCCATCTACCGCACTATTTATACTCAAACTGCCTGTAGAAAGACATAGACAGAATCGCAGTTTAATTTCAACTTAACGGTATCCATCCACATGAACACAACATATCTCTCAGTGGCGGATCAAGAAGAGGGTTTCAAACTTTGTGCATGTACATTATTTTAGTGAAACCCACCCCCTTTCCTCAATGAATGAACCAACCCCCTCCCTCCTTAAAAGTCTTCATTCGTCACAGTTATTACTTACAGCTTGTAAAGAAATGTATAACTGTTTAGTGCTAAGTGCAATTGTGAACTACCAATTATACACAAGAAAGTAAAACATAACACTAACCGTTGACAAATAAATGTAACTGCAAGTGCTGGCAACAAAAGTAAACTACCAACATATACACATACAAGTAAAACATCACACTTACTGCTTTGATGCCCATTTGAAATCCGGCTGAGACGAATCTGAAATATAAAATAAAGCCAGGGGCAGTGTACCTCATAAAGCATTAGGTATCTACAATTTATAATCCACTTTGTCTGTGTGTCAGATTTCAGCTTGTTGAACTGTTAGATCTTGAAAGGAAACAAAGCTAGGTCTTTGGGACCACAATGTCACAAAATCTACAATGCATTATGGCATCGTTGTCTTTACGAGTGTCACGTCCATGGTTACGTCAGTTACATCACATTATCGATATCGTTCACCCTTGCTCTGTCTGGAGCAGGCAGAAAATCTTTATTTAGTCATAAGCATTCAACTAAAGTCATTTAAACTAAAAGTGTGATATTAACAGGGTGCATCTTCCTTTAGCTTTAGGTATAGAAACATCTCCTCACCTTAAAGTTGATATCAACTCGGTTGATTAGGTGATGTGAGGTAAGTTGGGGTTTAACACCGCTTTCAAGAGTATTTGGTTAACATGTAACTTTAGACTTAGGGGTGTTGACTCAACTAAATACACTTTATCAACTTTATATACCCTCCTGGGGAAAGAAACGTCTATCCCCAAAATTAAAGATATATTGACACACAGTTCCATCATTTCTCTAGGAACCAACTGAACTGAATTCATAAGTTTGTAACATTTACTATTATTGTTTCTGAAATATGCGCTTTTCACTCCTTCACAAGACGAGATATGAGTATATTTTGATGTTTTAAATTAATAAATTGTTTTTAATGGGTAATACTGTGCTGAAACTCATTGCACCTAAACCTTACTGCATGTAACAGTTCTCTACTGCAGACAAAGTGGCCGTGCCGTGCGGATTCGCACCTCGGACCTCTTGATCCGAAACCGAACGTTTCTTTGTATATATTCTTATTTGAATTGCTACATATATTAGTAGCTTGTATGTTGTCCTTACCTCTGTCTTCTGATCACAGTTATAACTTGCTTCATAATATAATTTTTCTGTTGTGTCTTCTGTCCTTAGATGCAACTCTTGGTCGATGTAATGGACATTGTACTGTATTATTCCGCGCCTGTGCTCCTGAAACTGGTAGAATAACATAGAACGATAGTACCCTACGTCTGTAGGCAAAATGTTTATGGTAACATATACTACTGACACAGTCTGAAGATCATAAGAAAGGCACTATGTATTGATCTTCTTTATGCAAATAATATAATAAGGATATATCATACTGAATACTTTTCATACTGAACAGTCTGCCCAAATCTCATTGGGTTTACATTAATTTCTGAAATCTTTATGAATGCAATAATCGTAGGCTGTACACACTTTTTGACTGTACTGCTGCATCACAATATGCATTAAAAACTGAACCACCTTATGTAAGCACTAAGTTAGATGAAATATTTAAAGTAGATTATCACAGAATTTCTTTGAAGACCCATTAATTTTCGTTTTATAAAACATCAAATGTTGTATTACCTAACTAGTAAGATTAATTTGTTTCAAGTCAGCATAATAAGAGCTTATAAAAACAGAAATTCAGAATCGGACTAAAGCGGTAATTAATTATTCAAGTTTGTAATACTGGCTTTGCATTTGATCAGGGTATAAATTTTAAAATTCATAAAGCATATGTAAAGCAAAGAACCTGTCCCACAGAGAAGTTCTTGAATTCTGTTGTAAGAGACGGATCAATCACACCACCCGGCAGGAGACATGTCCCATTGACGGTACTGTATCTGAATCTGTTATAGGCCGGAGAGGAAACACAGTGAATGCAACATGCAATTAAGTCTCTGTGTACATTATATCTGCCTTTGACCAGGAACAGAGACATAAAACAGATTTGTAACAATGGCAAGCGCTTACAACTATTCATCTTATGTGATGAAGAAAATCTTTCCAAATAACTCAAATATCATTTCATAAATATAAACGAAAATGTTATATTGATTTTCTCATCAAATATGTATTCGTTTACTAATATTACATAACGTTATCTCATAGCAACACGATGTAAACAAGTAAAGAGAAAAGAGAAAAAAACGAATTCCAAATATATACCTTCATATATATATATACTGAAACCTGTTGATAGATTTGATAGATGTGTATCTGATTATTCTTGTTCATTGTACACTTATGTTTTACTTGATAATGATATTGAATGGGTAAAAATTGGTATTTTAATGTAAATATATCATATTTAACATGACATGTAACACCCAAACACACCAAGAGACGTGTGTGTCATTATGTCAATACGTAGCAGAGTTTATATATGCAATGAATTTAAGAAAACATTTATTGCACTGGTTTTTTAAACATTGTTACAATTAAAATTATAACATCCCCAAAAGGCTTTAGTAAGTAGAAAAATCAGAAATAACATCATAATATAACTCGCGTTACACTATACAGTTTAGTCATAATTATGTTTTGTATGACAGGGGGTAGGTACCATAAATGTCTCATTACAAAAGATTTACCTGGAAAATTGGAAAGTTGTATTTATCTATAATTGACTAAATGATTAAAACTAATCCAAATAATTGTGGCTTCATTTTCATATATTTTTTTACAGTTTTTGCAATGACTAAATGAATAAATTATTAAGACCATACACACAACTCTGTTTGATAAACGACTGACAAAATATAATATCCCAGCCACTTAGGCACATTCTTGTAATGTTCGGTTACGGAAGAACCTATAATGATTGAAACAGACAGTTAAAACTCCATATTGATTGGTGTGATGGGTTAAATAAATGTTTGAATGCCATGTAATAATTTCAATAATATATTAGACATTATTTTATCATCCAAAAATGTTGTTCCATAGGAGATCGTTTTGGCAGTAGATTTTGCACAATGCCCTGTCTCCGTCAACTAAATGACATAATCTCATGGTGCACTGACATCAAAATGCTATGACATCATAAACATGATGACGTCACACTGCATTGACATCATCTCATTGGATGTACAGTTTTTCATTTAAACGTAATGAAGAATAATTTTGAATGATAAATATAATCTCATCTTCGTGTTTTCTGATATCAAATAATTATATCAACATGTTAAAAATATCCTCGACAAGGCTCGGATATTTGTGTTACATTTATCAAATCGTGTTGGTATATTTGATTTCAGCAAACATTTGGGTGAGATTTCTATCTATTAAATTCCCTTTTTGATTTGAAAACATCACAAGCAAGCATTGGATTTCGAAGCTGTTATGTTTGACAACTTTAGAACAAAGGATCCCAAGATCCTATGGATTCAGATGGTTTGTGGATTCTCTCTAATATATCATATAAGAAAGGATGTTCTGCATGTGATTCACATTCAAAGTTATACCATATTCATTATCGGTGAAATAAACTCTCTATGATACAACTGTAAACAATATTAAAAAATAATAATAAAAAAAAAAAGAAAGTTTAGTGATGATTGAAGATGGGTTGTGGATAGTTTAACGAAGGGACTTTAGAGAAGAAAAAATGGTTTGGAAAATTTGGAAAATCGTTGTGACCTTAGAAAATAGTTTAAAAACCGAATGCTATCAGTATTCACCCGATACAACCGCTATCACGTCAATATATCAAGAGGTTCCAGTGCAGCAGATACACTGATAATGCTGAACCCCGAATACAGGTTACCGCTATTACTGCATTCAAGCAATGACATCGGACCTACGCTTGGGTTCTCTGATGTCACAGTAACGTCCATCACGGATCTCCAAGAGCATAATGTTCTGATACTGTACTTATATTAAATATCACCCCTGTGATACTGATACGAGTGTGAACACCATCACGGGTCACCAAGAGCTTAATGTTCTGATACTTTATTCATATTATACATCACCATGGGAACTTTGAAATGAACTGAATTTACCTGCCCTTAATCTGTGTAAGCCAATCTAACTGCTGTTCGTTGTCGCCTTGTCACTTTTATGTATATCGTCACTTTTATATATTTATATTAATCTTTATGCTATTGTAAACAATTATAATAAGAAAGCATAATGTAAGCATATCTTTCAAGCAATCTGATTGGTCGAGAGGCGATCACGTGACCATCAACAAAAAAGCATATTGACTCCAGCTCGAGTTCGACTAAAGCTTTATTCAGTCGAGTGACTTCAAACGATTGTACAATTACGTCAAAAGATTGTTGCATGACGTCGTGCTATTGTTATCATGACATCATTTGGCCGTAGTACCAGTTGAAGCCAAATTACATTTTGACTGTATTTAATTATGTTCCTTTCGTTTCTGTATTAAATATATAATTTAAAAAAATATTGACTGGTTACTTCGGTCAAAAATTCATCCTTAAACTCCTCACCTCTTCAGCAGTCCTAAATTAAAATAAGCGTTTACAATGTGATAAAAGATACTCTGTTGTGATAAAATAATTGCGTTTTTTTTCATTTAGGAATAAACAAACTTAAAAATGAATCATAGACTCAATGATAAATGCTTATTAAAAGAGAAGTTAGTTGATTTGAAGCGAATGTAATGTGGGTATGAATTGAACAGTAATATGCATTGCACTACTGTGCAAAATTAAGTATGCCATGTTCAGGAAACATTCTTGAGATGATTGCGAATACGATGTACTTACTTTTGCACATCATTGTAGACCCCGATGTGAACTTCTAAATCCTCAGACTTCGTACTGAGTCCTGCCTATCGGATCAATTGACCCTTCATAGTTAGAATATAAGCGATCAACATCAATTAATATGCTGATTACACAAAGCATGACATACCATATTATATAAATTACAAACAATCAAGTGCAAAAATAATCAGTATGCTTTTTATCTCATTTTGTCAAGTATACATTGTTTGAGTGAAACGCTGTTATATATAAACGTGTTATCAACAATTAGTTCGCAAATCATGTTGGCGAGCTGTAAATACTTTCTTATATTTCATGTTCAATATAACATTTAACAGTTATTGTAAATACGTATGCAATTAGTAAGCAGTAGCACATACAAGAGTATTGCATTTGCATTTTAACATTTAAAAGCTGTTGTAAATAGGTTAAATACTTTGTAATTAGTAAGCAATAGCACACACATTTATTTCTTTTCCAATATAACACATAAAAGTTATTGGCAGCAGGTATGCAATGAGTGAGACATAGCAAAATTCTTTTGCAATATAACACATAACAATTAGTGTAAACAGGTAAGTAATAAGTAAGCAATAGCACAAACATACTGCTATCATATAAGTGCAAGTACCATATACAAATGTTTTAGTACTAAATAATGTATGCTTTATACATTGATAGGGAGACATGGACAGGCACGTGTTTTAAAGTAATTAATAGCTTCCTTCATTGTTTCCTTATAAAGGCATCATTAATAATCGAGCACAGTTGAAAGGAAGTTTAAAATGCTGTAATCTTGCAATATTCCTAAGTACAAGTCTTTTCTCGTGTTGAGTTAACCACAATGCATCCAATTTTATACTTCAACATATAAGGTCTAATACAGTATTTGGAGCGGTATTCAGATCAAAATTGTAAAGCTTGTTTACCAATCCTTTTCTTGAATAAAATAAATATGTTTAAACCGTATAATTGAGCATTTATGCAAATGAGCAGGATTTTCTGCAACTACCGTGTTGCGTTAATAACTTTGCAAAACTAAAAGCCAAACCATGTTCCACATACACCATGCTGATAAGGCCCGTTAGGCCGACACAGCTGACTGTCCTTGGATTTACACCATCCTGTCTCAGGTAAAACATATACGTTCCGCAGTCGGCAGAATGATCATAGGGTAGGCTTGATGACACAGGTTCTTTTTTATAGATAAAAAAAATAACCTCCACCAGCAAACAGGTGGCCAAGTACATCGGTCTGCGTCAGAGACAATTTGACGGAAAAAAAACTCTTCATTTTCAGCTCGCTCATCTAAGGAAGTCGCCATTTTGCGGAAGAGGAGCGGATGTGCGAAAGACAAATCCATTTTAAAAGGCTCTCTGTGATTGACTTACATTTCATCGCAAACCATGGCAAGAAAACTAGTTGTTTGGCTGGACCACACTTAACCTCGCTAAGGTCTGAGTTGGCTTTGCACCCTGGTTATATAAGTGGAGCGGGGCATATATATTTTACCCTGAGGCAAGATGGATTTTATACATGTATTCCTGTTGTATTTAATACGCATGGAGACAGATGCAGATAAGGTTTCGACAATACTTAATACCTTACTTGCTTCCTCAGACATGTCTATCAAACGAAACAAAACTTTCTACTCTAACTTTGGCAATCTTTTCTCAGTACAAGTCTTTTCATATTGCTTTTTAAGAGTGATACTTCATACTTAACAAAATCCATCCTACTGTGTCAAACTGCACACATTTTGTCCTTATATGAATATTTTATATCTCCATATGACATTAATTATATTCTGGCAATTTATTTCAGTCCTTCTCTTAATTTATGTCAACTACTCGTGATGGACATGATATACTATATGGCCACGTTTAAATTATTTGTATTATCAAGTGTAATTATAGCCAGGAGGAAGGCTTTGCGCAATCTACACAAAAATCCTTCTTTGATTAAAGTGAACCAAGCATTTTCAAACTGTTGTGGTCATAACATATCAAGCTTAAAGAACCTAATAACACCTTTGGGATGAAATTGTGAAAGTAAAGAGTTATTTCATGAGTTACCCTAACATCATTAATAACAGTGGAGATGCCATTCCTTTCTAAAATATCTATCTGGTACCTATTCCCTTGATTTAAGGAATGACACAATGTCAAGGTGACAGTTCTTCATTGCGATATGAATAGGTGTGTCCCCAACGTTGTTTTTCCTCTTATCAAACCCCCTGAGCTCCTTAAGAGTGACCAAATATTTGACCATATCTAGCTGACCAGCTACACAGGCGATGTGCAGTACAGTCAGACCATCTCTATCGGTTGTTGTTAAACGAGCTTTATTTCGATGGAGCAGAAGTCTAACAACTTTGATGTGACCATGTTCAACAGCAACCATCAAAGGAGTCCTGCCGAGCTTCCCACGATATTTGATACCATGTATTTTTAGCGACAGAACGTACTTAACTATGTCTTCATAACCGCTAACGCAGGCAAGATGAATTATGGTATCGTTAACATCATCTACTGTTTTTACATCCGCTCCTTTCCTCCTCAACATTCTCACAACTTCCATGTGACCATTCTCTACAGCCTGCATCACAGGGGTTCTCCCGAGATACCCTCTGCTCTCTAATTTAGATATATGTAGTGCCAGAACGTACTTCACCATATCAGCATAGCCGCCAAGACATGCCACATGAAGAATGTTGTTGTTCCTGTCATCTACTGTATGAACATCAGCTCCTCTGTCCCTTAACAACTTCACAATCTGTCTATTTCCATTTTCTACAGCATTCATCAGAGGGGATCGTCCATAATGTCCTCTACATTCTAAATCAAAGATGTTCAGTGTCAGAACGTACTTCACCATCTTCACATGCCCACGACGACATGCCAAATGTAGGATGTTATTATTCATGTCATCAACTGTATAAACGTCAGCTCTGCTGTCCCTCAACATCTTTACAATATGTATGTAACCACAATATACAGCATGCAATAGAGGGGTTCTCCCAGACCATCCCCTGCATTCTATATCGTTGGTATTGAGAGACAGAACAAAGACCAACATACTTCTTATACCTGATTCACAGGCAACATGTAGAATAGTGTCGTTGTGGTTGTCTGTTGCTTTAATATTAGCCCCTCTGTTGAGTAAAATCTTTAACACATCTATGTATCCATTAACTACAGCTGACATAATTGGAGTTCTCCCGTACTGTCCCCGACTCTCAATATCAAATCCATGGTCATCCAACAACTTCTTAACAATATACTCGCTACCCCCCTCACATGCATATTGTAATACAGTGTCTTTGGACTCGTCGACAGCTAACAGATCACACTTCTGTTTCACTAAAAAGTCAAAAATTCCCTTCTGCCGAAATGCAGCTGCTATCATGACAGCTGTTTGTCCACGCTCGCCCTGACAGTTGACATCCACCTTCCTCCGGGACAGGAATCGCTTCACCTTGTCCAACCTTCCATTCGTAATGACTTCAAAGAAAGCTGTCATTACATCAGGGAGGCAGATAGGTGTTTTCTTCTTACCATTTTTTTTACCTGTAAATAACATAAGAACATAACATCAAACACATATTTAAATAATGATCATCCAAAACTGTGAGATATGGCTTTTGTGAGATCATTTATTATTCATTTCAATGCCATGAACTTTGTATTCAAAAGGTAGTTTTAATTTTACAGATCTAATAAGTTTGTAATGTATAGAAACTGCCAGCGATTTTGATTTCATGCAAAGTCTTGTTTGTATGTGATAGAGAAGGCCTATAGTATATATTACCTTTCTTTGCCATAGACATAAATAATATATTCTGATGTGCGCAAGAAAGTTCAATCTTTCCACAAATGTATGTGGATGAGATTGTAAAATAAGGTTTAATGCAGTTCTTAAAAAATACAGGTCGCATTGATAAGAGGAAGTACTATAAGCTTTTACAAGTGGGTGTGTTGGATTGATAAAAAATGGATAAAGTAAACATTTCTTTGTTATACAACTGTGACTGCACATACGCCAACAACAAAACATGAATTTCGTGAAATGACATTCAAAGCATAATTTTCTTGCCGTTTCACCAGACCTGAACCCCATTGAAAATGATTGGCAAATCCTTAAGGACACATCTAAATATTAAGAACCAAAATATATTGCAGATAAGAAACGTGTGAGTCATGAAAAGCTATCTGTTTAACTCAAAGACGATCTGGTTTATTCATTGTCTCCGCAGATAAAATAGTGTTCAGCGAAACGGCAGCCTGATAAGTCAGGGACATCACGCCTTTCCGCCTGTTACAAAGAGACGGTATGCCGTCTAAAAATTATCATGAAATTATTGTCTTATGAAGATGGCATGCCGTCTATAAAACGTATTCGACGGTATCCCGTCTTAATGATTCAGGGAGAGTTCATTGTGTCAAAATGCTAAAATTAAGACGGCATGCCAGCTTCATAATTCACAAGACGTCATGCTGTCTCATATTTTAGAATATAGCAGTGTGACTGTATTGAGCTTGCGTGGTTGCTACTGACTAAGATCGAGGTGTGCCAGTTTGAACACACGCGCACGTGAAACATTCGGCCGAGATGTTCATATTTCACGTGCTCGATGGTTCATCTGACTTGAACCATAGCTCAACACTGCATCACACTACAAACAGTATTGACAAAATTTTAGTTTTTAATTTAAGTTTTCGTTTGTTTAACATAATAGGGTAAGAGAAAACGTGTCCTTGTTAGAAAATTGTGTCTATATTAGGCCACTCACACAAAGCATGAACTAATCGTGATGCACGTTGAACAGGTGGAAATGTACAAGATGGTACTGTCAATGTCAATAACATAAAATAAAAAATACAATATATTGTGTTTTTAAAATTTTGCAATTCCGTTTCAAGCTTTTCTCAATTGTGTCGTTTATTAATCTATTAAAGTTTAAACAATATATTACGTTTAGAGGGTAAAACATTTCATTACCCGACCCAAGATGCAATAAGCCGTATCAGTAGAAAATCGTTATCCGTATTGATTTATAATGGTGCGATCTGTTTGCTTGATCTCATGCAATTTGGAGAGGTGAGACAGCAAGATGACCATGCCATCATGCCATAATTTAAAATCCACTCTGAGCGTTTAAGAGCCATAGAGTATTTTAGTGTTTGAAATACAACATTATGTTTTGGAAAACATACTTATGACATCAATCGCTACAGACAACTACAAAACGTATGATAAATAAGTTTCATATCACTATCCGATGAAATTTGGTTTTAAAGACAAGTAGGCCTTAGATTAAAACCCGTCAATAGAATTCAACATCATATTAACAGCCTTTCCTTTTCTGCATAAACAAGTACCACAGAGTAACAAGGATTTCCTAGACGTGTTGGCTTATCAATTTCAGGAAGCTCGTTTTTTCAACTGTTTTCGTCCCATCTCACACATTACTGAATGTGACAATTGGTTTCAAAATACCCTGTGAATAAATACACATTATTGACTTTTTAGCTGTTAATGGTACTTTATTGTGATTATACCAGCAAACTATGACAGATATAGTATGTATATATTCTCATTGATTATATATACAATTCAAGCAACGTACCTTGTTGGGTAATACATTTATTTTAATATCTGTAGAAACTACATAATTGAAAGAAATGCATGGTAAATAAATAAATAAACGCCAAAAACGGTATGTTTATATTTTGTGGACTACTCATAAATGGTCTGTTTTATTTGTTTGTTTACATTGTGGGAGTAAACCACAATGTTTTGCGCTTGAAAATAATAGACATGATCTATATGTAGACTTTAAAACACTTTTATTAATTAGTGCGAATTCTCTGCTTATTTTTGGTCGAAAAACCAAATCGTCGAAAAAATTAAGAGTATGTATTTCAATACGATTGGTTTTTAGAAATGTCTATTAACATAATCAATGGCTTTTAGAGAAATAGCTAAATCAGTCTGAACACTTGAACTACTTTCGAATGTTCAGTGTGAATACCTTAAAATGACCGCTCTAAGGGAAACACCGCTTTAGAATTATTTTATTGTTTCAGGGGTCTTATTTCTCCATTGGTAACACTTATGTTTCTTTTCGTGAGAGCAATGTGTTTTAGTAAGAACGGCGTGCTACAGTTCCTTTACAGTTACAAAAATAAAACTACTATGCACACTTATAACCATTGTTATATTAACCTACTAACCTACTAACCTACTAACCTACTAACCTACTAACCTACTAACCTAATACTCTTTTCAATTGCTTAGAAATGTCCTTCTCATGTCATCTGGTTGAAGTGTTAGTTCACTCGCCCAGAAACAATCAGATTGCCGGTTCGATCCCACATTTCCTCGAACGTATTTGTGATCAGTGTGAAAGTGCCAATTCATCTGCCATCTTATACAAAAGTTTGATGTCAAATGAGGAAGATTGTAACAGCATTAACATTTTACATCGAAATATTAACATTTTTGTCTGTGTAAATTGAGTTATTACATAAGAAGAGTGATCTTTGTGAGCATGCATCATTAGCGCCAGTAAACGACACACGGCTGTTTCAAGCCATGCCTCACCAGTGTAATTTAGTTAGGCTTGGGCCAGTCTGCGAGCCGAGTAGCTCTATAGCCACCAAGTGATGAGTCATGACCACACGCATGCGCAGTGGCTGTAACTAAGGATGTTTAAAGATGGCTGCTCCCTAGCAACAGACACTGTTGGTTTTAAATGTTTCAATGTATCTGTTGTGTTATTATGTTTGTCGACAAACTGTTTATCCTAGTTCACCATGTTAACATCAGGGCACCCAGTAACGATAACAAACTGTCATTCCTATCTGATAACACATGTTTCAGCCTCCCTGAAAGTTGGAGGTCAGGAAGTTCACATTCTTGTGAATTTCCTGATGTTTGAAGCCCAATTATAGTGATAACAGAGTTTTCCTGTAGATATATCAGGTTGAATGTTGTAGAATAATGTTTATACTGTCATTTCCATTATAAATATCCTGCGTGTCAAGTAATGCTTTGGTTATACAGCGTATTTAAAGCTACACCCAAGCAATCACACACAGCTACGTTGCCTTTAAGCTTCAGCAAACCTGGCAATTAAATGAAGTTTTTATCATTGGATATCAGTTGGAAATGAATATTACATCACAAAATCACAAACTATTTATTAATAGATTATGTAGAATTTGTGGGCAAAGGGCAAAATCTTCAACTAAGAAAGCGGAATCTAAACAATGTGGGAACTATTTCAGTGACATTTTGGAAGTATATGGAATCAATGTGAAGAATGATGAACCCCAGTTTCATCCGACAGGATTTTGTGATGGTTGCTACTGGAGAATTGTTAACTATAAACGTAGAGTGTTGCGGGATGGTAATCAAAGCACTGATGGAGACAAGTCTGCTATTAGGGAAGCAAAGTCCATTGACAAACGATGGCTCAGTGTAGAAGAGTGTTGTGATGGAAACTTGTGTTGGGTGTGTGACCAATTTATTTATCAGCGTAAAGGTGGAAGACCCTCAAAGAAAAGAAAAGTCATAAAATCAAAATTAGGAGTGGATTTATTTACCAAAGACTTATTTCAACACTTATTTGATGAGTCATTTCCATATCTACATGAAAATATAGATGTGGATATTGTTGGAATGAATGATACTCAAAAGTCCAATTACATTTGTTCAATATGTCAAAGTATATTTTCACCAAAATCAGTCAAAACCAAGTGCACACCATGTGAGCATTTCTTCTGTAGTAAATGTTTAACCCGAGTCTTTCAGTCTGAGGAGGATCAGGTAGCACCTTGCCCAGTCTGTCAGAAATCAGTTTCTTTGTCAGATGTGGAACGAATTGACTGGAAGTTTAAGTCACAGATATTGTCTTTGAGAGTTGAATGCAAAATGTGTTTCAAGGAAGGTGAACTATCTGAAATACAGGATCACCAATGTAACATTGACAAGGGATTTACTGCACAAACACAGGAATTATCAGCAGCTGTAACTCCCCCACGCCCTCAGAAAGTTTTCAAAGAGGCACAAACTTCACCATTCCAGTTTCCAGAAATTGAATCTTCTATTTCAATTGATAATTGTCTTTCAAAGTCCGCAACAGAACCACTATCAGGTGTAGAAGAAAAACTGCAAACTCATTTGGTTCGGCGAAAACTGCTCACATCGAAAGAGAAAAATGTGTTGCGATGCAAAACAGGGGGTCAACCATTACTGTTGCGGAAAGTAACAAAAGCCCGAAAATCCTCAGCATTGGCGAACTCACCTTTAAAAAAGAGGCGTTCACATGAAATAGCAGCAGTAAGGACAATTATATCTGGCAAGAATACAGAGAGTGTAGAAGAACAACAAGTTTCCGAAATAAAATACATTCCATCAAAGAACAGGCTTCATATGTGCAGTAAAGCTGGCATTAATAGAAAGATTCAAATTGGAAAAAAGTATGGCATTGCCATGAGATCATATCTTGGATTATCCTGGACACAATACCGAAAGCAGAAGAATTTTTTGAAGGCAATGGGAATATCATTTGCAAGTGAGAAGTCAGAGCGGACAGTTCAGTCAAATACAATAGGGAGCTTTATTGAGTCAGAAATGGTAGATATGCAAGTTAAAAATGATAACTGTGATGTATTTAAATCAGTGCCTGTTGTGTATGTGAATGATCTCAAATCATTTGTATTTCAGTTGTTGGATAGATACAACGAGACAGGCAGGCTCACTTGGCATGACAACAACATTCCAGAAAATGAAATATGGCTAAAAATCGGTGGGGATCATGGCGGAGGAAGTTTCAAAATGTGTATGCAAATTGCCAATCTATTGCATCCAAATTCTAAACACAACACAATAGTATTCAACATGTTTGCAGCCAAGGATAATCATGCAAATCTCAAAACAGGGATTGAAAGACATATTGCTGAATTCAAGGATCTAAGTATGTCTGAATGGCAGGGGAAGAAAATTAAGATCTTCACATTTGGAGACTATGATTTTTTGTCAAAGATGTATGGTATCTCGGGTGCAGCAGGAAAATATCCTTGCCTGTGGTGTCTGACAACAAAGGGACTGATGCAAAGCGAACCATCTGCCCGTGATGACATTGATGGCAGAACTGTCAAACAACTGAAGAGAGATTTCAAGAATTTTCAACAAAAAGGACATTCTAATATAAAGAAAGCATCCTGCTACCATAATGTCATTCACAACCCAATGCTTCCAATTCCTTTATGTAGGGTATGCCCGCCCTATCTGCATATTCTTCTCGGAATTGTCAAAAAACATCACACCATGCTTGAAGTTCAGTGTCATAAGCTTGACTGTGATATTGCATCAAAAATTGCTCTCACTGGCGATGCATCGCCCATGACTGCATTTGGATCTTACATTGAACAACTAAGAATTTTGAATAAACTCAAACGCAAAGATGCAACTGTAAATCAGAAAATAATGAATCTAGATACCACTGTTTCCCTACAAGCCTTCAAAGCATCAGAGAAAAGATTAAAAGAAAAAGCTTCAAAATATCAGGATGAAATTTCAAAACTTGAGAAAGACACTACACTTAATGTTAGAGAAGGTCCTGTCACAGCAAACTTAGACAAAATTCTTCAAAATCACAGAATAACACCCCAGGCATACCATGGGAGATCATTTATCGGGAACCACTGTTCTAAATATCTTCAATCAACAGTGTATGAGGATGTTTGTGGAAGTATCCCACGTATCACAGCAAGCATGACCCAAGATAGGCAAATAATTACACAAGCATATTGTATAAGAGATCGCTTTGAACATCTGAATGGGTTGTTTTCAAGAGTTCACTCCCTTGTTGCCCATGACAATCATGTGCCAAAGTCTGAAATATCAGCCATCAGTCAATCTATCAAACAGTACATGTCCTTCTTCAGGCGCACATTTACTGGGGACACCATCACCCCGAAGATGCATATTTTGGAAGATCACGTGTGTGATTGGATAAACACCTGGGGTTTTGGCATGGGGTTGCATGGTGAGCAGGGTGGTGAACAAATTCATGCGACTCTAAATCTCCTGAAAAGAAGAGTTTTTGGGATTGAAAACAGAGGAGATGATGTACCATACCATGTTGAAAGAACATCATCTGCAAGTATCACCCGAAATTCAGGCTACACTTCCTAGTTCTAAAAAGCGAAAATAGAGATTATTAAATAACATTCAAGATTGGCCGTAGGTGTAGGTTTAATTAATTCTGGAATGAACTGAGAAAAGCCGAGACATTGGTGTCAACATTATATTTCTAATAATCAATTCATAAAAAGTGCTGTATCCCTTTAACTACTGTAGAATGGAATTGTTATTTATTACCATCTGTGGATGGCAGTGGGGATTATGTTTACACTGTGAAGTTTGAATATTCGTCACTGAGGACTTGTGTGTCTTTGCTAACAGTGTTATTTCATAGAGAGGATGTATCAATTATGCCAAGCCAGTGCAAGGATATCGACCTTGGTTGGATATATGGATCTAGCTGGTGCATGGTAGGTGTGAATAGTTTCATTTTTTAAGATAACATTATTTGACACGCAGGTTTTAAAAACTGACACTGGTAGTAGAGGGCTCTTACAAAACAATGGTATATCTGTGACATATGTCAAAACTTTAGTTACTTGGCAATATGTATTATAAAACTGATAGATTTTAGTGATTGTAAGGTAAAAGAAATTTATGGTATGTGAGAGGAATATCATATTTATATTTCAATTGATAAGTTTAAAATGCATTATAAAGACATTATTCATTTCAGAAGAGTTCATAGTTTACAATGAGGAAGAAAGTGTAAACATTATGTGTTGACCTAGTTAAAATTATGTACATTTGTTAAAGCACATCTATCCCAAATTTGTCTCGTGGAATGTTCAGCCGGTAGAACTGTATATTATCTAGGCCGCCTTCCTATCTCGGTCAGTCAGTTATCATGGGGAGCTGTGTCTCAGACTAAACTTGCTTGTGTAAACCGCCGTGGACAACACCAATGCTTCAGTGCAAACATGGCGAGGCCAGAAGTTTAATAAAACTAGGAATGGAGTGACACTAAAATGGGAACACCAACGAAACGAAACAAATGTAATGGCGTGATTGCCTCTCCATTATTCTCTTAACTCTATCTAGAGTGATGGACAAAAGGATGAAGATTAAATGTAGATTAAACTGTTGAAGTAGAAGTAATGCACATGAAGTAATTAAAGTTCATTTATGCCATTTCCCATTCTCCCGTCTCCTGCCAGCTCGGACGTTGTCGGGTCGGGCAGATCGACGAGGTTGAGGCAACACATTGGTGTCATGTGGAGTCGTAGGTGACCCGACATCCTGTTCTGGTTGGTGATCATCGAGATGTAGGTAGCAACGATCAGTTTCCCCTTCACGTACCGTCATACTGGGTGATAACGGTTCAGCAATATCTGGTGGAAGAGGAGGTTGGTAGTTTGGAATAGTGATAGGTTTTTGATAGTTCATGGAATTTTGTGCATGAGTAGGGGTAGGGCTAGTGTAGACCGTGGTGTCACAGTCCTCAAGACCACGAATCGGACCAGGTGATGGCGCAGCAATCATCGTCGATATGACTGGGTAACAATCTATGGTCTTGACATCGTAGCATTTAGAAAGGAGCTGTGATTTGGTAAACTTGCGAACTGTACACGTGTCTCCATCTCCTGACATATTAGTGATGATGTATTTGTCTCTTGCTCTAGTTTTGTCACGATCTCCTTTGTGAAAGATCAAATCACCAACGCTCAGCTGGGCAAATTGTTGAACTTGTCGATTGCCAGCTTTCGATTCAGCACTGTAGGGCTGATTTGAGTTCCGTGTGCTCTGTTGAAGGGATATGATGTCCTCATCATAGATTGGTAACTGGTCTCCAGTTAATTGGTCGAATTGTGTCCAGATCTCAAGAGCAGATATACCGCTGCTTCTCACCCTAGTGTTGAGACTGGCTGTGGCGATGGCTAAAGTCACATTCGAGATAGGGCCCCCTTCAGGTGAGTGATGAAGACATTCTATGCCTAGTTCCTGGATTGCCCTCTCAGCAACAGGGTTCTTGTTGGTGTTTTTCGGGCTACCGATGACTAGGGAGATGCCATGTTGAGAGAGTGTGGGGTCTTTTGCAAGGGCTACGCAGCCTGGTGCAGGATCAACACGAACTGTTATTCGACCGTCTATGAGAGGCCTTGCTCGAGCACATGAGTATGAGCATAGCATCACGGAGAGATTCGTGGCGTTCATTCTCAATCAGCATGGTGAAGGTCATGGAGGAAACTGTTTCTCGAAGAACAAATATCATCTGACGATATCTGCGCATGACATCAGCAGCATAATTACCGCCAATAATGGTAGGTGGGGGGTGGGTGGAGCTGTTTGGGGAAGGATCTCAGTGACATACAGTGGTGACAAGAGGAAGATACTTTGGTGACAGCTTTGTCAATGCCTATGTCGAAGAAGTATCTGTTGAAATGTGTCTTTGTCTGGTGCTGTGTAGGATAGTCGAAACGGATATGTATCGCTTTAAGTACACCATCTAGGACTCCACTTGGAACCACGATTCTTTCCCGACTTGGTTGAAAGGGTTGACTGTCCCTCACAATAAGAAGACCGTCACGAGCTACTGTAAGTTCACGGAGGTAGCGTTTCACGTCAGGAATATCTGTCATCTTCTTTGAAGGGCATGTACCCTGGGTCAAGTGGGAATGAGTACGCCTAGGATCAGGACACTCTTGTTGAGTATCTAGCCAGGCTACTCGACTGGTGAAGGCATTCTGACACCGTTCTCTGTAACATCCTTTATTGACAAGCCTCGGATGACTGAGCTCTCAGTTTGGGAGATAAACTGACAGATCTGGCAGCTTTGGTCTGAGCACTTGTTCGGATGACGACTCGCATAGTCTGAAGGTAAGTTGGCCACGCCAGCTATGTGACGTATCTGAACCATTTATCTGCTGATAGTGGCAAGGAATGTTGTAACTCTGGAACTAGCTGAGAACTCACCCCTTCTTAGTTTATCATAGGCTTGTACACTTGGGCGACTATCAGTAAGGACCTGTGCAGTTTGCTTGGACTGAATGACATAAGGGGTAAAATGCTTGACGGCACTGCCAATGCCTAAAGCATCGACTCGGCTCAGTACCTTGTAGGCTCCGATAAAGGAGCGAAGACCTTGTACATTTTGGGGTGGCTCAATTGATGACAGGGCAGCGATTCGGTGAGGGCTGGCTGTAAGAGTACCCTGTGTCCAAATCCATCCCAGTATTGTAGTAGATTGTGGGCAAATGATAGTTTTCTCTTCAGTGAGTCTCAAATTGTTGTCCTTTAAGGCTTTTAGTACCCGTCACCAATTATGCAAAACTTCCTCAGGAGTGTCACCTCCGCAGAACAGATCATCGGCAAGCTTAGCCACACAGCCTTCTTCTATGAGATCTCCAAGGACTCTGCACATCAGCTCCTCAAGACAGGTCTCGGATCCAGGCATCCCCATGGCACATCTAGTGTACACTCGCACACCTATTTGATAGAAAGCTTTGAGTAAGTCAGACACAATGATGTACCTTCATTTGCCGATATCACGCAAGACGTTGTCGACATTTGTCATTAGTGATGGCTGAGGCTTTCTATAATGGCCGACTTCACCAAAGGAGGTCTCAAGACGGCTTCCTCCTTTAGGCTCGCGGACAAGGAAGGAGAGATTAAGGTATTCAACAGGTACATTCACCTGTTCAGGTTTGGCAAACACACCTGTGGATTCAAGTTCATCGAATTTGTATTGGAGTTCAACAAGCATGTCCCGGTTGTAGTGTGGTAGTCTACCATTTCTCTGAGGTGGAAGTGTGGGACCCATATTCACTATTGCCTTGATGTTACCACTGAAGCCGTTGTACTTGGAAATGGCTGGATTGAAGACATTATCGAACTCCTCGTTGAGATCACGAAACTGGTCTCTGATGGTCTTGGAAAGATGGTTGTCCGGTGACAGAAGGATTATCTAGACATCCCAGTCTGTCTGTGGGGATGGTAATGGATCGAATTTGGCAAAGGTGCTCGTTGTGCTTGATAACAATTGAATCTTCAAGATTGTTGGTGACTCGCAGGTTATGACCAACAGAACTTATTTCCTGAGGGGGAGGCCAGGCCTTCTGCGGTTTGGCAATAGAGTTTGATGGGCAGTCCAGTCTGGGTTCCAGGGCCCACTGGGAGTCAGGTTCACAGTTGCTCGGTGCAGTTAACTCGACATATTCTCCAGGTAGGATCACTGTTTGATGTGAGGGTCCACGGAGTACGTATGCTTGGTTCCTACGTATATAAGCATCTTTGTGTTGGATGTTGCCGTATTGAACTATCTCAGATCCTTTGATTACTATCTGTCTCTTTGCTGGATGGGTTGCGATGTCATTGGCTGAGAGAAATGGGATCGCTGCAATGATATCCACATCAAGATGCTTTACGACTAGGGCCTCCAGTTTGAAGCAATTGGACCCCCTTGTCATGTTACAATGTACTTCGCCTGTAACCTCCAAAGGGGTTATACCATCTGCTTGTCGAGCCGATTGCAAAGCAGGTTTGATTGAGAGACCAATGTTTTTGGCGAAGGTTGCTGTAACCATGTTGGTTGTTGCACCAGTGTCGAGGGTGAGTTTAACTGGGTGATGCAAGTAGTAGGCATACAAGACAGGGGACTGAATAACATCCACACGGCAAACAGATGGGGGTCAATAAGAGCACTGTCATCTGAAAGACTGTCGCAGGGTATGTCTTGATCAGTGTCAATGGTATCGTCCAGGTCGTCACTGACATCATCAATGACCGGGCGAGAGAGACCCAAGCTTCTTCTATCTGATGCAGGTAAGTATCTGCAGTCCACAAGGTTGTGAGATGAGTGGGAAGGGCGGCCTGCGGTCTTGCATAGTATACAAGTTTTGAACTCTCTGCGTCTCGAAGTGTTGCGAGAAGTATTCTGGAATATTTTACTCTGGTTGAAGGTTGAGCTCCTCAGTACTTTGGTGTCTTCAATTGTCCGTAGTTCATCCAATAGAGAAGAAAGGGCTTGCGATATCTCAGGTTTAAGGGAAGCAATAGACCGATTGCGAAGTTCAGAACCATATTTTTGCTTGACAAGCTGAGGCAAACCTGGGTGGATAAGCTGGAGCCAAAGAACAACGATGCTGTTCTCAAGCGTCGGGGTTAAATCCTCATCAGTTTCTATTACAACACCATGGTGAGTGATATTTCCGTCAGCTGATAAGAGATTGTCCTCAAAGAACGCCATAAGTCGCTGGAAAAGGTTCTCTGGTCGTTCTGCTGGTTTAAGATTGATATTGACAAGGTCTAGAAAATGAGCACCGGAAGACTGAAACCCGTAGTGCAGTCTTATCTTCTGCCAGATATAAGGTAGCGAGACTGATCCTTTAATGATATAGTTCCTTGAAATCACTGAGCAATAGTTTGCTTTTTGGCCTAGCATAAGTTCAAGCTCAGCATTTTTCTGGGCGGCTGTTCTACGAAGTACTTGGCGTACTTCCTCACCGTCTGGTTGCAGCCCTCTGTCTGGGTGTGCAGCACTTTTCTTTTGCCAAGTGAATCCGTTAACAAGAAATGGTGCAAAATAATTATCCAAAGCGAGTATATATAAAAGGTTTTGCCTCCAGTTTTCGAAGGAGTTTATTGTCTCATTTGTTGTTAGTTGCCACTGCTTTTGGGCACGTGCTGCAGCCATTTTCGTTAATACTGAATTGCACTGCTCCAATCTATATGCAAGTAATCAACACGAAAAATATATGGTTGATCAGTTAATGAAGGTGAACGGGAAATTCTCTTCTTTATAAAAGTCTCAAAGTGATAGAAGGTATAGATTGTTCACATAATTGAAGTATAACTGATAATGTTTACTTTGGATGGTAGCCGTTTTCATGAATATGTACCTCTACCGAATTGTACAGTGCAGATTTCTAACGCACAAAACTAGGTCACTGAGTCAATATGGATAGTATTCAGTGCAACAAGGTGATTATTCAGTCACACAATTTCTGGAGCGTCACATAAGGATTTACTGAGGTGTCATTGTGCGAATATAGCACTACAGAGTCAATTTTGGTTGATAATAAGCAATGCGAGAATAATCCAACGCACTGTGACGTCATAGACGCTATCCATCCATGTCCATGAATCTTACGGTAAAACGTAATAGACACTCGACCATACTGCTTACCGAAGGTGAAAGGTGCTGAAAGTTACTTTGTTTGTCAAGTTATTGTTTTCCGACGTAGGTAAAACCGCTACCACCACGCCAGTAAACGACAACACCAATGCTTCAGTGCAAACACGGCGAGGCCGGAAGTTTAATAAAACTAGGAATGGGGTTACACTAAAATGGGAACACCAACGAAACGAAACAAATGTAAAGGCGTAGCGTTTTGATAGTCAATTGCAACAGTGTAAGAGATGTTTCCATATGTGTACACGAATAAATTCACCATTGATCATTGATGATTTTTTGTAACGAAGGCCTTCAGTGGTAGAGATAATTTACATATATAATTAAAGAAATTAACCCACTCTCAGGGATGTCATTCATGTTGTTTTACAACACTCGTGCCAGTAAAAGTATATTCCCTTACTTTTCCTCGGAAAAAAAATGTAAAAACATTATGACATCCCCACTTGAATATGAATCTCTATATATTCGATTGTGGAGAACTTGGTTCACCACACCATATAAACAATGTTAAGATAGTTTACAATTACCAAAACTAAAATATCATCAAAACTTGTAAAAAGAAAATGTAGCTGTTTGCTGACATACTGTCCAAACATACTTGGCTTTTTTTTATCACAGATCAGACCTTAAATTAAAAAAATATATGAGGTTGAAAACTTACATTTTCCAAATCGACAATTTATAACCCATCGCCGGCCTTATTTGTCAAGACGACTGTACACTTATTTGGGGGGGGGGGGGGGGGGGGCACACCAAATCTACAACTTATAATCCCCATATGCCAAGCTGTCGACGAAGAAGACGACTTATGATGATTGTTTTACCTGTGGTCCTTGCTTGGGGTCACAGAATCATCAAATCTACAATTTATAATTCCAATGGCCAGAGAGTCTAGACACAAGATTTCAGATTTCGAGAGTCAGTATTTCTTAAGAAGTCAAAAAACTTAAAGATAAAAGACGGAAGGATGGACGACCGCCGGAAATCATGCAATGTCACCGGCCTTTCTTTCGACAGCATGCCGTCTTTCTAAGACAAAAGATATTAGACGACATGCCGTCTTTATTAGACAATATATATTAGACGGCATGCCGTCTTTGTAAGACAATATGTTTTAGACGACATGCCGTCTTTATAAGACAATGTGTTTAAGACAGCATGCCATCCTTGAAAGATAATATTTTTCAGACGACATGCCATCTTTATAAGAGAATATTTTTAGATGGAATAACATCTGTTTGTAAAGAGACGGAAAGCCGTCATTTATTCATAAAACTATATTTATCATTTAAATTTCAAATAATGATGTCTCCCTTCTGACAATAAAGACGGCATGCCGTCCAAATTATTTAAAGATGGTATGCCCTCCTAAAGTATGTTTTTATTAGACGGCATGCCAATCATCACAATATATGCCAAAATATCCCCATTTACTAAAAGAAATGTTTCTCTTAATAAAAGAAATGATATTCATGTTTTTGCATATCCGTATGTTATACTATGTTATCTTTGAGTATGCACTCTTTGAGGTAAATCCTTGGCACAGATATTGAGATATATCGATCAAATCACCACCACTCCTCACTATGCTTTTCGATGTTTTTCGTCATTTCTCTGGTCTGAAATAGATTAGCTATCTTTTTGTAGTTCAGATCATCAGAGGGAAGGGGGCAATTTATTGTTTCCAAAATATTAAGCTTTGTCTGATCATGTGTTTTCTATATGCTTGAATGAATGGTTAAGCTATTTTATAGTGTTTAAGACTGCATGCCGTCGAAAATCAAGGAAGGAAAGCCGACGCGTCCCTGACTGCTGATTGGCTATTGTCCTATTTTAAACAATTTGTAAATAGAATATCTACATATGTGCTAATTTTCTTAAATCTATGTCAAAAATTAAATTAAGTTGTTGAATCAAAAGTTGTCTCATTGTTTGTTGTTGTGCAGCAATGAAAGACTGACCACTTTACACATGTGCCACATTGTCCTTCACACACAATGTTAATCAAATACTACAATCGGGCCTACATTTTTCTAAATATTTGCCTTTCGTGTGACATTAATTGGTGTCTATTGCCTCTTTCATACATCAGGATTGCCTCGGATGCTGTTACGGGAAATCGGTTTGGAACTAGTTTGGATAAGTTCATTATGTCAGACACCTCCTGAAATTGTTGTGTTTTATTTTAACTGATTATTCTGCTAAATGTGCTTATTTAATTTACTATTTTCTGAAATTGGCCTTAATTTTTTCAAATATAGACACAGATCTCCATAGATGTCTAAAATGTATGTGGAAGGAGATGGGATTTATTCATCTCATTCAAATCGGTAAAAATAGCCTCATTTGCCGATTTCAGTATTATTATAAATGTAAAGTTTTTGGACAAAAAAATCCATTATAAACTTGTTATATTGAAAAATGAAAATGTTTTTTCTTCGTCCCATGTGGGCCATCTCCCCCCTTTTTAGTTATCTGCAAACATATACAAAGCTTTGAATTAAAATTCAGATATGAAGAAATTTATTTTATGCGAATATCTGAAATTATTGATATTAGATTTACACAAATCTATCTTTAGTTAACATTTGTATAAAATAAGTTTTATTAAACATTTATTGAAGGAATGTTTTACATGTTTATTTTCTACATGTTAATCAAGAAGAGAACCGCCGTTTTTGCTGTTATACCTAGATAGAGACACAAACTGTAACCCAATCCTCATAATTCCAAAAGCAACTGTTTTTCAAAGTATTTCTTTCGTATTTACACAAATGTTATATAATTATCGTTTAATACGGCAGGCGTCAGCTTGTTACACAATTTGTATTCATTGTAGTTAACGACGTAGTTTTGAACATGATATGCCATTTCTAATTCTTAAATTTGGTCAAAAGGCTCAGTTGTCCAAACTTACTGACCATTGTGTTTGTTTGCACTCACATACTCAACGTTGCATGAAATGTCGTTATTGTCTATTGTCTTTCGTGAATATGATAGATCTCAATACTGACTAAGCTTATCTTGCTGATCTATCATTTTATGTAGTTTCTCAAAATCCTTCATGCAGCATTCATTTGATTGAGTATCACTTATTCTGATTTCTAAATCAAAGTGAACAGTATCACAATCTTTAGGATCGGCAGTTTGATAGGATCACAGGGGCTTATGTTGATGATAAAAACTGTCCATATGCTTCAATACGATACACCCAAAAGTAATAAATGAAGATAACTATAGGGTGTAACGTAACGAAGAATCTGGACCTAGCAGAAATGACCAGAAATGCAAGCCCCTGTGGTTCAGATCGATAGTGATGTCACGAGAATACACAGGTATGAAAATGCATATTTTATCAGCGTTCATCAAGAAATAAGTGAGAACTCTAAACCAACAAGAATTGAAAAAATAAGTGTAAGAAAATCATTTTGTGATTATATAGATGGATATATACCCGATACCCGATCCTCTTCTTCGCACATTACAAAGTGCGTAGTGACTTTTAAGTCTAGTTGACTCGATGGACTGCCAGAATGATCCAAACGTGGTCTATAAGAGACAAGCTTACACACCAGCTGTACCCCGTCAAACATACAAGCTATGTAGTTATTTTCTTTCTGATGTAATTCCTCACACATTTTTGGACCATAAGGCTGAATTGTCTTTTGGCCAAAGGTCTGATAGATTATTAGAACTACAAAGTTGATGAATAGGATCGAACTCATTTTGTTTGGAGTACCTACACCAGTTTTGCCACTCACCGAGATCATATGGGTCCGAACTTTTCCTGTGTTCAGGTCCCTATTTAAACAGCTGGGTGAACTGAGTGCAATGCGGATGAGGTGCCTTGCCTTGGGTCACAACACAATATGGGGCCTAGGTCACAAATTATTGTTGTCTCCACCAAGATTTTAACCCGGGTTTGGTATGATTGGTCAGTACGCTAACCAAACCACCACTACACTCATCAATATTTGGAACACCAGTCAACTAATCCTTAGTTACAACTGCAAAAGTCCTCAGTTAAACTCTGATAGATTGTATTTTGTACTACACCAGTCGTTATTTAGAAATACACCAATCCTCCAACAGTATGTTTAAACTACACCAGTTATTATTTTGAACTACACCAATCCACAAATCTCTAGTGGGAACTACACCGGACCTTAGTTTAAACTACACTGATGAACAAACGAGTCCAGCATAAGTTAAATTCTCTCTCTAACATCATTTCTAGACAACTTCGCGAGTATATGATATATCATATACCAATATTATATAAGAAGCACAAATGAATGTATAAATATATAATGGATAATTGCATTGAAATATCCTGTTACATTTTGACGAATATTTCAGGAAACCCTTTACTTTACCACTTTGTTACATTCATGATGTGTCTCTATTTCAAGGGAACACTGATGAAAGTAATCATTAGCAACTGGAGTAACTTCACCAAGTTGAAGTTATGTTCGTATACATGAATAATGTATGAACTCTTCCAAGTATCTAAAACTTTAGTATATACATCATCTTCGTATATTTGAAAAGTAAGAACTTTGTTTAAGGATTCGTTATAAAAGACAGTCATTTATTAGGTATATTTTAAAATTCTGCATGTTGATTATCTTAACATTCAGACACACAGACAGACAATTAATTATTCAGTAACATACCTCCGATTAAACATAAAGGTACATAATTCTTGTATAATAATAAAACTACATTACAATACATTTTAATTTAGATTTGTGTTTCAATAGAGAACCAAAAATATACATCCTTTATTAATGAGGTCATCAGCAAATAAAAACAAACATGCCGTATATTATTCAAATTCCAATGAATAAAACAAACAATTAATCAGATTAACATATGTTCAAGTAAACTATAATACAATGGTGTCATCAATATATTCTAAAAGCTTCAAGTGTCGAATTATATTATGGATGTTTTTTTATATTATTATTGAGTACATGAACTTGTTGACAGTTGATTTGGCACAAAGTAGATATAGTGTCACAAGTCTTGACTTCAAAGTACAGAATGAAAATCAGTTCCATCTGCCGCAATATTTATACTCAAACTGCCTGTAGAAAGACATAGACAGAATCGCAGTTTCATTTCAACTTAAAGGTATCCATCCACATGAACACAACATATCTCTCAGTGGCGGATCAAGAAGAGGGTTTCAAACTTTGTGCATGTACATTATTTTAGTGAACCCCACCCCCTTTCCTCAATGGATGAACAAACCCTCTCCCTCCTGAAAAGTTTTCATTCACCACAGTTATTACTTACAGCTTGTAACGAAAATTAATGTATAACTGTTTGGTGCTAAGTGCAATTGTGAACTACCAACTATACACAAGAAAGTAAAAACTTAACACTAACCGTTTACAAATAAATGTAGCCGCAAGTGCTGGCAACAAAAGTAAACTACCAACATATACACATGAAAGTAAAACATCACACTTACTGTTTTGATGCCTATTTGAAATCCGGCTGAGACGAATCTGAAATATAAAATAAAGCACAAGGTCACAAAATCTATAATGCATTAGGGCATCTGAAAACATTTCCGAATTCACGAGCCATGATGCATCGTTGTCTTTACGAGTGTCACGTCCATGGTTACATCAGTTACATTACATTATCGATATTGTTCACCCTTGCTCTGCCTCGAGCAGGCAGGAAATCTTTATTTAGTCATAAGCATTCAACTAAAGTCATTTCAACTAAAAGTGCGATATTAACTGGGTGAATCTTCCTTTCAAACTCCTTCACAAGTCGATATATGAGAATATTTTGATATCTTAAAATAATTCATCGTTTTTTTGTCCCAGGCGGATTCGCACCTCGGACCTATTGATCCGATGCCGAACGCGCTAACCACTGCGCTATCCAGCCCCCTTTTCTCAAGGAAACAACTAAGTTGAATTTATAAGTTTGTAACATTTACTGTTTTTTTTAATTGTTTTTTTAAACTCCTTCACTAGACGAAATAAGGGAATAATTTGGTTATTTTAAAATGAATTATATATATTATATCAATTTAAACGACGTGCAGCAATAAAGTTACATTATGTCAAATACGTTTTGTGAAAGCTTTTTAATATTTCATAAATTTAAAGGTTAAATGACAAAAAACATTCTGAACAAACACAGTGTTTTAAGAAGTGAGTTCAACACTTATGATTTGTTGATTGCACATAAAATAAAAGTTACCGTCCCCTGATGAATACAATGTTGTGTATTTACAAGACAATTGCTAACTACATACACTCAAAATTGAATTTATCCGCCAACAGTAGTTTGAGGTATACCTATGTTCAAACCGAGTATATGTTTATTTTGCCCGGTAGTGTATATATTCTTATTTGAATTGCTACATATATTAGTAGCTTGTATGTTGTCCTTACCTCTGTCTTCTGATCACAGTTTTCACTTGCTTTAAGATATAATTTTTCTGTTGTGTCTACTGTCCTTAGCTGTAACTTGTGGTCAATGTAATGAGCATTGTACTGCAGAATCCTGTGCCTGTGGTCCTGAAACTGGTAAAATAACATAGAACGATAGTGCCCTATGGCTGTAGGCAAAATGTTTATGGTAACATATACTACTGACACGGTCTGAAGCTTACGATCACAGGAAAGACAGTATGTATTGATTTTCTTTATGCAAATAACAGAATAAGGATAAGCATACTGAATACTTATCATACTGAACTCTTATTGGGTTTACATTCATTTCTGAAATCTTTATGAATGCAATAATCGTGGGCTGTAATTACTTTTTGAATGTACTGCTGCATCACAATATGTGAACACTGAACCACCTTATGTAAGCACTAAGTTAGATGAAACATTTCAAGTAGATAATCATAGATTTTCTTTGAAAACTCGATCTAAAAATTTTCGATTTATAAAACACCAAGTGTTGTATTACGAAACTAGTAAGATTAATGTATTTCACGTCAGCATAATAATGAGCATGAAAAACAGAAATTCAGAATCGGACTAAAGAGGTAATTATTGATTTAAGCTTGAAATACTGGCTTTGCATTTGATCGTGGTATGAATTTTAAAATTGATAAAGCATATGTAAAGCAAAGAACCTGTTCCACAGAGAAGTTCTTGAATTCTGTTGATAGAGGCGGGTCAAGCACATCACCCTGCAGAAGACATGTCCCATAGACCGTACTGTATCTGAATATGATACAGGACGGAGAGAAAACACACTGAATGCAACATGCAATTAAGTCTCTGTGTACATCATATCTGCCTTTTACAAGGAAGAGAGACATAAAACAGATTTGTAACAATGGCAAGCGCTTGCAACTTATCATCTTATGTGATGCAGAAAAGCTTTCCCAATAACTCAAATATCATTTCCTCAATAAAAACGTAAATGTAATATTGATTGTAATCGTTAAGTCATATTACATAACATTATCTCATAGCAACACGGTGTACACGAGTAAAGGGAAAAAACGAATTCAAAATATATACCTTCCTATATATACTGAAACGTTTTGATAGACTTGATAGGTGTTATTATTATTATTCGTGTTCATTGTACAGTTATGTTTTACTTGGTAATGATATTGAATGGGTAAAAAATGGTATTTTAAGGTAAATATATCATATTTAACATGACATGTAACATCCAAACACACCAACGAGGCGTGCTTCTCATTATGTCAATAAGAGCAGAGTGTATTTATTGAATGAAATTAAGACAACATTAATAGCACTGGTTTTTAAACATTGTAAACAAATAACATCATAACATAACTCGTGTTACACTATACAGTTTAATCATAAATAAATTCAGACTTTGCAATTTAAGCGGAATGCTGCCTTTTGATTGGACTAAACAAGGTCACATGACCGGTATAAACCTCGGTAAACAAAGGACTGACGTTTACATAAAATAAATTACAGCAAATGAAGGATACACGAAATCATGCCGGAACTATTTTCCCAGGGATTTCCCAGTGTCGCAAGTCTGGTCCTATCACATCCTTGAGAGTTGTCACTTCACCCTAGATTCTTCTGATAATAAATAACCTCACTCCTACGAATATAATACATGTTAAACGTATTTCTTTTTGTAGCATTGCTATGCAGCTGTTATCGATCCTGTTTGGTATTCCACCAAACTTCTGCCATAAGGCTATAACGCCAGTTTCAATTACCCAAAGCTAATGTCAAAAGCGGCCCGTTTGAACTGCACTCACCCAGGCTTTAAATGTTGGCATACACATGTATAACTACGAAATATAACTTTCATGACAAGTCATAAGAAGGTCAATGTGTGAGCTCCATGTTCAATGACCTGACTACATATAGGCTAAATATAATTGTTTCAGGTTCCCAATTTCATAATTTTGTCTTTTATCCCTTGTTTTATTTGAGACTATTTTATACATGCGCTTGTATCCGGAAGAGATCCGCCAGTATATGACCGGTATCTAGGTCAGTGCCACAAGTAAGTTATCTTTGCAGTGAGTTTTTAATGTAAAATATTTATTTCCTAAATTTAAAAATTCTGAATTTATAAGAAATGAATGTCACAATGTGTTTGTCCATGCGATTATAACCTGTTTGAAACATGAAATTTAAACTTCTGAATAACCGGCTGCGCAGGCGACGCCGGTTATTCAAATTTAAATTTCACGTTTCAAAGAGGTTATAATCGCGTGGACAAACACATTGTGACATTCATTTGTCAATTATGCTTTGTATGACAGGGGAAACCATAAATGACTCATTACAAAAGATATGCCTGGAAAATTGAAAAGTTGAATTTATCTTTAATAGACTAAATGATTCAAACTAATCCAAATAATTGTGGATTCATTTTCATATATTATTTTATAGTTTTTGCAATGACTAAATGAATAAATTATTAAGATCATACACACAACTCTGTTTGATAAACGACTGACACATAATATAATATCCCAACCACTTAGGCACATTCTTGTAAGGTTCGGTTACAGAAGAATCAATAAAGACTGAAACAGATAGTTAGTTGGTTGGTGTGATGGGTTAAATAAATGTCTGAATGCCATGTAATAAGTTCAATACTATATTCGACATATTTTTATCATCCAAAAACTGTGTTCCATAGGAGATCGTTTTGGCAGTAGATTTTGCACAACGCCCTGTCACCGTCAACTTCATGACATAATCTCATGGTGCACTGACATCAAACTGCTATGACGTCATAAACATGATGACTTCACACTGCATTGACATCATCTCATTGGATGTACAGTTTTTCATTTAAACGTAATGAAGAATAATTTTGGATGATAAATATAATCTCATCTTCGTGGGTTCTGATATCAAATAATTATATCATCACTCATTGATAAATGTAAAATTATACTCGGCAAAGCTCGGATACTTTTGTTACATTTATTTACTATATATATACTGGTATATTTGATATCAGCAGACATTTGGGTGAGATTTCTATCTATTAAATTCCCTTTTTGATTTGAAAACATCACAAGCAAGCATTGGATTTTGAAGCTGTTATGTTTGACAACTTTAGAACAATGGATCCAAAGATCCTATGGATTCAGATTGTTCGTGGATTCTCTCCAATATATCATATTAGAAAGGATGTTCTGCATGTGATCCACATTCAAAGTAATACCATATTCATTATCGGTGAAATAAACTCTCTATGATACATCTGTAAACAATATTAAAACACAATAATAAACAAAACAAAATGTTTAGTGATGATTGAAGATGGGTTGTGGATAGTTTAACGTATGGACTTTAGAGAAGAAAAAATGGTTTGGAAAATTTGGAAAATCGTTGTGACCTTAGAAAATAGTTTAAGAACCAATGCTATCAGTATTCACCCGATACATACGTTATCACGTCAATATAACAAGGGGTTCCAGTGCAGCAGATACACTGATAATGCTGAACCCCGAATACAGGTTACCGCTATTACTGCATTCAAGCAATGACATCGGACCTAAGCTTGGGTTCTCTGATGTCACAGTGACGTCCATCACGGATCTCCAAGAGCTTAATGTTCTGATACTGTACTTATATTAAACATCGCCCTGTGATATTGATACGATTGTTAACTCCATCATGGGACACCAAGAGCTTAATGTTCTGATACTGTACTTATATTAAACATCACCCTGTGATATTGATACGAATGTGAACTCCATCATGGGTCACCAAGAGCTTAATGTTCTGATACTGTACTTATATTAAACATCACCCTGTGATATTGATACGAATGTGAACTCGACTAAAAGCTTTATTGAGTCGAGTGACTTCAAACGATTGTACAATTACGTCAAAAGATTGTTGCATGACGTCGTGCTATTGTTATCATGACATCATTTGGCCGTCGTACCAGTTGAAGCCAAATTACATTTTGACTGTTTTTAATTTGTTTCCTTTCGTTTCTGTATTAAATATATAATTTAAATAATATGGACTGGTTACTTCGGTCAAAAATTCATCCTTAAACTCCTCACCTCTTCTGAAGTCCTAAATTCAAATAAGCGTTTAAAATGTGATAAACGATACTCTGTTTTGATAACATAATTGCGTTTTTTTTTCATTTAGGAATAAACAAACTTAAAATTGAATCTTAGAGTCAATGATAAACCCTCATTAAAAAGTTAAGAGAAGTTAGTTGATTTGAAGCGAATGTAATGTGGGTATGAATTGAACAGTAATATGCACTGCGCTACTGTGCAAAATTAAGTATGCCGTGTTCAGGAAACATTCACGAGATGATCGCGAATACGATGTACTTACTTTTGCCCATCATTGTAGACCCCGATGTGAACTTCTAAATCATCAGACTTCGTACTGTATCCTGCCTATCGGATAAACTGACCCTTCATAGTTAGAATATCAGCGACCAACATCAATTAATATGCTGATTACACAAAGCGTGACATACCATATTATATACATTACAAGCAATCAATTGCAAACATAATAAGTATCCTTTTTATCTCTTTTTTGTCAATTATACATTGTTTGAGTGAAGCGCTGTTATATATAAATGTAATATCAACAATCAGTCTGCAAAACATGCTGGCGAGCTGTCATTACTTTCTTATATTTTATGTTCAATATAACATTTAACAGTTATTGTAAATGTGTATGCAATTAGTAAGCAGTAGCTCATACAAAAGTATTGCATTTGCATTATAACATTTAAAAGTTATTGTAAATAGGTTAAATACTTTGTAATTAGTAAGCAATAGCACACACATTTATTTCTTTTCCAAGATAACATATTAAAGTTATTGGCAGCAGGTATGCAATGAGTGAGACATAGCAAAATTCTTTTGCAATATAACACATAACAATTAGTGTAAACAGGTACGTAATAAGTAACCAATAACACAAACATACTGCTATTATATAAGTGCAAGTACCATATACAAATGTTTTAGTACTAAATAATGTATTCTTTATACATTGATAGGGAGACATGGACAGGCACGTGTTTTAAAGTAATTAATAGCTTCCTTCATTGTTTCCTTATAAATGCATCATTAATAATTAATAAGTTGAACGAGACTTATAAGTAAGTCGATGTTCGACTATGGTTCTATCAGCTGGAGGGATTACGTGAGATTGCACTGCGCATGCTCGAGTCAGATTTTTAAAGATTTACACGGGAGTATCTTATATAACCCAACACAAGGGAGGGAATAAAAGGGAGGGCACGTAATCCCTCCATTACTTTAGATTAGCTGATAGAACCACAGTCGAACATCGACTTACTTATAAGTCTCGTTCAACCTATTAATTCTATCAGCTAATCCCGTAATTCTCAGGATCAAGTGAGATTATGAAGCGATACTCACTCGTAAATAAACCCTTAAACCAGTGATCATCATAAGAAACAACAACGAAGGGTTTGATGGTCCAAAGATTCGTTTTAATAACATGACTTGAACAAAATACACTATTTGTAGCTGGGACAAATTCTGCACTGGTCAATCAGTTCTGCTGTATAATTGCTTCAGCAAAAACATTTCCCTGAGGAATAATAGGCTTGTCATAAAATAAAGCAAATGTAGACTCTGACGCCCAGTCAGCTTTGTCTAGAATGTCCTGTATTGGCACAGAGGCTCTGTGTGCAGCTGAAACAGCAGCTGCTCTGGTACTGTGAGGAGCAAATATCTCTGTATCTACCCCTGCTCTGGAAAGTCCTGTTCGTATCCATCTGGACCCGGTGTCACGCGACACTGCCTTGTGAGGCTTAATATACGTCACCAACAGTTTGCTCTCTGATCCCCTCAGAGAAGCAGTCCTCTTAATGTACTCTTTCAGTACAGTTATAACACACAGTTCATTATCTTGAGCGTACTGCTTCAAGACAACAGGTTTGGCCAACCTTCCTGGTCTGGATTGCTTAAACAAGCAATGAAATTGAAAAGTAATATTTGTGTTTCCCACAGACATATTCTCGAGATCAAGCAAATGTAATGTTTGGCCCCTTTGGGCAGTCACTAGTGACAGCAATAAAACAAGTTTCAGTGTTAAATCTTTTAGAGAACAATGACATGTTAAGAGTGTTCTAAGGAAGTCAAAGACTGGTTTTACATTCCAAATTTCCGTATAACGGGACTTAGGTGGGTTCTCATGAAAAACTCCCTTCATAAAGTGACAAACAGTAGGGTTAGAGCCACAAGGCTGATTGTCAATATTGACAATGGTAGATAAGGCACACCTGGCCGTATGAACTGAACTATAGCTTAGTCCTTGATTAACTAAAGATAACAAGAACTCTAGCACATCTCCTAGAGATGGATAATAGAAATTAGATTGTCTTTCACCACAAAACTTTCTCCACTTCTGTATGGCACCTGCATACTGTTTCCTTGTATGCGTTCTCCATGACCTGATGAGAATCTCGGATGCGTCCTGCGAAACTTCTCTGTCTCTGAAGAGATTCCGGACACTAGGAAGGTTGTCAGTCTCAGCTTCTTCAAGATGGGGTGCTCCTGATCCGCTCGGCAGCCTGATCGGTCTGAAACATAGCAATTCAAGTAAATGAGAAAACCATGCTTGGATGGGCCAGAATGGAGCAATCACTACAGCTCTAGTCTTATCAGTTACAATTTTCTGTAAACATTTCGCTATGAGACAGAAAGGAGGAAATATGTAGCAGCGCTCGACTGTCCAAACCATCTGAAAGGCATCTACTGAAACTGCCTCTGGCTCAGGCTTCCAACTCACAAATCGATTCAATTTCTTATTTAATCGAGAGGCAAACAGATCAATGGTTGGACTAAATCAAAATAACCTCATGACGTCATCGAAAATTGATTGATTGAGGGACCATTCTGTACGCTCTGAAAATTTGCGTGAAGCTTTGTCTGCCTCTATGTTTAGAGCTCCTGCTATATGCCCTACGGTGATCCAGACATCGGTGTTTATGCACCAATTCCAAATGGCCTTGGTTAGATCGTTACATGGTTTAGATTTGGTACCGCCCATTTCCCTCAGATACGCGACTGCAGTAGTGTTGTCGCAGAGAACATGAAGATGTTTATTTTTGAAATCATGGGTCAATGAGAATGCTTTAATTGCCAGGAGAATTGCCCTGAGCTCAAGTTCATTGATATGTTTGTCCTTCTCATCTGGTGTTCAGCGACCACCAATACTAATGTCTAGATGAGCCCCCCAGCCGGAGGAACTTGCATCTGTTCGAATTACGAAATCAGGATTCGAACGAGGACTTATATTCTTAATAGAGCCATAGACATTTTCCTTCCACCAAATAATTTCTTGCTTAGATTTCTGAGAGATTTCCATATCTGAATTAAAATTACCTCGGCTATTGTTTAGCGCTTCAGCTTTGTCAATTTTCAGATATCTGTAATGCAAAGGCCCGAAAAGCACTGCTGGAAAGCTAGACACAAATAGACCAAGAAGTCTAGCAACTTCTCTAATGTCATTGCGCTTGTTCTTCAAAATTGATCACATGTTTCAATAATGACAAGAGCTTTCTCGTGTGGCAGTTGTACTGTCATGGTTATTGTGTCTAGGTTAAAACCTAAGAATTTCATTTAATGAGAGGGCTCAAAGGATGATTTCTCGTGATTTCTTGTAAACCCGAAAGCTTCAAATTATTTAGCCATTCTGCACACAGACAATTTACATGACTCCTTATCCTCCACCTGAGTAAACACATCATCTATGTACCCCATGCATATGTGACCTAGCTGTCTGAAGTGTGAGAACACTGGTTTCAGTATCTTAGTGAAAACTCGAGGAGCGCAAGCGAGCCCGAACGGAAGACATGTGAACTGATAGAGCTCATTATTCCACCGAAATCTTAAATATTACCTGAATTGTTTGTTGACATTAATTGAGTAGTAAGCATTTGTTAGGTCAATTGAGGCCATAACGGAATTTTGTTTGAGCATGTGCAATACAGTCTTAAGGTTATCAATTTTGAAGTGATGGTATGTCACAACTTCGTTCAGTTGCTTAAGGTTTAAAATTAACCTGTATTTGTTGTTTTCTTTTTCCTGAGAAAGACGTTAGAAACGAACTGATCTTCATTCTCTGATGTTTTCTCAATAGCACCAATATGCTCCAATTTTTTAATCTCATCATCTATGATAACTTTTTTTATGGAGCTTAAAGTTTATTTGGCGTGGTTCTCTAATTTGCTTGGGGAGAGAAGATAAATCTATCTTAAGGCCTTCAATAACCTCTAGAATGTACTTGTCACTAGTGAGCTTTTGCCATTCGGGTAAACACATAGATAGGTTACCAGCCCTGAACTTGCATTGCATATCAGTATGAAAATCAATTTGAGAGGCATACTCACCTACCTGACCGGTAGCAATGGCCTCTTCTTGGGGCTCGTCTACTGCTTCCCCCCTCTCTTCTCCATTGGTCTGTAATTGTTCCACCGTGGCTTCCCTTAAAAAAAACACTGTAGTTTCCTCTGCCACGGCCGCGACCTCTGTATGTGTATGGGTTGTATATGTACCCCCGACCTCTGTAGGAGGACCTTTGACCGATGTGGATCCGACTGGCCATGGACATGTCCTTGAGGGACTTGGTGATGTCGTCACCGAAAAGGTAGTCGTTAGACACAGGCGCACTTGGTGAACACAGAGGGCGAAAGTTCTCCTTCAGATGAGGTTTGATCAGTTCTTTTCGCCTGGCATTAATCTCCCAGTTGGCATGTGCCGACAATGCATGTAGCAGACTTCATTATGCCGGACTGAACTCTCTGAATACGACAGTCCATTGACCGCACCTCGGGGGTCAAGGAATCCTACAGAAGTTTATTCACTTCCGGTGTGTTCAGTTAGGCACAGTTAGCTGGTCGTTTAATGGTCTTCAACTTTGATGACAGAGTAGTTTCGTCGGCCTTCACCGTGAAAACCTGTTTGATGAGTTCAGCAAGTTTGTCATTAATTGCTTTCCTGTCAGAATTATCGAACGGTAGGTTACATTTCATCAGTCCAAGTAAGTCTGTTTCGTCACCCTCAGTGCGATTGGTCAAATCAACGACATGGGAATCCCCAAGTAACTCACTGGCAAAGTCCATTGACGGACGAAGGACGATTTGACTGGGTTCGATGTAATCATCGTCGGCCTCATAATTATATGGACCATATGCACTCCACCGTCCAGTCTATTATCAATGTTCTAACTCATGTCTCTGATTTCGGCCGTAACAGCAGAAAGAGAAGTCGAAGCGCAAGAGTTTGACTTGTCATGGAAGATTTCTGAGATTTCCTTACTTCTAATTTCTGTTTACCTTTAAATTTGCCGTTAGACGGAAGGTTACCTTTAGCACATGAAAGTTTGTCATCCATAGGCGGACTTGACACGCTCGCCTCAGGCTGAGCCATGCTTCCTGTGAATCTCGTGCGCACGTGGGTGACAACACGAGCCGTCTTGCACCAAACAAGATACAAACTTGCAGAGAAAATTGCAAGTTAATACAAACTTAGCAGACGACTTATAGTCGAGCAAGATATAAAAAGTAAGCAGTAATTATACTGCTAAATGCAACAGTTATGTGCACACGTATCAGGTGAAACTGAGAGAGAGATACCTGAGAGTCTGGTCGACTCGAAACCGCAGCAAGCACTGACTCGAGCATGCGCAGTGCAATCTCACGTGAGCCCGAGAATTACGGGATTAGCTGATGGAATCAAGCACAGTTGAAAGGAAGTTTAAAATGCTGTAATCTTGCAATATTCCTAAGTACAAGTCTTTTCTCGTGTTGAGTTAACCACAATGCATCCAATTTTATACTTCAACATATAAGGTCTAATACAGTATTTGGAGCGGTATTCAGATCAAAATTGTAAAGCTTGTTTACCAATCCATTTCTTGAATAAAATAAATATGTTTAAACCGTATAATTGAGCATTTATGCAAATGAGCAGGATGTTCTGCAACTCCCGTGTTGCGTTAATAACTTTGCAAAACTAAAAGCCAAACCATGTTCCACATACACCATGCTGATAAGGTCCGTTAGGCCGAAACAGCTGGCTGTCCTTGGATTTACACCATCCTGTCTCAGGTAAAACATATACGTTCCGCAGTCGGCAGAATTATCATAGGGTAGGCTTGATAACACAGGTCCTTTTTTATAGATAAAAAAAATAACCTCCACCAGCAAACAGGTGGCCAAGTACATTGGTCTGCGTCAGAGACAATTTGACGGGAAAAAACTCTTCATTTTCAGATCGCTCATCTAAGGAAGTCGTCATTTTGCGGAAGAGGAGCGGATGTGCGAAAGACACATCCATTTTAAAAGGCTGTCTGTGATTGACTTACATTTCATCGCAAACAATGGCAAGAAAAATAGTTGTTTGGCTGGACCACACTTAACCTCGCTAAGGTCTGAGTTGACTTTGCAACCAGGTTATATAAGAGGAGCGGGGCATATATATTTTACCCTGAGGCAAGATGGATTTTATACATACATGTATTCCTGTTGTATTTAATACGCATGGAGACAGATGCAGATAAGTTTTCGACAATACTTAATACCTTACTTGTTTCCTCAGACATGTCTATCAAACGAAACAAAACTTTCTACTGTAACTTTGGCAATCTTTTCTCAGTACAAGTCTTTTCATATTGCTTTTTAAGAGTTATACTTCATACTTAACAAAATCCATCCTACTGTGTCAAACTGCACAATTTTTGTCCTTATATGAATATTTTATATCTCCATATGACATTAAATATATTCTGACAATTTATTTCAGTCCTTCTGTTAATTTATGTCAACACCTCGTGATGAACATGATATACTTTATGGCCACGTTTAAATTATTTGTATTATCAAGTGTAATTATAGCCAGGAGGAAGCTTATGCGCAATCTACACAAAAATCCTTCTTTGATTAAAGTGAACCAAGCATTTTCAAACTGTTGTGGTGATAACATATCAAGCTTAAAGAACCTAATAACACCTTTGGGATGAAACTGTGAAAGTAAAGAGTTATTTCATGAGTTACCCTAACATCATTAATAACAGTGGAGATGCCATTCCTTTCTAAAATATCTATCTGGTACCTATTCCCTTGATTTAAGGAATGACACAATGTCAAGGTGACAGTTCTTCATTGCAATATGAATAGGTGTGTCCCCAACGTTGTTTTTCCTCTTCTCAAACCCCCTGAGCTCCTTAAGAGTGACCAAATATTTGACCATATCTAGCTGACCAGCTACACAGGCGATATGCAGTACAGTCAGACCATCCTTATCGGTTGTTGTTAAACGAGCTTTGTTTCGATGAAGCAGAAGTCTAACAACTTTGATGTGACCATGTTCAACAGCAACCACCATTGGAGTCCTGCCGAGCTTCCCACGATATTTGATACCATGTATTTTTAGCGACAGAACGTACTTCACTATGTCTTCATAACCGCTTACGCAGGCAAGATGAATTATGGTATCGTTAACATCATCTACTGTTTTTACATCCGCTCCTTTCCTCCTCAACATTCTCACAACTTCCATGTGACCATTCTCTACAGCCTGCATCACAGGGGTTCTCCCGAGATACCCTCTGCTCTCTAATTTAGATATATGTAGTGCCAGAACGTACTTCACCATATCAGCATAGCCGCCAAGACAGGCCACATGAAGAATGTTGTTGTTCCTGTCATCTACTGTATGAACATCAGCTGCTCTGTCCCTTAACAACTTCACAATCTGTCTGTTGCCATTTTCTACAGCATTCATCAGAGGGGATCGTCCATAACGTCCTGTATAAACGTCAGCTCTGCTGTCCCTCAAAATCTTTACAATATGTATGTAACCACAATATACAGCATGCAATAGAGGGGTTCTCCCAGACCATCCCCTGCATTCTATATTAGTGGTGTTGAGAGACAGAACAAAGACCAACATACTTCTTATACCTGATTCACAGGCAACATGTAGAATAGTGTCGTTGTGGTTGTCTGTTGCTTTAATATTAGCCCCTCTGTTGAGTAAAATCTTTAACACATCTATGTATCCATTAACTACAGCTGACATAATTGGAGTTCTCCCGTACTGTCCCCGACTCTCAATATCAAATCCATTGTCATCCAACAACTTCTGAACAATATACTCGCTACCCCCCTCACATGCATATTGTAATACAGTGTCTTTGGACTCGTCGACAGCTAACAGATCACAGTTCTGTTTCACTAAAAAGTCAAAAATTCCCTTCTGCCGAAATGCAGCTGCTATCATGACAGCTGTTTGTCCACGCTCGCCCTGACAGTTGACATCCACCTTCCTCCGGGACAGGAATCGCTTCACCTTGTCCAACCTTCCATTCGTAATGACTTCAAAGAAAGCTGTCATTACATCAGGGAGGCAGATAGGTGTTTTCTTCTTACCATTTGTTTTACCTGTAAATAACATAAGAACATAACATAAAACACATATTTAAATAATGATCATCCAAAACTGTGAGATATGGCTTTTGTGAGATCATTTATTATTCATTTCAATGCCATGAACTTTGTATTCAAAAGGTAGTTTTAATTTTACAGATCTAATAAGTTCGTAATGTTCGGAAACTGCCAGCGATTTTGATTTCATGCAAAGTCTTGTTTGTATGTGATAGAGAAGGCCTATAGTATATATTACCTTTCTTTGCCATAGACATAAATAATATATTCTGATGTGCGCAAGAAAGTTCAATCTTTCCACAAATGTATGTGGATGAGATTGTAAAATAAGGTTTAATGCAGTTCTTAAAAAATACAGGTCGCATTGATAAGAGGAAGTACTATAAGCTTTTACAAGTGGGTGTGTTGGATTGATAAAAAATGGATAAAGTAAACATTTCTTTGTTATACAACTATGACTGCACATACGCCAACAACAAAACATGAATTTCGTGAAATGACATTCAAAGCATAATTTTCTTGCCGTTTCACCAGACCTGAACCCCATTGAGAATGATTGGCAAATCCTTAAGGACACATCTAAATATTAAGAACCAAAATATATTGCAGATAAGAAACGTGTGAGTCATGAAAAGCTATCTGTTTAACTCAAAGACGATCTGGTTTATTCATTGTCTCCGCAGATAAAATAGTGTTCAGCGAAACGGCAGCCTGATAAGTCAGGGACATCACGGCTTTCCGTCTCGTTACAAAGAGACGGTATGCCGTCTAAAAATTATCATGAAATTATTGTCTTATGAAGATGGCATGCCGTCTATAAAACGTATTCGACGGTATCCCGTCTTAATGATTCAGGGAGAGTTCATTGTGTCAAAATGCTAAAATTAAGACGGCATGCCAGCTTCATAATTCACAAGACGTCATGCTGTCTCATATTTTAGAATATAGCAGTGTGACTGTATTGAGCTTGCGTGGTTGCTACTGACTAAGATCGAGGTGTGCCAGTTTGAACACACGCGCACGTGAAACATTCGGCCGAGATGTTCATATTTCACGTGCTCGATGGTTCATCTGACTTGAACCATAGCTCAACACTGCATCACACTACAAACAGTATTGACAAAATTTTAGTTTTAATTTAAGTTTTCGTTTGTTTAACATAATAGGGTAAGAGAAAACGTGTCCTTGTTAGAAAATTGTGTCTATATTAGGCCACTCACACAAAGCATGAACTAATCGTGATGCACGTTGAACACGTGGAAATGTACAAGATGGTACTGTCAATGTCAATAACATAAAATAAAAAATACAATATATTGTGTTTTTAAAATTTTGCAATTCCGTTTCAAGCTTTTCTCAATTGTGTCGTTTATTAATCTATTAAAGTTTAAACAATATATTACGTTTAGAGGGTAAAACATCTCATTACCCGACCCAAGATGCAATAAGCCGTATCAGTAGAAAATCGTTATCCGTATTGATTTATAATGGTGCGATCTGTTTGCTTGATCTCATGCAATTTGGAGAGGTGAGACAGCAAGATGACCATGCCATCATGCCATAATTTAAAATCCACTCTGAGCGTTTAAGAGCCATAGAGTATTTTAGTGTTTGAAATACAACATTATGTTTTGGAAAACATACTTATGACATCAATCGCTACAGACAACTACAAAACGTATGATAAATAAGTTTCATATCACTATCCGATGAAATTTGGTTTTAAAGACAAGTAGGCCTTAGATTAAAACCCGTCAATAGAATTCAACATCATATTAACAGCCTTTCCTTTTCTGCATAAAAAAGTACCACAGAGTAACAAGGATTTCCTAGACGTGTTGGCTTATCAATTTCAGGAAGCTCGTTTTTTCAACTGTTTTCGTCCCATCTCACACATTACTGAATGTGACAATTGGTTTCAAAATACCCTGTGAATAAATACACATTATTGACTTTTTAGCTGTTAATGGTACTTTATTGTGATTATACCAGCAAACTATGACAGATATAGTATGTATATATTCTCATTGATTATATATACAATTCAAGCAACGTACCTTGTTGGGTAATACATTTATTTTAATATCTGTAGAAACTACATAATTGAAAGAAATGCATGGTAAATAAATAAATAAACGCCAAAAACGGTATGTTTATATTTTGTGGACTACTCATAAATGGTCTGTTTTATTTGTTTGTTTACATTGTGGGAGTAAACCACAATGTTTTGCGCTTGAAAATAATAGACATGATCTATATGTAGACTTTAAAACACTTTTATTAATTAGTGCGAATTCTCTGCTTATTTTTGGTCGAAAAACCAAATCGTCGAAAAAATTAAGAGTATGTATTTCAATACGATTGGTTTTTAGAAATGTCTATTAACATAATCAATGGTTTTTAGAGAAATAGCTAAATCAGTCTGAACAGTTGAACTACTTTAGAATGTTCAGTGTGAATACCTTAAAATGACCGCTCGAAGGGAAACACCGCTTTAGAATTATTTTATTGTTTCAGGGGTCTTATTTCTCCATTGGTAACACTTATGTTTCTTTTCGTGAGAGCAATGTATTTTAGTAAGAACGGCGTGCTACAGTTCCTTTACAGTTACAAAAATAAAACTACTATGCACACTTATAACCATTGTTATATTAACCTACTAACCTACTAACCTACTAACCTACTAACCTAATACTCTTTTCAATTGCTTAGAAATGTCCTTCTCATGTCATCTGGTTGAAGTGTTAGTTCACTCGCCCAGAAACAATCAGATTGCCGGTTCGATCCCACATTTCCTCGAACGTATTTGTGATCAGTGTGAAAGTGCCAATTCATCTGCCATCTTATACAAAAGTTTGATGTCAAATGAGGAAGATTGTAACAGCATTAACATTTTACATCGAAATATTAACATTTTTGTCTGTGTAAATTGAGTTATTACATAAGAAGAGTGATCTTTGTGAGCATGCATCATTAGCGCCAGTAAACGACAACACCAATGCTTCAGTGCAAACATGGCGAGGCCAGAAGTTTAATAAAACTAGGAATGGAGTGACACTAAAATGGGAACACCAACGAAACGAAACAAATGTAATGGCGTGATTGCCTCTCCATTATTCTCTTAACTCTATCTAGAGTGATGGACAAAAGGATGAAGATTAAATGTAGATTAAACTGTTGAAGTAGAAGTAATGCACATGAAGTAATTAAAGTTCATTTATGCCATTTCCCATTCTCCAGTCTCCTGCCAGCTCGGATTGTCGGGTCGGGCAGATCGACGAGGTTGAGGCAACACATTGGTGTCATGTGGAGTCGTAGGTGACCCGACATCCTGTTCTGGTTGGTGATCATCGAGATGTAGGTAGCAACGATCAGTTTCCCCTTCACGTACCGTCATACTGGGTGATAACGGTTCAGCAATATCTGGTGGAAGAGGAGGTTGGTAGTTTGCAATAGTGATAGGGGTAGGGCTAGTGTAGACAGTGGTGTCACAGTCCTCAAGACCACGAATCGGACCAGGTGATGGCGCAGCAATCATCGTCGATATGACTGGGTAACAATCTATGGTCTTGACATCGTAGCATTTAGAAAGGAGCTGTGATTTGGTAAACTTGCGAACTGTACACGTGTCTCCATCTCCTGACATGTTAGTGATGATGTATTTGTCTCTTGCTCTAGTTTTGTCACGATCTCCTTTGAGAAAGATCAAATCACCAACGCTCAGCTGGGCAAATTGTTGAACTTGTCGATTGCCAGCTTTCGATTTAGCACTGTAGGGCTGATTTGAGTTCCGTGTGCTCTGTTGAAGGGATATGATGTCCTCATCATAGATTGGTAACTGGTCTCCAGTTAATTGGTCGAATTGTGTCCAGATCTCAAGAGCAGATAGACCGCTGCTTCTCACCCTAGTGTTGAGACTGGCTGTGGCGATGGCTAAAGTCACATTCGAGATAGGGCCCCCTTCAGGTGAGTGATGAAGACATTCTATGCCTAGTTCCTGGATTGCCCTCTCAGCAACAGGGTTTTTGTTGGTGTTTTTCGGGCTACCGATGACTAGGGAGATGCCATGTTGAGAGAGTGTGGGGTCTTTTGCAAAGGCTACGCAGCCTGGTGCAGGATCAACACAAACTGTTATTCGACCGTCTATGAGAGGCCTTGCTCGAGCACATGAGTATGAGCATAGCATCACGGAGAGATTCGTGGCGTTCATTCTCAATCAGCATGGTGAAGGTCATGGAGGAAACTGTTTCTCGAAGAACAAATATCATCTGACGATATCTGCGCATGACATCAGCAGCATAATTACCGCCAATAATGGTAGGTGGGGGGTTTGAAGTCTGTGGGTAGAGCTGTTTGGGGAAGGATCTCAGTGACATACAGTGGTGACAAGAGGAAGATACTTTGGTGACAGCTTTGTCAATGCCTATGTCGAAGAAGTATCTGTTGAAATGTGTCTTTGTCTGGTGCTGTGTAGGATAGTCGAAACGGATATGTATCGCTTTAAGTACACCATCTAGGACTCCACTTGGAACCACGATCCTTTCCCGACTTGGTTGAAAGGGTTGACTGTCCCTCACAATAAGAAGACCGTCACGAGCTACTGTAAGTTCACGGAGGTAGCGTTTCACGTCAGGAATATCTGTCATCTTCTTTGAAGGGCATGTACCCTGGGTCAAGTGGGAATGAGTACGCCTAGGATCAGGACACTCTTGTTGAGTATCTAGCCAGGCTACTCGACTGGTGAAGGCATTCTGACACCGTTCTCTGTAACATCCTTTATTGACAAGCCTCGGATGACTGAGCTCTCAGTTTGGGAGATAAACTGACAGATCTGGCAGCTTTGGTCTGAGCACTTGTTCGGATGACGACTCGCATAGTCTGAAGGTAAGTTGGCCACGCCAGCTATGTGACGTATATGAACCATTTATCTGCTGATAGTGGCAAGGAATGTTGTAACTCTGGAACTAGCTGAGAACTCACCCCTTCTTAGTTTATCATAGGCTTGTACACACGGGCGACTGTCAGTAAGGACCTGTGCAGTTTGCTTGGACTGAATGACATAAGGGGTAAAATGCTTGACGGCACTGCCAATGCCTAAAGCATCGACTCGGCTCAGTACCTTGTAGGCTCCGATAAAGGAGCGAAGACCTTGTACAGTTTGGGGTGGCTCAATTGATGACAGGGCAGCGATTCGGTGAGGGCTGGCTGTAAGAGTACCCTGTGTCCAAATCCATCCCAGTATTGTAGTAGATTGTGGGCAAATGATAGTTTTCTCTTCAGTGAGTCTCAAATTGTTGTCCTTTAAGGCTTTAAGTACCCGTCACCAATTATGCAAAACTTCCTCAGGAGTGTCACCTCCGCAGAACAGATCATCGGCAAGCTTAGCCACACAGCCTTCTTCTATGAGATCTCCAAGGACTCTGCACATCAGCTCCTCAAGACAGGTCTCGGATCCAGGCATCCCCATGGCACATCTAGTGTACACTCGCACACCTATTTGATAGAAAGCTTTGAGTAAGTCAGACACAATGATGTAATTTCATTTGCCGATATCACGCAAGACGTTGTCGACATTTGTCATTAGTGATGGCTGAGGCTTTCTATAATGGCCAACTTCACCAAAGGAGGTCTCAAGACGGCTTCCTCCTTTAGGCTCGCGGACAAGGAAGGAGAGATTAAGGTATTCAACAGGTACATTCACCTGTTCAGGTTTGGCAAACACACCTGTGGATTCAAGTTCATCGAATTTGTATTGAAGTTCAACAAGCATGTCCCGGTTGTAGTGTGGTAGTCTACCATTTCTCTGAGGTGGAAGTGTGGGACCCATATTCACTATTGCCTTGATGTTACCACTGAAGCCGTTGTACTTGGAAATGGCTGGATTGAAGACATTATCGAACTCCTCGTTGAGATCACGAAACTGGTCTCTGATGGTCTTGGAAAGATGGTTGTCCGGTGACAGAAGGATTATCTAGACATCCCAGTCTGTGTGTGGGGATGGTAATGGATCGAATTTGGCAAAGGTGCTCGTTGCGCTTGATAACAATTGAATCTTCAAGATTGTTGGTGACTCGCAGGTTATGACCAACAGAACTTATTTCCTGAGGGGGAGGCCAGGCCTTCTGCGGTTTGGCAATAGAGTTTGATGGGCAGTCCAGTCTGGGTTCCAGGGCCCACTGGGAGTCAGGTTCACAGTTGCTCGGTGCAGTTAACTCGACATATTCTCCAGGTAGGATCACTGTTTGATGTGAGGGTCCACGGAGTACGTATGCTTGGTTCCTACGTATATAAGCATCTTTGTGTTGGATGTTGCCGTATTGAACTATCTCAGATCCTTTGATTACTATCTGTCTCTTTGCTGGATGGGTTGCGATGTCATTGGCTGAGAGAAATGGGATCGCTGCAATGATATCCACATCAAGATGCTTTACGACTAGGGCATCCAGTTTGAAGCAATGGGACCCCCTTGTCATGTTACAATGTACTTCGCCTGTAACCTCCAAAGGGGTTATACCATCTGCTTGTCGAGCCGATTGCAAAGCAGGTTTGATTGAGAGACCAATGTTTTTGGCGAAGGTTGCTGTAACCATGTTGGTTGTTGCACCAGTGTCGAGGGTGAGTTTAACTGGGTGATGCAAGTAGTAGGCATACAAGACAGGGGACTGAATAACATCCACACGGCAAACAGATGGGGGGTCAATAAGAGCACTGTCATCTGAAGGACTGTCGCAGGGTATGTCTTGATCAGTGTCAATGGTATCGTCCAGGTCGTCACTGACATCATCAATGACCGGGCGAGAGAGACCCAAGCTTCTTCTATCTGATGCAGGTAAGTATCTGCAGTCCACAAGGTTGTGAGATGAGTGGGAAGAGCGGCCTGCGGTCTTGCATAGTATACAAGTTTTGAACTCTCTGCGTCTCGAAGTGTTGCGAGAAGTATTCTGGAATATTTTACTCTGGTTGAAGGTTGAGCTCCTCAGTACTTTGGTGTCTTCAATTGTCCGTAGTTCATCCAATAGAGAAGAAAGGGCTTGCGATATCTCAGGTTTAAGGGAAGCAATAGACCGATTGCGAAGTTCAGAACCATATTTTTGCTTGACAAGCTGAGGCAAACCTGGGTGGATAAGCTGGAGCCAAAGAACAACGATGCTGTTCTCAAGCGTCAGGGTTAAATCCTCATCAGTTTCTATTACAACACCATGGTGAGTGATATTTCCGTCAGCTGATAAGAGATTGTCCTCAAAGAACGCCATAAGTCGCTGGAAAAGGTTCTCTGGTCGTTCTGCTGGTTTAAGATTGATATTGACAAGGTCTAGAAAATGAGCACCGGAAGACTGAAACCCGTAGTGCAGTCTTATCTTCTGCCAGATATAAGGTAGCGAGACTGATCCTTTAATGATATAGTTCCTTGAAATCACTGAGCAATAGTTTGCTTTTTGGCCTAGCATAAGTTCAAGCTGAGCATTTTTCTGGGCGGCTGTTCTACGAAGTACTTGGCGTACTTCCTCACCGTCTGGTTGCAGCCCTCTGTCTGGGTGTGCAGCACTTTTCTTTTGCCAAGTGAATCCGTTAACAAGAAATGGTGCAAAATTATTATCCAAAGCGAGTATATATAAAAGGTTTTGCCTCCAGTTTTCGAAGGAGTTTATTGTCTCATTTGTTGTTAGTTGCCACTGCTTTTGGGCACGTGCTGCAGCCATTTTCGTTAATACTGAATTGCACTGCTCCAATCTATATGCAAGTAATCAACACGAAAAATATATGGTTGATCAGTTAATGAAGGTGAACGGGAAATTCTCTTCTTTATAAAAGTCTCAAAGTGATAGAAGGTATAGATTGTTCACATAATTGAAGTATAACTGATAATGTTTACTTTGGATGGTAGCCGTTTTCATGAATATGTACCTCTACCGAATTGTACAGTGCAGATTTCTAACGCACAAAACTAGGTCACTGAGTCAATATGGATAGTATTCAGTGCAACAAGGTGATTATTCAGTCACACAATTTCTGGAGCGTCACATAAGGATTTACTGAGGTGTCATTGTGCGAATATAGCACTACAGAGTCAATTTTGGTTGATAATAAGCAATGCGGGAATAATCCAACGCACTGTGACGTCATAGACGCTATCCATCCATGTCCATGAATCTTACGGTAAAACGTAATAGACACTCGACCATACTGCTTACCGAAGGTGAAAGGTGCTGAAAGTTACTTTGTTTGTCAAGTTATTGTTTTCCGACGTAGGTAAAACCGCTACCACCACGCCAGTAAACGACAACACCAATGCTTCAGTGCAAACACGGCGAGGCCGGAAGTTTAATAAAACTAGGAATGGGGTTACACTAAAATGGGAACACCAACGAAACGAAACAAATGTAAAGGCGTAGCGTTTTGATAGTCAATTGCAACAGTGTAAGAGATGTTTCCATATGTGTACACGAATAAATTCACCATTGATCATTGATGATTTTTTGTAACGAAGGCCTTCAGTGGTAGAGATAATTTACATATATAATTAAAGAAATTAACCCACTCTCAGGGATGTCATTCATGTTGTTTTACAACACTCGTGCCAGTAAAAGTATATTCCCTTACTTTTCCTCGGAAAAAAAATGTAAAAACATTATGACATCCCCACTTGAATATGAATCTCTATATATTCGATTGTGGAGAACTTGGTTCACCACACCATATAAACAATGTTAAGATAGTTTACAATTACCAAAACTAAAATATCATCAAAACTTGTAAAAAGAAAATGTAGCTGTTTGCTGCCATACTGTCCAAACATACTTGGCTTTTTTTTTTATCACAGATCAGACCTTAAATTAAAAAAATATATGAGGTTGAAAACTTACATTTTCCAAATTTATAACCTATCGCCGGCCATATTTGCCAAGACGACTGTACACTGATTTGGGGGGGGGGGGGGGGGGGGGGGGGGGGGGGGCACACCAAATCTACAACTTATAATCCCCATATGCCAAGCTGTCGACGTGTTTTACCTGTGGTCCTTGCTTGGGGTCACAGAATCATAAAATCTACAATTTATAATTCCAATGGCCAGAGAGTCTAGACACAAGATTTCAGATTTCGAGAGTCAGTATTTCTTAAGAAGTCAAAAAACTTAAAGATAAAAGACGGAAGGATGGACGACCGCCGGAAATCATGCAATGTCACCGGCCTTTCTTTCGACAGCATGCCGTCTTTCTAAGACAAAAGATATTAGACGACATGCCGTCTTTATTAGACAATATATATTAGACGGCATGCCGTCTTTGTAAGACAATATGTTTTAGACGACATGCCGTCTTTATAAGACAATGTGTTTAAGACAGCATGCCATCCTTGAAAGATAATATTTTTCAGACGACATGCCATTTTTATAAGAGAATATTTTTAGATGGAATAACATCTGTTTGTAAAGAGACGGAAAGCCGTCATTTATTCATAAAACTATATTTATCATTTAAATTTCAAATAATGATGTCTCCCTTCTGACAATAAAGACGGCATGCCGTCCAAATTATTTAAAGATGGTATGCCCTCCTAAAGTATGTTTTTATTAGACGGCATGCCAATCATCACAATATATGCCAAAATATCCCCATTTACTAAAAGAAATGTTTCTCTTAATAAAAGAAATGATATACATGTTTTTGCATATCCGTATGTTATACTATGTTATCTTTGAGTATGCACTCTTTGAGGTAAATCCTTGGCACAGATATTGAGATATATCGATCAAATCACCACCACTCCTCACTATGCTTTTCGATGTTTTTCGTCATTTGTCTGGTCTGAAATAGATTAGCTATCTTTTTGTAGTTCAGATCATCAGAGGGAAGGGGGCAATTTATTGTTTCCAAAATATTAAGCTTTGTCTGATCATGTGTTTTCTATATGCTTGAATGAATGGTTAAGCTATTTTATAGTGTTTAAGACTGCATGCCGTCGAAAATCAAGGAAGGAAAGCCGACGCGTCCCTGACTGCTGATTGGCTATTGTCCTATTTTAAACAATTTGTAAATAGAATATCTACATATGTGCTAATTTTCTTAAATCTATGTCAAAAATTAAATTAAGTTGTTGAATCAAAAGTTGTCTCATTGTTTGTTGTTGTGCAGCAATGAAAGACTGACCACTTTACACATCTGCCACATTGTCCTTCACACACAATGTTAATCAAATACTACAATCGGGCCTACATTTTTCTAAATATTTGCCTTTCGTGTGACATTAATTGGTGTCTATTGCCTCTTTCATACATCAGGATTGCCTCGGATGCTGTTACGGGAAATCGGTTTGGAACTAGTTTGGATAAGTTCATTATGTCAGACACCTCCTGAAATTGTTGTGTTTTATTTTAACTGATTATTCTGCTAAATGTGCTTATTTAATTTACTATTTTCTGAAATTGGCCTTTATTTTTTCAAATATAGACACAGATCTCCATAGATGTCTAAAATGTATGTGGAAGGAGATGGGATTTATTCATCTCATTCAAATCGGTAAAAATAGCCTCATTTGCCGATTTTAGTATTATTATAAATGTAAAGTTTTTGGACAAAAAAATCCATTATAAAACTTGTTATATTGAAAAATGAAAATGTGTTTTCTTCGTCCCATGTGGGCCATCTCCCCCCTTTTTAGTTATCTTCAAACATATACAAAGCTTTGAATTAAAATTCAGATATGAAGAAATTTATTTTATTGAAATTATTGATATTAGATTTACACAAATCTATCTTTAGTTAACATTTGTATAAAATAAGTTTTATTAAACATTTATTGAAGGAATGTTTTACATGTTTATTTTCTACATGTTAATCAAGAAGAGAACCGCCGTTTTTGCTGTTATACCTAGATAGAGACACAAACTGTAACCCAATCCTCATAATTCCAAAAGCAACTGTTTTTCAAAGTATTTCTTTCGTATTTACACAAATGTTATATAATTATCGTTTAATACGGCAGGCGTCAGCTTGTTACACAATTTGTATTCATTGTAGTTAACGACGTAGTTTTGAACATGATATGCCATTTCTAATTCTTAAATTTGGTCAAAAGGCTCAGTTGTCCAAACTTACTGACCATTGTGTTTGTTTGCACTCACATACTCAACGTTGCATGAAATGTCGTTATTGTCTATTGTCTTTCGTGAATATGATAGATCTCAATACTGACTAAGCTTATCTTGCTGATCTATCATTTTATGTAGTTTCTCAAAATCCTTCATGCAGCATTCATTTGATTGAGTATCAGTTATTCTGATTTCTAAATCAAAGTGAACAGTATCACAATCTTTAGGATCGGCAGTTTGATAGGATCACAGGGGCTTATGTTGATGATAAAAACTGTCCATATGCTTCAATACGATACACCCAAAAGATAACTATAGGGTGTAACGTAACGAAGAATCTGGACCTAGCAGAAATGACCAGAAATGCAAGCCCCTGTGGTTCAGATCGATAGTGATGTCACGAGAATACACAGGTATGAAAATGCATATTTTATCAGCGTTCATCAAGAAATAAGTGAGAACTCTAAACCAACAAGAATTGAAAAAATAAGTGTAAGAAAATCATTTTGTGATTATATAGATGGATATATACCCGATACCCGATCCTCTTCTTCGCACATTACAAAGTGCGTAGTGACTTTTAAGTCTAGTTGACTCAATGGACTGCCAGAATGATCCAAACATGGTCTATAAGAGACAAGCTTACACACCAGCTGTACCCCGTCAAACATACAAGCTATGTAGTTATTTTCTTTCTGATGTAATTCCTCACACATTTTTGGACCATAAGGCTGAATTGTCTTTTGGCCAAAGGTCTGATAGATTATTAGAACTACAAAGTTGATGAATAGGATCGAACTCATTTTGTTTGGAGTACCTACACCAGTTTTGCCACTCACCGAGATCATATGGGTCCGAACTTTTCCTGTGTTCAGGTCCCTATTTAAACAGCTGGGTGAACTGAGTGCAATGCGGATGAGGTGCCTTGCCTTGGGTCACAACACAATATGGGGCCTAGGTCACAAATTATTGTTGTCTCCACCAAGATTTTAACCCGGGTTTGGTATGATTGGTCAGTACGCTAACCAAACCACCACTACACTCATCAATATTTGGAACACCAGTCAACCAATCCTTAGTTACAACTGCAAAAGTCCTCAGTTAAACTCTGATAGATTGTATTTTGTACTACACCAGTCGTTATTTAGAAATACACCAATCCTCCAACAGTATGTTTAAACTACACCAGTTATTATTTTGAACTACACCAATCCACAAATCTCTAGTGGGAACTACACCGGACCTTAGTTTAAACTACACTGATGAACAAACGAGTCCAGCATAAGTTAAATTCTCTCTCTAACATCATTTCTAGACAACTTCGCGAGTATATGATATATCATATACCAATATTATATAAGAAGCACAAATGAATGTATAAATATATAATGGATAATTGCATTGAAATATCCTGTTACATATTGACGAATGTTTCAGGAAATCCTTTACTTTACCACTTTGTTACATTCATGATGTGTCTCTATTTCAAGGGAACACTGATGAAAGTAATCATGAGCAACTGGAGTAACTTCACCAAGTTGAAGTTATGTTCGTATACATGAATAAAGTATGAACTCTTCCTAGTATCTAAAACTTTAGTATATACAGCATCTTCGTATATTTGAAAAGTAAGAACTTGGTTTAAGGATTCGTTATAAAAGACAGTCACTTTTAGGTATATTTTAAAATTCTGCATGTTGATTATCTTAACATTCAGACACACAGACAGACAATTAATTATTCAGTAACATACCTCCGATTAAACATAAAGGTACATAATTCTTGTATAATAATAAAACTACATTACAATACATTTTAATTTAGATTTGTGTTTCAATAGAGAACCAAAAATATACATCCTTTATTAATGAGGTCATCAGCAAATAAAAACAAACATGCCGTATATTATTCAAATTCCAATGAATAAAACAAACAATTAATCAGATTAACATATGTTCAAGTAAACTATAATACAATGGTGTCATCAATATATTCTAAAAGCTTCAAGTGTCGAATTATATTATGGATGTTTTTTTATATTATTATTGAGTACATGAACTTGTTGACAGTTGATTTGGCACAAAGTAGATATAGTGTCACAAGTCTTGACTTCAAAGTACAGAATGAAAATCAGTTCCATCTACCGCAATATTTATACTCAAACTGCCTGTAGAAAGACATAGACAAAATCGCAGTTTCATTTCAACTTAAAGGTATCCATCCACATGAACACAACATATCTCTCAGTGGCGGATCAAGAAGAGGGTTTCAAACTTTGTGCATGTACATTATTTTAGTGAACCCCACCCCCTTTCCTCAATGGATGAACAAACCCTCTCCCTCCTGAAAAGTTTTCATTCACCACAGTTATTACTTACAGCTTGTAACGAAAATTAATGTATAACTGTTTGGTGCTAAGTGCAATTGTGAACTACCAACTATACACAAGAAAGTAAAAACTTAACACTAACCGTTTACAAATAAATGTAGCCGCAAGTGCTGGCAACAAAAGTAAACTACCAACATATACACATGAAAGTAAAACATCACACTTACTGCTTTGATGCCTATTTGAAATCCGGCTGAGACGAATCTGAAATATAAAATAAAGCACAAGGTCACAAAATCTATAATGCATTAGGGCATCTGAAAACATTTCCGAATTCACGAGCCATGATGCATCGTTGTCTTTACGAGTGTCACGTCCATGGTTACATCAGTTACATTACATTATCGATATTGTTCACCCTTGCTCTGCCTCGAGCAGGCAGGAAATCTTTATTTAGTCATAAGCATTCAACTTAAGTCATTTCAACTAAAAGTGCGATATTAACTGGGTGAATCTTCCTTTCAAACTCCTTCACAAGTCGATATATGAGAATATTTTGATATCTTAAAATAATTCATCGGTTTTTTGTCCCAGGCGGATTCGCACCTCGGACCTATTGATCCGATGCCGAACGCGCTAACCACTGCGCTATCCAGCCCCCTTTTCTCAAGGAAACAACTAAGTTGAATTTATAAGTTTGTAACATTTACTGTTTTTTTTAATTGTTTTTTTAAACTCCTTCACTAGACGAAATAAGGGAATAATTTGGTTATTTTAAAATGAATTATATATATTATATCAATTTAAACGACGTGCAGCAATAAAGTTACATTATGTCAAATACGTTTTGTGAAAGCTTTTTAATATTTCATAAATTTAAAGGTTAAATGACAAAAAACATTCTGAACAAACACAGTGTTTTAAGAAGTGAGTTCAACACTTATGATTTGTTGATTGCACATAAAATAAAAGTTACCGTCCCCTGATGAATACAATGTTGTGTATTTACAAGACAATTGCTAACTACATACACTCAAAATTGAATTTATCCGCCAACAGTAGTTTGAGGTATACCTACAGTTATGCAAGAAACAAAGTACCCCCTTTCTAGAAATTTCTAGAAAGGTTCTAGTGCGTATCTAGAAAGTTTCTAGTGAGTATCTAGAAAGTTTCTAGAAAGTTTCTAGAAAGTTTCTAGAAATTTCTAGAAATTTCTAGAAATTTCGAGTTTTTATTTTTTACGAGATATCTAAACTATTTTGGTATATTCTGAAACTGCTTATTGACTTTAACACACATTTTTAAAATCAACTTTATAACTTAATTAGAAAAGCGGATATTTGATGTTGAAGTTTTCCTACTCTACCATGCTTCCTCATTATAACGCCCCTTGTGTGCCTTCAGTTATGCATGGCTGACGCTCTAATTAACGAATGAGTAATGAAGGAATAAGCTGATTAGGAACTATGCATTAACTTATACATGTACATGTATGTCGTTATTTCATTTACGCCTTTGTGCATTTATCATACTTTCTTTTCCCCTGGTATATGCTCTATTAAAATGTTTACCTGACATATTGTTTCCTCGATGTGAACATCCATTCATTTGTTCAACAATAATGCCCGATAAATTACAAGGGCATTCAACTGCGTATAGAAAATATGATTTAAACTTCCATTACATTAGAATTCAATTATTTTGCCGATCTGTTGTACATTTAAGTGAATTCAATATTTGGGATAAAGACAAATATGTAAGTGATTACATAATAGTGTGTCCGTGAATAGAATAATTGATTAGCTTGGTATAAAGAATATATTACCTTTTTGGTCATATGATAATAATATCGAATACAGACTTTGTTATTTTGCTGTTAAGACATATACTATTCCAATATTAACTCAAATACTTAATTGTTTCTATTGTATTCTCTTCAATTGCTTGATATAAGATGTATGTCAAAATTGCAGTACGCCAGACAGATGTCTTCGCAAAAAAATATATTTTATATCGATAAAGTTGTCTTTTATTACATGTAATAATATACAGGACTTACATTTTCCAAAAGGTTGTATATGAATGTATAATGAATTCCTTTATTGAAGTGTCCTGTCAATAACGTATATCTAGTTAAACATCGGTTTAATCCTAACATTTGTCCCAACGTATAAGTTCATAATAATCTGTGTCTTCTGCAACATGCTTATATTGCAATGTCCTTTTTTGATAATTTGATAGTGAAATAAAGAGAAACAATTAAAGTTGTCTTTATTTTTTAATATCCTATCAATTTGTATATTGTTATTGAGTATATATTAGCAATTGGTTATACTGGATAAGGGAGAAAAGCTGTGTGCGCAAGTAAGAAACTATTACTATTACAGAAGTTATTTCCGCCCCGTGGATAACATCTTTATGATGGTTTTGTAAGATAAAATCAATGTCTGGTGGCTAATTCATTATATTTGTAAAATGTCAAACGTAACACAAAATGTAATAAAACATCGACTGTATCCTCAACTTAATCCGTGCATTTTAAAACAACGTTCAAGTGGAATACATTAGATAAACAAAAATCGTATGTTAAGATGCTGTCATCAAAACATATTGTTTTCTTAATTTAAAAAAAAATTAAAATCAATTACAATATATAAATGAAGGAGAACGAGTTCTATGGATATACAACTTCTTTATTGCAGAAGTTTCGATGTATAGATTCTAACACCGTTTTCAAGCTACATCGAAACGTCGCACTCCTGCAATAAAGAAGTTGAATATCCATAGAACTCGTTCTCCTTCATCTAACCAACTTCTAAATGCCATTGAGAGAAGTTCAATATATATGTTCAAGAACCACTGGATAGATAATGAGAAGCGTTACGTTTAAGCGACTGTTATAACAATTCCTCTGTAACAATAACTACTAAAAACTACTGTCGGGGATGCAAGTAAAAATATAAAATACATTTTCGATAATTTATATATTAAAGATAACATTAAATCTTGTATTTTAACATCGAGTCACCAATTTTGCATTATCCGAAAACTATTTATTTAATCAATTCGAACTCTTGATATTAGCCAATTTAGATCTTGAGATGACCCACTCACTGTTATATTGTTTACAGCAGTGAAGAGGCGCATGCAACATCTACATTAAACATGTTCTTAATGATTTTATTTGTTTACAATTTCGGCTGCTCTCTCAAGACAATACACTGTTTTATACAAGACGTCTTACGATTTTGGTGGATAATATTAACGAATAGCCTTTTGTCACACAATAGTCCGTCCCTAAGAAATATCCCGAGTTGAGTCAATTTTGAATGTGCGTTTTCACAATATACTCTCCGGTTTGCATTCAAATGAAATCAAAAATAAATGTATACCACTTTTTCAAAATCTCGGATTCTTTTGGGTTCATCCATGAAGTCAGTGAAGCGTATATCCTGAACATTCCAGTGGCCACTTGAATATATCTCTGAGTCAACTACACATGTGTACATTTATTCAGTTTGAATTAACAGTATTGGCGACAATACACATCCGAACGTATTTTTAAATTGGTTTATGGTAATAGCCGCACAAATCGCCCCCTTGCAATACACACATATCCTAGTATATCCAGGCTTGCATATTCTATTTAACTCGTTAATAGCACGACTTGGCTCCTCACAGGATGAGTGATGGCAATTAGATGCTACAATACTGTACTGTATACACTGATACAACTTATAAATAATAAAGAATTGAATTGATTTGATTCATTTCAAATATCCCATCACAAATTACATTTATTATACCATACTTAGAAATCAAAATCCATGTCCAGTAACTCTTCATGTTTTTAGAATATGATAATTAAATATCCCGTCGATTCTTAAATTTTACAATACATGTACATTGTTTTGAATAGTCATATAATTGTCACATACATCGCGGATTATGATTATTAATGATTAATAATAAATCTGTATACAAACTAAAATGGCTTTTGTTGGATGTGTGAAGGCAATATATATGTTATGATAAATGCGACGTTTAATCAATGTTTTTACGGTTAAATACTTATTGTTTTACATTACATACAGAGAGAGAGAGAGAGAGAGAGAGAGAGAGAGAGAGAGAGAGAGAGAGAGAGAGAGAGAGAGGGGAGAGAGAGTGAGAGAGAGAGAGAGATAGAGAGCGAGATAGAGAGAGAGAGAGAGAGAGATAGAGAGAGAGAGAGAGAGAGAGATTATGATTATTAATGATTAATAATAAATCTGTATACAAACTAAAATGGCTTTTGTTGGATGTGTGAAGGCAATATATATGTTATGATAAATGCGACGTTTAATCAATGTTTTTACGGTTAAATACTTATTGTTTTACATTACATACAGAGAGAGAGAGAGAGAGAGAGAGAGAGAGAGAGAGAGAGAGAGAGAGAGAGAGAGAGAGAGAAAGAGAGAGAGAGAGAGAGAGAGAGAGAGAGAGAGAGAGAGAGAGAGAGAGAGAGAGAGAGAGAGAGAGAGAGAGAGAGAGAGAGAGAGAGAGACGGCGCAAATGAGAATATACCTCACGTGATGAGATAAACATGATATTTGACAGAATTGAATTTGAGAATTGACAGATATTCTATTCATTATATCAATATGTATGTGTTTCATGTTGAAGTTGACGGATTTCAACGGCAACAGTTTTAAATGATATTATACATTACAACTTAAATGTAGAGCTAATACATACGTTTTTCGGACAGCGAATGTATGTGTTTTCTGTGTTGATTCATTCAGAAACAAAATAATATTATTAGTTTATGATTGCGTTTAAACATCGATACGATTATCAACTGAGTGTTTACAATTCACAATCTGTTACTGCACATGGAGTTTCATTACTGCCTTCCTAATGTCACATGCTTTATAATAATTGTGCGTTAGATCTATAAGAACATTTGAAGGTGTCAAAGTATTTACCCATCCCCAATAGTCTTGTAGAAGTGGTCTGTTGAAATACACAAACAATTAAGTGAGGGTCAGTTAATTAGTTTATGGTTATCCCCGTCCTCTGTATAAATACGCGAATTCCCATGGCCACTGAAGGGTGACGCAATTTGCTCCAAGCACGTTATGTAAGACACATCACATATCATCGAAGACCGTTATAAATCAGTGTATTGTCGCAATACATTAATTTTGTGACTTCATTTGTCACAATCAATGCATGCTTTTTCTTGGAATATGTTTATATCGAATGAAAAGTGGCGTTTGTTCAATATTTCAGTATGCATATGATGAACATGAGAAGTCTATCACTAGTTAATAACTGTAAAGGCTATAGAAAACATTTTGTTACATGTTCGGTCTCACATGGAATGCATCACCATCAACCTAATTATTTCCATGAGTTTGGAAATATTTGAAACAATAACACTTTGATGTCAAATTGAAAGTTTTCAACCTTTTAGAAAAGCAAAGAGGTTACGCATAGGGATTTAGAAACATTTACCTTCATTCTATAAGGCTATATTCTATACTGTCCAATAAACCACCATACAGAATCCGTAGCCACAACGGTTCATAATATGTTATGTTATTAGTAATCACTCCAGTAATGTTACATGAATGAGTCTATAGGTGTACTTGTATATTTCACACTGTCTCACTTGGTTATTGACATTATCCGATGGTATTTCTTTTGAATTGTGTGTTTATATTTATGTATGCTATGTTTTATAGTGCCCCATAAGTCAGTTTGTGTGTGACAGTTAAATACAATAATCTTCAACTGTGTGGAAAGGTTTTTTTAATGGCATTGTCACAGACGTATTTACACTCACGTATAAGTGTGGATACTTATCAATACGAAACATATGTAATGAAATAAATACTATTCATAACGTTTTCAAATGTGCTTACATTTCATATATGCGCTCACAATTGTTCAAAAGTGTTATCTATTTACACACTGATTTTCATACTATACCGCACTGAATACGAAACTTTTGATTTTTCATGTTTGTAACAATTAAAGAACTATAAGATTAGATTGACGATATCAAAACCAGTGTTTAATTACGCAGTATCATGAAGTTAGAGACGCTCCACGACAGTGCTTTGAATACCCTGCTAATCACGCATGTACAGGTATCGTTAATACCCGAGTATAACAAGTGGTTCCCAATGACCGGAAACTGTCTAGTCATGTACAACAGCCCCGGTGATTTAAGTTGTTGTATATACGTCTACGTATATATATACAATATATTGCGACACTGATGTACACACGCCTGTCTCTTATGTAGCTCCTGTGCGGCCTCTGTGATTGTGTTTTATCAGTTCATGCAAAAGACCATCAACAACCAGTTCATATACTTTAGAATAATTGACAACAATGTGAACGAACGTGCGTTACTCAAGCTTATTGTTCCGCGCTACTGATCTAGTGGTTTCAGGAAAAAAATTCCGATGGCGTCACCAAACTGAATTGAAAACAGTTTAAAGGGATAATAATTGAGTATGGAAATGTATTTCAAAATGTTTATTTATACTTTGGTATTTTAGGGGTTTTTTTTAATACCCCTCCAAACATGTTACGGTATAGTACTAAATGTACATGTCTTACGTTTTATTTGTCGAATGATTCTTGAGAACCGCCACAAATACAATATTACTGCCTTGGTTAAGTGTATAGGTTCATGATTGGATATTTTTTATCAAACTACTTTCTTAAATACCCATGAACAACTGAATTCTACTCATTAAACGGATCCAATACTTACTTACTTATCATAAAAGAACAATTTAATATGAGCAAACGAATCCAAATGACCAAAGATCTACTCATTCAAATAACTTTAATCAAATATACAATTTGTGGATGTATTGTTTTGTGGGGAATTTACGTCCGTTCATTGATAGTTAGTTGTGGTTGATAAAGAGAGATGCCAAATACTTATAACGTGTGATATACTACATCAATGTAATGTATTTTAGTCGAACAGACGAATTCCTACTCAGTGATAAGAAGTTTTACTTTTCTAACCTGACAGGATTAATAACTTTGGTTCAACGACTACAACTTATGTAGGCTCATTACTTGTATCAACATTGTCACGCTAGGGTAAATTGATATATAAATTACAGTAACAGATAACTCATTATTAACCAAATAAACAATGTTTTAATGTGCCATAAGAAAGCTTTCAACATTAGCGCCGATGTATAACTTCACTTATCATTGTTTTTGTTTTTTAATCATGCGTACTTGTCTTTTTCCAGTTCTCAAATATAGGTCATACAGATATTACCCTCAGTAATATTTTTCATCTTTCAATAAGCACATGCAGTATTAATAAGACATAAGTGTAAACAGGAATGGTAGATGATTGATGGACATTTAGAATATGTGATTTTCAGTTCAAATTCATATGTTAATTCTCTCCATCGGCGTTACATGAAATAATCAAGATATCAGCTTATTGAAGACATAAAACTTCTTTCCTAAATACATAAATAAATGGCTGACAGAACACCCTCTTTCAAATATACACCATTTCCTTCTTTCAATCGTCTTGTATACTCCATGATGTAATCGTGCCATTGAATGAATGACACAACGGCGGGTCCACAGCTAACCACGTTTGAGTTGCTGAACAGGTGTCCTCAAAACCTGAGATGACAGGAAACTGTCTTGTCATATACACCAGCCATGACTGTTTAATTAGAGATATACACCTATACATGAAATACATTGCAACATTGCTGTTCATGCGCATGTCTCGTAAAACTCTTTGGCGGCCTCTGTGTTTTATAACTTTTAACGAGCTGACCGTCGACAACCAGTTCATTAGTAACTGTCGGTTACGCAAGGTTAATTTTACGCTCTAATAATCTCTGGTTTACAGGACACAAATCAAAATGGTACCATCAAAATGTTGAACACAACTTTAAAGATGATGAAATAATTAAGTATGAAAATGTATGTGTGACTCAGTGTAATTATCAGAACTTATATTTAATAACCTGAAATGGCAATTAACCTTTGATCTAAATACACACCTTATGTAGGCTCATTACTTGTATTAATAGTGTTAGGCTAGGAAAAACGGGGAAACGGGTAATGGTAAAATGGTTCTTATTAAATGAGTGAAGGGCATTTAGAATTCGGTAGGTTATACAACGTGTGATATGGATTATAGTTTCTTCATCACTTACAATACGAGGTTTCGTAGCTCATTCTTGCCCCTTTGTCTTGACATGCATTACTCAACTCCTTCATTACTTAATCTCTAGAAATAAACACATACACATTTTAACTAATATGCACGATGCCATCTTACTGAAAATGTAGTACTTTATTTTCAAAATACATTAAGTTATGGTCTTATAAATCGTCTTGCATTACACTTACTTGCAAAAGAAAGTATAGCACTCACTTGTTTTCGATTAGTTCAATACTGTAAAGAAATGAGATGCATTTGATTACGGCACGATACAATAACACCTCTCGGCAATGGTTTGAATCACTTAATTGGAGACTATTTTATTTTGTAACTAAAATATCATTATTTAAAGTAGACAGCGGTAAGAAATTAAATTTACACCAACATAACCCCTACCATGTTCAAAATGTTGTTAATGTGTGCAGGACGAAGCACATTTATTGATTTTCACACAGAGTATCAGTTATGTGTCGATAAACAGTTGTGTTTTATCAAAATTAATTTGGGGGGATTTCAAAATTTTAATTTTTAATTTTAATTTTAAAATGTTTTAACCGCGTAGAGGTATTCTTTGACTGTTTTAATGTTTTTGACTAATTTCCCAAACAAGCCCGTTTTTTAATACGACGTCGAAAACTCGAGATATTTGACTTTGAAAATTATACAAATGATAAATATAACTGAGCCATATACTTTCTTTTGCAAGTAGGTGTAGTGAGTCTCTCCGGATTTATTAATATTGTGTCTGTCCATATGTAGTAAGTAACAACAATTGAATTAAAACCAGTCACTTGATTTGGTATTCCAACCAGTTTAGGAACAATTACATTCATATTCGTTGCGACGCCTTACTATAAATACTCTGCTACCTATACTTACATGTATACTGTTATCATCATTCAAATGACACATTTATTGTTCATTTGAAAAATATACTTACACATAAGGATTCAAAATATGGCAAAGTTCATATATTTCTCGAATTCAGCTAAGCAGATAACCTTAATCCCAGAGACAATTCTTTAGTTCAATACGAATTATTAGGATAGCATAACCACAAACAACGCAGTGAATCAGTGTTTTACATTGTATGCAGGATTTAGTACTTACGCCCTTTTTATACCTGATATTGATGTAATATATCATGTTTATATAGTGACGTGTTGTGCATGAATATAAACAAACACAGCCTATTATAATGTTTTTGTTATCAATAATGATTGTATTTCACGTTTTGGTGACGAACTTTCCGAAGTTATAAATGACACATTGTTTTATTTCATTCAGGTGACACCATGATTTTACGGATAATTAAATGTAGTAAAACAGTTGATGCAACACCGGGGTCTTACTGTTGTCCCTGGGGATGATGAACAAATATTTGTGTCATGTTTCCAAGGATGAAGTGTGATTAGTGATTTGAAAAATTATGTCGAGATGGTACATGGAAAGTGATTGATAAACATTGCTATTTCCCTATATAAATGGTCATATACATATCGCGTGACGTGGACCGTATTTATACATTATTACACATAACATACATTATAACGAAAAACAAATTCACATAACAGTTACAGAGTATGTTCAGTGAATGTGTTTTCTGAAGTATATTGGGATCGTTTGCTTTAGTCAATTGGAAACTAAATCAACAATGTGTAAGTTAGTATCATGAAATAATTCCAGTCTGATTAAAACCGACGGTATTCCGCGGAAAAAATGTGCAAAATAGTGCATCTACCGGGATACGAACTCATATCGTTCGGGGATTTCCACGCCAAACCGTCTGGAAACAGTCCGTAGACTAGCGTGTTCGAGCGCAATTCAGGTAGCCAATCAAAAGATGCCCAACAAATGCTTTCGATGCGAGAAGTTAGGGGCAGATAACTCCAAACAGCTATCCTTTTGTCTGTTCCAAATGCTTTCAAAACAGCGACCGTTTAAAAACTATGATGTGATTGGTCAGCTATTTGACTGGGCTCTGGCTGCGCTAAACTGGTTCTGAACACACGCCTGTACGGGATGTACTCAGACCTTGTGGCGAGGAATCTACAGAACCTGTTCGTATCCCGGTAGATATATTATTTTGCAAATTTTATTCCTCGGAACAAGGTCGATTTTAATCAGACTGGAAATAATTCACTGTTGCTATAAAGAATAGTTTTGAAATTGGTTTAAACATATTTTATTCATTAAAATGGATTGGCAAGCAAGCTGAGAGCTCATGTCAACGCTTCAATAACAGTTACAAATGTGACTTAAAAGAAGCAATTATTATATATGAGAAGGTATGTAATATGACGTTTTAATCCTTTTCTAATTGCCTAATAATTGCTGCTTCGAGGCATGGTATTTTAGAATATAGTGATGGCCGTTTTATCAACGAACATGTACTTTGATTTTCGTTTTATTAAGATATCAAAAGCAGACATGAGCTATGGTATTACATATTCTAAAATATTCTATAATAGATTGTTTGTTGACTTTCATGTTTGGACTATGATATAGCAATGAAACTAGTAAATGTTTTGTAAAATGGCTCATGATATAGAATGTAGAATGATTGTAAAGTTGTCACAATTTATTCACTGAAAGTTGTGCAGGATCAGTTTGAGTCGCAAGTCGATATCACAGAGTTCTCACTTAAACCCACTTACATTGTCTACAATTATAATTTTTCTAAACAATCACATACTTCCTTTTATCGTCGCTTAATATCCTTCATTGATTAACTCGCCAGCTACAAAACATCACTGCACGGGCAGTACAGTTTGAAGCTTAACAGCGACTGTTGTCAAGTAATTAGACTGCCCCTGAGCAGTTCAGCGGGGCGCGTTATAACGAGGATACCACGAAACTAAACATCAATTTCCTGCTATTCTAGTTGAGTGACATTGTTGAAACTTACAAATCATGGCAAAGTCAACATGTAGTTTCAGAATATAAAAGAACTATTTGAATATCTCGTAAAAAATAAAAACTCGAAATTTCTAGAAATTTCTAGAAATTTCTAGATACGCACTAGAAAGTTTCTAGAAACGTTCTAGAAAGTTTCTAGATACGCACTAGAAAGTTTCTAGATACGCACTAGAAAGTTTCTAGATACGGGGTATGTTTATTTATTGGACACCTGTATGTTCAAACCGAGTATATGTTTATTTTGCCCGGTAGTGTATATATTCTTATTTGAATTGCTACATATATTAGTAGCTTGTATGTTGTCCTTACCTCTGTCTTCTGATCACAGTTTTCTCTTGCTTTAAGATATAATTTTTCTGTTGTGTCTACTGTCCTTAGCTGTAACTTGTGGTCAATGTAATGAGCATTGTACTGCAGAATCCTGTGCCTGTGGTCCTGAAACTTGTAAAATAACATAGAACGATAGTGCCCTATGGCTGTAGGCAAAATGTTTATGGTAACATATACTACTGACACGGTCTGAAGCTTACGATCACAGGAAAGACAGTATGTATTGATTTTCTTTATGCAAATAACAGAATAAGGATAAGCATACTGAATACTTATCATACTGAACATTCTGCCCAACTCTTATTGGGTTTACATTTATTTCTGAAATCTTTATGAATGCAATAATCGTGGGCTGTAATTACTTTTTGAATGTACTGCTGCATCACAATATGTGAAAACTGAACCACCTTATGTAAGCACTAAGTTAGATGAAACATTTCAAGTAGATAATCATAGATTTTCTTTGAAAACTCGATCTAAAAATTTTCGATTTATAAAACACCAAGTGTTGTATTACGAAACTAGTAAGATTAATGTATTTCACGTCAGCATAATAATGAGCATGAAAAACAGAAATTCAGAATCGGACTAAAGAGGTAATTATTGATTTAAGTTTGAAATACTGGCTTTGCATTTGATCGTGGTATGAATTTTAAAATTGATAAAGCATATGTAAAGCAAAGAACCTGTTCCACAGAGAAGTTCTTGAATTCTGTTGATAGAGGCGGATCAAGCACATCACCCTGCAGAAGACATGTCCCATAGACCGTACTGTATCTGAATATGATACAGGACGGAGAGAAAACACACTGAATGCAACATGCAATTAAGTCTCTGTGTACATCATATCTGCCTTTTACAAGGAAGAGAGACATAAAACAGATTTGTAACAATGGCAAGCGCTTGCAACTTATCATCTTCTGTGATGAAGAAAAGCTTTCCCAATAACTCAAATATCATTTCCTCAATAAAAACGTAAATGTTATATTGATTGTATTCGTTAAGTCATATTACATAACGTTATCTCATAGCAACACGGTGTACACGAGTAAAGGGAAAAAACGAATTCAAAATATATACCTTCCTATATATACTGAAACGTTTTGATATACTTGATAGGTGTTATTATTATTATTCGTGTTCATTGTACAGTTATGTTTTACTTGGTAATGATATTGAATGGGTAAAAAATGGTATTTTAAGGTAAATATATCATATTTAACATGACATGTAACATCCAAACACACCAACGAGACGTGTTTCTCATTATGTCAATAAGTAGCAGAGTGTATTTATTGAATGAAATTAAGACAACACTAATAGCACTGGTTTTTAAACATTGTAAACAAATAACATCATAACATAACTCGTGTTACACTATACAGTTTAATCATAAATAAATTCAGACTTTGCAATTTAAGCGGAATGCTGCCTTTTGATTGGACTAAACAAGGTCACATGACCGGTATAAACCTCGGTAAACAAAGGACGGACGTTTACATAAAATAAATTACAGCAAATGAAGGATACACGAAATCATGTCGGAACTATTTTCCCAGGGATTTCCCAGTCTCGCAAGTCTGGTCCTATCACATCCTTGAGAGTTGTCACTTCACCCTAGATTCTTCTGATAATAAATAACCTCACTCCTACGAATATAATACATTTTAAACGTATTTCTTTTTGTAGCATTGCTATGCAGCTGTTATCGATCCTGTTTGGTATTCCACCAAACTTCTGCCATAAGGCTATAACGCCAGTTTCAATTACCCAAAGCTAATGTCAAAAGCTGCACTCACCCAGGCTTTAAATGTTGGCATACACATGTATAACTACGAAATATAATTTTCATGACAAGTCATAAGAAGGTCAATGTGTGAGCTCCATGTTCAATGACCTGACTACATATAGGCTAAATATAATTGTTTCAGGTTCCCAATTTCATAATTTTGTCTTTTATCCCTTGTTTTATTTGAGACTATTTTATGCATGCGCTTGTATCCGGAAGAGATCAGCCAGTATATGATCGGTATCTAGGTCAGTGCCACAAGTAAGTTATCTTTGCAGTGAGTTTTGAATGTAAAATATTTATTTCCTAAATTTAAACATTCTGAATTTATAAGAAATGAATGTCACAATGTGTTTGTCCATGCGATTATAACCTGTTTGAAACGTGAAATTTAAACTTCTGAATAACCGGCTGCGCAGGCGACACCGGTTATTCAAATTTAAATTTCACGTTTCAAAGAGGTTATAATCGCGTGGACAAACACATTGTGACATTCATTTCTCAATTATGCTTTGTATGACAGGGGAAACCATAAATGACTCATTACAAAAGATATGCCTGGAAAATTGAAAAGTTGAATTTATCTATAATAGACTAAATGATTCAAACTAATCCAAATAATTGTGGATTCATTTTCATATATTATTTTATAGTTTTTGCAATGACTAAATGAATAAATTATTAAGATCATACACACAACTCACATTCTTGTAAGGTTCGGTTACAGAAGAATCAATAAAGACTGAAACAGATAGTTAAAAATCCATATTGGTTGGTGTGATGGGTTAAATAAATGTCTGAATGCCATGTAATAAGTTCAATACTATATTCGACATATTTTTATCATCCAAAAACTGTGTTCCATAGGAGATCGTTTTGGCAGTAGATTTTGCACAACGCCCTGTCACCGTCAACTTCATGACATAATCTCATGGTGCACTGACATCAAACTGCTATGACGTCATAAACATGATGACTTCACACTGCATTGACATCATCTCATTGGATGTACAGTTTTTCATTTAAACGTAATGAAGAAGAATTTTGGATGATAAATATAATCTCATCTTCGTGTGTTCTGATATCAAATAATTATATCATCACTCGTTGATGAATGTAAAAATATCCTCGGCAAAGCTCGGATATTTTTGTTACATTTATTAATTATATATTATACTGGTATATTTGATATCAGCAGACATTTGGGTGAGATTTCTATCTATTAAATTCCCTTTTTAATTTGAAAACATCACAAGCAAGCATTGGATTTTGAAGCTGTTATGTTTGACAACTTTAGAACAATGGATCCCAAGATCCTATTGATTCAGATTGTTCGTGGATTCTCTCTAATATATCATATTAGAAAGGATGTTCTGCATGTGATTCACATTCAAAGTAATACCATATGCATTATCGGTGAAATAAACTCTCTATGATACAACTGTAAACAATATTAAAACAAAATAATAAACAAAACAAAATGTTTAGTGATGAATGAAGATGGGTTGTGGATAGTTTAACGTATGGACTTTAGAGAAGAAAAAATGGTTTGGAAAATTTGGAAAATCGTTGTGACCTTAGAAAATAGTTTAAGAACCAAATGCTATCAGTATTCACCCGATACATATGCTATCACGTCAATATAACAAGGGGTTCCAGTGCAGCAGATACACTGATAATGCTGAACCCCGAATACAGGTTACCGCTATTACTGCATTCAAGCAATGACATCGGACCTAAGCTTGGGTTCTCTGATGTCACAGTAACGTCCATCACGGATCTCCAAGAGCTTAATGTTCTGATACTGTACTTTTATTAAACATCACCCTGTGATATTGATACGAATGTGAACTCCATCATGGGTCACCAAGAGCTTAATGTTCTGATACTGTACTTATATTAAACATCACCCTGTGATATTGATAGGAATGTGAACGCCATCGCGGGTCACCAAAAGCTTAATGTTTTGATACTGTACTTATATTAAACATCACCCTGTGATATTGATACGAATGTGAACTCCATCATGGGACACCAAAAGCTTAATGTTTTGATACTGTACTTCTATTAACCATCACACTGTGATATTGATACGAATGTGAACTCGACTAAAAGCTTTCTTGAGTCGAGTGACTTCAAACGATTGTTGCATTACGTCAAAAGATTGTTGCATGACGTCGTGCTATTGTTATCATGACATCATTTGGCCGTCGTACCAGTTGAAGCCAAATTACATTTTGACTGTATTTAATTTGTTTCCTTTCGTTTCTGTATTAAATATTTAATTTACATAATATGGACTGGTTACTTCGGTCAAAAGTTCATCCTTAAACTCCTCACCTCTTCTGAAGTCCTAAATTCAAATAAGCGTTTAAAATGTGATAAACGATACTCTGTTTTGATAACATAATTGCGGTTTTTTTTCATTTAGGAATAAACAAACTTAAAAATGAATCTTAGAGTCAATGATAAACCCTCATTAAAAAGTAAAGAGAAGTTAGTTGATTTGAAGCGAATGTAATGTGGGTATGAATTGAACAGTAATATGCACTGCGCTACTGTGCAAAATTAAGTATGCCGTGTTCAGGAAACATTCATGAGATGATCGCGAATACGATGTACTTACTTTTGCACATCATTGTAGACCACGATGTGAACTTCTAAATCATCAGACTTCGTACTGTATCCTGCCTATCGGATCAATTGACCCTTGATAGTTAGAATATCAGCGACCAACATCAATTAATATGCTGATTACACAAAGCGTGACATACCATATTATATACATTACACGCAATCAATTGCAAACATAATAAGTATGCTTTTTATCTCTTTTTTGTCAATTATACATTGTTTGTGTGAAGCGCTGTTATATATAAATGTAATATCAACAATCAGTCCGCAAAACATGCTGGCGAGCTGTCAATACTTTCTTATATTTCATGTTCAATATAACATTTAACAGTTATTGTAAATACGTATGCAATTAGTAAGCCTACAAAAGTATTGCATTTGCATTATAACATTTAAAAGTTATTGTAAATAGGTTAAATACTTTGTAATTAGTAAGCAATAGCACACACATTTATTTCTTTTCCAATATAACACATATAAGTTATTGGCAGCAGGTATGCAATGAGTGAGACATAGCAAAATTCTTTTGCAATATAACACATAACAATTAGTGTAAACAGGTACGTAATAAGTAAGCAATAGCACAAACATACTGCTATTATGTAAGTGCAAGTACCATATACAAATGTTTTAGTACTAAATAGTGTATTCTTTATACATTGATAGGGAGACATGGACAGGCACGTGTTTTAAAGTAATTAATAGCTTCCTTCATTGTTTCCTTATAAATGCATCATTAATAATTAATAAGTTGAACGAGACTTATAAGTAAGTCGATGTTCGACTATGGTTCTATCAGCTAATCTAAAGTAATGGAGGGATTACGTGAGATCGCACTGCGCATGGTCGAGTCAGATTTTTAAAGATTTACGATTTATCATATATAACCCAACACAAGGGAGGGAATAAAAGGGATGGCACGTAATCCCTCCATTACTTTAGATTAGCTGATAGAACCATAGTCGAACATCGACTTACTTATAAGTCTCGTTCAACTTATTAATTCTATCAGATAATCCCGTAATTCTCGGGATCACGTGATATTTTGAAGCAATACTCATTCGTAAATAAACCCTTAAACGAGTGATCATCATAAGAATCAACAACGAAGGGTTTGATGGTCCACAGATTCGTTTTAATAACATGACTTGAACAAAATACACTATTGTAGCTGGGACAAATTCTGCACTGGTCAATCAGTTCTGCTGTATAATTGCTTCAGCAAAAACGTTTCCCTGAGGAATAATAGGCTTGTCATAAAATAAAGCAAATGTAGACTCTGACGCCCAGTCAGCTTTGTCTAGAATGTCCTGTATTGGCACAGAGGCTCTGTGTGCAGCTGAAACAGCAGCTGCTCTGGTACTGTGAGGAGTAAATATCTCTGTATCTACCCCTGCTCTGGAAAGTCCTGTTCGTATCCATCTGGACACGGTGTCACGCGACACTGCCTTGTGAGGCTTTATATACGTCACCAACAGTTTGCTCTCTGATCCCCTCAGAGAAGCAGTCCTCTTAATGTACTCTTTCAGTACAGTTATAACACACAGTTCATTATCTTGAGCGTACTGCTTCAAGACAACAGGTTTGGCCAACCTTCCTGGTCTGGATTGCTTAAACAAGCAATGAAATTGAAAAGTAATATTTGTGTTTCCCACAGACATATTCTCGAGATCAAGCAAATGTAATGTTTGGCCCCTTTGGGCAGTCACTAGTGACAGCAATAATACAAGTTTCAGTGTTAAATCTTTTAGAGAACAATGACATGTTAAGAGTGTTCTAAGGAAGTCAAAGACATTTTACATTCCAAATTTCCGTATAACGGGACTTGGGTGGGTTCTCATGAAAAACTCCCTTCATAAAGCGACAAACAGTTGGGTTAGAGCCACAAGGCTGATTGTCAATATGGACAATGGTAGATAAGGCACACCTGGCCGTATGAACTGAACTATAGCTTAGTCCTTGATTAACTAAAGATAACAAGAAATCTAGCACTTCTCCTAGAGATGGATAATAGAAATTAGATTGTCTTTCACCACAAAACTTTCTCCACTTCTGTATGGCACCTGCATACTGTTTCCTTGTACGCGTTCTCCATGACCTGATGAGAATCTCGGATGCGTCCTGCGAAACTCCTCTGTCTCTGAAGAGATTCCGGACACTAGGAAGGTTGTCAGTCTCAGCTTCTTCAAGATGGGGTGCTCCTGACCCGCTGGCGACAGCAGAAGGTTGCCTCTCCTCGGCAGCCTGATCGGTCTGAAACATAGCAATTCAAGTAAATGAGAAAACCATGCTTGGATGGGCCAGAATGGAGCAATCACTACAGCTCTAGTCTTATCAGTTACAATTTTCTGTAAACATTTCGCTATGAGACAGAAAGGAGGAAATATGTAGCAGCGCTCGACTGTCCAAACCATCTGAAAGGCATCTACTGAAACTGCCTCTGGCTCAGGCTTCCAACTCACAAATCGATTCAATTTCTTATTTAATCGAGAGGCAAACAGATCAATGGTTGGACTAAATCTAAATAACCTCATGACGTCATCGAAAACTGATTGATTGAGGGACCATTCTGTACGCTCTGAAAATTTGCGTGAAGCTTTGTCTGCCTCTATGTTTAGAGCTCCTGCTATATGCCCTACGGTGATCAAGACATCAGCGTTTATGCACCAATTCCAAATGGCCTTGGTTAGATCGTTACATGGTTTAGATTTGGTACAGCCCATTTCCCTCAGATACGCGACTGCAGTAGTGTTGTCGCAGAGAACATGAAGATGTTTATTTTTGAAATCATGGGTCAATGAGAATGCTTTGATTGCCAGGAGAATTGCCCTGAGCTCAAGTTCATTGATATGTTTGTCCTTCTCATCTGGTGTCCAGCGACCACCAATACTAATGTCTAGATGAGCCCCCCAGCCGGAGGAACTTGCATCTTTTCGAATTACGAAATCAGGATTTGAACGAGGACTAATATTCTTAATAGAGCCATAGACATTTTCCTTCCACCAAATAATTTCTTGCTTAGATTTCTGAGAGATTTCCATATCTGAATCAAAATTACCTCGGCTATTGTTTAACGCTTCAGCTTTGTCAATTTTCAGATATCTGTAATGCAGAGGCCCGAAAAGCACTGCTGGAAAGCTAGACACAAATAGACCAAGAAGTCTAGCAACTTCTCTAATGTCATTGCGCTTGTTCTTCAAAATTGCATCACATGTTTCAATAATGACAAGAGCTTTCTCGTGTGGCAGTTGTACTGTCATGGTTATTGTGTCTAGGTTAAAACCTAAGAATTTCATTTAATGAGAGGGCTCAAAGGATGATTATTGTAAACCCGAAAGCTTCAAATTGTTTAGCCATTCTGCACACATACAATTTACATGACTCCTTATCCTCCGCCTGAGTAAACACATCATCTATGTACCCCATGCATATGTGACCTAGCTGTCTGAAGTGTGAGAACACTGGTTTCAGTATCTTAGTGAAAACCCGAGGAGCGCAAGCGAGCCCGAACGGAAGACATGTGAACTGATAGAGCTCATTATTCCAACGAAATCTTAAATATTTCCTGAATTGTTTGTTGACATTAATTGAGTAGTAAGCATTTGTTAGGTCAATTGAGGCCATAACGGAATTTTGTTTGAGCATGAGCAATACAGTCTGAAGGTTATCCATTTTGAAGTGATGGTATGTCACAACTTCGTTCAGTTGCTTAAGGTTTAAAATTAACCTGTATTTGTTGTTTTTCTTTTTCCTGAGAAAGACTTTAAAAACGAACTGATCTTCATTCTCTGATGTTTTCTCAATAACACCAATACGCTCCAATTTTTTAATCTCATCATCTATGATAACTTTTTCATGGAGCTTAAAGTTTATTTGGCGTGGTTCTCTAATTTGCTTTGGGGGAGAAGAGAAATCTATCTTAAGGCCTTCAATAACCTCTAGAATGTACTTGTCACTAGTGAGCTTTTGCCATTCGGGTAAACACATAGATAGGTTACCAGCCCTGAACTTGCATTGCATATCAGTATGAAAATCAATTTGAGAGGCATACTCACCTACCTGACCGGTAGCAATGGCCTCTTCTTGGGGCTCGTCTACTGCTTCCCCCCTCTCTTCTCCATTGGTCTGTAATTGTTCCACCGTGGCTTCCCTAAAAAAACACTGTAGTTTCCTCTGCCACGGCCGCGGCCGCGACCTCTGTATGTGTATGGGTTGTATCTGTACCCCCGACCTCTGTAGGAGGACCTCTGACCGATGTGGATCCGACTGGCCATGGAAATGTCCTTGAGGGACTTGGTGATGTCGTCACCGAAAAGGTAGTCGTTAGACACAGGCGCACTTGGTGAACACAGAGGGCGAAAGTCCTCCTTCAGATGAGGTTTGATCAGTTCTTTTCGCCTGGCATTAATCTCCTGGTTGGCATGTGCCGACATGGTGAGCGAGTCACTGAGACTGTTAACCAAATTCAGAAACAGGTCTGAGGGCACGTCACTCTTGTGAGTCATAAGACGATTCAGTGTCTCGACAATGCAGGTAGCAGACTTCATTATTCCGGACTGAACTCTCTGAATACGACAGTCCATTGACCGCACCTCGGGGGTCAAGGAATCCCACAGAAGTTCATTCACTTCCGGTGTGTTCAGTTCGGCACAGTTAGCTGGTCTTCAACTTTGATGACAGAGTAGTTTCGTCGGCCTTCACCGTGAAAACCTGTTTGATGAGTTCAGCAAGTTTGTCATTAATAGCTTTCCCGTCAGAATTATCGAACGGTAGGTTAGACTTCATCAGTCCAAGTAAGTCTGTTTTGTCACCCTCAGTGCCATTGGTCGGATCAACGACAGGGGAATCCCCAAGTAACTCACTGGCAAAGTCCATTGACGGGCAGGCTTCATTATCCGGACGAGGGACGATTTGACTGGGTTCGATGTAATCATCGTCGGCCTCATAATTATATGGACCATATGCACTCTCGGCGTTAATAGCGTCAATTTGGGTTTGAAATCCGTCCAGTCTTTTATCAATGTTCTTACTCATGTCTCTGATTTCGGCCATAACAGCAGAAAGAGAAGTCGAAGCGCAAGAGTTTGACTTGTCATGGGAAGATTTCTGAGATTTCCTTACTTCTAATTTCTGTTTACCTTTAGATTTGCGGTTAGACGGAAGGCTACCTTTAGCACATGAAAGTTCGTTATCCATAGGCGGACTTGACACGCTCGCCTCAGGCTGAGCCATGCTTCCCGTGATTCTTGTGCGCACGTGGGTGACAACACGAGCCGTCTTGCACCAAACAAGATACAAACTTGCAGAGAAAATTACAAGTTAATACAAACTTAGCAGACTACTTATAGTCGAGCAAGATATAAGACGTGTAAGCAGTAATTATACTGCTAAATGCAACAGTTATGTGCACACGTATCAGGTGAAACTTCAAGAAGAGAGATACCTGAGACACGTCTGGTTGACTCGAAACCGCAGCAAGCACTGACTCGAGCATGCGCAATGAAATCTCACGTGATCCCGAGAATAAAGGGATTAGCTGATAGAATCAAGCACAGTTGAAAGGAAGTTTAAAATGCTGTAATCTTGCAATATTCCTAAGTACAAGTCTTTTCTCGTGTTGAGTTAACCACAATGCATCCAATTTTATACTTCAACATATAAGGTCTAATACAGTATTTGGTGCGGTATTCAGATCAAAATTGTAAAGCTTGTTTACCAATCCATTTCTTGAATGAAATAAATATGTTTAAACCGTATAATTGAGCATTTATGCAAATGAGCAGGATGTTGTGCAATTAAAAGCCAAACCATGTTCCACATACACCATGCTGATAAGGCCCGTTAGGCCGAAACAGCTGGCTGTCCTTGGATTTACACCATCCTGTCTCAGGTAAAACATATACGTTCCGCAGTCGGCAGAATGATCATAGGGTAGGCTTGATAACACAGGTTCTTTTTTTATAGATAAAAAAAATAACCTTCACCAGCAAACAGGTGGCCAAGTACATCAGTCTGCGTCATTTTGCGGAAGAGGAGCGGATGTGCGAAAGACAAATCCATTTTAAAAGGCTCTCTGTGATTGACTTACATTTCATCGCAAACCATGGCAAGAAAAATAGTTGTTTGGCTGGACCACACTTAACCTCGCTAAGGTCTGAGTTGGCTTTTCACCCAGGTTATATAAGTGGAGCGGGGCATATATATTTTACCCTGAGGCAAGATGGATTTTATACATACATGTATTCCTGTTGTATTTAATACGCATGGAGACAGATGCAGATAAGTTTTCGACAATACTTAATACCTTACTTGTTTCCTCAGACATGTCTATCAAACGAAACAAAACTTTCTACTGTAACTTTGGCAATCTTTTCTCAGTACAAGTCTTTTCATATTGCTTTTTAAGAGTGATGCTTCATACTTAACAAAATCCATCCTACTGTGTCAAACTGCACAAATTTTGTCCTTATATGAATATTTTATATCTCCATATGACATTAAATATATTCTGGCAATTTATTTCAGTCCTTCTGTTCATTTATGTCAACACCTCGTGATGAACATGATATACTTTATGGCCACGTTTAAATTATTTGTATTATCAAGTGTTATTATAGCCAGGAGGAAGGTTATGCGCAATGTACAAAAAAATCCTTCTTTGATTAAAGTGAACCAAGCATTTTCAAACTGTTGTGGTCATACCATATCAAGCTTAAAGAACCTAATAACACCTTTGGGATGAAATTGTGTAAGTAAAGAGTTATTTCATGAGTTACCCTAACATCATTAATAACAGTGGAGATGCCATTCCTTTCTAAAATATCTACCTGGACCTATTCCCTTGATTTAAGGAATGACACAATGTCAAGGTGACAGTTCTTCATTGCGATATGAATAGGTGTGTCCCCAACCTTGTTTTTCCTCTTCTCAAACCCCCTGAGCTCCTTAAGAGTGACCAAATATTTGACCATATCTAGCTGACCAGCTACACAGGCGATATGCAGTACAGTCAGACCATCTCTATCGGTTGTTGTTAAACGAGCTTTGTTTCGATGGAGCAGAAGTCTAACAACTTTGATGTGACCATGTTCAACAGCAACCATCAAAGGAGTCCTGCCGAGCTTCCCACGATATTTGATACCATGTATTTTAAGTGACAGAACGTACTTAACTATGTCTTCATAACCGCTAACGCAGGCAAGATGAATTATGGTATCGTTATCATCATCTACTGTTTTTATATCCGCTCCTCTCCTCCTCAACAGTCTCACAACTTCCATGTGACCATTCTCTATAGCCTGCATCAGAGGGGTTCTCCCGAGATACCCTCTGCTCTCTAATTTAGATATATTTAGTGCCAGAACGTACTTCACCATATCAGCATAGCCGCCAAGACATGCCACATGAAGAATGTTGTTGTTCCTGTCATCTACTGTATGAACATCAGCTCCTCTGTCCCTCAACAACTTCACGATCTGTCTCTTGCCAGTTTCTACAGCATTCATCAGAGGGGTTCGTCCATAATGTCCTCTACACTCCATATCAAAGATGTTCAGTGTCAGAACGTACTTCACCATCTTCACATGCCTACGACGACATGCCACATGTAGGATGTTATTATTCGTGTCGTCAACTGTATAAACGTCAGCTCCTCTGTCCCTCAACAGCTTTACAATATGTATATAACCATTATATGCAGCATGCAATAGAGGGGTTCTCCCAGACCATCCCCTGCTTTCTATATCAGTGGTGTTGAGAGACAGAACAAAGATCAACATACTTCTTTTACCTGATTCACAGGCAACATGTAAAATAGTGTTGTTGTGGTTGTCTGTTGCTTTAATATCAGCCCCTCTGTGGAGTAAAAACTTTAACATATCTATGTATCCATTAACTACAGCTGACATAATTGGAGTTCCCCCGTACTGTCCTCGACTCTCAATATCAATGCCATGGTCATCCAACAACTTCTGAACAATATACTCGCTACCCACCTCACAGGCACAATGTAATACAGTGTTATGGGATTCGTCGACGGCTAACAGATCACACTTCTGTTTCACTAAAAAGTCAAAAATTCCCTTCTGTCCAAATGCTGCTGCTATCATGACAGCTGTTTGTCCACGCTCCCCCGGACAATTGACATCCACCTTCCTCCGGGACAGGAATCGCTTCACCTTGTCCAACCTTCCATTCTCAATTACTTTAAAGAAAGCTATCATAACATCAGGGAAGCAGTTAGGGTTTTTCTTCTTACCATTTTTGTTACCTGTAAATAACATAAGAACATAACATGAAACATATATTCAACATTCAATGGTTATCATACAAAACTGTGTCAAAAAATGAGATATCACTTGTTTGAGCTCAAGCGACAGCTCCTTCGGGATATTGTTCTGACAGTATACTTGAACAATGCCCTGCGATCATCAGCAGCATGGTGTTGTGATGCTTTTGCATTTTTTGCTTTTCATCATACATTGAATCCCACCCTCGTGTCTTCCGATATCAAATATATATAAAATTAAAAATAACTTTTTAAATTTGAAACTTGTATTAACTCTTGTTGATTCCAGAAGACACTTAGGTGAGAGTTTCCATTGAACTACGTAATACTACTCCGTAGATCAATAACTTTTTACAAAAGTTTTGCAATGTTTTATCATGATTTATTATTCATGGCATTAACTTTATATTCAACAGGAAAATCTTCCTGTTCTTATGTCTAGCACTTCTAAATGCCCTTCAAAGACCTATATGACTTTAGATTGTGTATGGAAGTAACCTATATGTTGCTATTGTGCCTCAGCTCAAAAGATCTAATAATTGTTGAAATTTTGACCAAAAACATTTTCATTTCGTTTTAGGAGTTTAATTGTAAAAAATATGTGACTTGTATACTTCAAATTTGGTATGAAAGTAACCTATATGGTGCTGTCGTGACTTTTAGTGATCTCAAATCCTCGGTTCAAATAAGTTTTTAAATTCGCCAAAAACGGTAAGAGTATAATTAAAAACTAGAAACTTCAAATTTGGATGTTACCTCTATGGTATTGTTTTGCCTTTTATTGGTTTAAACTTCATAGTTAAAATATTTTTAAAACATTTTTCAATAAAGAAAATCAATCAGTGTTATTCATTGACATGATTGACTACATTATTTTTTGCTATTTATTAATATTGTATGAAGACGGTCATACTACAGGTTGGGGTATGTGAGCTGTGCTCACTTTTACCTTGTCCTGAAGAGTGGTGCTTTACAAGAATACAGGAAAACGGCAATACCCAGAGAACTACAGACCCATCACACTACTGTTTCGGTAAAGCAATCACCTCCATACTAAACAACCGACTTAATTGTCTAACATCTTCATGGAAATACAGGCTGGATTCAGGAAACAATAATCTGCAAGTGATCACATGTTTAATATCCACTGTTTTTCGGAACCTACTAAGCAATCCAAAAAGAAACTATTTGCAGTTTTTATAGACTTCGAAAAGGCCTTCAACAATGTCTGGAGAATAGGACTTTGGAGCAAACTACTAAAGTAAGGAATCAGAATCAGAATAGTTCAAAATATATACAAATCAATACGATCATGTTTATCCAGCTAAAACATTAAGACTGACTATTTCCCAAGTAGCAAAGTCTTCCCACAATGTGAGAAGTTATCCCGTACATGTGTGTTATTTGTTCCTAACCTAAACGATCTTGAATAATATCTAGGCAGCGCATCTTGTGAAGGAATATCGATAGACATGGATGAAGAAGTGGACACGTCAATAAAGCTATTGCACTACTGTATGCAGACAACACCGTTATATAAGTCCATACAAAGGAATCTCTACAGCAACAGTTATATGCATTCAGCAGTTACTGCCAACACTGAAAATAAAAGATCAACGTCAACAAGACTAAAATCCTTATTTTAAACGGCAAGAAATGGATAAGAGTACAATATTTATGTTAACGGCACTGCAATATATGCTGTTAATGTACCGATAGGTCTGTACTCAAACACAAGTAATGCATATATTTCTTCCAATCTAAATAAACTTAGATCGACTGTTCTTTTATATGTTATATACAGTCGATCTAACAGGTCGTCCCTTTGACCTCTCGTGTGCAAAAGAGAAGTTCGAATTGACCCATCACGTTTGGTGTCACAAAAGGCACTACAATAGCCTGAGCCCTGTAGCTTCAAGTCCAGTTTTCAAAGACAGTGTGTTGAAATACACATTTTAAAAAATCCAATAAGTATGGTTAGTTATAAAGGATATGTTATTATATCTGTATGAAATGATTTTTGTTTTAGGATGAAGAAATATCTGATCTATCATCAAGAACTTAAGGTTCACTTGAGATGAATTTTTACAATTACAAACTGGAATTGGTCGTTTGTTGGACGATAGTGATTTCACAAGATAAGAATGGACGAGGAATGAAAGCACATTTTATCAGCCTTCATCGAGAAAAGATTGCATGGTTGTGAGAGCTCTCTACTAATCAGAATTGTTGAAACAAATGTAACATAATCATGTTGTAACTATATGAATATGACTTTACCCGATTGTGAAATAACCTCTTCTTCGGACATTACCAAGTGCGTAGTGACTTTGATGCCAGAATGATCCATACGTGGTCTATAAGAGACAAGCTTACACCCCTTTCTGATCTAATTCCTCTCACATTTTTGGACCATAAGGCTGAATTGTTTTCTGGCTAAAAGTCTGATAGATTGTCAAGAGTGGTTGATGAATAGAATCGAAATTATTTTGTTTGGAGTGGTTCTTAGTTGAAATTGCACCAGCTTTGGTTAGAACTATAATAAAAGTATATTTTTATAGCGCTATTTCCATGCATGAGCATTCTCAAAGAGCATAACTTGTATTATTACCCTGAAGAAATTGTACTTTTGAGGTCCGTACTTTTCCTGTGGTCAGGTACCCACTGAAACAGCTGGGTGAACTGAGTTCAATGCTGATGAAGTACCTTGCCCTGGGACACAACACAACATGAGACAAAGCTCACACATTTTTTGTCAACACCGGGATTCGAACCCGGGCCTTTGTGGTGTGAGGCCAGTACGCTAACCTCTAACTGACCTTAAGTTTAAACCACATCAGTAATTAAAGACTAAACCGGAACTAAACTTAAACTACGCTGATGAACACACGAGTCCATCAACAAATTAATCCATGTCAAAAAAAGGCATTTCAATTGAATATGCATTCAGGATGTTCGCTCCTCAAATTTATAGAATTAAACTTTTTTTCTAACTTATATCTTTTAAAAGATCAAAGTATATGATTGAAAAATCAGCATTAAAAAATAGGGGGTAGTGTTGGTTTTTTCGAGATATGACGCCTGTAAGATAGTGGGTTGAAGTACAATTTTAAAATGGGAGTCTACGGGAAAATGAGAAAAAACTGCTAAAAACTTTTAAAAAACTACATTTCTATTATTAAACTTGTTTTCCTTTTTTAATATGTTACAAAGTTCATGTTCCCCTACCGAAATCGATGAACAAATATATATGGTAGTGTGGTTTTTTTTTAAGCTTTGACATAAAATGTACCTGAAAAACCTATTTTAATTGAATATGCATTAGGAAATTATGTCCTCATTAATCTCTCCTTTTTGTAATATGGGTGATATTTTCTATCTAACACCATTTTCACACAACTCCACGTGTATATCATATATCAAATGATACCTAGTATTAAAACACAAATGAATGCATCATTATATACTGATAATGGCATTAAATATCCTCTTACATATTGACGATTTTCCTATCCTCATATACTGAGTATTTCAAAGTATTTTACCACGCTGTTACATCCACATAAATGAAGGTGATAATTAGTAACTTGAGTAACGTCACCTATATTTAGTTCAAGTTATGTTCATTTATAATGTATGAACTTTTGCAAATATCTAAAACTTTATATAAGCGCACTATTTATACTCAAACTGCCTTAAGAAAGACATAGACACTGACAGACAATAACATTGTTTACAAGCAATCTGTGTACTCTTGCCCAGACCGGAAGCTGGCAAAATCCGTAGAAGGAAGGGAGTTAACTCCATCAAATCCCAAACCCACTCAAGGGAAATACACTTTCACAGAAACTTTCTCCTATAATATTATAGCTGTAAAGTACCTCAGTACAAACAATGCCTTTGTCTTTAATGTATTCAATAATACAAGTGAAGCCTTCCAAACTTAACCTCCACTAAATACACTTCAAAATGCTGCAATGGTAGAATGTGCCTAAACGCACAACTTGTGTCTTTCCGAATTCACACTTTGAAAGATTCACAGCCAGTTTTGCTTAAGATTGTCTTTCGAAGAAAGTTCAGCTCTGCTTCAGATGATCTGTCAACTTCATGATATAATCGACACCATCATTGATGCTTAAATACCGTCATGACCATATATGACATTTTATTACACTCTCCTTGAAGATACTACTGTTGTGAAACATCAAAATGTTATTCAACACTGTTGTGAAAAATTGCATGTGAAAGAGATCGCAGTCAGAACAACTTTCCAGTAGTCACATGGCTTTTGGGAAACACTGAATTTCTACCTACACGTTGTATTGCATAAAGTCTTATGATTATATTGTACGGACGCATCTATCACAATTTACTGTCAATCAGTGTCACTTGGCTGATTCAGAATTTATCTGTAATCTCGTTAGCGCTCTCGCGATTTGACCGCCATTTGCATGGCTTTGTCATGCAACTTGACGTAGTCTAGATTCTAAATTCATAAGGAATAAACTTCATGTTCAACCAACGAATCCTGTGACAATCGTCAGTTGAGTATAAATGCGACTACATTGTAATCCTTATATGTACGTTTTGATATTTTCTTCTCCTTTTTAGCGGAATGGGTTTGATTTTTTAGAATGTAAACAACTACTTAACTTCGTGTCAACACGTAGGGTCGTGGTCAGGGTTGTCGAGGCATTTGTCATGTCTGTCTGTTCTTACAGAAGATACCATACCAAGATATATGAATAAAAAATGCTACAAGGTAACTGTCAATGTTGATATAGGCCTAACATTTTAGCCTTCGCTAAACATGTCGGAACTCCATTTTTGGCGTTTCTGTTGGCAATTTGTGCCGTCAATGTTAACATCAGCAACATGGACACTGATCCCCACAATTTCGGTAGATAAAACTAGCAGCAGAACTGTAATTTAACTCCCGAGTATCATTGTCATCTGGGTGTTACAGAGCCTATTTTGGCAAAGCAACCGCAGCTACGTACAGCTGTAACTAGCCTAACTGAATCGCGCTTGAAAACAGTCACATTCCGATGACGTCACAATCACCTGACAACATTCATAAGATCAAGTGAGATTAATACGATGTTTTTGTTTACTCGCCAATTTGTGCTTCTTATCGTTTCAACATGAAAACAATGTAATGAGTGTTTTGAAATTGTATTGTTCAAAATTGAAACTGTTATTAACGGATATTTGCTTGGTCTATTTTTGGTATTTAGTGAGATGGTGTTATGCGTCCATGGTAAGAGATGTATCCCTATGCACATCTACATGAATGAAGAGTGAACTTTAATTACATATTTCATTAATTTAGAGCGTGTAATAAATAAAATACAAAACTCCGTCCTGTTTGATAACATATTTATGAAACTCGTAGATGGAATTGGTATCTAAATCGCTTTCGCTCGTTAGATATCAAAACCATCCACTCGTTTCATAAATATGTTGTAATTCGTGACGTCGTTTAGTATTCTCCATGTTGATGAGTCTCTGGTGTCAAGAAACCTGATATCTTCTTTGCATATTGGGTAAATGGAATCTGCCAGAAGCCCTTCAAAAGGTAAAACTTTCTTATGTATTGAGTTTGACCGATGCATCAATCGTCCACTCTCGGAATTGGATAAGAGCGTGTTTGAGTGCATCGACAGCTTTCATATCAGCACAGCAACGCCAACCACCTGCACCACTCTTCGGCAGAGGAACACAAGGTGAACTCAACGGACTCTGAGCTCAATGAGTTCAATAACTTCATTGTTCATTATTGTACTTCACCACTTTCCATAGAATTTGTTTTCGAATTGCAGAAATATGGTCCAAAAAGTTGATATTATCATTAAAATTGACCATTTTCCAGTTTCACGAAACGAGTGGGTTTAGAGTGACGTCCCTTTGAAAAGTCACGTGACCGTGGGCAAACTGTCAACGTTCAGTTCAACGTTATTTTGACCACCTTTCACGCTCGCCTCGACCTAAACGAACCATGCCACGAACATTGACATGTTTCAAAGGGTTGACCATAAAAAGAACTCACTTGAACAAGTCAATGAAAGCAGTTATTTTCGACGAAATTATCAACTGATATAGGCTACATATATGGTCGTATTTACCTTTATTGTCAAAATAGCCCATTTATTGTATCATACTTATAACTAACGCATGTATCTATCTTTCTGTCTGTCTGTCTGCCTCTATCTCTACATGTACGCCGGTTTATGTGTATATTGGTATGTTTGTATATGTATGAAAATGTTAATTTTGTATCCTACTGTATGATAGTAAGTATGATTGTGTGAAATGTATGGTATTTATATGTTAATTTGGTATGTATTACGTCTATTTATTTATTTATTTTGAATGTCGGTTTTACAGTGTCCCATAGGTCAAGAATGGCCGTATGTTATACTTTTAGTATGCTACTTGTTTGATTTTATATGATTGTATAACTGGTGACACCTAAATAAACAATTATCTCTCTCTCTCTCTCTCTCTCTCTCTCTCTCTCTCTCTCTCTCTCTCTCTCTCTCTCTCTCTCTCTCTCTCTCTCTCTCTCTCTCTCTCTCTCTCTCTCTCTCTCTCTCTCTCTCTATCTCTCTCTCTCTCTCTCTCTCTCTCTCTCTCTCTCTCTCACTAATCACATTTAATTATTTTATGGGAAAGAAGAAATTATCATTTTGTAAATAATACCTGACAAACTAATTATGGTAGTGCATTAAATTTCCTACATTACATTGTTAATTTATTTAAAGACATTATATTCATGTTTTTAGCGACTGGGTGTTATAGTCACAATTTAAGAAAGCCATATATTGTTTGCTTTTTACTACCTTTCATGCCTAGCTTTCATCTCTGAGGAATTCTAAAGAAGGGTTACTATGCATGGTCATGCTTATAAAAGTGTATGTTTTATGCATGTGGCAAACTCAAAACAAATCAGTTCAATTTCTGGAGACATCATGGGTCTACATATCTCTTACCTGAAATAGTTTGGATATGCACTTACGGGGACCATCAAATTAAATTAATATATTTGAATGTATCTACAAATTAATTTCTTTCTTTATAGATAATCTTAAATCTGTTATAGGCTGCATTCGTTAGTCGACCTAAAGCGTCATCAAATTCTGTTGTATTATATAGTTGTGTAAGCTATGATTCAGAATCTATAAAGTTTATTAAAAAAAGGAAATAAACAGATACGCCTTAATAAAATGCGATCAACACACATAACGATGCTATATACATTCAAATATAACATTTTCATAATAAGCGACACATTTAGTAATCAGAATTAAAGTTTCAAAATATAATTATTCGTTTTATTACATACATACAATACAGGACTTGCACTTATATATTTTGTTTTTAAATAAAATATTTAGACTTGCATTAATGTTAATGTTATGTATTTGTCATTTGATTACTTATGAGAACTGAATTTTAGAAAATGTAGTGATTCTCTCTGAAGAGTAATTAAGTCATAACATGTGAGAGAAACCCGTGCGTGCGATTATTTCAATCAAAGTGTTTCACGAAGTTGATTATATTGACCCTAAATATATATGTAATGTTTTAAACTATCGATTTAATCAATTAATCAGTCAGCACATTCTTATGTTCGTTATCTTTTGGTTAGATACTTGTATTATGCAGACACCGCACAACCATATTAGTTATATATCCGCACAATTTTCCTCAACATTGAACCAAATCGTTGCTATATCTAATTCTGTGTAATGATTATGGTTGTATATACCTTTTTAACACTACCCACGTGTCGGATCTTGGTTCATTTTGTTGTCAACGATACAATTTTGCCAACACATCTAAATATCAATCGTCGCTAATCATCGCTGAGATACTACAATAATTCACTCAAATAGCAATACGTACATCTTTGTTTGATACATGAACATCATTTATGACACTTTATTGATTTTGACCCCTCTTTTAGGGTTTATAGCTTGTGTTTATGGAAAGCCAAAACAAGTTTTTGCAAAATCCCTAAATAGAAAAAACGCACATCTGCAGTGGTAGATTTTCGAGTTTTGCAACAAAAAGAAAACACATGCTTGCTCCATCAAAGTATGTTGAAGGAGTCCTGCGGTGTTGTAGTGGACGATAATAACAACTAAAGATACGGAATATTACTCGACTTTTTCAATATTCCCGTTATGATAGGACAAATGAAAAGATGGACAAACACAAGCAAATACTATGCATATATGATACGTAAATTATACACACCGAATTCTACATTTTAAAAATTATAAATGAACGAAAATAAAATATCCGAAAATAGGCCTACTTTACATGAATCTTTGTACATTTTACAAAATTATAAACATGCAAGCTCCTGATTATCTGATTAATTTACTTCCACCAGTCACTGAAAACTATTTCTCATTACAACTTGCGTAGCAAATCAAATTTATCTATTAAAGAATTTCGAACTGCAGTGCTTCAAAAGTCTTTTGTCTACGACTGTGCTTTTATCTATGGAAAAATATTTCCATGACAATAAGATGTTCAAGTTCATTATCATCATATAAAGCAAAATTATCTGAAAAAGTGTGTAAAATCCCAAAATATTTTGTAATCGGTGATAGGAAGATGCTCAATCCATTTCTTATTAAATGAATAAATATATAGAACATCATACTTGTGCATTTGGATCGTTTGTATTGAACGAGAAGATGTCATGGAAGCGGAGGAACAACGAGTTCGAAGAACGAGTTGTTCCTCCGCTTCCATGACAGCTTCGAGTTCAATACAAACGATCCAAATGCACAAGTATGATGTTCTATATTTATTATGTACCCCTTTTTATTAGCAAATTGGTAAACAAATAAAGTTGCATAAATTTATGGGACGACGTGCTGCGTATTGATACACGGGCGGTTGCTTGACTAGCACGACTCACGATTTGATATCTTAATAATATCTTTATTTTCTCATTTGTCAGCCCAAAAGAGCTGTAAGTGAAATTTTCTTCAGTGTGGTAACATCATTAAACCATCAAATTTGCTTTATTATCATTTAATTACAAAGAACTGAAAATAAGAAACAACATTCAGGCTTCCGTGCGTCGTGCTTCTTTCGAATGACGTAACCATGGTTATGACGTCACAATAGTAAACGGTTGTGACGTCACAGTGACGAAGCATCGCTAGCGAATCTTTCGGCAATGCTTTCGATTCCCCTTCTACTTTACGCTTTTCTGCCTTGTTGAGCAACATTGTCCCTGCTTGTGCTGTTAATATTAGGCCAAATCCATGCTGATATTTTAATCAACTGAACAAATACTAGCAGTATTATCAAAACATAAATTCCGGAGATTAAATTGGGTAAACATTGAAAAGTACGGAAAATTCCGAGAAGTGCCGAAGTTTAGAGAAAGTAGAACCGTCAGCCGTGCAATACGGAATTCACCGTGCAATACGGAAATCGACCACGGGAACCGTATTGCACCTCTGTATTACTATCTTAAGTTTACATGGGTATATAATAAAATATGTTTTCAATCAAAAAATGAATTTTACTTAAAAAAGAAAACTAACTGGGAATGTTTTAGGGTTATTTTGAGCAAATGTATTCGGAGTCTTTATCTGAAACCACGCTTTTCATTTTATTCTTCATTTTCAAAAATAGTTTATTTTCAGTTTTTTCTTTGATATTTGTACAATATTCATAAACCCTTAAGACGGGACATTTAAAATAGTGATTATTGTACCTGTATTTCTACGATGTTTTTTTTAATTATATTTATATAGCAAATATCGAATCACGTGAAATCTATAATTTTTCAAAAGATTATGAGTAATTATCTTTTGAGTGACGATAATAAAGCGATTCATACACATTTCCTTTCAGATAGTTGGCTAGATAGCTGTTTGTGATATGATAATAAGTTGTCGCTCATTACAGAAACTGTAACTGTCATACCGTTTTGATGATAAGTTTGATAAATAATGTAAGAATCATACATGTATTAACAACTTTAAAACATTTGTAGCATCAAAGCATGGCACAGTAATTGCCGTATTTATAAATGAAATACATTTGATCGATATACAATATTCATATTTACGGTGTCAATAGCCAACACCACCATATTGTTATACAACTATGACTGCACATAAGCCAACACCAAAACATAAATTTCGTGAAATGACATTCAAAGCATAATTTTCTTGCCGTTTCACCAGACCTGAAGCCCATTGAAAATGTTTGGCAAATCTTCAAGGACACATCTAAATATTAAGAACCAAAATATATTGCAGATAAAAAACGAGTGAGTCATGAAAAGTGTTTTAAGCTATCTGTGGAACTCAAAGGCGATCTGGTTTATTCATTGTCTCGGCAGATAAAATAGTGTTCAGCGAAACGGCGGCCTGATTGGCTTTTGTCCTATTTTTAAAAAATTGTAAATAGAATATCTACATATGTGCTAATTTTCTTAAATCTATGTCAAAAATGAAATTAAGTTGTTGAATCAATTGTTGTCTCATTGTTTGTCGTTGTGCAGCAATGAAAGACAAACCATTTTACACATCTGCCACATTGTCCTTCACACACAATGTTAATCGAATACTACAATCGGGCGTACATTTTCTAAATATTTGCCTTTCGAATGACATTAAATTGGTGTCTATTGCCTCTTTCATACATCAGGATTGCCTCGGATGCTGGCACCTCCTGAAATTTGTGTGTGTTATTTTAACTGATTGCAGGGTAATTTGGAAATTTGGACGGAGATGAAATGGTCTTCTGGTCCAATTTACATGTCATATGGTCAGAAAATAAACAACTTATAATCCTCAGTTAACTCTCAGTTTCCTCTTTGAATTTGTTGTTAATCTCATGCTTAATCTATGCTTCTCGAGCTGAAACTATTTATTTACATATAAAACATTATTTTCAAACGTTCCAAAGACATTTCATTTGCGATAGTGCAGGCACCTTACAGTTTATAAAGGGGGCGATAGTTTAAATATTTCTACTGTACCAGATTATTGAATCATTTGATGTAAATGTTGGATTAAGTCTTTGAAGGGCATTTAGAAGTGGTATACGTAAGAACAGGAAGATTTTCTGGATAACAACTTCTTTAATGTGAAAATACACGACGTTTCGGAGTTCATAAGTACACTTCTCTTCCAATTAACTGTAATTATTATTCGTTTAACAATTTCAATAAAGCCATGCTATACCATTCTCATGCATGTTAATCTCCCTGATTGAGTTTCCTCACCATTATTTTGTTTGCTATATAAATGTACCATATTTTGTTATTTCTTTACATTCCACCTGATGAAGGAGTGAGTATGTACTCCGAAACGTCGTGTATTTCACATTAAGAAGTTGTTATCCAGAAAATCTTCCTATTCTTATGTAAATGTTGGAGTTAATCAAACTGTTGAAACGTTGGCAGTGGATATGTTAAAGATATATCGTACCAAAAATCATTTTCACAGCACAATTTATTATTGTTAATACATGAACAACTATATGTATTACTTTTGTAGGAGTGCAGGCTTATCCGCACATTACCAAAAACAAATTTAATCTACCATAAAGCCTTTTTAACGGTTATTTTCTGACATGAAGTTAACGTCGACTCTGTTCGCAGTAGATATGTCTTTATGTTTGTTATTTACATTTTTACATTTCGTTAGTGATTGGTGAATTAAAATTGACATGTATCATCAAATGATCGTTGTAATCCCACAATGAACTGTTAATTTAAAATGATAAATACACGAAAGGCAGACAAAATTACACTTGAATTGACCAAAACTGCCCTGACACCGGGTTTAACTTCGAAGTGGGTATTTTGAGTTTAAATAATATCTAAATTGTTTTGTCACTAAAAATGTCAATATTCTGCTAAATGTTCTAATTTAATTTGCTATTTCCTGAAATTGGCCTTAATTTTTTTAAATATAGACAAAGATCTCCATAAATGTCTAAAATGTATCTGGAAGGAGATGGGGTTTATTCATCTCATTCAAATCGGTAAAAATAGCCTCATTTGCCGATTTCAGTATTATTATAAATGCTGATAACTGTAAAGTTTGCAGACAAAAAAATCCATTATAAACTTGTTATTTTGAAAAATGAAAATGCTTTTTCTTCGTCCCATGTGGGACATCTCCCCCCTTTTTATTTATCTGCAAACAAATACAAAGCTTTGAATTAAAATTCAGAAATGAAGAAATTTATTTTATGCGAACATCTGAAATTATTGATATTAGTTTTACACAAATCTACCTTTAGTTAACATTTGTATTAAATAAGTATTATTAAACCTTTATTGAAGGATTGTTTAACATGTTTTATTTTCTTCACGTTAATCAAGTAGAGAACCGCCGTTTTTGCTGTTAAACCTAGATAGAGACAACATCTGTAACCCATTCCTCATCAATCCAAAAGCAACTGTTTTTCAAAGTATTTCTTTCGCAAACACAAATGTTATATGATTATCGTTCAATACGGCAGGCGTCAGCTTGTTACACAATGTGTATTCATTGTAGTTATCAACGTAGTTTTGAACATGATATGCCATTTCTAATTTTTAAATTTGGTCAAAAGGCTCAGTTGTCCAAACTTACTGACCATTCTGTTTTTTTGCACTCACATACTCAACGTTGCATGAAATGTCGTTATTGTCTATTGTCTATCGTTAATATGATAGGTCTCAATACTGACTAAGCTTATCTTGCTGATATATCATTTTATGTAGCTTTACAAAATACTTCATGCAGTATTCATTTGATTGAGTATCAGTTATTCTGATTTCTAAATCAAAGTGGGTAGTATCACAATCTTTAGGATCGGCAGTTTCATAGGATCACAGGGGCTTATGTTGCTGATAAAAACTGTTCATATGCTTCAATACGATACACCCAAAAGTAATAAATGAAGATAACTATAGGGTGTGTCGTATCGAAGAATATGGAGCTAGCAGATGACCAGAAATGCAAGCCCCTGTGGTTCAGATCGATAGTGATGTCACAAGAATACACAGGTATGAAAATGCATATTTTATCAGCGTTCATCAAGAAATAATTGAGAACTCTGAACCAACAAGAATTGAAAAGATAAGTGTAAGAAAATAATTTTGTATGATTATATAGATGGATATATACCCGATACCCGATCCTCTTCTTCGCACATCACTGAGCGCGTAGTGACTTTTAAGTCTAGTTGACTCGATGGACTGCCAGAATGATCCAAACGTGTTCTATAAGAGACAAGCTTACACTCCAACTGTACCCCGTCAAACACACGAGCTGCGTAGCTACCTTCTTTCTCATATAATTCCTCACACATTTTTGGACCATAAGGCTTAATTGTTTTCTGGCCAAAAGTCTGATAGATTGTAAAAAATACAAAGTTGATGAATAGGATCGAACTCATTTTGTTTAGAGTACCTGCAGCAGTTTTGCCACTCACCGAGACCATATAGGTCCGAACGTTTCCTGTGTTCAGGTTCCTATTTTAACAGCTGGGTGAACTGAGTGCAATGCGGATGAAGTGCCTTGCCCATGGTCACAACACAATATGAAGCCTAGGTCACAAATTATTGTTGTCTCCACCAAGATTTTAACCCGGGGGTTTGGTATGATATGTCAGTACTCTAACCAAACCACCACTGTGCTCCACTACACTCATCAATATTTGGAACACCAGTCCACCAATCCTAAGTTACAACTGCAAAGGTCCTCAGTTAACTCCGATAGATTTTAGTTTGTACTACACCAGTCGTTATTTAGAAATACACTAATCCTCCAACATTATGTTTAAACTACACCAGTTATTATTTGGAACTACACCAATCCACAAATCTCTAGTGGGAACTACACCGGACCTTAGTTTAAACTACACTGATGAACAAACGAGTCCAGCATAAGGTAAATTCTCTCTCTAACATCATTTCTAGACAACTTCGCGAGTATATGATATATCATATACCAATATTATATAAGAAGCATAAATGAATGTATAAATATATAATGGATAATTGCATTGAAATATCCTGTTACATATTGACGAATGTTTCAGGAAACCCTTTACTTTACCACTTTGTTACATTCATGATGTGTCTCTATTTCAAGGGAACACTGATGAAAGTAATCATGAGCAACTGGAGTAACTTCACCAAGTTGAAGTTATGTTCGTATACATGGATAATTTATGAACTTTTGCAAGTATCTAAAACTTTAGTAAATAAAGCATCTTCGTATATTTGAAAAGAAAATTTGGTTTAAGGATTCGTTATAAAAGACCGTCATTTATTAGGTATATTTTAAAATTCTGCATATTGATTATCTTAACATTCAGACACATAATTATTCAGTAAAATACCTCCAATTAAACATAAAGATGCATCATTCGTTTATAATAATAAAACGACATTACAATATATTTTAATTTAGATTTGTGTTTCAATAGATAACCAAAAAATATACATATTTTATTAATTAAGTCATCAGCAAATAAAACAAACATGTCGTATATTATTCAAATTCCAATAAACAAAACAAACAATTAATCAGATTAACAGATGTTCAAGTAAAATATAATAGAAAGAAAATGGTGTCATCAATATATTCTAAAAGCTTCAAGTGTCGAATTATATTCACCACAGGCAGAAATCTATGACGTTTTTTTTTATTATTGAGTACATGAACTTGTTGACAGTTGATGTGGCACAAAGTAGAGATAGTGTCACAAGTCTTAACTTCAAAGTACAGAATGAAAATCAGTTCCATCTACCGCACTATTTATACTCAAACTGCCTGTAGAAAGACATAGAAAGAATCGAAGTTTAATGTCAACTTAAAGGTATCCATCCACATGAACACAACATTTCTCTCAGGGGCGGATCAAGAAGAGGGTTTCAAACGTTGTGCATGTACATTATTTTAGTGAACCCCACCCCCTTTCCTCAATGGATGAACCAACCCCCTCCCTCCTTAAAAGTCTTCATTCGCCACAGTTATAACTTACAGCTTGTAAAGACAATTAATGTATAACTGTTTAGTGCTAAGTGCAATTGTGAACTGCCAACTATACACAAGAAAGTAAAACATAACACTAACCGTTGACAAATAAATGTAACTGCAAGTGCTGGCAACAAAAGTAAACTACCAACATATACACATACAAGTAAAACATCACACTTACTGCTTTGATGCCCATTTGAAATCCGGCTGAGACGAATCTGAAATATAAAATAAAGCCAGGGGCAGTGTACCTCATAAAGCATTAGGTATCTACAATTTATAATCCACTTTGTCTGTGTGTCAGATTTCAGCTTGTTGAACTGTTAGATCTTGAAAGGAAACAAAGCTAGGTCTTTGGGACCACAAGGTCACAAAATCTACAATGCATTATGGCATCGTTGTCTTTACGAGTGTCACGTCCATGGTTACGTCAGTTACATTACATTATCGATATCGTTCACCCTTGCTCTGTCTGGAGCAGGCAGAAAATCTTTATTTAGTCATAAGCATTCAACTAAAGTAATTTCAACTAAAAGTGGGATATTAACGGGGTGCATCTTCCTTTAGCTTTAGGTATAGAAACATCTCCTCACCTTAAAGTTGATATCAACTCGGTTGATTAGGTGATGTGAGGTAAGTTGGGGTTTAACACCGCTTTCAAGAGTATTTGGTTAACATGTAACTTTAGACTTAGGGGTGTTGACTCAACTAAATACACTTTATCAACTTTATATACACTCCTGGGGGAAGAAACGTCTATCCCCAAAATTAAAGATATATTGACACACAGTTCCATCATTTCTCTAGGAACCAACTGAACTGAATTCATAAGTTTGTAACATTCACTATTATTCTTTCTGAAATATGCGCTTTTCACTCCTTCACAAGACGAGATATGAGTATAGTTTGATGTTTTAAATTAATAAATTGTTTTTAATGGGTAATACTGCGCTGAAACTCATTGCACCTAAACCTTACTGCATGTAACAGTTCTCTACTGCAGACAAAGTGGCCGTGCCGTGCGGATTCGCACCTCGGACCTCTTGATCCGAAACCGAACGTGCTAACCACTGCCCTATCGATCCGAAACCGAACGTGCTAACCACTGCCCTATCCAGCCCCCATTTCTCAAGGAACCAACTGAACTGAATTTATAAGTTTGTAACATTTACTCTTTTCTAAATTGTTTTTTAACTCCTTCACAGAAGAAATAAGGGAATAATATGGTTATTTTAGAATTAATTATTTTTGTAATTAATTTAAACGACGTGCAGCAATAACATTACATTATGTCAAATACGTTTTGTGAAAGCTTTTTAATATTTCATAAACTTAAAGGTTTAATGACAAAAAAACATTCTGATCAAACACAGTGTTTTAAAAAGTGAGTTCAACACCTATGATTTGTTGATTGCACATAAAATAAAAGTTACCGTCCCCTGATGAATACAATGTTGTCTATTTACAAGACAATTGCTAACTACATACACTCAAAATTGAATTTATCCGCCAACAGTAGTTTGAGGTATACCTATGTTCAAACCGAGTATATGTTTCTTTTGCCCGGTAGTGTATATATTCTTATTTGAATTGCTACATATATTAGTAGCTTGTATGTTGTCCTTACCTCTGTCTTCTGATCACAGTTATAACTTGCTTCATAATATAATTTTTCTGTTGTGTCTTCTGTCCTTAGATGTAACTCTTGGTCGCTGTAATGGACATTGTAGTGTATTATCCCGCGCCTGTGCTCCTGAAACTGGTAGAATAACATAGAACGATAGTACCCTACGTCTGTAGGCAAAATGTTTATGGTAACATATACTACTGACACAGTCTGAAGATCATAAGAAAGGCACTATGTATTGATCTTCTTTATGCAAATAATATAATAAGGATAATCATACTGAATACTTTTCATACTGAACATTCTGACCAACTCTCATTGGGTTTACATTATTTTCTGAAATCTTTATGAATGCAATAATCGTAGGCTGTACACACGTTTTGACTGTACTGCTGCATCACAATATGCATTAAAAACTGAACCACCTTATGTAAGCACTAAGTTAGATGAAATATTTAAAGTAGATTATCACAGAATTTCTTTGAAGACCCATTAATTTTCGTTTTATAAAACATCAAATGTTGTATTACCTAACTAGTAAGATTAATTTGTTTCAAGTCAGCATAATAAGAGCTTAGAAAAACATAAATTCAGAATCGGACTAAAGCGGTAATTAATTATTCAAGTTTGTAATACTGGCTTTGCATTTGATCAGGGTATAAATTTTAAAATTCATAAAGCATATGTAAAGCAAAGAACCTGTCCCACAGAGAAGTTCTTGAATTCTGTTGTAAGAGACGGATCAATCACACCACCCGGCAGGAGACATGTCCCATTGACGGTACTGTATCTGAATCTGTTATAGGCCGGAGAGGAAACACAGTGAATGCAACATGCAATTAAGTCTCTGTGTACATTATATCTGCCTTTGACCAGGAACAGAGACATAAAACAGATTTGTAACAATGGCAAGCGCTTACAACTATTCATCTTATGTGATGAAGAAAATCTTTCCCAATAACTCAAATATCATTTCATAAATATAAACGTAAATGTTATATTGATTTTCTCATCAAATATTTATTCGTTTATTAATATTACATAACGTTATCTCATAGCAACACGATGTTAACAAGTAAAGAGAAAAGAGAGAAAAAACGAATTCCAAATATATACCTTCATATATATATACTGAAACCTGTTGATAGATTTGATAGATGTGTATCTGATTATTCTTGTTCATTGTACACTTATGTTTTACTTGATAATTATATTGAATGGGTAAAAATTGGTATTTTAATGTAAATATATCATATTTAACATGACATGTAACATCCAAACACACCAAGAGACGTGTGTGTCATTATGTCAATACGTAGCAGAGTTTATATATGCAATGAATTTAAGAAAACATTTATTGCACTGGTTTTTTAAACATTGTTACAATTAAAATTATAACATCCCCAAAAGGCTTTAGTAAGTACAAAGTAACACTATACAGTTTAGTCATAATTATGTTTTGTATGACAGGGGGTAGGTACCATAAATGACTCATTACAAAAGATTTACCTGGAAAATTGAAAAGTTGTATTTATCTATAATTGACTAATGATTAAAACTAATCCAAATAATTGTGGCTTCATTTTCATATATTATTTTACAGTTTTTGCAATGACTAAATGAATAAATTATTAAGACCATACACACAACTCTGTTTGATAAACGACTGACAAATAATATAATATCCCAACCACTTAGGCACATTCTTGTAATGTTCGGTTACGGAAGAATCTATAATGATTGAAACAAATAGATATCATGTTGATAAATGTAAAAATATCCTCGGCAAGGCTCGGATATTTGTGTTACATTTATCAAATCGTGTTGGTATATTTGATTTCAGCAAACATTTGGGTGAGATTTCTATCTATTAAATTCCCTTTTTGATTTGAAAACATCACAAGCCAGCATTGGATTTCGAAGCTGTTATGTTTGACAACTTTAGAACAAAGGATCCCAAGATCCTATGGATTCAGATTGTTTGTGGATTCTCTCTAATATATCATATAAGAAAGGATGTTCTGCATGTGATTCACATTCAAAGTTATACCATATGCATTATCGGTGAAATAAACTCTCTATGATACAACTGTAAACAATATTAAAACAAAATAATAAACAAAACAAAATGTTTAATGATGATTGAAGATGGGTTGTGGATAGTTTAACGAAGGGACTTTAGAGAAGAAAAATGGTTTGGAAAATTTGGAAAATCGTTGTGACCTTAGAAAATAGTTTAAGAACCGAATGCTATCAGTATTCACCCGATACAACCGCTATCACGTCAATATATCAAGAGGTTCCAGTGCAGCAGATACACTGATAATGCTGAACCCCGAATACAGGTAACCGCTATTACTGCATTCAAGCAATGACATCGGACCTACGCTTAGGTTCTCTGATGTCACAGAAACGTTCATCACGGATCTCCAAGAGTTTAATGTTCTGATACTGTACTTATATTAAATATCACCCCTGAATTAATACAAGTGTGAACACCATCACGGGTCACCAAGAGCTTAATTTTCTGATACTTTATTCATATTATACATCACCACGGGAACTTTGAAATGAACTGAATTTACCTGCCCTTAATCTGTGTAAGCCAATCTAACTGCTGTTCGTTGTCGCCTTGTCACTTTTATGTATATCGTCACTTTTATATATTTATATTTATATTTATGCGATTGTAAACAATTATAATAAGAAAGCATAATGTAAGCATATCTTTCAAGCAATCTGATTGGTCGAGAGGCGATCACGTGAGCATCAACAAAAAAGCATATTGACTCCAGCTCGAGTTCGACTAAAGCTTTATTGAGTCGAGTGACTTCAAACGATTGTACAATTACGTCAAAAGATTGTTGCATGACGTCGTGCTATTAGTCCACCGGCCAATAAGGGTCCCCATGCACCCCCCCCCCCCCCCCCCCCCCCCCACATGGCAGAACGAAACTATGTTTTTTTAAAGCCTTGACATGTCTATAAAGCAAATATGAGTGGTAACAGTGTGTAAACTGGGACGAAGTGTGTCATTTTTACACATTTTCATGGGTACCCCCAAAAACAACATTTTTCAGAAGCGACACACGAAAAGGTGGATATCATCATAACTCTGGTTCTAATTGTCTCTGAATCATAATTTTGGTATCTAAATGTATGTTTCTCAGGTCGTAGAAGCCATTGGTGGACTTTTCAGACAGCCATCATCGGTCATTTTTTCGAAATTTGAGTTTTTCAGGTTTTGTTTAATAAAAGTATGATCATGTCTTAAACAAATTGCAGGAAAGCAATTTTCTGTTTATTCATATCCCTATAGTCCTACTGTAACACATAAAAAATTAATAATATAAACTTGGAGAGAGAAAAAATATTTGTAAAAATCTGTTTTGCAAAATTCCGTTATTGGAAGTCGCAGAATAACATCTTGTTTATGTCCCGTACAGGCTACTGTAGCGCTGATTCTAATGTAAAAACAATTTGACGTTTATGATCTGCAAAGCCGTAAAATGGTAAGTAAAAGTGAAGTGTGTCTATTAAATGAAATCAATTGCAATTTTGTCTGCAATAAATATAGTATAATATGCTCATACCTTAGAAACATACAGAAAAATAAGACCATTACAATGCAATTTGATGAGCTTATCAGTATGAAATTTACCGGAAAGAGCATAAATTCCAGGGCGGTGGCAAAACGTCACATTTTCAAGATAAAAAGTAAAATTCTATAAAAGAGATATTGACAAGACATTGATGTATCTTAGCATATAAATACTTTTTCTGAAACCAATACCTATTACTAATTAGCTCAATTGATACAACAATCACGTAAAACGTTACGCTAGCAAATTTTCAATGTATGGAAACCTGTAAGGACCATACAAAATCAGGTTTTCTTAATGAAATTGACATTTCATCTCAATTATGTTACTTTTTCATACTAATTCTTCTTGTATGTCACAAATACAAATGTAAAATAATGAGCAATATGTATACATAATATAAAACCATGTCATTAAGTGTCATTTTAATGTTTGTTTCAGCTATGAAGTATGTCAGACATGGACATGGATGACTCTATGTCTGACGAACCCTCCAACAAACGGAGGAGGACTGGCAATACTACATCAGCATGCCCCGATCCAGTGTGTGTTATTCATGTGCCAGGGTTGAAAACAGACAAGTATGGTGAAATAAAACTTTTCTCTTCCAAAGTTGATGCAGAAGAAACACTCACTAAGCACTGTTATCATGACATAATTTGGCCGTAGTACCAGTTGAAGCCAAATAACATTTTGACTGTATTTAATTATTTTCCTTTCGTTTCTGTATTAAATATATAATCTAAATAATATTGACTGGTTACTTCGGTCAAAAATTCAATCTTAAACTTCTCACCTCTTCAGCAGTCCTAAATTAAAATAAGCGTTTAAAATGTGATAAACGATACTCTGTTGTGATAAAATAATTGCGTTTTTTTTCATTTAGGAATAAACAAACTTAAAAATGAATCATAGACTCAATGATAAATGCTTATTAAAAGAGAATTTAGTTGATTTGAAGCGAATGTAATGTGGGTATGAATGAACAGTAATATGCACTACACTACTGTGCAAAATTAAGTATGCCGTGTTCAGGAAACATTCTTGAGATGATTGCGAATACGATGTACTTACTTTTGCACATCATTGTAGACCCCGATGTGAACTTCTAAATCCTTCTAAGACTTCGTACTGTGTCCTGCCTATCGGATCAATTGACCCTTCATAGTTAGAATATAAGCGATCAACATCAATTAATATGCTGATTACACAAAGCGTGACATACCATATTATATAAATTACAAGCAATCAAGTGCAAAAATAATCAGTATGCTTTTAATCTCTTTTTTGTCAAGTATACATTGTTTGAGTGAAACGCTGTTATATATAAACGTATTATCAACAATTAGTCCGCAAATCATGTTATCGAGCTGTAAATACTTTCTTATATTTCATGTTCAATATAACATTTAACAGTTATTGTAAACACGTATGCAATTAGTAAGCAGTAGCACATACAAGAGTATTGCATTTGCATTATAACATTTAAAAGTTCTTGTAAATAGGTTAAATACTTTGTAATTAGTAAGCAATAGCACACACATTTATTTCTTTTCCAATATAACACATAAAAGTTATTGGCAGCAGGTATGCAATGAGTGAGACATAGCAAAATTCTTTTGCAATATAACACATAACAATTAGTGTAAACAGGTACGTAATAAGTAAGCAATAGCACAAACATACTGCTATTATATAAGTGCAAGTACCATATACAAATGTTTTAGTACTAAATAATGTATGCTTTATACATTGATAGGGAGACATGGACAGGCACGTGTTTTAAAGTAATTAATAGCTTCCTTCATTGTTTCCTTATAAAGGCATCATTAATAATCAAGCACAGTTGAAAGGAAGTTTAAAATGCTGTCATCTTGCAATATTCCTAAGTACAAGTCTTTTCTCGTGTTGAGTTAACCACAATGCATCCAATTTTATACTTCAACATATAAGGTCTAATACAGTATTTGGAGCGGTATTCAGATCAAAATTGTAAAGCTTGTTTACCAATCCTTTTCTTGAATAAAATAAATATGTTTAAACCGTATAATTGAGCATTTATGCAAATGAGCAGGATTTTCTGCAACTACCGTTTTGCGTTAATAACTTTGCAAAACTAAAAGCCAAACCATGTTCCACAGACACCATGCTGATAAGGCCCGTTAGGCCGACACAGCTGACTATCCTTGGATTTACACCATCCTGTCTCAGGTAAAACATATACGTTCCGCAGTCGGCAGAATGATCATAGGGTAGGCTTGATGACACAGGTTCTTTTTTTATAGATAACAAAAATAACCTCCACCAGCAAACAGGTGGCCAAGTACATCGGTCTGCGTCAGAGACAATTTGACGGAAAAAAAACTCTTCATTTTCAGCTCGCTCATCTAAGGAAGTCGCCATTTTGCGGAAGAGGAGCGTATGTGCAAAAAGACAAATCCATTTTAAAAGGCTCTCTGTGATTGACTTACATTTCATCGCAAACCATGGCAAGAAAACTAGTTGTTTGGCTGGACCACACTTAACCTCGCTAAGGTCTGAGTTGGCTTTGCACCCAGGTTATATAAGTGGAGCGGGGCATATATAATTTTTTAAGATGGATTTTATACATACATGTATTCCTGTTATATTTAATACGCATGGAGACAGATGCAGATAAGGTTTCAACAATACTTAATACCTTACTTGTTTCCTCAGACATGTCTATCAAACGAAACAAAACTTTCTACTGTAACTTTGGCAATCTTTTCTCAGTACAAGTCTTTTCATATTGCTTTTTAAGAGTGATACTTCATACTTAACAAAATCCATCCTACTGTGTCAAACTGCACACATTTTGTCCTTATATGAATATTTTATATCTCCATATGACATTAAATATATTCTGGCAATTTATTTCAGTTCTTCTGTTAATTTATGTCAACACCTCGTGATGGACATGATATACTATATGGCCACGTTTAAATTATTTGTATTATCAAGTGTTATTATAGCCAGGAGGAAGCTTATGCGCAATCTACACAAAAATCCTTCTTTGATTAAAGTGAACCAAGCATTTTCAAACTGTTGGGGTCATAACATATCAACCTTAAAGAACCTAATAACACCTTTGGGATGAAATTGTGAAAGTAAAGAGTTATTTCTTGAGTTACCCTAACATCATTAATAACAGTGGAGATGCCATTCCTTTCTAAAATATCTATCTGGTACCTATTCCCTTGATTTAAGGAATGACACAATGTCAAGGTGACAGTTCTTCATTGCGATATGAATAGGTGTGTCCCCAACGTTGTTTTTCCTCTTCTCAAACCCCCTGAGCTCCTTAAGAGTGACCAAATATTTGACCATATCCAGCTGACCAGCTACACAGGCGATATGCAGTACAGTCAGACCATCCTTATCGGTTGTTGTTAAACGAGCTTTGTTTCGATGAAGCAGAAGTCTAACAACTTTGATGTGACCATGTTCAACAGCAACCATCAAAGGAGTCCTGCCGAGCTTCCCACGATATTTGATACCATGTATTTTTAGCGACAGAACGTACTTAACTATGTCTTCATAACCGCTAACGCAGGCAAGATGAATTATGGTATCGTTAACATCATCTACTGTTTTTACATCCGCTCCTTTCCTCATCAACATTCTCACAACTTCCATGTGACCATTCTCTACAGCCTGCATCACAGGGGTTCTCCCGAGATACCCTCTGCTCTCTAATTTAGATATATGTAGTGCCAGAACGTACTTCACCATATCAGCATAGCCGCCAAGACATGCCACATGAAGAATGTTGTTGTTCCTGTCATCTACTGTATGAACATCAGCTCCTCTGTCCCTTAACAACTTCACAATCTGTCTCTTGCCATTTTGTACAGCATTCATCAGAGGGGATCGTCCATAATGTCCTCTACATTCTAAATCACAAATGTTCAGTGTCAGAACGTACTTCACCATCTTCACATGCCCACGACGACATGCCAAATGTAGGATGTTATTATTCATGTCATCAACTGTATAAACGTCAGCTCTGCTGTCCCTCAACATCTTTACAATATGTATGTAACCATAATATACAGCATGCAATAGAGGGGTTCTCCCAGACCATCCCCTGCATTCTATATCAGTGGTGTTGAGAGACAGCAACAAAGATCAACATACTTCTCATACCTGATTCACAGGCAACATGTAGAATAGTGTCGTTGTGGTTGTCTGTTGCTTTGATATTAGCCCCTCTGTTGAGTAAAATCTTTAACACATCTATGTATCCATTAACTACAGCTGACATAATTGGAGTTCTCCCGTACTGTCCCCGACTCTCAATATCAAATCTATGGTCATCCAACAACTTCTGAACAATATACTCGCTCCCCCCCTCACATGCATATTGTAATACAGTGTCTTTGGACTCGTCGACAGCTAACAGATCACAGTTCTGTTTCACTAAAAATTCAAAAATTCCCTTCTGCCGAAATGCAGCTGCTATCATGACAGCTGTTTGTCCACGCTCGCCCTGACAGTTGACATCCACCTTCCTCCGGGACAGGAATCGTTTCACCTTCTCCAACCTTCCATTCGTAATGACTTCAAAGAAAGCTGTCATTACATAATGAAGGCAGATAGGTGTTTTCTTCTTACCACTTGTTTTACCTGTAAATAACATAAGAACATAACATAAAAAAACATATTTAAATAATGATCATCCAAAACTGTGAGATATGGCTTTTGTGAGATCATTTATTAGTCATTTCAATGCCATGAACTTTGTATTCAAAAGGTAGTTTTAATTTTACAGATCTAATAAGTTTGTAATGTTCGGAAACTGCCAGCCGTTTTGATTTCATGCAAAGTCTTGTTTGTATGTGATAGAGAAGGCCTATTGTATATATTACCTTTCTTTGCCATAGACATAAATAATATATTCTGATGTGCGCAAGAAAGTTCAATCTTTCCACAAATGTATTTGGATGAGATTGTAAAATTAGGTTTAATGCAGTTCTTAAAAAATACAGGTCGCATTGATAAGAGGAAGTACTATAAGCTTTTACAAGTGGGTGTGTTGGATTGAAAAAAAATGGACAAAGTAAACATTTCTTTGTTATACAACTATGACTGCACATACGCCAACACCAAAACATGAATTTCGTGAAATGACATTCAAAGCATAATTTTCTTGCCGTTTCACCAGACCTGAACCCCATTGAAAATGTTTGGCAAATCTTCAAGGACACATCTACATATTAAGAACCAAAATATATTGCAGATAAGAAACGTGTGAGTCATGAAAAGTGTTTTAAGCTATCTGTTTAACTCAAAGACGATCTGGTTTATTCATTGTCTTGGCAGATAAAATAGTGTTCAGCGAAACGGCAGCCTGATAAGTCAGGGACATCACGGCTTTCCGTCTCGTTACAAAGAGACGGTATGCCGTCTAAAAATTATCATGAAATTATTGTCTTATGAAGATGGCATGCCGTCTATAAAACGTATTCGACGGTATCCCGTCTTAATGATTCAGGGAGAGTTTATTGTGTCAAAATGCTAAAATTAAGACGGCATGCCAGCTTCATAATTCACAAGACATCATGCTGTGTCATATTTTAGAATATAGCAGTGTGACTGTATTGAGCTTGCGTGGTTCCTACCGACTAAGATCGAGGTGTGCCAGTTTGAACCCTCGCGCACGTGAAACATTAGGCCGAGATGTTCATATTTCACGTGCTCGATGGCTCATCTGACTTGAACCATAGCTCAACACTGCATCACACCACAAACAGTATTGACAAAATTTTAGTTTTAATTTAAGTTTTCGTTTGTTTAACATAATAGGGTAAGAGAAAACGTGTCCTTGTTAGAAAATTGTGTCTATATTAGGCCACTCACACAAAGCATGAACTAATCGTGATGCACGTTGAACACGTGGAAATGTACAAGTTGGTACTGTCAATGTCAATAACATAAAATAAAAAATACAATATATTGTGTTTTTAAAATTTTGCAATTCCGTTTCAAGCTTTTCTCAATTGTGTCGTTTATTAATCTATTAAAGTTTAACCAATATATTACGTTTAGAGGGTAAAACATCTCATTACCCGACCCAAGATGCAATAAGCCGTATCAGTAGAAAATCGTTATCCGTATTGATTTATAATGGTGCGATCTGTTTGCTTGATCTCATGCAATTTGGAGAGGTGAGACAGCAAGATGACCATGCCATCATGCCATAATTTAAAATCCACTCTGAGCGTTTAAGAGCCATAGAGTATTTTAGTGTTTGAAATACAACATTATGTTTTGGAAAACATACTTATGACATCAATCGCTACAGACAACTACAAAACGTATGATAAATAATTTTCATATCACTATCTGATGAAATTTTGTTTTAAAGACAAGTAGGCCTTAGATTAAAACGCGTCAATAGAATTCAACATCATATTAACAGCCTTTCCTTTTCTGCATAAAAAAGTACCACAGAGTAACAAGGATTTCCTAGACGTGTTGGCTTATCAATTTCAGGAAGCTCGTTTTTTCAACTGTTTTCGTCCAATCTCACACATTACTGAACGTGACAATTGGTTCAAAATACCCTGTGAATAAATACACATTATTGACTTTTTAGCTGTTAATGGTACTTTATTGTGATTATACCAGCAAACTATGACAGATATAGTATGTATATATTCTCATTGATTATATATACAATTCAAGCAACGTACCTTGTTGGGTAATACATTTATTTTAATATCTGTAGAAACTACATAATTGAAAGAAATGCATGGTAAATAAATAAATAAACGCCAAAAACGGTATGTTTATATTTTGTGGACTACTCATAAATGGTCTGTTTTATTTGTTTGTTTACATTGTGGGAGTAAACCATAATGTTTTGCGCTTGAAAATAATAGACATGATCTATATGTAGACTTTAAGACACTTTTATTAATTAGTGCGAATTCTCTGCTTATTTTTGATCGAAAAACTAAATCTGCGAAAAAATTAAGAGTATGTATTTCAATAGGATTGATTTTTAGAAATGTCTATTAACATAATCAATGGCTTTTAGAGAAATAGCTAAATCAGTCTGAACATTTGAACTACTTTCGAATGTTCAGTGTGAATACCTTAAAATGACCGCTCAAAGGGAAACACCGCTTTAAAATTATTTTATTGTTTCAGGGGTCTTATTTCTCCATTGGTAACACTTATGTTTCTTTTCGTGAGAGCAATGTATTTTAGTAAGAACGGCGTGCTACAGTTCCTTTACAGTTACAAAAATAAAACTACTATGCAAACTTATAACCATTGTGATACTAACCTACTAACCTACTAACCTACTAACCTAATACTCTTTTTAATTGCTTAGAAATGTCCTTCTCATGTCATCTGGTTGAAGTGTTAGTTCACTTGCCCAGAAACAATCAGATTGCCGGTTCAATCCCACATTTCCTCGAACGTATTTGTGATCAGTGTGAAAGTGCCAATTCATCTGCCATCTTATACACAAGTTTTATGTCAAATGAGGAAGATTGTAACAGCATTAAAATTTTACATCGAAATATTAACATTTTTGTCTGTGTAAATTGAGTTATTACATAAGAAGAGTGATTTTTGTGAGCATGCATCATTAGCGCCAGTAAACGACAACACCAATGCTTCAGTGCAAACATGTCGAGGCCGGAAGTTTAATAAAACTAGGAATGGAGTGACACTAAAATGGAAACACCAACGAAACGAAACAAATGTAATGGCATGATTGCCTCTCCATTATTCCCTTAACTCTATCTAGAGTGATGGACAAAAGAATGAAGATTAAATGTAGATTAAACTGTTGAAGTAGAAGTAATGCACATGAAGTAATTAAAGTTCATTTATGCCATTTCCCATTCTCCCGTCTCCTGCCATCTCGGACGTTGTCGGGATCGGGCAGATCGACGAGGTTGAGGCAACACATGGGTGTCATGTGGAGTCGTAGGTGACCCGACATCCTGTTCTGGTTAGTGATCATCGAGATGTAGGTAGCAACTATCAGTTTCCCCTTCACGTACCGTCATACTGGGTGATAACGGTTCAGCAATATCTGGTGGAAGAGGAGGTTGGTAGTTTGGAATAGTGATAGGTTTTTGATAGTTCATGGAATTTTGTGCATGAGTAGGAGTAGGACTAGTGTAGACCATGGTGTCACAGTCCTCAAGACCACGAATCGGACCAGGTGATGGTGAGCAATCATCGTCGATATGACTAGGTAACAATCTATGGTCTTGACATCGTAGCATTTAGAAAGGAGCTGTTATTTGGTAAACTTGCGAACTGTACACGTGTCTCCATCTCCTGACATGTTAGTGATGATGTATTTGTCTCTTGCTCTAGTTTTGTCACGATCTCCTTTGAGAAAGATCAAATCACCAACGCTCAGCTGGGCAAATTGTTGAACTTGTCGATTGCCAGCTTTCGATTTAGCACTGTAGGGCTGATTTGAGTTCCGTGTGCTCTGTTTAAGGGATATGATGTCCTCATCATAGATTGGTAACTGGTCTCCAGTTAATTGGTCGCATTGTGTCCATATCTCAAGAGCAGATAGACCGCTGCTTCTCACCCTAGTGTTGAGACTGGCTGTGGCGATGGCTAAAGTCACATTCGAGATAGGGCCCCCTTCAGGTGAGTGATGAAGACATTCTATGCCTAGTTCCTGGATTGCCCTCTCAGCAACAGGGTTCTTGTTGGTGTTTTTCGGGCTACCGATTACTAGGGAGATGCCATGTTGAGAGACTGTGGGGTCTTTTGTAAGGGCTACGCAGCCTGGTGCAGGATCAACACGAACTGTTATTCGACTGTCTATGAGAGGCCTTGCTCGAGCACATGAGTATGAGCATAGCATCACGGAGATATTTGTGGCGTTCATTCTCAATCAGCATGGTGAAGGTCATGGAGGAAACTGTTTCTCGAAGAACAAATATCATCTGACGATATCTGCGCATGACATCAGCAGCATAATTACCGCCAATAATGGTAGGTGGGGGGTTTGAAGTCTGTTGGTAGAGCTGTTTGGGGAAGGACCTCAATGACATACAGTGGTGACAAGAGGAAGATACTTTGGTGACAGCTTTGTCAATGCCTATGTCGAAGAAGTATCTGTTGAAATGTGTCTTTGTCTGGTGCTGTGTAGGATGGTCGAAACGGATATGTATCGCTTTAAGTAGACCATCTAGGACTCCACTTGGAACCACGATCCTTTCCCGACTTGGTTGAAAGGGTTGACTGTCCCTCACAATAAGAAGACCGTCACGAGCTACTGTAACTTCACGGAGGTAGCGTTTCACGTCAGGAATATCTGTCATCTTCTTTGAAGGGCATGTACCCTGGGTCAAGAGGGAATGAGTACGCCTAAGATCAGGACACTCTTGTTGAGTATCTAGCCAGGCTACTCGACTGGTGAAAGGCATTCTGACACCGTTCTCTGTAAAATCCTTTATTGACAAGCCTCGGATGACTAAGCTCTCAGTTTGGGAGATAAACTGACAGATCTGGCAGCTTTGGTCTGAGCACTCGTTCGGATGACGACTCGCATAGTCTGAAGGTAAGTTGGCCACGCCAGCTATGTGACGTATCTGAACCATGTATCTGCTGATAGTGGCAAGGAATGTTGTAACTCTGGAACTAGCTGAGAACTCGCCCCTTCTTAGTTTATCATAGGCTTGTACACTTGGGCGACTATCAGTAAGGACCTGTGCAGTTTGCTTGGACTGAATGACATAAGGGGTAAAATGCTTGACGGCACTCCCAATGCCTAAAGCCTCGACTTCACATGGGAGCCAGGTAAGTTGGGGCTTCTTCAGTTTTGCATTGAATAATCCGGCTAGGAGGAGTTTGCTGTCTCTAAGAGCATACAAGGTAGCCCCGAGACCCAATCCATAGACAGTCTGAAGGTCTAGGGAGTGTGATGGATTTGCAGTTGGACAGGGCTGATTGCGCAGTTTTGAAGGTATCTCTCAGATCATCTGTCCATACAACCTTCTCTTGAGACTGTCTGCCAGCTGTAACCTGGTCAAGGGGGTCAAGAAGCTGGGCGTATCCATGGAGGACTCGGCTCAGTACCTTGTAGGCTCCGATAAAGGAGCGAAGACCTTGTACAGTTTGGGGTGGCTCAACTGATGACAGGGCAGCGATTCGGTGAGGGCTGGCTGTAAGAGTACCCTGTGTCCAAATCCATCCCAGTATTGTAGTAGATTGTGGGCAAATGATAGTTTTCGCTTCAGTGAGTCTCAAATTGTTGTCCTTTAAGGCTTTAAGTACCCGTCACCAATTATGCAAAACTTCCTCAGGAGTGTCACCTCCGCAGAACAGATCATCGGCAAGCTTAGCCACACAGCCTTCTTCTATGAGATCTCCAAGGACTCTGCACATCAGCTCCTCAAGACAGGTCTCGGATCCAGGCATCCCCATGGCACATCTAGTGTACACTCGCACACCTTTGAATGGGGTAACGACACCACAATATTTCATAGAGGCATGATCCAATGGTATTTGATAGAAAGCTTTGAGTAAGTCAGGCACAATGATGTACCTTCATTTGCCGATATCACGCAAGACGTTGTCGACATTTGGCATTAGTGATGGCTGAGGCTTGCTATAATGGCCGACTTCACCAAAGGAGGTCACAAGACGGCTTCCTCCTTTAGGCTTGCGGACAAGGAAGGAGAGATTAAGGTATTCAACAGGTACATTCACCTGTTCAGGTTTGGCAAACACACCTGTGGATTCAAGTTCATTGAATTTGTGTTGAAGTTCAACAAGCATGTCCCGGTTGTAGTGTGGTAGTCTACCCTTTCTCTGAGGTGGAAGTGTGGGACTCATATTCACTATTGTCTTGATGTTACCACTGAAGCCATTGTACTTGGAAATGGCCGGATTGAAGACATTATCGAACTCCTCGTTGAGATCACGAAACTGGTCTCTGATGGTCTTGGGAAGATGGTTGTCCGGGTCAAGAGAGACATTTGTAGAGTATGGGGATGATGCCTTCATGGTGACAGAAGGATTATCTAGACATTCCAGTCTGTCTGTGGGGATGGTAATGGATCGAATTTGGCAAAGGTGCTCGCTGCGCTTGATAACAATTGAATCTTCAAGATTGTTGGTGACTCGCAGGTTATGACCAACAGAACTTATTTCCTGAGGGGGAGGCCAGGCCTTCTGCGGTTTGGCAATAGAGTTTGATGGGCAGTCCAGTCTGGGTTCCAGGGCCCACTGGGAGTCAGGTTCACAGTTGCTCGGTGTAGTTAACTCGACATATTCTCCAGGTAGGATCACTGTTTGATGTGAGGGTCCACGGAGTACGTATGCTTGGGTCCTACGTATATAAGCATCTTTGTGTTGGATGTTGCCGTATTGAACTATCTCAGATCCTTTGATTACTATCCGTCTCTTTGCTGGATGGGTAGCGATGTCATTGGCTGAGAGAAATGGGATCGCTGCAATGATATCCACATCAAGATGCTTTACGACTAGGGCATCCAGTTTGAAGCAATGGGACCCCCTTGTCATGTTACAATGTACTTCGCCTGTAACCTCCAAAGGGGTTATACCATCTGCTTGTCGAGCCGATTGTAAAGCAGGTTTGATTGAGAGACCAATGTTTTTGGCGAAGGTTGCTGTAACCATGTTGGTTGTTGCACCAGTGTCGAGGGTGAGTTTAAGTAGTAGGCATACAAGACAGGGGATTGAATAACATCCACACGGCAAACAGATGGGGGGTCAATAAGAGCACTGTCATCTGAAGGACTGTCGCAGGGTATGTCTTGATCAGTGTCAATGGTATCGTCCAGGTCGTCACTGACATCATCAATGACCAGGCGAGAGAGACCCAAGCTTCTTCTTTCTGATGCAGGTAAGTGTCTGCAGTCCACAAGGTTGTGAGATGAGTGGGAAGGGCGGCCTGCGGTCTTGCATAGTATACGAGTTTTGAACTCTCTGCGTCTCAAAAATAAAACTAGGAATGGGGTTACACTAAAATGGGAACACCAACGAAACGAAACAAATGTAATGGCGTAGCGTTTTGATAGTCAATTGCAACAGTGTAAGATATGTTTCCATATGTGTACACGAATAAATTCACCATTGATCATTGATGATTTTCTGTAACGAAGGCCTCCAGTAGTAGAGATAATTAACATATATAATTAAAGAAATTAACCCACTCTCAGGGATGTCATTCATGTTGTTTTACAACACTCTTGCCAGTAAAAGTATGTTTCCCTTACTTTTCCTCGGAAAAAAGATGTAAAAACATTATGACATCCCCACTTGAATATGAATCTCTTTATATTCGATTGTGGAGAACTTGGTTCACCACACCATATAAACAATGTTAAGATAGTTTACAATTACCAAAACTAAAATATCATCAAAACTTGTAAAAAGAAAATGTAGCTGTTTGCTAACATACTGTCCAAACATACTTGGCTTTTATTTCACAGATCAGACCTTAAATAAAAAACATATATGAGGTTGAAAAGTTACATTTTGCAAATCGACAATTTATAACCCATCGGCCAGCCAGCCATATTTGCCAAGACGACTGTACACTTATTTGGGGGGGGGGGGGGGGGGGGGGGGTGCACACCAGATCTACAACTTATAATCCCCATATGCCAAGCTGTCGACGAAGAAGACGACTTATGATGATTGTTTTACCTGTGGTCCTTGCTTGGGGTCACAGAATCATCAAATCTACAATTTATAATTCCAATGGCCAGAGAGTCTAGACACAAGATTTCAGATTTCGAGAGTCAGTGTTTCTTAAGAAGTCAAAAAACTTAAAGCTAAAAGACGGAAGGATGGACGACCGCCGGAAATCATGCAATGTCACCGGCCTTTCTTTCGACAGCATGCCGTCTTTCTAAGACAAAAGATATTAGACGACATGCCGTCTTTATTAGACAATATATATTAGACGGCATGCAGTCTTTGTAAGACAATATGTTTTAGACGACATGCCGTCTTTATAAGACAATGTGTTTAAGACAGCATGCCATCCTTGAAAGATCATATTTTTCAGACGACATGCCATCTTTATAAGAGAATATTTTTAGATGGAATAACATCTGTTTGTAAAGAGACGGAAAGCCGTCATTTTTCATAAAACTATATTTATCATTTAAATTTCAAATAATGATGTCTCCCTTCTGACAATAAAGACGGCATGCCATCCAAATTATTTACAGATGGTATGCCCTCCTAAAGTATGTTTTTATTAGACGGCATGCCAATCATCACAATATATGCCAAAATATCCCCATTTACTAAAAGAAATGTTTCTCTTAATAAAAGAAATGATATACATGTTTTTGCATATCCGTATGCTATACTATCTTATCTTTGAGTATGCACTCTTTGAGGTAAATCCTTGGCACAGATTTTGAGATATATCGATCAAATCACCACCACTCCTCACTATGCTTTTCGATGTTTTTCGTCATTTCTCTGGTCTGAAATAGATTAGCTATCTTTTTGTAGTTCAGATCATCAGAGGGAAGGGGGCAATTTATTGTTTCCAAAATATTAAGCTTTGTCTGATCCTGTGTTTTCTATATGCTTGAATGAAGGGTTAAGCTATTTTATAGTGTTTAAGACTGCATGCCGTCGAAAATCAAGGAAGGAAAGCCGACGTGTCCCTGACTGCTGATTGGCTATTGTCCTATTTTAAACAATTTGTAAATAGAATATCTACATATGTGCTAATTTTCTTAAATCTATGTCAAAAATTAAATTAAGTTGTTGAATCAAAAGTTGTCTCATTGTTTGTTGTTGTGCAGCAATGAAAGACTGACCACTTTACACATCTGCCGCATTGTCCTTCACACACAATGTTAATCAAATACTACAATCGGGCGTACATTTTCTAAATATTTGCCTTTCGTGTGACATTTATTGGTGTCTATTGCCTCTTTCATACATCAGGATTGCCTCGGATGCTGTCACGGGAAATCGCTTTGGAACTAGTTTGGATAAGTTAATTATGTGAGACACCTCCTGAAATTGTTGTGTTTTATTTTAACTGATTATTCTGCTAAATGTGCTTATTTAATTTACTATTTCCTGAAATTGGCCTTAATTTTTTCAAATATAGACACAGATCTCCATAAATGTCTAAAATGTATGTGGAAGGAGATGGGATTTATTCATCTCATTCAAATCGGTAAAAATAGCCTCATTTGCCGATTTCAGTATTATTATAAATGTAAAGTTTTTGGACAAAAAAATCCATTATAAACTTGTTATATTGAAAAATGAAAATGTTTTTTCTTCGTCCCATGTGGGACATCTCCCCCCTTTTTAGTTATCTGCAAACATATACAAAGCTTTGAATTACAATTCAGATATGAAGAAATTTATTTTATGCGAACATCTGAAATTATTGAAGGAATGTTTTACATGTTTATTTTCTACATGTTAATCAAGTAGAGAACCGCCGTATTTGCTGTTATACCTAGATAGAGACAAAAACTGTAACCCAATCCTCATAATTCCAAAAGCAACTGTTTTTCAAAGTATTTCTTTCGTATTTACACAAATGTTATATAATTATCGTTTAATACGGCAGGCGTCAGCTTGTTACACAATGTGTATGCATTGTAGTTAACGACGTAGTTTTGAACATGATATGCCATTTCTAATTTTTAAATTTGGTCAAAAGGCTCAGTTGTCCAACTTACTGACCATTGTGTTTGTTTGCACTCACATACTCAACGTTGCATGAAATGTCGTTATTGTCTATTGTCTTTCGTGAATATGATAGATCTCAATACTGACTAAGCTTATCTTGCTGATCTATCATTTTATGTAGTTTCTCAAAATCCTTCATGCAGCATTCATTTGATTGAGTATAAGTTATTCTGATTTCTAAATCAAAGTGAACAGTATCACAATCTTTAGGATCGGCAGTTTGATAGGATCACAGGGGCTTATGTTGATGATAAAAACTGTCCATATGCTTCAATACGATACACCCAAAAGTAATAAATGAAGATAACTATAGGGTGTAACGTATCGAAGAATCTGGACCTTGCAGAAATGACCAGAAATGCAAACCCCTGTGGTTCGGATCGATAGTGATGTCACGAGAATACACAGGTATGAAAATGCATATTTTATCAGCGTTCATCAAGAAATAATTGAGAACTCTGAACCAACAAGAATTGAAAAAATAAGTGTAAGAAAATCATTTTGTGATTATATAGATGGATATATACCCGATACCCGATCCTCTTCTTCGCACATTACAAAGTGCGTAGTGACTTTTAAGTCTAGTTTACTCGATGAACTGCCAGAATGATCCAAACGTGGTGTATAAGAGACAAGCTTACACACCAGCTGTACCCCGTCAAACATACAAGATATGTAGTTATTTTCTTTCTGATGTAATTCCTCACACATTTTTGGACAATAAGGCTGAATTGTCTTCTGGCCAAAGGTCTGATAGATTATTAGAACTACAAAGTTTATGAATAGGATCGAACTCATTTTGTTTGGAGTACCTACACCAGTTTTGCCACTCACCGAGATCATATGGGTCCGAACTTTTCCTGTGTTCAGGTCCCTTTTTAAACAGCTGGGTGAACTGAGTGCAATGCGGATGAAGTGCCTTGCCCTGGGACACAACACAATATGGGGCCTAGGTGACAAATTATTGTTGTCTCCACCAAGATTTTAACCCGGGGGTTTGGTATGATTGGTCAGTAGGCTAACCAAACCACCACTACACTCATCAATATTTGGAACACCAGTCAACCAATCCTTAGTTACAACTGCACCAGTCGTTATTTAGAAATACACCAATCCTTCAACATTATGTTTAAACTACACCAGTTATTATTTTGAACTACACCAATCCACAAATCTCTAGTGGGAACTACACTGGACCTTAGTTTAAACTACACTGATGAACAAACGAGTCCAGCATAAGGTAAATTCTCTCTCTAACATCATTTCTAGACAACTTCGCGAGTATATGATATATCATATACCAATATTATATAAGAAGCACAAATGAATGTATAAATATATAATGGATAATTGCATTGAAATATCCTGTTACATATTGACGAATATTTCAGGAAATCCTTTACGTTACCACTTTGTTACATTCATGATATGTCTCTATTTCAAGGGAACACTGATGAAAGTAATCATGAGCAACTGGAGTAACTTCACCAAGTTGAAGTTATGTTCGTATACATGAATAATGTATGAACTCTTCCAAGTATCTAAAACTTTAGTATACATGTATACATCATCTTCGTATATTTGAAAAGTAAGAACTTTGTTTAAGGATTCGTTATAAAAGACAGTCATTTATTAGGTATATTTTAAAATTCTGCATGTTGATTATCTTAACATTCAGACACACAGACAGACAATTAATTATTCAGTAACATACCTCCGATTAAACATAAAGGTACATAATTCTTGTATAATAATAAAACTACATTACAATACATTTTAATTTAGATTTGTGTTTCAATAGAGAACCAAAAATATACATCCTTTATTAATGAGGTCATCAGCAAATAAAAACAAACATGTCGTATATTATTCAAATTCCAATGAATAAAACAAACAATTAATCATATTAACATATGTTCAAGTAAACTATAATAGAAAGACAATGGTGTCATCAATATATTCTAAAAGCTTCAAGTGTCGAATTATATTATGGATGGTTTTTTTTTATTATTATTGAGTACATGAACTTGTTGACAGTTGATTTGGCACAAAGTAGATATAATGTCACAAGTCTTGACTTCAAAGTACAGAATGAAAATCAGTTCCATCTACCGCAATATTTATACTCAAACTGCCTGTAGAAAGACATAGACAGAATCGCAGTTTAATTTCAACTTAAAGGTATCCATCCACATGGACACAACATATCTCTCAGTTGCGGATCAAGAAGAGGGTTTCAAACTTTGTGCATGTACATTATTTTAGTGAAACCCACCCCCTTTCCTCAATGGATGAACGAACCCTCTCCCTCCTTAAAAGTCTTCATTCACCACAGTTATTACTTACAGCTTGTAACGAAAATTAATGTATAACTGTTTGGTGCTAAGTGCAATTGTGAACTACCAACTATACACAAGAAAGTAAAACTTAACACTAACCGTTTGCAAATAAATGTAGCCGCAAGTGCTGGCAAGAAAAGTAAACTACCAACGTATACACATGAAAGTAAAACATCACACTTACTGCTTTGATGCCTATTTGAAATCCGGCTGAGACGAATCTGAAATATAAAATAAAGCACAAGGTCACAAAATCTATAATGCATTAGGGCATCCGAAAACATTTCCGAATTCACGAGCCATGATGCATCGTTGTCTTTACGAGTGTCACGTCCATGGTTACATCAGTTACATTACATTATCGATATTGTTCACCCTTGCTCTGCCTCGAGCAGGCAGGACATCTTATTTAGTCATAAGCATTCAACTAAAGTCATTTCAACTAAAAGTGCGATATTAACTGGGTGAATCTTCCTTTCAAACTCCTTCACAAGTCGATATATGAGAATATTTTGATATCTTAAAATAATTCATTGGTTTTTTGTCCCTGGCGGATTCGCACCTCGGACCTATTGATCCGATGCCAAACGCGCTAACCACTGCGCTTTCCAGGCCCCTTTTCTCAAGGAAACAACTAAGTTGAATTTATAAGTTTGTAACATTTACTGTTTTTTTTAATTGTTTTTTTAAACTCCTTCACTAGACGAAATAAGGGAATAATTTGGTTATTTTAAAATGAATTATTTTTTAAATCAATTTAAACGACGTGCAGCAATAAAGTTACATTATGTCAAATACGTTTTGTGAAAGCTTTTTAATATTTCATAAATTTAAAGGTTAAATGACAAAAAACATTCTGAACAAACACAGTGTTTTAAGAAGTGAGTTCAACACTTATGATTTGTTGATTGCACATAAAATAAAAGTTACCGTCCCCTGATGAATACAATGTTGTCTATTTACAAGACAATTGCTAACTACATACACACAAAATTGAATTTATCCGCCAACAGTAGTTTGAGGTATACCTATGTTCAAACCGAGTATATGTTTATTTTGCCCGGTAGTGTATATATTCTTATTTGAATTGCTACATATATTAGTAGCTTGTATGTTGTCCTTACCTCTGTCTTCTGATCACAGTTTTCACTTGCATTAAGATATAATTTTCTGTTGTGTCTACTGTCCTTAGCTGTAACTTGTGGTCAATGTAATGAGCATTGTACTGCAGAATCTTGTGCCTGTGGTCCTGAAACTGGTAAAATAACATAGAACGATAGTGCCCTATGGCTGTAGGCAAAATGTTTATGGTAACATATACTACTGACACGGTCTGAAGCTTAAGATCACAGGAAAGACAGTATGTATTGATTTTCTTTATGCAAATAACAGAATAAGGATAAGCATACTGAATACTTATCATACTGAACATTCTGCCCAACTCTTATTGGGTTTACATTTATTTCTGAAATCTTTATGAATGCAATAATCGTGGGCTGTAATTACTTTTTGACTCTACTGCTGCATCACAATATGTGAAAACTGAACCACCTTATGTAAGCACTAAGTTAGATGAAACATTTCAAGTAGATAATCATAGATTTTCTTTGAAAACTCGATCTAAAAATTTTCGATTTATAAAACACCAAGTGTTGTATTACGAAACTTGTAAGATTAATGTATTTCACGTCAGCATAATAATGAGCATGAAAAACAGAAATTCAGAATCGGACTAAAGAGGTAATTATTGATTTAAGTTTGAAATACTGGCTTTGCATTTGATCGTGGTATGAATTTTAAAATTGATAAAGCATATGTAAAGCAAAGAACCTGTTCCACAGAGAAGTTCTTGAATTCTGTTGATAGAGGCGGATCAAGCACATCACCCTGCAGAAGACATGTCCCATAGACCGTACTGTATCTGAATATGATACAGGACGGAGAGAAAACACACTGAATGCAACATGCAATTAAGTCTCTGTGTACATCATATCTGCCTTTTACAAGGAAGAGAGACATAAAACAGATTTGTAACAGTGGCAAGCGCTTGCAACTTATCATCTTATGTGATGAAGAAAAGCTTTCCCAATAACTCAAATATCATTTCCTCAATAAAAACGTAAATGTTATATTGATTGTATTCGTTAAGTCATATTACATAACGTTATCTCATAGCAACACGGTGTACACGAGTAAAGGGAAAAAACGAATTCAAAATATATACCTTCCTATATATACTGAAACGTTTTGATATACTTGATAGGTGTTATTATTATTATTCGTGTTCATTGTACAGTTATGTTTTACTTGGTAATGATATTGAATGGGTAAAAAATGGTATTTTAAGGTAAATATATCATATTTAACATGACATGTAACATCCAAACACACCAACGAGACGTGTTTCTCATTATGTCAATAAGTAGCAGAGTGTATTTATTGAATGAAATTAAGACAACACTAATAGCACTGGTTTTTAAACATTGTAAACAAATAACATCATAACATAACTCGTGTTACACTATACAGTTTAATCATAAATAAATTCAGACTTTGCAATTTAAGCGGAATGCTGCCTTTTGATTGGACTAAACAAGGTCACATGACCGGTATAAACCTCGGTAAACAAAGGACGGACGTTTACATAAAATAAATTACAGCAAATGAAGGATACACGAAATCATGCCGGAACTATTTTCCCAGGGATTTCCCAGTGTCGCAAGTCTGGTCCTATCACATCCTTGAGAGTTGTCACTTCACCCTAGATTCTTCTGATAATAAATAACCTCACTCCTACGAATATAATAAATTTTAAACGTATTTCTTTTTGTAGCATTGCTATGCAGCTGTTATCGATCCTGTTTGGTATTCCACCAAACTTCTGCCATTAGGCTATAACGCCAGTTTCAATTACCCAAAGCTAATGTCAAAAGCGGCCAGTTTGAACTGCACTCACCCAGGCTTTAAATGTTGGCATACACATGTATAACTACGAAATATAATTTTCATGACAAGTCATAAGAAGGTCAATGTGTGAGCTCCATGTTCAATGACCTGACTACATATAGGCTAAATATAATTGTTTCAGGTTCCCAATTTCATAATTTTGTCTTTTATCCCTTGTTTTATTTGAGACTATTTTATGCATGCGCTTGTATCCGGAAGAGATCAGCCAGTATATGACCGGTATCTAGGTCAGTGCCACAAGTAAGTTATCTTTGCAGTGAGTTTTGAATGTAAAATATTTATTTCCTAAATTTAAACATTCTGAATTTATAAGAAATGAATGTCACAATGTGTTTGTCCATGCGATTATAACCTGTTTGAAACGTGAAATTTAAACTTCTGAATAACCGGCTGCGCAGGCGACGCCGGTTATTCAAATTTAAATTTCACGTTTCAAAGAGGTTATAATCGCGTGGACAAACACATTGTGACATTCATTTCTCAATTATGCTTTGTATGACAGGGGAAACCATAAATGACTCATTACAAAAGATATGCCTGGAAAATTGAAAAGTTGAATTTATCTATAATAGACTAAATGATTCAAACTAATCCAAATAATTGTGGATTCATTTTCATATATTATTTTATAGTTTTTGCAATGACTAAATGAATAAATTATTAAGATCATACACACAACTCTGTTTGATAAACGACTGACAAATAATATAATATCCCAACCACTTAGGCACATTCTTGTAAGGTTCGGTTACAGAAGAATCAATAAAGACTGAAACAGATAGTTAAAAATCCATATTGGTTGGTGTGATGGGTTAAATAAATGTCTGAATGCCATGTAATAAGTTCAATACTATATTCGACATATTTTTATCATCCAAAAACTGTGTTCCATAGGAGATCGTTTTGGCAGTAGATTTTGCACAACGCCCTGTCACCGTCAACTTCATGACATAATCTCATGGTGCACTGACATCAAACTGCTATGACGTCATAAACATGATGACTTCACACTGCATTGACATCATCTCATTGGATGTACAGTTTTTCATTTAAACGTAATGAAGAAGAATTTTGGATGATAAATATAATCTCATCTTCGTGTGTTCTGATATCAAATAATTATATCATCACTCGTTGATGAATGTAAAAATATCCTCGGCAAAGCTCGGATATTTTTGTTACATTTATTAACTATATATTATACTGGTATATTTGATATCAGCAGACATTTGGGTGAGATTTCTATCTATTAAATTCCCGTTTTAATTTGAAAACATCACAAGCAAGCATTGGATTTTGAAGCTGTTATGTTTGACAACTTTAGAACAATGGATCCCAAGATCCTATTGATTCAGATTGTTCGTGGATTCTCTCTAATATATCATATTAGAAAGGATGTTCTGCATGTGATTCACATTCAAAGTAATACCATATGCATTATCGGTGAAATAAACTCTCTATGATACAACTGTAAACAATATTAAAACAAAATAATAAACAAAACAAAATGTTTAGTGATGAATGAAGATGGGTTGTGGATAGTTTAACGTATGGACTTTAGAGAAGAAAAAATGGTTTGGAAAATTTGGAAAATCGTTGTGACCTTAGAAAATAGTTTAAGACCCAAATGCTATCAGTATTCACCCGATACATACGCTATCACGTCAATATAACAAGGGGTTCCAGTGCAGCAGATACACTGATAATGCTGAACCCCGAATACAGGTTACCGCTATTACTGCATTCAAGCAATGACATCGGACCTAAGCTTGGGTTCTCTGATGTCACAGTAACGTCCATCACGGATCTCCAAGAGCTTAATGTTCTGATACTGTACTTTTATTAAACATCACCCTGTGATATTGATACGAATGTGAACTCCATCATGGGTCACCAAGAGCTTAATGTTCTGATACTGTACTTATATTAAACATCACCCTGTGATATTGATAGGAATGTGAACGCCATCGCGGGTCACCAAAAGCTTAATGTTTTGATACTGTACTTATATTAAACATCACCCTGTGATATTGATACGAATGTGAACTCCATCATGGGACACCAAAAGCTTAATGTTTTGATACTGTACTTCTATTAAACATCACACTGTGATATTGATACGAATGTGAACTCGACTTAAAGCTTTCTTGAGTCGAGTGACTTCAAACGATTGTTGCATTACGTCAAAAGATTGTTGCATGACGTCGTGCTATTGTTATCATGACATCATTTGGCCGTCGTACCAGTTGAAGCCAAATTACATTTTGACTGTTTTTAATTTGTTTCCTTTCGTTTCTGTATTAAATATTTAATTTAAATAATATGGACTGGTTACTTCGGTCAAAAGTTCATCCTTAAACTCCTCACCTCTTCTGAAGTCCTAAATTCAAATAAGCGTTTAAAATGTGATAAACGATACTCTGTTTTGATAACATAATTGCGGTTTTTTTCATTTAGGAATAAACAAACTTAAAAATGAATCTTAGAGTCAATGATAAACCCTCATTAAAAAGTAAAGAGAAGTTAGTTGATTTGAAGCGAATGTAATGTGGGTATGAATTGAACAGTAATATGCACTGCGCTACTGTGCAAAATTAAGTATGCCGTGTTCAGGAAACATTCATGAGATGATCGCGAATACGATGTACTTACTTTTGCACATCATTGTAGACCCCGATGTGAACTTCTAAATCATCAGACTTCGTCCTGTATCCTGCCTATCGGATCAATTGACCCTTCATAGTTAGAATATCAGCGACCAACATCAATTAATATGCTGATTACACAAAGCGTGACATACCATATTATATACATTACACGCAATCAATTGCAAACATAATAAGTATGCTTTTTATCTCTTTTTTGTCAATTATACATTGTTTGTGTGAAGCGCTGTTATATATAAATGTAATATCAACAATCAGTCCGCAAAACATGCTGGCGAGCTGTCAATACTTTCTTATATTTCATGTTCAATATAACATTTAACAGTTATTGTAAATACGTATGCAATTAGTAAGCCTACAAAAGTATTGCATTTGCATTATAACATTTAAAAGTTATTGTAAATAGGTTAAATACTTTGTAATTAGTAAGCAATAGCACACACATTTATTTCTTTTCCAATATAACACATACAAGTTATTGGCAGCAGGTATGCAATGAGTGAGACATAGCAAAATTCTTTTGCAATATAACACATAACAATTAGTGTAAACAGGTACGTAATAAGTAAGCAATAGCACAAACATACTGCTATTATGTAAGTGCAAGTACCATATACAAATGTTTTAGTACTAAATAGTGTATTCTTTATACATTGATAGGGAGACATGGACAGGCACGTGTTTTAAAGTAATTAATAGCTTCCTTCATTGTTTCCTTATAAATGCATCATTAATAATTAATAAGTTGAACGAGACTTATAAGTAAGTCGATGTTCGACTATGGTTCTATCAGCTAATCTAAAGTAATGGAGGGATTACGTGAGATCGCACTGCGCATGGTCGAGTCAGATTTTTAAAGATTTTCGCGGGAGTATCTTATATAACCCAACACAAGGGAGGGAATAAAAGGGAGGGCACGTAATCCCTCCATTACTTTAGATTAGATGATAGAACCATAGTCGAACATCGACTTACTTATAAGTCTCGTTCAACTTATTAATTCTATCAGATAATCCCGTAATTCTCGGGATCACGTGATATTTTGAAGCAATACTCATTCGTAAATAAACCCTTAAACGAGTGATCATCATAAGAAACAACAACGAAGGGTTTGATGGTCCACAGATTCGTTTTAATAACATGACTTGAACAAAATACACTATTTGTAGCTGGGACAAATTCTGCACTGGTCAATCAGTTCTGCTGTATAATTGCTTCAGCAAAAACGTTTCCCTGAGGAATAATAGGCTTGTCATAAAATAAAGCAAATGTAGACTCTGACGCCCAGTCAGCTTTGTCTAGAATGTCCTGTATTGGCACAGAGGCTCTGTGTGCAGCTGAAACAGCAGCTGCTCTGGTACTGTGAGGAGTAAATATCTCTGTATCTACCCCTGCTCTGGAAAGTCCTGTTCGTATCCATCTGGACACGGTGTCACGCGACACTGCCTTGTGAGGCTTTATATACGTCACCAACAGTTTGCTCTCTGATCCCCTCAGAGAAGCAGTCCTCTTAATGTACTCTTTCAGTACAGTTATAACACACAGTTCATTATCTTGAGCGTACTGCTTCAAGACAACAGGTTTGGCCAACCTTCCTGGTCTGGATTGCTTAAACAAGCAATGAAATTGAAAAGTAATATTTGTGTTTCCCACAGACATATTCTCGAGATCAAGCAAATGTAATGTTTGGCCCCTTTGGGCAGTCACTAGTGACAGCAATAATACAAGTTTCAGTGTTAAATCTTTTAGAGAACAATGACATGTTAAGAGTGTTCTAAGGAAGTCAAAGACATTTTACATTCCAAATTTCCGTATAACGGGACTTGGGTGGGTTCTCATGAAAAACTCCCTTCATAAAGCGACAAACAGTAGGGTTAGAGCCACAAGGCTGATTGTCAATATGGACAATGGTAGATAAGGCACACCTGGCCGTATGAACTGAACTATAGCTTAGTCCTTGATTAACTAAAGATAACAAGAAATCTAGCACTTCTCCTAGAGATGGATAATAGAAATTAGATTGTCTTTCACCACAAAACTTTCTCCACTTCTGTATGGCACCTGCATACTGTTTCCTTGTACGCGTTCTCCATGACCTGATGAGAATCTCGGATGCGTCCTGCGAAACTCCTCTGTCTCTGAAGAGATTCCGGACACTAGGAAGGTTGTCAGTCTCAGCTTCTTCAAGATGGGGTGCTCCTGACCCGCTGGCGACAGCAGAAGGTTGCCTCTCCTCGGCAGCCTGATCGGTCTGAAACATAGCAATTCAAGTAAATGAGAAAACCATGCTTGGATGGGCCAGAATGGAGCAATCACTACAGCTCTAGTCTTATCAGTTACAATTTTCTGTAAACATTTCGCTATGAGACAGAAAGGAGGAAATATGTAGCAGCGCTCGACTGTCCAAACCATCTGAAAGGCATCTACTGAAACTGCCTCTGGCTCAGGCTTCCAACTCACAAATCGATTCAATTTCTTATTTAATCGAGAGGCAAACAGATCAATGGTTGGACTAAATCTAAATAACCTCATGACGTCATCGAAAACTGATTGATTGAGGGACCATTCTGTACGCTCTGAAAATTTGCGTGAAGCTTTGTCTGCCTCTATGTTTAGAGCTCCTGCTATATGCCCTACGGTGATCAAGACATCGGCGTTTATGCACCAATTCCAAATGGCCTTGGTTAGATCGTTACATTGTTTAGATTTGGTACCGCCCATTTCCCTCAGATACGCGACTGCAGTAGTGTTGTCGCAGAGAACATGAAGATGTTTATTTTTGAAATCATGGGTCAATGAGAATGCTTTGATTGCCAGGAGAGTTGCCCTGAGCTCAAGTTCATTGATATGTTTGTCCTTCTCATCTGGTGTCCAGCGACCACCAATACTAATGTCTAGATGAGCCCCCCAGCCGGAGGAACTTGCATCTTTTCGAATTACGAAATCAGGATTTGAACGAGGACTAATATTCTTAATAGAGCCATAGACATTTTCCTTCCACCAAATAATTTCTTGCTTAGATTTCTGAGAGATTTCCATATCTGAATCAAAATTACCTCGGCTATTGTTTAACGCTTCAACTTTGTCAATTTTCAGATATCTGTAATGCAGAGGCCCGAAAAGCACTGCTGGAAAGCTAGACACAAATAGACCAAGAAGTCTAGCAACTTCTCTAATGTCATTGCGCTTGTTCTTCAAAATTGCATCACATGTTTCAATAATGACAAGAGCTTTCTCGTGTGGCAGTTGTACTGTCATGTTTATTGTGTCTAGGTTAAAACCTAAGAATTTCATTTAATGAGAGGGCTCAAAGGATGATTATTGTAAACCCGAAAGCTTCAAATTGTTTAGCCATTCTGCACACAGACAATTTACATGACTCCTTATCCTCCGCCTGAGTAAACACATCATCTATGTACCCCATGCATATGTGACCTAGCTGTCTGAAGTGTGAGAACACTGGTTTCAGTATCTTAGTGAAAACCCGAGGAGCGCAAGCGAGCCCGAACGGAAGACATGTGAACTGATAGAGCTCATTATTCCAACGAAATCTTAAATATTTCCTGAATTGTTTGTTGACATTAATTGAGTAGTAAGCATTTGTTAGGTCAATTGAGGCCATAACGGAATTTTGTTTGAGCATGAGCAATACAGTCTGAAGGTTATCCATTTTGAAGTGATGGTATGTCACAACTTCGTTCAGTTGCTTAAGGTTTAAAATTAACCTGTATTTGTTGTTTTTCTTTTTCCTGAGAAAGACTTTAGAAACGAACTGATCTTCATTCTCTGATGTTTTCTCAATAACACCAATACGCTCCAATTTTTTAATCTCATCATCTATGATAACTTTTTCATGGAGCTTAAAGTTTATTTGGCGTGGTTCTCTAATTTGCTTTGGGGGAGAAGAGAAATCTATCTTAAGGCCTTCAATAACCTCTAAAATGTACTTGTCACTAGTGAGCTTTTGCCATTCGGGTAAACACATAGATAGGTTACCAGCCCTGAACTTGCATTGCATATCAGTATGAAAATCAATTTGAGAGGCATACTCACCTACCTGACCGGTAGCAATGGCCTCTTCTTGGGGCTCGTCTACTGCTTCCCCCCTCTCTTCTCCATTGGTCTGTAATTGTTCCACCGTGGCTTCCCTAAAAAACCACTGTAGTTTCCTCTGCCACGGCCGCGGCCGCGACCTCTGTATGTGTATGGGTTGTATCTGTACCCCCGACCTCTGTAGGAGGACCTCTGACCGATGTGGATCCGACTGACCATGGACATGTCCTTGAGGGACTTGGTGATGTCGTCACCGAAAAGGTAGTCGTTATACACAGGCGCACTTGGTGAACACAGAGGGCGAAAGTCCTCCTTCAGATGAGGTTTGATCAGTTCGTTTCGCCTGGCATTAATCTCCTGGTTGGCATGTGCCGACATGGTGAGCGAGTCACTGAGACTGTTAACCAAATTCAGAAACAGGTCTGAGGGCACGTCACTCTTGTGAGTCATAAGACGATTCAGTGTCTCGACAATGCAGGTAGCAGACTTCATTATTCCGGACTGAACTCTCTGAATACGACAGTCCATTGACCGCACCTCGGGGGTCAAGGAATCCCACAGAAGTTCATTCACTTCCGGTGTGTTCAGTTCGGCACAGTTAGCTGGTCGTTTAATGGTCTTCAACTTTGATGAAAGAGTAGTTTCGTCGGCCTTCACCGTGAAAACCTGTTTGATGAGTTCAGCAAGTTTGTCATTAATAGCTTTCCCGTCAGAATTATCGAACGGTAGGTTAGACTTCATCAGTCCAAGTAAGTCTGTTTTGTCACCCTCAGTGCCATTGGTCGGATCAACGACAGGGGAATCCCCAAGTAACTCACTGGCAAAGTCCATTGACGGGCAGGCTTCATTATCCGGACGAGGGACGATTTGACTGGGTTCGATGTAATCATCGTCGGCCTCATAATTATATGGACCATATGCACTCACAGCGTTAATAGCGTCAATTTGGGTTTGAAATCCGTCCAGTCTTTTATCAATGTTCTTACTCATGTCTCTGATTTCGGCCATAACACCAGAAAGAGAAGTCGAAGCGCCAGAGTTTGACTTGTCATGGGAAGATTTCTGAGATTTCCTTACTTCTAATTTCTGTTTACCTTTAGATTTGCGGTTAGACGGAAGGCTACCTTTAGCACATGAAAGTTCGTTATCCATAGGCGGACTTGACACGCTCGCAGGCTGAGCCATGCTTCCCGTGAATCTTGTGCGCACGTGGGTGACAACACGAGCCGTCTTGCACCAAACAAGATACAAACTTGCAGAGAAAATTACAAGTTAATACAAACTTAGCAGACTACTTATAGTCGAGCAAGATATAAGACGTGTAAGCAGTAATTATACTGCTAAATGCAACAGTTATGTGCACACGTATCAGGTGAAACTTCAAGAAGAGAGATACCTGAGACACGTCTGGTCGAAACCGCAGCAAGCACTGACTCGAGCATGCGCAATGAAATCTCACGTGATCCCGAGAATAAAGGGATTAGCTGATAGAATCAAGCACAGTTGAAAGGAAGTTTAAAATGCTGTAATCTTGCAATATTCCTAAGTACAAGTCTTTTCTCGTGTTGAGTTAACCACAATGCATCCAATTTTATACTTCAACATATAAGGTCTAATACAGTATTTCGTGCGGTATTCAGATCAAAATTGTAAAGCTTGTTTACCAATCCATTTCTTGAATGAAATAAATATGTTTAAACCGTATAATTGAGCATTTATGCAAATGAGCAGGATGTTGTGCAATTAAAAGCCAAACCATGTTCCACATACACCATGCTGATAAGGCCTGTTAGGCCGAAACAGCTGGCTGTCCTTGGATTTACACCATCCTGTCTCAGGTAAAACATATACGTTCCGCAGTCGGCAGAATGATCATAGGGTAGGCTTGATAACACAGGTTCTTTTTTTATAGATAAAAAAAATAACCTTCACCAGCAAACAGGTGGCCAAGTACATCAGTCTGCGTCATTTTGCGGAAGAGGAGCGGATGTGCGAAAGACAAATCCATTTTAAAAGGCTCTCTGTGATTGACTTACATTTCATCGCAAACCATGGCAAGAAAAATAGTTGTTTGGCTGGACCACACTTAACCTCGCTAAGGTCTGAGTTGGCTTTGCACCCAGGTTATATAAGTGGAACGGGGCATATATATTTTACCCTGAGGCAAGATGGATTTTATATTTAATACGCATGGAGACAGATGCAGATAAGTTTTCGACAATACTTAATACCTTACTTGTTTCCTCAGACATGTCTATCAAACGAAACAAAACTTTCTACTGTAACTTTGGCAATCTTTTCTCAGTACAAGTCTTTTCATATTGCTTTTTAAGAGTGATACTTCATACTTAACAAAATCCATCCTACTGTGTCAAACTGCACAAATTTTGTCCTTATATGAATATTTTATATCTCCATATGACATTAAATATATTCTGGCAATTTATTTCAGTCCTTCTGTTCATTTATGTCAACACCTCGTGATGAACATGATATACTATATGGCCACGTTTAAATTATTTGTATTATCAAGTGTTATTATAGCCAGGAGGAAGCTTATGCGCAATCTACACAAAAATCCTTCTTTGATTAAAGTGAACCAAGCATTTTCAAACTGTTGTGGTCATACCATATCAAGCTTAAAGAACCTAATAACACCTTTGGGATGAAATTGTGTAAGTAAAGAGTTATTTCATGAGTTACCCTAACATCATTAATAACAGTGGAGATGCCATTCCTTTCTAAAATATCTACCTGGTACCTATTCCCTTGATTTAAGGAATGACACAATGTCAAGGTGACAGTTCTTCATTGCGATATGAATAGGTGTGTCCCCAACCTTGTTTTTCCTCTTCTCAAACCCCCTGAGCTCCTTAAGAGTGACCAAATATTTGACCATATCTAGCTGACCAGCTACACAGGCGATATGCAGTACAGTCAGACCATCTCTATCGGTTGTTGTTAAACGAGCTTTGTTTCGATGGAGCAGAAGTCTAACAACTTTGATGTGACCATGTTCAACAGCAACCATCAAAGGAGTCCTGCCGAGCTTCCCACGATATTTGATACCATGTATTTTAAGTGACAGAACGTACTTAACTATGTCTTCATAACCGCTAACGCAGGCAAGATGAATTATGGTATCGTTATCATCATCTACTGTTTTTATATCCGCTCCTCTCCTCCTCAACAGTCTCACAACTTCCATGTGACCATTCTCTATAGCCTGCATCAGAGGGGTTCTCCCGAGATGCCCTCTGCTCTCTAATTTAGATATATTTAGTGCCAGAACGTACTTCACCATATCAGCATAGCCGCCAAGACATGCCACATGAAGAATGTTGTTGTTCCTGTCATCTACTGTATGAACATCAGCTCCTCTGTCCCTCAACAACTTCACGATCTGTCTCTTGCCAGTTTCTACAGCATTCATCAGAGGGGTTCGTCCATAATGTCCTCTACACTCCATATCAAAGATGTTCAGTGTCAGAACGTACTTCACCATCTTCACATGCCTACGACGACATGCCACATGTAGGATGTTATTATTCGTGTCGTCAACTGTATAAACGTCAGCTCCTCTGTCCCTCAACAGCTTTACAATATGTATATAACCATTATATGCAGCATGCAATAGAGGGGTTCTCCCAGACCATCCCCTGCTTTCTATATCAGTGGTGTTGAGAGACAGAACAAAGATCAACATACTTCTTTTACCTGATTCACAGGCAACATGTAAAATAGTGTTGTTGTGGTTGTCTGTTGCTTTAATATCAGCCCCTCTGTGGAGTAAAAACTTTAACATATCGATGTATCCATTAACTACAGCTGACATAATTGGAGTTCCCCCGTACTGTCCTCGACTCTCAATATCAATGCCATGGTCATCCAACAACTTCTGAACAATATACTCGCTACCCACCTCACAGGCACAATGTAATACAGTGTTATGGGATTCGTCGACGGCTAACAGATCACACTTCTGTTTCACTAAAAAGTCAAAAATTCCCTTCTGTCCAAATGCTGCTGCTATCATGACAGCTGTTTGTCCACGCTCCCCCTGACAATTGATATCCACCTTCCTCCGGGACAGGAATCGCTTCACCTTGTCCAACCTTCCATTCTCAATTACTTTAAAGAAAGCTATCATAACATCAGGGAAGCAGTTAGGGTTTTTCTTCTTACCATTTTTTTTACCTGTAAATAACATAAGAACATAACATGAAACATATATTCAACATTCAATGGTTATCATACAAAACTGTGTCAAAAAATGAGATATCACTTGTTTGAGCTCAAGCGACAGCTCCTTCGGGATATTGTTCTGACAGTATACTTGAACAATGCCCTGCGATCATCAGCAGCATGGTGTTGTGATGCTTTTGCATTTTTTGCTTTTCATCATACATTGAATCCCACCCTCGTGTCTTCCGATATCAAATATATATAAAATTAAAAATAACTTTTTAAATTTGAAACTTGTATTAACTCTTGTTGATTCCAGAAGACACTTAGGTGAGAGTTTCCATTGAACTACGTAATACTACTCCGTAGATCAATAACTTTTTACAAAAGTTTTGCAATGTTTTATCATGATTTATTATTCATGGCATTAACTTTATATTCAACAGGAAAATCTTCCTGTTCTTATGTATAGCACTTCTAAATGCCCTTCAAAGACCTATATGACTTTAGATTGTGTATGGAAGTAACCTATATGTTGCTATTGTGCCTCAGCTCAAAAGATCTAATAATTGTTGAAATTTTGACCAAAAACATTTTCATTTCGTTTTAGGAGTTTAATTGTAAAAAATATGTGACTTGTATACTTCAAATTTGGTATGAAAGTAACCTATATGGTGCTGTCGTGACTTTTAGTGATCTCAAATCCTCGGTTCAAATAAGTTTTTAAATTCGCCAAAAACGGTAAGAGTATAATTAAAAACTAGAAACTTCAAATTTGGATGTTACCTCTATGGTATTGTTTTGCCTTTTATTGGTTTAAACTTCATAGTTCAAATATTTTTAAAACATTTTTCAATAAAGAAAATCAATCAGTGTTATTCATTGACATGATTGACTACATTATTTTTTGCTATTTATTAATATTGTATGAAGACGGTCATACTACAGGTTGGGGTATGTGAGCTGTGCTCACTTTTACCTTGTCCTGAAGAGTGGTGCTTTACAAGAATACGGGAAAACGGCAATACCCAGAGAACTACAGACCCATCACACTACTGTTTCGGTAAAGCAATCACCTCCATACTAAACAACCGACTTAATTGTCTAACATCTTCATGGAAATACAGGCTGGATTCAGGAAACAATAATCTGCAAGTGATCACATGTTTAATATCCACTGTTTTTCGGAACCTACTAAGCAATCCAAAAAGAAACTATTTGCAGTTTTTATAGACTTCGAAAAGGCCTTCAACAATGTCTGGAGAATAGGACTTTGGAGCAAACTACTAAAGTAAGGAATCAGAATCAGAATAGTTCAAAATATATACAAATCAATACGATCATGTTTATCCAGCTAAAACATTAAGACTGACTATTTCCCAAGTAGCAAAGTCTTCCCACAATGTGAGAAGTTATCCCGTACATGTGTGTTATTTGTTCTAAACCTAAACGATCTTGAATAATATCTAGGCAGCGCCTCTTGTGAAGGAATATCGATAGACATGGATGAAGAAGTGAACACGTCAATAAAGCTTTTGCACTACCGTATGCAGACAACACCGTTATATAAGTCCATACAAAGGAATCTCTACAGCAACAGTTATATGCATTCAGCAGTTACTGCCAACACTGAAAATAAAAGATCAACGTCAACAAGACTAAAATCCTTATTTTAAACGGCAAGAAATGGATAAGAGTACAATATTTATGTTAACGGCACTGCAATATATGCTGTTAATGTACCGATAGGTCTGTACTCAAACACAAGTAATGCATATATTTCTTCCAATCTAAATAAACTTAGATCGACTGTTCTTTTATATGTTATATACAGTCGATCTAACAGGTCGTCCCTTTGACCTCTCGTGTGCAAAAGAGAAGTTCGAATTGACCCATCACGTTTGGTGTCACAAAAGGCACTACAATAGCCTGAGCCCTGTAGCTTCAAGTCCAGTTTTCAAAGACAGTGTGTTGAAATACACATTTTAAAAAATCCAATAAGTATGGTTAGTTATAAAGGATATGTTATTATATCTGTATGAAATGATTTTTGTTTTAGGATGAAGAAATATCTGATCTATCATCAAGAACTTAAGGTTCACTTGAGATGAATTTTTACAATTACAAACTGGAATTGGTCGTTTGTTGGACGATAGTGATTTCACAAGATAAGAATGGACGAGGAATGAAAGCACATTTTATCAGCCTTCATCGAGAAAAGATTGCATGGTTGTGAGAGCTCTCTACTAATCAGAATTGTTGAAACAAATGTAACATAATCATGTTGTAACTATATGAATATGACTTTACCCGATTGTGAAATAACCTCTTCTTCGGACATTACCAAGTGCGTAGTGACTTTGAAGTCGATGCCAGAATGATCCATACGTGGTCTATAAGAGACAAGCTTACACCCCTTTCTGATCTAATTCCTCTCACATTTTTGGACCATAAGGCTGAATTGTTTTCTGGCTAAAAGTCTGATAGATTGTCAAGAGTGGTTGATGAATAGAATCGAAATTATTTTGTTTGGAGTGGTTCTTAGTTGAAATTGCACCAGCTTTGGTTAGAAATACAATAAAAGTATATTTTTATAGCGCTATTTCCATGCATGAGCATTCTCAAAGAGCATAACTTGTATTATTACCCTGACGAAATTGTACTTTTGAGGTCCGTACTTTTCCTGTGGTCAGGTACCCACTGAAACAGCTGGGTGAACTGAGTTCAATGCTGATGAAGTACCTTGCCCTGGGACACAACACAACATGAGACAAAGCTCACACATTTTTTGTCAACACCGGGATTCGAACCCGGGCCTTTGTGGTGTGAGGCCAGTACGCTAACCTCTAACTGACCTTAAGTTTAAACCACATCAGTAATTAAAGACTAAACCGGAACTAAACTTAAACTACGCTGATGAACACACGAGTCCATCAACAAATTAATCCATGTCAAAAAAAGGCATTTCAATTGAATATGCATTAAGGATGTTCGCTCCTCAAATTTATAGAATTAAACTTTTTTTCTAACTTATATCTTTTAAAAGATCAAAGTATATGATTGAAAAATCAGCATTAAAAAATAGGGGGTAGTGTTGGTTTTTTCGAGATATGACGCCTGTAAGATAGTGGGTTGAAGTACAATTTTAAAATGGGAGTCTACGGGAAAATGAGAAAAAACTGCTAAAAACTTTTTAAAAAACTACATTTCTATTTTTAAACTTGTTTTTCTTTTTTAATATGTTACAAAGTTCATGTTCCCCTACCGAAATCGATGAACAAATATATATGGTAGTGTGGGTTTTTTTTAAGCTTTGACATAAAATGTACCTGAAAAAACTATTTTAATTGAATATGCATTAGGAAATTATGTCCTCATTAATCTCTCCTTTTTGTAATATGGGTGATATTTTCTATCTAACACCATTTTCACACAACTCCACGTGTATATCATATATCAAATGATACCTAGTATTAAAACACAAATGAATGTATCATTATATACTGATAATGGCATTAAATATCCTCTTACATATTGACGATTTTCCTATCCTCATATACTGAGTATTTCAAAGTATTTTACCACACTGTTACATCCACATAAATGAAGGTGATAATTAGTAACTTGAGTAACGTCACCTATATTTAGTTCAAGTTATGTTCATTTATAATGTATGAACTTTTGCAAATATCTAAAACTTTATATAAGCGCACTATTTATACTCAAACTGCCTTAAGAAAGACATAGACACTGACAGACAATAACATTGTTTACAAGCAATCTGTGTACTCTTGCCCAGACCGGAAGCTGGCAAAATCCGTAGAAGGAAGGGAGTTAACTCCATCAAATCCCAAACCCACTCAAGGGAAATACACTTTCACAGAAACTTTCTCCTATAATATTATAGCTGTAAAGTACCTCAGTACAAACAATGCCTTTGTCTTTAATGTATTCAATAATACAAGTGAAGCCTTCCAAACTTAACCTCCACTAAATACACTTCAAAATGCTGCAATGGTAGAATGTGCCTAAACGCACAACTTGTGTCTTTCCGAATTCACACTTTGAAAGATTCACAGCCAGTTTTGCTTAAGATTGTCTTTCGAAGAAAGTTCAGCTCTGCTTCAGATGATCTGTCAACTTCATGATATAATCGACACCATCATTGATGCTTAAATACCGTCATGACCATATATGACATTTTATTACACTCTCCTTGAAGATACTACTGTTGTGAAACATCAAAATGTTATTCAACACTGTTGTGAAAAATTGCATGTGAAAGAGATCGCAGTCAGAACAACTTTCCAGTAGTCACATGGCTTTTGGGAAACACTGAATTTCTACCTACACGTTGTATTGCATAAAGTCTTATGATTATATTGTACGGACGCATCTATCACAATTTACTGTCAATCAGTGTCACTTGGCTGATTCAGAATTTATCTGTAATCTCGTTAGCGCTCTCTCGATTTGACCGCCATTTGCATGGCTTTGTCATGCAACTTGACGTAGTCTAGATTCTAAATTCATAAGGAATAAACTTCATGTTCAACCAACGAATCCTGTGACAATCGTCAGTTGAGTATAAATGCGACTACATTGTAATCCTTATATGTACGTTTTGATATTTTCTTCTCCTTTTTAGCGGAATGGGTTTGATTGTTTAGAATGTAAACAACTACTTAACTTCGTGTCAACACGTAGGGTCGTGGTCAGGGTTGTCGAGGCATTGTTCATGTCTGTCTGTTTTTACAGAAGATACCATACCAAGATATATGAATAAAAAATGCTACAAGGTAACTGTCAATGTTGATATAGGCCTAACATTTTAGCCTTCGCTAAACATGTCGGAACTCCATTTTTGGCGTTTCTGTTGGCAATTTGTGCCGTCAATGTTAACATCAGCAACATGGACACTGATCCCCACAATTTCGGTAGATAAAACTAGCAGCAGAACTGTAATTTAACTCCCGAGTATCATTGTCATATGGGTGTTACAGAGCCTATTTTGGCAAAGCAACCGCAGCTACGTACAGCTGTAACTAGCCTAACTGAATCGCGCTTGAAAACAGTCACATTCCGATGACGTCACAATCACCTGACAACATTCAAGATCTAGTGAGATTAATACGATGTTTTTGTTTACTCGCCAATTTGTGCTTCTTATCGTTTCAACATGAAAACAATGTAATGAGTGTTTTGAAATTGTATTGTTCAAAATTGAAACTGTTATTAACGGATATTTGCTTGGTCTATTTTTGGTATTTCGTGAGATGGTGTTATGCGTCCATGGTAAGAGATGTATCCCTATGCACATCTACATGAATGAAGAGTGAACTTTAATTACATATTTCATTAATTTAGAGCGTGTAATAAATAAAATACAAAACTCCGTCCTGTTTGATAACATATTTTTGAAACTCGTAGATGGAATTGGTATCTAAATCGCTTTCGCTCGTTAGATATCAAAACCATCCACTCGTTTCATAACTATGTTATAATTCGTGACGTCGTTTAGTATTCTCCATGTTGATGAGTCTCTGGTGTCAAGAAACCTGATATCTTCTTTGCATATTGGGTAAATGGAATCTGCCAGAAGCCCTTCAAAAGGTAAAACTTTCTTATGTATTGAGTTTGACCGATGCATCAGTCGTCCACTCTCGGAATTGGATAAGAGCGTGTTTGAGTGCATTGACAGCTTTCATATCAGCACAGCAACGCCAACCACCTGCACCACTCTTCGGCAGAGGAACACAAGGTAAACTCAACGGACTCTGAGCTCAATGAGTTCAATAACTTCATTGTTCATTATTGTACTTCACCGCTTTCCATAGAATTTGTTTTCAAATTGCAGAAATATGATCCAAAAAGTTGATATTATCATTAAAATTGACCATTTTCCAGTTTCACGAAACGAGTGGGTTTAGAGTGACGTCCCTTTGAAAAGTCACGTGACCGTGGGCAAACTGTCAACGTTCAGTTCAACGTTATTTTGACCACCTTTCACGCTCGCCTCGACCTAAACGAACCATGCCACGAACATTGACATGTTTCAAAGGGTTGACCATAAAAAGAACTCACTTGAACAAGTCAATGAAAGCAGTTATTTTCGACGAAATTATCAACTGATATAGGCTACATATATGGTCGTATTTACATTTATTGTCAAAATAGCCCATTTATTGTATCATACTTATAACTAACGCATGTATCTATCTTTCTGTCTGTCTGTCTGTCTCTATCTCTACATGTACGCCGGTTTATGTGTATATTGGTATGTTTGTATATGTATGAAAATGTTAATTTTGTATCCTACTGTATGATAGTAAGTATGATTGTGTGAAATGTATGGTATTTATATGTTAATTTGGTATGTATTACGTCTATTTATTTATTTATTTTGAATGTCGGTTTTACAGTGTCCCATAGGTCAAGAATGGCCGTATGTTATACTTTTAGTATGCTACTTGTTTGATTTTATATGATTGTATAACTGGTGACACCTAAATAAACAATTATCTCTCTCTCTCTCTCTCTCTCTCTCTCTCTCTCTCTCTCTCTCTCTCTCTCTCTCTCTCTCTCTCTCTCTCTCTCTCTCTCTCTCTCTCTCTCTCTCTCTCTCTCTCTCTCTCTCTCTCTCTCTCTCTCTCTCTCTCACTAATCACATTTAATTATTTTATGGGAAAGAAGAAATTATCATTTTGTAAATAATACCTGACAAACTAATTATGGTAGTGCATTAAATTTCCTACATTACATTGTTAATTTATTTAAAGACATTATATTCATGTTTTTAGCGACTGGGTGTTATAGTCACAATTTAAGAAAGCCATATATTGTTTGCTTTTTACTACCTTTCATGCCTAGCTTTCATCTCTGAGGAATTCTAAAGAAGGGTTACTATGCATGGTCATGCTTATAAAAGTGTATGTTTTATGCATGTGGCAAACTCAAAACAAATCAGTTCAATTTCTGGAGACATCATGGGTCTACATATCTCTTACCTGAAATAGTTTGGATATGCACTTACGGGGACCATCAAATTAAATTAATATATTTGAATGTATCTACAAATTAATTTCTTTCTTTATAGATAATCTTAAATCTGTTATAGGCTGCATTCGTTAGTCGACCTAAAGCGTCATCAAATTCTGTTGTATTATATAGTTGTGTAAGCTATGATTCAGAATCTATAAAGTTGATTAAAAAAAGGAAATAAACAGATACGCCTTAATAAAATGCGATCAACACACATTACGATGCTATATACATTCAAATATAACATTTTCATAATAAGCGACACATTTAGTAATCAGAATTAAAGATTCAAAATATAATTATTCGTTTTATTACATACATACAATACAGGACTTGTACTTATATATTTTGTTTTTAAATAAAATATTAAGACTTGCATTAATGTTAATGTTATGTATTTGTCATTTGATTACTTATGAGAACTGAATTTTAGAAAATGTAGTGATTCTCTCTGAAGAGTAATTAAGTCATAACATGTGAGAGAAACCCGTGCGTGCGATTATTTCAATCAAAGTGTTTCACGAAGTTGATTATATTGACCCTAAATATATATGTAATGTTTTAAACTATCGATTTAATCAATTAATCAGTCAGCACATTCTTATGTTCGTTATCTTTTGGTTAGATACTTGTATTATGCAGACACCACACAACCATATTAGTTATATATCCGCACAATTTTCCTCAACATTGAACCAAATCGTTGCTATATCTAATTCTGTGTAATGATTATGGTTGTATATACCTTTTTAACACTACCCACGTGTCGGATCTTGGTTCATTTCAAATCTAAATATCAATCATCGCTGAGATACTACAATAATTCACTCAAATAGCAATACGTACATCTTTGTTTGATACATGAACATCATTTATGACACTTTATTGATTTTGACCCCTCTTTTAGGGTTTATAGCTTGTGTTTATGGAAAGCCAAAACAAGTTTTTGCAAAATCCCTAAATAGAAAAAACGCACATCTGCAGTGGTAGATTTTCGAGTTTTGCAACAAAAAGAAAACACATGCTTGCTCCATCAAAGTATGTTGAAGGAGTCCTGCGGTGTTGTAGTGGACGATAATAACAACTAAAGATACGGAATATTACTCGACTTTTTCAATATTCCCGTTATGATAGGACAAATGAAAAGATGGACAAACACAAGCAAATACTATACATTCAGGCTTCCGTGCGTCGTGCTTCTTTCGAATGACGTAACCATGGTTATGACGTCACAATAGTAAACGGTTGTGACGTCACAGTGACGAAGCATCGCTAGCGAATCTTTCGGCAATGCTTTCGATTCCCCTTCTACTTTACGCTTTTCTGCCTTGTTAATGATAATTTGAGCAACATTGTCCCTGCTTGTGCTGTTAATATTAGGCCAAATCCATGCTGATATTTTAATCAACTGAACAAATACTAGCAGTATTATCAAAACATAAATTCCGGAGATTAAATTGGGTAAACATTGAAAAGTACGGAAAATTCCGAGAAATGCCGAAGTTTAGAGAAAGTAGAACCGTCAGCCGTGCACTACGGAATTCACCGTGCAATACGGAAATCGACCACGGGAACCGTATTGCACCCCTGTATTACTATCTTAAGTTTACATGGGTATATAATAAAATATGTTTTCAATCAAAAAATGAATTTTACTTAAAAAAGAAAACTAACTGGGAATGTTTTAGGGTTATTTTGAGCAAATGTATTCGGAGTCTTTATCTGAAACCACGCTTTTCATTTTATTCTTCATTTTCAAGAATAGTTTATTTTCAGTTTTTTCTTTGATATTTGTACAATATTCATAAACCCTTAAGACGGGACATTTAAAATAGTGATTATTGTACCTGTATTTCTACGATGTTTTTTTTAATTATATTTATATAGCAAATATCGAATCACGTGAAATCTATAATTTTTCAAAAGATTATGAGTAATTATCTTTTGAGTGACGATAATAAAGCGATTCATACACATTTCCTTTCAGATAGTTGGCTAGATAGCTGTTTGTGATATGACAATAAGTTGTCGCTCATTACAGAAACTGTAACTGTCATACCGTTTTGATGATAATTTTGATAAATAATGTAAGAATCATACATGTATTAACAACTTTAAAACATTTGTAGCATCAAAGCATGGCACAGTAATTGCCGTATTTATAAATGAAATACATTTGATTGATATACAATATTCATATGTACGGTGTCAACACCACCATATTGTTATACAACTATGACTGCACATAAGCCAACACCAAAACATAAATTTCGTGAAATGACATTCAAAGCATAATTTTCTTGCCGTTTCACCAGACCTGAAGCCCATTGAAAATGTTTGGCAAATCTTCAAGGACACATCTAAATATTAAGAACCAAAATATATTGCAGATAAAAAACGAGTGAGTCATGAAAAGTGTTTTAAGCTATCTGTGGAACTCAAAGGCGATCTGGTTTATTCATTGTCTCGGCAGATAAAATAGTGTTCAGCGAAACGGCGGCCTGATTGGCTATTGTCCTATTTTTAAAAAATTGTAAATAGAATATCTACATATGTGCTAATTTTCTTAAATCTATGTCAAAAATGAAATTAAGTTGTTGAATCAATTGTTGTCTCATTGTTTGTCGTTGTGCAGCAATGAAAGACAAACCATTTTACACATCTGCCACATTGTCCTTCACACACAATGTTAATTGAATACTACAATCGGGCGTACATTTTCTAAATATTTGCCTTTCGAATGACATTAAATTGGTGTCTATTGCCTCTTTCATACATCAGGATTGCCTCGGATGCTGTTACGGGAAATCGGTTTGGAACTAGTTTGGAGAAGTTCATTATGTCTGGCACCTCCTGAAATTTGTGTGTGTTATTTTAACTGATTGCAGGGTAATTTGGAAATTTGGACGGAGATGAAATGGTCTTCTGGTCCAATTTACATATGGTCAGAAAATAAACAACTTATAATCCTCAGTTAACTCTCAGTTTCCTCTTTGAATTTGTTGTTAATCTCATGCTTAATCTATGCTTCTCGAGCTGAAACTATTTATTTACATATAAAACATTATTTTCAAACGTTCCAAAGACATTTCATTTGCGATAGTGCAGGCACCTTACAGTTTATAAAGGGGGCGATAGTTTAAATATTTTTACTGTACCAGATTATTGAATCATTTGATGTAAATGTTGGATTAAGTCTTTGAAGGGCATTTAGAAGTGGTATACGTAAGAACAGGAAGATTTTCTGGATAACAACTTCTTTAATGTGAAAATACACGACGTTTCGGAGTACATAAGTACACTTCTCTTCCAATTAACTGTAATTATTATTCGTTTAACAATTTCAATAAAGCCATTTTGCCTCCCTCGTTTCATCATGTGTGTTTATTTACATCTTCAATAAAGCCTACAGGCCATTGTTTATCTACTTACTCTCCCTCATGTTTGTATTGCAATTCCTCATTGTATACCATTCTCATGCTTCACGCCCATCATGTTTGTATTACAAATCCCCATTCTATACCATTCTCATGCATGTTAATCTCCCTGATTGAGTTTCCTCACCATTATTTTGTTTGCTATATAAATGTACCATATTTTGTTATTTCTTTACATTCCACCTGATGAAGGAGTGAGTATGCACTCCGAAACGTCGTGTATTTCACATTAAGAAGTTGTTATCCAGAAAATCTTCCTATTCTTATGTAAATGTTGGAGTTAATCAAACTGTTGAAACGTTGGCAGTGGATATGTTAAAGATATATCGTACCAAAAATCATTTTCACAGCACAATTTATTATTGTTAATACATGAACAACTATATGTATTACTTTTGTAGGAGTGCAGGCTTATCCGCACATTACCAAAAACAAATTTAATCTACCATAAAGCCTTTTTAACGGTTATTTTCTGACATGAAGTTAACGTCGACTCTGTTCGCAGTAGATATGTCTTTATGTTTGTTATTTACATTTTTTACATTTCGTTAGTGATTGGTGAATTAAAATTGACATGTATCATCAAATGATCGTTGTTATCCCACAATGAACTGTTAATTTAAAATGATAAATACACGAAAGGCAGACAAAATTACACTTGAATTGACCAAAACTGCCCTGACACCGGGTTTAACTTCGAAGTGGGTATTTTGAGTTTAAATAATATCTAAATTGTTTTGTCACTAAAAATGTCAATATTCTGCTAAATGTGCTAATTTAATTTCCTATTTCCTGAAATTGGCCTTAATTTTTTTAAATATAGACAAAGATCTCCATAAATGTCTAAAATGTATCTGGAAGGAGATGGGGTTTATTCATCTCATTCAAATCGGTAAAAATAGCCTCATTTGCCGATTTCAGTATTATTATAAATGCTGATAACTGTAAAGTTTGCAGACAAAAAAATCCATTATAAACTTGTTATTTTGAAAAATGAAAATGCTTTTTCTTCGTCCCATGTGGGACATCTCCCCCCTTTTTATTTATCTGCAAACAAATACAAAGCTTTGAATTAAAATTCAGATATGAAGAAATTCATTTTATGCGAACATCTGAAATTATTGATATTAGTTTTACACAAATCTACCTTTAGTTAACATTTGTATAAAATAAGTATTATTAAACCTTTATTGAAGGATTGTTTTACATGTTTTATTTTCTTCACGTTAATCAAGTAGAGAACCGCCGTTTTTGCTGTTAAACCTAGATAGAGACAACATCTGTAACCCATTCCTCATCAATCCAAAAGCAACTGTTTTTCAAAGTATTTCTTTCGCAAACACAAATGTTATATAATTATCGTTCAATACGGCAGGCGTCAGCTTGTTACACAATGTGTATTCATTGTAGTTATCAACGTAGTTTTGAACATGATATGCCATTTCTAATTTTTAAATTTGGTCAAAAGGCTCAGTTGTCCAAACTTACTGACCATTGTGTTTGTTTGCACTCACATACTCAACGTTGCATGAAATGTCGTTATTGTCTATTGTCTATCGTTAATATGATAGGTCTCAATACTGACTAAGCTTATCTTGCTGATATATCATTTTATGTAGCTTTACAAAATACTTCATGCAGTATTCATTTGATTGAGTATCAGTTATTCTGATTTCTAAATCAAAGTGGGTAGTATCACAATCTTTAGGATCGGCAGTTTCATAGGATCACAGGGGCTTATGTTGCTGATAAAAACTGTTCATATGCTTCAATACGATACACCCAAAAGTAATAAATGAAGATAACTATAGGGTGTGTCGTATCGAAGAATCTGGAGCTAGCAGATGACCAGAAATGCAAGCCCCTGTGGTTCAGATCGATAGTGATGTCACAAGAATACACAGGTATGAAAATGCATATTTTATCAGCGTTCATCAAGAAATAATTGAGAACTCTGAACCAACAAGAATTGAAAAGATAAGTGTAAGAAAATAATTTTGTATGATTATATAGATGGATATATACCCGATACCCGATCCTCTTCTTCGCACATCACTGAGCCCGTAGTGACTTTTAAGTCTAGTTGACTCGATGGACTGCCAGAATGATCCAAACGTGTTCTATAAGAGACAAGCTTACACTCCAACTGTACCCCGTCAAACACACGAGCTGCGTAGCTACCTTCCTTCTCATATAAATCCTCACACATTTTTGGACCATAAGGCTTAATTGTTTTCTGGCCAAAAGTCTGATAGATTGTAAAAAATACAAAGTTGATGAATAGGATCGAACTCATTTTGTTTAGAGTACCTGCAGCAGTTTTGTCACTCACCGAGACCATATAGGTCCGAACGTTTCCTGTGTTCAGGTTCCTATTTTAACAGCTGGGTGAACTGAGTGCAATGCGGATGAAGTGCCTTGCCCATGGTCACAACACAATATGAAGCCTAGGTCACAAATTATTGTTGTCTCCACCAAGATTTTAACCCGGGGGTTTGGTATGATATGTCAGTACTCCAACCAAACCACCACTGTGCTCCACTACACTCATCAATATTTGGAACACCAGTCCACCAATCCTAAGTTACAACTGCAAAGGTCCTCAGTTAACTCCGATAGATTTTAGTTTGTACTACACCAGTCGTTATTTAGAAATACACTAATCCTCCAACATTATGTTTAAACTACACCAGTTATTATTTGGAACTACACCAATCCACAAATCTCTAGTGGGAACTACACCGGACCTTAGTTTAAACTACACTGATGAACAAACGAGTCCACCATAAGTTAAATTCTCACACTAACATCATCTCTAGACAACTTCGCGGGTATATGATATATCATATACCAATATTATATAAGAAGCATAAATGAATGTATAAATATATAATGGATACTTGCATTGAAATATCTTGTTACATATTGACGAATGTTTCAGGAAACCCTTTACTTTACCACTTTGTTACATTCATGATGTGTCTCTATTTCAAGGGAACACTGATGAAAGTAATCATGAGCAACTTGAGTAACTTCACCAAGTTGAAGTTATGTTCGTATACATGGATAATTTATGAACTTTTGCAAGTATCTAAAACTTTAGTATATAAAGCATCTTCGTATATTTGAAAAGAAAACTTGGTTTAAGGATTCGTTATAAAAGACCGTCATTTATTAGGTATATTTTAAAATTCTGCATATTGATTATTTTTATTAGATTTGTGTTTCAATAGATAACCAAAAAATATACATATTTTATTAATTAAGTCATCAGCAAATAAAACAAACATGTCGTATATTATTCAAATTCCAATAAACAAAACAAACAATTAATCAGATTAACAGATGTTCAAGTAAAATATAATAGAAAGAAAATGGTGTCATCAATATATTCTAAAAGCTTCAAGTGTCGAATTATATTCACCACAGGCAGAAATCTATGACGTTTTTTTTTATTATTGAGTACATGAACTTGTTGACAGTTGATGTGGCACAAAGTAGAGATAGTGTCACAAGTCTTAACTTCAAAGTACAGAATGAAAATCAGTTCCATCTACCGCACTATTTATACTCAAACTGCCTGTAGAAAGACATAGAAAGAATCGCAGTTTAATGTCAACTTAAAGGTATCCATCCACATGAACACAACATTTCTCTCAGGGGCGGATCAAGAAGAGGGTTTCAAACGTTGTGCATGTACATTATTTTAGTGAACCCCACCCCCTTTCCTCAATGGATGAACCAACCCCCTCCCTCCTTAAAAGTCTTCATTCGCCACAGTTATAACTTACAGCTTGTAAAGACAATTAATGTATAACTGTTTAGTGCTAAGTGCAATTGTGAACTGCCAACTATACACAAGAAAGTAAAACATAACACTAACCGTTGACAAATAAATGTAACTGCAAGTGCTGGCAACAAAAGTAAACTACCAACATATACACATACAAGTAAAACATCACACTTACTGCTTTGATGCCCATTTGAAATCCGGCTGAGACGAATCTGAAATATAAAATAAAGCCAGGGGCAGTGTACCTCATAAAGCATTAGGTATCTACAATTTATAATCCACTTTGTCTGTGTGTCAGATTTCAGCTTGTTGAACTGTTAGATCTTGAAAGGAAACAAAGCTAGGTCTTTGGGACCACAAGGTCACAAAATCTACAATGCATTATGGCATCGTTGTCTTTACGAGTGTCACGTCCATGGTTACGTCAGTTACATTACATTATCGATATCGTTCACCCTTGCTCTGTCTGGAGCAGGCAGAAAATCTTTATTTAGTCATAAGCATTTAACTAAAGTCATTTCAACTAAAAGTGGGATATTAACGGGGTGCATCTTCCTTTAGCTTTAGGTATAGAAACATCTCCTCACCTTAAAGTTGATATCAACTCGGTTGATTAGGTGATGTGAGGTAAGTTGGGGTTTAACACCGCTTTCAAGAGTATTTGGTTAACATGTAACTTTAGACTTAGGGGTGTTGACTCAACTAAATACACTTTATCAACTTTATATACACTCCTGGGGGAGGAAACGTCTATCCCCAAAATTAAAGATATATTGACACACAGTTCCATCATTTCTCTAGGAACCAACTGAACTGAATTCATAAGTTTGTAACATTCACTATTATTCTTTCTGAAATATGCGCTTTTCACTCCTTCACAAGACGAGATATGAGTATATTTTGATGTTTTAAATTAATAAATTGTTTTTAATGGGTAATACTGCGCTGAAACTCATTGCACCTAAACCTTACTGCATGTAACAGTTCTCTACTGCAGACAAAGTGGCCGTGCCGTGCGGATTCGCACCTCGGACCTCTTGATCCGAAACCGAACGTGCTAACCACTGCCCTATCCAGCCCCCATTTCTCAAGGAACCAACTGAACTGAATTTATAAGTTTGTAACATTTACTCTTTTCTAAATTGTTTTTTAACTCCTTCACAGAAGAAATAAGGGAATAATATGGTTATTTTAGAATTAATTATTTTTGTAATTAAATTAAACGACGTGCAGCAATAACATTACATTATGTCAAATACGTTTTGTGAAAGCTTTTTAATATTTCATAAACTTAAAGGTTAAATGACAAAAAAACATTCTGATCAAACACAGTGTTTTAAAAAGTGAGTTCAACACCTATGATTTGTTGATTGCACATAAAATAAAAGTTACCGTCCCCTGATGAATACAATGTTGTGTATTTACAAGACAATTGCTAACTACATACACTCAAAATTGAATTTATCCGCCAACAGTAGTTTGAGGTATACCTATGTTCAAACCGAGTATATGTTTCTTTTGCCCGGTAGTGTATATATTCTTATTTGAATTGCTACATATATTAGTAGCTTGTATGTTGTCCTTACCTCTGTCTTCTGATCACAGTTATAACTTGCTTCATAATATAATTTTTCTGTTGTGTCTTATGTCCTTAGATGTAACTCTTGATCGCTGTAATGGACATTGTACTGTATTATCCCGCGCCTGTGCTCCTGAAACTGGTAGAATAACATAGAACGATAGTACCCTACGTCTGTAGGCAAAATGTTTATGGTAACATATACTACTGACACAGTCTGAAGATCATAAGAAAGGCACTATGTATTGATCTTCTTTATGCAAATAATATAATAAGGATAATCATACTGAATACTTTTCATACTGAACAGTCTGCCCAAATCTCATTGGGTTTACATTAATTTCTGAAATCTTTATGAATGCAATAATCGTAGGCTGTACACACTTTTTGACTGTACTGCTGCATCACAATATGCATTAAAAACTGAACCACCTTATGTAAGCACTAAGTTAGATGAAATATTTAAAGTAGATTATCACAGAATTTCTTTGAAGACCCATTAATTTTCGTTTTATAAAACATCAAATGTTGTATTACCTAACTAGTAAGATTAATTTGTTTCAAGTCAGCATAATAATGAGCTTAGAAAAACAGAAATTCAGAAACGCACTAAAGCGGTAATTAATTATTCAAGTTTGTAATACTGGCTTTGCATTTGATCAGGGTATAAATTTTAAAATTCATAAAGCATATGTAAAGCAAAGAACCTGTCCCACAGAGAAGTTCTTGAATTCTGTTGACAGAGGCGGATCAATCACACCACCCGGCAGGAGACATGTCCCATTGACGGTACTGTATCTGAATCTGTTATAGGCCGGAGAGGAAACACAGTGAATGCAACATGCAATTAAGTCTCTGTGTACATTATATCTGCCTTTGACCAGGAACAGAGACATAAAACAGATTTGTAACAATGGCAAGCACTTACAACTATTCATCTTATGTGATGAAGAAAATCTTTCCCAATAACTCAAATATCATTTCATAAATATAAACGTAAATGTTATATTGATTTTCTCATCAAATATTTATTCGTTTACTAATATTACATAACGTTATCTCATAGCAACACGATGTAAACAAGTAAAGAGAAAAGAGAAAAAACGAATTCCAAATATATACCTTCATATATATATACTGAAACCTGTTGATAGATTTGATAGATGTGTATCTGATTATTCTTGTTCATTGTACACTTATGTTTTACTTGATAATGATATTGAATGGGTAAACATTGGTATTTTAATGTAAATATATCATATTTAACATGACATGTAACATCCAAACACACCAAGAGACGTGTGTGTCATTATGTCAATACGTAGCAGAGTTTATATATGCAATGAATTTAAGAAAACATTTATTGCACTAGTTTTTTAAACATTGTTACAATTAAAATTATAGCATCCCGAAAGGCTTTATTTAGTAAGTAGAAAAATCAGAAATAACATCATAATATAACTCGCGTTACACTATACAGTTTAGTCATAATTATGTTTTGTATGACAGGGGGTAGGTACCATAAATGACTCATTACAAAAGATTTACCTGGAAAATTGAAAAGTTGTATTTATCTATAATTGACTAAATGATTAAAACTAATCCAAATAATTGTGGCTTCGTTTTCATATATTATTTTACAGTTTTTGCAATGACTAAATGAATAAATTATTAAGACCATACACACAACTCTGTTTGATAAACGACTGACAAATAATATAATATCCCAACCATTTAGGCACATTCTTGTCATGTTTGGTTACGGAAGAATCTATAATGATTGAAACAGACAGTTAAAATTCCATATTGATTGGTGTGATGGGTTTAATAAATGTTTGAATGCCATGTAATAATTTCAATAATATATTAGACATTATTTTATCATCCAAAAATTGTGTTCCATAGGAGATCGTTTTGGCAGTAGATTTTGCACAATGCCCTGTCACCGTCAACTAAATGACATAATCTCATGGTGCACTGACATCAAAATGCTATGACATCATAAACATGATGACGTCACACTGCATTGACATCATCTCATTGGATGTACAGTTTTTCATTTAAACGTAATGAAGAATAATTTTGAATGATAAATATAATCTCATCTTCGTGTGTTCTGATATCAAATAATTATATCAACATGTTGATAAATGCAAAAATGACCTCGGCAAAGCTCGGATATTTGTGTTACATTTATCAAATCGTGTTGGTATATTTGATTTCAGCAAACATTTGGGTGAGATTTCTATCTATTAAATTCCCTTTTTGATTTGAAAACATCACAAGCAAGCATTGGATTTCGAAGCTGTTATGTTTGACAACTTTAGAACAAAGGATCCCAAGATCCTATGGATTCAGATTGTTTGTGGATTCTCTCTAATATATCATATAAGAAAGGATGTTCTGCATGTGATTCACATTCAAAGTTATACCATATGCATTATCGGTGAAATAAACTCTCTATGATACAACTGTAAACAATATTAAAACAAAATAATAAACAAAACAAAATGTTTAGTGATGATTGAAGATGGGTTGTGGATAGTTTAACGAAGGGACTTTAGAGAAGAAAAAATGGTTTGGAAAATTTGGAAAATCGTTGTGACCTTAGAAAATAGTTTAAGAACCGAATGCTATCAGTATTCACCCGATACAACCGCTATCACGTCAATATATCAAGAGGTTCCAGTGCAGCAGATACACTGATAATGCTGAACCCCGAATACAGGTAACCGCTATTACTGCATTCAAGCAATGACATCGGACCTACGCTTGGGTTCTCTGATGTCACAGTAACGTCCATCACGGATCTCCAAGAGCTTAATGTTCTGATACTGTACTTGTATTACACACCAGCCCTGTGATATTAATACGAGTGTGAACTCCATCACGGATCTCCAAGAGCTTAATGTTTTGATACTGTACTTATATTACACATCACCCTGTGATATTGATACGAGTGTGAACTCCATCACAGGCCACCAAGAGCTTAATGTTCTGATACTGTACTTATATTACACATCACCCCTGTGATATTGATACGAGTGTGAACTCCATCACGGGTCACCAAGAGCTTAATGTTCTGATACTTTATTCATATTATACATCACCACGGGAACTTTGAAATGAACTGAATTTACCTGCCCTTAATCTGTGTAAGCCAATCTAACTGCTGTTCGTTGTCGCCTTGTCAATTTTATGTATATCGTCACTTTTATATATTTATATTTATATTTATGCGATTGTAAACAATTATAATAAGAAAGCATAATGTAAACATACCTTTCAAGCAATCTGATTGGTCGAGAGGCGATCACGTGACCATCAACAAAAAAGCATATTGACTCCAGCTCGAGTTTGACTAAAGCTTTATTGAGTCGAGTGACTTCAAACGATTGTACAATTACGTCAAAAGATTGTTGCATGACGTCGTGCTATTGTTATCATGACATAATTTGGCCGTAGTACCAGTTGAAGCCAAATTACATTTTGAAGTATTCAATTATTTTCCTTTCGTTTCTGTGTTAAATATATAATTTAAATAATATTGACTTGTTACTTCGGTACAAAAATTCATCCTTAAACTCCTCACCTCTTCAGCAGTCCTAAATTAAAATAAGCGTTTAAAATGTGATAAACGATACTCTGTTGTGATAAAATAATTGCGTTTTTTTTTCATTTAGGAATAAACAAACTAAAAAATGAATCATAGACTCAATGATAAATGCTTATTAAAAGAGAAGTTAGTTGATTTGAAGCGAATGTAATGTGGGTATGAATTGAACAGTAATATGCACTGCACTACTGTGCAAAATTAAGTATGCCGTGTTCAGGAAACATTCTTGAGATGATTGCGAATACGATGTACTTACTTTTGCACATCATTGGAGACCCCGATGTGAACTTCTAAATCCTCAGACTTCGTACTGTGTCCTGCCTATCGGATCAATTGACCCTTCATAGTTAGAATATAAGCGATCAACATCAATTAATATGCTGATTACACAAAGCGTTACATACCATATTATATAAATTACAAGCAATCAAGTGCAAAAATAATCAGTATGCTTTTCATCTCTTTTTTTGTCAAGTATACATTGTTTGAGTGAAACGATGTTATATATAAACGTATTATCAACAATTAGTCCGCAAATCATGTTGGCGAGCTGTAAATACTTTCTTATATTTCATGTTCAATATAACATTTAACAGTTATTGTAAACACGTATGCAATTAGTAAGCAGTAGCACATACATGAGTATTGCATTTGCATTATAACATTTAAAAGCTATTGTAAATAGGTTAAATACTTTGTAATTAGTAAGCAATAGGACACACATTTATTTCTTTTCCAATATAACACATACAAGTTATTGGCAGCAGGTATGCAATGAGTGAGACATAGCAAAATTCTTTTGCAATATAACACATAACAATTAGTGTAAATTTGTACGTAATAAGTAAGCAATAGCACAAACATATTGCTATTATATAAGTGCAAGTACCATATACAAATGTTTTAGTACTAAATAATGTATGCTTTATACATTGATAGGGAGACATGGACAGGCACGTGTTTTAAAGTAATTAATAGCTTCCTTCATTGTTTCCTTATAAAGGCATCATTAATAATCAAGCACAGTTGAAAGGAAGTTTAAAATGCTGTAATCTTGCAATATTCCTAAGTACAAGTCTTTTCTCGTGTTGAGTTAACCACAACGCATCCAATTTTATACTTCAACATATAAGGTCTAATACAGTATTTGGAGCGGTATTCAGATCAAAATTGTAAAGCTTGTTTACCAATCCTTTTCTTGAATAAAATAAATATGTTTAAACCGTATAATTGAGCATTTATGCAAATGAGCAGGATTTTCTGCAACTACCTTGTTGCGTTAATAACTTTGCAAAACTTAAAGCCAAACCATGTTCCACATACACCATGCTGATAAGGCCCGTTAGGCCGACACAGCTGACTGTCCTCGGATTTACACCATCCTGTCTCAGGTAAAACATATACGTTCCGCAGTCGGCAGAATGATCATAGGGTAGGCTTGATGACACAGGTTCTTTTTTTATAGATAAAAAAAATAACCTCCACCAGCAAACAGGTGGCCAAGTACATCGGTCTGCGTCAGAGACAATTTGACGGGAAAAAACTCTTCATTTTCAGCTCGCTCATCTAAGGAAGTCGCCATTTTGCGGAAGAGGAGCGGATGTGCGAAAGACAAATCCATTTTAAAAGGCTCTCTGTGATTGACTTACATTTCATCGCAAACCATGGCAAGAAAACTAGTTGTTTGGCTGGACCACACTTAACCTCGCTAAGGTCTGAGTTGGCTTTGCACCCTGGTTATATAAGTGGGCATATATATTTTACCCTGAGGTAAGATGGATTTTATACATACATGTATTCCTGTTGTATTTAATACGCATGGAGACAGATGCAGATAAGGTTTCGAAAATACTTAATATCTTACTTGCTTCCTCAGACATGTCTATCAAACGAAACAAAACTTTCTACTGTAACTTTGGCAATCTTTTCTCAGTACAAGTCTTTTCATATTGCTTTTTAAGAGTGATACTTCATACTTAACAAAATCCATCCTACTGTGTCAAACTGCACAAATTTTGTCCTTATATGAATATTTTATATCTCCATATGACATTAATTATATTCTGGCAATTTATTTCAGTCCTTCTGTTAATTTATGTCAACACCTCTTGATGGACATGATATACTATATGGCCACGTTTAAATTATTTGTATTATCAAGTGTTATTATAGCCAGGAGGAAGGTTATGCGCAATCTACACAAAAATCCTTCTTTGATTAAAGTGAACCAAGCATTTTCAAACTGTTGTGGTCATAACATATCAAGCTTAAAGAACCTAATAACACCATTGTGATGAAATTGTGTAAGTAAAGAGTTATTTCATGAGTTACCCTAACATCATTAATAACAATGGAGACACCATTCCTTTCTAAAATATCTACCTGGTACCTATTCCCTTGATTTAAGGAACGACACAATGTCAAAGTGACAGTTCTTCATTGCGATATGAATAGGTGTGTCCCCAACCTTGTTTTTCCTCTTCCCAAACCCCCTGAATTCCTTAAGAGTGACCAAATATTTGACCATATCTAGCTGACCAGCTACACAGGCGATATGCAGTACAGTCAGACCATCTCTATCGGTTGTTGTTAAACGAGCTTAGTGTCGATGGAGCAGAAGTCTAACAACTTTGATGTGACCATGTTCAACAGCAACCATCAAAGGAGTCCTGCCGAGCTTCCCACGATATTTGATACCATGTATTTTTAGTGACAGAACGTACTTAACTATGTCTTCATAACCGCTAAGGCAGGCAAGATGAATTATGGTATCGTTAACATCATCTACTGTTTTTACATCCGCTCCTCTCCTCCTCAATAGTCTCAAAACTTCCATGTGACCATTCTCTACAGCCTGCATCACAGGGGTTCTCCCGAGATACCCTCTAGATATATTTAGTGCCAGAACGTACTTCACCATATCAGCATAGCCGCCAAGACATGCCGCATGAAGAATGTTGTTGTTCCTGTCATCTACTGTATGAACATCAGCTCCTCTGTCCCTCAACAACTCACGATCTGTCTCTTGCCAGTTTCTATAGCATTCATCAGAGGGGTTCGTCCATAATGTCCTCTACACTCCATATCAAAGATGTTCAGTGTCAAAACGTACTTCACCATCTTCACATGCCTACCACGACATGCCACATGTAGGATGTTTTTATTCGTGTCGTCGACTGTATAAACGTCAGCCCCTCTGTCCCTCAACATCTTTACAATAGGTATGTAACCATAATATACAGCATCCAATAGAGGGGTTCTCCCAGACCATCCCCTGCATTCTATATCAGTGGTGTTGAGAGACAGAACAAAGATCAACATACTTCTTATACCTGATTCACAGGCAACATGTAGAATAGTGTCGTTGTGTTTGTCTTTTGCTTTAATATCAGCCCCTCTGTTGAGTAAAAACTTTAACACATCTATGTATCCATTAACTACAGCTGACATAATTGGAGTTCTCCCGTACTGTCAACGACTCTCAATATCAATGCCATGGTCATCCAACAACTTCTGAACAATATACTCGCTACCCCCCTCACATGCACAATGTAATACAGTGTCTTTGGACTCGTCGACAGCTAACAGATCACACTTCTGTTTCACTAAAAAGTCAAAAATTCCCTTCTGTCCAAATGCTGCTGCTATCATGACAGTTGTTTCTCCACTCTCCCCATGACAGTTGACATCACACTTTCTCCGGGACAGGAATCGCTTCACCTTGCCCAACCTTCCATTCTGACTGATTTTAAAGAATGTTGTCATAACATCAGGGAGGCAGATAGGTTTTTTCTTCTTTCCATTTGTTTTACCTGTAAATGACATCAGAACCCAAAATGAAACATATATTCAGCATTCAAAACTGTGTCAAAAAAATTAGATCTCACTTATGTGAGTCAAGCGACAGCTTCTTGGAGATATTGTTTTGACAGTATACTTGCACAATGCCATGCGATCATCAGCAGCATGGTGTTGTGATGCTTTTACATCATCAAATACATTGAATCCCACCCTCGTGTCTTCCGATATCAAATATATTTAAAATTAAAAATAACTTTTTTAAATTTGAAACTTGTATTAACTCTTGTTGATTCCAGAAGGTACTTGGGTGAGAGTTTCCATTGAACTATGTAATACTACTCCGTAGATCAATAAGTTTTTACAAAAGTTTTACAATGTTTTATTATGATTTATTATTCATGACATTAACTTAATATTCAACAGATGAATTTTATCTTATGAATTTGTACTATGAGACATATTTGTAAAATGCATACGAATTATCAAAATTTATTTTGATTTAATGCCAATTCTTGTGTTATATGATAGAAAAGGCCTAAAGTATATATTATCTTTCTTGGCCACAGGCATGAATAATATATTTCGGCGTATGCAATAAACTTTAATCTTTCCATAAATAATTTTTAAGATGTTTTCAGAATAGTAACCTCAACAATCAAATGCATGTTGACGAAGATTATTTATATCTTGTAGAATTAATTATATTATATAGAAACTTGCAGTCATACCTAAACACAATTTTAAAATGGTTACAACCACTATCATATAATCTGTCAATGAAATAACAAATAGATATACTGGAAATGAACATTTTGAACAAATCAATTTCCTCAGTTCTAAAGAACCATGATTTGCAGCCAAGAAGCTGTAAACTTTTGCCGTTTGGAGGTCGTGTGATGCCTTTTGCCTTCGATTGGCTTCAATCAGACTTACCATGGCTAAATCACACGCTTTAACTTCGATAACGGTTGATGAAATTGTTAACTCTTACCTATGAGCTCATTGTTAAATAACCTGACATAATACCCCACTGCAACGTAATTGGGGTATGTAGCGCTCCCCGTGTCCGTCCGTCCATTTATCAAAAACTATATGACTTCGGATTTGGTATGGAAGTAACCTATATGTTGTTATTGTGCCTCAACTCCAAAGATCTAATAATTGTTGAAATTTTGACCAAAAACAGTCCGATTTCTTTAACTTTGCGTCGTTTTAGGAGTATAATTAAAAAAACTATGTGACTTGGATACTTCAAATTTGTTATGAAAGTAACCTATATGGTGCTGTTGTTCCTTTTAGTGATCTCAAATCTTTGGTTCAAATAAGTTTTTAAATTCGCCAAAAACGATAAGATTGTTGTGCTTTGTGTCGTTTCCAGAGCATAACTAAAAACTAGAAACTTCAAATTTGGATGTAACCTATATGGTATAGTTTTGCCTTTTTATTGGTTTAAACTTCATAATTCAGATAATTTAAAAACATTTTTCAATAAAAAAAATCAATCAGTATTGTTTGCTATTTATTAATACTGTCTGAAGGCGGTCATACTACAGGTTTAGGTATGTGCGCTGTGCTCACTTTTGCCTTGTCCTGAAGAGTTGTGTTTTACAAGAATAAAGGAAAACGGGAAGACCCAGAGAACTACAGACCCATCACACTACTATTTCGGTAAACCATTCACCTCCATACTAAACAATCGACTGGTCTAACATCCTCACGGAAATACAGGCTGGTTTCAGGAAACAATGCTCTACAAGTAATCACATTTTTTAATATCCATTGCTTTTCGGAACTTCCTAAGCAATCAAAAGAGAAACTATTTGCAGTTTTTATAGACTTCGGGAGGGCCTTCAACAATGTCTGGAGAATAGGACTTTGGAGCAAACTACTAAAGCAAGTAATGAGAATCAGAATATTTAAAAATATATACAAATCAATACGATCATGTTTATCCAGTTAAAACATTAAGACTGACTATTTCCCAAGAAGCAAAGGCTTCCCACAATGTGACAAGTTATCGCGTACATGTTTCTTATTTGTTCTAAACCTAAACGATCTTGAATAATATCTAGGCAGCGCATCTTGTGAAGGAATATCGATAGACATGGATGAAGAAGTGGACACGTCAATAAAGCTATTGCACTACTGTATGCAGACAACACCGGTATATTAGTCCATGCAAAGGAATCTCTACAGCAACAGTTATATGCATTCAGCAGTTACTGCCAACACTGAAAATAAAAGATCAACGTCAACAAGACTAAAATCCTTATTTTAAACGGCAAGAAATGGATAAGTGTACAATATTTATGTTAACAGCGCTGCAATAATGCTGTTAATGTACGGATAAGTCTGTACTCCAACACAAGTAATGCATATATTTCTTTCAATCTAAATAAACTTAAATCGACTGTTCTTGTGTATGTTCATACAGTCGATCTAACCGTGGCCTGTATGAGAGGTCGACCTCTCGTGTGCATAAGAGAAGTTCGAATAAACCAATCACGTTTGGTTCCACAACAGGCACTACAATTGTAGTCCTGGAGCTTCAAGTTCGTTTTCAAAAGCAGTGTGTCGAAATACACATTTTAAAACAAATCCAATGATTTTGGTTAGTTATAAAGAAAGGATATGTTATCATATCTGTATGAAATGGGTTTTGTTTAAGGATGAAGAAATACCTGATCTATTATCAAGAACTTAAGGTTCACTTGAGATTAATTTTTACAATTACAAACTGGAATTGGTCGTTTGTTGGACGATAGTGATGTCACAAGATAAGCACATTTTATCATCGTTCATCGAGAAATGATTGCATGGTTGTGAGAGCTCTCTACTAATCAGAACTGTTGAAATAAGTGTAACATAAGCATTGTGTGACTATATGAATATGACTTTACCCGATTGTGAAATAACCTCTTCTTTACACATCACTGAGTGCGTAGTGACCTTGAAGTCAGGTTGACTGGATGGACTGCCAGAATGATCCATACGTGGTCTATAAGAGACAAGCTTACACACCAGCTGTACCCCGTCAAACACACAAGCTGTGTAGTTATTTTCTTTCTGATATCATTCCTCACACATTTTTGGACCAAAAGGCTGAATTGTTTTCTGGCCAAAAGTCTGATAGATTGTCAAGACTACAAGGTTGATGAATATAATCGAAATCATTTTGGTTGGACTGGTTCTTAGTTGAAATTGCACCAGCTTTGGTTAGAACTATAATAACAGTATATTTGTATAGCGCTATTTCCATGCATGAGCATGCTCTAATAACATAATTTGTATTATTTTAATTGAATATGCATTAGGAAATTCATTATGTCCTCATTAATCTCTCCTTTTTGTAATATGAGTGATATTTTCTATCTAACACCATTTCCACACAACTCCACTAGTATATCATATATCAAATGATACCTAGTATTAAAACACAAATGAATGTATCAGTATATATAAGATACCCACGACAATAAAACACAGGCGGTCAATGGGACCGACAGCGTGCTTTATGAGACAATAAAACATGCTCGTGATTTTAGACGTCAGTTTGAGCGTAGCTTAGCAAATGACGTCATATGTTACGTCACGTTGATTGTTCAATGCTAGTGGATGTGTTCTACGACGGGAGGCATTAATATTTTCAAAATATAGTTTATACAAACAACATAATATCTCCACGGTTTTTATATAAAAGCGAGTAACTATTTGATGGCATCTCATATAAAAAATAGAAGACTCGTTGTCGTGCTTTATCGTAGAATAAAACATAGCAGAGAGCATAAAACACTCAGGGCTGCGCCCTTCGTGTTTTATGCTCCCTGCTATGTTTTATTCAACGATAAAGCACTCCAACTCGTCTTCTATTTCTTAAATACTGATAATTGCATTGAATATCCTCTTACGTATTGATGATTTTCCGATCCTCAAATACTGAGTATTTCAAAGTATTTTACCACACTGTTACATCCACATAAATGATGGTGATAATTAGTAACTTGAGTAAATTCACCTAAATTTAGTTCAAGCTATGTTCATTTATAATGTATGAACTTTTGCAAATATCTAAAACTTTACATATTTATATTTTTGAAAACAAAGTTCTTGGTTTAGGGATTTGTTATGAAAGACATGTTTTAGTATATGTTATATAACTTATTATCTTTCAAATATATACAGACACACAGACAGATGAATACATGTATGTATACCATACACACCTCCGGTCGAAAATACATGTACATTTTTGTATAATAATAAAACTACATTACAATAAATTTTAATTTAGATTTGTGTTTCATTAGAGAACAAAAACTTTACATTCTTCATCATAGAGGTTACCAGCAAATGAAAATAAACAAGTCGTATCTCAAATTCTAATGAAGAAAACATACAATACGTCAGATTAAGAATACAGATGTTCAAGTAAAAGACACAAATATCACAAATATATTCTAAAAGCTTCAAATGTCGCAATAAAGTCACCACAGGCAGAAGTCTTGCACACTGTTGATGAATGAGTATGAATGAATGACAGTTGACATAGCACGAAGACAGAATTCAAAAGAAATATTGTCACAAGTTTAGCATTCAAAGCATAGAATGAAAGTCCTTTCCATCAACCGCAATATTTATTCTCAAACTGCTTCCGGAAAGACATAGACAGTGACAGACGATTTGAAATCGTTCAATAACATTGTTTACGAGCAATCTGTGTACTCTTGCCCAGACCGGAAGCTGGCAAATCCCTAGAAGGAAGGGAGTTAACTCCATCAAATCCCAAACCCCCTCAAGGGAAATACATTTTCACAGAAACTTTCTCCTATAATATTATACCTGTAAAGTACCTCAGTAAAAACATTGCCTTTGTCTTTAATGTATTTAATAATACAAGTGAAGCCTTCCAAACTTAAACTCAACTAAATACACTTCAAAATGCTGCAATGGTAGAATGTGCATAAAAACACAACTTGTGTCTTTCCAAATTCACACTTTGAAAGATTCACAGCCAGTTTTGCTTAAGATTGTCTTTCAAAGAAAGTTCAGCTCTGCTTCAGATGATCTGTCAACTTCATGATATAATCGACGCCATCATTGATGCTTAAATACCGTCATGACCAGATATGACGTTGTTGATGAGACATCTTCTTAGCATATTGGTAAATGAAATCTGCCAGAAGCCCTTCAAAAGGTAAAACTTTCTAATGTACTGAGTTTGACCAATGCATCAATGGTCCACTCTCGGAATTGGATAAGAGCGTGTTTGAGTGCATTGACAGCTTTCATATCAGCACAGCAACACCAACCACCTGCACCACTCTTCGGCAGAGGAACACAAGGTGAACTCAACGGACTCTGAGCTCAAGCTCTCACTTCATTGTTCATGTTTGTACTTAACCTCTTTCCATAGAATTTGTTTTCGCGTTGAAGAAATATGGTCCAAAAGATTGATATTATGATTACATTGTGAGCCCTCATTCAGACGCTTTAGTGGATTAAAGGGACTTATCTTTCCTGAACTGAGTCATTGGCAGCAAACAACAAATGCACATTCTCATCCGAATCTTTCTTTGTCTCAAAACAATAAGTCTTGATCATATTCTCCACGTTTGATGAAAACTCTTTAAGACTCAAGATGATGAGCACTGGACTTGCCCTTCATAATACCCTGGCTGTGACATGACTTGCTGAAACACCTTAGACTTAAATTTCGAGCCAAGATCAATTCCATTAGTAGGCAAAACTTGTTCACCTGAGAAATAGCATGCCCATAAAACACTTATTTCGAATTCTATTGATCACTTGTCAGAACAAATAACTTAAGGTATTCACAGGAAAGTACAACTTATCGCTCTGGAGCTTGTAAAGAAATGTATAAATGTTGTTTGCCAACAACTTATTGGTGCTGAGCGCCTTTGTGCAGTACCAATATTGACACAGAAAGTTGAACATGACACTTGCTGTTGGCAAATAAACGTAAGTGTTAGATGCTTAGTGAAAACGCAAAGTACCAACATATAGACAAGAAAGTTAAACATAACACTTACTGTGTTTATACCTATTTGAAATCTGGTCGAGAAGAATCTGAAATATAAAAAAGAGACGGTAACTCTGTACCTCATCAATCTTTAGTTTAATGTTTACAATTTACAATCCACTTTGTCAAAGGTGTCTGATTTTCGCCTTTTAAAGCTTTAACTCTTGAAAGGAAACAAAGCTAGGGTCATGAATCTTTCATGCATAACAGCATCTGAAAAAATGTCCCAAGGCTTCGATAGCCATGATGCGTCGTTGTCTTTACGATTGTGACGTCATGGTTATGTCATTAAATTAAAACAGATTGGCGGAAGCCTAATTATTGTTTCAAATTTCAATTCAATGTGAAAAAAATATCTCAACAACCTTGCTGTTTTCATTTTATTAACATAGTGAAGAAACCTTCACTTAAACGTTCATTTGAGAAAATAAAGATAATATTAAGATATCAAATGGTGAGTCTAGCGGGTCATGCGACCATCTCAATATCAATGAGCAGCTCCTCCATCCAGTAGATTTGAGCAACTGAACACGTTTAACAATTTTCTAAAAACAAGGTGTATAGTAAATAAAGAGCATCAAACTTGTTCATGTGGATCATTTGTATTGAACTCACAGCTGCCATGGAAGCGGAGGAATAAGTAAGTATTTGTATTTCTTTGATTAAAAAACATGTAAAAGCATATGCCTAGATCTCCCCTTGTCCGGATAGGATAACCTATGTAATCACAAATAACCTTAAGATTATCTATCAATTCAATAAATAGTGTGCAAACATAGTGTTCATTTAATCAGTGCCCAGTTATGATTGTTTCATTAAAACTCGGGTGATATCTTATTGAGCTGCTCTATATCAATTACACTGTTGCCATCTAAATGTTATTTGAAAATGTTTGGTTATAGAGCTATATAACGTCTTTCATGAATAAGTAAGTATTTTTTTCAGGTTTATTCTCGTTACTGTATACTAGAGAAGTAAATGTACATGACTTAGTGGTAGGGAACATAAGACGTGGGATGTAACTTAAAACTGATATTAAGCTACTTTCGGTAGTACAATTAACAACATCATACCATTTTCAATAGAAATGGTTACAGGAACATGGGGTTTTCTTGATGAAATCGCAAAATACACGATATAACACCTATAATGAACTATGCACTAATCTATTTGCGATTTGAACTCATTCAATTTCATTTACAGAATATCTTATTCATTACTTTTCTGCAAAATATGTCTCTTTTCACGGGATGTGTTGTTGATGGAATTGCCTTGACATGGTTCTCAGAAAGATGACAATCAATTATGGAAGGTTAAATATCATGTTCAAAGGATCTAGAGATTGTTGTTTGTCAGGGCTACGTCTTATGTACTTTACTGCTTACAAAAAACACAGTCCCATTCGGGGTCTTAGTGAGATCTTTTGAATGAATTCTTTATTTATATGATAATGACACCCGCATATATCTAGCCTTCAGACCCTTAGAAAACTCATCATTGTCATCAGCATTTGCTCGTCTTAGTGGATAGCACCTGGGGATTGATGTCAGTTAATTTCCTAAAACAAAACAACGATAAGGCTCACTTGCTAGTTTTCACATCCCTATGTGCGCAATCAATACTATTTTCTATGTTTAGTGTAGCAGGTTGTTTCCAATCAGCTCACATCCCTTGTATCGTGTTCATCTATCAACGAAAGTAAGTTGCGCATCCACTGCTCATGAAACATGCAGACTTTTCTTGATTTGAAAGTGACTTTGCAATATCTCTACCCACCTCAGCTATTTAAATATAAGGGCATGAGGAAGGTAGTGTTAGCGAAGCTTTGTTTTTCATCGTACGAATGGAAGTAAAAGAGCCAATGTGCACTTGAATCACTACACAGTGATCGCCATGTGACGTCATGCATACATGTTCATCTTAATGAGTTACATTGCATTACCATCTTGTTCTCCCTTGCCCCCCCCCCCCCCCCCCCCCCCCCCCCCCCCCCCCCCCCAGCAGGCAGAACATCTTAATTTAGACATTAGTATTCAACTAAAGTCATCTCAACTAAAAGTGTGATATTAACTCGGTAGATGTGCCTTTAGGCATAGGAACATCTTGTCAACTAAATGTTTATCATTCAATAGTTGGTATACATTGAACTTTAGACATAGGAGTATCGTATCAACTAAACGTTTGATATTAATTGGTGGGTGTTCATGTAGCTTTAGATATACGAATATCGTGTCAACTAAATATTTGATATAAATTGGGTAGACGAACAAGGAACTTATCTTGATTAAAAAATGTACTTCAAGGGACTATATATATTTCATTATATACAGGGGACAAGAAAAGTATGTCTCCAAAATGAATATTTTAATCCACGAGTTATAAATATGACTGACACATAGTAACGTCATTTCTCAAGGTGAGCTGAGTTGGGGTTTAACTCTGTTTTTAAGAGTATTTCACTTGTATCGCAGCTGCTAGTATTATGGAAGGGAGAAAGCCCGCAGCGCCATGTGGCTATGTATTGCGGTGAAACCTGCGAGCATCGGCTGGAACTAGTAAATCATGGCTGAAACTGCGCTGAAATTCAGAGTAGCATTGCAACCAAACCTTACTGCGTGTTGAACAGTTCTCTACTGCAGACAAAGTTGCCGTGCCCCTGGCAGATTCGAACCTCAAACATATTGATTCAAAGCCGCTTACCACTGCGCTATCCCATCCCAACTACTCAAGGAACCAACTTTATTGAGTTTTTAAGTTTGTAAAATTTACCTTTTTTTTAAATTGTCTTCACTAGATGAAATAGGGGAACGATTTGGATATTTTAATATATTTTTTTTTATTGTAAACGGTGTGCAGCAATAAAGTTACATTATGTCAAATACGTTTTGTAAAAAGCTTATATTTCATAGTTCATAAACTTTACCGGTGAGTGACATTCCGTAATTCACCAAGATGGCCGACGGTGAAGGCAGGCAAAATGTGCTCTCTCCAGAAATTAGTGATTGTGTCATCCATAGACGTGCAAATGGTGAAAAGATTTTGTTTATAACACCTGTTATTATATGATGGACGAGTGTTCTGCTTTCTGATTGGCCGAGACGGATGGTCATCGACAATGATCAAACGTTATGTTGACCGCGGGAAGCGTCACGCGAGGTCGACATAACAATCCAATGACCTGGAGCTAAAAATAGATCACCCCTGCGAGGAGCTTAGCGAGGGGTGCTGTTTAATTTATGTTTTGTATTCTATTAAGTTATTTAAAAATAAAGTTTTTGTTTTCAATCCAAATATATTTTGTAGGTTTACAAGTAAAATTAGAAGAGAAAAAAAACGTTTTGTGAAAAAAAATATTTTTTGAACAAAATTATGAATTTTCGGAAAATATTGAGACTTTCATGGATCATATAATAAAACAGTTATAGACTTCAGTTATCGGTGAATCAAATGGTTTATCGAAAAAAAAAAATTTTTTGAACAAAATTATGAATTTTCGGAAAATATTGAGACTTTCATGGATCATATAATAAAACAGTTATAGACTTCAGTTATCGGTGAATCAAATGGTTTATCGACCTCGGAAAGTTATGTTCACCTCGGCTATCGCCTTGGTGAACATAACTGTTCCGAGGTCGATAGACCATTTGATTCACCTCAACTGAAGTCTATAATTGTATATTGTTATTAACAGTGACGTCAGTGCCACAAATGAAGCGCAGAACAGTGTGATATCCAAAATATGGACATAATGGATGATCTGGGATCGTCTCAGCCAAATTCAACACAGGCAAGTGACTCTTATTGTTCAAAAAAAACGCTTTCAAACCCTGATGAAATTTTTGTGCAAAACCTTGATTGTGAACTTGAACATTTACCAAAAGAACTGTATAATGACACTTTACTACGCCTAACGTGCAATTCTGATGAACTTGTCAAAGGTTATAGACACACACGATCATCAAGAGCTAAATCTGTCAAAAATTGCCCTTCTGGTCAACTCTATGCACGAAAAAATACGGAGAGAAGCACTGCTGTATCTAAATATGCCAATAATTGTTACCTTTTGCATTTATTTTTACAAGGAGAAAATACAGAAATTGATCAAGTTTATAATAAAAGTACACCAAAACCTAGGAGTAACAACACCCAAGTTGACCACCAGTCTATTGTTGATCAATTAGCAGCAGCACGCATTATGTCAAACAAAGGTTTGACCATGTGAATGCCAGCCAGGCATATCAACACAATAGCCAGCAAGCCCTGCAATTAGAAGTGAAAATGCTGAAAGAAGACAATGGACACATGGGAGTTTCCACTATGGTAATCAAGCAAGCTGTTGAGTTTGTTTGTGAGCAGCTGAAAGACGTACGCATCATGTTAAGTAACTGTAAACAGAACAGTAAACAGCTAACTGATGTGACACAGAGACTTTACACAGCAGAAGAACAGTTACATACGGCTATCTCCAAGGACGTCAGTCATAAGCCTCCACAAACAGTTGAATCAGCTGTTAAACTTCCAAATACACACAATACTAAGCCTACTACAGTTCAGCATCATGAAAAGATTGGAGATATCACCTTTTTGCAAGATTCTGATGTAATACATGTTGAAAATTCGAAATCTACTAAAAGGTTGAATAAACCAAGATCAAACTTGAAAGTCAGTCTAACAAATGATAATGAAAGAGATTCAACCCGCAGTGTTCAGATACAATCTCCAAGTAAAGATCTCAACACCCTGCCAATACCACAGATCAATGAAGAAAAAGAGAATTTAAAGGATCACAATGCTATTGATCTGTTCGAGGGAACTGTCAGGACAAGGACAGTGAGATTCTACCTGGGAGGTATCTCAAGCAAATCGACAAGACCCGCCATCCTGAACTTTCTCCATGAAAACAACATCACTGTTAAAGGGCTCAGACTAATTCAAGGTAAATTCGAAGGTGCTTCACAATCAGCTAAACTTACCATTCCAAAGCACCAAGCAGAGCAACTGGAACTAGATGTGGAATGGCCCACAGGAGTCTACTGTCGTAGATGGATGAGTAAACAACAGTGGCAAGACAAGACTCACGACAGGAATACCAGAGACTGGGCCTACTAAGCTAACCACTACGGGTATCCAGCTCAACACAACCAAACATCCATGAACATGTACCCTATATTATTGATAACACTTCCGCTTCTTCTCAGCAATGCAATGACTAATACCCTAAATCTTCTAACTTGGAATGTGAGAGGAATCATGTCGTCTGCACTCTCATTGTGTAAAATTGTTGATCAGAGTAACATAGATATTGTGTTTATAACAGAACACAAACTACATGAGTACTCTGACAGTTTCTTGGATAGTGTTCACGCTAGTTACTCATCATTTGTGAAGTATGACAAAAACAGTTCTGCAAATTCCTATTGTGGCAAAGGTGGAGTTGCTGTGATGTACAAGTCATCACTGATCCCGTATGTGAAACACATTGATGCAATCAACAGCTCTCGTATTATTGGGATTGAGGTAAAAGCTCGAGATATGCTATCATTTTATCTGTTTGGCGTCTATATGCCAACTTCTTCACATGGGTATGAAGCTTTGAAGCAAGAAATTGACACACTGCAAGACTTACACGACTTTTATGAAAGTAAAGGAATAGTGCTCTTCCTTGGCGACTTCAACATTCCAATCAAGAAAAATAACTGTTCCACAGAATGTAGACGATCAGCTCTGCTACAAAGCTTCCTAGAGAATAACAACTTAGTCATCCTCCAAAATACAGACTCTTCTCCATTCACCGTTGTCCCTTCACAGTCAATGTTAGACCTTGTTCTAATGCCAAGAGAACATCAACAAACTGTGCATGACTTCTTTATCCATCCTGAAGATGATCTAAACTGTGTCTCAGACCATCTACCAGTATCACTCTCCCTCCTAATACGTCATTCCTATGAAAGTGATGCGACACCACACAAACCCATGACATCATGGAAAAGGTGTGATGAAACAAACCTCAGAAATTACAAAGATACACTAAGTATGGAATTAAAACGTAAAAGCCCTTTGACAATATAACACATACTAGTCAACTGGACGCTCTTTACCAGCATATCACGGAAAGCATTATGAACGCTAGCACTGCTTCGTTACCATTATCAAGATTTAATCCCCATACAAAGCCATATTGGTCACAGGAATTAAAGAATGCTCATAAACTCCAAAGACAATCACGACGTCTATGGATAAACAAAGGCCGTCCAAGGGGACCAGAACATGAAAGTTATTCTAACTATAAAAAGCTCAAATCTGATTTCAGAAAAGCTCAACGTAAAGCCATTCAAGAATCAACTGAAAAATCTCTGCAAGAATTTGAAACTTCATTTGAATATAACATTAAAAGCTTCTGGAAGCTGATTAACAAACGAAAAGGCAAGAAAAACAACAATTGTGCTCATCTCACCTACAACAACAATGACATATGGAAAGCTGATGAAATAGGTAATGTTTTTGCTGACTTTTACGAAACGGTTCACTCCCCTCTGCAAAACTCAAACTTTGATGATGAATTTTACAAATCCACAAACTCGAAGGTCAAGGAATTACTCGAAACAGAGTCTTTCCAACATATCGACGTCCTGAAAGAACCAGTAACCTTGAATGAACTTAGAAGTATAATTAACATACTCAAAAAATCTAAAGCTCCTGGAGATGACGGTATTCAAAACGAACACATCATCTATGGTGGACAAACTTTAACAGTCTATCTGGTGGATCTTTTCACTGGAATGCTGAAGCTTGGTTTCATCCCAGACTCTTGTATATCAGGAATAATCATTCCTATTCACAAAGGCGGCAACAAACCCAAGAACGATCCTGGTTATTACCGCCCAATAACCCTACTTCCTGTTATCTATAAACTTTTTGAGAAATTCTTGCACACAGGCTACAATCCTGGATCGTTCTTAAGAACATCAACATCCCAAATCAGCAACAACAGGGATATCATGGTGGAATAGGTTGCATGACAGCAGAGTTTAACCTAACAGAATCAATATGTCATAATTTGGAATTAGGAAGCAAGGTTTATACAGCATTTTTAGACAATAAAAGAGCCTTTGACACTGTTTGGCACAATGGCCTGTTTTTGAAACTGCATCAGCTTGGCATAAAAGGACAGTCTTGGAGAATCCTTTTCGCTGCATATACCAGCCTCAAAAGTGCAGTTCTTGTGAATGGCATCCAATCAAGATTCTTTCCCGTGAGTCAAGGTGTAAGACAAGGGGGAGTGCTGTCAACTCTGCTTTACCTAATTTTTATTGATGAACTCCTTGATGAACTCGAGGCATCAAGATGCGGTGTGGATGTGATTGATCTTAAGCTTGGAAACCCAACATTAGCGGATGACATCACCCTTCTGGCTATCACACCAGATGCCCTGCAGACACTCCTGGATATCGTCTCCAGATATTCCCAGAGGTGGAGATATGAACTAAATCCCTCGAAATGCCAAATAATCGTATTTGGAACCAAACCAGGATACGTCTCAACCTTCAAGTGGCATCTAACAGGTGATATTGTGTCTACCACTGCCTCTACCAAACACCTAGGAGTACAACTGCAGAAAAACCTTAAGCATGAGCATGCTGTAAAGGAAGCATGTAGGAAAGCAAAATCATGCTTTCACGCTCTAATGGGCATTGGATTAAAACCCAAAGGTGTGAATCCTCTTATATCTGCAGATACTGTCCGTAAGACAGTTCTCCCTTGCATGCTGTACGGATGTGAACTGTGGACACAACTCTCTCAGCAGGATATCAGACTGCTGTCAACAACATGGCATTATATGGCAAAATCCCTTCAAGGTTTTCAACTTAGGACAAGGACTGACATGAGTCTCAGTATGCTTAACTGGATTCCCATTACAGAAGAGATCTCAAAGCGTCAACTTTTGTTTTGTCACAGACTTTGTTCACTTCCTCCTAACAATATATCTAAGAAGCTATTTCATAGACGACTCTATCAATATCTGCAAAACCCCAGCAAACAACAGTTAGGTTTCATACCTCACATAATAAATCTTCTCCAAAAGTATGATATACTGGACACTATGACCCAATACCTGACCATTAATGATCTACCTAACAAACACAAGTGGAAGAGAATCATTTCACAGAAAATCACCAGCAAATATAACACCGAGTGGGAAGAACGTACCAGCATTGACCCTGATTTTGCACGATTCAGAATGCTACATCATGTTCCTGGGCCAGCATCAGTCTGGATACGAGCTAAAGACAGAGCGTTTATACGTCAATATACTCATCTGGCTCAAGTGTGGGTTGCAGTTCCACAACAAACGTTGATACGGTGTGATCTGTGCAACACTGAGTATACTGACCTTCTAAGACATGTGATCATATCCTGTAGTCACATGAAAGATGTTCACAACAACTTCTGGTCACTCATCACAGACAGTTTCCCAGTTGAAATGATAGTACCTCTAAGTAACATTGATGACGAGACTCTACTGCAGCACCTTCTTGGACGACCGAATGATGCAATAACTGACTCTGATTGCAGTGACTCATTCTTCAATATTTGTGCATCATTTGTAATGAGGATAATGGCCATCTACCAACGAGAGCTTTCAATACAAATCAATGAACAATAATAGCTGTTGACATACATGTCAAACAAACATGAACTCATTTCAACATGTTTTCAGTGAATTTATACCTGTTTTCCCATTCCTAATCAAACCATCTCTTTAACTACTAACCTCTCCTTTTGAAAAATGTCAATGTCCATTTACTGTCCAAGTTTGTAGATATCTTCATAATAATCTCCTAATGGAGGAAATAAAGATGATGATGATGATGATGTTCCTACACACAGTTCATATCTTGCAGATTGTATTTTGTCCTTACCTCTGTCTTCTGATCACAGTTATAATTTGCTTCATAATATAATTTTTCTGTTGTGTCTACTGTCCTTAGCTGTAGCTTGTGGTCGCTGTAACGGACATTGTACTGTATTATCCCGCGCTTGTGCTCCTGAAACTGATGGTATATCATTGAACGACAGGACCCTACAACTGTGTAAGCATAAGGTAACATATATTTATGGTAACATATAATACTGACTAAAACTGAATCTGACGATCACAGGACAGACAGTATGTATTGATCTTCTTTATGCAAATAACATAATAAGGGTAATCATAGTGAAACTTATCATTGTGAACATTCTGCCAAACTCTCATCGGGTTTACACTAATTTCTGAAATCTTTATGAATGCAATAATCGTGGGCTGGACATACTTTTTGACTGTACTGCTGCATTAAAAACTGAACCACCTTATGTAAGCACTAAGTTAGATGAAATATTTAAAGTAGATTATCACATAATTTCTTTGAAGACCCATTAATTTTCGTTTTATAAAACATCAAATGTTGTATTACCTAACTAGTAAGATTAATGTGTTTCAAGTTAGCACAATAATGAGCTTGGGAAAACAACAATTGAGAATCGGACTAAAGAGGTAATTATTGATTTATGTTTGAAATACTGGCTTTGCATTTGTTCATGGTATGAATTTTAAAATTGATAAAGCATATGTAAAGCAAAGAACCTGTTCCACAGAGAAGTTATTAAATCCTGTTGACAGAGGCGGATCAAGCACATCACCCTGCAGAAGACATGTCCCATAGACCGTACTGTATCTGAATCTGATACAGGCCGGAGAGGAAACACACTGAATGCAACATGAAATTAAGTCTCGGTGTACATTATATCTGCCTTTGACCAGGAACAAAGACATAAAACAGATTTGTAACAATAGCAAGCGCTTGCAACTATTCATCTTATGTGATGAAGCAAATCTCTCCCAATTACTCAAATATCCTTTCATAAATGTAAACGGAGATGTTATATTGATTTTCTCATCAAATATTTGTTCGCTTACTAATATTACATAACGTTATCTCATAGCAACCCGATGTAAACAAGTAAAGAGAAAAAAAACGAATTCCAAATATATACCTTCAAATACATTGTATATACTGAAGCCTGTTGATAGATTTGATAGATGTGTATCAGATTATTCTTGTTCATTGTACAGTTATGTTTTACTTGTTAATGATATTTAATGGGTAAAAATTGGTATTTTAATGTAAATATATTATATTTAACATGACGTGAACATCCAACCACACCAAGAGACGTGTTTGTCATAAGGTCAATACGTAGCAGAGTTTACATATGGAATGATATTAAGAAAACATTTATTGCACTGGTTTTTTAAACATTGTTAAAATTAAAATTATAAGATCCCCAAAAGGCTTTAGAAAGTAGAAAAATCAGAAATAACATCATAATATAACTCGCGTTACACTATACAGTTTAGTCATAATTATGTTTTGTATGACAGGGGGTACCATAAATGACTCATTACAAAAGATTTACCTGGAAAATTGAAAAGTTGTATTTATCTATAATTGACTAAATGATTAAAACTAATCCAAATAATTGTGGATGCATTTTCATTTTGTTTTACAGTTTTTGCAATGACTAAATGAATAAATTATTAAGACAATACACACAACTCTGTTTGATAAACGACTGACAAATAATATAATATCCCAACCACTTAGGCACATTCTTGTAAGGTTCGGTTACAGAAGAATCTATAATGACTGAAACAGACAGTTAAAACTCCATATTGATTGGTGTGATGGGTTAAATAAATGTTTGAATGCCATGTAATAATTTCAATAATATATTAGACATTATAAATTGTGTTCCATAGGAGATCGTTTTGGCAGTAGATTTTGCACAATGCCTTGTCACCATCAACTTCATGACATAATCTCATCGAGCACTGACATCAACATGCTATGACATCATAAACATGATGACGTCACACTGCATTGACATCATCTCATTGGATGTACAGTTTTTCATTTAAACGTAATGAAGAATAATTTTGGATGATAAATATAATATCATATTCGTGTGTTTTGAAATGACTATATATATACTGGTATATTTGATATTAGCAGACATTTGGGTGAGATTTCTATCAATTAAATTCCCTTTTTGATTTGGAAACATCACAAGCAAGCATTGGATTTTGAAGCTGTTTGACGACTTTAGAACAATGGATCCCAAGATCCTATGGATTCAGATTGTTCGTGGATTTTCTCTAATATATCATATTAGAAAGGATGTTCTGCATGTGATTCATATTCAAAGTAATCCCATATGCACTATCGGTGAAATAAACTCTCTATGATACAACTGTAAACAATATTAAAACAAAATAATAAAGAAAACAAAATGTTTAGTGATGATTGAAGATTTGTTGTGGATAGTTTAACGTAGGGAATTTAGAGAAGAACAATTGGTTTGGAAAATTTGGAAAATCGTTGTGACCTAAGAAAATAGTTTAAGAACCAAATGCTATCAGTATTCACCCGATACATACGCTATCACGTCAATATAACAAGGGGTTCCAGTGCAGCAGATACACTGATAATGCTGAACCCTGAATGCAGGTTACTGCATTCAAGCAATGACATCGGACCTAAGCTTGGGTTCTCTGATCTCACAGTAACGTCCGTCACGGGTCACCAAGGGCTTAATGTTTTGATACTTTACTTATATTACACATCACCCCTGTGATATTGATACGAGTGTGAACTCCATCACGGGTCACCAAGAGCTTAATGTTCTGATGCTGTACTTATATTACACATCACCCCTGTGATATTGATACGAGTGTGAACTCCATCACGGGTCACCAAGAGCTTAATGTTCTGATGCTGTACTTATATTACACATCACCCCTGTGATATTGATACGAGTGTGAACTCCATCACGGGTCACCAAGAGCTTAATGTTCTGATGCTGTACTTATATTACACATCACCCCTGTGATATTAATACGATTGTTAACTCCATCACGGGTCACCAAGAGCTTAATGTTCTGATGATGTACTTATATTACACATCACCCCTGTGATATTGATACGAGTGTGAACTCCATCACGGGCCACCAAGAGCTTAATGTTCTGATGCTGTACTTATATTACACATCACCCCTGTGATATTGATACGAGTGTGAACTCCATCACGGGTCACCAAGAGCTTAATGTTCTGATACTTTATTCATATCATACATCACCACGAGGACTTTTCATCAAGAAAACATGGACTGAATTTACCTGCCCTTAATCTGTGTAAGCCAATCTAACTGCTGTTCGTTGTCGCCTTGTCAATTTTATGTATATCGTCACTTTTATGTATTTATATTTATGCGATTGAGATGTAAATGTGCGATGTAAACAATTATAATAAGTAAGCACAAGCTTAGCATATCTTTCAAGCAATCTGATTGGTCGAGAGGCGATCACGTGACCATCAACAAAAAAGCATATTGACTCCAGCTCGAGTTCGACTAAAAGCTTTATTGAGTCGAGTGACTTCAAACGATTGTTGAATTACGTCAAAAGATTGTTGCATGACATCATGCTATTGTTATCATGACATCATTTGGCCGTATTACCAGTTGAAGCCAAATTACATTTTGACTGTATTTAATTATTTTCCTTTCATTTCTGTATTAAATAAATATTTAAAATAATATGGACTGTTACTTCGGTCCAAAATTCATCGTTAAACCCCTCACCTCTTCTGCAGTCCTAAATTCAAATAACTGTTTAAAATGTGATAAATGATACTGTGATAACATAATTGCGTTTTTTTCCATTTAGGAATAAACAAACTTAAAAATGAATCTTAGAGTGATAAAAGCTCATTAAAAAGTAAAGAGAAGTTAGTTGATTTGAAGCGAATGTAATGTGGGTATAATTGAACAGTAATATGCACTACACTACTGTGCAAAATTAAGTATGCCGTGTTCTGGAAACATTCACGAGATGATCGCGAATACGATTGTCTTACTTTTGCACATCATTGTAGTCCCCGATGTGAACTTCTAAATCCTCAGACTTCGTAGTGCGTCCTGCCTATCAGATCAATTGACCCTTCATAGTTAGAATATCAGCGACCAACATCAATTAATATGCTGATTACACAAAGCGTGGCATACCATATTTTATACATTACAAGCAATCAATTGCAAACATAATAAGTATGCTTTTTATCTCTTTTATTGTCAATTATACATTGTTTGAGTGAAACGCTGTTATATATAAATGTAATATCAACAATCAGTCCGCAAAACATGTTGGCGAGCTGTTAATACTTTCTTATATTTCATGTTCAATATCACATTTAACAGTTATTGTAAAACACGTATGCAATTAGTAAGCAGTAGCATGTACAAGAGTATTGCACTTGCATTATAACAATTACAAGTTATTGTAAGTAGGTTAAATACTTTGTAATTAATAAGCAATATCACACACATCTATTTCTTTTGCAATATAACACATACAAGTTATTGGCAGCAGGAATGCAATGAGTGAGCCATAGCAAAATGGGTTTTTTTTCTTTTGCAATATAAAACATAACAATTATTGTTAAGAGGTACCTAATAAGTAGGCGATAGCACAAATATACTGCTATTATTTTAGTGCAAGTACCATATACAAATGTTTTAGTACTTAATAATGTATTCTTTATACATTAATAGGGAGCAAGGACAGGCACGTGTTTTAAAGTAATTATTGTTTCCTTCATTGTTTCCTTATAAATGCATCATGAATGATCAAGCACAATTGAACGTAAGTTTAAAATGCTGTTATCTGTCAATATTCCCCAGTACAAATCTTTTCTCCCGTTAACCACAATGCATCCAATTTTATACTTCAACATTTTACTTCCAGGCTTCCCCAATAATTAAAAATGCTGCCAATTCTGCATTAGCAAAAAGTCTCGTTACTCAGGTAAGTTGTACTTAAAGGGTCATTAGATATGTTGTTGGAGTGACATTATGTCATACGTTATAAATGATGTTATTTTATCAATAAGTACAATAAGTTGACATATATATTTGGCTATAGGCTATGAATGTGCAAGTCAAGTGAATCTATTTGAACTTAAGTAAGCACATGTGGTGTTTTCACAAGTATCAACGCATGACAAATACTCAATGACTCTTTGATAAACCTAGTAATTTCAGTTAGCATATTTTAAGAAATTGTTTTAACGATATTTCAGCACTTCCTTCAAATACATGTTCAAAGTTTTATGTTCAAACTTTAAGTATTTAAAACTTTAAGCAAAGAAACTCACTTTACCTGCAACTTTCAACAAGATCCATAATTGTAATAAGAACTTTTTTGATAAGTGGTAGTTCATGTTCATATCTTTACAGAATGCCTATATGGGAAAATTATCAAAATAATATACTCATCTGCCATTTTGATTCACGACTGACACAAAATATGATATCTCTACCACTTTTACACATTCCTGTAAGTTCCTATAAAAGAAGAATCGATAATGACTGAAACGCACAAGTACCCATCCCTTATAAATTGATGTAATACATAACATATATGTTTGAGCTTTATGTTGAGATAAAAAGGGAAGGAGAAGAAGAGGATCTTGCAAATCAGCTGATGTTCTAATTGAGAAAGTCTAGTTTAATATCACAAATCGAAGATATAATTTGAATGCAGAATTTGTTGAAAGATTGTGAACTTTCTCATTTTTAGTTTTTACTGATTGGTCGCTCTGACATGGTACACTCATTTGCTTGTGCTATCCCACTGTAGTAAATAAAGTTCAAACTGTTGTGGTCATAACATATCAACCTTAAAGAACCTAATAAAAACCATTGTGATGAAATTGTGTAAGTAAAAAGTTATTTCATGAGTTACCCTAACATCATTAATAACAATGGAGATGCCATTCCTTTCTAAAATATCTACCTAGTACTTATTCCCTTGATTTAAGGAACGACACAATGTCAAAGTGACACTTCTTCATTGCAATATGAATAGGTGTTTCCCCAACCATGTTTTTCCTCTTCTCAAACCCCCTGAGCTCCTTAAGAGTGACCAAATATTTGACCATATCTAGCTGACCAGCTACACAGGCGATATGCAGTACAGTCAGACCATCTCTATCGGTTGTTGTTAAACGAGCTTTGTTTCGATGAAGCAGAAGTCTAACAACTTTGATGTGACCATGTTCAACAGCAACCATCAAAGGAGTCCTGCCGAGCTTCCCACGATATTTGATACCATGTATTTTTAGTGACAGAACATACTTAGCTATGTCTTCATAACCGCTAACGCAGGCAAGATGAATTATGGTATCGTTAACATCATCTACTGTTTTTACATCCGCTCCTCTCCTCCTCAACAGTCTCACTACTTCCATGTGACCATTCTCTACAGCCTGCATCACAGGGGTTCTCCCGAGATACCCCCTGCTCTCTAATTTAGATATATTTAATGCCAGAACGTACTTCACCATATCAGCATTGCAGCCAAGACATGCCGCATGAAGAATGTTGTTGTTCCTGTCATCTACTGTATGAACATCAGCTCCTCTGTCCCTCAACAACTTCACGATCTGTCTCTTGCCAGTTTCTACAGCAATCATCAGAGGGGTTCGTCCATAATGTCCTCTACACTCCATATCAAAGATGATCAGTGTCAGAACGTACTTCACCATCTTTACATGCCTACCACGACATGCCACATGTAGGATGTTATTATTATTGTCGTCATTTGTATACACATCAGCCCCTCTGTCCCTTAACATCTTTACAATAAGTATGTGACCATTATATACAGCATGCAATAGAGGGGTTCTCCCAGACCATCCCCTGCATTCTATATCAGTGGTGTTGAAGGACAGAACAAAGATCAACATATTTCTTATACCTGATTCACAGGCAGCATGTAGAATAGTGTCGTTGTTGTTGTCTATTCCTTTAGTATCAGCCCCTCTGCTGAGTAAAAACTTTAACACATCTATGTATCCATTAACTACAGCTGACATAATTGGAGTTCCCCCGTACTGTCCTCGACTCTCAATATCAATGGCATGGTCATCCAACAACTTCTGAACAATATACTCGCTACCCACCTCACATGCACAATGTAATACAGTGTAATGGGACTCGTCGACAGCTAACAGATCACACTTCTGTTTCACTAAAAAGTCAAAAATTCCCTTCTGTCGAAATGCTGCTGCTATCATGACAGCTGTTTGTCCAACGCCCCCATGACAATTGACATCCACCTTCCTCCGGGACAGGAATCGCTTCACTTTGTCCAACCTTCCATTCCGAATGTCTTCAAAGAATGCTGTCATTACATCAGGGAGGCAGATAGGTGTTTTCTTCTTAACATTTGTTTTACCTGTAAATAACATAAGAACATAACATGCAACACATTCAATATTTATTATACAAAACTGTGTTTAAAATGAGATATCCCTTATGTGAGCTCAAATGACAGCTCCTTGAGATATTGTTTTGATAGTATACTTGCACTGCGATCATCAGCAGCATGGTGTTGTGATGCTTTTACATCATTAAATACATTGAATACCACCCTCGTGTCTTCCGATATTAAATATATATAAAATTAAAAATAACTTTTTAAATTTGAAACTTGTATTAACTCTTGTTGATTCCAGAAGACACTTGGGTGAGAGTTTCCATTGAACTATGATTTATTATTCATGGCATTAACTTCATATTCAACAGGTGAATTTTATCTGATGAATTTGTACTATGTGACATGTTTGTAAAATGCATAAGAATTATCAAAGATTATTTTGATTTCATGCCAATTCTTGTGTTAATATGATTGAAAAGGCCTATAGTATATATTATCTTTCTTTGCCACATACATGAATAATATATTTCGGCGTATGCAAGAAACTTTAATCTTTCCATAAATACGTAGTTTTAAGAATAGTAACCTCAACAATCAAATGCATGTTGAAGAAGATTAATTATATCTTGTAGAATTAATTACATTCTATAGAAACTTTCCATCATACCTAAACACAATTTTAAAATTGTTACAACCACTATCATATAATCTGTAAATGAAATAACAAATAAATATACTGGCAATGAAAATTTGAACAAATCAATTTCCCCAGTTCTAAAGAACCATGATTTGCAGCCAAGAAGCTGTTATCATTTGCCGTTTGGAGGTCGTGTGATGCCTTTTGCCTTCGATTGGCTTCATCCAGACTTACCATGGCTAAATCACATGCTTTAACTTCGATAACGGTTGATGAAATTGTTAACTCTGGCGTATGAGCTCAATGTTTTATAACCTGAATTATATCAATGTTATATAACCTTAATTATACCCCGCTGCAACGTATTTTGGGTATGTAGCGCTCCCCGTGTCTGTCCGTCCATATCTCAAAAACTATATGACTTCGGATTTGGTATGGAAGTAACCTATATGTTGCCATTCTGCCTGAACTCCAAAGATCTAATAATTGTTGAAATTTTGACCAAAAACAGTACGATTTTTGGAATTTGCGTCGTTTTAGGAGTATAATTAAAAAAACTATGTGACTTGGATACTTCAAATTTGGTATGAAAGTAACCTATATGGTGCTGTTGTGCCTTTTAGTGGTCTCAACTCCACGATTCAAATAGATTTTTAAATTCGCCAAAAACGTTCAGAGTTTTGGGCTTTGTGTCGTTTTCGGAGCATAACTAAAACCTAGAAACTTCAAATTTGGATGTTACCTATATGGTTTTGTTGTGCCTTTTATTGGTTTAAACTTCATAGTTCAAATAATTTTAAAACATTTTTCCACTAGAAATATGTGCATGTGATGCACTGTGATGTCCCCCGCTCCAACTTTCGATCCAACCTAGTCATATTACCCTTATTTGTTTACTTATGCTAAGCACTAATACTGCACAATACTGCATTAATAACGAGAAATAAACAATTCAGAATAGCCAAAGTAGCAAAAGGCACCACTCTATCACTTGGTCTAAGCAAATACAAAGTTTGGTGAAAAAATATTGAACGGTTTTGAAGATAGAGGCCGGAAAAGGTCCCTACCCCCATTATGCACTAAGTTCAAATTGTTTCCATGGAAACCAGAAACAAATAAATTCAGAATAACCAAAATAGCAAAAGGCACCACTCCACCACTAGGTCTAGCCACATACCAAGTTTCGTAAAGAAATACTTGATAGATTTTGAAATAGAGATCGGGAAACGTCCCTACCCCCAATATGCACTAACTTGAAATTGTTGCCATGGAAACCAGTAAAAATTAAAAAAATCAGAATAGCCAAAGTAGCAAAAGGCACCACTCTATCACTAGGTCTCAGCAAATACCAAGTTTGGTGAAGAAATATTGAACAGTTTTGGAGATAGAGGCCGGAAAAGGTCCCTACCCCCATTATACACTAAGTTCAAATTGTTTCCATGGAAACCAGAAGAAATAAAAAATTCAGAACAACCAAAATAGCAAAAGGCACCACTCCACCACTACGTCTAACCACATACCAAGTTTCGTGAAAAAATATTGAAGGTTTTTTGAGAAATGGCCCGGTAAGAAAGCATTTCGGAATAACGGAATAACGGAATAACGGAATAACGGAATGACGGAATAACGGAATGACGGAATGCAGACGGAGGCGAAAACATTATGTCTCCCGAAAAAAGTTTTGGGGGACATAATAAAAAACAATCAGTGTTATTCATTGACATGATTGACTGCATTATGTTTTGCTATTCATTAATACTGTATGAAGGCGGCCAAACTACAGGCGGGGGTATGTGAGCTGCGCTCACTTTAGCCTTGTCCTGAAGAGTGGTGTTTTACAAGAATAAAGAAAAACGGGCAGACCCAGAGAACTACAGACCCATCACACTACTGTTTCGGTAAACCATTCACCTCCGGCTCCATACTAAACAACCGACTAACTCGTCAAACATCCTCACGTAAATACAGGCTGGATTCATGAAACATTACTCTACAAGTGATCACATTTTTAATATCCATTGCTATTCGGAACTTACTAAACAATCCAAAAAGAAACTATTTGCAGTTTTTATAGACTTCGAAAAGGCCTTCAACAATGTCTTGAGAATAGGACTTAGGAGCTAACTACTAAAGCAAGGAATCATAAGAAGTTTTGTTTTCAGAATAGTTCAAAATATGTACAAATCAATACGATCATGTTTATCCAGCTAGAACATTAAGACTGAGTATTTCCCAAGCAGCAAAGGCTTCCAAAATGTGACAATTTATCCCTTATGTTATTCGTTCTAAACCTAAACGATCTTGACTACTATCTAGTCAGCGCATCTTGTGAAGGAATATCAATAGAAGAAGTGAACACGTCAATAAAGCTATTGCACTACTATATGCAGACAACACCGTTATATTAGTCCATGCAAAGGAATCTCTACAGCAACAGTTATATGCATTCAGCAGTTACTGCCAACACTGGAAATAAAAGATCAACGTCAACAAGACTAAAATCCTTATTTTAAACGGCAAGAAATGGATAACAGTACAATATGTATGTTAACGGCGCTGCAATAAATGCTGTTAATGTACGGAAAAGGTCTGTACTCCAACACAAGTAATGCATATAGTTCTTCCAATCTAAATAAACTTAGATCGACTGTTCTTTTATATGTTCATACAGTCGACCTGGCCTTTATGAGAGGTCGTCCCTTTGACCTCTCGTGTGCAAAAGAGAAGTTCGAATGACCAATCACGTTTGGTGTCACAACAGGCATTCAATTACCTGAGCCCTGTAGCTTCAAATCCAATTTTCAAAAACAGTGTGTCGAAATACACATTTTAAAAAAATCAAATGATTTTGGTTAGTTATAAAGAAAGGATATGCTATTACATCTGTATGAAATGATTTCTGTTTTAAGATGAAGAAATATCTGATTATCTTTTATCAAGAACTTAAGGTTTCCTTGAGATGAATTTTTACAATTACTAACTGGAATTGGTCGTTTGTTGGACGATATCGATGTCACAAGATAAGAATGGACGAGGAATGAAAGCACATTTTATCAGCGTTCATCGAGAAATAATTGCATGGTTGTGAGAGCTCTCTACTAATCAGAATTGTTGAAATAAGTGTAACATAATCATGTTGTAATTATATTAATATGACTTTACCCGATTGTGAAATAACCTCTTCTTCGCACATCACTGAGTGCGTAGTGACTTTGAAGTCTAGTTGACTCGATGGACTGCCAGAACGATCCAAACGTGGTCTATAAGAGACAAGCTTACACACCAGCTGTACCCCGTCAAACACATGAGCTGCGTAGCTACTTTCTTTCTGATACAATTCCTCACACATTTTTGGACCATAAGGCTGAATTGTTTTCTGGCCTAAAGTCTGATAGATTGTCAAAACTACAACGTTGATGAATAGAATCGAAATCATTTTGTTTGGACTGGTTCTTAGTTGCAATTGCACCAGCTTTGGTTAGAACTATAATAACCGTCTATTTGTATAGCGCTATTTCCATGCATGAGCATGCTCAAAGAACATAATTTGTATTATTACCCTGAAGGAATTGTACTTTTGGGGATGCTACTTACATGTAGCACTCTGTGTTATCATATAGGTCCGTACTTTTCCTGTGGTCAGGCACCCACTGAAACAGCTGGGTGAACTGAGTTCAATGCTGATGAAGTACCTTGTCCTGAGACACAACACAATAAATGAGACAAAGCTCAAACATTTTGTCAACACCGGGATTGGAACCCGGGCCTTTGTGGTGTGAGGCCAGTACGCTAACCTCTACCCGACCTTAAGTTTAAACCACATCAGTTATTATTTGGAACTACAACAATCCATGAATCATCAGTGGGAACTACACCGGACCTAAACTTAAACTACACTGATGAAGGCACGAGTCCATCAACAAATTAATCCATGTCAAGACAAGTAACTTAAATTGAATATGCATTAAGAAATTCATTATGTCCTCATTAATCTCTCCTTTTTGTAATATGAGTGATATTTTCTATCTAACACCATTTCCACACAACTCCACGAGTATATCATATATCAAATGATACCTAGTATTAAAACACAAATGAATGTATCAGTATATACTGATAATTGTATTGAATATCCTCTTACATATTGACGATTTTCCTATCCTCAAATATTTCAAAGAATTTTACCACACTGTTACATCCACATAAATAAAGGTGATAATTAGTAACTTGAGTAACTTCACCTGTGTTTAGTTCAAGGTATGTTCATTTATAATGTATGAACTTTTGCAAATATCTAATACTTTATATATTTATATTTTTGAAAAAACAGTTCTTGGTTTAGGGATTCGTTATGAAAGACATGTTTTAGTATATATTATATGATTCCGCACACTTACTATCTTTCAAGTATATGCAGACACACAGACATATGAATGCATGTATGTATACCATACACATCTCCGGTCGAAAATACATGTACATTTTTGTATAATAATAAAACTACATTACAATAAATTTTAATTTAGATTTGTGTTTCATTAGAGAACAAAAACTATACACCCTTCATCATAGAGGTAACCTTCAAATGAAAATAAACAAGTCGTTTCTCAAATTCTAATGACGAAAACATACAATATGTCAGATTAACAATACAGATGTTCAAGTAAAAGACAATAGAATGACAACGGGGTCACAAATATATTCTAAAAGTTCAAATGTCGCCATAAAGTCACCACAGGCAGAAGTCTTGCACACTGTTGATGACTGAGTATGAATGAATGACAGTTGATATATCACAAAGACAGAATTCAAAGGAAATACTGTCACAAGTTTAGTATTCAAAGCATAGAATGAAAGTCCTTTCCATCAACCGCAATATTTATACTCAAACTGCCTCCAGAAAGACATAGACATAGAAATCGTTCAATAACATTGTTTACGAGCAATCTGTGTACGCTTGCCCAGACCGGAAGCTGGCAAAATCCCTAGAAGGAAGGGAGTTAAATCCAACAAATCCTAAACCCCCTCAAGGGAAATACACTTTCACAGAAACTTTCTCCTATAATATTATACCTGTAAAGTACCTCAGTACAAACATTGCCTTTGTCTTTAATGTATTTAATAATACAAGTGAAGCCTTCCAAACTTAAACTCCACTAAATACACTTCAAGATGCTGCAATGGTAGAATGTGCCTAAAAACACAATTTGTGTCTTTCCAAATTCACACTTTGAAAGATTCACAGCCAGTTTTGCTTAAGATTGTCTTTCGAAGAAAGTTCAGCTCTGCTTCAGATGATCTGTCAACTTCATGATATAATCGACACCATACATGTACCGTCATGACCAGATATGACGTTGTTGATGAGTTTCTGGTGTCAAGAAACCTGATATCTTCTTTGCATATTGGGTAAATGGAATCTGCCAGAAGCCCTTCAAAAGGTAAAACTTTCTTATGTATTGAGTTTGACCAATGCATCAATCGTCCACTCTCGGAATTGGATAAGAGCGCGTTTGAGTGCATTGATACGGAAGCGTCATGGTGGAAAAAAATCTGTCAAACTATCTCCTACGTAGGACATAGTATCTCCTACGTAGGAATTAGTATCTCCTACGTAGGACATAGTAGGGTTATCTCCTACGTAGGACTTAGTATCTCCTACGTAGGACATAGTAGGGTTATCTCCTTCGTAGGACTTAGTATCTCCTACGTAGGAGATAGCATGATAAAGCACGGATCGTTTCATACTTATCCACGAGTTGTGGAGACACCTAAGCATCTTGCGTTTGTCTTTTTCATTATAAACATAATTATGTTAGTCTGATTGAATCATGTAATTTCGAAGTGCCGTCTTGATTTTCAAAATAAAATATTGTTCACTTGAAATTTTATGGAGGGAACATTGTCTTTCCGTTACTGCTCCCTTAGTAAGCATTTCGTTAGTGATAGTTTACGAATATACTGTTACGGTTAGTTTCAAATTATTATAATTATTTGCACATAATTTTTTCTCAGATTTGCCATTTATTATTAAAGATTGTACAATATTGTATTCCGTTAGCGGGTAAAACATCCTATTACACGACCCGACAGGCCGTATGTATATAAAACGGTTATCCGTATTGGTAGAAAATGGGGCGTTTTATGAACTCTTTACTGTGAGAGATAGATGTGTAGGTGTCATGCGATTTTGAGAGTTCAGACAGATTGTTGACCATTCCGTAATAGTGTTTTATTCAAAACTATATTATTTGGTGACTAGTTCTCGCTACGTCAGTCAGAACACTTGTACCACATTAGAGCGGCCATTTTCATGTGAACACTTTAAAATGGCCGCTCGAAGGGAAATGCACTCGAGTGGCTTAACCAAACCATTACATTCGTTTTATTGATTCAGGAGTATTACTTACCCATTGGTAACACTTATAATTCTTTTTGTGAGAACACTTTATTTCAATTCATTAGGAATAGCGTGCTCCAACGCTTTTAAAGGGTTAGGGTTTGGAGACAACTGACAACATAAAACTTTGTTAGGCATTGAAAGGGGTCCTGGCATAGGATTGAACATATGACAAAAGTTATATTTTGTGCTTAAATGAGGCACATTCTTATCTATTTGATATGTTTATTTGTCTTGTGTACTTGGTCTCAGATTGTTTTACAAAAAGTTTGCTTTGAAATCGAATAAGCATATATTTAAGACCTGAAAAGGACTAAGCTCATACTACGAGTCGAGTCGCCATTCCTGTTCACAATTACGAAGTTCTTATTAAGAAGTCTTACTTCATTTCACTTCATTAAAAATTTGATTGGAATTATATGTAATTAAATGAAAGTCGAATAAGAACACTCATTTATGGATAAACAACCTCATTTATTTAAAATTAATTGTTCTACAAAATACCACTCAAATAAGTCATATGTAATTAGATGTATGCACCTCATATCAGCAGTAGTTCTACTGTCGTTCTAATGACGACATGCTATAAATGACGATAAGAACACTTAACAACTGAGGTAGATTTTAAAATTCGTCACTTCAGATGGTTAATTTACCCATATGGTAAATATACTTGTCAAAATAGGTTAGGTATATTGGAAGTTTATTATTGATATTTAATCAGTGTGTAAATGTGCAAATAAATCAATATTTAAAAAAATCTAAATTTACATGTATGGCGAACTATTCTTCTCCAGTACATTCATAACATCAAGAGTACAGAAATTCATTAACGTTAATCAATTATGGTAGCTGATATCCTTTATTGTTGAGTAATGTTTTGAGTGACAACACCACGTTCAAAGTGTAATTAGGTCGCTAGTTGTGGCAATGACCGTGGATTTTCATTTCACGGAAATATTGTTTGTACTTAAATTATTGAAGAAGTTTAAAACTGATAATCCAAAACATAAATAGGGAAACCGCAATCATATCGTGTTTTGCAACAATGTAGAGATCTACCGTGAACTATTGAATTAATATCAGTTTATTAAATATAATCGTTATACTGGATTGCATAACACATGATGGCTCAATCAACTCTACTTCTATAGATATACCAATATATAAAGTACTGAAAAAATTGATCTCACGAAAAGATAAATAATTCTTACCAATTGCTAAATAATACTCCCGAATCAATAAAAAGAGTTCTACAACGAATGTACATTTTTCGGTTAAGCCATGCGAGTCCATTTCCCTTCAAGTTGCCATCGGCTGTAGCGATACCTAAACACTCAAAGTATAGTTTTGAATATGGAACCATGATAGAATGGTCAATTATCTTATTGTCTGAACTCTCAAATGACCTACAAATCTACCTCTCACACTGTCGCTTTATAAGTCGCACCATTTTATTTCAATAGAGATAACCATTTTCTATGGATGCAGGCTTATCAGATCGTGTAACGCGATGTCTTACCCTATAACATAATAATATATTGTTTAAATTGTAAAGTATGAGAAAACAAAATAAAGCTACATCGTCTTTAAAGCTTTTTAACGGTCATATATACTATCATATACTTATACATCATATGATATACACAATATTTTTTTATGGGCATTCTAGAAAGTTGGGTGATGAAGAATGAAGAACAATGTTATGGATACACGACTTCTTTATTCTATGTCGAAACGTCGCCTCCATAGAATTAATAAGTTGGGTATCCATAAAATTGTTCTTCATTCTTCATTTACACGAGAGTTAGCATACACTTTACGCGTATACAAGTCTTTAATACAATTGTGAAAAATGCTAGATGTGATAAAGTGGTCCAGACTTTATAGAAATTATCTCCTACGTAGGAGATACTTAGTCCTACGTAGGAGATAGTATCTCCTACGTAGGAGATACTATGTCTTACGTAGGAGATACTATCTCCTACGTAGGAGATACTAAGTCCTACGTAGGATATACTAAGTCCTACGTAGGAGATACTATGTCCTACGTAGGAGATACTAAGTCCTACGTAGGAGATACTAAGTCCTACGTAGGAGATATCAGTAGGAGCATCACAATAAATTTTCATCGAGACAATAATACGCTTCCATACATTGACAGCTTTCATATCAGCACAGCAACGCCATCCACCTGCACCACTCTTCGGCAGAGGAACACAAGGTGAACTCAACGGACTCTGAGCTCACTGAGTTCAATAACTTTATTGTTCATTATTGTACTTCACCGCTTTCCATAGAATTTGTTTTCGAAATATGGTCCAAAAGATTGACATTATCATTACAATTGAGCCATGCTCATTCAGGCGCATTAGTGGCGAAAACCAAGCTTAAAGGGACTTATCTTTCCTGAACTCATTGGCAGCAAACAACAACAAATGCACATCCTCATCCGAATCTTTTTTTGTCTCAAAACAATATGTATTGATCATATTCTCCACGTTTTATGAAAACTCTTTAAGACTCAAGATGATGAGCACTGGACTTGTCCTTCATAATACCCTGGCTGTGATATGACTTGCTGAAACACCTTAGACTTACACTTCGAACCAAGATCAATTTACATTAGCAGGCAAAACGTGTTCACCTGAGAAATAGCATGCCCATAAAACACTTATTGCGAATTCTATTGATCAATTGTCAGAACAAATAACTAAGTACAACTAATCGCTCTGGGGCTTGTAAAGAAATTTATAAATGTTGTTTGCCAACAACTTATTGGTGCTGAGTACATTTGTGCAGTACCAACATTGACACAAGAATGTTGAACATGACACTTGCCGTTGGCAAATAAACTTAAGTGTTAGGTGCTTAGTGAAAACGCAAACTACCAACATAGAGACACGAAAGTTAAACATAACACTTACTGTGTTTATACCTATTTGAAATCTGGTCGAGACGAATCTGAAATATAAAAATGAGCCGATGGCTCTGTACCTCGTCAAGCTTTAGTTTACAAGTTATAATCCACTTTGCCCAAGGTGTCTGATTTCCGCCTTTTAAAGCTTTAAATATTGAAAGGAAACAATGCTAGGGTCAACAAATCTACCATGCGTAAGGGCATCTGAAAAGATTTCCGAAGGCTGGGATTCCCATGATGCGTCGTTGTCTTTATGAGTGTGACGTCATGGTTATGTCATTCAATTAAAACAATTGGACGGAAGCCAAAATATTGTTTTAAATTCCAATTCAATGTGAACAAAATATCTCAACAACCTTGCTGTTCTCATTGTATTAACATAGTGAAGAAACCTTCACTTAAACCTTCATTTGAGAAAATAAAGATAATACTAAGATATCAAATGGTGAGTCTAGCAGGTCATGCGCCATGCGACCATCTGAATACCAATGCACAGCTCCTCGACCCAGTAGATTTGAGAACTGAACTCGTTTAACAATTTTCTAAAAACAAGGTGTATATTAAATAAAGAGCATCAAACTTGTTCAAGTGGACCATTTGTATTGAACTCGCAGCTGCCATGGAAGCGGAGGAATAATATAAGTATTTGTATTGTTTTTATTAAAAAACGTGTAAAAGCAGATGCCTATATTCCCCCTTGTCCGGGTAGGATAAGCTATGTAATCACAAATCACCTTAAGATTATCTATCAATTCAATAAATAGTGTGCAAACATAGTGTTCATTTAATCAGTGCCCAGTTATGATTGTTTCATTAAACTCGGGTGATATCTTATTGATCTGCTTTGTATCAATTACACTGTTGTCATCTAAATGCTATTTGAAAACTTTTGGTTATAGAGCTATATAACGTCTTTCATGAATAAGTAAGTACTTTTTCCAGGTTTATTCTTGTTACTGTGTACTAGAGACGTAAATGTCAATGACTTAGTTGTAGGGAACATAAAATGTGGGATGTAACTTAAAACTGATCTTAAGCTACTTTCGGTAGTACTATTAACAACATCATACCATTTTCAATAGAAATGGTTACAGGAACATGGGGTTTTCTTGATGAAATCGCAAAATACACGATATAACACCTATGTTTACCTATAATGAACTATTCGTGTTTAAAACTAATCTATTTGCGATTTGAACTCATTCAATTTCATTTACAGAGTATCTTATGCATTACTTTTCTGCAAAAGATGTCTCTTTCCACGGGATGTGTTGTTGAAGGAATTGCCATGACATGGTTCTCAGAAAGACAACAATCAGGATCAATTATGGAAGGTTAAATATCATGTTCAAAGGATCTAAAGATTGTTGTTTGTCAGGGCTACGTCTTAGGTACTTTACTGCTTACAATATACACAGTCCCATTCGGGGACTTAGTAAGATCTTTTGAATTAAGTCTTTATTTATATGATAATGACACCCACGTATATCTAGCCTTCAGACCCTTAGAAAACTCATCATTGTCATCAGCATTTGCTCGCCTATATGGAAAGCACCTGGGGATTGATGTCAGTTAATTTCCCAAAACTAAACACTGATAAGGCTCACTTGCTAGTTTTCACATCCCCATGTGTGCAATCAATACTATTTCTACCAGTGTTTAGTGTAGCAGGTTGTTTCCAATCAGCTCACATCCCTTGTATCGTGTTCATCTATCAACGAAAGTAAGTTGCGCATCCACTGCTCATGAAACTTTGCAATATCTCTACCCACCTCAGCTATTTAACTATAAGGGCATGAAGAAGGTAGTGTTAGCGAAGCTTTGTTTTTCATCGTACGAATGGAAGTAAGAGAGCCTTGCACTTGAATCACTACACATTGATCACCATGTGACGTCATGCATACATGTTCATCTTAATGAGTTACATTGCTTTATCAATATTGTTCTCCCTTGCAGAACATCTTTATTTAGACATAAGTATTCAACTAAAGTCATCTCAACTAGATGTGTGATATTAACTCAGTGGATGTGCCTTTAGGCATAGGAACATCTTGTCAACTAAATGTTTATCATTAAATAGTTGGTATACATTTAACTTTAGACATAGGAGTATCGTATCAACTAAATGTTTGATATTAATTGGTGGGTGTTCATGTAGCTTTAGATATACGAATATCGTGTCAACTAAACGTTTGATATAAATTGGGTTGATGAACACGGAACTTATCTTGATTAAAAAATTTTATTCAAGGGACTATGTATATTTCATTATATACAGGGGACAAGAAAAGCATGTCTCCAAAATGAATATTTTAATCCACGAGTTATAAATATGACTGACACATAGTTGCATCATTTCTCAAGGTGAGGTGAGGTGAGTTGGGGTTTAACGCCGCTTTTAAGAGTACATGTATTTCACTTATATCGCAGCTGCTAGTATTATGGAAGGGAGAAAGCCCACAACGCCATGTGGCTATTATTGCGGTGAAACCTGCGAGCATCGGCTGGAACTAGCAAACCATGGTTGATACTGCGCTGAAATTCAGAGAAGCATTGCCTAAACCTAAACCTTACTGCGTGTAGAACAGTTCTCCACTGCAGACAAAGTTGCCGTGCCCCTGGCAGATTCGAACCTCGAACATCTTGATTCGAAGCCGAACGCGCTAACCACTGCGCTATCCCGTCCCAATTTCTCAAGGAACCAACTAAGTTGAGTTTATAAGTTTGTAATATTTACTTTTTTTTAATTATCTTCACTAGATGAAATAGGGGAACGATTTGAATATTTTAATATTTTTTTATTTTAAACGGCGTGCAATAAAGTTACATTATGTCAACTACGTTTTGTAAAAGCTTATATTTCATAGTTCATAAACTTTAAGGGTAAATGACAAACATTCCGGCCAAAAGCTGTGTTTGAATACCGACTTTGACACCCATTTTGAGTTTGATTACATATAAAAAAGATATCTTACCCTGATGAATGACGTTAGATTTGTCTATGTTTATAGCAAATATCCGTTTATATAGTGGTGTATTTGTTCTTATTTGAATTACTACACACAGTTCATATCTTGCAGATTGTGTTTTGTCCTTACCTCTGTCTTCTGATCACAGTTATAACTTGCTTCATGATATAATTTTTCTGTTTTGTCTACTGTTCTTAGCTGTAACTTGTGGTCGCTGTAATGGACATTGTACTGTAGAATCCCGCGCCTGTGCTCCTGAAACTGATAATCATACTGAATACTTATCATACTGAACATTCTGCCCAACTCTCATTGGGTTTACATTAATTTCTGAAATCTTTATGAATGCAATAATCGTGGGCTGTAAATACTTTTTGACTGTACTGCTGCATCACAACATGTGTTAAAACTGAACCACCTTATGTAAGCACTAAGTTAGATGAAATATAATCAAGAAGATTATCACATATTTTCTTTGAAGACTCATGTTCGATTTATAAAACAGCAAGTGTTGTATTACCAAACTAGTTAGATTAATGTGTTTCAAGTTAGCAAAATAATGAGCTTGGGTAAACAGCAATTGTGAATCGGACTAAAGCGGAAATTATTGATTTATGTATATAATACTGGCTTTGCATTTGATCGTGGTATGAATTTTAAAATTCATAAAGAAAATATATAGCAAAGAACCTGTTCCACAGAGAAGTTCTTGAATTCTGTTGACAGAGGCGGATCAAGTGCATCACCCTGCAGAAGACATGTCCCATATACCGTATTGTGTCTGAATCTGATACAGGCCGGAGAGGAAACACACTGAATGCAACATGCAATTAAGTCTCTGTGTACATCATATCTGCCTTTTACAAGGAAGAGAGACATAAAACAGATTTGTAACAATGGCAAGCGCTTGCAACTTATCATCTTATGTGATGAAGAAAAGCTTTCCCAATAACTCAAATATCATTTCATAAATATAAACGTAGATGTTATATTGATCTTCTCATCAAATATGTATTATTTATTAACAGTACATAATTGTTATCTCATAGCAACCCGATGCAGAACCGTTTCGATAGATTTGATACATTTGTTTTCGGTTATTCTTGTTCATTGTACAGTAATGTATTACTTGTTTGTGAACATTTGAGAAAATAGGTTTTGGGAATATTATCATATTTAATGTAACATTTAACATCTAAACACACCAACAAGACGTGTTTGTCATTATGTCAATACATAACAAAGTCTAGGTATGTACTGAAATTAAAACAACATTTAAAGCACTGATTTTTAAACATTGTTTATTTTGTAACATTACAACATGCACATATAGTCCAGAGGCAGGGCCAAATTACCTTGTTGTGATTATTAACAAGTGTTTTTTTGCTTTTTTACATAGCAGTAAGGGTCTTGATGAATTTTAGCCCGGGTGGCCGCTCGCCACCCTGGTGGCTTTTTCAAAATCCAAGATGGCTGCCATGAACGTAAAAAAACAAAATATCTTCATAACATTTGTTCTAGATTGTGTAGAAGGGCATATTTGGTGATTTTTTAAACCTTTCATTGTCAAACAATGTTAATTTAGTATTTTGGGGTAATTTTTTGCGAAAATAAATCCAAGATGGCCGCTAAATACAAAAGAAAACGCAAAGAAAAGATATAATTTTGAATCGTGATTGCTGATATTACAATGATTACCTCTTCCAATAGCTATTGACTATATTACATTTATGTAACATTCATGTTTAAGACATCACAAGACTTTATGTCTATTGCTAATTGAAAAACCATGCAGGTGTGATCGCTTTGGTTAAGTTATGTATATTTATGCTGAGTCATGTTTCCCTAAAATTTACTATATCTCAACCGTGGCTGCAAATATTAAGATTAAAATTTTTTAGACTTAACTAAAACATCTAATACACATATTCCTTATTTAAACATATTCGTTATTAGTCTGAAATTGATATATGAATGAAATATATGTTTAATCATATTTGTTTATATATCATTTTTATGTGATAAGACACATACACTCCCCCTAAATTATATCTTATGTCTTTTACACTACAAAATGCAACTAATTTATCACAAACAATGTACAACAATTCATCAGTAATTTCTTTTTTTTAAATCCACCTGAGGACTGGAATTGAATCAAACATTTCCAATAAGTTGTGAGGAAACCCTGAGGGAGTTGTCTCCCTTTATGCCATTCAACATGTCTTCCTGTAAGCAGACGCTAATTTTCACTACTGATGTTTGCTGTTTTTCTGCTTCTTTGGTGAGTATATATTCCTTGTATTGTTACATGGTTGTCAAAGTTAACTTAAAATAGTGATATAACTAGATTAGCGTTTGCGGGAAACCGCAAAAGCAGAGCAGCTCCGAAACTTAGGGTCTCGCCTTTCCCTGTTCCGCCTTCTCGTCAGCATCAATAAAATGGGAATTCTTTTTAACATAAGTTTGTTCATTATTCGAGTTATTACTAATCATCACTGGGGTCACTTTTCACAAGTTTGTTCTTAAAACCTATTTCTTCTTTCAAAATTTGATCAAAGGATTAACGTGGCCTTAACCAATATCTCATGACCTTGACCTTTGACCTTCAAGGACACACCATCAATGATCACTTTTCATTGCGTATAATAATCATGCAATGACTCAAAGTGTTCATAGTTGAATAAGACATTTTCGAAAAAGCCTGCTTAGGTTGTGACCTCGCTATGACCTTGACCTTTGACGGATGTTAGCGAAAACTTTTTCAAATCTTGGCCTTTCTCCATAGTTGATATATACCAAATAAGAGCCTGATAGCACAAAAAATTTTCAAGTTATCGTGTTTACACGGATTGTTTTAGCAATTTCAGAACTTTTGACCTTGACCTTTGACCTTGAATATGAACATGTCAAAATAATTCCCTAGGGGCATAAGTAAGAAGTTATGTATATGAGGTGTTGATACCTCCTTGGAAAGAAGTTATTTAGTGATTTCAGAACTGGTGACCATGACCCTATCTCGTGACCTTGACCTTTAAAATTCAAGGTCACACAATCAGTGATCACTTTTCATTGTGTATCACAATCATGTAATGATTCAAAGTGTTAATAGTTGAAATAAGACATTTTCGCAAAAGCATGCTTAAGTTGTGACCTCGCTATGACCTTGACCTTTGACGGATGTTAGCGAAAACCTTTTCAAATCTTGGTCTTTCTCCATAGTTGATATACACAAAAGAGGAGCCTGATAGCACAAATATTTTTCAAGTTATCGTGTTTACAAGGATTTTTTTAGCATTTCAGAACTTGGGACCTTGACCTTTGACCTTGAATATGAACATGTCAAAAGAATTCCCCAGGGGCATAAGTAAGAAGTTATGTATATGAGGTGTTGATACCTCCTTGGAAAGAAGTTATTTAGTGATTTCAGAACTGGTGACCATGACCCTATCTCGTGACCTTGACCTTTAAAATTCAAGGTCACACAATCAGTGATCACTTTTCATTGTGTATCACAATCATGTAATGATTCAAAGTGTTAATAGTTGAAATAAGACATTTTCGCAAAAGCATGCTTAAGTTGTGACCTCGCTATGACCTTGACCTTTGAAGGATAATAGCGAAAACCTTTTTAAATCTTGGTCTTTCTCCATAGTTGATATACACAAAAGAAGAGCCTGATAGCACAAATATTTTTCAAGTTATCGTGTTTATAAGGATTTTTTTAGCAATTTCAGAACTTGGGACCTTGACCTTTGACCTTGAATATGAACATGTGAAAAGAATTCCCCAGGGGCATAAGTAAGAAGTTATGTATATGAGGTGTTGATACCTCCTTGGAAAGAAGTTATTTAGTGATTTCAGAACTGGTGACCATGACCCTATCTCATGACCTTGACCTTTAAAATTCAAGGTCACACAATCAGTGATCGCTTTTCATTGTGTATCACAATCATGTAATGATTCAAAGTGTTAATAGTTGAAATAAGACATTTTTGCAAAAGCATGCTTAAGTTGTGACCTCGCTATGACCTTGACCTTTGACGGATGTTAGCGAAAACCTTTTCAAATCTTGGCCTTTCTCCATAGTTGATATACACCAAAGAAGAGCCTGATAGCACAAATATTTTTCAAGTTATCGTGTTTACAAGGATTTTTTTTAGCGATTTCAGAACTCGTGACCTTGACCTTTGACCTTGAATGTGAACATGTCAAAAAAATTCCCCAGGGGTATAAGTAAGAAGTTATGTATATGAGTTCTCAAAACCTAATAAGGAAAAAAGTTATAGCCAATACAAAACGCGGCGGCGGCGATGGAAACTGCACAAAAACTGATAGCAGCTCCGACTTAGTCGGAGCTGCTAATTATTTTTTATGGAATACAACATTTAATAATGTGCATATGTTGTCTAAAACTTTGATTATTGACAAATGTTCAATGGTGTAAAAATGGACCTTAGGGACTAACTAAATATTTCTTTGTAATCGCTTCACCATAATGCTGGGATCTACAATGGACAATGGAGCGACATGTTCATAGAGACGAACTGGATGAGAAAAGGACATGGTCCAGGTGGCATTATTGGAACAACAGAAAGGCCTCAAACCATGGCAACATGGGTGTACAGTATGGATGCTACCATGACCATGACCGGAGACCTCAAGAAAATGTCTGGAAATGAAGAGGCAGTGCAAATGACCCACAAGGAAGAATCGCCAAGTCGAATCAATCGGGATTGGGATGATCGTCAGTCCTTGCGCAAAATACTGCTGTCATGTATCAATCCCATGGATCCAGAAAGTCATGAAAGTGGATCTCTGCTCAACATCAGGACTGGTCAAGTAGCCCAACCAGATGTCAATGTTGACAATGCCGTGGACATTGGGGGTGATCAAATGATCCAGTTCGAGAAATCCTGGCCAGAAGGTTTCTACACTTCACTCTCAAGAGAAGTCGTCAGATTCAACACCAAGAAGAAACATCTGACTGTCGGAGAACATGCTGTGATTGACCAAGAAGCCATATATGCCCGCGTCATTGGCCTCCTAGTCAGTCAGAGGACACTCAACTTTCAGGAAGTCCTCGCTACAGAACTCACAGCCTATCCACCTTCCATGTTTCATGCTGATGGCCAAATGCGAGTTGCTACCGGAAAGTCCACACTGAAGAAGAACATTAAAGTCGATGTCTCACAACGCTTGACAATGAGCCCAACTGCTATCGTGCTGGATGTGTCAGCTGTTATTTGGACACTTGATTGGCCTGCTCAGGGAACTGTTGCGACTTTCATATCTGGATTCAAGGCATGGCTCTCTCTGCTTTTGTCTGGAGCTGATGTCTACTTGTGTTTTGACAGATATCATGACTACTCAACGAAAAGTAATACCCGATCTGCCAGAGCAACAAGTAGCCGTATCCATCATCTGACACTGACAACTCCATTGCCTGCTCGAGATACAGTGCTCAAGAACTACACAAACAAGGCACGGTTGAACAAACTTATTTGTGAGCAAATACTAAGTGATGTTGACTTCTTGCTTCAATCAACTCAGTATCACAAGCTAGTACTTACAGCAGATGAGTCCGAGCCCACACAAGTGTCTGAAGGACAAACAACTCTTCGTGAAGATCTCTCTTCATCTCATGAAGAAGCAGACATCTTCCTCACCCAACAAGCCATCCACATTGCTAAGGAGGATCCAGAATCAAGAATCGCTGTTGTTTCTGATGATACAGATGTGTTTGCTTTGCTACTGCACTTCTATTCGAGTGAGAAGCTTGAGTCACCAATGACTATGCAGTCCCCAGTCAAGGGTCGAGCTTGTATTGACATAAAGGAAACTGCTCGCAAACATTCTGACATCATGTCCTCAATCCTAGCACTCCATGCCATTACTGGATGTGACTCAGTTGCAGCAACATATGGAATTGGGAAGACAAAAGCAGTAAAGGTGATAAGACAAGGCCACACACTTGATCAACTTGGTAAATCTACGGCAACTCTCACCAACGTGGTCAACCAATCAACTGAGTTCATGGCTGCATGCTATGGTTGTAAAGCACCATGTTCTTCCATGACGGAATGCAGGCAGCAGCTGTGGGCACAGAAAACAGGAACATCAACTGCAGCACCAAAACTCTGTGGCTTACCACCAACAACTCAAGCATTTGAGCAAAATGTTTACAGAGCACACTTCCAGGTTGCTCAGTGGTACACAGCCCTTAGTGGAGATCCACCTTCTCTCAATGCGGTGGATTATGGTTGGGAAGCAGATGAAACAAATAAGTGTCTCATCCCAAGAAATATGACAGAAGGAGTACCCTATGCTCCTGAACAAATCTTGAAGCTGGTCAAATGTGGTTGCTCTTCACAGCTACCTTGTAAAGGGACAAACTGTGGGTGCAGGGGAAGTCAACTTCCTTGCACGATGTTCTGTGCCTGTGGTGGTGGTCAAGGCTGTTTGAATCCTTTGAACACACGGGACACTGACGAAGCAGTCAATCAAGAAGAAGACGACACGGCCAACAATCATGGCGAACCTGATGACTTTGCAGACGAAATCATTGATGAGGATGACTATGTGTAAAATGTACGATTTGTGGTATTTTGTGGTATTTTGATGATGTTCTTGAATGCATGCTTTGGCGGCCATCTTGGATTATTATTATCAAGAGTCAACAAATTGTCTTAAAATAGGACAAAAGAATCCTTGTCCTTGAAAAATATATCTTAATACCCAACATTATGAATCTTCTCGGGCAATATCCATAGTCATTATCAGCGATAGATTTATGTCACTATTTTGACCTCCATGGCGGCCATCTTGGATTTTTTTTTGTCAAGAGAATCACAAAATAGTTTATAATAGGATGATAATATTCCTTGTCCTTGACAACATATATCATGACTCCAAAATCACGTTTCTACTACGGTTTTAATAAAACCATTTTCATTGATGGATTTTTGCTCACTATTTTTGCCACCATGGCGGCCATCTTGGATTTTGAAAAACCCACAAGGGTGGCGAGTGGCCACCCGGGCTAAATTTCAAGTATTTACTGGGGACAACTGAAAAATGAAAAAAACCCATTGTTAATAGACAAAACAAGCTTTTCTTGAAATGTGGGATCCTGCCACTGGACTAATATGGCTTAAATAAGTAGAAAAATCTAAAACATAATGTCATTGTGTCATTGTGCTACACTATTGACTTTAAATGACTCATAACAGCAGGCATGCCTTGAAAATGATAAACTTGTATTAATTGTAGATCTATAATTGTGATTAAAACTTATTCAGATAACCACGGATTCATTTTCATATACTATTTTACAGTTGTTGCAATAACTAAATGAATACATTATCGAAACCATACACACATCTCTTTTTGATAAACGGCTGGAAAAATAATAACCACTTAGGCATATTCTTGAAAGGTTCGGTTACAGAAGAATCCACACTGAATGAAACAGACAGTTAAAAATCCATATTGATTGGTGTGGTGGATTAAATATATTTTTGAATGCCATGTAATAATTTCAAAAAATAAAAATAAATTATTCTGTTGAATTATATTTTTTATTTGAAAACATCACAAAAACATTGATTTTGAGGCTGTTAGGCTTGATAACTTCAGGAGCAATGGGTCCCTAGGTTACGCTTCATGGATTTAGATTGTTCATGGATTCCCTCTGATATACAAATGTATCATGAATAACATAGAAGTGTCCTACTCTAAAACCATCATTTGATTCAATTTTTCGCTTGCTAAATGCAATCCTCCTCGAGAATAAAGCTACACGCTTAAAGCAGAGACATGTAGAGGAGATGACGAGAGGGCTTGGCCTAAATTTGCCAGTTGGAATGTACTTATTCAGTCAATTATATATCGTCATATTAGAAACGATTCGGTTTTTAATCACAATATCATGTGCATTTTCTGTTAAATTCACTTTCCATGTAACAAGATTAAACAAAGGACGGTTAGTGATGATGGAAGATATGTTGTAGATAGTTTAACATAGGTACTTCGTCATGAATTTGGAAAACCGTTGTGACCTACGAATATTGTTTAAGAAACATTGTTTAACCAGCATTTCATGATGGTATTTGCAAGTCTGAAAGTGAATTGTGAAAACAGTGATCCATCAAAATACTGTAAGTTCACCTGACCTACACTCAATCACAAACAAAGTCACTACATGTTCAACAGTCTCTCGAAATACTGCTGCCGTAGAAAGTTGATTTTGACTGTTTTTATAGGGACATGATTTGCAAAGAGGCACCAATAATTTCATACATCCCATTATATTTTTTAATCTGTTCAAGTACACTCTGAATGTGTTTTTTCAAAATGTTTTTGGCCACAGTGTTTGGCATTTATCTTAACCATTCATAAGATGTAAAAGTATAAGTAATAAATGAAAATGTCAACATAAGTAACCTTCTTTGACTCAATTTTGTTGACGGGTCTTTCTGTAGAAAGTGATTAAACAAGCCAAAAGCCAATGGTGACTCTCCCATTTCATCCAGTTAAGGAGATTCGGAAACGACCATTTTTAAAGCGTGTGTTTCTAAGAAATGTGAACAGACAAGTTCTGAAATCTCAAATTTAGTTGAATTGGCTTCTGGGGACATAGTGTTTCAGTTGTGTGTATCACTCGTGGTTTAAACAATGTTAACGTTGTATTTTGTATGGTTGCGTTTCTTTTGCGGTTATAACGTTAATAATATGAGAGTTAATTCCTTGCACCATTAGTTAAAACATTTGTCCTGCCGTTTTTTTTTAACACCAAAAAGTTGTCTGTTCATAGCACTGCAACACTCAGGTTGTCAGTTTGGAAGTGAAGACAGAATTCGAACAGAGATAACCTACAAACGCCAGTGATTTTACTTACTCCCAAAAGAGATAAGAATGAGAGGAGAATGAAACGTCATTCATGGCAATAGGGGCAAGGTTTGAAGTTTCTCAGGGCGATAGGAACGAACCTTCCCATAATATCCTTGAATCAATAATATGTGTGATCATTAACAAGCGTTTTCGCCACCTCTAGTTTACAGAAGACAACAGTGATCTCAGTGCCATTATCATAATGAATAATTCTTCGACACAACAAGTTGCTTGGATATTAAACTACTGCCACTGCACTTGGCAGCTATCAATGAAATCCTGGTTGTCATTTTGATGTGTGTTTGTCTGACTGCATATCTACAATGATACTCAGATGAGATGAGAAATATGGATAATGACATAACAATGATAAAGTCACAAACGTCATGGGCTTCTACACCAGAGCAGTTCAGTGTTGCTTTTTCAACAAATTGACACTAAGGTTAATTGATTGTGACAACGGTGAATACATGTTTTGTTCATTTCGAGAAAGAGTTCGTTTCATTGACATTTCAGCCAACAGAATCGTTCATTATCGGTCGTGGATATGGAAAAACAAATTCTAAAGACTCTCGGAATCTTCTGGATATATTGAAAAAGAACTATGTATGCTAATCACTGGATTTAATTAAGACATCGGATGGAAACTTGTGTGTTGTATTTACCAATATGAATATGGTTCTATTTTAATGGATACATATGTGAAATACTGTTGAAATATACAGATTATTACCCGAGGAGGTGTGTAATATGACTTTTACTAAAGGAGTGTGATTTGTTGTATTGCCGGAGCGAGAGCGAGGGTTATACATAAATTTGCACGAGTTTTGTTAAACTCATATGACACAAGAGTCAATAATAATGTAATAATGTCTTAATTACTCATTCTAGTTCATTTGATTCGCGTTAAATTAATCAGGAAACCGCCCACTTCTACACAATAGGCAAATAACTGTCGGGGTCGAAAATAAAAAGTCTGATAACCATCCTTTGGAAAACGGCACCCAACAAGGCAGCATCATTAGCCCCACCTTATTCAACATCATGGTTCATGACCTTTTCGAAGGTATCAACCAAAGAATAAACACCTCCAAATTTGCAGACGACGGTGTCCTCTGGGCACGTTGTAACGCTACCTCCTTACTCCAAACCGCACTAAATAAAATCGGCCTCTGGCCCGATAAATGGGCTTTAAAATAAATGCGGAAAAAACCATAGGGGTAGTATACAAAAATAAACATTCGCGCCCTATCTCCCCCAACCTATATCTAAAAATAACCAAATTAAATTCCCAAAACAAACTAAATTCTTAGAGCTAATCTTTGACGAGCATCTCACATGGGATGCTAGAAATTAAACATTGATGCTCGAAAGACCTTAATGTCATGAGAGCAATCTCCGGCACAGGCTGGGGAACAAAAAGGCAAACCCTTCTCAATCTCTACTCATCCTTAATAAGGTCCAAACTTGACTATGGCGCTCCCATTTATAATACCTTAAATCCAACCCTAAATTTTATCCAATATCAGGCACTTAAGGTAGCTACCCGCACCCAAAAGGGTACCTCACTCGAAGCTCTCCAAGCCCTAACTGGTGAAATTCCTCTCTCACTGAGAAGGGACCAACTCACCTTAAACTTCTGGGCTGGATCTTCGGAGGACCGACTTATCAGGGACCTGCTTCCTAGCAGTACCTCTAAAACTAACGCGGCAATTTTCAATAAATACCCTCTTCGCGCTCCCATTTCCCACCGCATCCAAACACTACTATCCCGAGCTAAGATGGGCCATTTCCAAGTCCCTCCCAAAAATACGGTCACCCCATCGCCCAAATATCCATCCCCAAAATAAATCTCCATCTTAGCAAAATAACTTCTAAACAAAACCCCAAACTCGCGCAAACCACCACATTCAACTACATACAAGAACACTGCTCCGACTGGTGTCACATATACACAGCCGAGTCCCGGGACCCCGAAGCACGCACAACAATAAATTCTCATCCTTTCGGACTCAGTCAGTGCCCTTCCGGCACTCCAAAATAAATGTACCAAAAACCGCCCTGATTTAATCTCCAAAATTCTCAATTCCATCCAAACCCTTAACAATCAAGGCAAGGCAGTAAAACTATGGGTACCAGCACATGTCGGCATATTTGGCAACGAAAAAGTCGACAAAGCTGCCAAGGAGGGCCTTTAACTTCCTAATTTTCTCCCCCTTTTTCATTCGAAACAAGAGGCCAAAAGCCTATCAAAATCCCATGTAAATCGAGCATGGCACCTGCAATATGCAAACTCCAACAAGGCATTCCACACCAAACAACTTATCCCTAAACCCTTAGGCAAACCAAAAATTCTAAAAATAAAAACATCGATAGGGCAATAATTAAGCTCCAAACGGGGCATACAAAACTAAACCATTTATCCATAAAACTAAAAATATTTCCCCTGCATGCCCACACTGCCCACAAGCAGAAACAACACAACCCATTCTTACAGAATGCCCACAGTATGCGGCCTTCCGCCAAATACTTAACCTAACCCTAAGGGCAAATAGTATCTCAACACAAAATATATACCAAATCTTAAATCCTGACACTAACCACAGTACCCTCCAAGCGGTCGGCACTTAACTAAAAGATTCGGGCCTCTTGGACCGAATCTAAACCTAGGCACTATTCCAAATTTTAAAATTTTAAAATTAGCCTCCAACCATTTTGACCGTGGCATCAAAATAATCCTTTTTGGAAACAATCTGGAACTTTATTAAAGGCCCTAGCGACCCGAGTGAGAGAACAGCTCCCCTGAAAATCGCTCGTAAAATCCCCGTATTCATCATCATAAATAATCTTATTTGGTTTAAATTGTCATTTCTGTAGGACTTCATAAAACAAACCAAAACACCCTTTTGACACTCCTATCTCGTCTAGTTAAGGAGATTCCAAAACGACGATTTTTTAGTTTTCGTCTGAAAACATGATATAACTCTTCAGCCGTATGTTACGCTTGTGGTTTGAAATATCTTGTAATTTGAATGGCGATGTGTCTTACGCACGTGAGTTTATATTCATGCTTATGGTCAAACGGTAAGGGTGTTATTAGTAGATCTTGAAACTGTCAAATTGACAAATCGCAGGGTTTGAGTCCTACACTTATATACCTTTGTATAGGGTAATACGCTAAACTCCCAAGGATAATTGGAAAATAATCACCTTCTTAAATCAGAGTTAACATATCAAGATTACTGTGTCGAGAGGCAGACTGATTTGATTATATACTAGGTAAATTGTCAACAGTTTACCAGACAGATAGTTGCCATCGCTCCCTGACTTATTCACTGAACTTAACATTTAGTTTGAAGAGGCCAATCTAAGACAAACTTTGTTAAAGGTTCACCATCACGTTTGAATCTTAATTTTTTATTGAATTTTCCAAAAGATTATATCACATAAATATATGATGAACAATATGTTTGACACTTCAATTAAGATGCATGTGAATAACAAGTTATCAATGTGGACAAATATACAAAACTGCCAATTTTCTACAAATCTATCGATCAACAAAAATGCTCGAGAGACCTTTACATTTTGCGTAATTAAACTCCAGACAAAATCCCCTTCTTACCAAAAATATTGTGAATTTCAATTGCCTTGTAACTATCTAAGAGAAACTTTCATATCTTGTTATAATGTAGATCGATATGCATAAATGTGCCTTTTATCGCGGTATGAGGCAAGACATTAGCAAATTTCTCCAAATGCTCGCTGTAATTATGAAATTGTCCCTAGATAACCGAGAGGCATAAGCAAATTATATCGACTGACCTACCTAAAAAAATTAGAAATTTGTGCCATTTAAATAGTGAACAAATGTCAGATTGTTATATTTGGGATAAAAATTAAAATAGTTGTACTGAAATGTACTACGGTATGCTGCCTTGCGGGATTCGAACCCAGATTATCATGGCACGTTGCCCTAATGGATGAGCTGTACTATCAGCGATGGCGATTGCCTCCCGCCTCTCAGGGTATTAGCCCTAATCCCGCAAATGGCTACTCTGATGTCTACGCAATTTACTATTAAGGTAAACGACCGTAATCTCTTTTACCTTTTAAGTCGGCTACGTCTTTATATAACCATTCTTGAGTGATTAATGTAGATGCTTAAAATGTGAAAACTTCAAAGTCCATTACTGAATGTTAGAAGAGATTGGAAAGGTCACTTAAACCCAATGCTTCTTCTTTCTCAATTTCTCAATAATCACTATAAATACAGATTAATAAAGACATGTGCGTGACCAGGACTTACCTTTGTTGTCTAGGGTTAACTTAAAGTATGTGACTCATGACTGGTGGTTAATACGTGCCTTGTTTAAATCAACACTACCACGTTTAAGGAATACAGGTTGGTCCTGTTGTCCAATAGTTAGATACAATGCAGGAGGTGAGTTGAGGTGAGGTGAGTTTAGGGTAAAACTCCGCTTTCAAGAGTGTTTCACTTATATCACGGCTTGTAGTATTATTGCAAGGGGAAAGCCTGCGACACCATTGCTTTGCATTGCGGTGAAACTTATTACCTAGCGATATCACCAAAATTCAATACAATGATGCAATGTTTTAATTTAAAATGTTGTTTGTCACTACAAATGAATCTCTTTAATCATTTCAACTTGCATCTTTCTTTTCCTCGGTTGTTTAATTAATGATAACTAAAGCTGTGTCTCTTGACATCCGACTATTTGTTGTATACTTATCTTGTTTAATGTTCCATTAGCTCTCAGCGAGTCAGTTCGGAATGTTAGAAAAACAAAATTGTCACTTAACAGAGGTCATGGTATTAAGAATTCTCATTTCCCACGAAATAAACATTAGCAGTGTTACATTACATACACATTCCTAATCTCTATGAAGAACATTGACGTTTTTAAAGTTGATTGATACGTATGAACTGCGTTGCAGTATAAGTTAAGCCATCGATATATGATCTTACATAGACAATGGGTAATCACGAACTTCTTTCATCTTTGGGCAAGCTCATAGGAATATCAATTATATCATTATATCATTAGTGCAATCCGTCTGGGCAAATAGTATGGATAAGATGATTATATATAACCTTGGACTAATGTCCCGTATACTGGGGAATCACAGACATCTACAAAATGTTAACCATTTCCCTTTCCCTTTCATGTAACCGTGATTTTGCCCGAAAATAGATTAAAGCAAGCATATTTTTTTTCTTTTAATGAATGGATTGTCTTCAAGCATACATTTGTGTATGTGCCCATAACGTGATAATGGATACTGTGTGCTGCGTGCACGTGTAAACAGAAATACACTCAACCGCAAAAGAAACGTCACCATACAAAATACAAGATAATTCAATCCGCGCGTAATAAAGGCGACTGAAACAGTGATACATCATTTCTCCAAGCGCACAACTTAACTAGATCTAAAATTTCAAAACAGTATCTGTTCATATTTCTGTGAAATCCACGTTTTACGAAATCATCGTTTTGAATCTCTTTCACTAGGCGATATATGAGAGACACGGCTTTCTTGGCTTGTTTTAAGACGTCCTACAGTAAAGACGCCTCAACAAATTCAAGTCTAAGAAAGTTATTTATGTCGATACGATCTTTTATCAATTCAATTTCTACGTTTTATGATTTTTGAAGTTATATGACAAAATGTCTGGCAAAAATAACATTTTGAAAACAGTTTTTAACACCCGGAGTGTACTTGAATAGTCATAAAAATACAAGTATTTCACCCGCATATATGAAATGATTTGTACCTCTTTACAAATGATGTCCCTATAAAAATAATTAAAAATCGTTTTTCTCCGGCAGCAGTATTTCGTTTTGTACACCGTTGAACATGTGGTAACGTTTCTTTTGCGGTTGAGTGTACATACATGATGCCCTCTGGAAGATATCCTGTCTACATAAAGAGATTTGTAAGATTCTACGATATTTTTAACAAGTTGGTTCATACAGTTAATACTGTTTTAAAGTTGGCGCTAAAGATTATGATGGAAAATTGTACGAAAGGTATACAAAAAAAACGGGGCCTTATTTGTGAAGGATGTATTGTACAAACATGGTTTTGGTTTTGTCTGGTTTAACCCAATAAGTGTAAAAACACAAGTATTTTATAATGTATTTTTAAGCTATTGGTTGAAGAGGTTTTACAAAATTGAAATAGTGATATTGATAAAAGTTCTAAGCTTGATGTTTATTCAAATATTAAGCAAAATTCTCTTATGAACAGTATCTGTACAATATTCCTTGAACTTTGTCATGTTAATAGCACGTTTAAAGATATCATGTCAAGTTGAAAATAGAAATTGTTAGATATTCCAATCTGGCAAGAACATTGCGAGTGTGTGATTATTGTTCTGAGCAAGGGTTTACTGTAATTGAAGATGAATATCATTTCATTTGTGAGTGTCAAAAATATCATGTAAACAGAGTAAAATATATTGATAGATATTATTGGGAATGTCCATCAAAATTTAAATTCCTCCAACTGTTACAATTTACAAATAAAACTACTCAGTTATATTAAGCTAATTTCTTTAAACAAGCTTTATTTTATTATTATCTTGAAATGTCCGGCCTCCATACTTTGTATGAAAATGTGTTGTAACGTAAACGTTGACGAGGGGCTTTGTGATCGCAAGTCACTGATCTGAATAAACTCGTTCTGTTCTGTTCTGTTTGAGAACATCAACGACAATAAATGTGAATAATTGGTTGTCAATGACTCGCATATTAATTAAGGTCCATTTATATAAGTATGTTGAAGTCACGGTATATCAAACGTTATGAATGTTGTTATTATACCCCTGACCAACGGTTGGGGATATCTAGTAATACCAACGATTCCGTTCGTCCGTACGAAGACATTTGTGTCCGATCGATTACAGAACAACTGTTTATCTCATCCCATTCAAATTCTGCACATGTCTTCTTCGTCGCTAGGAGAGGTGCAGTACGAAATTTAACTGGAATTGGTGAACTTTTTAATTTTGGGCGATTTTTTAAATTGTTTAACTTAGTCATATTCTGAGCATTTTTTGTCCTATCGATTACAGAAAAACTATTTATCTCATTCTTTTCAAATTTGGCAAATATATTCTTCATCACTTGGAGAGGTGCATAGCAAAATTTAACACTATTTGGTGAATTTTTTATTTTATTTAATTTTTTAATTTGTCATTAAAAGCTACTTCTGTGTTGTCATTCGTTTTATCATTTCCTTTTTCATGTAGCTTTCATCAAAAGCTACTTATGTGCTCTTGTTGATTTTACTTTACTTTACTTTTATATTTCCACTGGTTATATTTCGGGAAAAGTTAAATTTTCTTTTCTTTCGGTCTTATACTGTTTTATATACATTACTGTTGTTACATTGACGTGCTTCAATGTACCAGTTCTTTAACACATTCACTCGAATGAATCCTTATGATGAATTAAGTTGAATTCGGTGGTCATGGTACTAGTGTGTTATGTTATCCCTACTTTTCCAAAACCACCTTTAGTAACGTGAAGATACTAGTCCTAACCTTTCCACAAACACTTTAATCTTAGCATTTACATTTCATAGCTTATCAATCCTTAGGTGTGCAGACACCTCTCTCTATAAGCAACATAGAAAGGTAAAACTTTAACAGTCTGGGGTATTATTGAACCATGCTCAGTTTTTTTGCTTGCTTTATCGCGAACTACAAACTGTTGCTGAAAATTATTAATTTAATTGAAGTTCACTCAGTATACGACAATACGATAGTGAAAGTCCCGTTGTATGATCGAAAACCGGACAATGACGCGCGGCAATGATATTTTGGAAACTTACCTACAACAGACAAATAGGCGGAGGTGGGTTGGTAATGTCTGATAGGTCATATGACTACTGTACAAATATATAGGGGGTGTAATTTCGATTTATTCACATAAAAAAGGTTGTTGGCCGGTTTCATTGTATACAAGTTATCATCGTACATTTGAAGTTAGGGTTTAAATGTGTATATCTTGAATTATTTGAACTTAAATCTGCACTTGTGGTCTTTCGGCACGTTGTAAGCCAAATAAAATATTTTCTTTTTAAAAATTGATGGCTCTTTAAAATTGACTGATTAGGATTAATTTCCTATTTGGTAATTCTAACAATAACAACTTGATCCTTAATGTATTTTAATATTCTCTATAAAACCGATTGTGTTTTGTTTCAAATATTTTGTAACTAAAATGAATTCTGTTTTGTCATCAAACAAAGAACAATGTGACCAAGACGCGTCATGATCGTCTTGTGAGTATTCTAAAAGTGCCTTCTAAAATGAATTATAGTAATATAGATAAGATCGTGTATTAAACTTATTTTACTTTCGTTACCATCGAGGGGGAAAGAGGGTTTTCAAAATAGTCGTTTTGAAGAGGGTAAATGAATTTATTCCAACTCATTTCAGTTATTTGAACGTCAAGTGAACTCTACTGTTATATCCTATTTGCTTTCACATAAAGTTACAATAAGATCTAAAACAGTGGGGCATATATTCCATATTGTACAGGACTTTAGTGAAATATGTCTCTTATTCCTTTAACTAAGAAATCGAAACCGTCCATTTTTTCCAGCTTGTGCCCGTGTTAACGGAAACTTATTCCTTTAGTTTTATCCCTGAAGGTATGTAGTTAATTAAACTTGAGTGTTTAATCATACCAGAAATTAAAAGCCACAGCCAAATGCTACCAGGAGTTAATTAAACTTGCGTTGTAACTTACTCATTATCAAGAATAGGAGACGTTACTGAGCATTAACCGCCTACTGACTCCTGGGCCCGTTCCATAACAGCGAGCGCTTATAATCGCCCAATTAGCGCTCAATGTAGCGCATTCTCTCCTGAACGACACGGTGCAATTCCCCTTGGTTTGCTCGCTTTGCTACGTAGAGCTACATTGAGCAATCGCGTTCAAGAGAGGTTTAATGTAGCGCTCAATGAGCGATCATAAGCGCTCGCTGTTATGGAACAGAGCCCTGTTGTTGTTGAAACTTAACAACACTCTACTATAGTCTACATCCCAAGGTAAAGGTAATGTCTTTTGCAGGTTAGTAAATTTGTCTAGTTTCTTATCCTGTCCGTTTCTGTATATGACATTTTCAGTATCTGTCTTGATCTAAGTCACATAGTGGTGTAGTGGTTAGCATACTGGCCTCTCACCCAAAAGGCCCGGGTCTCATACCTTGGTCTCACACTGTGGTGTATCCCTGGGCAAGGCACTTCATCCACATTACACTCAGTCCACCCAGCTGTTTAAATGGGTACCTGAACACGGGAAGTACTGCGGCACCAAAAGTACAGTTCCTTCAGGGTAATAATATACCGGCAGTGAACAGTGCTTGCTTTGGATATTAGGCGTTAAACTGTATGTTATTATTAAGTCTCCATTGACGTTTCAGTGAGTTAACTCTGAAGTAATATTAATATGACAACGCACAGTGACAGGCATGAACTTCTATAGAAGTAGGCTACATCCCACACTATAAAAACATGCTGTATAGCAAATCTACAGAAGACACCATATATTTAGATTGCAATCAGATTGCCGGGTAACATAATAGTTTGCATTAACAATTACGCCATTACAGTCTTAGCTTTTAAAGGGGCATTCTACCATGACATTTTAAAATCCTTGTTTTTGATTGGTTTATTTTATGGTCGAACGGAGGTTCGAACACGATGTTTGTGAACGGTGATTTTCCGCGTTTGGATACATGATCACGAAAGATTCTTTTCCAAACTATGTCTCGGTTCGGATACAATGACGTCATAAGCTCAATCAGTTATGACGTCACAGGAAATGGTCGCGTCAATTTGACAAGTGGTGGAGGAAAGCTTTCAAGGCGGAGAAACCTTAAGATTTACAAACCTAACGTAGATTCGATACCGATCTTTATCATTCGAAGCCTCACGCTGACGCATCAAATCTACGTTAGACTCAAAAAGTTAAAAACACAGTATGTGTATCTCCTAAATAGCATGTTTTTTTCAAATTTCCCATTTGTAATGATAGTTTATGTCATTTATATTTACATAAGAGGGTAAAACATTTTATTACACAAACCAATTATACGTATTGGTAATAACGGTGTTGCGTATAATGCAAAAATTGCATGGCAGCCATTTTATTGTGAACACATTTTATTATTTCAAAATGGGTAAAACATTTTATTACACAAACCAATTATACGTATTGGTAATAACGATGTTGCGTATAATGCAAAAATTGCATGGCAGTCATTTTATTGTGAACACATTTTATTATTTAAAAGGCCATAAACGATTCCCATGGCTTTAAGGAACCATGTACACCCATCTTTTTACTTGGTTTTCTGAGGAAAGAAGGCTGTTTTACTATGGGTGACATTATTTTTCAAATACATTTCATCGACTTATTTGAGTGAAAAAACGTGCTACTGCCCCTTTAATGGATATAGATTTTGTCATACCACATACCCAAGTTTTTGTATCAACGTTATTTGCAGTTTTTTCAGATTCCAACGTTCTATTTGTTCACTTAGGAAGAGACAAGAACATTCAATGTAGATGTTAAAAGTTTAACAAGTGAAACTTTGTAATTTCTTAGATTTCTTAGATTTGATGTGATCATTGTGAGTCTATAAGGGATTTCAATCTGGCAAACTCATTCCGTATTCTAAATTTGCCGAAGAAGTTTCTCGTTATAAGAAATGTATAGCGAACAATGAGAATTAACGTTAACTAACGGGTGGTTTTGTGGTTGAACGCCGCTTTCAACAGTATTTTACTTATATCGCAGCTGCTAGTATTATGGCAGGGAGAAAGCCCGCAACGCCATGTGGCTAGGCATTGCGGTGAAACCTGCGAGCATCGGCTGGAACTAGCGAACCATGGGTGGTACTACGCTGAAATTCAGTGTAGCATTGCACCCAAACCTTACTGCGTGTAGAACAGTTCTCTACTGCAGACAAAGTTGACGTGCCCCTAGCGGCGGGATTGAAGCCTCTTGATCCGAAGCTGAACGCATTAACCACTGCGCTATCCATGCTATTACGAAGACTATGATTGGGAGCACGGTATTCAATGCCACATTCCCTTCTGCAGGCTGATGCTAGGTCAATGTAACCCCATACAGTCAGGATCACAAGATATTTCCTTTCTCCAAATAATATCATTATCTTGCAAGATGTTGCGACTTATCACTTTTCGAGCACTTCTTGAACCATCTGCATTAACAAATAAGGAGCAAAAAATCCTCTATTGCTAAGTCAACAAAACAGGTATTCAAGCATTCATTCTAGACATCCTCAATAACGCCATTTTGCGGTTGGTAAACTCTGTTCATCAACGTGGATGCCATATGAGAAACTGTACATTTTTCGGACATGTAATTGTGGAAATACAGGTTTCTGTTTGTTTTTAAAAAAACCTGTTTTCTGCAATGTTCCATGCGTAACGTTAACCTGCGTACACTGTACATGGTACTTTTGTTGAAAAGCGAACAAAACATGGTCAATTGAATCGTCTCTCACTTTATTTATCTGATATATCTGTTAACGTTGACAACACCAAAGAAATGTTGGTATATTTTCTTTTGCCCGTGAAATCATATACTTGTTCGTGTATACATGTACATTTTCCAGGAAAAGGCTACCTTCCCATCAATACCCGACTACACTGTCGACCAAAATAAACGCCTACTTAATTTTCCTTAAAATGAAAGATGAAATAATTTAATTAAATAACATTGGTGAAAAACAGGCCCAATGAAGACAACTATTTCCTGTTGATTCACTTGTGCACCGTAACCACGTACATTTGTAGCATCATTTTAATGCTAATGCGTGTCTGTATTGTTGCTCGTGGTTGTTTCAAATGTTTTTTTCTGATGAAGCACCGGTCGAAAACTGAACGATTTCTGTTATCTTATTTCGACAATCAGCATTATTTTGTGACATGACAACTTCTGAAATTTAAATATATTATGCAAAAATGGTGCAACTCCATAATGCTATAATATTGCTAAAATGTTCATTGTTGCTTTTTACGAAATCTCATAAGATATCTGGTAGGCGTTTCTCTTGGCCGACAGTGTATGTCATAAACTACAGTCTTATTAACTTTACCATGGATACCGGTTTTGTTATGTGTTAACGAAACGATATCCATCCAGTCTTTGAGAAAAGGAATATGTCAACAAGTTAAAATTCATAACTTGGTAGGCGATAATGTTAGCATATCCGAACTCCAATCAGTGCTGTGCTCTACAACTTCAGGTTTAATGTGTTTTAGGCCAAATTTGTGTTGTTTAAAAAACCCTGTGGAATTCGAACTGATGAACGGAACGGTACAACAACTATACGAAGTTCATTTACTACAAAAAGCAAAACAAAACCCTCGATGATTTTTTTATCTTATGTTTAACTTTTTTTATTTCCTTAGATAGGAATGCATCTTGAAATGGATACGTCTTGAAAGTTGATCTGTAATGTAGGTTGTTGCAGTCCACGTGGTCTTACACAATATATTTTAATTCCGCCTATCCGCCTAGAATAGTCAACAATCCATTACCGATGTGAAGGAAACCTTATTCCAAGGCTAAGTGCTTTCTTTTCAGTTCATTGCATAGAACTTCCTTATTCAATTGTGCTGCTTTGTATACAGTATGTATCACAATGATAGGAATCAATAGTTCTTTACGTTACCATGCATTGCAAGTAGCAAGTATTTACGTTAAAGTAAGCAACACGGACACTACAGTTAGCACGATTGTTTTTTATGTCTGCACATGACCGTTTTTGGTTGTAAATCTGGTTAATAAAATCGGGTTCCAAATATTATTATCTGATAAATCATTGTAACAAAACGTTATCTAGTAGACAGGAGATCTGATATTGATAGTAAACTCACGTGCAAAAGAAACGCCCCCACACAAAATACAAGATATTTCAATCGACGGGCGACAAATGCAACTGAAACAAAGTTACATCATGTCTTCAGAACCCAACAATACTAAACATGAATTTTCAAAACATTATCTATACATAACTCTGCTTAACACAAGTTTTAAGAAATGGTCGTTTTGGAATCTCCTTAACTAGACGAGATAGAAGCCTCAAAAAGCCAGTTTTGGCTTGTTTTGTGACGTCCTACAGTAATGACGCGTCAACAAATTTAAATCAAAGAAGGTTATTTATGTCGAGGATATCTTTAATTAATTAAATTTCTACTTTTTCAATGTTTTAAACTTAACTACCAAATATTGTGGGCCAAAAACATCTTTAAAAACGATTTTAGCACCCCATGTCTATTTGAACAGATTTAAAAATAAAAATTGCATACTCTGATGTATGAAATACTTCTTTACAAAACATGTGGCTACAAAATACATTCAAAATCTACTTTCTCCGACATCAATATTTCATTTTATACTGTTGGGACGTTTCTTTTGCACGTGAGTTTAGATCCAATATTGCTGTATTAGTTTCATTGATCTAGATGTCCGTTATCTCCAAGGTGCTTGACCCATTAATTAAATAAGGATCAAATGTTCTTTAGGCCAGTAACTAACACATCATAATGGACAGATTGATCCTTGTATTCAAATGACAAAACCGTCGAGTCAATCAAGCAAGTAATAGATACGACACTGACATCTTCCTCATCATTTCCATAGCAAAGGTTCGTCAAGATCAGTTAGAATGATAGCCCATGATCAATATAGCCGAATCAGTACTTTAAACCCCTGACCCAAAATGACATCTTGATTTATTTCCTCCCGATTGCAAGTTGTTTTAAGTAAAATGTGTGACATCCAGAAAAAGGCCATCACGCAGTGATGATCAGGGTTAATGTCACCGTCAGATTGTTTTGTAAATTTCAACAAGGATTTGTGTAACTCAATAAGGATTTTTGTAACTCAAAAAGGATTTTTGTAACTCAAAAAGGATTTTTGTAACTCAAAAAGGATTTATTTTACTATTTTCAAAGGTTAATTACATATGTACGTAACTGATTTGCATTGCATCTTACATTGTGTACAGTTATCATTCACTGTAAAGACATTATCATACCAACACAGCGATTCAAAAACAGAAATCCAAGGTCAATTTTCTATATTTTAAAGGGGCAGTAGCACGTTTTTTCGCTCAAATAAGTCGATGAAATATATTTGAAAAATAATGTCACCAATAGTAAAAGACTCTCTCTTCGGAACATCAAGTTAAAAATGATTGTACATGGTTCGATAATGCCATAATTGTAATGCGAAATGATTAAATTGGGTTCACAATAAAATGGCCGCCATGCAATTTTTGCTTTATACGCAACACAGTTATTACCACTACGGATAATTGGTTTGTGTAATATAATGTTATTAATTAAGTATTTCCGTATTGGCCCAGTTACAGGTCCGAGGTCCGTTGTATTGGCCCGAGACGAAGTCGAGGGCCAATACAACGGACCGAGGACCTGTAACTCGGCCAATACGGAAATACTTAATTAATGACAATTTTATTAATTAACTTCTTTTCATTCTATTTGCACAACACTAGACATCTCATTTATATTGAAATAATAATTATAAACAATATTGGTGACCAAATAGCACGAGTCAAAGTTGTGAAGCGACAGCTTCGGGCTTCCACCAAATGTGCAACTGCGCATTCTCAGACTCATATTGGCCCAGTTTGTCTCGTATTGGCCCAGTTTTTCCCGTATTGGCCCAGTTGTCGAATCATATGGTCTAGGTCGTAAATGCCGTATACGTGCCATAACACTGATAGTTAATTAATAATAAGATGTTTTACCCTCTAAAGTTAATATAAATGACATAAACTATCAATATAAATAGGAAATTTGAAAAAATAAAATTTGAAAAAAACGTGCTACTGCCCCTTTAAAGAATATGTTGACAATGGCATTCTCTAACATAGCTTTAATGTAATTTAAAGAATGTTCTTTGTGGAAAATTCCAGGGTAGAAAAAATTAATCCCTGAGACCGAGTGCGCTTGTATTGTTGAAATGAGCAGATTATATGATATGTCAGGTGTCTTCATTTCCTACAGAAATGCACAAGATAATCTTTTCTTTGAATATTCATGTATTTAAATCAGGACACACAATGGTAAAAATATCAATTATTTTTTTAAGATTTACTGCATATGCGTATACATCAGAATTAATGTTATTTATTTAAAATTTACTTTCATGCAGAATTGTGTTCTCACGATTTCAAAATGCATTCAAAAGCCTCTTTACATTTTGAGAGATTTTCGGTATTTCGATATTTCAATAAAGCTTTGAAAACATTCCAATCTGTGAGATGGCATAAAACTAAAATAATAAATTATATCTAAATATGCAAGCCCTCCTTTCACAAAGCACTAAGGTGAGCGTATGTTCCCAAGCTAACCTTAGTGCACTGTTATAGAATTGGGGTTAAGGTTAACCTTGTTCAGTTTGTTGTTTTTTTTGTCAAATGAGCAAAATAGACAAAAGAGCATTTTAGACAGAAACATGAACTTGTGATGTGTTGATGTGATGGGTATACGTGACACATGTACACATATACGTGACACTGCAAACAAAGATACCATCTGGTTTAATGGACATTTTACACTGTATCTAAACATTTAAAGGGGCAGTAGCACGTTTTTTCGCTGAAATATGTCGATGAAATGTATTTGGAAAATAATGTCACCAAAAGTAAAACATCCTTCTCTCTTTCAGAAAATCAAGTTTAAAATGAGTGTACGTGTTCCGGAAAACCATGAGAATCGCTTTTGTCATTCAAAATAATAAAATGTGTTCACAATAAAATGGCCGCCATGCAATTTTTGCTTTATACGCAACACCGTTATTACCGCTACGGATAATTGGTGTGTGTGATAAGATGTTTACCCTCAAAAGTAAATATAAATGGCATAAACTATCATTATAAATGGAAAATTTGAAAAAATAAAATTTGAAAAAAACGTGCTACTGCCCCTTTAATATTGAATGATATTCTTACAATTAAAAATGAGATTCAAGATGTTAAAAAAAACGAAAATCAACAGATTACATAACCTTACTTATTAGATGATAATAAAAAAAATGAATGACTGACGATGTTCATACAGTTTATAAATTTCTAAACATGATTGACATTTCCTCTAGAACCGAGAGCAACTGTCAGTAAACACCTTGGTGAAAACGGAACCGGAAAGTTTTGCGGGGACATGTTTCCCCTAACAAAAAAGGAAAAGGTTTGCATATAGGATACTAAATGACCATTAAAACTATTTCAATTAAATATGTCAACGACTTACCCATCTAGTATCAGGCGAAAAACAAGAATTGCGTGGAAGCTACAAAGACAATAACATATGCCAGTGTCGAGATTTAAAAAATGTAAAACACCGACGTAAATAATATATTTTATCAAATTATTCCCAGGAACAGAAAGCTAAACACAAAGAAAATCAAATGTTGCTTTTCCATGAATTATTGGAGACAATTAGATTTTTAGTGATCAAATAAAACTTGCAATGAATATTCTGAAACTTTCCAAGATATATAATGAAATCTACTTACATGTACAGATTGAGTTTCCACGTCAATAAATAGACACAATATATCAAATTATGAAAATTGTGTTTACTTGGCAACTTAGGCTTTTCGGCTTGTTGCTTAATTTTGTATTTTGTATTTTGAATTATGTCTCAGGTTAATCTGATATTAAATATGTAACTTAAATTTATAAAAATGTACAACAATGGATTTCCCTATTCACAGGAAGTACCTCATAAGTTTTCGTAACTTGTACTTTTGATTGAAGAAATGTATATTTTGAACAAACTGACATGTCTAAGGTGAAACCAAAGTCACTGAAATTGAATGAATTGAAACTGAATTTGATGAAAACTAAACAAGCATAGGCTATCGTTATTTGAATTTAAACAATGAATATGAGGAACTCAAGGGCGATAAAAATTAGTGAAATTAATTATGTAAATTAAATATATGGGGATTGGTGAGATGACTTCATTCTCAAAGACATGATCGCATTCAGTAAAGATATGTGTGGTCTTATATATATTTTAACAATCGCACGTCATATTTTCCAAATACAAACAAATAACACGAAAAGTGCAAATAAATATTGATATTGATTCATTCGCTAAAGACACTGTTTCGGTAATTGTTAGACAAAAACGCTGACAATGTTTTCACTTTTTAGAAACCTTGTGATATTGTGGTAATATACAATACGACTTGAAAACTAGTTACACAAAACTTTCTCAACTTGGCTCGAAGAGAGCGAATTAGTGTTAAATTTGGTGAACACGACTTTTTTAATCCCAGATGACATAAGCCTTTCTTTTGTAATGTTTTCAAAAAATGTTTTAAACTTAAAAGTATGTTTGCGTTCTGGTTAAACACAAAAAAAACTCACAAAAAAAACACCAAAAAAAAACGCAAAATAAAAAAAAACCTTGTTAAAGCTTCTCAGGCATTGTTAACGCTGGGTCCAAAGATATAAAACTGCACAACGTTTTTGTTGTTATAATATTTTAAAACATTTTAATATCCTGAGACGTTAATATATATTAGTACTTTGAGTTCAAGGTAAATGATTTTTTACGACTTATTTCTAATCGAAATTTCAAAATCACAATGATATATGATAACGAAGAGACAAAGTCATGCAAAACTGGGAGAACAAGATAAAACGAAAAGCTTCGAATTACGTGTTGAAAATTAATGGCAATATGAGATGAAGACAGCTACCTGTATTTTTGCTCATAAAGCCTTTTCGGTCAGATTGAGTATCTCTAACAGAGACTCCCTTAAACGTATTTGTTACTTCTTCCTTAGAATATCAAGGTCTAATGTAGATAAATCTTTACCAATGTGAATTATAGTTTTTAGTATAGTTTTCGGACTGTTGACACCATAGCTGAAGCCGTATTATTGACATGAGAGTGTTGAACTTAGATATGATGAATATTGGATAACTGATTAGATAAAACAATTTGGAATGGAATGGTAAGGCATTTTAAAAGTAAGTGGTACTAGTACAATAATTATGAACATTGAAATTATATTTCTATAGATTTGGTTGTCAGGTTTGACATTTTCCCGATGTAGATAATAGCTGTTAAATTGATTTAGGTGGTTTTGGCGAGAGTGGTTATTTCGTTTTTGCTTCTAGAAAAGGGATTCATTGAAATAACCAAACGATATGTCAGGCTGAACATATGGCTGAAGCCGTATTATTTTATATGATAGTGTCAACCTTAGATGTACTGACTAATGAATAACTGATGTAATACATAGAGAATGTTTATTTATGAAACGAGTGGAAGATTTGGTATCTAACTAGCGAAAGCGAGTAAGATACCAGTACCATTCACGAGTTTCACAAATCTTATTTAATGGGACGGAGTTTAGTACTTTGTTTTTAACACGCTGAATTTGTAATTTACGTTTACTCTTCATTCGCGTAGATGTGCGTAGGGATACATCTCTTTCAATGGATGCATAACGCCATCGTACTGAACACCAAAATATATCAAGAATAAATCTGTTAATTTGGAACAGTTTTCATTTTAAACAATACAATTTCAAAACACTCACTGCATTGTCTTTGTGTTGAAATTATAACAAACGCAAATGGCAAGTTAACAAAAACATTGTCTTCCTGTCACTAGATCTTAGAATTGTGAGTAAATGTCAGGTGATTGTGACGTGTTTTCAAGCGTTTGGTTCAACTGTAGCTACAGTTGTTTCGCCAGAGTAGACTCTTTGACATCCTGACGACAATGATACTGGGGCAAGAGGTTACATACAGTTCCGCAGCTAGTTTTAGCTGGTGATATTGAGAGGAGTATTGTCCTTGTTGCCGATGAAGTTAACATTGACGATACCATTACTAACGGAACCACCGAAAGTGAAGTTCCCGCATTTTAGCAAATCTATATATCTTGGTATGGTATCTTCTGTAACAACAGACAGACATGAACAAAGCCTCCAAACCAGGGAATCGTACGTGTCAAAACGAAGCTTTTTTTACATTCTAACAATAAGCCCATTCCTCAAAAGTAGAAACAAATTAAAATGTGCCTTAGGATTAAAATGTTGTCACTATAATACTCAGGTGGTGACTGTCACAGGATTCGTTAATTGGTTCAACATGAAGTCTATTCTACGCATTAAACTTAGGCTACGAAAAGTTACATGACGATGTCAAATGGCGGTCAAACGCGAGAGCCCGAACGAGATTACGTGTCAAGGGAACTAACTCTGGATCAACCATGTGATACCGATTGACAGTAATTGTGATAGAAGCGTCCGTTCAAGATTAATCATAAGCTAGACATGATGTGACAAAATGTGTCTAGAAATCCGGTGCGATCCCCAAAGTCATGAATAGTTCCGGCTGCGATCGCTTTCACCTGCAATGTTTCATAACAATGTTGAATAACGTTTTCGATGTTTCACATCTAGAGTGCAATTCAAAAAAATCTTTGAAATTGAACGGTAAATATTTGTAAATGTGAGTGGTATTATGAGCACTGCATTGTTTGTCTGTAGATTGGGTTGCCGAATTTTTTACCGATGTTCATTGTATATGATATTAGCTATTAAATTGGTGGTTTGACGAGACTGCTTCTAGAAAGTTGAGTCATTGAAACAACCACATGGCCTTTCAGCCAGCATCATTCCGAATGTATGTTATCTCAAAAGGTTCATAGAGGAAAAGGTACATGTTTCTTCTTCATGTAGACCATTCAGATTTTCGTACAAATCTGGTAATACTTTTGTTAACATAAGAAAACATTCAGGTCATGTTGAATTATTCTTCTGGGTGTTTTCAGTCGAATGTGTCCAATCACTTCGTTGTTAATGCAGTTTGTATAATTCGCCTTAATTCAATTCTGTAGGCATGCCGTGCATGTAGTCACAGTATTTTCTTTTTTTACAGTTGTCTTCTTTAGCATCTATTTATTATGACAATTTATTCAAATACGATAAACATGGTCTTAAAATTAACGTCAGACCATATCCAGGTTGTTTTTTTTTGTGTTTGTTTTGTTTTTGGGTTTGTTTATACGTATATACATTCAAATACACCGACATATCAATTAACATTCATTTCCAAAACATGTACAGCATTTCATTTTATTTTAGAATTTTGTTTCCTACTCCCAGTTCCAATGTTGATCTATAATTGGGGCTCGATCCCTGTATTCAAGGTAATGAGGGGATGCTGATATCCGATCTCCGACTTCTTTTATGAATCCTTCTGGTTGTTGTCTTCATTTCACATGACGAGGATACAAGATCGCCATTGTTGTTATTGCATGCGATATTTACGCCAGCTAAGGTTAAAATAATGTATCATTTTCAAATAGAAAATGTGATCACATATTCCATTATCACAAAGTATGTTCCTCTTCTTAATATGATTCATTACTTTCTTAAAGGCGCTGTAGCACGTTTTTTGCATATTTTGTTTCCTCAAATTTCCTATTTGTCATAAAAGTTTATACAAAATATTGTTATGGTAATGGTCGCTTCAAGCAAAATGGACTCGCATGGCTTAACCGAACCATGTACATTCGTTTTAGAACTCGTTTAATGAATCAGGAATCTTATTTAGCCATTGGCAACACGTATTTACCTTTCGTGATATAACCGTATTTTAGTAAGAAAAACGTGCGCCTTTAAGAGTGATTATTATTATGGTTTTATACATTAGTAATGACAGATGCTGACTTCAAATTACTTTTTAAGAGACGTTCTAATGCTGTGGATATGAGCTTAGATTCAAGAATTCTACTTCCAAATAAGATATATATATATATTTATTCCCCCGACTCTAACGTTTCCTGGGCATAAAATAGTTTTTTGACATAGTTGCACTCACTGAAGAAGATTTTGTTAATGGATGCTTTCTATTTGACATTCGTGATTGCGAAAAAAGGTAGGAGAAGGTAGAAGCAAGGTTCACTATTTTCTTGCTTTTTTCTGTAACCTAAATAACCACGATTTATCATATTCCTCCATATTCATGCAACAACATCGGGATCAAATAATTATGCGTGATGTCATAGTCTCTTGCCATTGCAATACACACACTTCTTCGGGTAATAATCTCTACATACTGTCTGACATGTTACACTGTGTGCAGTTGAATGTAGTTATCTGTTTCAATTAGAAGGGTGGTGTTAGTCAAGCTATTGACTGTTGACATCAGCGATGTAGTAGCCTCTCACGCCAAAGGCCCGTGTTCGAATCCCGGTGGTGACACCAAAAATGTGTGACCTGGGTCTCATACTGCGTTGTGTCTCTGGACAAGGCACTTCATCCACTTGGCACTCAGTCCACCCAGCTGAGTATTTGGGTACCTGAAAAGCGGGTGTACATGACTTCGTGTATCGCTTTCGGCAGCTTCGAAAGTACAATTCCGTCAGGGTATTGATGTGAAGTGCATTGAGCATGCATTCGTGTGTGAATAAAATCCTTTATTATTATCAACACTGACGTTCATCATAGAAGTGATATTATTTGTTGCTCGTTGTTGATATTTTCATATACATTTCATCAGTGATAGACAAATATCCCCAATAATACTAGTTGTTTCAACTTACATAATAACCCATATAAAAAATATTATATTACTTCCTTGGTAAAGATAACGACTGGTGGTTTCATCACGTTATGTGAATACTGATAGCAGTATTGACACAACCTCTATACCCGCTACAGTGCACCTTAGATAAATTGGAAGATTAAGGAAGTTGGTGTCAACTTTGTGAAGATAATATTTCAGCTTCCTGGTTTGTCACCATACACTGAAACTGAGAATGACGACTGTTTGTATACTATTGGCTTCTACTGTTATTCATGCTGCTACAGGTAAGATTGCGTATTATCTATTGTGGATTGCATGTACAATGTATCTTATAAATAAAGAGGTTTTTTTAAAGGATCAAGGTATAAATAATAACTATGTACATGACAACACAAAACTGTAGTTATTTCCATAACGTACAGGTGCAAATATTTAGGGAGGTTGTTTTATTCTTACTTACATTACTTTATTACCGGTATAGTAACATACACTTCTTGTTGTCTTTTTACAGATACAATGTGTATTTAAAGATTTTGAAATCAGTTTAGAAAATTGAAACCAATTTGAATAATGAGGCAATGTTATGGGTAGATTTGTGAGGCTACAGGTACCCCGCCAACTTTCTATACGGGGAGGTCAATTCTATAGCAGGGTGTTTTCCAACTTTCCCTAAGAGTCATAACTTACAAAAAATTAGCCAGTGATGGAAACTAGCGCGAGTTATGGCTTACGAAAGAAGTTGTTCTTTTGAGGATGTCACTTCATTTTGCACATTCTTGTCAATGTAGATAATTAATTTGTTATTTTTACATGTCTGAAGGGGGGAAAGAAAAGATCAAATTTATCACACATTTAATCTTCTATAAATGACGCATTGTATGATATGTCGATACAGCCAATGGGAAATGTTTAAAGTATCTGTTGGTTCCGGGATATCTTCCCAAATAACATTCAGGTTATTATAAGTATCTGGAATGTACCGTTAGTTTCATTTCTGTTAACGTTAACCTTAGGAAAGTTAGTTTTGTGAAAAGAGCCGTAACACTTACAAAACAATGACATAATGCATCGAACTTAGTTTAAAGATCTGGTGAAATGCATTTTTCTCAAGAATGACAGATGATTACCTCTACGTATAGTGTATATCGGAATCAATTGAGCATAAAATCGAGACAATTGCAATTGATTATTAAGACGATTTTAATTTACCCATTTTAACAATCCCACAATTACCGCCGCGAAAACGTTTTTGAAAAGAATCACTGAGGCGTGACTGATTAACAACAGACGAGGGGTCGCCTGTGACCCGCTCCGTGGATATTAATTTATTAATTAATGATGATTATCACTGCCGCTAGATGAATTTAGGAGGTGTGTTAAATCGCCAAAAAACACATTTTTATGCAATAAGTATGTAATTGTAATCTGCGGATTTACCTAGTTGGATATCTAAACATACGATAAATGGAAAATTTAAGTTGTTTCATTGAAGAGTTGTTAGTGAAATAAACGAAAAAAGGTTGCGAAATTACGTTGAATTATGACTATCGCCGATAATGACATTGCTGCGGTGACGTCACAGGGGCCACACCCCCGCAGACTTTCATTCTGGTCGCCGGGGCTAAATTAGGCGTTTTTTTAAAAAGCCGTATATAAGTAATTTATGGACCGATTTCAGACATATAAAATCGAGCAATTGTCAAATTGACATCCCATTTTAACGAATCCGATTTTGACCATATGTCATTGCATCTATCCTTTAATATAAAAAATTCAAAATGTCTACCCTCAAACTGCCAATTTACCTCTGTCTCCATTCTCTTCTCAAAGAAGTTACTCCCTTCGAATTTTATATCGCAACCACTGTTCTATTAGGGCGAATGTCTTGGCTCGAAATGGAGAATCCTGATTGGTCGCATTGGTAGTTAGTTGTGCAATCGGCAACGCCGTTTTTAAAGCGACATTTGTAAATGACACGTCATTGATGTTTTTTTGTAAACTGAAACGTTTTATGTGTTTTTGTCGATGTATACTATACTATACAAAAAAAAGAAACGCATAGGCGATTGCTGTTTTTCAGAAGTCCCATGTGGGTTATTTTGTTACGATATTCATAAATATGTTGTACAATGATGTAGAGAACATGATTTGTACCCTTTTCCAAATGATAAGTGCAGCTGAAAACGGAAAGGTTGAACTTGAGAGGTTTTTTTCAGGAAGTACGAAACACATCGCCAAAACGCACATGAATGTGTTATGCTCGTGCAACTTGCAGCACGTGCAGCATGTATACCTTGGCTATAAAAGGCAGGTTGTTTTCGGAAATGTCATTCGTTTTGAATGAGTTGCAGCGCCATACCAAAATGCCACGTCTCGACATTGCCACAAGGAACATCGCCATCGGACGAATTCAAGCTGGAGAGTCCCAGTTTGCTGTTGCCAGGCGTCTGAATGTCAGTCAGAGCACCATCAGTCGACTCGTCGTTCGCTACAACCAGACCGGTACAGCAAACGACCGTCAACGATCAGGGAGACCAAGAGTGACCAATGAAGCCCAAGATCGTTACATCCGGGTCCTTCATTTGCGTGATCGCCTAGCCACAGCAGTTAGTACAGCCAGACTACCAGGACTTAAGAGGATATCCGGCCAAACTGTACGGAACAGGTTGAGGGAAGCTGGCCTAAGAGCAAGAAGACCTTACGTTGGGCCCGTCCTACGTCATCGACACCGTGCACTACGTCTCCGTTAGTGCAACAATGTTGCCGCATGGAACCTGTAGAACTGGAGACGCCTTTGGTTCAGTGATGAATCACGATTCCTGCTGCAGAGACGTGATGGACGGAACAGGGTCTACAGACGAACTCGTAAACGTTACGCTCCTAACTGCGTACGTCAGGTGGACAGATTCGGCGGAGGCAGCGTTATGATGTGGGCTGCCATATCCTACACCAACCGCACTGATCTGGTCCACGTCCAAGGAAACCTGACGGCCGTACGCTACCGGGTTACGATTGTACAGCCACACCTCCTGCCAGTTATCGACGTCCAACGTCACTTGTTTCAGCAAGACAACGCAAGACCGCACACAGCACGTGTAACAATGGACTTCCTTGCCGTAAACAATGTCAATGTTCTTCCCTGGCCTTCTCGTTCGCCGGATCTTAATCCAATAGAACACCTATGGGATGAACTTGATCGTCGTCTACGACAACGTCAACGTCAGCCCCAAACTCTTCAAGAAATGGCTGCATTTCTTCAGGAGGAGTGGAGGAGGATTCCTCAGCTGGTTATCCAACTTTTGATTCGCTCCATGACAAGGCGGGTGAGAACTGTTATTGGAGCAAATGGTGGACACAATAGGTACTGACACTTGGAGAGAGTTATGCGAAAAACGTGATTGTTCTGCCACATGTCTGTCAGCCAAAGACATTCCCTTCTCCTGTACACATGTGAAAATTCATAATGATCGGAGCATTTGTTCATGAGTTTTTATGTTTGAAATACATAAAAAATTCTTTATAAAATTGGCCTATGCGTTTCTTTTTTTGTATAGTATATTTTAATTTGTGAAAACAAGTAATCATAAAATGCTTATCCATATAGATGACCAAATCAGCGACAAAAATGAAAAGGTTTATTTGTAGCATTTATATTAATCATATTCGAAGGACATATGCTAATTAAAAATCCCTTTCCAGTCAAAGGCTGTTATCTTTGCAGTAACTCGGTCGATGTAGTCCATAAAAGAGATGACTTCATTGTTTTAAAACCAGAGATATAGTACGAGTATGTGGTACTCTTTTTCGCCGCTAGGACATTTTGCTTGAAATGAGACAAAAACGTCCTCTGTCCTAGTTGCTGTGACGTAGCACATCCTAAAATAGCAACCTGTGGCTGATTCAAACTCTGGACACCACCCTCCGCAACACTCGCTTGTTTACATCAGATTTCATATGATGGTTATATAGACAGATTTAGGTACAAACATAAAATTAAGATTGGCAAAGGATAAGTTTGCTAGTTTGCCTGTTTTTGTAGTTATTGTACGAAATAGGGGTGTCATTTACTTTCCTGCCAAACTATAGGTTACAATCGAAAATCTGAAGTAGGTAACAATAATAAATAATGTGTATTTATATTACGCACTTTTCCATCTTCAAGAACATGCTACCAAAATTATTACCCTGGTCTAACTCAATCAGACATACTTTTGAGTAACTTCTGAGCGAAGAGAATTCGCTATCCTAGACTACTGTACACGTCAATAGCAGCAAACAAACGTACATGTATCTGGTGACACAATTTACATCTGGAATGATGAAACCTTTATCACTTTCGTCTTCTCGACATATGGACACAATTACATGTGCAAACATGCAACTTCAATTATATCTACCGACAAATATACATTTGTTACACATTATCGTTGTAACATACACCACAGAATATGCGATGTTTTAAATGTTCATTTCTTAGAATTAATATAACAAAATATGTATTTATTAAATTACCTTAAATACGTTAGATCTTGTGGAATACGTTTATCGTGCTCATATTCACTTCTTTAAAGGCGCTGTAGCACGTTTTTTCGCTCAAATAAGTCGATGAAATGTATTTGAAAAATAATGTCAACAATAGTCAAACACCCTTCTTTCTTCGGAAAATCAAGTTACAAATGAGTATACATAGTTCCGTAAAGCCATGGGAATCGTTTTTGTCATTCGAAATAATAAAATGTGTTCACAATAAAATGGCCGCCATGCAATTTTGGCTTTATACACAACACCGTTATTACCACTACGGACAATTAGTTTGTGTAATAAGATGTTTTACCCTCTTAAGTAAATATAAATGACATAAACTATCATTATAAATGAGAAGTTTTAAAAAATAAAATTTGCAAAAAACGTGCTACAGCGCCTTTAAGTTTGAGACATGGTCGTCACCTTATTCCAGCGTCTGTACTGAACGTGGCCAAGGGGAAACCTGCCTCAATGAGCTCCAGCAAGTTACTATACAATGCTAGTACAGCTGTGGACGGGTACATTGATGGTGGAGGAGTTACTGCACTGTATATCATAGACACTGGTGCAGGACATCACTTGGCCTGGTGGAAGGTGGATCTACAGAGAGAAGTACAGGACGCTACAGTGAGGATATACTTCAGGACAGACTGTGAGTTGGATCATTCTGTTCATGCAATACGTGATATTGGTACATTTCAACTATATTGACATATCATACATTGACAGAGCATATTAAAGTATGCGTATTTACCTCACAATATTCCACTTCTCGCACATATTCAAACAAATCCACCTTCGCTCATACATTTATTAAGGCTGTTTCTCATTGCCATAGTTTTTTAACAGCATCGTATTGATTGCAGTGGCATTTTGCAGTTATCGTTATGAATAAAATATGAAACAAAATTAACACATTAATCTTTGTAATTAACATGTTATGAAAATGTTAATTTAATGGAGGAAAACATATAGTACAAATGTCAACAGTTATATTAAACAAGATCAAACAGATCGATGTTTTTACCAAACGCCTGAGCACCACAAAATAGAAAACGCAAACTACAAAACTGTTTTGAATGCTTTATCATTCATCAGAAATGCCAACCATGCTAATTATTTTGTATATAATTAGGATGTTTTGTTGCAATTTGACAATTGAAAAGTAGAATCACTGGCGTTGTCGCAAGATGTTAGTTGTCAGATGTTTAACTAATGTTTTGAATTTGTAATCCACATTGGACAAGGTGTCTGTACACAATATTTCAGTTTTGGGCATTTAGTTCTGAAGCAGACAAAGTGAGGTTTTTGAGGCATCAATCTATAATTTATAATTCACCTTGGTTGAAGAGTCTGTACACAAGACATCAACCTTCTCTGGCTTTTCGTTCTGAAGACGAAGAAGAAGAAGAAAGGTTGTAAGGTCATAACTAGTGAGGCCCTTATCTTTGATCACCGGGTTACCCAATCTACAATTTATTATATCCATTGGTCTAGGATATGTTGTGGTTCTAGAGAAGTCGAACAAGTGAACAGTTTACGGATGGACGGACGCCATGACATTTTATAAGCCCATCGGGCCTTTCATCCCAGTTGACCTGAAACGGTGATCCAGCACAAAACTAAACAGCAAGAATTAACAAAGATAACCGCCTTGGTCCCGTCTGTTTACAGACATCTGGAGACGTAACGGAGTCAAACTGTACACGTCCACAAGTCCATTCCCCGAGTCAAACCCTACAAGACAAGGTCAGCTGTGTCACACTGTTACCGGAGATCCGAGTGGAAGTGATATACCTGATGTTTACAATATAACATGTCCCGGTAGATGGCGCTATCTCCTACTCTACACAGACACAGATAACCTCAACAATGGACAATCGACAGGGCCAACTCTGGATTTTGGAGAAGTGATGGTTCTTGGTGAGTGAATTAAATGTTTCCATGAGAAGCTAAACGTATGCAAAATACATTATATAAATATATCCATTATGCATATACGTATTGAGATAAATAATTACACAGATTTCGCGATACTGCACACGTGTGATAATCTCTAACAACAATTTCCTTCGTTGGTTTAAAAACAAAATGACATAAAAATGGGGGATCCTATAAACCAGATACCAATGTAATCCAGACTAAGTCTCTATCACAGGGTACATGTAACTTACATTAACCTTACATCGAATTTGGATCTACAGAATAAATGACATATGTCTCGTCTTGGGTGTCAGTATCAAGACAAAATATCGACTGGCTACGCGATTAAATAGATGTCATAGCAACATCCAAAACATTTCGAAAACCGCGCATAATATCGAGTTAGATATATCATCTTGCAAAGATTCCGATGATTTTTACTAAGTTATATCCTTACTGTGGCGGATCCCGGGGAGGAGGGGGTCCACTTTTGGGCTCCCAATACCCGCCCATGCAAATAAATTTGAAAGGGGGAAGGGAGGCTCTCCGTATTTTCAGGGATGCTTTCTGTACGACATAGAGAGAATACATTGATCGTTCTGAGATATCCCACTGACAATGGTAAAATGGCAAAGTCTCGTTTCGATCCTGAAATGGAGGTCTATTTAAAACAAATCAGATGCTTACTCTTAGTGTGGTGAACATTTTAAAATAATATAGTTAATACGTCTTGAGTTATTCAAATTTCTATGATCGTATTTTGAGGTACACTGCCGAATCAGCATTCCCCGTTAAACCCGCTGCCGGATATATAAGACATGTTATGTTCGAGCTAACATATTTCATGGTTTATCAATGAGAGTCTATATAATATATGATAATTGATAGTTTTGTATGTCGTGGCGCCTTCCGTCTTCAAAAAGGTGTTTCTGAAATCACAGTTTTTTTCTAATTTTGTTTACTATGGATATTGATAAGTGAAGCACAAATCATTTCAAAATAAGAAATTTCATTTTCTTTATTGTTATTTTCATTCTCTGATGTTTATTCAGTATGTTCTGATGGAACCTATGGAGAGGACTGCACCAAGACCTGTAGCTCCAGGAACTGTGTTACCATGACAACAACATGTGAGAGAGATGGAAGATGTCCTGATGGTTGCTTGTTTGGTTGGACAGGACATGATTGCAAACAATTCTTCTTCAATTATTCTTCCTTCGAATGTAGGAGCTTTAAACGATTTACAGATAATCCTCATTAATTACGTTCAAAGGTTTTAATGATGTCAATGTTGTTTAAATCATTAATTTAATTTGCTATTATATTCTTGTCAAATACTATTCTTTAGAAATACCAAATTAGCAAGTTACCATTTAATGCTTTAAATTATTAGTTTCTAAGGATAAACTTATTAACGGATCCTACTAACCTGTTTTTTTACAGCGTCGTTCTCCTTGAAAAGTTGTATCTCCGAAGAAATAAACAATATTTTCATATATTTCGTTTGTTCGTAATGTTACTGTTACTGTTACGTACAAATACTGTTGTTTTCCCTCCAGCTGTACCTCCATGTACAGACAACAGCTACTACGGTCTGAAATGTACCAAACTATGCAGCGACCGGAAGTGTAAAGCGCCCTCTGCGTCATGTGACCGAGATGGAACATGTCCTGATGGTTGTGAAGCTGGCTGGAGACAAGACGACTGTACTGAGGGTGAGTCAGTAGGTAAAAATATAGGGCTTTGGACGTATTTTAACAATATTCATAATGATAAGAAATTTCCGGATTTTGTGGTAAGGAATACGTAATATTTTTGAATATTGATCTATGTTAAATCTAGTTATAATCTCCTAATTTCAATATGTATATTTTCAGTAATTTATTAAGTATGTACTCAATGATTAGTTTTGTTGTTGCTACGGTCATTGTTGACGTCATAAATCAAGGGAAGATAAGTCATGAGGTGGTTTCATTTCAAATTGAACGTTTTGAAAAAGCCAAATTATATTGAGCAAACATACACGTTAGAATAAGAACAATTGAAATCTCACAAATAATTTGTCAATCATAATTAGGATATTTGTCATTATTTATATGTGAAATCACTTCTATTTTGTCTTACGTTAGCCTTCACATATGTAATTGTAATAATATGAATAACCCTGATTTGCTGAACACTGTCATAGAAATTAAGTTCATAGTTGTATAAACTTTAATTCGTGACGACACATCACATTTAGCTACGCCCCCATGAAGTGAGGTCCATGGCATGTTGCGCTGTGGATGTTCATTGTAGGCGGGGCTAACAATCCAATGACGTTTTGATTTACATCATGTCTTCTTCATGTTATGTTGATCTTTGAATTCATACCCGTAAATCGTGCAGCTGAAATTGTTGCACATTTGTATGTTTTGAGCAATGAAAGCTTTTGTAAACATCAAGTATGAGTATATTTATTTATAAGAATAAACTAGGCGTAAATACTCTACACAGTTTGCACAGCGTTTGTTAAGGTTATACTTCTATGAACTTGATACATTTTAAGTCAATTCTTAAATAGGCGTAGAGTTGAGATGTGAATCTATGCCGTATTTTAAACAAAAATGATATTTTAATTATGAGTAAAATTAAATTATATGTATCAACCAATGCACAAATGGTTCAGACTCATCGTCTCACGTTATGTTCAATAAACCACCACATCAGCGTGGCATTGTTGCTTCCATGATATGTTTAAATTTTTAAATCAAATTCGAATTCATAGCATAGATTCATTTTGATCAGGTATCTAACCTTTATAAATTGTGATTAGTTTGTTTGAACCAACACTTTCTAAAAGAATCTATCTCGTAAAATATGTTTTAAAAAGATACTTTATCTTGCAACTAAATTATATTCAATGTTCAAGTTCTTAGCTCAAACAAAACGTCTTTTGGGTAGTTTTAAATACTTACATTCGACTGGGATTTTGTATCTGTTGTAATGCATATTTTAGACAACCATGAGACCGAGTGAAGAGCTGAACAAATGAACGTGTTAATAATAACAATACGTTGTTGGTGAATAGCTTCGGCATTTATACCAGTTTATGTTACTCTTTTCAAACCGTGAATATTGACTTTAGAGATTTCGTTATGTATGTTATTAGTATGTCCGTTTCATGCTTCTCTAGAACACGCAGTTTCCATAAACAAAATCCAAATGATACCGTAAGAGTATTATTGCATTATTGGTATCTGTAACTGTTAAACGTGGCAATGATTGGATATCGCATTATGGTACCTGAATGTATTACCATCTAGCTGTTTGAACCACACGTTGTCTCAAGTTATTCGTTTAAATTCACATAGTCTGCATGGATGGTACCTACGGCCCTTACTGTACAGATAATTGTGGTCAGTGTGATGGTGTCTGTGACAGTGTGGATGGGAGGTGTCCTGATGGATGTCTGGAAGGATACTACGGCCCTGACTGTACAGATAAGTGTGGTCAGTGTGATGGTGTCTGTGACAGTGTGGATGGGAGATGTCCTGCTGGATGTCTGGACGGATACAATGGTACAAAGTGTGACGTTTCTCTTGCAGCAAAACAAGGTACGTATTGTTTTATTCTCGAGTAAATATCATAGCATAGCACACTATTTCTTCAATGGTAATTTCAACATGCAAAGTACTGATTATTTATGTGACCTGACATTTTAAAAATATGTGTTATTGCCATAAACCCCATCTATCTTCAAAACTTAAGTTATTGATCATGTGTTGTGTGGTTTGGTTAAGTCTTTCGAATGACAAAAACATGAAATATTCTATTCCATTGATTCTAAAAACTGTTTTAGAGTTTGAGTTCCTTGTACAAGTCTTCAAATTGAGTGGGAAGATAAGCATATTTTAAATTTATCTGTTGCACAGTTCATCCATATTATTTTATTTTTATTGAACTAAATTTTCACTTTTTCATTTGGTTTCTTGGAACGAAACCTGGCCTGCAATCGTTTTGGCAAACATTTCAATCAAAACTATAAATATTGGACACTTACCTAAATATAACCATGAAAATAACATTGACATTTGTCAATTAACGTTATGAATATCTATGGTATAAGTTGTCAAACCCTTGGAGAGAATAGGTGAATAGAATAGAATAAAACAGAATGGCGAATAGGTGCGAATTACGATGCGTATCAAATCATTTTAGTTTGGTTTGGTATTGTTTGAACAAGACGTTATATGTTAGAAGAATAAAGTAGAGGTTTAAAAAACACGTTCAGTTATCCCCTTTTCAATATTCAATATTTCTCTTTATTAAAAAGTACTTTCCAATATTTCTCTTTATTAAAAAGTACTTTCCTATCCAAGAACAAGTGAGTTTTATTCGAAAATAATGAGTATTGTAATGTGAATATTGTTGTATACGTTCAAGTATTCAAATAACAATTTAGTAACTTAATTATGTTTATCAGAAGTGACCAGCATGTGAACCTTCAAACAACATTTTCGAACATTATTATGAATTATCTTATTTATAATTAAAGTTGAGTCGTCAAACCTTTCATTATCCAAGATTATTCACCCATTAAAGTTATTCTTATATTCCAAAATAGTCACTTTTAATTTTACTTTTAAAGTGTTCTCATATATTCTATGTAACAGTTCTTCGTGAAGACAAGGATCCAGGTTGTTTCGCTGTTGCATCTCTTGTTGGCGCCATTGTTGGAACTCTTCTCACGGTTGTCCTGGTCAATGTTGGAATTCATCTCTGTCTTGTCAGACACGGGAGGTGAGGACTGTGTGTCTCATATTTTAAAAGGAGGATTCTATCGGGTTATTTTTTGTGTAAACGAAATTCGAGAGGATATTCCCATTTACAAATTTTTTAATACACGATGAGAACACAGTCGATATAGATAAGCGCACATTTGTTGGGGGAAAACAATGATAAGTGAAGCTATTCATCGACGCTGAGAGCTGGGAAACTTCGCTACGGCTTAACAAGATATTGTTTATTAGTTTTGTGGTACGTTATGTGTTACTATGTGAATATTCTATCAGTGTATATCTTTATTATTTAAACTTAGGTAAAACATAGCATGTTTTCATTTCACGTAATGCCAAAACCAAGATGGCGGATATTGCCGATAGATCTTTCCCTTGAAATTCTTGCATAACATTGCCTAAAATGAGTATAGGTTTCCAGCCTCAAACTGTTTCATAAATGATGCCAATATCTGTACTAAGCTATGTAAAACTTTGCGGTTATTTGACCACCACTTCTCACTCTCCAGACTGCAGTGGGTCAAGAATCCTGAAGACAAGAAACTTGGTCATGTGTCATGTGACAGCACAAACATGAGCAACATTGCCAGGAAACCTGGTGATGACTTTGAGCATGCGCAGTCATGCAGTCACGTGCACAATAACGACTATGCTGTCCTGGACTCTGGAACAAAGACTGACAACAACGTCTATGACGTCATTCAACACAAACATTATCAGAATGTCTAAAATTCTTAAAGTGTCTGGTTACATTTACCTTTGTGACGTTCATGTCTACACAAAGAACTTAATTAAGCACCACCTAATATTTTCAGTGATACAAATATACATAGTAACGGATATGCATTGTTAGATGGTAATTGGTATGTAATTGCATTTTCTCTCAACAGTGTTCGGGTTTTCTGTGAGGTCAATCGCACAACACACCCCACAATGCATGTGAAGTACACCACCCTGAAATTGCAGTTTTAAATCGTTCTTGAAATCAGTATAAATCTTGGAAATTTCAAAATGATTTTGTCATTACCTCTGATCAAGGCTCGAAGGAGACTCACTGAAGCAAAAAGATGACAAATTATTGGAATGACTTCCAACGGAATATCTTGTAGAGCAATTGGACGACAGTTGGACATTCACCACACTGTGATAAGCCGTCTTGTCCAGAAATATCGTCAAGCCACAGCATATGCACCAAAGAACATCCAAGCATCAGTTCCATTCGTTGGTGGATCTGTAATGGTCTGGGGATGCATCTCTCACGGTTGTAAGCTCGATTTGGTGACTGTGAGAGGTAATCTCAATGGCGATTGTTACATCAGGGAAATTCTGCAGCCTGTTCTTGTGCCACATATTGACAATCATCCATTGGTCACTTGTCTGTATTCATGAATGATAACGCTCGGCCTCACCGTTCTCGACCTGTGGTTGATTTTCTAAAGAACAATGCTGTATCTAAACCTCCATGGTCTGCCATGAGCCCGGATATCAATCCACTGGAACACTTTTGGGATATGATTGGACGCCGAGTGCAAGCCATGGACCAACCAGTATATGATTTAGTAGGTTTAGAAGCAGCTATACATCATGAGTGGCAGCTGTTACCTCTGCAGCAAATCAAGAGACTCACCAGACGGAAGTTGAGGATGGTTGAATCAATCATCCGGGCACGTGGCGGATACACCCGTTATTGATAACGTGATGGTCATTTGTTTCCTTAAGGCAACAAAGAACATTGTCCAACTGCTTAACAAACATTTTCACCGTTTTTGAAATTCACAGAACAATAGTTGTACACTGTTCATGTTCATCTGGCAATATAATGAGATACGTGTTACACATTGTATTCAGTGTTGTCTTTTGTTTAGCTAAGATGATGCACTTTAATAAAATAACAGCATTTCCTCGATTAATTTCACAAGATGTTCAGTGGTTGGGCATAGTCACACAAATCTGAAAGTATGAGGTGGTGCTTGATTAAGTTCTTTGTGTATATATGGAGCGACTATATCATCCAACTTAATTGTGGTGTCCTTTTTACGAAAAAATACATATATTGTTACAATAACATATGGTGTGAGACTCACATGACGTGACGGTGTGACGACTGTGAGATTGTGATGCAAGGTTGTAGTAACTGATGGAATCCCGGGGGAAATCTGACAGCCTGTTAATAGTGATATTTTATCGAGAATGAGTAATGTAATGCTAGTTCATTCAGTATGCTGAAATAAAAGTGAAAGTCGCGAGTTATGATCAAAAAAGAAAAACTACGAGTGCCGATTGGTCAAAAGTAATATATATATATATTGGTTATTATGTTTAATAGCGCATATGTAATACTGTTTATATATGTGTGATGTGTAATTTCGCTTTCTGTATATGTAAAAGGTTGCTGCTCTATTTTCATTGTAATTATCAAATACTTGGAGATAGGGTATGAATATTTCAAGTGAAATTCTTTGAACTTAAAAGCGCTGTACCAAGTTTTTATTGCATATTGTATTTTCCTCAAATTTGCCAATTCATAGTAAATTATATTCAATCCATTCTTACACTCAAACGTAATGCATCTCAATGCACGACCCCAAAAGTCGTATCCCAAGAAAACAGTTATCCGTATTGGAAGAAAATGGTCCGACGTATGAAGCGACAAGTTTGTAGAACTCGTCAATGTGAGAGGTAATTTGTAAGCCTCATACGATTTTGAGAGTTCAGACAGCAAGATGGTTGACCATTCCATCATTGTACCATATTTAGAATTCTACTCCGAGTGCTTAGGTATCGCTATATCAGTCACATCACTCGCACTACCTACGAGCGGTCATTTTAAATGTGAACACCTAAAATGGCCACTCGAATGGAAATTGACTCGCATGGCTTAACCGAACCATGTACATTGGTGTGCTACAGCGCCTTTAATGCTGGTCGATTCAGTATAATTACAATATGATGGTGACGGTAGTGTACCACTGCTGGCGCGCGTCAAATAGTCTTAAATCTATAACAAAAACATGACAACTTGGTTTAGAATTACGTGCCATTTAGATTGTGAACAAATATAACAAGGTTACATTTGGGATAACACTACCTTCAATAGTACAAATTATCATGTATTTCTAATGCATTCAATAAGAATAATAATATTCAATCCGCACATTTGGTGTTTCGGCACATTGATACACCGAAGCCAAATTAAATATCATGAAAGGGGCTGAAAGTCACCATATAATAAGTCCCGATTTGTTTAAATATGGTAGAAGAAGTTTACTTATGGCTATTACCTAGGTCGATTTGCATATAACAGCTAGCTTTGAAGAAAGCAAGAAAGTGATTTGAATATTCTTCCCAACCTTCTTACTAGATCCTTATTTTGGTCTCAAGGACTGACATGAAGATAGGGACAATTACAAATATGTTTATTGAGTGAATGCAACTATGGCAGAAACAAAATAATGCCAAAACAACGTTGGAGGAAGTAAAGATATGTTTTATATTGTTTATGTAGCATCGTGTCTCCTACACGCGGCATCAAACCATCTGTCTATTGATAATATGACGTCAAGCTAGAACAATTATATAAAACCACTATTACATTTGTCATAAAAGTATACTTCTTATGAAACTAATTAATCATATTAAGAAGAGAAACATACTACATGAAAATGGAATATCATTTATGATCATATGTCTGCAAATTATTCAATCTTCAATTTGCAAAGGGTAAAATACGGTTTAAACATATTTATTACAATGAAAAAATGGATCGGTAAACAAGCTACAAGCTATATATATATATATATATATATATATATATATATATATATATATATATATATATATATATATATATATATATATATATATATAAAATAAAGGATAAAACACCTTGGTTTTAACTACATAAAAATGTCAAATGTGATGATATGTCAGTATATGATTCGGTTTTAATTTTGAAAAGGATATAAAATACATTGGTTTCAGCTTTCGCAAAACCTTCTATACAATTAAAGCATCAATGATAGTATTTCCTGCATCCACGTCCTGTGAAATCAAGGACGTATATTGAATTAGAATAAGTCCTTGCTGTAATACAGGCCGGATCACAAGGAGAATGATTGAAGTCGTAAACTCGTTGTGAAGACGTACAATTTCATCAGGAATTGCAGGGGCGGAAGCAAAATGAACTGTGGCGTGGAATGAGATTTCCTCTACCTAAGTAAATAGATCAATGTTTTTTTACAGGGAAGCAATCAGAAGACGGACAAGCACAGGAGACGGTCATATGAGAGCCCATTAACATTGGGGCAGTTTCAAATCGCAAAACTTTTTAAGAAAAACTTTATATTTGCAAAGTAGTCTTTCATTGAATGCATAAGAAATAACATGGAAGGACATAGCATGATTGCGTATTTGAAGTTTAGGCTCTATCTATAGTTGATTAGGTATTGCATTATCACTTAAATAGCACTGGACTTCATCTTATCAATTCAATCCCTTTTGATAATTGGAATGTGAAATAAATTGAAATGGATAAAGCGTGATTAAATTAGAAATAGGCTATGCTAAGGTCATGCATGTAAATGCAATGGCAGACGATTTCCGACGATTGTTATGTTGTATTTTTTACAATGGAGGTAAGGTGATTTGGAGTTTAACGCCGATTTCGCGGGATAGCGCATTGGTTAGCGTGTTCAGCGTCGGATCAAGAGGTCTGGGGGTCTGGGGGGCTTCAATGTATTAATTGTTATTCAAATACTTAAAAACACGATGTCACCTTGTTTTAATCATTGTATACAGTACAGCTTCGTACTTAAACTTACTCATCCTCAAAAGGTACGTTGTGTAAACGTTGCAATACTTGTCTATGCAGTATGCGTTATTATACTCAAACATCCCCTTGCACTATCAGAATTTTCTAAAAATTAATTAATTGCCATTGTCAATTTAGATACATCAGGCACGATTTTTGTAACTTACATGCAAAAGTTACGTACATCATCAGAATTTTCTCTCACAAAGTTATTTGCAACGTCTTTCAGGTTGAAAAACACTTTGGAATAGAGAGCCAAAACAAGATTTTTTCTCCCTAAAATTTGTGGAGGGCTCCCCCTAGCCCTGGGCTAGTTGTATTGGTGCGATCCATTGTATATTGCGTCCAAATATGTCGCACTTCGTGTAATAATCGTGTAAATTCGTGTAAATTATTTAGTGCTTATTATCTAGAACGGGCGAGGACGAAGCAACTATATATCCTTTGTAATTGCTGACGACATTCCATCAGGTTTGGAAATGTGGGTGATGTTTACTTGCTTTATTTCAAGCCATTAGCGATAATGCTTTGGTATATTCTATTACATTTTATATGTTTCTTCCTTATTCTTCCCTCATTCAATTATCAGCAAACAAGTTCAATTTCTTTATTTTTTAACTTGATTGTTTCAAAGAAGAGATAATTGATATGATGAATAATTGACATTCTTTCTTGCGTCCTAATGTCGTCTTAAATTCAATTTTCGCTTTTAATTATCATTTTCTAAAAAATGGACTTTTCTATTTGCGAATTATTTGAATTATAAAGAATACTTGACTTTAATTTTTCTTTTTAAAATGTATAGCTATTTGATGCTGGAAGTAATTTTGTTTAGTCATTGTTACAAGATCTTACAAACTATGGACTAGTATTGTATGAAGCGGGCATAAAATATTCATATACGCGAGAACGTGAAAGTAAACAAGTTGGTACTGAAGGCAACTGTAATACCAAAACGTTATCCATTTAGAAAACATTGATATGATTGGGTCAGCTACCAATCCCTTTTAGAAATGAAACGTGAATTTTGTTAAAGGATAGATGAAATGACATATGGTCCAAATCGGATTCATTAAAATGGGATGTCAATTTGACAATTTCTCGATTTTAAATTTCTGAAATCTGTCCATAAATTACTTATATACGGCTTTTTAAAAAAACCGCCTGATTTAGCCCCGGCGACCAGAATGAAAGTCTGCGGGGGTGTGACCTGTGCAGGGATGACTTCTGTGACGTATGTGGAGGAATTTGATTTTTAGCGATAGTCACAATTCAACGTAATTTCGCAACATTTTGATTGTTAATTTAACAAAGATACCTTCAATAAACCAACTTAAATTTCCCATATATCGAATGTTTAGATATCCAACTAGGTAATTCCGCAGATGACAATTACACAATTATTACATAAACATGTCTTGTTGGCGATGTAATACACCTCATAAATTCATTTAGCGGCAGTGATAATCATCATTAATTAATTAACGAGACACCGGCGGAGTAGCTATCTAGCCGCCCCGCCTCTCGCTTATCACAGTCACGCCTCAGTGAGCATTTTCAAAAGGATTCGCCGAACAAATTGCGATAGTGTTAAAATAGGTGAATTAAAATCGTCTTAACTATCAATTGCAAGTGTATATTGTCTCGATTTTATGCTCAATTGATTCCGATATACAATATACGTAGAGGTAATCATCTGTCATTCTTGAGAAAAATGCATTTCATCTATCCTTTAACAAAATTACCAAATACACCCCTTCAAAACTTCATAAATCAACTTGATTGCTATTTTATTTGTGTATTGTCTACAAAAGAAACGTCACCACATTTACAACAGTCTAAAAATCGAAATACTGTTGCCGGAGAAAGACGATTTTGAATGATTTTATAGGGACATAATTTACAAAGAGGCCTCCATAATTTCATACATTATAATTATAGAATAATACTTTCATTTCTATATTTGTTCACATATGAAATTGAAATTGGTTTTTCATAATGGCTTTTGCCAAGAATGTTTGTATTTAACTAGGATGAAGATGAGAAAAGATGTAAAATTCTGATTAATAAATGATGTTGTCGACAATTATATAACATTCTTGGACTTAATCTGTTGACGTGTCTTTACTGTAGGGCGTCATTAAATTAGCCACAAGAGCACTCTTTGACTCTCCCATCTCGTCTAGTTAAGGAGATTTAAAAACTACAACGTGTGTTTCTAAAAACATTGAAGATATAATGTTTTGAAAATACAAATATAGTTTAGTTGGCTTCTGGTGACATTATGTATCTCGGTTTCATTCGTCTTTATCACTCGTTGATATAATTATAATGTATTATGTATGGTGAAGTTTCTTTTGCCTTTGAGTGTATATATACAACATGACATTTGAAAAAAAAACGTTTGTATAAATATCTAAATGCAAGTTTACAGATGTCGAGATTCTCACCCAAGTGTCTTCTCATTTCGAATATATCAACACGTGATGATCAAAGTTACAAATATCCGAAGCTTGCCGAATGTTGATATTTGATATTAGAAAACACGAGGGTGAGATTTTATTTATCGTTCAAAATCATTCTTCAACAATTATTAGCAAAATAATGACCATATCTGAAACACACAACTGCCATCTAGTTACTTCATCAGTATTCTCAATGAGGTCATAATATTGTGACGTCATCAGCATTATGACATAGTCCTGTCTGCAGTATTCCCAGTTATGTCAAAGCCTTGTGATATTGGTGAGCTGTAATAGGATTATGACGATTTGATTATAGCGATATCTACAATGTAGACATACTTGATCTCACACAAGCTATATCTACCGTGGGAGCCAGTATTGGATATTACACTATCTTACGGATACCTTAGAGAATATCACATAGCCAATCTTTATAAGTCATTGCAATTGATTTGATCCTTTATATATTAAATACGGTGGATAACCGTACATTGTAAATACAGCTGTTTTAGCTTATTACACTTTGAGAAAAAAAATATTATATATTTAAAAATATGTTTGAAGTATATTTACGTTGTTTTGTGTAATGTTATATATAGAAATAAAAAAATGGAAGATTATGCAAATGTATAAAATCTTGATAGCGTTATGTTTAAGCATTGAAATAATTCCCTTCAATCCAGATAATCTGCAGTCCCAGGTATGTATGACATGGCGTTATAAAAGCTCTTAGATTAAGCTTATCCCATTTATGTCGATATATAGTTTTCCAAATAAGGTAAAGGACAGACGAAGTTGTGTAATTTTATTGACAAATATTGAATAGGTCAGATCTGGGCATGTTACTACTTATTTAACTATATTTCATATTTTCCTAACAATAGATTCTGGCTACATATAGGTCGGAGTTATATTTATGTGTTTTAAATATATTTTTTCAAATTTTTAATTTGTGGGATTGGCAAAAAAAACCATGGACTTAACTCTAAATACCGCTCCCATACATGAAGTGTTTATCAAACGTGACGCATATATGAATATATCAAAGTATTGAAAATAGATAATAAATAAATAAATAAAATGCTGATGAGAAATGTTCATATCCACTGTTGTATACACTTTGTAAAACAAAACTACGTTCAAATATTCAGAAGATGATAGAATCCATTGTTTGAAAAAAAGACAAGAGTGCGGGTATATTTATTTTTCGAAAACATGTTGATAAAGAAACCTAATGTCGTTTTATTTTCAGTGGATACTGGCGTACCGTTTTAACCGTGGTAATTAGTTTAAATTTCATTTCATCCCGTTAATTCAATTTCAAACGATCTATCAATTTCAAGTTGTCCGTTTATTGAGTGACATGAAATCCATTTAATTCCAGATGCGGGTCACGATATTTGTCAAAAAGCTGGTACCAAATAATTTCGTTGATGGTAGTCAGTGATACACAAGACAAGCAAAACGATGAAAGAACATTGTTTAAAGGTATTGGAATTCTGTAAAAAGTAAATCTTAATAATAAAGTAAAATGAAACAATTAATTACTTATTTTGAAATAATAATAATAATTGAGAACAGTTATTTAATATTATCATCATTAACGTCATTTATCATTCAAAACTGGCTCCCACAGAAGATTTCGCTTGCATGTGTGATGGGCTACCGTCCTCGTGTTTTAATTGCCATAGTTCATAGCAAAACTATACATTATTACAACACATTGGGGTACATCGAACTTTATTTCTTATTTAACGAATGAATTTGAATAATAAATACACTGCCGTCCAAAAGAAACGCCCACATGAATCTTTAAGGTGAATTATATTACTTTAACACATAATTAATGATCGTTTCAAGGTTATAATGAAACAATATTTGATATGACAATCCATTGGCCATGAATTGCACAACCACCCGTGACCACGCCCCCCCAAAAACCTGTTACTTCCGGTCTTGATTTGTACAATAAGTTTATTACCATGACCACATATGCAGAGTTATCACTTTGGTATTTTGTGGACAGGAGGACTTTGGTTGTGTGGTCTTCGGATTTACAGAGTATGGTGCAGCAAAACTGTTTTTAAACCATGATCGAAAACTGAACAGTTACCATCTCTAATTTTCCCCCTACAACATGCAAATTTATGAAACTTCGATATTTTGTTCAAAAATGATGCAACTTCATAATGCCACACTTTGATTAACATGCTCCTGATGCTTTTTCTGAAATCTCATAAAATATCTGGTGGGCGTTTCTTTTGGACGGCAGTATAAAATCTTGGAGTACATCGAATTTTATTTCTTAATTACAGAATGATTTTAAATGATAAATAAAATCTTATCCTCGTGTCCTCTGATATCAGAAAATGGGATTCTCTATTTATGACAAATATTACTTCATAAAACTTAAGACTGCACAGGTCAACGATCTAATGAATGTTTTACAAACTCGATCAATAGTAGCAGATTTTGATTTGTCTACTGGGTGTTAGTGCTAATTTATACATCGCCTGTGTAGAAAACCTCACGAGAGCCACCTGATAACTTCCAACTTCAGGACATGAATAGTTTATTGTATAACACGTGTTCATGCTCTGTGCGACCAGTGATTACCGGTGTTTCTAATTCTTCAGGCATGTAAACTGAACTTCGTTGCATTGCCGCCTACACTCAACCTCAAAAGAAACGTCACCACAGTTTCAGTAAAAAACAAAATACTGCTGCTGAAAGTCAATTTGAAATGATTTTAATTGGCACAGGATTTGTTTAGAGGTACCCGCGATTTAATACATCAGAATATAAGACTTTTATATCTGTTCAGGTACATTTGGGGTGTTGAAATCGCTTTTTCAAAAAACAAATTTTGCTGGAATGTTTGACATTGAACTTATGAAATCATAAAATGTAGAATTATAATTAATGAAAGATGTTTTCGACATAAATAACCTTCCTAGGCTTCAATTTGTTGACACGTCTTTCCTGTAGGATGTCATAAAATATGGCCAAAAAAGTCAATTTTGACTGTCCTATTCCCCCTAAGTAAGGAGATTCGAAAACGTTGTGTTTCACAGCAATGAACAGATATTGTTTTGAAAAAACATATTAAATTTAGTTGGCTTCTGAAGGCATGATGGATCTCTGTTTCAATGTCGTGTTTATCATTCGCGGATTGAATTATCTTGTATTTTGTATGGTGACGTTTCTTTTGCGATTGAGTGTAATATGACGATCCTTTATAAGTTAATTAGCATGAACAGAATACACATTGGGCTAACACATGCTGACAATCTGCAGGAACCGTTTTTTAATTCCAAGTTTGTGAGTAAGAACCATACATTTTTGTAAAGATTGTTATTATCCAATATTATGGTAAAATTCGTTATATTGTCATTCCTATTAATCGATATATCGTAGATTTAGAAAAACTAAAATGTACACGTCGTTCTAAGTATCTAACAAGACTGCTCACATCCATGCACGTGTTGATGGGTAATTTCTTTTAAAAGATAAACATACGATATTTGTCATATATTTCCTAATTTCTTGTCGTCTTTCATTTTCTTTTCTACAAGAACCAAATAGGTTATCAAGGATCGTAACAGTATTCATTCTCAAGACGAAACACAAAGGAAAGTTGTATGTACGACACTAAAAGGTTAATTTCTTCAATCCTTTCATGTCGAAGACTGCATAAACATATGGACCGCCCAATATGTAAACACTATCAACAATATTAAAGCCGAACCTAAACTAACTTAACGAAGATGGTATATGTTCAAAGACACTCCTAAAAATCACAGATAATAAATATCACGACACTCAAAGACATTAATGTGCCTTAAGCAGAATGAATATCCCGGAATTATCCGGATAACAGCAACCCGGAGACATACGTCATGCTCTAGTTAGTAGTTGCCACCAAGCAGTTCTACACGTAAGATTAGTGTTATATAGGCGATCACACCAAGTACCACGCTTATGGAAAACCATGTTAAGCACATTAGGTGGTGATTAACTCTATTGGACTCGTGGATTGTGACACTTACAATGACAAGCCGTCCTACCTGCTCCCCAGAGGTCCCTGGTCCTGGTCCTCGACTCTTACTTTCATCACCCTATTGATCCGGCAATAGAAACCTTTAGTGTACAAAGCTAAGTGGAATAAGGTTACAAAGAACTTGGCGTGGGTTATGCTGGTTATACAGCGGAACAAATGAATACAGCTTAGGTCTTGCAATAATCCATGATCCCAATGTTATACAGGTGACAGAAGACTAAATCATTGATTAAGCATATGGGGCTTTGAGGAGGAAGGTAATTGTAGGTGTCTCAGGAGATTGATCGGGTTGTGTGTATTCTCCTGGGTGTGAACACCAGTCAAGACTCCATAAATGTTTTAGATGTGTACCGGACTCTTTGAAAGCTACGTCGGAGTCTGATGAGGAAAGATAAAATTGTTTTGTTGTTGGGAGTCACCCGTGACCGAAACACACGTAAGATAGGAATGAAGATCTAGACACTGTATCGAGGTGAGGCCAGCAGATGTGTTGCAATACATGGTGGAGGCAGTTGAACATAAGTTGTGCTTGGTGCCAAGTATATCACATGTGTTCCATTGAGAATGTGAAAGAGGGAAAGAATTATATTTGTTATTGCCGTTGATGGACGTTTGTAGCTGGAGGCCAACGCGTTCCTGGATGTTTCCTTATGTAATCAACCTAACGTTTCTCAACGAGCATGTGTGGTGAAAACTATTTTGTGAGACATTTGTGACCTAAATTGAGGTAACTTAGAAATGGATGCTTGATACCAGGTCGACCTATTGACGTGAAGGAATATTCAAGGTACCAACCATGTCTGCGAGCGTGAGAGTCCAGGAGGAAGAGGAGAGACTAAAACTAGCCCACATCTTCTCCGAGACGAACCATGATGCCAGGTTTGAGTCGATGCGCAAGAATACGAGGAGTGCTAGGGTTCTGCGTAGACACGAAGACCTGCGTAAACAGTGCGAAAAAGAAGTCCGCACATACGAACGATGGCAGAAACTTGCAGCTGCGGAACTTCGCCAGAGGCAAACTATGTATTTGGAACGGCTCAGAAAGTTTCAAAAATCGCTAAATCAACCAGGTTTCCATCGGTCCGATGTTACAGTAGCAAATCTGGCTCCCTCGCCTCGTGAAATCTCATCAGCTAACTCTGTGCCTCACTATGTCCGTCAGCGTGGGGCGGAGACCCCACCAAGCCATGACAATGAGCTACCAGACATTGATCACCCCGATACAAAGCGTTCATACTCCAGTACAGACACCCGTGATGTTCCCAATGGTCATATTCCAGAGATGAAGCATCATGCGGAGAGTACAACTCCCCGTGACACGCCAGAAAGAACAAACCCTCTCCGTATTTCTCTACCTAATGACCTTGACCTTGATCATACAGAGGGACCAGCAACTCCATCGAGTAATCGAGGAACGCCAAGGAATTCAGGAAGACGAGGTTACCCCCAAAAATCTGGTCGCGACATGGTGTACCCATCACCTCGCAGCGTTCGCTCAACAACGTCGTTACCGAACCTTACGCCGAGGTCAAGGTCAGTTACCACTGACGGTGCAAACAAAAGCAACGTACAAACGGAGATTATCGATCTTCGCAATAATCGGGATAAGAAAAATCTTCTGTTCACAGTGAGGAAGGAAAATGGACAAGAACTGTATATAAGAAATAAGAAGAAGACCGTTTCGTTCATTGTGTGATTACTGGATAATGGGTGAATGGTTTAGATTTGTGTGTGTGAAGCAAGATGTGAGTCTGTGCTATTACCGGACAGTATTTCACTGTAGAAAAATGGTCAGTATTGTTGTAAATACTTCCCTTTCGTCACAATGCACTTTGCAGTGTGTTCACAAATATGCAATTTTAATGTTACGTAAACAAAAAAAAAGACTGCAGTTATCATTATCATCTTACCGTAATCGTTAAATTATCAATATTATACGGAAATGAATATGAAAGAGTATATGATAGATATTCTTTATTTCCTCCTGCATTTGAAGATTGCATTACAAACACAGGAATAGTATATACAGGACATTTCACATGTTACACATAGCGTGTATTTACATTGTCTCCATTTGCTCACTGTAGATCTAACAATGAACATTATATCCTTCCAAGTGTCATATGTTAACACGTCTTCACAGAAGACAGGTATACTTCCCAATAAAAAAGATAGAAGAATATATTCTTCATCATTCCATAACATAACAGACATTTCAACATCTACAATGTCAATTGTATGTTTAAAAAGCACCTCCCTTTCATTACAGTTGATTTTACAATGTTAAATTTCTTAACTTAAGTATAATGTTGAAGAGTATATATAAATCCCTTGTGCATGAGCTTTCACATTAGATTTGTTCACAAACCTCATTTTGTTATCATTATGCCTAAATATGTGAAGAACAGAACTTAAAACACTGAAATACTCGTAAATATATCTCAGAATATAGGTTTAGTGTAAAGTGAGCAATCTGATGTTTAATCCAGCATATGTTAGCATAAAACGAAATCACCATGCAAAACGTGGTTGTAACTCATAATTCTGTAAAACACCTCTTTCTTTGTGTTTTACCATTGGGAAAATGATGTGTCCTGCATCGTTACTGTATAATGTAAGAACCTGTAATACAGTCTATGTCATAATTTAGCAAGGTATGACTTTCTGATTACAAATATAAATGGAAGTCTAATGGACAACTTGATATGGATGAAGGTGAAGTTAATATTTATCATTCATATATTTGATTATAGCGAATATTTTATAAGCCACAGTAGTTAATTAAATGCTGGTGCTCCTTCCATGAAAGGGATGATACAATTTCATATATCATTGACAATTAAAATAATGAAAACATAGACGTATCATTAATTATGACGTTTCATTTATCATGAGTGATGTTCTGAAGATTCTTTTTATGAAATAATCAGTTTTTATAAGTTGAGTTTACCCGAGGGAAAATCACACATTTTGGCAACATCCTTATATCGACACTTTTCCATAACCATGTTGAACAAACGTGTTTTTATTAATATGGTGTACCTTTTATGAAGGTATCTCGTTTATAATAAAGAATCTGCTCATGCGATCATTGTCAGGGAGATATCGATTGTTAGTATTGTCTTAAACAACAAAAGCTAATTCCACGTAGATGACGCATTGATAAACCTACCAGTATAGAAATCATATTAAAGATACTGAAACACCGTGGAGCGGTGGGGTACAGTGGTTCTCACGCCAGAGACCCGAGTTTGAATCCTGGTGGAGACACTTAGAATAAGTAATCTTAATCAGTCAATTACATTAATAAGAGTCAATAAGAGTTAATTAAATGTTTAGTTAAATTATGTCGGAAAATCAGAAAACTTGATGTGAGACTTTCGAAGAAGAAACAAGTTACTGGTTAAGTTACCGTCATAATTATCCCAATCATGTGTAGCTTTTTTTCAAAGATGAAACACAAGATCTTTGCTTTTTCTAACAACAAAGGCAGAATCCTTTACAAAGTTAACTTCTTGGCCCGACAAATTGTGATATTATCCAAATGACGTCCTAACAAATATACCTTCACACGCCAACGGCATAGAGCTGGCATGGGTCATTTAGCACGACTGGTAGATATACAAAGAACTTGTGGTGTGTGACACCCTATGAATGGTAGATGATATACAATGATAGCTAACCAAACATGCTAGATAAAGCCTGTAGCTCTTAAGCCGTAGATTTGTCTATCATTGGCGAGTAAACAACTCCATGGTTTATCTGCTGTCCTTATTGCCAATCGTATATAACATACGTGTTTATTACTGGGTAGGCGTATTCTGAGTTGAGGATAGTGACATAAAATCTGTTACATGAGTATCATAACGGTTTTCATGACTTGGCTTATTCACTGTGTTCTGACAGTTGTTACATTTCCAAAAGAGGTAATATCAATGACATATTGGAACATGGAACTGAAATTAGTTTCGCCCGTTGGAGATTAAAATGTATCGGTTAGTCACTAGTGAGTATTGTGCCCTGAACATGTCGTGCGTGTTTTGGCTGGGCGCACACTACGTCCGATTTTTCTTGCGATGCGTCATGAGCTGCGTTGAAAAACGCAGACAGGGTACTTTTGATAGGCCGCGGACACTACGTCCGATGCGTCAATGCGATGCGATCCGATGCGATGAAAATAGCTGCTGCACCTATTTTATCGCATCGCAAACGAAATTGCATGGGGGATTCCCTACGTCCGAATAAATCGCATTGCGTTGACGCATGCGATTCGGGGGTTTACACTACACGCGTTTTGCATGCGATTTTAATGCGATTGTTTTGTTCCATTTGTTATAATGTATGTCTACATGTACATGTACTTACTGTATAGGTGTATGTACAACGGTTGTATGTACAGGTTTAATTATAGAATCTTATGTGTTTTTGTACAAATGTATGTATGTACAAATGCATCTATGAACATATTTATGTTTGTGTACAAGTCTGAATTTATGTCTGTATATATTGATGTACAGATGTATTTTAGCATAAGTTTTGTATGACCGCTTTGCCTACACATGTTGGGAAATACCCCTTCAGATGATGAAAATATGACGTCAGACAGGGAATTCCAATGCGATTGTGAATGCGATGCGAATAAAATAGAACAGGTTCTATTTTTTCGCATCGCATCGCAACGCATGAAATAAACGGACGTAGTGTATGACAACTCATTGAAAATAGCGTGTTGCGTTCTGGTGCGATTATTTTTATCGCATCGCATCCAAAAAACGGACGTAGTGTAAACCCCGCCTTACGTCATACGTTACACTTCTCGAGAGGGTTTCCCCCTCAAACCACATGGAATGAAAGTGCGTAGGCCTATATATCGTGCGTGTCATGATTATGTCTTTATCCATTATTACACATCCCGCTTTTATATAGTTTTGAAAAAAATGTTTTATATTACTGTTGCCGACATACATGTATGTACATGTACATATTGTTTGTTTTGAAGATGATACTGAACTTTCTTAAACATGTTTTGTAAGACTATTATTTGGATACAAAGAAATTTCAGCAACTTTACACTAGAGATATACAGCACATTATATGAACGTTTTATAAAATGCAATATCTAACGCACTTGCTTAACGCGTGTCGTGTGCGCGGGAAAACTCAACGCAACGCAACGCAACGCAACGCATTGCATGACTCGTCGCAAAAAAATCGGACGTAGTGACATAAACTGTACTATATTGACATCAGAGCTGTTTCCATAACTTGGCCAATTCTCGGTGTTCTGATAGTTCCAATAGAGGCCATATCCATGGACTATATCCTTTGAATATGAAACATTAAACTGAACATAACTTGTAAATTCAAATATACCGGTTAGTAACTCGTGAATATTAAGGAAAGTAACATAAACTCTTCTATATCGATATATAACGATTTTCACAACAAGGTCTATTCAAAGTGTTTGACAGTTGGTACATTTCCAATACAAACTTTATTTATGGAAACACACTTTATTTTTTTTTAAAAACAGTATTACTGGACTGAAATTAGCATATGAAAATCAGAAGGCCTGTTCACGGTGTTTGATAACTGTACATTCCCAATGAAGGCTATATCAATAAAATAAATCCTTTGAAACATTGAACTGAAATGATCTTTACCCGTTGGAGAGCCAAATGCCCCAGTTGATAACTAGTACACTCAACAAAGATAAACTTCAAAAATGTTAATCTATGTATGATAGACACAGATGTTGCCCAACGTCGCTGTCATTACTCCGGAGGTGATAGACAATGTAATCGTCTGTCTTTCTATTGACGAAAGTGCAAGTATTTTAATCTATTTGGCAATACTAACTATTTGAAATAGGTGAACGCCGTCGGGTCAAAATGGATTAACCGAGATTCAAATACTCAATACCAGGATTCAAATACTCAATAACGTCAGAAAATAGATGATGTTTATGACTTAATGTGTCATAGTGTTGACAATGTTGATTTCTTATCGTATCTCATATCTCAATGACGTCATAGGGTAAGATTTATGACGTCACCAGATGTTAAAATGGTGATCTAATTAGACATGTCATCACATGTTCACAGCGAAATTCTTTCATCTTAATTTGAATACTGCTGACGACTAATTTAATAAACATAATTATTGTACTTAACTTTATATCTGTAACAGGTCATTATCAAATTCGCTTTCGCTCGGGTGATATCAAATAAAGTACCCGATTAATGCAAACCATTATACAACACTAAATTTTACTTAATCTCCTGTATTCGTACCTCACACGTTTGAGGTAGTGCCATGTTATATCCATACGGCAATATTATAACATTGTAATGCAACTGCACGTAAAATTAAAGTTCTGACATCACAATGTTGGTATCCGTGTTTAAACGATTCGTGATCTAGACACGATGTCTGTAGATGAACAATAAACTAATACTTGACTTTGACACTAGAATACACTAGAACTGTTTAATAAAAAAATATGATTAAAATAGGACAGTTCAGTATGCATTTATATTAACCGTCCGGCGGTTATCATAAATACTAATTGTAACGTAATGCTATCACTGACAATAACACTTGAGCAAATAGTGTTCCATGTTAAGGATGTCCGCTCCTTCCGGTTGAACTTCAAAAATGAAATATGATTAAGTAAAGATTTTTTCTCATCTTTATTTACTTCATGATATTCTACATCATCTACATGCTTTAAAAAAAACAAATGATTTAAAGAAAATGTGACTTTAGAACCTCTAAAGAGTGCTTAAACAGCATAAATGGCCTAAATTTGACTAAAAAAGGGGGTTTTCAGGTACATTTTGTGTGAAAGCTTAAAAAAAAACACACTACCATACATATTTTTTCATCGATTTTGGTAGGGTAAAATGAACTTTGTAACATATCAAAAAAGAAAAAAAAGTTTAATTCTAGAAATGTAGTATTTTTAAGTTTTTAGCAGTTTTTTTCTCATTTTCCAATAGACTCCCATGTTAAAATTTACTATCTTACAGGCGTCATACCTCGAAAAAACCAACACTACCTCCTATTTTGTAATGCTGATTTTTCAATCATATACTTTGATCATCTAAAAAATATAAGTTAGAAAAAAGTTTAATTCTATAAATTTGAGGAGCGAACATCCTTAAAGGGAATGTAGGTTTGGTTTACGACAGTGGGATATAAACGTTTCATATAGCATGTATCGTCAATATGAATCGGTATTTAGAGTTTTAGGTTAATACCTTGATCAGTTTTGGAAGTCAGATTAGTGTCGTGATAATTCTTGGAGTTCGATCGTTAGCAGATTGACAATACTGCGTTCAGTCAGGTTACATGTCTGGGTTCCTTGAAGATTCAAATTGTTTATTAAAGGATGACTTAAATGCCCCATGGTTTCTTTCGGGATTTATTAAAAGGGAATTTCGATTTGACGAATACCCGAGTTTAAATTTTTGAAATCGCCCTAGAATTACTTTACATACGTAACAGGCGATCAGGTTGCCACTCACGCAGTTATGCTTTTGTAGCTATTGTAGCTAAAAGTTGTTTTAGTTGCAAGCGTATATTGTCTCGATATTTTGCTCATTTGATTCCGATGTATAATGTACATTATATAAGATAATACTGCCTTTATTTACAAAAATGCATTACAGTTGCACTTTAAGTCACGTGTAGTGTACAGTACACAAACCCATGCGTTTAACAAATCCTACGAACCCGTTGGTAAATGACCAGAAGGTGACCACATGAATACGTGCAGACACCCAATTTGCAGGTACAGCAACGTGCAGTGTATTTGGACTGTGCCTGTGTGTCCCATCTCTAAATGTGTACCTCGTAAGGATTGGCAAGTGACTGTAACTCGATATGCCTCGTGGCTGTATACTCCCCGGGGAGTTGAAAACGATACAGGTGTATCCTGAAGAGTGACATCAGTTGATTGGGCAGTTCAACATATTTGGAAATCGACGCTACACAACGTAAATATGAATGAACCTGTTCTAGGTTTATTCTAGGTCTCAATATTGTTAAACACTTAAGCAAACAAGCTTTATAACTTCTTTATTGTGAACATACACGACGTTTCGGAGTATATGCTTACTCCTTCATCTGGTGGAATGTTGGGTGTAACAGGGTAGGATACATTTATACAGAATATAAACAGTTGTAAGGAACGGAGTGTTCACAAAAAGACGTCGTTATCCAGACAAATAGGTGTAAGTGTGATATATCGATGATATTAACTTTCATTCGCTTTCGCTCCTTTGATACCAAAAAATAAAAAATCTTCTTTCTTATGTATTCCACTTCTAAATGTTATTCAAAGATCTGTTTTCACATGATGGTGTATCATGATGCTATTATTTCATTTCTTTCGTTTACCTTAAATCAATATATATTGACCAACCGACAACGACTTGGAAACAAACATATTGATATATTGATGTTACAGCCCTGTCTTTTTGTTCTCCTTATCACAATTATCAGCAGCATGTTCGAGGCCAAAATAGGCAATATATTGTCACCCCCATGGACATCGCACGCAAACTCACGATCACGAGATGTGATACCCTTACCTGATGATATAATAGTTGTAATAATATGCTTTTATAAAGAAATCAATGCTAATGGTTCTGTCCTAGGGTAAAACATACACCCTTTTCTCCACTTTGATACCTTGGGTTACAACCCCGCACAAATATGCGCGATATGACCTATGACCAAGAAACTATTTAAATATAGACACGCAATGTCAGCGCTTGAAAGGTAACTCGGCAATATTAAAGGAGCAGTAGCACGTTTAATAAGTCAATGAAATGTATTTGAAAAATAATTTCACCAATCGTAAAACACCCTTCTCTCTTCGGAAAATCAAGTTAAACGTGAGTGTACATGGCTCAGTAAAGCCACGGGGATCGTTTTTGTCATTCGAAATAATAAAATGTGTTCACAATAAAATGGCCGCCATGCAATTTTTGCAATATACGCAACACTGTTATCACTACTACGGATAATTTGTGTGTGTAATAGGATGTTTTACCCTCTAAAGTAAATTCAAATGGCACAAACTATCATTATAAAAAGGAAATTTGAAAAAATAAATTTTGCAAAAAAGTGCTCCTGCCCCTTTAAGCTTCGCAAGCTTTCCATCCCCGTTTTTCATGGATATGAAAACATCTTCACCAGCATACAGGTGGTCAAGTGGCTCATTCTGCATTCAAGAAAATGTTACAAGAAAAAGCCTGTCCATTTCAGCTCGACAATCTAAGAACATTGGTATTTTTCGAAAGCCAACTGCAGTTTGAAAGGCTATCTGTGGTTGGCTGCAATTTTATCGATAACCATTGCGAGAAAACTATTTGATTGGATGGATAACACGTCAAATCGCGCAGAGTTGTTTTGGGTTTTAACCCAGGGGATGCAAGTGTAGAAAAGCGTATACGTTTTACCCTTGGACAAGGAGGGATATCACAGGCTACATGTATGTGAAGAAAAGTATTTTCTAAACGGCGAGCAAGTGGGTCATGAATTTTACCGAAGTGCTGATTTTGAATCCCCCGAGCGAGAGCGATGGTTATAAACAAGTTTAACATTCGGGAAAGTCATACATTTTGGCACACATTTCTTTTCAACTCATTCTATTCCATTTGGATAGCCTAAAAATAGCCAACGACCTAAAACGTCACAAACTGTTGTTTAATTACGTCACAGAAATCGAAATATGTTAATTCAGGCTAAAACAGGGGTTTGTTGCAAACGTGATGTGTACACATGTGCACAAAGTTTAACATGACATCTCTGATGTTACACCATAATGGTAACAAATACATCACGGATGATGGTAGGACGATATCAGAAGCTGTCTAACTAGAAGAGTACAAAACAGTTTTTGTCATCCATTATTTAAAAAATGTTTTAAAGAAAATGAATTAAATCTTCCCAAGAATATGTTTTTATCAAATGAAATCGAAGTGCTTTCGGCAATTGAAATAATAAAAAAAATTAATCAAGAAAGACACACTTATCTATCTTTTTTAAAGGAAATGAATTAAATGAAATTGATAACACCTTTTTATAAAATAATAAATTTGACCAGGAAAACACTAGTTTTTTTTAAATAAGAGTTAATAAAAAGTCGAAAATATGTCATTTGTTCATTGAATTGTTATTAAAATGACAAGAAAATGTAATAAAATATCTTTTGGTAAACCAAAAATTCAATTTCAGAATCTCAATATCTTATTTATTTCTGCCTTTAAATCCAAATCAAATTACCATAAAAATGTATTTTATAATGAAATAATGTTCTTGTTGGTTCACAATATCTTGTAATACAAAAAAGAAAGACAATTTTTGTATAACCCGAATTGCTTTCGTATCGTGAAAAAAAAGCATAATTTTTTCAATTAATTCCGATTATCAGAAAATGCTGTTTTTAAAAACCACGTGTTTTAGAACATAAAAAAATTAATTCAATTTAAGAACTCTCAGTTGTCCAATCCACTTCAATATTATTTTTTCAGCATAAAAAATATGTTGACCCTTTACATTTTACGAAGATGGCATCTAAGAGAAAAATCAACCTGCCAATTCAAGTTATGCAAGGCTCCCATCGGGCCCTTAATATAATTCAATATTGTTTATGTCAGAAAACCTTTTAAACGTTTTAAATTGCTTAATTCCTCCAGTTCTACATCAACTTATTCTCTTCCAACAGAGGTTAGGCGATGCGAACATATCTCTTACAAGAGATAAAACTATTGACGTTGACGTACAAGCGTTGCAGACTTTCACTGTCAGAGGATTTTGCGAGAATCGTGAAAAAAGTCCCATATGCAACAGAGGTTAGGATGGAAAAACTGAGTGGAGCAACCTTTGTGACAAGAGAATGACATCAACTGTAAAGGATTACCATTTATTGCCAAAATGTGATGAAAACACAAAGAAAATTTACGTTTGTTGAAGAAAAGTCAGGAAACTGCGTACAAGTGCAACTTCATTGTATTATTGTTCTTCAAAGGTATAAAACTTTAAGTAGATACACATTTATACTATTATTCGCCAGTAGAGGATACTGGAAAGTAATGTTTATATGGCGGTATCTAATCAGCAAATCAAATAGTGCTATCAGTATGACGTCATGGTGGTTGGCAATTGTGACATCACAATGTCAGTGTTGATGTACTTCTTTAGCTATATATTCTTTATTTAAGTTTGCTAATAAAACAGAATATTAAACTTCATTCATGTAAAATTGTTTACATAAAACGATTTAATTGTTTGGTATCACAGGAGCGAAAGCGAATAAAAGTTAATATCCTCGATATATCACACTTATACCTATTTGAAGAAGATTATGTCAACACAATTCGATTGAAACATTCCTTAAACATAGGTTATGGTTAATTCATAAAGAGAAACAATATACATAGTATCGATGAAGGAATGTCTCAGAAATTAGTTTTGATAGTTAACTTGATGTGACAAATTGCCTATGACAATGTGCTCGTTGGTTACAAGTACCTTTTCTGTACTTTTAAATGATCAGTATATATTGTAGCCGTTAATCACAGAAAAAGGAAAAGTCGAAGATTATTTATCTTATATAATATACATTTCAAACTAAACTTAACCATATACTATATGAAAAGTAATAAATTTGACAATGACATATTACTTAGATATGAATCATATATCAATCAGCCTCACTACCCCCAGTGAAGGTAATATCCACAGTACCATTACAATGCATTTCAATGTCCAATAGGCTTCGAAAGTCCCGTAAATCGTTGATATAATGGACATTTTGCAATTGAGAATGAGTTACATATAAGACAGGATTAAATATACATTGGCAACAGCTATCAATGTGTAACTCATGTATGATAAGGTTACAATTCGGTTCCAAGACGATTTTACGAATCCTTAAAACCTAAAAACATCAGAACAATAAATATTAAACTTTTGAAAAAATTGCTAACTTTTGCTAAAAGTTTGCACATACTTTTTAAAAAGTAATACTAAGAAAAAGTGTGGCTATCCATTGGTTAGGGTACACGTGGACTAGGATACATTTGAACGGTTTACAGACATGCGAGACATGAGAGAAACCACTTTACTTTACATCGTTCACCAGTGACAAGGAAAAACTTAAAACTTCGTGAAATATCTTAGCACCACATGACCAATGTTCTTTTTTGTTCGCTAGAATTTCCAGTTTAAGGCGTTATTTTCAAAAGCAAGCAACACTATCCCTGTGGAGATAATGACGTTCAGGTTATCCGTTATTTAGTTGAAATAAGCCTCGCGAAACTTTTCAGCAGGTACATTCTGTAGCTATTTGTCAGTCAATTTAATGCAGTAAATGACACAGTACATATCACTGTAGTCATGATAAAAAAAATATATGCCTCATTTGTTTCGTGTTTGCGAAATTTACGAGATACAAAAGTCCATTGACATTAGACATTCTAAAATAGGCTGAATGATCAATGAAGATATTCTAAAAAAAAGGTCCATTATCATTTTATGACCAATGTGTAGAGTAGACAAGGCGACCATATATTACCCCCTGCATGTCTCCCACCGCCTCTACTGACAGACACTACATGTGATTGATTTTGTACTGGAAGGGTACCTAGTTGTACAGTCTCAGGGACTGATGTCAGACAAATCTAGTTTATCACCTTATAGGAAGTGTCAAAAGCCGTAACAGCCATTAAGTATTTTTCATAATATTTTATTTTGCTTTCATACGTGCCGAAAGACCGCATATGCTGATTGAAGTTCAAATAATTTCCCTTGACTTGTATATCCATACAACATCGTCAAATATATGACAATTACGAGTTTCCAATGAAAATCGACAGCCTTTTACATGTGAGAAACCGAAATTACACGTCCTTGTATATGCACAATGAGCATAAGACCTATTAAACATTACCAACCAACATATTTTTCTTTGTCTTTTATAGGTGTTATAGGTGTTGTCCGGTTATAAATCGCGACTATCACCTTTACATTGTCACTATACTGAATGAACTAGCACTAAATTGATAATTTTCAGCAACTGTCAACACTTTTCGGTAAATAACACCATTTATAACGTAACGTAAAAATAATGTGACTCCAACAACATACTTAATGTCCATTTAAAGAAATGATTATCAGAGGCTCCTTTTTATATTGTTTTCCTTTTTCAAATTGGTGTTGGCTGTTTAGTTATACTTCCATTTCAGACTTATTGTTAGTCTCTCTCTTCATACATATAGAGACATACGTCGCATTCTCTGTCTACTATTATTCTATACAGCACTAGGGCAAGTTATTAGAAATGGTTTGGCAAAGATATAACCGCCCAGGACATAACTTGCCCAAGTGGTGTAAGTCGTTTAATCACCCTCACTGCGGTAGTTATTGAAATCAACTGACGCCCTCGCAGAGTTGATTTCAACAACTACCTTGTGGGGTGATTAACCTATACATACTGCTTCGTCAAACTTTGCGTTACAATAAACACTTCTGTGAGAAAAGCTACAAAAGTTTTAAAACCACGTTCATCGTTTAGCATGAAATAAATGTTTACTGGTGACAACTTCTTCAAATATCATTATAAAATTAAAATTAAGTAATAAAATAGTATTCTTTAAAAAGTCATTATCATAAATTAGTGGTTACAGATGTGACTTCTGAAAAATTAAGTTTTTTAAATTTTTCATTTGATTTACCCTACACTTAGGAAATCTACACTAACATTTACGAAGTGACTATGAAGAAACACAGTGGACTAGAGGTATGTCTACATTTGTCTACGTGACAAAGGGTGATATTGAAATACGTAGTTCATGAAAGTGAAATTGCAAATGTCTGTACAAAACGGTTTGCAAAACTAACTTACCCTAGCGTGTTGTTGTAATCAGATTCATATAATTACAAAATGACATCTAGGTTAATTAAAAATGAGTTACAGGAAAAGAGATGTTGCATTTGAAAAACAAATTTTTAATCATTCGTGTATATATTTATGATATAAATATACATTTCATTATTCATACAATCAAACACTACAATTTATACTCAAAGGCAAATACAGAAACGATGACTTGGTAACTTTTTGTTATTAAAATTGTCATGTGGTTATCTATGACATTAAATATTGTCAGCTATTAGAATTGGATACTGTCTGAAAAAAATTCTAATTCAAAATTTATTTCCTAAATTTCCTAATTGTCGTTAATATTTTCGAGAAATCCTCGTCACTTGTATGACGTCACAAAGGACGGGTATCCTCTTGTCCACAGAAAACAGTCACATTAACATACACATCGCTTCACATACAGTACAGTCAACACTTCTACATTTCTACGAGCTGATGCCAACACATACAATACAATGTTCAGCATGTATGTAACCTTTATGCAAGAAAGGTAGGACTTTAGGAAAGGTGTAACACATAAGTCCAAGACCAAGGAGATAACAACGCTATTGGTGTGATTGGCACCGTTCAGTAAACGGAACGTACTTCCATTGACAGAGTTCGGTTGGATTCAGTCTGTACGTCTGAAGAAGATACATAAGTTACGCTACCTCTTTAAAGGGACAGTCGCACGTTTTTTCACTTAAATAAGTCGATTAAATGTATTTGTAAAATAATGTCACTAATTGTAAAAACACCATTCTCTCTTCGGAAAATCAAGTTAAAAATGAGTGTACAAGCTTCGGTAAAGTCATTAGAATCGTTTTTGTAATTAGAAATATTAAAATGTGTCCACAATAAAATGGCCGCAATGCGATTTTTACTTTATACGCAACTTCGTTATTACCACTACTGATAATTGGTTTGTGTAATAAGATGTTTTACCATCTAAAGTAAATTTAAATGACATTAACTATCATCATAAATCAGAAATTTAAAAAAATAAAATTTTCAAAAAACGTGCTACTGCCCCTTTAATGAGATGAGTATCTATGAACAATGACTATGTATCATTGTTACTCTGCTATAACACTATGCTTTCCATCCAGTGAACTTTTCCTCCTCCCATGTCTATCTTCCATACTTGCAGTTGACAGTCTCTTCAGTAACGGAAGTAGATCCTTGTCTCCGAGTCCCTCCGCTACAGTATTCCGCCGGCTTGTCAATCGACTCGTCGGGGCAGGTTTTTCCGACTTCTTGACCAACTCACTGGTCTTCATGTCCTTCAGTCCTTCCACAGAGATACACGGCTCACTGCTTCGTCTGTCCATTCGTCTGCTTGGCTCGGAATGTCGTCTGCCTTGGATTTCTTTCTGCGCTTCCTGTAGTTTCACCAGACGGTCCAGCATTGACGTCTTCTCCCGATCTATTCCGAATGTGGCCAAGTTGCGATCCCTCTCGAATTGTTTCACCTCACGATTGCACTGCCAGGAGAGCTGTCTATGAGTACTATAGAAGGCGGATTTCTTCTGGGCAGTTTTCATTCTTTCAAACGTCACATCGTTGTCTATGGTATGCTCTGCTTTTCCTCAGACGCCATTACGTATAAAATGTTCAGAATCTCTGAAATATCCGAACAATCACTTTAGAAGGTGAGAGTTGTAGATCAACCTTCAAAACTTTCAAAATCCTTGCAAAACGTATGAGTACCAGCCACTTGAACCGAAAATGGCTTTTTGAACGTCTATAGCCTTATGCCATGTTAAACAAGGTACTTACACAACACATTGCCTCTACAAACAGTGAGACAAGATCTCGAGAGGTGAACAAGCCGTACACCCCTGATAACCGACGGAGAGTGTTTACTTTCCCTGACAGGGCGTCATCATAGTGGACCAATTGAGATTTGATACGAGACTCAAGCCTAAAAGAATGACACGCCGGCTCAGCTGGGGACTTACTCAACGAATCTGCCTTTAATTATAAGTCCCCACAATAGATATACATATCCTTTGACCCCAACTGCCAGCTTAACATAACAGACGAGAGCTCGTTCACTTAGTGACTTATCAGAATGCCGATAACTAAAACATGCCTCGCACTAGGTTATCGTTGATTCATTATAGCTCGGTGGTTCAGTTACATTGATCCGGGAAAGTGCAACCTGTTCAAATACCAACTCGCCGGCCCTCTGGAACGCATGTAGCTCATTACTCATTGATGTGGCAGAAAATTGGAAGGCTAAATACCCCAGCTTAGGTAATGGAGATGATTAAAAGTTTACATAACTGCAGAAGGTTTTCTGTAAACGTTGCACCAGGTTAAGGTGCTTGAATGAAGGGTGTTTTGGAATTTGAGACTTCGGTCAATTAAGAGTATTTCACTTTTATACGAACTCGTTAAAACTTGCTGTAATGTTATACGTCCCTAACGACGTACTTTTCACATCTAGTTTTAAAGGCGCTGTAGCAAGCCGTTCTAAATTGAATAAAGTGCTCCTCCGAAAAGGAAAAGATAGTAACCCAATGACTGAATAATACTTCTCGGTAAAAAGAGTTAAAAAACGAATGCACATGGTTCGGGGAAACCATGCGAGTCCATTTGCCTTCGAGTGGCCATTTTAAGGTGTTCACCTTAAAATGCCGCTCAAAGGTAGTTCTAGTGATCTGATTGATGTAGAGATACCTAAACACTCAAGTAGAGTTTTGAATATGACACAATGATGGAATGGTCACCTGTCTTGCTGTGTGAACTCTTAAAATGACATGAGGCCTACAAGTCTACTCTGACACTAAAGAGTTTCACAAACTTGTTGTTTTATACGTCGCACCATTTTCTACCAATATGGGAAACCCTTTTCTATGGATACGGCTTATCGGGCGTGTAATGAGATTTTTTACCTTCTAAAGTAACAATATATTAATGAATTCACTTAAACAAAAATGAAGTATTTGTGAAAAAATAATATGCAAAAAAACGTGCTACAGTGCCTTTAAACTAGACTGAGTGGCATAATGACATGTGCAGCTAGAATCTTTGCATGGAGAACATCCTCAACACAAAAGGTGAATATGCGTTTGGAATGAATTGCTGTGGAATCTGAGAGCCACGACTTGAAGTAGCGAAGCATTGTTGATACTTTTATGACTAAATATAATGAACAATAATCAATATGCAGAAAGAACAGCAATCAACTGATATCTAAAATTTACGCGTCACAACCTCAACACTAAAAACTTAACCTTTACATGAAGGAATTACGAATCCTTTCTTGGATTTATTTTACATGACATAACATATCGTGTATAACTGTTAAAAAGTTTCCCAATAAAAAGTCAAGTAGTGCTGTCATAGAATTAATCACAGTTGATCCATTTTGATAACCATAGTCAATGAAAGATGATCCATTTGATATATAGTCGAGAGCTTTAGTTAAACTCATCGCCGTAGAAAAAAAACTGTAATGTCGCGTTGTTCAATCAAATATCAAACAACCCCTTACATCAAACTTTCCATTTCATGCAATAAACGCGGTGACTTTGTTTCACTGCTGAATACAGTTTATCAAAAGCATATATTGAATATAAGGTGAAGTTGTGGTTTACTCTGTCTGTCGTTCTCCCTGTTGGCTAGCTCTATGTAGTAGAAGACGTTGCATTTTTGACGTTATGTATCATTTGTAATTGCATGAAATAATTTTAATGCATATCAGCTGAACAGTCGTTGTTTCTTTCAAACAATAACAGCAAGAAGGTATACTTTTCCAACACGATGATTCGAAACCACACATACATACATAGAAACGTGTGTACAGCGCCAAAATTAAAGGTACATCCATTGTGTTTCATAAAATTTTATTTGGCTTTAATACGCTCCAACTCACCACATGTGCTGTCTACAATACAAATACATTCACTCAGCTTGCATTTTTATCCCCAATCACCAAATATATCATAATTACTAGTTTCCAATTAAAATTGAGTAACATCATTATTCATGTGTAGAAACCGAAACTGCACGTCCCATTGACATGCACAGTAGTTATATGATCCATTAAACATTATCGCACCAAATTTGTCATTCTGTCTGTTATAAATAAGATTCCAAAATTACGTTTGACTCATTGACGCGCGCTACACGCTGTGCGTTGTCCGGTTTTCGATCAGAAATCACTTCTTTTACCTTCATATCGTCAATATGCTAAGTCGATTTTTTTTCGGTAACAATCGGTACTTCTCGATAAAGTAACACCATTTATAACGTTTGCAATATGTGACCCCTAACAACACAATGGATGTACCTTTAAGCTACCCAAGGCTGCTCGAAGCTGCTTGTAATTCCCTCGATCACTGGATGTCAGTGTCAACGATACTTTTCATTCTCAGTTCCATTTAGAGTACGCACCTGTGCAGCTACTTGTCAAGGTTACAGCACCATGCCCATCATTATACGAGGTGGACAAGGACTAATAATCATAAAATTAGTATACCGCACATTGCTGTACCTGCAACTAGGTGTCTGCACGTATTCATGAGGCAACCATCTGGTCATTTACCAACGGATTCGTGGGTTCTTTAAGTGTACAGGGCTGTATACAGTACAGTACACTCGGGATTGTAAAGCCTTCAAAACAGAACGTTGCCTTTATATTAATTAATTCTATTTCAGATGGCCAAATATGTACAAATACAAAAGCTCAATTTGTAAAAAAAAAAACTGTCAGAAATGAACTGTCGAAAGATTTACGTATTGTTTTTGGAAAGTTAAAATTACTTTGTTAACAATCTCACCATTCGTGTCTGTTAATGTAATATGTATTCTATTGTACCACCGTGAGTGGTTTTATGAGAAATAAACATGATTGACACTGAAAGAGTCTGCAATATTGATTCCAAGGTTTGTACACCCGCTGCACAGGTGGACTCGAACCCGGCACCTAAAGCTCGTTCTCTGATTTGTCAGCCAAAATTGGCCCAAATAGTGTAGCAAATACTAGTTGCAGAACTGTAGCTATATAACCTCTTCCCCTAGTGTCATCGAGTTTATAAAAATGTCTCCTTCAAGAGTGACAAAGGATATCACCCCACTGTCATCGGACTTTTAACAACGTCGATGTGTGAACAAATTCACAATTATGTTCACCGTATGCCTTGACATTTGACTTTATGTGCGTAATTGAGTATGAATGTAGGCCTAAATGCTATCATTTAATTTATCATTGACAGGAATTGACTTTTTCGGACTTTATATAGCTCTTATGGCGTGATATTGATAGCGTATTTCTGGAATACAACAATTATAATTGGTATAAATGTAGGCGAAGCAGATTATTTCATCCTTGCGAGGAAGCCACGGTACGTATATGGGAGTTTGATGATGTTGTACTCTTAGATAAGAGCAGATTTGAAATATAGATGTGATGTCTTATCAAGTTGAGTCGGTTCAACAATAAATTCATAAGGTTGTAACGGTATGCTTTCACCTTTGCATTGAAATGAAAAGACAAAGAAAAGAACCTTTTTTTAGAAAGCTAGATATACTTTAATCAGCCTTGCTACTTTTTCTCACAGGTATAGACCTTTTTGATAAACAACTCGATCAATATCTATTCTAGTATCTCACTAAAGTGACGGTAAAATAAACTATACCAATATCGCATGGGTGTTATTAACATTATCAAATACATCATTAGATAAAGTGAGTTTGAAAGACAATTAATTTGACAATGTGTTGGTCATGAAGATGACAGGTACAGAATCTGGGGTGAAACGTAACAAATTGAACTGGGAGTACATGTACACGTCAATTTGCTGAACACACACTGGGGATCCACCACTGTCTGACTAAAGAATCAATGGTTCTTCCGTACATTTTCACATGAAAATAGCATAATTACATTGAGGACAAACAATTTCTTAATGATTAAAAGAGGAAACTTTATTAAAAGTTTCTGTTTCCAAAAATGGCGTCCTTATTCTCCATTGGAAATGATCGTCTCTAAAACGCCGTCGGTGAAAACTTTGCAATCTATCATAGTATCAGTATCCTCTATTCCCAGCAAAAAGCGTCCACTTCCAAAAGACGTTGCTCAGGAAGCACATGACTCGAGTTACCTCTGTGGGAAGAGAATGTTCCCATCTGGACTCTGTTCCATAATAGTGAGCGCTTATAATCGCTCATTGAGCGCTCAATTGAGCGCTCATTCTCCCCTGAACGACACGGTGCGATGCCTCGAGGTTTGCTCGCTTTGCTACGTAGCGCTACATTGAGAAATCGCGTTCAAGAGAGGTTTAAAAGTAATCGCTCATTGAGCGATTACCTTTAAACGCTTATTGAACATGGCCCTGGTCTCCGTCATGGTTCATGGATACTGCATGCCACACCCATGTAAAGTGGGGAGGTACTGCATGCCACACCCATGTAAAGTGGGGAGGTACTGCATGCCACACCCATGTAAAGTGGGTAGGTACTGCATGCCACACCCATGTAAAGTGGGGAGGTACTGCATGCCACACCCATGTAAAGTGGGTAGGTACTGCATGCCACACCCATGTAAAGTGGGTAGGTACTGCATGCCACACCCATGTAAAGTGGGGAGGTACTGCATGCCACACCCATGTAAAGTGGGGAGGTACTGCATGCCACACCCATGTAAAGTGGGTAGGTACTGCATGCCACACCCATGTAAAGTGGGTAGGTACTGCATGCCACACCCATGTTAAGTGGGTAGGTACTGCATGCCACACCCATGTAAAGTGGGTAGGTACTGCATGCCACACCCATGTAAAGTGGGTAGGTACTGCATGCCACACCCATGTAAAGTGGGGAGGTACTGCATGCCACACCCATGTAAAGTGGGGAGGTACTGCATGCCACACCCATGTAAAGTGGGTAGGTACTGCATGCCACACCCATGTAAAGTGGGTAGGTACTACATGCCACACCCATGTAAAGTGGGTAGGTACTGCATGTCACACCCATGTAAAGTGGGTAGGTACTGCATGCCACACCCATGTAAAGTGGGTAGGTACTGCATGCCACACCCATGTAAAGTGGGTAGGTACTGCATGCCACACCCATGTAAAGTGGGTAGGTACTGCATGCCACACCCATGTAAAGTGGGTAGGTACTGCATGCCACACCCATGTAAAGTGGGTAGGTACTGCATGCCACACCCATGTAAAGTGGGTAGGTACTGCATGCCACACCCATGTAAAGTGGGTAGGTACTGCATGCCACACCCATGTAAAGTGGGTAGGTACTGCATGCCACACCCATGTAAAGTGGGTAGGTACTGCATGCCACACCCATGTAAAGTGGGTAGGTACTGCATGCCACACCCATGTAAAGTGGGTAGGTACTGCATGCCACACCCATGTAAAGTGGGTAGGTACTGCATGCCACACCCATGTAAAGTGGGGAGGTACTGCATGCCACACCCATGTAAAGTGGGGAGGTACTGCATGCCACACCCATGTAAAGTGGGGAGGTACTGCATGCCACACCCATGTAAAGTGGGGAGGTACTGCATGCCACACCCATGTAAAGTGGGGAGGATAGACTCGCGAATAAAGTAAAAACCTTCGATTTCCTAGGTGTCGCGTGCAGTGTACGGACAAAATCTCTGATGGACAATACCCCGAATGGACAAGATTCCCTTTTCTTAAACAATGTCACAGATACAATCCCAATCAGATTCCTATTAATCCATTCAACCATTGTATTTGATCATGAAAGGAGGTTTGCTATTTTCATTTGATGATACACAATTTGTTTGCGAAATAAAACAAGTGGCTTTGATCAGTTAACGCCTTTAATGAGTGTTTTGATATGACGAACATTACGATAATCTTCAGTAGTGTTTCACTGTTTGAAGCCTTATGAAATCTTCAAAAAAACGTTCCCCTGCGTATGCTTTAATAATGTAACACAAAAGTGTTTTATTTATGCTTTAAATGTGTTCGTTAAGATTGAAGTTCGTTATTTCCATATACAACGACATATCTAACAGACTAATGTTCTCTAAAATAGGTACAGAATTGGCATAGATCTACAAGCCAGTGTTCTAGCATTACACGTAGAGGATATCGGGGATCACTCGTTTTTAAGACAAACCTCAGAAAGCCCTGATACGTACCTAAATAAAGTTTGATATATATCTGTGTATTTGCCTTGAATAAAAGTGCTATCCTCTATAGTAAAATAAATATATCATTTTTTTTGGAAGAGGTCCAAAATGTACCAAGTTACCCCAAAGGTAGGCATACTGTGGACAAGCAGTAGGGTACATCAGGGCCGTGTTCAAGAGAGGTTTCAAAGTGATCGCTCAATTAGCGATGACTTTGAAACCTCTCTTGAACGCGATTGCTCAATCTAGCGCTACGTAGCAAAGCGAGCGAACTTTGAGGTTTTGCACCGTGTCGTTCAGGAGAGAATGAGCGCTACTTGAGCGCTACATTGAACAATCAATGAGCGATTATAAGCGCTCGCTGTTATGGAACGGAGCCCTGGACAATAACACACTACAAGGGACGGTTTAGACATGTTTGGGGTAGGTTCGTCCAAACGTCATGTTCGACCAAATGAACGAACACAACATTAGTTGTTTCAGAGGAGTAGGTAGTAGGTAGAGGAGGTACAAAAAACACTACCCCCTCTATGTTATATAGGGGGTAGTTTTTTTTACCTACGTTTTACCTACGTTATAATTACGATATTGAGTTCCTGTGATTGGCAGATCGTCGCTCTCACCTACTAGTTTTGATGGAATTAGGTGAGATTTTATTTCACTTCCTCCAACTCCTGACTCGGGGGATGTCACTGTAGATTCATTGTTGCAACTAGCTGATCGACGGGTATAAGTTCTTGATTGGAAATTCTCATAAACTAATCTGTATCCATACATTTTTTTAGAATTTACTTCTATTCCTTTAAAGACACTGTGGGACATTTTTAACATACTGGACAAAGTTACGGATATTTGACTTTTTTTAAATTAATATTTATTCATTGTATCAATGAATACATACATCATTATTTACCATTTCAAAATTATCATATATATCCCTAAACCTTTTGGTCCAGTGTATGTTCAAATTTGCCACTTATTATAACAGTTTAAGCAGTATATAACTATTTATATTTAAAGAAGGTAAAACAGCCCATTACACGACCTGATTATCCCAAGCCACAGAAAATGGTGTCACTATAAAACGAAAACTGCTCGCAGCCATTTCAATGTGAACACATGGGAAATGGATCCGCGTTGCTTTACTAAACAATAACCATTTGTTTTCGAATTGCTTTCCAATTGGTAACATTACTTTTCCATTTTGTGAGATCTGTTTATTTCCATTAGAAAACTTGCAATATCCCCTTTAAGAGACACTTTATTATCATTATTTATTTCCATAAAATGAATGTCAAAGAGCAAGACTTACATAAAATTAAAATTTTCATTTAGATAAATTGCTGCTGTTGAACTTTCTGTATTAAATGTATAAATGGAAGGGGCATCATAAACACCAATCAATCAATCATCCTTTCTACATTGCTAATAACCATTTATCAAATGAATTCTCAAAAGTATTTTATCATGTGTGAATGCCAAATAGTGCACATTAGACCTTAACCCTGATGAGAGCAGCAACTTACAGAGATTATGTTATCAGACAGAGTGGAAGATTGATCCATATTGATGGACTGAAGTTATCCTTCCTCCAATATCTGTCATTCCTTTTATAAACATATGTGGTCCCTTGGTGATTGATGAACTATTAACATTCAATGATGACCATTATTTGCTTCTGTAGAGGACAGGTGATTTGGGGTTTAGTCCTGCTTTGAAAGGTTTTTTACTTATGATAACACAGCAACTAGTTTTTTACAGTGAGAAATCCCAACACACTATTCTTGTGATGCTTTGCAGCGAAACCTTTCAACATCAGAAATAGCAAACTGGTGGCTGTGCATGGTGTATTCAGTATAACATTGCCCCCACAGCTTGTCAAAGTAGAACAGTTCTCAACACCATACAAAGATGCTAAACTACTGGAGAGATTTGAACCCCGGACCTTAGTCACCTATTGATTTGAAGCCAAATAATGGCTAACCACTGCTCTATCTTGGCTAATTCTGCTTCAGATGTACTTATTCTCTCGGGTATAAGACCACACTTTTCGGAGGGTTGTTCTGGTTGGGGTTCTTCTCGGGTTATAGCCCACCCCCAATTTGCCAGATGTCCCATGGTCATACATTACATATATCTACAATATTATTTTTAATTAAGTTAACCTACATAAAACCTATTCTGATTGTCTGACCGTCTCTAGCTGGTATGAATTTTCTTCTGAGTTGGGGTCTCTCCCCTCTAAAAGCCCACCCCCATGTTTACAAGATGTTTGTTTGCTTGGCCCTGTGGTAGTATACACGAGAGAATATTTGTAATAATAAAATAATCTTGAAACGTTACCAGTCCGAAACCAATCAAGCTTCATCAGTGTATTTGTATCCGGTAAAACAAAACCCTGATCTCTGACCCCAAAACTCCATTATATGGATATAAAGTAACCAGCGAATGAAAGAAATTCAATTTAAGCAAAGGAGGCAGTACTTTGACTAGAGAACCGATAAGCGAGTATCGACGTTTACATTACATGTCATTGGCTTTACTATTGCTATTTAAGGTTGAGTAACAAGTCGTCATCAAATTAACAAGTTATAGGGCTCAGGGAATCAGGGAATTGCAGTCAAATTTACAAGTTATAGGGCTCAGAGAATCAGGGAATTGCAGTCAATTACCAAGTTATAGGGTTCAGGGAATCAGGGAATTGCAGTCAAATTAACAAGTTATAGGGCTCAGGGAATCAGGGAATTGCAGTCAATTACCAAGTTATAGGGTTCAGGGAATCAGGGAATTGCAGTCAAATTAACAAGTTATAGGGCTCAGAGAATCAGGGAATTGCAGTCAAATTAACAAGTTATAGGGCTCAGGGAATCAGGGAATTGCAGTCAATTACCAAGTTATAGGGTTCAGGGAATCAGGGAATTGCAGTCAAATTAACAAGTTATAGGGCTCAGGGAATCAGGGAATTGCAGTCAAATTAACAAGTTATAGGGCTCAGGGAATCAGGGAATTGCAGTCAAATTAACAAGTTTTAGGGTTCAGGGAATTGCAGTCAAATTAACAAGTTTTAGGGCCCAGGGAATCCGGGAATTGCAGTCAAATTAACAAGTTTTAGGGTTCAGGAAATTGCAGTCAAATTAACAAGTTATAGGGCTCAGGGAATCAGGGTAATGGATACACTGATGGAGCAGGATGCCTAAACCATGGTTTTGTCAATGGGCATGGTAAACATCAAGCCAAAACCTCTAAAAGTTATCAACCCAGACCAAAAGTAACCAGGTAACCGTCTGTAGGACAGGCCTGGTTTCACAAACTGCTGGTAGCATCATGGTAGAAATATGTTTATATGTTCAATAAATTATCTTAAATAACAAAAGCAAATTTTGTCACAATTTATTTAATAAATTATAATATGTAGACAAAATCTTTGTTAATACATCATAATCAATTGAGACAGTTTTGATGTTGATAGATTACATAATACTGAGGGCAGGATGTATTTCCCTGTATACATCCCACAAAATTTAACTGAGACAGAGTAAAAAGCATTAAATTATCTACCAGTCTGATTAAATTAGACCATTTTCCTAGGAGCAAAAGTTGCAAAATAATGCATCTTCTGAGAAACGAGCTAATATCGTTCAGAGGTTTCCTTGCCTAACAGTCTGATGACGGCCTGTAAGCTCCCATGTTTTGACACAATTCAAAACAAAGTTTTCAATGCAAGAAGCTTGGGGCAGGTAACTCCAAACAGCCATCCTTTTGTCTGTTTCCATAACATTAGAAGAATGATTCAGAATGCTTACAAAATGGCAACCGTTTAAAAACTATGGTGAAATTGATGAGCTTTGTGACTGGGTCTTGTCTGCACTAAACTGGCACAGAACATGCGCATATACATGGCGTCCTCAGACCTTGTGGCGAGGAATCATAGAAATAGTTTGTATCTTGTTATGCACTATTTTAAAAATTTTATTCCTCAAAATAGTTGATTTTAATCAGACTGGAGTCAATTTATCATGAGACAGGTGTCAATAAATTGTTACAAAAATAGATTTGCATTAATCATGTGTTACAAATTAATATAATTTGATGTAAATACTGATTCTATATGTCAAAATTTTACAATAAATATGAAAATGGTCTTATGATATAAATGAGACATTTCATTAAAAAAAAGTAAAATTTTACAATTTGGGATTTAACATTCATTTTTAAAACAAAGAATTTTTGGAATAGGAAATTTTTAATACATTATTTTATATTGATATTTCATTAATACAGAGCCACACTTACTTAAAAATAGAAAAGATAAAAATATCACATAAAAGGCTTATTTTGAGACAGTCACATTTATATATTTTGTAAATATACAAGCAACATTTTATTATCTCAGACAAAATATGTTGTTTTTGTCAAGTAAAGATCTAGTATATGAACAAAATGTGCAAAAATATTCAGCACATTTATACCAACATCTTCATTTACACGTAAGGTAAATAAAATTAATTCAATGAACGTTTATTGAACAGTTACTGCATGACAAGAATCAAGCATTATGTATATCTATATATATATATATATATATATATCACAGTTGATATCAATTTGATTCTTTTGGACAAAAATTTCAACAATAAAAAAATATCTTTATAAATCTAAAATTAAAACTAACATAAACAAAACAAACAGGACGGAATGTGTTGTTCTTAACATGTTTGATGTGATGTGTAATAAAACAGTTTAGATTTTTCGTAAAATTATGCTAAAACATTAACATAATACGGTCTGCATAATCATACAGGTAGCATTCATAAGTATTTAATTTATAATATTAGAATGTAAATACATGAATATAAAATGACATAACTATGATAATTCTTGCATTGAAAGAAGCTCTCACCGAGTGTCATTTCTAATACTCAGTTATAACAAGAGTTACTCCCCTTTGACCATGGATTAACCAGCACAATAAATAACATCAAAAATAAGCTCTGACAGACATAAAATTGTCATGGACATGAAAGTCACAAATAAATCCTTTTATTCTAAGGGACTCAACTCCACCAAAACTTTCTGTCTCTGACAGTTAGATCACAGATAAAGTAAACGAATGGAGGAATGTAATCGTTGATGTGTGAAATCTCTTTTGAACATCCTGTTCCATCAGTGTATTTATCCGCTTCACTACTACAATACCCTGGTTCCGAGGCCAATAACCCTTGTTTTGCCGTAGGCTTGTTACTCATCGCTAAATAGCATAGCATGTAATTTTTCAGCCAATGACATGTCATGATTTGAACGTTGAAGATTGTTCATCGGTCCTCTCTTCCGTGTACTGCCTCTTTTGTTCGAAAGGAAGTTTTTTCATTGGCTGGTTATTTATATCCATATCATAAGTTGTTAGGCTTAGGGAATCAGGGTATTGTAATAGCTTAGCGGATATAAATACACTGTTGGAGCAGGATGCCTTTTGCATAGCTCATTTGCTTCCCTTTCAACTTGGTAATAAACATTGAAATTCTATATTCTATAAACTTGTCAATATAGCTCAACATTATATTTATAGCATGGCTAATAGTTCAAACACCATATCCCTACATTGTGTAAGAGCATTGACATTCACGATTCACATCACTAGATTCGGGTAAATTCATAATTTTTTCAAGAGAACATTCATTATCTCATGTCTTAATAAAATGGCCAATGAACTTTACAAATGATTCAAAATTTCAGATTTAAATAGTACAAAAATAAAAATTCATATGCGCCCATTATGCAACTTGTTCTTTTCCATTTTAAATTGACCTTATATTTTCGTATTAAATTCTGAAACTACCAATCCCTTGGGTTTCAAATATTCTAAACAAAACAGCCCTCGACTGACAATTTATCTGTCAATGCAAGGTTTAAAACATGTAGAATGTAGAATTATCAATGAAATGATGTATTATAAGATCCAAGCGTCAACAGTCCACTCTACTGTCGTATAAGAGCACTGCCCAACATGGACGCAATCTGATCAATCTGAGAGTCTCTCATCGTCATCTCTCGCTTCTGTCGATTTGTCAGTTCGTCAGCCTCGTCTGGGAATGAGGGTCGTCGCTGGGGCGATGGCAGGAGGGAATCCCGATCAGAACCATCCTCTGCTGTTGGAATACTGATCTCAAGGGCAGGAACTGGACTCTTAGTTTCAGGCGAAGCAAGACTCGGGGCAGCTCCTCCTCCTTCCGGCTCCTCCAGAAACTCATCTTCTCCGTGCTTGTCTCGCTCTCCTCGTGGACTGGCTTTACTGTAGTGTCTCTCAGGACTCATCCGGTCCTGTGTCTGGTGTGAGTAGGACATGATTGTCCTCTGTCCCGCGTTCCCTGGCACTCGAAGTTGAGACGCAATCTGGATGTATTCAGTCTCTCCTTGAGCAACTCCTGTCTTAATACTGGGGCCTGTGCCTCCGAGAGGAGATCGAATCAGACCCTTACCGGTCATAGCCTTACCGGAGTATTTGCCAGTCTTCTCTGCTGTCTTGTGTTTGAGTCCAGGGGAGACGATGCTCAGCTCTTGAACAGTGGTGCTTGGAGCTTGAGACTGGACAGACAGACGTTTTCTCGGATGTTCACTTGACTGAGGAGTGACAGACTCGACTGGACTCCCGTTACTGTTCTGTTTCACTAGTCCTATACCTTCCTCTTCGTCCTTCTTCGTGTCTTTTCTCATCTTCTCAGATGTCTTGCTGGTCGAAGAACTCTTTTTCTCCACTGCAGTCTTAAGAATTTCATCCACAGATATACTGTTCAGTTTGTCCTCATCTTCTTGTGACCTGGGGTCAATGGAAATGACCTTGACCCTGTTGAGACGGGATTCCTTAGAGTCGAGGCCGTGAAGTTGGGGTCGCTGTCTGTACTTGACCTGGTAGCCGTCAGTTCTGGGCGCCCACGGTCGACCAGGCGATGTTTCCTCGGGTACCAGCTTCTCAAACACAACAGGTTGTGTCTCACACAGGTTCTGTAAAATGCCATGGTTAAAAACATTTGTGAACACTACTAAGTTCAAAAGGTAATCAAACACATTCAGGTGGCTGTGAATAATTGCAATTCTTGCAAGCAAGGTCAATTCATGTTAGCAACCCCCCTACCCAAAAAAATAAAATAATTGAAAGATATCACTTTTGTTCCCAGTGTCTCTCATTTAGAAATTTCACATTAAAAAAGATAAATATTGATATTTTGTTTGAAACAATGTTTTGCAAAAAATATATATATTTTACAATATGACTTGTCACCGTTTTGACTCTTTTGGGTGTACATTTTATCTTTTTTGAGTGTCCATTTGACTTTTTCTGTGGCTATTTTGACTATGGGTTCTATGTGGGGCCATTTCGACCTGCACCCATTATATACAGTATTCCCACTTTGTTGCAAACTAGAAAACAATTGTTGAATGGCAACAAACAAGTGTTTATTGTATCAAATTGAATAAAAGTTTCTAAAAATATATGCTGAGACATTTTCAAATAAACGTTGAATGATTTTGCCATAATGTCAGTTTATTCACCTGTAAAAACACAAGATATCCGATAACATTTAGTCATGCAGAATTGAGTCTCTATATTGGGAGTCATGCCTAACACCACGTTATAACTGAGTCTGCAGTACATCATTGAAGGGCGGTATAGAGAGATAACAATATATTATTAGAATTAAAGGTACATCCATTGTGTTGTTGGGGGTCAAATATGGCAAACGTTATAAATAGTCTTATTTCATCGAGAAGTACCAACTGTTACCGAAAACTACCATTTCAATGATACTCGACTTAGTATATTGGCGATATGAAGGTAAAAGATTTGATTTCTGATCGAAAACCGGACAATGCACAGCGTGTGGCGCGCGTCAATGAGTCAAACGTAATTTTGGAATCTTATTTAAACCAGACAAAATAACAAATTTTGGTTGATAATGTTCAATAGGTCATATAACTACTGTGCATGTAAATAGGACGTGCACTTTCGGTTTCTGCACATACATAATGATGTTACTCGATTTTAATTGGAAACTAGTAATTATGATATGTTTGCCGATTGGGGATGAATATGCAAGCTGAGTGAATTTGTTTGTATTGTAAACAGCACATATGATGTGTTGGAACGTATTAAAGCCGAATAAAATTTTATGAAACACAATGGATGCACCTTTAAGTTTGTTGACTTTGGACCGTTTTCAGGAGTATTCAAATATGCTAAACACTGCGCTATCCCGCCCCCACCTAAAAGCAGTATATGTGAACGTACTGTAGTTTCTCTCTTGATAGGAGCACATCTAGGAGACAACACCTTGACTCCATCCTTCTGGATCTGATCGTCCCAACTAAGGGGGATAACTGCTGTGTGCTTTGCATCATCAGTCGAGTCCTCATCGATCAGGTGATCTATATCATGTGTCATTCTGAAAATAACGAAACATTAAATCAATATTTCCTATTTCACCCCTTACTTGCCAGTTCTGTAATATCCAGAGATAACTTTTAGCCAATTGCAAGTTTGATTCCACTCTGATAACAAGATGGGATTCCTGTAAATTGGCCACTTATAAGGGCAGGAAGATTTTCTGGATAACAACTTCTTTAATGTGAAAATACACGACGTTTCGGAGTACATACTCACTCCTTCATCAGGTGGAATGTAAGGAAATTACAAAATATAGTACATTTATATAGCAAACAAAACAATGGTGAAGGAAGTCAATCTGGGAGATTAACATACATGAGAATGGTATACAATGGGGATTTGCAATATAATGGGGATTTTATATTGCAAATCCCCATTGTATACCATTCTCATGTATGTTAATCTCCCTGATTGACTTCCTTCACCATTGTTTTGTTTGCTATATAAATGTACTATATTTTGTTATTTCCTTACATTCCACCTGATGAAGGAGTGAGTATGTACTCCGAAACGTCGTGTATTTTCACATTAAAGAAGTTGTTATCCAGAACATCTTCCTGTTCTTATGTATACCACTTCTAAATGCCCTTCAAAGACTTGGTCACTTATAATGATTTATCATGGAATTGACAGCTTAATTGTTAAAGATCCACAAACCCCGACCATATCACTTTTCGGTTTTTATTCAAGCATATTCCAAGATGACGAGGATTCCACTTGATATTTGTCAATTCAACCAATAAACACCTTTTATAACGCCTTTTTAGAACGCCGCTCAATTACGCCTCATAAAACTTTAGCCGAGAGCAAATTCCGCGTGCTTGGCCTTGTGACGTAATACACAGGAGTCGCTTGGCGTCTAATGACAGAATCCACTAGATTTAGCCTTACATAACTGCCTAAATAACATATTTACCTGTGTCCTTATACAACAAAATTACATATATACACGCCCCGTAAAACGTACTACAAATGGTAGCAGATGTCAACACTGTTTAGTACTGGATGTGACCATTGCGGGACCCGTAATTCTGCAATGTGTTTTGGAACAATTCTTATCGTTGCCCAATATGGCGGCGGCACGCATGTCAGATGATGAAGATGTTCAAACGTCACAGAGATCTATTACACATTTAATACGGATTATAACGGTGTTAACACGCCTCATTCATGTTGAATAATTTTTGTTTTCACATTCGTCCTTATGCAAAATAACAAAATATATTTTCAGTATTTTTGTTTATCAATGTAGCGATATGTAATAAGTGATGTAGTTGCGTTATTGACACTCTAACTTAGATAAATATTAAATAAGAGGGGAAATCTACACGACTGAACTATAGCCGGGATAATATTTTTTAAATTGAGAACCAAACAACACACGTACACACGGCCATGGTGAGTTGATTAAAGTTCTATAGTTCCAATACTTTCATTTGAAATTGGGAAAGACACGTTTTCCATATTTTTATCCGAAGTGATTTAAACATTATTTTATTTCCACAAACATATGATTTGACCATCAAAAACTACATGTAATATAAAATGCAAGGCCTTTTATATAACATGCTAGGAAAATGGCAGTGGTATTACACTGAATCTAAGTAATTGTAAATGTACACGACTAAAGATTTAAAGATAGCCCGATTATGTTCTTCTAAAAAGTGTAAACCAGTAACATTGATGAAAAATATAGGATTTTCTTAGTTGTAATGAATTTATTCTATTAGCAATATTAAGTCACCATGAGAAACATTGACGCAGTAGATTTCAAGCTATAGACACTCTTCAAACACAAAATCAAGCACAACAAAAAAATTAACTAATAATGGCGTTTATAATATACAAATTTTGCATGATCTTGTTTATTTTTGAATTGTCAGTTATTCATTTCAAAACATATTGTAGCTTATAAGATAACATAACACTCCACTCGATTGGGAAAAGAATAAATCTAAAATCAGCGGTTGAATATCGAAACATGCTCCTTAAACTCCGAAATTACTCCCTACGGACGCACAAATACCCATTCTTTTGGAAACTTGTAATGTCAAAACGTTCTTATTATGTTTTAAAGGAAATATCAACGAAAATCGACAAATCGCCTAAGGATTTCATTAAGCAACTCCTGTGTATGACGTCACATCGCTAACGAAGGTTATGCTACACTGAGGGGCCGCGGCAAACTGTTTCAAGAATGAGATAATGAGCAGGCTTAATTTACTCACTTTGAAGGGCTATATCTTGATGAGTAGATGACGGTTCGAAATAATCGTTTGTGTTTTGCTTACTTGAAAGTATTGTCTATATGAATAAACGAATAAACATCGAAAAAACAGAGAGATGATATTATCTTTAACTGACCATGAATTTAGTTATGACATAACATATTTGCTCTTTCTAATATGTGGCCCCCTTTACAGATTTAAACAAAGCACCCTTCCCAAATAACACCCTTTAACTGGTATCAAGGGGTTAGATCGCCCCTTTTTGACAGCTTTTGCAATGTAAATTTGATGAATCCCTATATATCAGTCTTGGTCATTGACTTCAAAATTAAATCCTTCATTAGTACATGTTTCCTATGTAGAACTTTGAATTTGTCTTTGGTGAGGTTATGAACTACAGACACAGTTGAAGGATCACAAGAACTCAGACATACAGATTACTGTTCAGATCGGCCATGAAATCAAAATCCTCTTCCTCTTCCTTCTCCATATCCTCCTCTGTATTCATCCCTTCTTCATTCTTCCCTTCCTTCTTCTCTTCTTGCTTCCTCTCCTCCAAAACCGGGGACTCGTATCGACTCACTCCCGACTTCTTGCGGACCTTGAGGTCATGAGACTGGACGATGCCATTGATACCGATGCGTATCTTGTCCCCTCGCTGTAGCTGCTGGGCCACCTTGCTGCCCACCGTCCCGTCTATGTTGTAGTATTCCTCCTCACTACGGTAATCTGAGGGTCAACAATTCAGTTCTATTCATTTATACAAAATAATGAAGGCTGTTATGTTCGCATGGTTGTTCGGTGAACTATCGGCAAGGGACAACCACAAGGCAGGACCAGTCAACAAAACTTTACTAACAGAACTGACATCAAGTGGCCAGTGCGCATGTCACCTGGCTATATTGTGCTAGCTTACGACTAGTTATACAATCACTGCAAAAGGCCATCGGTCCATATTTCAAAATTCAAGTTCTAAAATCAATATAATTGCGTAATTGGTTTAACAGGAATAAACTTGTTTTATAGATTCTTATCAGATTCGCAGAATCTGTCAAGAACTGAGAAAGTAAGGCCAAAGTGAGCACAGCCATAACAAATTTGACGTTTATAGTTTTAGAGTTTTGTTCTGGAAACGACATTTGGAAAATTGGACTGGACTATGTTGTAGCGGGAATATACTTAGGCATCAAAATTAAGATAGAAAGGAAACATGTTTCTTCCTTGTAAAATCACAATGTGTGACCGATAACATCCCATGACATATTTTTATTGTGCAATGTAATTTGAATATTATTTATTGTGATGCATGCTTGCTTCCTGTATTAATAGAGTGTGCATAGCCAATAATTCAGTAACTTCAAACCAAAGATTCAGAGTGCTACAGATAGTATGACAGAGTTATCTCCCTTTGACCAAGTCAACAACAGTCAAGCATTCTGAATATAGAACTTTCTTTCCCATGCATTTATCATCAATAATCAGAATCAGAAGATACCAATTTCATATATCAAGCAATTCTAGGAGATACTGTTATATTTATTTTTTCAAAACTTAGTAAAGATGTAAAGAGTTGATCTGGCATCATCTAGGAGCATGTGTTAGGAACACATCCATGATGTTCACCAAACATAGGAATGGACGCCATTGAAGATATCAGTCTGATTGAAATCGACCTTGTTCTGAGGAATAACATTTGTAATAACTAATGCATCTTGTTCTGTAGATTCCTCTCCACAAGGTCTGAGAACACCCTGTATAGGTGCGCATTCTGCACCAGTTTAGTATAGACAAAACCCAGTCAGATAGCTGACCAATCACATCATCGTTTTCACAGTTTTGAATGCATTCGTTAACCTGTCCTCATGTTATGGAAACCGACAAAAGTATGGCTGTTGGGGAGTTACTTGCCTCTAGCATCTCGTATCGAGGGCTGTTATCTGACAGTTTTGCAGGAAACCTCTGAACGTTATGAGTTTGTATTCCAGTACATGCACTATTTTGCAACTTGTATTCCTCGGAAAACGGTCGATTGACAGTTGAATATATATAGTTCCCAGTTCCAGCAATTGGCAGACACGCAGGGATCTACTTCTAAAACTGTATTTGAAACTCGCTGAATATGATGTGATGTTTGAAGACATAAGGTTTGACTTCAATTTACATGATAGGTTAGAAGGTACTTACTTGCAAAAGCATCAACTACTCCATTATCAACGTCCCCAGGCGCCCCGCCGAAGGTAAGCCAGGCGTCGATGGAGGTGGGAACTGATTCCGGTTTCTTCTGACCCTTGATGAAGCGGCCCTGGTTCAGGTTGTTGTTCTCTGGTAGCCAGTGCTGGTGGATCTGTTCTGTTATCTCTTTCTGAGACCGACTCGTCTCAAGTAGGTCTGGGTCTACTTTCACTACCATGTACGACTCTGTCGGGGCCTTGCTGTTCTTTATGTGTCCTGCAATATTAAGGTGAGGTGAGTTAGGGTTTAATGCCGCTTTCAAGAGTATTTCACTTATATCGCGGCTGCTAGAATTATGGCAGGGAGAAAGCTCGCAACGCCATGGGGCTATGCATTGCGGTGAAACCTGCGAGCATCGGCTGGAACTAGCGAACCATGGGTGGTACTGCACTGAAATTCAGTGTAGCATTGCAACCAAACCTTACTGCATGTAGAACAGTTCTCTACTGCAAACAAAGTTGCCGTGCCCCTGGCGGGATTCGAACCTCGGACCTCTTGATCCTAAGCCGAACGAGCTAACTACTGCGCTATCCAGCCCCTCCTGCAATAATTAACGCTTGGAATAATATCACTTTGTTTGGTAATTTCTTCTCAGTCACCATCCTTGGGTAATTTAAGCCTCGCTGTATTTTGTTACCTATTCTGTGGTATAAATACACTGCTACTGAACTTCATAGTGTGTGTTGCTATACCAGCACAGAAAAGGTAATGAAATCCAGCAAGGCTTAAATCAGCTATTAGAGAGATGGCATAAGTTATGGTTGAGAAGTTTGTGTTGAAACTGCTTAAAATATAAATTTTGCCTGTTGGCTCAGTTATGTCAGTTAAGTAAATATCTATTCCCAGATAACATAAATAAAAGTTCTTTTGTTCATCAGAGAAAGCCCAAGTTTCACAATTATCAAACTACTATCTATACACCCCTAACAGAAACTGCAGTAATTCAGTTAAAAGTTTGACTTTAGTTTAACAGAAGTAGAGGCGCAGATTTCCTTGATAATTACTTCTTTATTGTGAACAGACACAGCATTTTGAAGAAGAAAGCAACTATACTCTGGAATGCTGTTTACCATAAAGAAATTGCCAGGGTTCGAAAACTAGTCCGGTTGCCCATGGCTAGTGAAAAAGAAGCTGGGCTAGTAGAGCGTAAGAACTGGTAGTCCGAAGGACTAGTTAAAATTTGAGGCGAAATGATCATGGAGATGTATTTGGCTAGCAAGAATAAGTCTGGACTAGTACTTTTAGAAATGTACTTGTCCGAATGGCTACCGCATTGAAAAGGTTAATTTTGACCCCTGATTGCTATCCAGAATTTTTTATTTCACTTCTATATGCCCTTAAAAACTTTACATGATAAAGTTTTAACTTCATACCAACCTGTAGTTTTTGGTCGTTTTGCTGATGAAACTTTCTTCTTGCTTTGTAACTTCTGATTCTGTGATAGTGAGCTCACTGGTCTCCCGCTCACTTCAACTGAAATGTCAAGAAGCGGATGTTGATACATCTTACTTAAGGGCTGTTGCAGTCAATTTCTACCCTACAGAAAATGACTTAACAAAAAAACCTTCAGAAAAGTACACAAGGCAAAATTGATCACAGCTCACATGCCCTCATAGTTTGAACAGGATTAATCAATTAATTGGATAGAATATGCAGTCAATCATGTCAATAAATAACATTAATTGTCATTGATCGATCTAGAGTTGTAAGCACTAATTACGCACAACATAACCACATTGGTAGTTCCTCATACAAATTTGAAGTTTTCAAGTTATGCTCTTGAAAAGAAAATTTTTGGTCAAACGTTCCAAAATTGTTTTCCCTTTGGAGTTTAAACCTCTTACTGCACAACACCATCACAGAGGTAACATCTGTACTAAATTTAAAGTTTCCAAGTGACATAGTTTTTTACTTATGCTCTGAAAATGTTTGAGGAAGAATTAACACACGTACAGACAATAAGTATAGCCAATCACATAATAATCGACATACATGTTCGATATGTTCAATATGGAGTAAATTCTATAACACATACCTTCTCATCAATGGATTAGCAGGAATCAATATGGCAGAAAAGTTTCTTTTAAGTCATTGTCACTTTTTGTGATCAATAATACTGATCAGAACACATACAATTATATAAAAGGGTTTTGAAATCATCTTTCAAAGGAAACCAAACTTCAAAGAAGAGAAGGATCAATGGTTATAATGTAGGTAGGGAAATCTTTGTGAAGAAAATCAAAGGGATCATCCTGTTTGTACATTTATCATTTTGGTTAACCTTTTCATTAAATGCTTGGCCTTCAGTTATTAAAATTTAACTGAATCTTACTGTTTATCCTCTGCAGCTTTTGAATGTTGTCGCTGGTGTATCGCGACGCCGACTGGTGTCTCCTAGGTGGCGCTGATGCTATACTCCGAGCCTTGCTGTACAACTCGTGGATATAGCGGTGCTGCTCCGAGATAATGTCTGTCGTGGACTTGGCACGGTAGGTGCGCGTTCCACTGAGGTCCACGTCAACCGTCCGACATGACAGAACCGGCTGGGCGGGGCGGTATCTGTGCTTGCTTTCAATGTCACCCAGTGGACGTTTCTGAAATCAAAGTTTGATTTAGAGAACTTGGATCAAAACTTTTGCTTACAATGTTCTCATTAAAGGCGCTGTAGCACGTTTTTTCGCTCAAATAAGTCGATGAAATGTATTTGAAAGATAATGTCAACAATAGCAAAACACCCTATTCACTTCGGAAAATCAAGTTACAAATGAGTGTACATGGTTCCGTAAAGCCATGGTAATTTTTTTTGTCATTCGAATATAATAAAATGTGTTCACAATAAAATGGCCGCCATGCAATTTTGGCTTTATGCGCAACACCGTTATTACCACTACGGATCATTGGTTTCTGTAATAAGATGTTTTACCCTCTAAAGTAAATATAAATGACATAAACAATCATTATAAATGAGAAATTTGAAAAAATAAAATTTGAAAAAAACGTGCTACAGCGCCTTTAAAGTGTTCTTGCTCAAAGTTATTGAACGAGAGTGACAAATATTTTGCATGTACATTGTTGTGTAACTTGTATAACTCTATAACTAATTACACCTGATGCTTACACTTGTTTTTAAAGAATCTCTCCCAAGCGTCTGCTGATGTCAAATATATCAACACTCTTAGGCGATATAGCTTTATCTCAAGCTTTATCTCACGCAATCGATATCTCCTGCGGAAGACAGTTTTGGGCGATTATTTAAATTCCTTTTTTCCAGATTGAGGTAAAATATTGGAATGAATCTTTAAACAGTTATATATGAGATGTATACATACAGTATTTATGAGAGGAATAGCAGAGTTGAAAGAAACGGTACAGTTCAGAAGAAATTAAACCAATACAAGAACTATTGTTCGTATCACACAAAAATAAGTATAACAGTACAAACTTGACAGCAATAAAGAACAAAAATAATTTATCCACTCAGAAAGACAAATGACCTTACCAATGACAACAAACTTCTATAATGACACCCCAAACTCACCAAAATATTTTTCAACGCCCAAAGTTTCACAAAATGGTTGACAACGTCTTCACGTGTTCACACCATTACAAAGTCTCACATATTCTCCTAGCTTTCAACAAAACTAGCCGTGTTTACAAGCTTGTATTCTTACGAATCTAATAAGTCTGTCTCACACGGATGACATGCCTAACTGATTCTATTGATAGGTCTTTGAGCTCGCAACACTGCATGCTCCCACACTGTGAAATCTGATACTTGATTCCTTGATAGGACAGCTCCACACAGGGTTATTCTCCAGTTGGGCTGACACACTACCAAACCTTTTGAAATGACATTTTAATTCTCAAAGAGTACGGTAACGCTGGATAACCATGGATTTATCTGAGCTATTTGTCAACTGTAGGAGGTACGAAACACTTGACTTGAGCGAATGCACCGAACTTGCTCCCTGAAGTTAGATAAATGTAGAGGTGCATATAATTACAAGCGGTTGAAAGAAGGAAATATATTATCTAACCTTCGACATTTGTAACAATCTTTAAGAATCGTATATCAACATAAGCTGAATGGATTTTTTTCAGAACAGAGCATAACAGGACCAAGCAGAAACAAGAAAATAAAAAATTATCCTCAAACTTTTATTTTAACGTGTAGTAATAGACAAAATTCCAAATGTCAAAAGAATTTTAGAGTATAAAACATGTACACTTCCAAAAAGGAATTTAAATTTTTATTTTTTTATTTTGAGAAAATATAATTAAATAAAAAATATTGTTTGGCCATCAAGAACCCATTCAAGTCCCCCCCCCCCCCCCCCCCCTTTGAAAATTCCCAAAGACAATGTTTTAGTGTGAGTAAGGTCTACTCCATACCACCAAGAACAAAGCTAACCCCCTGACCACCCCCATTTTGAAAAATCCTTAATCAGCCTCTGACGGATTTATACAGAACAGACAATATTATTGATTAATGTACAATACAGTCAATATTGATTAATATTTGGTTGTCACTAGTGCAGTTGCATGTATTGTGGCTTCATTCAAGATTGAATACACATGTATATCTAACTTCAGCTTCTTTGATTGATGTTCTGCATGAGGGATAGCATCATACAAATCAATACTGTATTGATAGGCTAGTCTTGTTCATTGTATAGAGTTACTCAGATCTATAGCATGTATTCATGAACAAATATGTTTTTATCATTTCTCACACATATCAGACATCACTAATCAATCAATGCCCAAGGCTCCACTTAATCCAAATAATATATATCTAGTGGCAGATCTAGAGGAGGGGAAGTTGTGGGAGGTTTGAGGGGGGATTTAAGGTTATAAAAGACATGTTTTTATATGTTTTGACAATAACTATAACTACACTTTTTCACAATAGCCACATGCTTAACTTTTTCATGATATTCACATACTACTCTTTTTCACTATAGCCACATGCTACACAATTTCACCATAGCCACATACTACACCATTTCACTACAGCCACATACTACACCATTTCACTACAGCCACATACTACACCATTTCACTACAGCCACATACTACACCATTTCACTACAGCCACATACTACACCATTTCACTACAGCCACATACTACACCATTTCACTACAGCCACATACTACACCATTTCACTACAGCCACATACTACACCATTTCACTACAGCCACATACTACACCATTTCACTATATCCACATACTACACAATTTCACTATAGCCACATACTACACCTTTTCACTATAGTCACATACTACACCTTTTCACAATAGCCACATACTACACCATTTCACTATAGTCATGCACATGCTACACAATTTCACTATAGCCACATACTACACCATTTCACAATAGCCACATACTACACCATTTCACAATAGCCACATACTACACCTTTTCACTATAGCCACATACTACACAATTTCACTATAGCCACATACTACACAATTTCACTATAGCCACATACTACACAATTTCACCATAGCCACATACTACACCATTTCACTATATCCACATACTACACCATTTCACAATAGCCACATACTACACCATTTCACAATAGCTACATACTACACCATTTCACTATAGCAACATACTACACCATTTCACTATATCCACATACTACACCTTTTCACTATAGCCACATACTACACCATTTCACTATAGCCACATACTACACCATTTCACTATAGTCACATACTACACCTTTTCACAATAGCCACATACTACACCATTTCACTATAGTCATGCACATACTACACAATTTAACTATAGCCACATACTACACCATTTCACAATAGCCACATACTACACCATTTCACAATAGCCACATACTACACCTTTTCACTATAGCCACATACTACACAATTTCACTATAGCCACATACTACACAATTTCACTATAGCCACATACTACACAATTTCACTATAGCCACATACTACACAATTTCACCATAGCCACATACTACACCATTTCACTATATCCACATACTACACCATTTCACAATAGCCACATACTACACCATTTCACAATAGCTACATACTACACCATTTCACTATAGCAACATACTAAACCATTTCACTATATCCACATACTACACCTTTTCACTATAGCCACATACTACACCATTTCACTATAGCCACATACTACACCATTTCACTATAGCCACATACTACACCATTTCACTATAGTCATGCACATACTACACCTTTTCACTATATCCACATACTACACCTTTTCACTATAGCCACATACTACACCATGTCACTATATCCACATACTACACCTTTTCACTATAGCCACATACTACACCATTTCACAATAACCACATACCACACCATTTCACTATAGCCACATACCACACCATTTCACTATAGCCACATACTACACCATTTCACTATATCCACATACTACACCATTTCACAATAGCCACATACTACACCATTTCACTATAGCCACATACTACACCATTTCACTATAGCCACATACTACACCATTTCACTATAGTCATGCACATACTACACCATTTCACTATAGCCACATACTACACCATTTCACTAAATCCACATACTACACCTTTTCACTATAGCCACATACTACACCTTTTCACTATAGCCACATACTACACCATTTCACTATAGCCACATACAACACCATTTCACTATAGCCACATACTACACCATTTCACTATAGCCACATACTACACCATTTCACTATAGCCACATACTACACCATTTCACTATATCCACATACTACACCTTTTCACTATATCCACATACTACACCTTTTCACTATAGCCACATACTACACCATTTCACTATAGTCATGCACATACTACACCTTTTCACTATAGCCACATACTACACCATTTCACTATAGCCACATACAACACCATTTCACTATAGCCACATACAACACCTTTTCACTATAGCCACATACTACACCATTTCACTATAGCCACATACTACACCATTTCACTATAGCCACATACTACACCATTTCACTATATCCACATACTACACCTTTTCACTATATCCACATACTACACCTTTTCACTATAGCCACATACTACACCATTTCACTATAGTCATGCACATACTACACCTTTTCACTATAGCCACATACTACACCTTTTCACTATAGCCACATACTACACAATTTCACTATAGCCACATACTACACCATTTCACTATATCCACATACTACACCTTTTCACTATAGCCACATACTACACCATTTTACTATAGCCACATACTACACCATTTCACTATATCCACATACTACACAATTTCACTATATCCACATGGCGTTGCGGGCTTTCTCCCTGCCGTAATACTAGCAGCCGCGATATAAGTGAAATACTCTTGAAAGCGGCGTTAAACCACAACTCACCTCACCTCACCTCACTATATCCACATACTACACCATTTCACTATATCCACATACTACACCTTTTCACTATATCCACATACTACACAATTTCACCATAGCCACATACTACACCATTTCACTATATCCACATACTACACCATTTCACTATATCCACATACTACACCATTTCACAATAGCCACATACTACACCATTTCACTATAGTCACATACTACACCATTTCACTATAGCCACATACTACACCATTTCACTATATCCACATACTACACCATTTCACAATAGCCACATACTACATCATTTCACTATAGCCACATACTACACAATTTCACAATAGCTACATACTACACATTTTCACTACAGCCACATACTACACAATTTCACTATAGCCACATACTACACCTTTTCCCTATAGCCACATACTACACCATTTCACTATAGCCACATACTACACCTTTTCACTATAGCCACATACTACACCATTTCACTATAGTCACATACTACACCATTTCACTATAGCCACATACTACACCTTTTCACTATAGCCACATACTACACCATTTCACTATAGCCACATACAACACCACTCACTATAGCCACATACAACACCATTTCACTATAGCCACATACTACACCATTTCACTATAGCCACATACTACACCATTCCACTATAGCCACATACAACACCATTTCACTATATCCACATACTACACCTTTTCACTATATCCACATACTACACCTTTTCACTATAGCCACATACTACACCATTTCACTATAGTCATGCACATACTACACCTTTTCACCATAGCCACATACTACACCATTTCACTATAGCCACATACTACACCATTTCACTATATCCACATACTACACCTTTTCACTATAGCCACATACTACACCATTTTACTATAGCCACATACTACACCATTTCACTATATCCACATACTACACAATTTCACTATATCCACATGGCGTTGCAGGCTTTCTCCCTGCCGTAATACTAGCAGCCGCGATATAAGTGAAATACTCTTGAAAGCGGCGTTAAACCACAACTCACCTCACCTCACTATATCCACATACTACACCATTTCACTATATCCACATACTACACCTTTTCACTATAGCCACATACTACACAATTTCACCATAGCCACATACTACACCATTTTACTATAGTCACATACTACACCTTTTCACTATAGCCACATACTACACCTTTTCACTATAGCCATATACTACACCATTTCACAATAGCCACATACTACACCATTTCACTATAGCAACATACTACACCATTTCACTATATCCACATACTATACCTTTTCACTATAGCCACATACTACACCATTTCACTATAGCCACATACTACACCATTTCACTATAGCCACATACTACACCATTTCACTATAGTCATGCACATACTACACCTTTTCACTATATCCACATACTACACCTTTTCACTATAGCTACATACAACACAATTTCACCATAGCCACATACTACACCATTTCACTATAGCCACATACTCCACCATTTCACTATAGCCACATACTACACCATTTCACTATAGCCACATACTACACCATTTCACTATAGCCACATACTACACCATTTCACTATAGCCACATACTAGTACTCCACCTTCTCACGATAGTCACATACTACACCATTTTACAATAGCCACATACATACTACATCTTCTCAGGCTAGCAACATACTACACTTTTTCACAATAGCCACATACTACACTTTTTCACAATAGCCATAAACTACACTTTTTCACAATAGCCACAAACTACACTTTTTTCACGATAGACAAACCCAAAAAGGTGAGTGACCAGTGTCTTCAAGATTGTATGTACAGCATACATGTAACAGAGAAGAGGGTCACGACATTAGCTCACTACAGGTAAATTGGCTTGAATTATTTACTCCCATCAATTAGAAATGTGCTAATGTGTCGTTACTCTACTCTAGCTGGAGATGTTCCCGAGACTCATGCATATTGGGATCATACAATCAGCCATGTAATTGTTAAATGAGATCTTGATGTTATATATAGCATGTAATTGTTAAATGAGATCTTGATGTGATAGCATGAAATTGTTAAATGAGATCTTGATGTGATAGCATGAAATTGTTAAATGAGATCTTGATGTGATAGCATGTAATTGTTAAATGAGATCTTGATGTTACAGCATGTAATTGTTAAATGAGATCTTGATGTGATAGCATGAAATTGTTAAATGAGATCTTGATGTTACAGCATGTAATTGTTAAATGAGATCTTGATGTTACAGCATGTAATTGTTAAATGAGATCTTGATGTGATAGCATGAAATTGTTAAATGAGATCTTGATGTTACAGCATGTAATTGTTAAATGAGATCTTGATGTGATAGCATGAAATTGTTAAATGAGATCTTGATGTGATAGCATGAAATTGTTAAATGAGATCTTGATGTTAAAGCATGAAATGGTCTTGATATTAACTTTATATATGAACTTAACATATAAGATATGATCAAGATACCAGGGATTGGGAAAGACACCTTCGACAATAGGCCATTTTTAGGGCTTTCAGTCATTTTCAAAATTTTAAATGGGCCATTCCCCTTTATAGCAATATTAAAATTTAAAATTTCAATGGGCCTTTTTTTCATCCAATGTGCAAAATGGTCCATGGCCCCTACCTTTTCCAATCCCTGAAATACATAGCATTATGAAGAGAATTTCTTTGAAATAGGAACAATCCACCTCATTAGGCATTAAATTAACACACTAGCACATTAATGGTAATATCAAAACAATTGTTACAATTGCGAAATTAAGTTCAAGGTAGGATCATTGAAGTTAATTACAAAACAACCATTAATTTTGTTAACCTTAACTCCCATTCTTTAACATTGCACTAAGGTTACCTTAGAGACTTATGATGATTATTATAATACCGTAATAATTAAAGATTACATTAATGAGACCTTTGACAGCAGTTTAAGGACTATAACTAAAGAATAATCAATTAAATAACAAAAGATGTTTAAAGTATATAAAGGGTTAAAATACAGCAACTCTCTCTTTATAATAATATGTACTTTTATATTTCACAATTTAATTATAATAATATAAACCAGTTAGTGAAGGGTTAATTTTAGCAACAACAATGCAACAGATGCCAATATTTAGCAAACAGAACTTCAAGGGTTAAAGATAACAATTAAATGCAACATACAAGTCATGTCTACATTAACAAACACACCTAGACAATCAGGCGGAGAAAAGTAAATAAACGTTTATTTGTCGTTCACCAACCTTTGCATGTTTGCGCAGCACATTTTGTGCCCGCCAGTCTGCGTAATCAAACGCCACCAAACACCTGGTGGTCATAGCTGGCCAATCAGCTTATGTCTCTCTCATCGCATCTATCACTTTCGCTATCTCTCTATCCCTCCTCTCTCTCTATCCCTCCCTCGTTCTCTCCAGGAAGTGTGATGGGTGGGATGGTAAAGTGATCGGCCTCATCTTCAGCCAGGCCGTCAATTCTAGAATAACAGATCATGTCAAGGCCGTGAATAAAACATGAGAAAATGACAACATAGACTTGCTTTGAAATGTTTATGCAATATATTTAAAATATACTATATTTCCTCTCAGCGCGGGATCTATAAAGTTGGTCTCAAAGAAGTACAGGGTACAGCAGTGACTAAAGACACCTGGTTCACATTTATAAATGTCAGGTGTGTCACATGTTTTAATTAAAAATCAACTTCTTAAGGCCAAATCAATAACATGGTTTTGGGAACGATGTCTGAATGCAGGTGGCAAAAAAAAAAAAATTTGCTCTAGTGTAAATAAAAAAAATTCAGGTAAGTAATATACGAACAGAATAAGAAAATCATAATTGTTCACTTATATAAACAACAGTTGGACAGATAGCCCCATGAATAAAAGACTTAGGGACTTAGGGAAATGAAGACATGTCAAGATGGAAAAGAACTGCTACTGATTGTAAAACAATCCTCCTCAATCAATAAATAGAGTTCTAAAACCAATGGTTATGGTTTGTTTCGGCAACACAGTTCCACTTCCCATCCTCGAAATATTGAAAGGTGTTCACACTAAAATGGCCGCTAGTATTTGTTTTTGTATGTGACACCCTTTACTACAACTACTGATAATCAGGTCTTGTTGTGGGTTGTTTGACCCAGTTATGAGTAATGATGTACTGCACTAATGTTGTTTGAACAAAAAAAAGAGCCATTGGCTCTGTAGCTCATCAGGCATTGCATGAATAAGTATCTAAGATTGAAGATCTAAACAAATAGAGCCATTGGCCCTGTAGATAGGCCTTTTGCATGGTTAAAGTCTAAGGTAGTTTATCATATAAACAAAAGGTCACAAAAATTGATGACAAAAAGGCCTTTAAAGTCAATAACTGCTAATTCAGATAGCATCAACTGCATGATTAGAGGTTAAATGGAGTTAAAATGATGTTTAAAGGATGACTCACACATAGGCACAAACATGCACACCTTTGATTTCAAAACCCAAATGAATAAAATGTTTGAGCTAAATTTTGTATCTATGAAATGCACCTTTCAGCCCTGATGAGCTAAAAATTCAAAAATACATGCTACAGTGCCTTTAAGATTTATAGACTCTAGCAATAAAAAATTCCTCAAGAGACTAGACACTGTTTTCAGGGTCATATTTTAGGGTTCAACAATGAGAATGTACGCCAACACTGTCCTGAGTAAACTTAAAGTGGAAATAATCAATAGGATATGTAACGAGTAGGTCAAAATAACCTATTGGAACATGGCTGTCTAGCTCCTTAGACTGTCCCAAATCTCTCACTTGGTATAACGGTTGAAATAAAACCACAGAATATTTGATCATGTACTGTAGCATAACTACCAAACCAGGCTTCAAATTAGCACTAGTTCAGCAGCCCATGGCTAGTAAAAACTGCTGGGCAACTAAACTGTTGACTAGTCCAAAAGGCTAGTTTGAATTTGATATGGATCCTGTAGTTTCACTTGACTAGCTGAACTAGTTTTGGACTAGTACTTTGGGAAATTAACTAGTCTGGTGCTTGGTGTATTTCGACCCCTTGCAACATGATTTAAGAAATAGAAGACGAGTTGGCGTGCTTTATCGTTGAATAAAACATAGCAGGGAGCATAAAACATGAAGGGCGCAGTCTTCTATTTCTTATATGAGATGCCCTTAAACAGTTACTCGCTTTTATATAAAAGCTGTGCAGATATTATGTTGTTTGTATATATCATTTTAAAAAAATATTAATGCCTCCCGTCGTAGAACATGTTCACTAGCATTGAACAATTAAAGTGACATAACATGTGACGTCATTTGCTAAGCGACGCTCAAACTGACGTCTAAAATCACAAGCATGTTTTATTGTCTCATAAAGTCTACTGTCGATCCCATTGACCGCCTGTGTTTTATTGTCGTACGTATCTAATATAGTATAATGATGATGAATACATGCTATTTGTACAGCAAGTAGCCTCCAAGCTTCTGTCATGCCGGCATTCTCTTCCCACCAAAGGTTGCTCCCTTCAGATATTCTAACATAACCTCTGTTACATATCGAGCACTTCTTGACTAAAAAAAGTCACTATAAATAGAGAATCTGGTTGCATCAGGATCTAGTTTAGTTTAGTTTCTGTCACAGTCGAAATGATTAAATGTGTTTCATTTGAGCAATGCACACATAATAATAATAATGAGGATACTTATATCGCGATAAATCCACAACACTAAGGGCCATGCTCAAAGCGCTACACACATTATTACCCTGGTATAAGGACCAACATCGTTCCTTTTTCATTCTCAACTCCTCTTGGAGTATGCAACCTGAGCTACCAATTTAGAATTAAGGTGTTCAAAGGTTATCTGTCACATTGCCTTCACACATATTGTTTAGAAGACAAAAATTGGTTGTAGATGTGAAGCAATGCTTAATTGGACAAATAATATGGACGATACCAGTGTTGCAATGCAAACTTTCATCGGCAAGTGATTATTCAAGAATAGTGAAAATTTGCCTATTTGTAACAGAGGTTAGGTTAGAATCTCTATTGAAGTAACCTCTGTGGAAAGAAAATGATCATAGATTTTTTGATTATTAAATGTTGCACAAACAAAAATATTAAATTTCAAACAACAGTACAGTCCATTGTGATAAAGCTGCTTGCTCTGCATCATTTCGCAAAAATTGGGATGTAAAGTGAACACATATCTCCTGTTGATACAAAATGAAAACAGTGGAGGGCAGCTTGTTGTGACTCATATTAAGAGGAAGCAGATAATAAGACAGAAGTCTCAAACGATAGAAACAATCGGAGGTGCAGCTCTCAGTTTGTCAATATCACAATTTTAAGTAAGTTGTCTGTTCTATATTTTATAACAGATCGACTGCAAACTTCTTAAAATGATAACGTCAAACTGGTAATTTATTGCTCAAATAACCATAAAATATATTTCCATGATTTCATACCACTTAAACTGTAACATACGATGATATTTGCAACATTTCAAATTAATCAAATTGAGTGCCAAAATGATACAACGTAGTTGGAGAAAACATATTTAAATTGAATTCTCTCAGAGGCATTTTAGAAATTGGGAGGCATCGAAATAACAAATCTTTATGGATTTTCAACTTCTTGTGAATCAAATATAAAGAAATTGAAACCACAAAAACTTGACCTTATTCAGATAACTAAACTAAACACACTTACGAAGACCTTCAGGCAGTCTACCAATCAGATATCCATCTACACCAGTAGACAAGAAGCTGTTGCCAGGTGCCAAGTCTCGAGTTGCTTCTAAAGGGCAAAATCTAGGAGCGGCTCTCTCTACTGGAGTGCGATCTAGCTTCCCTCTCTACTGGAGTGCGATCTAGCTTCCCTCTCTACTGCTAATAGCCTTATACATAATATATAGGTAATAAATAGCCCAGTGAGGAGAGCTTCTTATGATCCTTAATCAAATATATTTATCTGATTTACCTGATAGGTGACCTATTTTCCTGAGTCAGTTACTGACTTTTTACCTGGATTTGTTGATCAGGTGTTTGATAAATGTTTTGACGAGGAAAGCTTAATCTTTATTTCGTGAGATTTGTGAAAGTGGAAACAGGTAAATGTATCAAAAATATAATGACATGATTTCAATATTTATACAAATTAAAAATAGAGCCATGGGTTCTGTAGCTCATCAGAGATTATATTTTATATTGAGAGAGAGAGAGAGAGAGAGAGAGAGAGAGAGAGAGAGAGAGAGAGAGAGAGAGAGAGAGAGAGAGAGAGAGAGAGAAAGAAAGAGAGAGAGAGAGAGAGAGAGAGAGAGAGAGAGAGAGAGAGAGAGAGAGAGATTACTGTATTTGCAATGTCAATTTTAAAATTAAAAACAAGTCTATCTGTTATAATTGAAATAGCTTAGACTAAGTCTAAAAAGCATTTTCTCATCAACTGCAAGCAATAACGTCCTTAACGGTTGTTTTTAGTACCTCAGAGTATGGTCGTTTAACTGAGCTTGGCCTATTACATAAGAAACCTGATCTCCTATAACATAACATTACATTTACTCTCTCTCCACTGCTATTGACTGTGTGGAGAACAGAGAGTGAAGCCTGATGAACAAACTTTGACCCCTAGGTGACGGGTACCCTACCACCAAATTACAGCTTTGGGGGTGTAGTGGTTCTGGAGGAGAAGTCGAAAGAGTGAAAAGTTTAAGGACGACCAACGACGGCCTGATGAGCTAAAAATTATAAAAACATTACTTTGACCGTATATTTATCAAAGGTGCTTGCATTTTCAAACAAATAAGACTACATACATTACATTAGGGTCACATAAAACTATATCTATACTATATAACTATACGCTAATACATTTGGTAGAAGACAACTAACTTACCTACTAAAATGACAAAGGATTATCTGCTTCAAACAGTATCATATATAGGTAATTTTCTTCATCCTGCATCCAAATATTACAATTAAAGTCTATATTTAAAAGAATTTCAATTCTATTCCAAAACTGACAGAAAATTAGATTTACTTGCAAGTTCACACAGAAAAAATGACTTTTCATATTTTCTTAAAAAAACAAGATCAATATCAAACTACCTGAGAGGAGTCGTTACCTGGTGCTTGGTTACCCGTCAACGCCATGCTACTTTCTTTAGGACTTATGAACTTGTCACCTGGCCTGGTTGATCATACCCATGATAAATACTTCACAACTTGCTGCTAGCTTATGGAGATAATGTTTTCCTCATTCAATGTTTGTAAATATGTATTTACTATACTATGAAGTCCAAGTCTGGTTCTATAAATGAACTCAACCACTTACAAATGGATTATTGCCAAGTTATGGTTCAGTGACAGTGATGTCCACATAAGAGCTAGGGTATTTTAGAACACTTGATACTATACAGTAGACAGTCAAGGGGCTCTAGCATACAACAAGCTTAAAACCATTTTGTGTAAAGGTGCTGCAGGTGAGGTGAGGTGAGTTGGGGTTTAACGCCGCTTTCAAGAGTATTTCACTTATATTGTGGCTGCTAGTATTACGGCAGGGAGAAAGCCCGCAACAACACGTGGCTATGCATTGCGGTGAAACCTGCGAGCATCGGCTACTGAAATTCAGTGTAGCATTGCACCCAAACCTTACTGCGTGTAGAACAGTTCTCTACTGCAGACAAACTTGCCGTGCCCCTGGCGGGATTCAAACCCCGGACCTCTTGATCCGAAACCGAACGCGCTAACCACTACGCTATCCCGCCCCCTAAGGGTGCTGCAACCTTGAATTGAATATAACGACCGTATATAGTCAGTTTTCGCTATGCAGACACCATATACTTTGGAAAAACGGTACCAGAATCGCCGCCTGGAATAATCCGCCAGCAGTGCCAATTAGTGCTTTAGCCAAAATACGGCTGCGAGCTAGAGGGCCCGAATATTCTGCCACGGGGGCTAAAATGGGTAAAAAGGAAAAAGGAAACTTGAGGGTTAAAGGGAGAGTTTTATCACTGATCAATCGGCAGCTTCCGCCAATGGCATTACGTGAAATGAAAACATGCTATATTTTAATTTTTTAATAATAAAACATATACCGTACAATGATAGAATATTCACATAGTAACACATAACATATAATAACACAAATAAACATTATGATGTTAGGCCGTAGCAAATTAAGTTTTTCTTAAATATTTAAATTTAAAGGCTGAATGAAATCTTTTGGTGCAAGTTGTTCTTGTTTACATTAGTTGATTTTTGTTTAAATCAAGATGTAGATATGTATATTAAATTTACATAATTTTCTTTACTCAAGATGACTGTCCAAAAGGGTTATAACAACTTGGAAGCTTCAAGAGGAAACTACCCCATGTGTAATTTGAATATTACTGCCCCACAAACTTAAGAAAAATCTAAAATGATAATTAACTATCCTGATTTAAGGCCTCCTCATAATTATAGAGGCCCTGTTACCTGTATAGTTATAATTTTAGTTTTTGTTAAATTTGTCAGGTATTGCTCAGTGTAAAATCATACGTGAGTTCTAACAGCAATTTTGTATTATATTTTGTTATTTTTTGCCATTAAAATTGAAAAAATTACACTTTCTGACTGGCTTATTTTGAGGCTTGTCTAAATAATTTATTTTGACAATCTTTCAAATTATGAGTACAGGAACTCAATGTTTAGCTAGATATCATAAAACATTTCTTTTATCCTTTCTGTTGTACCTGACGAATAATGATAACAGTAATCATAGAGGTAAGTTCACAATTCACACAACTACACTAGGACAATATTACAACAACAAATTTGCTTTCTTTTCTCTAAGCACAATATCACTTAATCCAAACCCTTCCTTGGATATTAATAATCTCTTGGTAAATCTCTTGATTAAGAGATTATTAGACTTAACCTTTATCTCGGTGCGCGTCTCGAGTAGTCAATTCTCAGAGAAAGTGAATAGGCTTGGCCTGGTTGAGCTCCAGGTAGTAGGTGAGTGGGAGCCAATATAGCCTACAGATAGAGATAAGTTTACAATAGGAGCTGTCGGCTTCCAAGGAACAGGCAAAATAAAGCCGAGCTTTATTACAGAGTTTTTATCCAGCCCACATATACTGGAGCAGTGTTATGTGGAGTATATATGCTGAATGAGTCAGTTCTTGGAAGGTATACCTTGTTCTGATAACAAACAAGGCCACAATAGATCTCCTTGCCGCCTCCCTTTTATTGAAATGATTATTACAACTGTACTTCTTACTCTGAGAGGATCCTATGAATTTAAGATGGAAAACTTCTAAAGTTAACAAAGTCATGATATAATTATTGAGACTTTCCCTTTTTAAATAATACATAATGATATTTGTTAAAAGCCCAAAATGTTTTCGTGGAATATTCTTTTGCATGTTCTTTGGCATATTTTCACAGGGTGAGTGTCCTTCTCTACAAAATAAAAAGAAAAACTTAAGAAGTTAATTTCATTAAAATAGATTTTGATAATTTTTTTAAAAGTTTTTCTGACAGTCACTGGTTAGTTTACAACTGACAAGCTGAAACGTAAAGTTAGCTTTGAGGTCCAAGCATAATTATGGACAATCTACTTACTAATATATTGTATTACCAAATCCTTAAAAAACAACTTTAAGTTAAAATATTTAACAACATTCTATTATAAGATCTTTTTACGGAAGAAACTGTTTATGATTTTTTATTAGCATTTGATTCTATTCAGCTGTAAGATTAGTTGTCGTACAACAGTCTCTGTGCATGACCTAGACAAATAGAACAGAAAATTGGACCCTTACCAGGTAAATTGGCCAGTTTGTGGAAACAAAATGTAGCACTTTGGATATTTTATGTGAAACTAATGAGCCCTATGCAGTAAACAGTAAACAGTAAACAGTAAACAGTAACCAAACAAACAAACGACATCATGTCTGTGCACTCCTGTTCAGACTGGTTGAAAAATAGGACTTTTCAGCCAATACACTTTCAAAATAAGTCTGCATATTTCTCAAATTCAACTTGAAATTTATTTCTACAATAAACGGTACAGCCAAAATACGTAAGAAAATCAAAATCGTCCAGACAAAACCTTTTCTATGGTAAAGATCCAAAAAGTGCATTTTTGATCATTTCATAATAATAACAAGGCAATCAAAAAAATCAAGGCAATCACATCTACATACATGGCAATTCAAACATATTTTAGAGATATAGATATTATAAACTTTTTGAACTGTTATGTCCTTAACATGAAACAAGTTGAGTAGGGGTACAATAATATTCAACTTTTCTTCCATTTTTCGAGTAGTTTCTTTGTAGAATAATTGTTCAAAAACTGTTCAGAAGATAAAGACATGATTGATAGCTGAGTTTGAAGGAATACAATCAAGCATGGGATTATAAGTCAAATTCCTCGATGGCGGCTTTATCCTCTTCTTTAATTATGTTGAGAGTTTACCAACCTGCCGTGTGTAAATGTTAACATATACAGACTTAAGTTCCTTCTTACCAATTGGTCACGACATATAGTATTTTGCATGAAAGTTTGCAAGCAGGCTTCTAAATTATTCAACAATATTTTTGTATATTGCTATGGAAAGATGAGATTTCGTTTTGTTATGGAATGTAATCCAAATAAACAATACATATTCATACACTTTAGCTATCATTTTCTTTGTTTAGTGAAAACTTTTACTTTGACATATCCTTTGAATCATTAACAACTGCTTAACAACACCCCTTTGTGTTACAGAGAAATTGCTCTGGGGTTAAAATATCTCTTCACTGTCAATAAGTCATGACTTAGTCACATATGTTTCTGTAGAAACAAACAAAATCAAATGTTTAGAAATCTGAAAATATCAAAAGACACCACTTCAGTTAGTAGGTAATACACATACAAAATTTCAGAAAGATAACATGAACGGTTTTCGAGTTCTTCTCCGGAAACAAAACAATTTCCGCATAAGGTCAGACAGGGCGATATTTTCATCCCATGGTATTACATATCGGTGGGAAATTAAATGTATGAAATATTTTAATACTGTCGTTTCCTATTATTTCAAGGTATTTAGCTATCAATAAATAATAGGGGCTAATGACCTTACACTCTATCAGTTACAGATTGTTACACAGAAGTGCCACACAGGGACCTACAAAACACTTGCCTACCACACCAATAAGAATGCTGTGTGGCACACAGTGACGTACCACACTGGAACGAAAAAATAAACACAACATATTTTAGAAACACATAATTTCATGAATGTTAACCGTTTAGTCCTAAACAGGAAACAAGTTTTCACAAGATAAAGACATTATTGATTATTTTGGTATGAAGGAAAAAAGAGTCATCAGAAGATGACATATCCCACTGGTCCCAAAAGTTTTTGTAAAACACATCTTTGACAGATAATTGTAACCGTAACCATACATCAGTTAGTGGATCATACACATGCTGAGTTTCAGGTATGATGAAGGGTTTTTGATCTCCTCTCCGGAGGCAGACCTATCTCTGAACAAAGTTCAAATCCAATAACTTCTATGGAAACGGAAAAAAAAACATTTCAGCAATCTGAAAATATCAAAAGGCACCACTTCAGTAGGTGGGTAATACACATGCATAGTTTCAGGAAGGTATGATAAGAGTTTTGGAGCTGTGCTCGGGGAACGAACCTGTCTCTGAACAAAGTCCAAATTCAACACCTTTCTATGCAAACGAAAAAAAATAAAATTTTCAGAAATATCAAAAGGCAAGGATAATACACTTGGGAAGTTTTAGAAAGATATCATGAACGGTTTATGAGTTCTGCTCCTGAAACAAAATGATTACGTACGGACAGACAGTTGGACAAGGCAACGACTATATCCAACAGTATTACAAACCAGTGGGATAATAAATCAAGAATGGGATCGAACCCATTCTCTGGATCCAACACTGCTTGTTATTATTATTCATTAATCTGTCCTTCAACAAGCCCTGGAGCAATCAGTCCCCTATCATGTGTACACCTGCCAATGTTGTTGGGTTCAAATGTTATTTCTTGAACGCATATAATTGCTAGGAATATTTTAAAAAAACGTTTCTCTAGTAACTGGTCCAGAGTGAACCCCTCCCCCTTTGAAAATATCTGGAGGCCACTGTACTCCTAATCTCCATGAAAGTTTCAATATACAAGGTACGTTTCAATCCTTAGAACGGTGCCAAAAGAACACCACTGTGACCATTCCCCTTGTCATCAGATGATATTGGGTATTCACTCAAAAAGACTTCATCTTCAGAACTACAGTTCATGTGTATCTTCATTTTTTGTGCTGTGTTAGAACTCACATTTGAATAGTACAGAACAGATTTATACAGAACCATGGACCGCAGTCTGGATTTCATACGAATACTATTGCGGCATATGTCTGTAGAATTACCAGTATGGGACAAGGCCACTTCTAGGGCGTATTTTTTTCTACTACCGGTATGTTCTCTTTTGTGCCATACAAACATGACAGTATTTGGGAAACTTAACACAGCAATTTGGGTAACATGTTTGCGATTTTTGCTAATGATTGTCTCATTCGAGGGAAGTTTTGCACAGAATGTTTTGGATAGTTCCCTACCAGACCCCGTACTTCCCTCAATCCAACAAATGAGATCTTTAGCGACAGCCATGTGAACAATATATTTTCTTCGTTTCATAATTTCATACGATTTCTTGGAGTCATTGCCAGGCGATTGCGATACCCGTCCGATATGACTGTGGGTGTTAGTAGTTGCAATGCCCATATAATAAACACTCTCTCCATGAAAGTTCAAGCACCGAAAAAATAACTTTGTATCGGAGAGAATCATCTCAGATTTAGGTTGCCCCAGTGTATGCTTATATATGTGCTTCCCTGTTGACCAAAAAAAAATTTCTGTGTCCGTGTCATACGTCATAGACATCACTTCCTTATCAGCCATTACCCCTGTCTTCGAGGATGAATTGGAACCAACCTGTCCCTTCAGAATTTCCATTTTGTTTCTTGGATAATACATCACCATGAAAAACGATGTATTTTTCGGAGTAGAGGACTTGTTCTGGTAACCTAGGGAACAGCCTGCAGTGCAACCAAAGGAACATCTGATGATGCTTCTTGTAACATCTAGCCTTTCCTCAGCATAAACTCCTGCATTTCCATGGTGGAATAATGTTGCACTCAGTTCCGTCAACAAGAGTATGACAATTTTCATCTGCATTTTTGCAAATATTTCTGCTATTTGGAACAACTTGGTTACATTGAGATTTTACTGATCTGCCGGTGTTAAAACGTTAACTTGCTACAAGACCATATCAAGATTCCTTCTTAATAAACCATGCAATCACATCACAACAAGGGTAGTTGGCATGAAATCATCTTTTAATAACTACAGAAATTTTCCCACGGGAAGGAATTAACATTTTCCAAAATGACAAAAACACTTTTGAGAAGTTAATCACACAACCTACACATACATGAAGGGTTCTAAATTATTCAGCCGTTTTTTTTTTGTGTATATCCCTTTTAGAAATAAACTATACAAACTTTAAACTTCATATACTTAGTGATATTTAACTATCATTTTCCATGTTTAGCAAATCTTTTACTTTGACATGAAATGTCATTTTTTTTCTTCACACACAAGGCAATTAGTAGAGCATATATCCTTTGAATCATTGATAACTACTTAAAGGGACACCGAGTTGAGGATAAAAATCAGATCATGTGTATCTACCTATGCTAATTAACATGTCTTCTAACAAGTCACAGACACCTAATTTCAGACAATTGACGTAATTGGTAATAAAAACTAGTGCATGTAGATAGTGAAGTGAAGCACAACTCGTTAGCAGACACTCTAATCAGCTTAGTTAGATAAAGATGAGACTCATTTTTATCCTCGACGCAGTGTCCCTTTAAAAAGTTCAAACCCCCAAAAGGCACCTCAACATAATATGAGGAGGTAGTGTACAAACAAATGTGGTGAAGATTGCTTAAGTAGTTTTCGAGTACTGCTCAGGAAATAATGTGATCACAGACGGACGTCACAGACGGACAGATGAACGGACAGATGGATGGATTATATGCGGGGAGGAATAACAAGCGTGTGTGTAAACAAAACTTGTTCTTGGGTTAAAATCTACTCATCGACTTGTGGCACTTTTTTAACCCTGAGTCACAAACCTGTCTGAAAGTAAAGCCACTGTTGATTAGTTAAAAAAATAGAGCCATTGGCTTTGTAGCTCATCAGACTTTATGTTATTCATTATCCCTTAGGAAAAGATATGGGGAGGAGGGGGAAGAGAAACATAATCAGTTAAGTCAGTGACCTCAGACTTCAGATTGTTCAACCCCTGACTGCTGGTGCCAAGCTCACAATAGACTGATATCCTGATTGATTTATTGTGTCCGCAGATTGTTCTCACCCCTCTCCATCAGCTTACCGTCACCAGCCAACTGGTTACCAACAAAACCTCTGCAGAGTGAAGCAAGATCATCGGAGACAGTATTAGTTCGGGTCTGTAGTATTTTCAATATTGAAACAATACAAAATAGGCGCTTTAGCACGTTTTTCTTACTGAAATAAAGTGTTCTCAAAAAAATATAAATAAGTGTTACAAGTGGCTAAATAATACTCTTAAATCAATAAAAACAGTTCTTAAACGAATGTATGCCATGCGAGTCCATTTTGAGTGAAATTTTGAGGGTGTAGAAGGGGGTCTGTTAGCTGTAAAGAAAGGGTAGAATGCACCCCCTCCAGATAGAAATCATCTTTTTGAACGTTGAACATTTGGTACCTTTATCTGAATGAATAGCAGACAATGTGGTTAACTGTGTATATTTCAACTGTATGCAGTTATCTAAATATTTCATTTGACATTGACAGTTTGATGAAAGTATCTTTATCATGAATGACTGTATATATATATGATTCTCTCTTACAGGTATAACCTGGCATCCATTGTATAATGAAAAATAGAGCCTTGGGCTCTGTAGCTCATCAGGATTTCACCCTGTGACTCCATTTGAGGTCATGGGGACACGAAATCTACAATTTAGAATCCCCATAGGCCAAGGAGTCTGCACATAAAATTTCAGCTCTGCGGAGTCATTGGTTCTTGTGAAGAAGTTGAAAAAGCGAAAGGTTTACGGACGGATGGACGTTCGCCGGACACCATGCCATGCCATTAGCCCATCGGGCCTTTCAGGCCTGATGAGCTAAAAATGTTTATTCAAAAAACAACCTATGAGATTGTGATTTTTTTTTATTGAATGCGGAGTATGTCAGTGTGAAGAGAGATGCCTCTTACTTTAAATATACTTACTTTAAATATAAGCATAACAAATTTAGACAATGTCCATGGATAAACATAACATATAAAATAAATACAAAATAAATACAAAAAGAAAAGAAAGAGATGAAACTGTTGAAGCAGAAATGACAATCATGAAAGTAGCCACCATTGGAATGCACTTCTATGACTTTGTCATCTGACACTAACTGAAAATTAATGTTGATAGAAGTAAAGTAATCTTTTTTAGAAAGGCTGGTAGACTGAGACGCTATGAAAAATTCCTTTTAAATGACCAGTTGCTGGAAACTGTTCCTTCATATAAATATTTGGGTGTTCACTTCTCATCCTCTGGATCTTGGTATATCACACAGAAAACTTTGGCTGATCAAGCTGGGTGTTGAATATTCTCAAATCATCGGTTAAGAATTTCTATAGTTTACCAAGAAATGTTCTGTTCCACATATTTGATGTCAAAGTTTTGCCAGTGTTACTTTATGGAAGTGAGGTCTGGGGTTTTCACTCGTCACCATCTGTATTGAATGTACATGATAAGTTTTGTAAACAGATTTTGGGTCTCTCTAGAAACACCCCAAACCTTGCAGCTCGTGCTGAAGTGGGTCGTCTTTCATTAAAGGTAAATCAGTATGTCAAAATTGTTAAATATTGGGTTCGCCTCTTGTCTCAAGTTGGGATGTTATCTTAAAGGGAAAGTTCTATCACCGATCTTTCGGCAGCATCTGCCATATTGGATTCTTGGCATTACATGAAACGAAAACACGCTATATTTAACCCAATTTTACACTTTCTAAAAAATAAAATATATACAATGATAGAAAATTCACATAGTAACAGATAACACATAATAAAATTAGTAAATAATATGCTGTTAGACCGAAGCAAAATTTTCCCCACTCGCAGCGCCGATGAATGGCTTCAGTTCTCATCGTTTTTCTTTTTCAACAAGTGTGCGCTTGCTTTTATCAATTTGTTAAATATAAAGTCATCAAAATATTACTTTCATTAGTATCTTTCAATTTGACTGTGTTTAAACATATATATATATATATGTATAAACAGGAATATCCTCTCGAATTTCGTTTCCACAAAAAAAAACCCAATAGAACCCTCCTTTAGGTTTATAATTATCAGTATTCTCTTGCTGAAAGAGTATAGATTGTTGGGCCTTAACGGTGAAATCTCTTTTGTTTAGTTAGGATTTGGCAATGTGTTGGCTAAACAAAATGTTGGTAATGTCTCTTTATTCATTGAATTATTTAAGCAAAGATGTATTGACATAGATAATCAGTTGTGGTCATCTGGTATTATACTCGTATCAAAATTGGATTTCTATCATACAATAAAAAAAGATGTAGATTTTGAATTTATATCAATAGTGTCTGTGTGAGGCAGTTTCGTATTTTTCTAAATTCTAAGTAGATTTCGTTGTTCAAATCATAATTTGATGATAGAATGTGGTAGATATTTAGGTCTTAAAAGGGAGGATCGCCTTTGCCCACTTTGTATCATACCTTATATAGAGAATGAATATCACTTTTGCCTAGTATGGCCCATCCTCGATAATCCAGCGCTATTGTTCCGATAAATCTTGTGTGTAGATTTATCGGAACAATAGCCCTGGATTATCGAGGATGAGTATGTCCCTTCTATAATAAATTAACAAATGATAATCTTCCAAAATATTATCACACATATCCCTCTGAAGCATAACTAACCCAATTGTTTTCCTCAAAGAATACTTTTGTCATCAATAATCTAGCAAAATATATATTTCAAGCCATGAAAAAAAGAAACAAATATCTTGGAACCACAAAAGAGGTGAGGTGAGTTGGGGTTTAACGCCGCTTTCAAAAGTATTTCACTTATATCGCGGCTGCTAGTATTATGGGAAAAAAGCCTGCAACACCATATGGCTATGCATTGCGGTGAAACCTGCGAGCAACGGCTGGAACTAGCGAACCATGGGTGGTACTACATTGAAATTCAGTGTAGCATTGCACTCAAACCTAACTGCATGTAGAACAGTTCTCTACTGCAGACAAAGTTGCCGTGCCCCTGGCGGGACTCGAACCCCAGACCTCTTGATCGGAACCTGAACGCGCTAACCACAAAAGACATTAACACTGTAATTTTCATGATTTTGTACGGTGCTCTATGTATTATAATATTATGTACTGTAACCAGATGTATAATGGGCCTGTTGCCCCTTTACTGAATAAACTCTTTCTCTCTCACTATAATGGGTTTGACAGGCTCAACCCCTCAACCCCCCCCCCCCCCCCTCGAAGGAAAAGGAAAAGATTTCAATAAAAAAATTAAAGTAATATTTAGCATAGTACTGTAGTGATTCATAGACAAAGTTAAACAAATAAAAATCTGTTCAGTTATCATTGCCAATTGGTATTGGAAAAGTTCCAACTTTCAGTAACTCGGAGGCCAGTGAAGTTTTAAAGTTGTCGATTTCACTTCTCTCTTTCACATTTCATTTATAAATTAAGTCCATCTGAAAAGACAATTTAGATTAACATCTTGAGGACACCTACCTTCATTTGACACAATCTACATACAACAGTCCTCTAATAACGTGATAAAGCGCAAAACTTCAGAAGCTGAACGGTAGTTTATTTCGCTCGATCACTCGGGTCATGAAAGTGACCGGCTTATTGACAAGCGACATGTGACCTTGTTGTCAACAACAACAAATGAACCGATCACACGAAAGGCGGCAGATACGATTTTCAGGCACTGCATGTGAGTTTACAATAGCACGTGCGCTTTGCCTACGTCAAACCATATATACGCTTACCTTACATAAACACAAAAAGTCTAACGGGGCTTCGTCTTGTCTTCAAAAACAGATGTGCAACTAGGAAATCTAAAGAAGATCCTATGACGATGTCTGACGAGCACCTGCCTTCAGTCTATATTTAGAATGATTCATAGCGAGGCGAGAAGCCAGCAGCTACTCTCCGTACAACTAATTATTTAGATGCGTTTGTTTGTGGGACTGACGCAGTCTCTTTTTTATTACGATAAAGGACGATTGTTTGTGGCCTAAAAACTAAATTTTGCATTGTTATCTAAAAAGTATTAAACATTTTTGTTTAACATAAGTTTTCTTTCTGATATTCAAATGTTTTATAAATTGTGGATTTTTTTAATGTTAAAACTGAGCATTGATGTGATTTCCTACTCAACGAATAGACTATATTTTCCTGTTTACGATTAACTTTGAAACACTAACGATAATGTAACATAATTGTCTGACTGCCAAATCATCTAAACTAATCATATTTGTGATGTCTTTCTTTGCAGTTATACACCTTTATGCAGGCGTGTACTAGAAAGTATATCCGAAATTTGAAGTTGGAAATCAACTTTCAGATTTCGGAACCTAACCTCTGTTCTACAAGGCCTGAATTCCAAGGCTCCAGCAGAATTCTCCAGTGGGGAAAAGGGGAACCTCATACTAGGCATTTGACTCTTATTAAGGGTCTTCCTAATTAGCATATAATATGTCTGATGTAAATAACACAAATTAACTGTTTTTTAGTATTTTTCTCTGATTCTGTCTTCTTTATTTATCAGCATGTTTATGATCAATTGTTTCACAAAATCAAAAAACATATTTCGAGGAAAACGCATTAAACGAGAAAACTTTATCCTACGTTTATTTTATCATTTTGACGTGCCATTGGCAAGTGTCACTTTAACAACGGCGTCGCTGATTGCACAACTAGATTCCATTGCAACCAATGAAGACACTCCATTTCTGCACTTGGATTCACTCAATGTAGAACAGAGGTTAGGATAGGAAATCTGAAGATAGTAACCTCTGTTGGAAGAGGATGGGATATTACCAGAATCCGATTTCAAAAGTATATACTAAAAGTGTGTTGAAAAGGTGTGTGAATTAAGCTTCTTCTTCCTCTTCTTCTTTTCCTTTTCGTGATATTTATTTTGTCTCCCTCGTTTTATAAGAGTATTATTTACTGGAGCTAAAGAAAAAAATCGCCATCAACATTCATAGATTAATATAGTAGGAGAAACATGCAATTGATTAAGAACAAAGAAAAGTAAACGTAGACCTACATCGTGTGTACTTGTACAATAATTGATATGGCACCGTTAATTGATTTTCTACTGTGGTCGGATGTACTGAACATTACTTGACACGGGGTCATGTTGACAGACGCCTTTAATTGTAAAATTTACATTAAGATAAGATAAGATAAGATAATTCTTTATTATCCAGGGGGAAATTTCATTACATCTAAACGAGTCTCCAATATATTAAAAAAAACACCAAAAAAACATACACCTGTCATATAAACAATATTATAAACATTATATACACTTGTGTAAATTGTTCATTAAAAATTCATTCCAAAAATTTTCCATTAAAGGCATCAATGCTATTCAGAACAAATGATTGACGAAACCTGTTTGTTCTACTCGTCGGCATACGCAGTCTGCGTCCAGAGGGCAGTGAAGAATATTCCGAAAAAAGTATGTGAGTTGAGTCACTTAAAATTTTATTTATTATAGGAAGTCCAATAATTTTTGAAGCGGTGTTAACAATTTTAGAGAGTTTATTTTTATTTTGAACAGACAGGTTTCCGTACCAACTCAAAAAATTAAATGTTACCACACTTTGAATAAATGTTTGGTAAAATAACCTCAAAATATTTTGATCTAATTTAAAATGTTTCAATTTCAACAACAAAATGCAATCGCTTCTGTCCTTTCTTATAAATTTTGTCAGTGTTTTCATTCCAAGAAAGTTTCGAATCTAAGACAGTACCCAAATATTTATATTCCGTTACTCTTTCTATTTCATTATCATCAATAGTCACAGGATTTATTATAGACCTAGTTTTCCTGAAATCTATGACCATTTCTTTGGTCTTCAACACATTCAAAAATAAAAAGTTTGATTTGCACCATTTTACAAATTTTGAAATTTCTGTTCTGTAACTCAGTTCTGATTCTCTAATTTGGCCAACCAATGCAGCATCGTCAGCAAATTTTATTGTCAGACATTCTTTTACTTTTGATATACAGTCATTGGTATACAATATAAATAAAATGGGAGAGATCACGCAACCCTGGGGTGCACCAGTGGATGTATTTAATATTGAAGACTCAACTTGGTTAACCCGTACAAATTGTTGTCTGTTAACCAGGAATGCATTTATCCATCTAAGGATATTAGAATTAACATTCATTTTGGAAAGTTTGTCAATAAGTAGATGAGGCTGAATGGTATTAAAAGCAGATGAAAAATCAACAAACATTATCCGTACATATGTACCATAGTTTTCCAAATGCTGATAAATATTATGTAACAGTGTGATGGTTGCATCTTCTACCCCACGTCTTGTCCTATAAGCAAACTGTAAAGGATCAATCACATGGCTAACTTCACTAAGCAATACATTCTTAATTATACGTTCTAAGCATTTCATGGCAATAGAGGTTAGAGCCACTGGTCTGTAGTCATTGTTAACGGATGGATTTTTCTTTTTGGGCAATGGAATAATTTTAGAAGTTTTCCAAAGAATGGGAACCTCATGAGAATTGATCGATAACTGAAATAACTTTTGGAATATAACAGCCAGCTGCACTCTACACTCCTTAAGTACAATCCCTAACAAGTTGTCAGGCCCGCAGGATTTATGCGGGTTAATCTGAGCAAATGAACTAATCACATCGTCTGTCGATATATTTAACATTTCACCAGATGGAAGCGATTCCAGTATATGTTCCCTTTCATTCGAAAAATCCATAGTATCAAATCTAGAGTAGAAGGAGTTTAACTCATTTGAAAAAGCTAGATCGTCGCTGGATTCTAGCTGCTGAGGTCTACAACTCGAACCTATAATAGTTTTAATGCCACTCCATGCGTTACGCAAATTGTTAACTGAAAATTGGCTCTCAATTTTAGATTTATATTCATCTTTACATTTTCTTGTTAAACAGACAATCTCTTTCTGAATTTCCTTCACCTTTACTTTGTCTCCTGAACAAAATGCCCTTTTCTTTTTATTTAAGACTGATTTGAACTCTTTAGTTACCCAAGGCTTGTTATTAGGAAATACTTTTATGCATCTGACAGGTACAATGCTTTCTACACAGAAGTTAATATAATCAGTTACACTGTTTGTAAACACATTCAGATCAGTACATGCATTTTTAAACATATCCCAGTCTGTACAATCAAAGCAACCTTTCAATTTTTCTAAACAATCCTTTGTCCATGACTTGACATATTTTACAACAGGTTTTTCTGATTTTAATTTTGTACAATAAGTAGGAGCCAAATAAACAGTAGGCCTATTGTGATCAGAGGTTCCCAACGGAGCCTTTGCAAAGGATTTATAGGCATCTTTCACATTTCCGTAGCACAGATCTATAGTTTTCTTAGATCTTGTCGCGCATTTCACATATTGATGATACATTACATTACATTAGGAAAGAAATATGTCTTGAAAAAGATTGACTTATACAAAGGGGTCTAACAAAATCAGAGTTAAATTTACGATAGCAATGTGGACATAAAACGCCATGAATCGTTACATTTATGTCTTTTCGGACGAACGAGAATTTTTATTATCAATACCGTCAGAAGACGTCCACAAACGAAATCAAAGCATCGAAATTAGTTGCCCAACCAGTAGTATATCTAAAAATTCCCCTGCTGAGATCGAGGCTGCATAAACATACCATCACAAGAACATTCCCGCCGGAAGAGAACGTTTGGTGTAAGAAATCTGTGGTCGAGTAACACCGTTCGCATGGAAAACCACACCCACGATCTGTTTTGATTGTCATCTTTTCGAAACTTTAAGAAACAACCTTCTAAACCAACCATTACAAAGCAAGATCGCAACTTGAACTGGGGATGTACATGACATCTTTGAGGTGCTGTCATGGCCTCTCCAGCCGACCCAGCTTTGCTGCCTGATTCGGATTTCGGGGCTGCGACTGGCGAGTCTGTCGAGTTTGGGGAGGAAGATGGAGATTATCAAGGCCCCCACAAATGGCGACAGCGTCTGCGACCAGTCAAAAGCAGAAGTAAAGACACAGAAGACGAGGACGAGGAACAAGAACAAGAACCAGTTGTCCAAAAAGAAAGGTGAGTTCGTTTGCCCAAATTCATCGTCTTTGAGCTATTTTTAGAACGGGCACCGATTCCAACTTCGCCTTCCATCTTCTGACAGAACATGGCGCTGCTGCCAATTTGGTTGGAGCATCTGTCTGGGGTTATTGATCGAGAAATTAGAACTCGCCAGTGTATTGTCAACTCTGAAAAAGTGACATTGTCATGGAAACCAGCTTGAGGCCAAGTTTTAATTATTTTGTGAAAGTTGCATGATTGCTCCAAAGATAACTTCTGGATTTGTTCCGAATTTTTTTTTTAATTAACAGAAATATCAAATTATAAGCTTGAATACTTTCCAAAACATCAGTTTAAGACATTTAGCTTCATTATTTTTTTAGTGATGGAGATGTCATAAAATAAATCCAATTTACATCCTGGTTTTTAATGACATGGTAAATATTAGGTTCGGTTAGTGCATGTCACTATGCAAACACAATTTACAGTTATATAGCCCTCATTGATAATAAAGGTAATACACACTACAATGTTTTGAGATCCTAATGATGTGTTTATCAGATAGTGGCTCTGCATTAGCTTTTAAATTCCTTGTACCAGATGTTAAATGTGCACAATTAACATTTATATTTGTTTACAATATTTTGTGATCTATAAATAATTTAAAAAATTATATCATTGTTTGGTCAAAGTTAGTTATTTTGCTACCAAGGGAATCATTTCATTAAAAATTATGTTTTTTTTTAATGTTTTCTTTTTAAAATTTAATAATTATGTTGATATTGAACTATTATTTGGATCTATGCAATGAGATTTTAATTATGCTCCAGCTCCGGTCTATGACTGTATAAGATAAGAGTTTGACACAGTCTAGATAAACTGAAATAGTATCCTTCTCATTCTTAACTGTTTGACATAAGATTAGTTTCGTAGTTGTTGTTCCTTCATAACTGCAATTAGTTTTGTTAAGACATGAGCAGGGTTTAAAAATGTTTCTAAATTATATTTGCTACAATGACAAGTGACATTTTCAGTAAGTAGTTTTCAGTATTATATTAATTTTATACACAATTTGACACATATTTTAATCAGTGGTTAGATTGAACGTGTACTCAGATGTAGGGCTGTCACGGTTTCAGATCCGGATGTATCTGGCGTTTCATTAATAGATATGTTAAAGGTGCATCCATTGTGTTTCATTAAATTTTATTTGGATTTATTACATGCCAACAGACAATATATGCTCATTTCAGTTCAAATAAGTTCACTCAACTTGCATATTCATTCCCAATCTCTAAATATATCATAATTACTAGTTTCCAATTAAAATCTAGCAACATCATTATACATGTGCAGAAATCGAAACTACAATCCCATTTACATGCACAGTAGTAATAAGAGCAGGGATTGGGAAAGGTAGGGGCCATGGGCCTTTTTACACATAGGATAAAAAATGGCCCATTCAAATTTGAAATTTTACTATTGCTACAAAGGGGAATGGCCCATTCAAATTTCTGAAAATGACTAAAAGCGCTTAAAATGGCCCATTGTCAAAGGCATCTTTCCCAATTCCTTTAAGAGCTATTAAACATTATCGACTCAAAGTTGTCCTTTTATCTGTTGCAAATAAGTTTCCAAAATTGCGTTTGACTAATTGACACGGGCCACACGCGGTGCATTGTCCGGTTTTCGATCAGAAATTGACAATTACTTATAATTGTGAATTAATTCAGTATTCATGGACAAATATCAATTCCTGAAAGTAATGCTTTGATCTTTAAATCATTGCATATTTCTTAAAAAACACAATTTGGATTACTGGAGGCAATGATGAATGTTTTTATTAACTTCTCATAACATGTATTATGTACAATGAGTTCACATTGCAACAGAGTATTCATACCAGAATAATACGGTTACGAAACAGTGTCCTATTTAGGACTTGTGATTACATGATTAGCCATGAAAATGATCAAATAGCCGGGTCCCTTATAAAAGAAATTATAGTGGGGATTGTCGCACATTTTAATTTTATACTACATTTGAAAGCAATACTTTTCCTCCCCTAATTTTTCGAAATCACTTCTTCCATATGAAGGGGCAATAAATCTGTTAGAAATGGTTAGTAAGTGAGAACTGAAAATTTAAAGTTCCATCCATTTGCATCCTCGGTTACCCAGGGTTTTATATATATGCTCCGTTACTCTCCACTTTTTCACCCATGGGAAACTTCATCAGAGAAATCTGTACTCAAATAACCTGCCCTTGGCCGGCGTGAGCCAATCAAACCGCTACGCAGCTTGGACCTGCGAGCCAATGACAATTCATATCACTTCGTTGCGAAGCACGCAAGGTCATTTTGTTAGCCATCCGTCACCGGTTATCTCCCTTGACCTTTTCCGTCTTATCCTATTGAGCATTTTCTTTGGTAACTGACTTCGTCATGCCGGCCAAGGGCGGGTAATTTTAGTACAGATTTCTCCGATAGAGTTTCCCATGGCTGATATAGTGGAGAGTAACGGAGCATATATAAAACCCTGGGTAACCGAGGATGATCCATTTGATGATCTGACAAGATGTTTGACAATAAAACAAGTGTTGTTCGAAGGTGAGCAATTCTAATTTCTTCCTACTTCTTTAAAGACATCAAGCCAGAAGAGTGGGAAAATTCCCCTCGACCCATTCTGGGAACAACAGTGATATTTTATTTATTCTAATTGTAATAGTAATCATTAATCAACAATTCAAGTATTGAATGATTATATAGCATATATAATAACTCATCGTTCTCTTTATATGTAAAGTGAGAAATTTGTGTTGCTGTTGTTGTTATCTTCTCAATGATTTAAGATATCTTTGCACAACTTTTTTGAATATTGATGAGTAATCAGTTTTGGGGTCAAGGCAATCTTTTGAACACAAGGGCCCGCGGAAATGTCCATGAGCTATTTATAGGCATGTGTCATCTCTTGTGAATGTTCTAGGGGTTTAGGGGCTCAGGGAGGTGTCTACGATTTCTCATCTTCTTTGGCTTGTTTCTAGTAATCTTGTCGCTATCCTGAACAGAAAGATAAAATTATCCTTAGTTGTAATTTAGAAATTAGAGCAATATATATATGTGTCAAAGTCTTAATTGATCATATTAATAATTTTGTCAAAGGGAAAATAATGAAAAACATTTCTGTTATATTTTGAGAGAAAACAATATGGATGATGAAAATGAAATAATTAATTCATCTTTTCTTAAGAAGTTGAAAACAAAGAATTTGGAGAATTCTTGCACTTTGTTCATTTGCATGAGTAGGTAACAATACCCATCATTGGTCAATGGTTGATATATAAAGAGCTTTCTGAAAAAAGTGCATGCTCTCAAACTTTATTCTCCACAAACATTTCCTGTCAATCCCTTAAACGCTGTAACATTAACTAAAGGTTTAAGCTAGACGTTCATGCAATAGTGACCTCTGACCTACATACGGTGTAATATTTAGAAACTAGGTCAAAGATATCCACTCACCTAGACGTTTCGAAAGTAACCGTCCCTCATTTGAAGTGGGTAGATTAGTCATCAGAAATCAAAGTTGGTCTTAGAGAAATTCGTGAAAGAGATGTCTCTTTGAAGTCAATCAACAATGGATACCTGTACGGCTCAGGACAGGTGAGTGTCGTTATCTCAGGTGTTTCACCAGGTGAGATGGGACGACAGGTAGGATTGGTTATGCTTGAGGAGTTACCTGTTAGATGTTACACCTGTCTGTCACATCAATGTGGATAACTTACCTGTGATTTCTTTGCTTTCTATTTTGTTGCCTGTCATGAAGTCTGATAAACTGGGCTTGTTTCATTCAGGTATGTTTACACTTTTCAGATTTTACTAAGTATCAGGTTTACTGGCGTTTGAATGGACATGTAACTTTCTTGTTTGTCATAAAATTTCTAAGCTAATTAATTACATCCAAGTTCCACATGGATAATTCATTTATTCAGATTTTCATTCACATATGTTACTTGATCGAGATATTTGAGAAACTCTAAAGGAATGAGAAAATTATGAGTGAATTTTCATAGATAATCTACTTTGATTATAAAGTGAGTTTTGACACCTCGGTTCATCAAGCAAGTCTTCCCTGCAGCATTTGATTTAAAATCTACAAAAACAAAAAATTACCAGCTGGAAACAATTTTCACATTTTATATTCTAGATTCTTGGCAAAAGATCTAAGGACAGTGGTATAGGTGTAGAAATGATAAATACAGTTCTTTCCTCTCGGTAATAAACAAACATAGCAAGTGTGGTTCCGTCAGTGTTGCGGAGGTGTGAGATGTGTTTACGTGAAGTATATGATGGAGATAAGGTATGGCATGTTGCCAGTGTAATCATCAGGTGATGGGGAAACTACTGCTTGATGAAAATACAACCTCCAAGTCAGCACGCCTCCTTCGAGTACGTCGCCGCAAATGGCTGCAATACTGACGAAGCGGCGTTAACTCGCTCACTCACTCCTTCGAGTACGTCTACAGTAGTGTCCCTGCCGTCATATATACGTGGGGCATTGTTATCAATATTTCTGACAACAATATGACATCATGGATAGTCTAGAACTGTAGGTTTAGTCAACATGCCAAGCCAAAATCAGAAATCTTGCTATATTTTCTTTATTGCAACAGGGCTCTTGCTACCCTGGTTAACAGTCCCCATATGTATCAGGGTTTTCTGAAATTTATAAAAAGTTGATAAAAAAAACAAAATATGCCAAGCAGTTTGTTCAAAAGTATATTTATGCATTAGGAATATAATATTGTTTATGTTTTGGGTTAAATATATTATATTTACAACATTGGTAATTGAAAGACCGCTTGAATTGTTTCAATATCTTAGATTTTAGATAATAATATATAGCTTTGTCTCACCAAATACACAGTAAAAAATTCAATGGCTAATCACTAATCACTTTGTTCAAGAAATTCCATGATGAGTTGGTAGTGAAGAGAGTAAAAAGATGAAAATAAATTTCTAAACGTTGCAGAATGTTTGTTGACAGGGAAAGTGATACATACAGTCTTATCAGTAGACTCTCAGGGGATGGGTTTGAATCCCACAAAAAACTTGTCCCTAAAAAAGTAAAAAAAATTGTGCTTTATAGTGTTATTACGTTTAACAATACATGTTCTTATCAGTGTTTTCTGGGAACTTACGCAATGAAAGTCAGTATGTCAAATTCTCTGTCAATTTAGATGTCAAGGAACTCAATTGTAAGATATTATTGTCAAATTTTCTGTGTTACTCCACAAAGTGTCAATTTAAGGTGTTAATATAGTCAAAAGAATCATAAGATACTTTCATGATAGTATTACCATCTATCAGGGGTAGACACTTGCTGGAAATCTTTACTAGCCTGAAGTGCTCTTCGGGCTAGTGACATATGTTAATCTGTAGTGATACAAATTTCACTAGCCCTTCTGAATTTTCACTGGCCTCGTGCCAGCGGACTAGTGCGAGTGTCGATCCTTGCATCTATACACTGTACCTGCTGATTCGTTACTGTCAAACCATTGTGTGTGGTCTTTTTACAGGAATAATAAAAGAAGGTTAGTTGGATAGATCTCTGGTTAAATAATAAAGGATCTCACTTACTAGTGAGCAGGTAGAATGTCAAAAGAAACAGGTCATCAGTTTATGAATAGGCAGATTGCAGCTGATACTGGTATTCAAATACACTTCCAAGGGAGGTAATTATCTACTTTGTGCTGAAACTGAGCCTATTCAATTGCAGTTAGTGAATGGGTGTTGTGTCCATGTTAAAGGGGCAGTAGCACGTTTTTTCGCTGAAATAAGTCGATGAAATGTATTTTTAAAATAGTGTCACCAATAGTAAAACACCCTTCTCTCTTCGGAAAATCAAGTTAAAAAAATGTGTGTACATGGTTCTGCAAAGCCATGGGATCGTTTTTGTCATTCAAAATAATAAAATGTGTTCACAATAAAATGCATTTTTTGCTGTATACGCAACACCGTTATAACCACTACTAATAATTGGTTTATGTAATAAGATGTTTTACCCTCTAAAGTAAATATAAATGACATAAACTATGATTATAAATGGGAAATTAAAAAAAATCAAATTTGCAAAAAAACGTGCTACTGCCCCTTTAAAATCTGTCGCTTACAGTGTGAGTCATATGAGCTCGGATTTGAAAGGATATGTCACAGATTGTGCAGTACCTGTTCAGAGAGGAATAAAGTCTTGCTGAAATTTGTGATTCGGTGACGGTCTTGTGTCACTTAGTCAAGTTGTTGTATTAGGTACAGTGCCACATTCAACGTCCAAATTGATAAGTTGTTGGTGCTGGCATTGGTGCCTGACACTGAGGGGGTGGGTTTAAATCAAGTAAGGGACTTGTGACAAGAAAGTGCAAGAATTTGTAGTATTGTAGATTGTATGATCCCAAATATAACAATGTTACAAAATTTTATTCTCTGCTAGTGCCACAATTTACTCTTTATAACTGCTACTCAAAATAAATACAGTGCTACTTGTCCTTGAGGTGTAACTGTTTATGAAACTTTTGATTTTACTTTTCAGTGTTGTAAAAGATGACAAGAAAATGACAAGGGAAGACCGACCAGACGACTGTCGCATACGAGAGCGACTTAAATCCATGCCTCCCTGGAAACAAGATCTGCTTGAAAAGAAAAAATCTCGACCAATGGTAAATATTTATTGTGCCTGCACTTTTGCTGAGAATCTCTCTAGCGTGGAAATAGGGTTGGTTTAAGTACCAGCCTTGTCACACTCACACTCAAAGTTTTAAAAAATTATTGCTAAAACAAATTTCACTGTAAAAGGTTTATAGTAAAATGTATACCTTAACTGTAGTCAATTGTTTTTACCTGAAATGTTGCATTTTTAATTTGAATAAAGTAACATGATTTTCTAGTAGGGTGATGGAAAAAGTTAACTTTGCACATATTCTGCCTACCATTGTTTTAAAAGTTGTTTATGGTTTTGCCTCCCCCAGACAACCCGACACAGTAACGGATCAGCGGCTTGTGTTGCCCCATCACAGGTAAGTCAGAGATGTTCTTTATTTGATCAAAGCTTTTGAATAGAAGAAAGAACTCTTTTAAAATACTTCATACCGGTACATTTATTTTGAATTTGATACTCTACATCAGTGTTCCACAATTGTCAAGTCACAATACATGTCTTAAGCCTAAAAAAATAAAAATAAATCTTTCTGGTCTTTGCAGCTGACAAAAATGATGCAATGACGCGATTTTTTTTTAATTTACGACATTTTTTTGGGGGGGGAATGAAGAGATAAACAAAGAAAATTAATGCAATTATTTATATAAATGAAGCACAAACCCTCTTAAATATGTGTTACTATTCCAAATAGTCAATAATCTCACCCCTACACTCCATGTCAACAGAAACGAGTGACATTTTCTATGTCCAATATTTTCTGAGGCTAAAAAATTATAGTTGTCTTAGTTTAAAACCTAGAAGAAAAAGACCTGAGGCGTTGGTTTGAAACTGATGCGGGCGTAAACCAGAAACAAATTCTCTTTTTTAGGGGGGGGCCTTATAGTAAGTTAGGTGCTTTTGCACATTTGCCTTGAGTTATTACAGGTTTAAGTAAAATCTAGATAAAGTTAAAAAAAAACTACTTACATGATTCAGTTTCATAATTTGAATGTGTTCTACAAAGTAGTGGATCACAGTGGTGTAGTTGTTAAAATGCTGGCCTCTCACCCTAAAGACCTGGGTTCCCGGGAACTAAATTTTTTTACCCGGCTTCACATTGCACTTAGTCCAACCAGCTGTATAGCACCTGAAATAACGGGTAGCTTCGTGTAGCGCTTATGGCATCTTCAAAGTACAAATCCTTTTTGGTAATGATATGTAGTGCTTTGAGCAACTACTCGGTTATGTCTGTAGATGGATATGTGCATGTTGCAGGTGAACTTATTGTTATAATTATGAGTCAGGGATGGTCTTCAGTATTCTTCAGTTTTAATTTGTGAGTTGTACAACATTAAACTGATCTTGAATATAAATATCTGTTTTTAGATTCCTCTGAGTATATCAAGTGGTTTAAAGCGGAGAAACACCAACCCTGGTGCGGAGTCGGCGTTCACCCAACAGGTCGTCAACTCCCAGCCCATCCTCTCCGGGGTTCCGCGCAAACGAGTCTCACCTTCCAACTCAGTAAGTGTTGCTTTAACCTTTAACCTGCAGGATGCATTGTAGCTGTCCAAGTGCTAAGACAAAATTTTTATTAATCTACAGCTTGGTGTTTGTATGATTATCTAAGCAGATCTTATTTCTCCTTACTAAATAATCACAAATAAAGTCAAGGTGTTGTCAGTTCTATCAAAGTGTCACTCTGTATATGAAATTTCAATCTATTTTCAGTTTCGACAAGGCACAGCGGGTCATGGACGACGTACCCTATCTAACCCACTCGTTGACCCGGCCATCAGCAGCGCGCTGTCCAAGAAACGCATCGAGCGAGTCCAGCGCGCCAGACTCTATCTACTACAACAAACCGGCCCAAACTCATTTCTCATCGGCGGGGACTCACCGGACCACAAGTTCCGTGTCATTATCGGACCACAGGTAAGAAGCATGTTAGAGATGAAATGATACACTTGAGCCTCGGTATATATTGAACTCTCAGTAAGGTACATTTTTTAACCAAGGATGTAACCAAATAAAATCACAAAAAAACACTTTCTTTCTCAAAAATGAAAGTAAAATGCCAAAAAGTGAAGATATGAATAAAATCTTAGGAAATTAATAACATAAATCATTTTTTTTTAAATATGCAAGTCTGAAGTCACTACCCTTTGAACATCTCCAATCCCCTCAAGAATATTTGTCAGCAGAATTACAATTCACAGTAAACCTGAAATTGAAATTAAGAAGATAGTCCCACTGTTTTCTTTGTCTATTAAATGGCATATTAAGCAAAATCCTAAGAAAAGGGTGTAGAAAAATTAACATGTTTATGAACTGTTGAATGGGCTTATTTCATTGTTAAAGCAACTAGTATGTTGAATACTGTTTTAAATGTATTATGCAAATAATTATGCTGAATGTGTTTGTTTGCAGACATGTAGTTGTGGGCGGGGCCCACACTGCGTCCATGTGCTTTTCGTCATGCTGCGAGTATTCCAAGTCCGACATACCGACAACTGCCTCTGGAGCAAAACTCTCAAAAACTTTGAGGTGAGTATTATGACAAGTAAATAAAAGTGAAAATTCAGGTAAAACTACAACTTCCCTCACAAGGTCCTGCCAGTCCCTATCACTGACTTATTCAAGCTTGCTGCATTTTGTAAGCTTTTCTGTGTCAGCGTAGCAGCGTGCTGCATCAGGAGTTGGTAGTGTGTTCAGACATCTCTGGCACTGAAAACACAATGAAATGTGGCAAGACTTAATATTAGCCAGTGATAGACACTGGTCTAAATGATGTCTTAATGGTAAGATTGTTAAAATATTTAATCTCAATTTTGCAAGTAATTTAATGGGATGTATTGATGTCTTGTGCTTGAAGAACGAAGTAAAAATTAATCTGTACTCGCCAGTAGGAAATTAACTTCCCTCGCTTAAGTCTTGCAGCATTTCTTTGACATTTCTATGCTAGCGTAGCAGAGCACACTATGAAAGTTAGGTAGTGGAGCAAGGCTTCAATTAGCCAGTGGTGGAAACTTGTGCAAGTTGTGACTTGCGAGGAAAGTTGGTAGGGTATAAATGCTATTTTTTATGTTCATAAAAAATCTGTCCTAAAAGTCAAAGATTTTAGTTGTTAGCACAGTCCTACCTCAAGTTAAAAACAAGGCAGATAATGATAGATCAAGTCTCCACTATCTTCCAGGTGGAGAACTTATTTCGAATATACCACGACAAGCGAACATTGAGAATTCACAAGAGACAGATGGAGAAGGAGAAGAAGAAAGCTGCTCGGCAAGAACAGGAAGATCGGACGAGCAGCGAGTCTCAGGAGAGTAGCAGTCTACCGTCAGAGAGCGACTCTGCGTAAGCATTTGAATTTTCATGTCCTAAAATATTCTGAATTGGGAGTCATTCCTGAAGTGAACTACAGAGCTTCAATCAAATGTTGTTAAATTTAAAAGTTAAATTGCTGCATGAGTTTTGTTCATGGGGCAATACGAAAATTACTGCTTTAAAGGGAAGTGAAATTATGAGAGAATCAAATCACATTGTTTAAATTTTTGTCACATACCTGAAATAGGTCTTGGGAATGTGATCGGTCCAACTCAGTAATCACTCTTACTCAATATCCTGCCAATTTTAGTACCCAGTCTAACTTGGTATTCGGACTAAATCAGTACCAGGCTAACTCGGTAACCTGTCCATCTCTGTTTTAACTCAGTACCCATCCTAACTCAGTACCCACCCTAACTCAGTACCCACCCTAACTCAGTACCCATCCTGACTCAGTACCCACCCTAACTCAGTACCTAGTCTAACTCAGTACCCACCCTAACTCAGTACCCACCCTAACTCAGTACCTATCCTAACTCAGTATCCACCCTAACTCAGTACCCATCCTGACTCAGTACCCATCCTAACTCAGTACCTAGTCTAACTCAGTACCCACCCTAACTCAGTACCTAGTCTAACTCAGTACCTAGTCTAACTCAGTACCAACCCTGACTCAGTACCTAGTCTAACTCAGTACCCACCCTAACTCAGTACCCACCCTAACTCAGTATCCACCCTAACTCAGTACCCATCCTAACTCAGTACCCACCCTAACTCAGTACCCATCCTGACTCAGTATCCACCCTAACTCAGTACCCATCCTAACTCAGTATCCACCCTAACTCAGTACCCATCCTGACTCAGTACCCATCCTAACTCAGTACCTAGTCTAACTCAGTACCCAGGGATCTGGGTCACCTCTCCCAACCTTAGTTCTGTAGCTTTTAGTAAACCTGGTTGTCAAGGAAACAGAAAATGATTGAATATACTTCCCTGTCTGTCTGCAACGTGAACAGAGTTATCTCCCTTTGATGACTCAAATCCCATGATAAGTAAGTGTAACCACTAATTGTGACAGGTTGAGTCATTCTCTCATCACTGGTCGTGTATTTAGCTGTACATACTCACCTACATAGCAACACTTTACCTTTGTCTGGTGAACACAATTACAGGTTTGTCTTAAATACATTAAATACAATATCCGTTGATATTTTATTACAGAATACATTTAAGAAACATTTTGTATATTCTAAAAATATTGGAGTATCTCTTTGAATTTTTAGCCTGATAATGAACATCATAGCCCATATTTTACATCATATGATTATTTCAAACATGTTTTGAAGGGCATTTAGAAGTGGCATACATAGGAACAGGAATAATTCCTGGAGAAAGGAGGAAGGAAGTATATATATACTCTGAATTGCTGTGAATTTTCACTTTAAATATGTTTTTATACAGAAAATGTTTCTGTTCCTATTTCAAGCATGTGGACGAACAATTTAATTCTTTGTAGTAGTGAGCTTTTGCAAAAATATGCCTTCTCATTTCAATATTTTAAGTAGAATATTAATAACTTCTATTTGATAATTTCACCAAATTCTTACCCCCAAGACATCCCTAATGAAATGAGTATCTGGGTATGAATTGAGACCTGACCGACAACCCAAAACCTGGTAACTTATTTTATTACTCACACGTTGACAATATCACAGTTTAATAAATCTACCTTGTTATTACACTTAGAGTAATAACATCGCGTGCTTTCGATTGACATGACGTCAAATTATAATGGTTAAAACATCAGAACCGCGAACGCATTGAAGTTTGTCCTATTTATTGACGAGTTCGTGCAACTTAATCAGCGCGTAATAAATAAAATACTAAACTCGGTCCCATTTAATAACATATTTATGAAACTTGTGAATGGTATTGGTATCAAACTCGCTTTCGTTCTTTAAATACCAAACCACTCACTCGTTTCATGAATATGTTATTAAACGGGACGGCGTTTAGTATTCTCTATTTATTCACTGCTGTAATTCAGGAGTTGCAATCTCTCCCCTCACCGATTTACCCGTGTCTATTACAGTTGTATATCTCCTACCCTAACTGATTTACCCGTGTCTATTACAGTTGTATATCTCCTACCCTAACTGATTTACCCGTGTCTATTACAGTTGTATATCTCCTACCCTAACTGATTTACCCGTGTCTATTACAGTTGTATATCTCCTACCCTAACTGATTTACCCGTGTCGATTTCAGTTGTATATCTCCTACCCTAACTGATTTACCAATGTCTATTACAGTTGTATATCTCCTACCCTAACTGATTTACCCGTGTCTATCAAGTTGTATATCTCCTACCCTAACTGATTTACCCGTGTCTAGTACAGTTGTATATCTCCTACCCTAACCAATTTACCCGTGTCTATTACAGTTGTATATCTCCTACCCTAACTAATTTACCTGTGTCTATTACAGTTGTATATCTCCTACCCTAACTGATTTACCCGTGTCTATAACAGTTGTATATCTCCTACCCTAACTGATTTACCAGTGTCTATTACAGTTTTATATCTCCTACCCTGACTGATTTACCCGTGTCTATTACAGTTGTATATCTCCTACCCTAACTGATTTACCCGTGTCTATTACAGTTGTATATCTCCTACCCTAACTGATTTACCCGTGTCTATTACAGTTGTATATCTCCTACCCTAACTGATTTACCCGTGTCGATTTCAGTTGTATATCTCCTACCCTAACTGATTTACCAATGTCTATTACAGTTGTATATCTCCTACCCTAACTGATTTACCCGTGTCTATTACAGTTGTATATCTCCTACCCTAACTGATTTACCCGTGTCTAGTACAGTTGTATATCTCCTACCCTAACTAATTTACCCGTGTCTATTACAGTTGTATATCTCCTACCCTAACTGATTTACCCGTGTCTATAACAGTTGTATATCTCCTACCCTAACTGATTTACCCGTGTCTATAACAGTTGTATATCTCCTACCCTAACTGATTTACCCGTGTCTATTACAGTTGTATATCTCCTACCCTAACTGATTTACCAGTGTCTATTACAGTTGTATATCTCCTACCCTGACTGATTTACCTGTGTCTATTACAGTTGTATATCTCCTACCCTAACTGATTTACCCGTGTCTATTACAGTTGTATATCTCCTACCCTAACTGATTTACCCGTGTCTATAACAGTTGTATATCTCCTACCCTAACTGATTTACCCGTGTCTATTACAGTTGTATATCTCCTACCCTGACTGATTTACCCGTGTCTATAACAGTTGTATATCTCCTACCCTAACTGATTTACCAATGTCTATTACAGTTGTATATCTCCTACCCTAACTGATTTACCCGTGTCTATTACAGTTGTATATCTCCTACCCTAACTGATTTACCCGTGTCTATTACAGTTGTATATCTCCTACCCTGACTGATTTACCCGTGTCTATTACAGTTGTATATCTCCTACCCTAACTGATTTACCCGTGTCTATTACAGTTGTATATCTCCTACCCTAACTGATTTACCCGTGTCTATAACAGTTGTATATCTCCTACCCTAACTGATTTACCCGTGTCTATAACAGTTGTATATCTCCTACCCTAACTGATTTACCCGTGTCTATAACAGTTGTATATCTCCTACCCTAACTGATTTACCCGTGTCTATAACAGTTGTATATCTCCTACCCTGACTGATTTACCCGTGTCTATAACAGTTGTATATCTCCTACCCTAACTGATTTACCCGTGTCTTACACAGAAGCATGCGTGAGGAGGAAGACACGTGTCCGATCTGTCTGCTGGAGATGCTGGAGGGAGAGAGTTTGCTCAAGTGTGAGAACGGATGTCACAACCGACTCCACCACCACTGTATAGCTATCTGTGAGTACTTTCATTCTTATACATGTGATAAGTGAAAGAAAATACCCTCCTTCACTCCCTCTTCTCTCTGAAAACATTTCATCCTCGCTTCAATGTCATCTGGCACATTGTGTCACCTTTATGTGATGGCTACAGAAAGTACTTTCGTTGTTTACTTGTTGATGAACGCAGCATCAGATAAGCTCTGTCTGACCATTGTCTTATAATGTGGCAAAGTGTTAAATGTATCATGTTAACAGTGCTGCGATAACTTCCTAAAAATTATAATATTTGCTGTAAATGACTTTCCACTTTATAATTTTGTGTGGACATTTTAATAATTGAATGTCTTCCAGCTAATAGGTCCTCCATTTTGAGCTACTTACGAGTAAATACAAAATGTGTGTTGCAGGGTTCGAGGAGTGCAGACGGCAAAACGAACCGCTCATCTGCCCCCTCTGTAGAGCCCAGTGGAAAACCATGACCGTGGAAATTAAAACGTAAGTTCCTTCATATAAAAATGTTATACGATGACTTGATTTTGAACCATCGCTTCTCCCTATAAGTAATTTTCTCTAATCTCTTTTGAAAACAGCTCAAATACCATAAAAATTATTTTTATCATATTTATTTATCATCTTTCCCCAGCACCCCTACGGAGTCTGACGTCCCGGAAGCACCCCCGAACACTCGCGCCCCCTCCCCCCAGGCAGTACAGGAGAGTGAACTGCGTCTCCCCCATGCAGAACCCATACCCCGGGAGTTTATGTCAACAGCAGAACCTTGGATTCAGGTAGTGACGCCCTCAGATTTGTTTTTCTGCAAGATACTGACACTCTGAACCCATTCCCCGGGAGTTTATATCACAGCAGAATTGGATTCAGATACTGACGCCCTCCATCAACCTTATTCTCAGATTTATTTTCCTGCAAAACACTTGACGTTTTGAACCAGCCAAATGATGGAATATTCATTTAAAATGCATCTTTTCTGACCGCAATCTTTATAGTATAGTGTAAGATAATGGAACACTGCACCTGAAATGCATAGTGGACTCTGATTTCCTAGCACAGAAACCTTGAGAAAATGTGGCAAGTCTTAAATCAGCCAGTTATGCCTTGAAGGCCATTTTTCTATAATAAATCATAACAGAATAACAGTTACATTGCAATAATTTGCATTTCTTTTCAGGTTCTAGGTGAAGATCTAGTATCAGATACTGACGCTATAAATCATAACAGAATAACAGTTACATTGCAATAATTTGCATTTCTTTTCAGGTTCTAGGTGAAGATCTAGTATCGTGCCTTTTCTCTCGTAACTGGTCCATCCGTGAAACTGGAGTTCGACATCTGAGCAAGGAGGTCATTGCAACACTTCTCCGTGGGCTTGGCGAAGGTCGATCTGGTGTAGTTATCTCCCCTGACAGACAAGCAACAACACAGCAGATGCTAGACACATGTACAAAGATTCTCGCTTTCATGTGCGGAGATCCCGTCTACAGAGTGTTCGTGGCAAGCCTGGTATGTGGACATTTTGTTTCCGATTCATTGTTGATATTTAATATCCAACTGATTCTCAAATGATTTTTTGTTTGAACTAATTTGTTATCCCGCTCAATAATATGTTCATTAAAGCCAATTTATTTTCTGATGATATAAACTTTGCAAAAAGAAAACTTGAATTAGGGTTTCTTTCAAAATATTTGTCCAACACCAAAGTTTCTGCTCTGGACTTGGGCACTAGGGCTATATAAATAACATTTACTTAGTGGTCACATTGCCAAAAAATATTTACTTGTCAAAATATAATCTTTGTGACCAAATGCTAAAAATCTTAAAAAGAAAACACAAAATATCTATGGTTTAATATGAGTTAACTTCTCCCATTTATGTTGAGCAAAAATCCTCAGTAAATTTACTCAAATAATATTAGTAGTAAAGACTTTTGTTTTTCTAATATAAACAACGATGCATTTGTGTCATCTCCCGAACTGCTCTAGAATGTTAATTCATATCTTTTTGCTGCAATATTTTCCAAGGAGCATTTATCAATACCCCACTTTATGATGGTTCTCTCTTATTTGCAGCGAGCCATGAGAACAATGTTATCCTACACACCGTGCCGAGACAAGCAACAACAGCAGCGTCTACAGAGTCTTCTCAAACCCATCGTGGACGCCATCATCTTCAAGTGCACCGACGGGAACAAGTGAGTTGTCATGGAAACCTCTATATGTTGTTGAGAGATCAAAGGTCTGCTCCTTTCAATTTCTGAAGTTTGTTCTGAACTTCCTGTTCATGTCGAAGTGAAAGAAGTGTCTCTGAACACTTTTCTGGACGTGCGGAACATGTTCCCTTGAAATAGAAGGTACAAGCCGCACAGCAATGGAACATGTTCCCTTGAAATAGAAGGTACAAGCCGCACAGCAATGGAACATGTTCGACACGCCCAAAATAGTGTTCAGAGTCCCTCTCTCTTTTGAATGTACCTGACGTTCAGAACAAACTTTGGTAAATCGAAAGCAGCAGGCCTTCATAGAAGAGAAAAGATTGTGAAATATTAGTGACTTTGTAATTGTAATTGTAATCATACCTTCGATGAAATCTTTGACTTCAAATTAAACTATGTCAATAGACAAGAATCAAAGAATACATCAGCCTTTAGTAAAGGAAACATTAGATGTTTCATTCAAGACACTATTCTACCATGTAAATTTTTCATTTTCATAACTTAGTGTAATTTAAGTACAAACTATTTAACACTTTACCTGCTAAATTTATTTGTGTCAAACCGTTCTTAGTAGGATAAGATAAGATAAACTTTATTATCCCAGATGGAAATTTGTCTTGCATTCAAAGAGTATTTGGTAGTGTATATCCTGAAATTTGTCATTAACTAAATATTAACACCGAATATTACTGGATAGTCCGTTGACACCGCAAATTATTCCCACAGACGTACAAGTCAACTATCTGTGTCAACCCTGGTGGAGATGGCTAAAGGTCAGAGCGGAGAGCTGGCTGTCGGGAGAGAGATTGTTAACCCAGGTGAGTACCCACTTACAGGTATATCGATCTTTAGAATAGGAACGAGAGACGTTTTGATTTTCTTTGGAGAAGGAAAGATTGTAAAAAACTTGGAACAGGTTGTTTTTGCAAGTATGATAAAATCATTGATTTTGATTTGTGGTGATATGAATACTCTTCAATAAGAAATACACTATTCTTAATTAATAATTACATTTAAAGATAAACTGATGGAAGGATTTTGCAACATCAAGGGTGTTGACATATTCAGACTTCATAAAACTTAACGCTTTCATATCAAGATTTCTATTCATGTTCATACAGATAAACTTTTCTTCACAAAGATTTTGAGGCAAACAGCAAACATAATTGATTGCAATGGTAATTGATCTTCCATGTCAGGTCCGACGGGGTTGGATGGGATGAACTACGTGTTGAAGTGTGTGACGGAGGAGTACCAAGTAGACCACGTCCAGTGGCAGTGGCTGCTGGGAAGGCTCTACATCATCGACAAGCTGCTCGAAGAGTTTCCGCAGGACTTCCTGCCGAGAGACTCACCTGATGGGGCAGAGGCTGCTTCTGTGGAGATGGTTCCCGATGAGGCCGGTGCTTCTGCTGCAGACAACAATCAACCTCCCCAGCAGTCCGAGCGACTTCTATCTGTGGCCAGGTTCTCCGTGAAGGCTGTGTGTAATGCTCATGTTCGGATTGCTAAAATGGCAAGAAGGGTTTTTCTGCTCACGGCTAAACTTGGTGCTCATCTTCATAGTATCGTACGAGAGTTGGAGTCGCTCCTCTACGACATCGACTCTGCTTCTGTGATATCTGTCAAAAGAAAATTGGCAAGAATTATTAATGATTTTCAGTTGTCTGAAAAGATTGTTCAAGAACTGCAGCACGGCTCAAAGAAACACTTCTCTGCAGATTTTGAGAGTCCTCTCGGATCTCCCGGTGATTCTCCGATCTCTACTCCAAGATGTCCGTCACCCGCGACCGTCTGCTCTGAAACTCAGAGTGAGGCTGGGGTCAAATCGGTTCCGTCTTGTCCGCCCAACACTCCGACTCATTCACGCGGCAAGGGAAGAAAGAAAAGGACTATTCCCCGAAGAATTACAAAAGACTCTGTATTATTAGCAAAATCACAACACGAAAAGATCAAATCTGAACCAAATGCTCAAACCCCAAAGCCGGATGTTGTTCCGTTAATATGTGTAACCAATTGTTCAACAGAGTATACCGAACTGCCGAAAGACAAGACAGATGACAGTATTTTAGCGGACAAAGACTCTTCCTCAAACTCTGCAGATTTCGAAGAGCAGATCTCACTCTGTGATGCAGAAGGACACTCGAACCATTCCTCGAACCATCGCGTGGTGTCCACATGTTGTGATGTGTTTGATGACAAGTCTAACACAGATGTCGAAGCCATTCCAGCCGGTTCCGCGGCGGCCCCAAACACCCCGGAGCACGGCACTCACTTCCACTCGGAGGACCAAGACACGGTCAGCAGTGATGACCTCCTTGACCTCCAGGGCTGCTCGGGGTCACCCGGTGCACATAGCGACCGTCCCGTCTCCTTCAAGTCTGAAGTCGCAGAATCTCCAAAAATGTCACCCAATCATACGGCTGATGGAGGTATGATGAGTCCTGTTAATCTTTTAGGCACAATATTTTAACAGCTGATTTGCCTACTTCTCCTGATTTTCAGGGATTCTTATATTATTATGACATTCCGTTTTATCATGGATCTTAACATTGAAATATATAAGAAAGCAGAAATTTGACCAATCATCTTCAAGAAAGATGCCAGAGTCCAAATTCACTAAACTTCTTAGAATTTTTGCAGATGATTTTTCATATTTGCTGTTAGCTTTAGTTACATTTTGAGTGTGGTTAATTATTATAATATATGATTATTAAAATTATTTAAAGCAAAACCAACTGTTTATTAATCATCATTCAAGCCAAGCAAACCAGCATCAAAGTTTGAACCAGATAGTTCTGCGAATGGTTTCTTTGCATTACTAACCACTAACCAATATGATCAACTTGTTTTGAGATCTGTCGATGCAAGAGTCTGACAAGTGTACGTGTAAGGAGGAGGTGGAGAGAGAGGAGGCGGAGGCCCTGGCACGCGCCATGGACATCTCGGAGCGCCAGGATCCCTGCCCGATCGTTCCCGGTCTCACCCCGACCACCAGGGAGGAGGTCATCACTATACGCATACAGCCAGAGGTACGCTTATGTATTGTCAAAGCAACTCACCTAGCAACTGGTTGACAGAGTATTAACCATCAAAACTAAGCATATTCAATAATCAATCTAAATTCAAGCCATTTAAACTCATAATCAATTAAAAATACTAAAGTTACCAGTCGAGATCCAAGATAATTGAGTTTGTCGTTGTTTGCTGTGTAACTGAATAGCATATTCAGAAACTGTCTGTTGGAGATAACTAAACCTATTCCCACTCACTTATCTAGGAAGGTGTTCTATGCATTCTTTCAAACCATGATGTTGCAATTATTATCAAACCTATTTCTGGTTCCAGGATGGGTGTGATGTGGAGTCAGACCAACCGTCTGTCTACTACGAGAATATCCACTGGGTGAAGGGTCCACTCCTCGGGACTGGCGCATACAGCACCTGCTATCAGGCTCGCGACGTTCGCACTGGGGTCATCATGGCCGTCAAACAGGTGACTTGTTGAATCTTTAATTGATATTAGACCTCAATAACTTCCTTTGAAAATTCTTTGATCTGCCTTTGAGTTGTAGATTTGATGACTACGCAATCCTCCTGGTAAATGCCGGAGTCTAAGAACATATTTTTTCCACCTTCTCAGAACTGAAAACTCAACTGAAATATTTGGCTTATGAGGGATTATAATTGTAGATTTTGTGACTCGTGTCTCTGATAACTCATCATGGTCCAAAAGAAACCAATTTGACTCCTTGTCAAGAACTTAATGCCCAAGAAAGTTGAAATCTTGTGTACAGATTTATTAATCATCAATTACAATTGTTAAGGTCAGGCAAAATAGAAAAATAATTGAGCTACAGAGCCAATGGGTCTATTATTGCATTTCAAATAACAACATCCCTCTCCACAAGCGGTCCCTTATCATATGAATCCGTAAATCAATTACCTCATATTTCAAGGTCATTTCTGTTTCTGACAAACTGACACCGTCTATCCCCAGATCTCGTTCTGCCGGAACAGTCCAGTAGAACAGGATCGGGTGATCGAGGCCATCTCGGAGGAGGTTCACATGATGGCGCGTCTTAACCACACGAACGTTGTCCGCATCTTCGGCGCTACCAAGCAGGGCTGTCACTTCAACATGTTTGTGGAGTGGATGCCAGGTGGGGAATAATGTCCATCTAAAATTTTAACTTTTGTCTGTTTTCAAATCTTTTCACCCATGATTCACTAGTTCCAACCGATGCTTGCAGGTTTCACCACAATGCAAAGCCTCAATTGTCTTGCAGTGGCTCACCAGCACTCGTGATAAAAGTGAAATACTCTTGAAAGCAACGTCAAACCCCAATTCACCTCACTTCACAATGATCCCTTGTAATTTGCTAATCTTTTCTTGTGTGTTTTTCTTTAGTATTATAAAATATTTTTCTTGTTTAGGACACATGTGATTGTAATGATAAAAAAAGATCCTGGAACTTTAACTATGACAATGTCAACTTTTGATGAAGAGGTCCGTGGTTTGAATCCCGCCAGGCAACTTTGTCTGCAGTAGAGAACTGTTCTACACGCAGTAAAGTTTGCGTGCAATGCTACACTGAATTTCAGCGTAGTACCACCCATGGTTCGCTAGTTCCAGCTGCTCGCAGATTTCACCACAATACATAGCCACATGGTGTTGCGGACTTTTTATTGCAATAAGACTAGCAGCCATGATATCAGTGAAATACCCTTGAAAGCAGCGTTAACCCCAAATTACCTCTTTGACAAAAACAAGTTTAACATGATACAATATAAATACGAACATCTCTGACTGTAGGTGGATCACTGACAGCTCTACTTGGTCGTTACGGTTCCTTCTCCGACGAAGTCATCGCGAACTACACACGACAGATTCTTCAGGGACTAGCCTACCTCCACGATAACGGCATTCTACACCGGGATCTCAAGGGTATGTTCAGGAGCAAACTACTATTTCTGCTTTAAACAGGGTTTGTAAAATATTAGAATTGCCCTAATTTGGGCATTTAGCCGTAAATCTATTTTCTTATATTCATCTTTATCATTGACAATTGACCATATTCACCTTAAAGGATAGATGAAATGCATTTTTCTCAAGAATGACAGAGGATTACCTCTACGTATATTGTATATCGGAATCAATTGAGCATAACATCGAGACAATATACACTTGCAATTGATAATTAAGAAGATTTTAATTCACCCATTTTAACACTACCGCAATTTGTTCGGCGAATCCTTTTGAAAATGCTCACTGAGGCGTGACTGTGATAAGCGACATGAGGGGCGGCTAGATAGCTACTCCGCCGGTGTCTCGTTAATTAATTAATGATGATTATCACTGCCGCTAAATGACTTTATTAGGTGTATTACATCGCCCAAAAGTAATAATTGTGTAATTGTCATCTGCGGAATTACCTAGTTGGATATCTAAACATGTGATATATGGGAAATTTAAGTTGGTTTATTCAAGGTTTCTTTGTGAAATTAACAATCAAAATGTTGCGAAATTACGTTGAATTGTGACTATCGCCGAAAATCAAATTCCTCCACATACGTCACAGAAGTCATCCCTTCACGGGTCACACCCCCGCAGACTTTCATTCTGGTCGCCGGGGCTAAATCAGGCGTTTTTTTAAAAAGCCGTATATAAGTAATTTATGGACCGATTTCAGAAATTTAAAATCGAGCAATTGTCACATTGACTTCCCATTTTAAGGAATCCGATTTGGACCTTACATCATTTCATCTATCCTTTAAAGATGAGGTAAAAAAAAATGTCTTTACAACATGATATCCTGTACAAATGATTATTACATATTTGTGAAATCTTTGAAACCTTGATTGCTGCAAAGGATAGGATGTAATATGGTTTTCCTCTGTCCAGGAGCAAACTTACTGGTGGACAGTTCAGGTCAAAGGTTAAGGATTGGAGATTTCGGCGCGGCTGCCCGACTAGCGTCACGTGAAACTGGGGCAGGAGAGTTCCAGGGCCAACTGCTGGGTACTATTGCCTTCATGGCACCAGAGGTAATGTAGAGTTACCTCCCTTCATCTGTATTTCACTATAGGCTTTGTTTGATTTGCAGGCTTGAATGTTGAGTCTGCAAATCGAACACTGAGATCGGTCAACAGAACTCAAATCGAGTCAAGATCTTACTCCGACTTGAATTGAATTACTTATGAGACAAATTTTGATGCTGCGAGTCAACAGTCAAGTCCTGTTTAATTAGAACCGACAAAAAGAATGCGTTGACTCGACCTTTGTGTTGTTGAATCAAATGCAAGGCACTAGAGATAATGCAGAGTTACCTCTCTTCATCTGTCTGGTCCTATTGCCTCGTGTCTGAGTTCGTCTGACCTACAAATGTCTATCAATGAATAACAATTCAGAAATTGCCATACAGACTTATGCATAGACAACTGCCATCTTGACAGTTAGGGTCAATCTCTTATCAAACAAGGGGCGGGGTAGCGCAGTGGTTAGCTCGTTCTGCTTCGGATTAAGAGGTCTGGGGTTTGAATCCCGCCAAGGGCAGGGCAACTTTGTCTGCAGTAGAGAACTGTTCTACACGCAGTAAGGTTTGGGTGCAATTCTACACTGAATCTCAGCATAGTACCACCCATGGTTGGCTAGTTCCAGCCGATGCTCGCAGGTTTCACCGCAATGCATAACCACATGGCGTTGCGGGCTGTCTCCCTGGCATAATACTAGCAGCCGCGATATGAGTGAAATACTCTTGTCAAACAAGTATCTGAATTCAGTTGTGTTTCTTCCCTACAGGTGCTACGAGGCGAGAACTACGGCCGAGCGTGTGACGTGTGGAGTATCGGCTGCTGTATGATCGAGATGGCCACGACGAGACCACCCTGGAATGCCCCTGATATCTCCAACCATCTGGCTCTTATATTCAAGGTACATGTCACTTGTTGAATAAATACTGTTCCATTTTGCAAATAATCAAAATTAGAATTATTCTTTCACATAACTTTCTCATGCATACACTGTTTATTGGAAATTGATAAACAGTTGAATATACTGAAGTCTAATTGCTTTCACATCATAAGTCGTATGCTCTCTGGTGAGTTATAGAGTCTGATGCACCATCTTAGTATCAGTGTCTCCTGAACCGTTAGGTGAGGGATGACACTGGTTCAAAGATGGTACATCACATACAACATATTTATTTTACTGTCATTTTAATACAAATTAGACTATTTATTTTGACTGCAAATAACAGATAAGCGGATACCGTTTGAACCTAAAAGTAAAAACAAAATGGTGTCATGAAGTACCCTAAAACAGTATTGTGAGCATCTCTCTACATTAAAAATAAGCTTGAAGGTAGAAGGATGACAATTGTTTTTTCCTATATTATTCAAAACTTGAATTGAAATGCAATAATGTGTCTATTTGCAGATCGCTTCATCAGTGGAGGCGCCACCGATCCCGGAGAATCTGTCGCCACCAGTCCGAGATATCATGTTGCGCTGTCTGGAGCAAAGTTCTGAGTTCCGACCGACCGCCAAAGATTTGCTGATGCATCCTCTCTTCACTCAGTACAAGAAGAAATCATGAACACCCGAACACGATCATGAAACTTCATCATTCATGAATAAATGGCATGTATGAAAGTCCAGGAAACGGCTTTCATGAGTCATAGAATTCAAATTTCATGAACAAAATTAATGGCATTTGAAATTCCAAGATGATGGCATACATGAAATATTAGTATTCATGAATCGTATGGTTTTTAACGTCATGAAAGTCTATTGAAAAAATGGCAATCGTGATAGTCATCATCAAATTTCATGAAAAGCAATTTCATGAACATTCTTGGCTCAACGCTCATTAATTCATTAATGAACAACCTGGATGTTACAAAAGTAACAAGTACATTATTCATGATTTTGGCCAAGTTTTACAAAATTGTGCCATTCATTGAGATAATTGTGTATATTTGGGGGGAAAAGGATCATAACAAAAGACTTCTCCATTCCTTGGGAACAGCAGAATTTGTGCCATATTTGTAAAATTTTGAACGGTGCTATTTTGCGAGAAATATATTCGGAAATATCTGAAATCGGCTGTCTATAAGGTTGGATTTAGTCTTTATTTCGTCTTATCTGTGATGAAGGAAAAATACCCCACCGCTGGTCGGTGGTGATTTGTATATGAAGTAATTGTATCAAGGATAAAAAGTCTGAGTGTACATGTTATGATGATGAGACCTCCACTGGCTGGGGGTCAGGTATGTACATAGGGTACCAAGAACGTCACTGGATGACGAGTATACATGTATCATGATCATCATCATCATCATACTTCCAGGTAACGAAGACACGTCACGTGTCGCACATCTCAAATGTTTCGTGATCGCAGCTACGACTGCGACGGAAATATGTGATCCAATGAATTTCGCAAACGGAGAAATGTTCTCCAAAATGCTGACATGAAGGGTTTAGATGAAACGAACCCACAAACCACAGGCAAATACTACTTGGTGTAAAGATGGCCGTGTCAGGACGTCTCCTTGACAACGCCTCGTCTTGATATTGGCTCAGGTTCAGGGGTCATTAGTTAAGAAATATTAGTTTTTTCAAGAAATTTGGAATTGTAAAGATTATATGCTAAATTTATTTAGAAACAGGATTTTAGTCTGTTTCATTGTTGATGCTCAAACATTAATAATAGATGTACCTAATGTTTATACATATATAAGTTGATATACTCAATATTGGTGAAATTTTCAGGGATGGGACTGGTAGACCATGTTTAACCACAATTTAACAATATGCTATATAACAGGCTCATCCAAATCGGCAGATTTGTGGAGAAGTCCCATCCCAAATATTATAGATGATGAGGACGTATTGCAAGGGTACACATAAACATAGCTCAAGTTTAGTTCCACCTGAACCTGTGAACCAAAGATTGTGGACTGATATAGCCAAAGGATGCATATCTTTGTTAAATAACTTATTATATAGATATCAGATTTAATTATAGATATGAAATATTTTATATGAACTTTTACAAATCTTTTGTATTATACGGCAGGACTCTGAGATTAGCTAGTCATGCACAGCATTAATATTAATAATATGCAGTAGATTTGATGAATATGACATTTGTGCCTTTTCATATTTTTATACACTTTACAGTTTATTATAAATATTCATGTACCAGTAGTTTAAAATATTTAATGAAAATTACTATTGGATGCTGTGCAGAAAGATATTTATATTCAAACAGTGAAAATAATGTAATATCTGACAAAAATACTGTATAGAACACTTGATATCGCAGTTTGAAACAAGTCTGATGTCTATACTTTCATTGATGATGTCATACAAGTTTAACCCTAAACACGACAAGGAAAATGCAAAGCTTTTGTATAGACACTTTGAATCATTCCTTGCAACTGTAACCATTTTGGTGACATTCGAAAAATATGACTGTGCGAATTGTAAATCTTTAAACAATTGAGATTGTTTTAGGTTACCGAACTTTGGTCATCCTTGATAATTTCCAGGGTATATGTTTGCCTTATTAATAAAATCAGCGTGAAAAAAAGCTGTGAGTGAATCTAGATATATCCTGGAGATTGTTAAGAATGCGTAACAGTTAGACAAAACCAAAGCAGAAAGCCTATTTGAGACCTCAAATTGATCGAAATGTCATGTTTTGTGGAATCACCTCTGGAACCACAGGTGAAAGCAGTGATGATTCTAGGAACAACTCCGGAATCTCATGTTAATGGTTCGTACTTCACTGACAATACACTTGTCTGTTCACACCAATTGTTCTGAATGGCCTTAAACTGTCTCTCTCTTGCCTTATTCTAACTCCACGGTGCTCTCTAGCTCAAACTGTACTGTCTACTTAATTGTGCGCTTTCGTCCTTAAAATGTTTTTAAAACATTCCGCAGGACGAGAGACGACAGTAGATATATTCATCTCATCTGGTGCTAACCACTATGCACGGTTGCCTTGGGATCGATACAGGCTGGATATGTTCATGATAATTTTACTATCACGTGCAAGGTACTACCCACTGGCAGTACATGATTATCCTGAAGGAATTGTACTTACGATGTTGCTTTGAATGACGGCATGGGTTTATATTGTGTTCATGTTTTGGAGATTTTCTCCATAAAAATCATAGTTTTTTTGTTAAACAAAATAGTTTTTAAAAAAAAAATTTAATCAGAAATTATTTGACAAATTTAATGTCTAATGCAGGCACTAAAGAAATATTTCTGGATGAAGATTGATAAAAATCACAAAATGTTTGGTTAAATACACATTTGAAGTCCAAAATTGGATAAAAAAAAAATCTGTTCTATAGCGATCTCAAGGCAAACCACCATCTATTCCATCTAGACATGATTCCAGTAATTATCAGGGGTTTGTTTCTTAGTAAAGGCAGCACAAAGCCTGGGGATATTTGAATGTTTAAAGAGCAAAATGTGAAATGTTTGTGTTGTCCTGTCTGTTGTTTGTCAGTGTGGGATCATAAAAATGAACTATTCAATGTGAATTTTTTAAAGGAGCTTATTTTCTGGAAACTATTTATCATTCAGATTTAATTCTATGTACAAGTCAGAAAATCTTATCAAAATTGTTCCGTTTTCTTCCGATCCCACCGAATGTATGCATGTAACCTCAAAGGTTAAAGGTGTGTGCATGGCCTTTATGAAAGGTATCTGTGTCGTGTGTCAACAAGTATTGTCGCTAAAACTCAAACTGACAAGATTTCTCACTATGCAATGACCAACAGTTCCAAATTGAAATCAAATCAATTTGGAATCCCTCCGAGTCAAACCAATTATCAAAACACAACCCTCAACAAGGGATGTGATCCAGAATAAACCAAAACAGATTGATTTTGAAAAGGGCACTTGCCCTTACATCGATTTGTGCTTCAGGGTAGCTGCGAATATGACTTTTAGTTGCATCAAATCTTTTGAACAAAATAATTGTCCCCTCAGCTAAATTGTCGGAATTCTAATTTTCTCCCTTGTGAAATTTATTTAACAATTTGATTAAAATTGGATTTAACTTTTTTTGCTAATGGAGACAAATTTTCTAAACAAAATTATATGGTTTGTCAACTAACAAGTCGTTCATATTGCTACCCTAAGCACATTTGTCAATTGTGTGAGAATCTCTTCCCAGAAGTGCTATCATATCACTTTTATTTTACTGTGTTGAATGTAGTTTGTCTGCAGATTTTTTTTTTTTACCCTTTGTTTTTAGAAGGTTGTGATTGTTAAGACTGAGTTTTACCTACATGTAGCTGCTAAAGGTTTGTCCTTGACGATACTCATATCACTGTGTTGGATCAGTAGGCTTACACTCATGTCATTGCCTTATGATGAACTTTACAAAGTGAATTGATGTCAGCAATAAAAAGTACAACAAGTTCCGTGTCCTGTCTTGTGTGCTAGCCTTGTAGAACCAGTATGGTCTTACTGGAAAAAAATTTGAGTGGGTATCCCAACAATGCAAACAATACATGGTTATTAGCAGTCCTGACTTAGTCGGGACTGCTATCAGGTTTTAAGCAGTTTCCGTCGCCATAACTTTTTTCCTAGAAGGTTTTGAGAACTCATATACATAACTTCTTACTTATACCCCTGGGGAATTTTTTTGACATGTTCACGAGTTTTGAAATCGCTAAAAAAAATCCTTGTAAACACGATAACTTTAAAAATATTTGTGCTATCATATTTGGTGTATATCAACTATGGAGAAAGCCAAGATTTGAAAAGGTTTTCGCTAACATCCGTCTAAGGTCACAACTTAAGCATGCTTTTGCGAAAATGTCTTATTTCAACTATTAACACTTTGAATCATTACATGATTGTGTGACCTTGAATTTTCAAGGTCACGAAATATGGTCAAGGTCACCAGTTCTGAAATCACTAACTTTTTTCCAAGAAGGTATTAACACCTCATATACAAAGCTTCTTTCTTATAAATCTGGTGAATGATTTTGACATGTTCACATTCAAGGTCAAGGTTATGAGTTCTGAAATCACTAAAAAAAATTCCTTGTGCTATCAGGCTCTTATTTGGTGTATATTAACAATGGAGAAACGCCAAGATTTAAAAAGGTTTTCGCTTATATCCGTAAAAGGTCAAGGTCACAGCGAGGGCACTACTTAAACACTTTTGCAAAATGTCTTATTTCAACTATTAACACTTTGAATCATTACATGATTGTTATACACAACGGAAAGTAATCATTGATGGTTCAAGGTCATGAGATATTGGTTAAGGCCATGTTAATCCTTTGATCCAATTTTGAAATCATAAATAGGTTTGAAGAACAAACTTGTGAAAAGTGACCCCAATGATGATTCACCTTGTTAGTAATAACTCGAATAATGAAAAAAAAATTAATTTTTTTTAAAAATCCCATTTTATTGATACTGACGAGAAGCGGAACAGGGAAAGGCGAGACCCTAAGTTTCGGAGCTGCTCTGCTTTTGCGGTGCTCCGCAAACGCTCATCTAGTAATAGTTGAGGCTAATGAGCTTGCAAAATATATGTACTATAAAAGTTGGATATATCACTAACTATTTGTCCAGTATTATTCCCACCACACAAAATCATAATCTCACTTTTGAGGCTGTACGATGCAAAGAAATTTCCTGCAAATTTGTGGGGGAAATAGGAATAAATGAAAGATTTGTAGAGCGGCTTATATCTACCGGTACCTGCTTTGTAGCACTTACACAAACATGGTGATCATACGAGCAAAGTGTTGTCTGGATAAAAGTGTCTAAGATTGAGTGTGACTCTTCAAACTTTAGCAACTTTGAGGGAATTGTTTAAAGCCACTTTGGCAAAGGTGCAGCCAATAGCAACAAATTCAAGATTGAGCATTCTTAACGGAGACCAAACCACCTTAATGTGCTTAAAAATAGTGCTCTGACCCAAAAAAATACTCTGCCCAAGATTCAAAGAGACATCCAAACATCGGATTTGTCCCATATTAATTATACATTAGCTTTCTTTCATATCCCCCGACACGCATTTAGCGCGAAACAGAGGATATAGTGTAGACATTATTCTCCCGGGATATCTCAAGGAATTTCATCATATATCTTGCACAAAGCACCTAGGGACGACAAAGGGCAGATTAGATTTTGGTGACCTTGACATTACTCTCAAGGTCACAGTGGAACTTTGAATTTTTCGACATGTTCGACAGTCGATTTTGCTGATCTTGACATTATGTATTAATTTGCGGCTGGGGATCATGTCACCTTAGTGACAACTACTTGTTTTACTTCCAGTGGATAATGTTTGTCATCAGGGCACTATTTCTAAGAACAAGAAGATGGTCTGGATAAGATGATGCAGAGTGGAAACAATCCGTCTTATCCTAAAGAACCAGTAATGCTAGAAAGCTCAAAGTTTAGGAATGTTTATGGATGAAGATTAAGATTTGTAAATTTGTTTACCTTGCTCCCCAAAATAAGGAGGTGCAAAATAATGTGGTTCTCCATTTTAAGAGCGATGAAAAAGGTAATCATAATGGTCATTTTGTGATGTTTCAAACGCATCCTTTCCTTTGACTGTAGCACCAAAATTAATCAAGATAGAGCTTATACACTCTTCTAAGATTAAATTGTCTGTTTTGCTGTGGGACAGTCAGAACTCTCTCAGTCAAATTATCAAGTATAAAACATCAGTGAGGTACATCATCACATGTATGGTATTGCCACAATCACCCAAAGTGAAAACAACAAGAGATCAAGAGTAGACAACACTTTAATTCAGTGCAAGAACCGACAGTGAGCTCCACAGGGTGGAAGTATATATCCTCAGCATGGGGCAAGATGGGAAGAATATCACCAGTAGTGAGTGTCTCTTGATGTACGTACACGATGAACACAACAGGGCGGAACCTACTCTACACTCCACATACTTGCACCTCTACGGACACAGATATCCTGGAATTCTGAAGTATTGACAACACTGTACAACATTTCCTGTCATTGTCTCTACACATCCCTGTTAACGTCAGACGCAGCTCCTAGTTGACCTTGGAGAAGTAGCTCTGGCTTCCCTTGGGGTTCGGCTTCATGGTGTCTGCTCCTGGCTTCCAGCCAGCCGGGCACACTGCAACAGAGGGGGATGAGAGTTATCTCCCTTTGTACACCCGTCAGAATTAAGACTGGGAGAGTTTTCTATGGTAGGCCTGAATATCAGTCTGATTAAAATGGACCCTCGACTGCTTAATAGTGCATCTATGGGGATACAATCTGGTTCTATGGATTCCGTTCCATAACATCTGATGACACCTGTATAGGCGCATGTTCTGTACCATTTTAGAGTAGACAAAACCCAGTCATTACTGGCCAATCACATCATACTTTTTAAACGATCCCCATTTTGAACACATTCAAAATCATTCGTTAACATGTTCTGAAAAAAGACTAAATGATGGCTGCCAAGAGTTGTCTGCACGGAGCATACGGACAGTTTTCTGAACGTGTAGAGAATAAACGCTGAACGAAAACTGTATCCCTGTAGATGCACTAATTTGTAACTTTTATTCCTCGAAATTCCTGGCCTGAACATAGCGTCTCATTTTTTTGACAGATGACAATTTGTGTTTAATGATGGCTATTTTTTAATAGGCTCTGGCAAATTGCCAACATTCTAAAATAATTAATGCTGTACACTACGATAAACATTATTGAACATACAGCTCTTACAAAACAAAATTATTCTATGCTTTTGACAACTTTATTCGAACCGACTTCTTACCAGAGAACTAACAACTCAAACAAATGATAACATAACAATAGGATTTCAAGCTCAATAAATGCCATTAATACTTTGCTGGGTGACATTATTTGAGAAAACTCATTACCATGGAAAGATTTGCAAAATGTATTTCTTACAATTGATAAATACATTTTGAGATAAAATAAATTTTCAGAGTTACTGGCAAATGAAAATGATGACCCCTGTATAACTAAGGTAAGTGCGACTCACCTTCTCCGTGTTTGTCTGTGAACTGGAAGGCCTGGACTAGTCGGAGGGTTTCATCTACGGATCGGCCGACAGGGAGGTCGTTCATGGTGATCTGACGCAGGTTGCCCTTGTCATCGATGATGTACAGCGCTCTGTCGGGAGAGAAGAATAAACATCAATGAGATTGTTCATACAAACTATATCAATATTTATTCTCATTAAAGTTGATATCGAATCTGTGCCATAAATGAAAATTGAAACATTACAATCTTGTATTAGTTCCCTTTGTTAGGTGAGGTGATTTGGGGTTAAACACTGCTTTCAAGAATATTTCACTTATATCATGCCTGCTAGTATTATGGCAGGGAGAAAGCTTGCAATGCCATGTGGCTATGTATTGTGGTGAAACCTGTGAGCATCGGCTGGAACTAATGAACCATGGGTTGTACTGTGTTGAAATTCGGTGTAGCATTCCCCTTTGTAAACATGTTGTGATTCCTATAATTTGTCAACTCAGAGTGGTTTGACACAGAATTTGTGTTACAAAGTTCTACTTGAATATTTTCGGCAAGACTATGTTCATATCAGTGAGCTATGTCCCAAACACAAGCCAAGGTAGATGTCAAACAGTCAAATCTCAACGCACCTGAAAGCAACTCCATCGTCCTCCTTGAGACATCCGTATTTACGACTCACTTCCTGTGTGCGGTCAGCGAGCAGCGGGATCTTCATATTACCCAGACCTCCCTGCTTCCGCGGAGTGTTGATCCTGTGTACAGGAGATCAGCATCAACAACAGCAGACAACCACAAATGCACATAATGTCTTCCTAGCAACCTTTATTTGAGTTCTCAATTTTTGCTGTTTGTGGATATATAACATCACAACCTATGCCAAAAATAACACGAATAGGATGAGGAATATAAAATAAACAAGTTATTGTCACAAACGTGACCATGTCCCCCGCCACAATCAAGAAATGAACTGAAATGAGCTAAAAATAAGGAAATTTCTACAGAGCAATGTTATTATATTGGGCTAAGAACATTATAAAAACTTATCAAAGTCTCGTAGTGACTTTGAAATAAGGTCATGGTCACCAAAATCGACTTGCGTCTGTGTACTCCCCTGGTACAAAATGTACATTCGGTGCAGTAGTTCATGAAATATCGAGCTAACAAGAAATGGACGTACAGAGCTTAACACTATGCTCAACGCTTTGTGGTGGCAGGGACGTTTAAGAAGTGCACCCACCATGCTAGATGAGAGTACACACTGTCGGTCGAACAGCCCAGCACTTCACAGTTGATGCTGCGGAACTCCTCCGCTCTGTCGCTGAATGCAATGATCTCTGTCGGACACACAAACGTGCTGAAACAGAACAACAACTGAATTAATCTTTAGTTGTTTCTAGTAATATCACAATTGTTTTTAACTTTTGTATGGGTTCACCTATTCGCCATTTATATTCAAATTTTCATTTTGATTGAAAATATTTTTCAGTAAAGAAAAACTAATTTGCAGTATTTGTGTTGTTGAAATATTGAAGTCATGTGTCTATTGCTCCGACTTAATTTGCATGTCAAGTGTGAATTCATTAAAATCACATGTCTATATATGTCTCTGACATAATTTGCAAAAACAGAGTGAACTCATTCAACCCTAAATGATTTACAATGGTGCAGAGCAATAACCCATCGAGAGGTAACAAGATCGGTGCAACACTTGCCAGTCATATAGCCTTTGGCCAGTTACCAATAGTGTTACCGTCTGTCACATCACAACCTGACATGTTAATAGTTTTAACCCACGGCCCTTGCTCCTATCTTTTCAATTTATCATACTTGAGAAAACTTTTATTCAATATATGCATGGATATATAACGGTAACACTTTACCCTACAGAGAAAATCAGCAAAATCACTGAAAACACACTTGACTAACATGTTTTGGATTAATCAGTTGTGGCAAATAATATAAAAAGATATTTTTTAAATTTTCATTGAAACTTAAAGCTGTAAAGTTTAGCCTCAACAACCATCATATTCTTTCTCATTTTCTCTCTGATAGGACTTTTCTACTCTATCATAGGCCTCCTATTTATGTTTACACACACCTACACCTACACTCGAGACCTTTGAGCTTTAAATTAGTTCAGTGTTGTAACATGACATATGTGACCTTTCCCTATATAACAATACTGGGATGGATGTTAGACTCTTATCACCTGGTCTGGATTATACTTATAACATCATCTCTAGGTATTTGATATGGACTATGCAGTGTTATGTTAACAATGGATATGGACTTTGGATAAGATTTATTATAAGTTCGGGCAGTATCAATTTATGCTGACAGTAATTATGACACGCAAAAGTTGACAGCTTTCATTTATTGAAGACTGGACCTTCCAAATTATTGGAGTGGAGTGATTTGGAGTTTAACGCTGCTTTCAAGAGTATTTCACCTTTATCACGGCTGCTAGTATTATTGCAGGGAGAAAGCCAACAACGCCATTCTGACTACGCATTGTGGTGAAACCTGCAAGCATTGGCTGGAACTAGCAAACCATGGTGGTACTGCACTGAATTCCAGTGTAGTGAGTGAGTTATTGTTTAACGCCACTTTGGCAATATTGCAGCCATTAGCAAAAAGAATTTCAGTGTAGCATTACACCCAAAGCTAAATGCATGTAGATCAGTTCTCTACCGCAGACAGAGTTGCCGACCCCTGATGGGATTCGAACCGCTGACCTCTTTTCATGATCCGAAGCTGAATGTGCTAACCACTGCGCTATCACGCCCTATCCAAAATATTGAGGTGTTTCATTCATGAATATCACCAATTAATTTCATCCTACTGAGCTAGAGCTATAATGTGTCAGTAATGACAGTTAAGCACCCTGTAATGTTCAGGTGTAAAAATTAATCTAGATTCAGAATAAACCAAGAAATATTTACATGTCGGCAAACAAACATTTTTCATGACAATAAAATACAGCATGTAGCAGTTACACAGTTAGTCTTGATCAACATGAAAATTGATGGTCTTGTGGTGGCTTAAATGTTGCTTTCTGTTTGTCAAAATTTCACAATAATATATGGCAAATTGGCAATAGAAGTATCATACAAAATGAAACATGTTGCAAAACTATTATGACTGTGAAATTGAGCCGTGGCTGAATTCAATAACCACTAATCTGATCCACCAATACCGATAGAAACCAGTAGAGCATGTAATACTGGCACAGCTCATGTGGGTATAGATCTAGATAGTGTGTGACAGATAAGGTGTTCATAGCTGTGACAGTAAAGAAGTTGAAACAAAACTACCTTTTCACACAGTAAAACTAGGCAATGCAAGTTGAGTGATTGAAGCTTTCATAAATTACGATTGTATACAAACTTACAACTATTATGATAATATTTTTAAGGCCATGATTTAAAATTATAGACGAATATGTGGATGTTTTACATTCTAATCTAAACAATTGTTTAACTTTTATAAAGAAATCAAAACTAAACACCTAGAGAAGAACATGCAAATTTGTTCAACCAAGACACCTTCTCCCACCCTGTGAATACGACAGCCCAACAAATAACGCTATGTCAGTGACCCGGTGTGTGACACGGCAACAACGCACATGTGTGACTGAGTAACATCTGTTGGTACAACTATGGTAGGTCTATCATGTACCTACTTATCCTTAGAATCCTACTCACTTGCTTGACCTGATATATCTCCCTTCTTGAAATACAGTTATCTTCATGAAATATATATATATGTATGTATATATATAAACTCAGGGCTAATTTTTACAATGGGGTGTCAGGAATTTAAATTTAATGTACTTTAAAGCTTTATCTAGACTTGCTTTTACACCTATATTCAGGCCTCGATTACCTGGACCCTGTATACCTGGAAACCCGACCATCTGCACGATTGTATTCATAGTGATAGAACTATTTAGTTTCAGGTTTTCAAACTTTCGGGGATGGGATAGTGCAGTGGTTAGCGTGTTCGGATCAAGAGGTCTGTGGTTCAAATCCTGCCAGGGGCACGGCAACTTTGTCTGCAGTAGAGAACTGTTCTACACGCAAATCTGAGAAAAATAACATGCCAAAAACATGGTACAGCACCTTTAAATACCAATATTTAATGAAATATTCACTAACATGAAACATTAATGTAAAACTCTTCAGTTTTCAGAGATCAAGGGTCTGTCTGCTGCTGGAGCAACAGAACTGCCTACCCTCCTTTTGTGTTTTGTGTAGACAAATTGCAATTATGGAGTATTTTGTAGTGTTTAGGTGTACAAAAAAGAGTGAGTTGGGGTTAAACGCCGCTTTCAAGAGTATTTCACTTATATCGCGGCTGCTAGTATTACGGCAGGGAGAATGCCCACAACGCCATGTGGCTCTGCATTGCGATGAAACCTGCGAGCAATGGCTTGAACTAGCGAACCATGGGTGGTACTACGTTGAAATTCAGTGTAGCATTGCACTCAAACCTTACTGCGTGTAGAACAGTTCTCTACTGCAGACAAAGTTGCCGTGCCCCTGGCGGGATTCGAACCACGGACCTCTTGATCCGAAGCCGAACGCACTAACCACTGCGCTATCCCACCCCCTACAAAAATGATGAAGTTAGTATAACACTATTAGTTTCAAGATATCATGCTCTGGTTTGACAACAATATTATAATCTTTTTATAATCTGTTTGTCTGAATGTGTTTACTGAGGTTTAATCTTGAACTTGGTTACCAGTACAGCCCCCTGAAAAGTGGTGGTCTTTGGCTCGAGTATGGTCCTATGACCTAGAGAATACGGTATAATTTAACTCTGTAACAGTTCAGGGTTCCATTTCCGAAATAAATGAAATGAACAATCCTTATTTTCACAGTTGAGGTGTACAATTTGCAAAATTAGTGTACAATCATAATGAGGACAGTTATGTATACAAAATGCTCCAAAAGTGTACAAGTAGGCACCCCTGACTGCTGAGGTTGTCTCTCATGACCTTATTTATCTTCAGACTCTGAGGCACACAAACTATGTCCTGATTTACTCTCTCCTGTCTCACATTTATCCTCATGAACGATGGACAATGTAGGATATGTAGTCAGTAACCTTTATCTAGCTTGGGAGAAATTTATTTTCACTGAGGAGTTCATTTTGCAAGACAGGTCAGGTTGAAAGACAGAAAATGTCCCAAAACAGACCCAACATAAATCCACCTCTCTGGTTTTAGTTGGGTGATAAAGACAGCAACATAATTCCCTTCCTACTTGAAGTGTTTTACATCACTCTCTTATCCTAAAATATTAATAATTGAAGGACATTATTATGCTAAGGACATTATTATGCTAAGGACATTTTTACTTGATGTTCAGAATGGAATAGATTTCTTCTGGGACTAGGACAGAATCTTTCACAATAATTATGATATCTTTATACTCACAAATCGCATGGGTAGAAGAAGAGGACGACATATTTGCCTCTGTAGTCGGAGAGTTTCACTTCCTGGAAATCCCCGTCCACCACTGCTTGTGTGCTGAACTCAGGGGCAGGCTTCGTCAACTTCAACTCTCCGGTTTGGGCCATTGCTATCTGTTCAAACAAAATAAAAAAGACTTTTAAAAAGATATCTTTGAATCATCCTGCTTCATCAAGTAATTCATTCGTATCCACAGGACTCCTTCAAACCCTGAATTATCCAAGCAAATTTCACCTCGTATTGCTGACAATTGGGTACTTGTTGCTATAAAAAGCATGTTTATTGTCAGCCGCTGCAATGTTGTGATTTAACAGTAATCAGTCTTCTCATCCAGGCACCTCCAATAGTGCTTGAAGTCATTATGATGGCTGGTTATTTACAGCTCAATGCAAGGCGAATGCTGCTTAGAGAATCAGGGGACTGAAGCCGTCTTGTGAATTCAAGTATTTAGGATGAGAATATGTTACATCCCTTTGATGCAGATGTGCTGAATTGTGATAAAAATCAAAGAATTAGTAATCACATTAGTTGAAACATCAGTTCTAAATTAAGTGATTGACAGCTCTTGCTCTTGGTCCAATGATCTCCTGAAGATGAATCTAGATATTTGCCAGCAAAACTTTCCCTGAACAAATCATTTCCATTTACGTAAAATGGATTCCTTAACCTCAATCGATAAAGGGATCTTTAACTTCCCATCAAGGATTCCAAGTCTTTTCACATATTTGATGTGATTATCACACACTATTATGATTGGATGTTTCACAAATTCATCTATCTTGCTGTTTGTACGACCATTAAATCGTTGACGTTAAGCTGAAGATCATTGCTATTTCATGTATGAAATCATCTCCACTTTTCTTTCGATTACCATGGTCAGTTGTTAATGAAATAGCAAACAAACCCAACAAAACAGGAAAAGGTTATCAGAAAATCTTCTGAATTGATGGCATTTAATGTCCCGGTAAGGGCAGCTTCTAGTAGATGAAGGCTGATAATCTACTGTGGTAACATGCACTAACACACAAAACCATTTGTTAAAAACTATTTGCCACAAGGCATTGTTGACCTGACTCACGATCAATCTATCGGAATACCAACTAAGACTTACTGTCAACTTTAGCTATTATTGTCCATAGCTAACACCCCTCACCCCAAAAGTGTTCAATACTCTCATTTTGTCTCATGTTTCTTAAAAAATTTGAATTAAATCCACAAAATTGGTGAATCTAAGAAGATCATATCACATTATGCTGAGGGCAACTCCTCCTTTATCTGAGGCTGACTGAGTGCAACACAACACAATTAATGCAAATCGTGGGAACATTAAAGATTCACCTTTCCCAAATCCTGAACATCTCAAACACAATAACATTACAAAAAAGCCATATTGTCAGCACTCTCCACGATATAGCGGAGAAGATTAAAATCTGTCCACAGTATCCTGGATTCCGCCATCTTGTTTTGTGCATTAATATGTGAAATAAGGATCACAACATTTTTTAACCAATGTTACAATTTTCTAATAATGCATATTATACATTGATAATTTGATAGAATCAAAGTAACAAAAACTAATCATTCAAGTAATCACCAATGTCCTGTTATGCCGTATTGAGGTTTTCCACATTTCGTAGTGACGATTAATGATTTCACTTCTCATTGTTTTTATTTTTTAATGATGGTGTACAATTCTTTTTCAAATTGTCAAATCTTATGTCAGCACTTGAAAAAAACACACCCATATTTCAGGTATTCAATTGTACAGCTAGGTGGAATGAGTGCAATGTGGATGAAATGACTTGCACAAGGACAACACTGACAGAGGCCGAGGTCACAAATTTTAGGGGCCTCAACCAGGATTCAAACCTGGGTTGTAGGCGTGAGAGGCCAGCAAGCTAACCACAACACCGATGTGCTCCATAAATTCATATGAAAGCTGTCTCTGGATACATTATCAGAGTTCCTGGAGGGAAAATGAATTAAAAACAGACATTTATCAATGATATTGACCATTTCAACATTTATATTATTTTGCATTTATATTACAAAACAGAGGGACAGATGGAACAACACTGTCTGATACCAATACGACAGTAACATAATATAACAAGCTGTCACATACTCTGTTCAATCTTACCAGACTGGAGCAATTACATCAATTTGTACAGTTTGTAGCAACAGCTTTTGATTATACAATAACACCTGTGCATTTTGGTTCCCTACTTATTTCTCTGAACACAAACGCTTACTGAAATCTTTTACAAGCTAAAGGTACCAATCCACAATATTTAAGCACTAGTTTATGATACAGAATGACAATTTTTGTGCTTTGCCGTCTAAACTAACAAAATAACACTTCCTTAGGATTAAGTTACATAAATGGAATTAAGGCCAGTCCGTAGCCCAAAACCTGGCAAATTTTGTTCTGAATTTGAATTGGCAACATTTTCAGGTTTCTTATACCAAAGTAAAACTTTTGGGCTGGATACTTTTCATGCTTAGTTCATACACTAATACTTACTAATAATGCAAAATTACAAGAATGTTCTGCTTCTAGAAAAGTTCTAGAAAAAAAATATGAAAATAATGAAAACAATCTGAAACAAGCAAAAAAGTGAGCGTGGCTCACTAATACCCCCGACTGTTTAAGTTTGACATTTTCATTTTACTTAAAGAGAGAGGTGTCTGCACACCTAAGGATTGATAAGCTTTGAAATGTAATTGCTAAGATTAAACTGTTTGTGAAATTGGTAGGACAAGTCTCGATCTTCATGTGAAAAGGGTGGTTTAAGTCAAAATAGGAATAAAAGTAACTTGAAAAGGTATTGGTAATATAATACACTACTGCTATTACCACTGATTTCAACTTTATTTTGGAAATTAGTCCATCATAATGATTCATTCGAGTGACTTTAAACAACAGGTACATGGAAACACACCCCTGAAGGCACAGTGAGAGATATACAGCAGTTTATGGCTGAAAGGCAAGAAAATTTAACTTTTCCCAAAATATAACCAGTGGAAATATAAAATAGTAAAATTAACGAGAACACAGAAGTAGCTTTTGATGAAAGTTACATGAAAAAGAAAATGATGAAGTCAACAAATCACAATACAGAAGTAGCTTCATTCATTCTAGCTATGATAAAGTAAAAGAATATAAAAAATCGCCAAAAATTAAAAAATTCACCAAATCGTGTTACATTTTGCAATGCACCTCTCCTAGTGGTGAAGGAGACATGTGCCAAATTTGAAAAGGATGAGATGAATAGTTTTTCTGTAATCGATCGGACAAAAAATGCTCAGAATTTGACTAAGTTAAAAAATAAAAAAATTCGCCAAAAATTCAAAAATTCACCAATTCGGTTTAAACTTCGCACTGCACCTCTCCTAGTGGTGAAGGAGACATCTGCCAAATTTGAAATGGATGAGATGAATAGTTTTTCTGTAATCGATCGGACAAAAAATGCTCAGAATTTGACTAAGTTAAAAAATAAAAAAATTCGCCAAAAATTCAAAAATTAACCAATTCGGTTTAAACTTCGCACTGCACCTCTCCTAGTGGTGAAGGAGACATCTGCCAAATTTGAAATGGATGAGATGAATAGTTTTTCTGTAATCGATCGGACAAAAAATGCTCAGAATTTGACTAAGTTAAAAAATAAAAAAATTCGCCAAAAATTAAAAAATTCACCAATTCGGTTTAAACTTCGCACTGCACCTCTCCTAGTGGTGAAGAAGACATGTACCAAATTTAAAAAGGATGAGACGAATAGTTTTTCTGTAATCGATCGGACAAAAATTGTCTTCGGACGGAAGGACAGACGGACGGACGGAAGGACAGACGGACGGACGGACGGACAGACGGACGGACGGACGGACGGACGGACGGACGGACGGACGGAATCGTTGGTATAACTATATACCCCCAACCGTTGGTCGGGGGTATAAAAACACTAATATGGGACCTTTCAAGATCAGTTTACAGAATCAATCAAAATGGCAACTTACGCTAAAGAGGGACCCCTTTAAAATGATGAAAAGACTAAATTTTCAGTTTCATGTACCACAAGAAACATTAAGATTGTAAGGACATCTGAAAGGCTTGGTTGTTGTAAGTTTATCAGTGTTTATAAAGACTCTAAACACTGGCTAAATTCCCCCCTACCCCCTCTCTAAGCACAGCCTAACAGTACTCTTTCAACACTGATAGTGTGTTTACAGAATCCTAGAGATAAAACATGGCCTGTACAACTTTGCATATCTATCCATCAAAATGTCTACATGAAAGTTTTGGGACATAGAAAACATGTAATAGGAAACTGAAAAATAAATTTAAGAGTTATTTAATACCTCAAACAACATTCAAAATAACAGCCTTTAATACGATAACACATTGGTTGGTTTCAGTAAAAAACACACATATTTCTAACTGACAGAAATGTATACAAAATTGGCTATTTCATCAAGATTGAACATATGAGGTCTGAAATATACACAGTATACATATATAATAATTTATAAATTGATAATAACCAGGGAAGCTAATTTTGCTAGCCATGAGTAATATTTACTAGCCTTGGCTTGTGTTAATTTCCCGCCCTGGGTCCCGTTCACAAAGCAATTGTAAAGTTACAATCAAATGTGAGTGAGTGAGTTGGATGTTTAACGCCGCTTTCAAGAGTATTTCACTTATATCACGGCTGCTATCATTATGGCAGGGAGAAAGCCCACATTGCCATGTGGCTATGCTTTGCGGTGAAACCTGCAAGCATCGGCTGGAACTAGCTAACCATGGGTGGTACTATGCTGAAATTCAGTGTAGCATTGCACCCAAATCTTACTGCGTGTAGAACATTTCTCTACTGCAGACAAAGTTGCCTTGCCCCTGGCGGGATTCGAACCACAGACCTCTTGATCCGAAGCCGAACGTGCTAACCACTGCGCTATCCCGCTCCCAGTTACAATCAAATGTAGCCCATTCTTTTAACATTGGTTACAATCGATTGTAAGTGTTTTGAGGAACAGGGCCCTGATAACCAATGTTATTCAAATAATCAGATTCATTTATTCTATAAATGTATAATATATATTCAAAATATGTAACATACTGCGAAACTACTTACTATACTTTTTCATGAATTCCTGTTCCTTCATACACAATTCATTAGTCCAGCTGATGATTTTGCACTTATTCTACCTATACAGTTTCCATCACATTCTATTCGTGCATACATTAAAGGGTCCTTCATGTCGTAAAAATCTGCCATATTGTTGTTTTTGCATAATATGAATGAGAACATGTTAAATTGTACCTAATTTTACAACATTATAATAATAAAAGATATAAACTGATAGAAAATTCACATAGTTACTCATTAACGTGTCATAAAACTGATTAAGAATTTGCTATTATGCCGAAGAGTAGTTTTCCCCACTTTGCAGTTCTTATTTTTCAACAAATGGCGCTTGTCTTTACCAAGTTGTGAAATATAAAGTCATCAAAATATTACCTTCATTAATATCTGTCAATTTGACTTTGTTTTAATCATGTATAATGGTATATATGTGTAAACTGGAAAATCCTCTCAAACTTTGTTTCCACAAAATATACCGCGATAGAATCCTCCTTTTAACCCCCTCCCTGCCACATCAGTCTTCAGTGGAGTAGCTTAAATCAACATCAATGCGGAGCTGATGGTGGCATGTATTATACGTGGAATACCACAGCAATAATAGGTGAAAAGTTATCTTCTTGTCTCTGTTTCCTCACTATTGTTAATATTCTGTATAAATGTATCCCACCTTGTTATATATCCCTCATTAAACCTGATGAAGAATATACTCAAAAACCGTGTGTCATGTTTACAATAAAGAAGTTGTTATCAAGAAAATCTTACAGAGTGTGTGTACACAGTATCATTTTCCTACCATTTGGGACTGTCAATTAGATCACTATACCCATATGAAACCAAACAATATGATACTTCAAGCAAAGTTTCCCAGGTGAAATCACAGGTAATACAAATATAATCAATCAAGTCAACAGCAAATGTTAGTGATATCTGATATGTTCAAATATAAATAGAGATATTGTTCTGTAGCTCATAAGGTATTACATTATTCAAGGTCTCCATACAACAAAAATCAAGACAAAATGTACAAATTTTGATCCCCAAGATGCCAGGTAATGAACGATGGCCCATGAAATACGCTCATCTGACCTTACTGGCCTGATGTGCTAAACATATGATAATTTACTAAAGAATAAGAATGTTTGCAGAAGTCATAACATAGGGCTACTTATCCAATTATCAATATTTGAACTTTTGATAATGATTAACACACAAGCTAAGTAGGCAATCCTCCAACACAGATACAGGTTCAGATTAAAATGGATCAGCGTGTATTTTGAGTTAGTGAGTAAATATAGATCACAAGACTAACAAGCTTCATTGTCTGGCTGCATCGTCAAATAGCAGTTGTTTGCCTACCACTCATTCTGTCAATGAATCTGTCACGATGTATACAATCAGAAAATGAAGCCTGGTCATGTACTAGGGCATTTATGAATAATTGTCAAAGGTGAGTTCAAAAGCCTGATTGTACGAAAGGCCCATACAAAGTGTCCAATCTAAGATGCGTGATTGCACGATTCATGCTAAAAATTATCAAAAAGCCCCTTATAAAAAAATAATGAGGGATAATCCTACCTCATGTAAGAATGTTGATCCCGGATTGGTCAACGTGATCATTAACAAATATCAATAAACACTGTCATATGGGTTGATAAATCTTCCTGAGGGTGATAAATTTTTTATATCCCGCAACATGAATAAAGCATGCATCCACGTCAATCATTCCATGTCACGTGACACAAGTTAAAGGTCATAGTTTGTTGATTGATCAGCTGTTTTCTGTCAAAAATTTATTTGTTTTTTTAAATGATATTTTGAGACATGCGGTAAGATAAATACGTTTGTTCGGGTGACATCGTAATTTATCAGACCCTTGTTACGGCTCGTTGGATAAACACTAACGCGGGTCTGATAAATTACGATGTCACCCTCCACTGAATGTTATAACTTATATTTTCACGCATTGAGGTACTATTAAACTCCTCCTTTTTCAAAATCCCCCCCTCCCCTCGCAATTTGGTTCTAGATTGGACACTGCATACAGTTGAGTACTGAGTTGAAAATGAACAATTATTTTCATTACATTCAAATTGTCTCTGGTTCTCTGAATCATGTTAATCAAGTTTTCAATTTTTATGGAATGTGACTTATTTTGCTTACATGTACATTACATTCTCATTAAAATCTCAAAGAATCAAATTCAATTTTTAAAACTGGAGTCCATTTTATTCATTTCACTCAAAATCAATCAGCCACTAGGAACACCCTGTCACCACAGTAACAATGTGACGTCATAAGTGAATTCAATATGTCAGACCATTGTTTTATGACGTCAAATTTTATTACATAATTTGGAGAGAGATACTCGGTTCTATCAGTGAAATAAACCCTAGAGCTATCAAGCTACAGTGGTGATAACCTTTATCACCACTCTACTGAGTAACAATAAACTTTATCACCACTAGCGTGACGTCATCGGGACAATGTTGGGACGTCATATTGTCAGCTTGCGAAGGTTGTACGTTTATATGATAAATAGTTGCGTTTGTAAAATTTCCGTGATTCATTGCTATTCAACACCCGCAAATTTAGTTTAAAACCGACAGCGTTAGCCGGAGGTTTTAAACGCTGAAATTTGCGGGTGTTGAATAGCAATGAATCCCGGAAATTTTACAAACGCAATTATTTATCGATATTGTAACATGACCGTTAGTTATCAAGCGTTTTGAAAGGAACTCTCTTTTTGCGTACCTATCTCTGAGTGGAAAGGACTTTGCGACTGTTCCATTTTTGTAAGAGGTGTGGTGAGGTCAAAACAAATGTAAACACTACGCGTAATATGTACATGAGCAACAATTTACACACAAGCTCAAACAGTGTCACCTCAACTATGTTCACTTCACAATATTCACGTATCCTTTTAGATGGCGATAAACATTTATCTACAACATCAACACAGTAAAAGACCTAGGAATAAAAATCTTAAACTTGCCCTAACCCATTGTGACAATGACGCTAGCATTGTGACGTCAAAATGGTTGATCACTATGACGTCATGCCATGACAACGGCATTCGGTAATCAGAGCCGCATGGAAGAAGGCGTCGAAACTTGGACAAATCTTACTAGTTTAAACACATTTTAGTTACTTGAAACTAATTAATTTTGAGAGTTATTTGTGACCTATACTGCTACACACAAGTTAGAAAATGACAATGCCATCTGTCAGATTTGAGTAAGGATCACATATTAAGAGAAATAGAAAAAATAAATTTTGAGTCGGGCCGAATCTTGTGAACACAATGTATATGTTCGCGGTGATTCGCCCCAAGTAATTTGCGCGTATTCATTGTCATTCAACATAGGCAAATCAACCAATCAGAATCAAGGATACAATGAAATCATGTTACAATTGCCGTTGAAATCACTCCAAATCAACGTAAAACACAGAAATAATGATATATAAATAGAATATCTGTTTTTCCTTGACAAATACCATGTTTATCTCATTGAGTGAGGTAGAAAAGTAGATCTTTCACAAGTGGCGTCAAGAATTGACGGATATTCTTTTTATTATATGATATTATCCATGTAATTACGTCCAAAAAGGGTCGTTTTCACGCAAAGCGGCTGCAAGAAACAGCCCGTCACCACAGTAACACTGTGACGTCAAATCATAAGCCAAATCGTCAAATCAAATCATAAGCCAAATCGCCGCGCGAGACCATTGTTTTATGACGTCAAATTATATCAGTCACTGTTCGCAGTGAAAATATAAGTAATTTTCATTGTAGCTTGATAGTCAGTTTATTTCACTAATAAATCTCAGTATTTCATTGCTCGTCATATCATAATTTATAAAATTGTTTTGTGATATTTGATTGATAAATTTGTTACCACTTCTCAACCATCATTACCATCAAGTAAGAAGATATCTCCTTCAATGAATAGAACTTTTCAGCTGATGATTTAGTACTTTTATTCAAGTACTAAACCTACATGACATTTCTCACAAATGGACTCTTACAAACTCAGAAACAAAAGTGTCTAAGCAACCATCGAACTCCCATAAATCTTTGTTTACACTACAACAAATGAACAACAGTTCAATAATATAAGCTAACAGTACTTTTCCTGTTCTGGACGTTTCTTTCATTAACACCTTTGTCAGAACTACACCTGTCACAAACAGCTTAATGAAGTATAGATTACTTTCTGATGATGCAAAACTGCAAATTAATCAATAACTTTCAAAACAACTAAACTCGTTACACCAAATTGTAAATATTTACCAATTAGATAAAGGTTCCATATCAAGGAAACCACTACCACTAATGAAAGTACAGAGAATAATAAGATCCATTTAAAGATTTATTCTCATTAGACAAACACGTACCGACCCATCTCGACGACTAAAGGATTGATTGAGAAATACTGCACATACGGATATCGGATCCTTAATTGCTAATTGCTTCCCTGTACATCTCATGACAGTTAATGAGTTAGTTCCTGATGAACCGATTGTCTTTCTGCTTTCATCACGGGTCTAAAAAATCTTCAAGGGCAAGGTAACTGACCCACCAAATTATACCTGTGACTTGCACAAATACACGAAAGTCAGCGACGGGCTCTTTCCTGCCAGACTTACAGAAGTGACCCTGTGACTTGAAGGAATAAACTGCTATAAGTCCATGACTTACCTTACACTGAAAAGATTTTTAAATAGCGGCTAGTAGTATTGATGCAGGGAGAAAGCCTGCAACACCATTGTGGCTAAGGTTTGCAGTGAAACCTGCAAGCATCGGCTAGTTGGCACTGTACTGAACTTCAGTGTAGCATTGCATACATCCCACTTAATAAGTGTAGAACAGTTCTCTACAGCAGACAAAGTCACTCCAGGCCCCAAAGCTTCTGATCGACCATAATGAATAAGAATTTGTAACAGGAACCAGTAATACTGAAGGGAGGAAGCCCTCAACACCACTGCGGCTGTGTACAATGGCAAAACCTGTCACTTCTGCCTGGAATCTACCATAGTATCATCTTTGAGTTACCCAGCTGGCCATTCCGCTTGCTGATCTTGAGCCTAATGATAAATTATGGTGCTTACGATTGATCTTAGAGGGATGCTCTGTTCATCTATAGCACGAATTTTGGATCCCGTCATGGAGTTATTATCAATTGTAAGTGTTTTGAGGAACTGGGCTTTGATTGTTTTAATAATTACTCATAACAAATATAAAAATTTCTAGAATGATATTCATTTCTTACATACTTTTGCAGATCTATGTAAACGATTGTAAACGTTCAAAACAACCATTGATTGGTTGTCTACAGGCAAGTTCACATAACTAGCTGAGTTGTCCAAGAAAGAAACTTTACTTTAAGCAACATTTGAAACCACATTTTTAAACCCTTTCATCATACTATATATAGTCCACCACAAGCATCAACTGTCCATTTAAACATTCCAGAGATACTGATGAAATATTTCTAAACAGCCCAAATCTAGCTGTGCATTTACAAAACAAGACAAAGATTTGTAGATCCAGATATTATTCCTGAAAATGTCACCAAAGTCTGGCACTCAATTAAGCAGATAAGCCAGATGTCAGATGACAGTCCTATCCATTGATTCCACTTAGTGTAATGAAGTGCAAGAGAGCTATCAGACCTGACAATACTCACTCTCGACATGTCGCCGCCGTCCTCGCTTAAATCCGACACAGAAACACCTGAATCTCTTCTTTCCTGAGGTTTTGAACTTGCAACTTTTGAACTTGCAACGTTCTCGTAAGATTTCAGAAATTGCAGGTAAAGCTGATACATATCAGAATGACATTGTCATCAGTGTCCTTAGACGCCTTACCATAACATCCCGGACGTCTTGTATCCATGGCAACTGCAAAACGGAATCCTAATGGATGTTTCATCTTAGTAGTCAAATCAATGGGACATTTGATGCACGGCAACTGTTTCCCATTTAGCATCTTATAGAACCAACCACAGCCTTTCACATCTCATTCTTCAGATATTGACCAATCAGAGAGCTTGTTTCTATTCATTCAATACGCCATTATGAGGACGATATTATACTATGGCCAACTGCTTGTGGAATAATAGTGTATGTGATCAATAACATTGCCTTTTATTGTGGCAATAGAGTGACAATCTACAATATTAACTGACACAGTTATTTCTGAAAGATTTTTTCATACTGAAAGTTTCAACCAAATTAGCCAACATTGGTTGAATTTATCAACTTTTTGCTTACATGACAATATTAATTAATTATTAGTCTTTCAACCCAAAATTTTTACATGACCCTCAAATTCACTAGAAATTTGACATTTTTATTTAGATTCAAATTTAAATTAATTTTAAAAACATAAATTAAAGGATGGACATGAAAAATAATAACCTATTTTGTTGATAAAAGAAAATAGGAACAAGTTGTAAGCCCTAATAATTACAATAGGTAATTCTTGAAAGAACAAGAAGATTAATTAGCAGTTAAAAGGCATTTCCCATTAAAACTGTATCCAGGATACACACTAGCGCCCAACCCTTCCTCAACCAGGATGCACATATATCTCGTGTAGGTAAAATACTCGGTTCAACAGGAACCAAAACAAACACCAGGATGGGTTAGTTGTCACACAAACACCAGGATCCTACAGAAGCAAGGAAAATGTCAAACTAAAAGAAATTGTAAATCATGAATAATGACAATGTAATTCAAGCTATGTGAAACTATTCTAAACAAGAGAAAAAAATGAGCTCAGCTCACATACTCCAACCATTAGTGTTGATTGTGGTAGTAATTGCATCTAAGAGTATTAATGATTTTAGCAATGTCACCATGAATATTGTAACACTTAACCCTTATCTGTAAGACTAAAAGAGAAGGAAGGAAATTGTAATGGTTATACACATAATGAAGTGATAAAAACATTTTGTGACTCTAAGAATTTCAAGAGTTTGTGACAATTAAGGCAGATAAAGAGATACACAGACTCAAGGAGGGGTATTTCATCTGAGTATTATTTCTTATACTCAATTCAATATTGAGATAATTGACTTCAAAACATAATCTTAATATATGTCATTTTTCAGAGTATATGTGGTACAAATTAACAAAAGATAACAACAATCTATCACCAAAACCATCACTGTTAAAATCTAAATTAAATATTTTTTTAAAGAGCAATAATCCTGCATTTTTTCATACTGTCTGAGGTCAATTTAAAATAAAATTAATATATCTTAAAAATTGTAAAAAAACACTCACGAGCCCAACTACGGTAAACTCAATTAGCCAATTCAGTATATTTTATTATACAATGAAGAATAAAATACTTCGACTAATCAGTGAAATAAACTGTCTATCAAGCTACAATAAAGATATGACATTTTCACTGTGACCAGTGACTGTGTTGATGTTATAAAACAATGGTCTGACGCAATGAATTGTCTTATGACATCACACAATAGGGTGGAAAAGTTATATATTTATATATTTTCTACCTCACCCTATGAGATAAAAATGGTATTAATCATAGAAAGAAATATATCCTCTATATATATGAAAACAATAATTTTCATAAATGCACCAATGGAAAATACAGCAATAAATTTGAAAAAGTTATATGAATATTAAATACGTTATGATATTGTAGAGTTCTTGAGGTTATAAGATATTAACCTCCAACCTAAACAATGTTATCTCTCCAAGTGTTGATGGAAGATTAGAAGAAGGAGAAAATGTAGTAACTGCTTATATCCACCCTATTAATACCACACATCACATGTGCATCTACTTGCTAGTCATGTGTCCGCTACATACACGCCTCGACACATTTCATCACAGGATCTAGGAGTGTCACCTGCCTAAAATATACCTTTTATCTCCTGATTATCATCATCTATGTTCTCTAATACTTAGGGGTAACAGACGTCTTAAAGAGAGGGTTCTATCAGGATTTTCTTGTGGATATAAAATCAGTAAGGGATATTCCTGTTTACACATTTATGTATGCTTATTGCACAATTCAGGTGAAACATTCTCTCGTGGTGAAAGCCTAGACCACCCCCACTAAAGTGACTTTTTGGAGGGTTGTCCTGGTTGGGGTTATTTTCAGGTTATAGCCCACCCCCAATTTTTCCAGACGTTCCATGGTCATACAGTACATAAATGATATAATATTATTTTAAGTTCACTGTCAAAACCTACATAAAACCTATTCTGACTGTCTGACGGTCTCCAGTATGAATTTTCATCTGAGTTGGGGGTCTCTCCCATCTAAAAGCCCATCCCCATGTTTCCAAGATGTTTGTTTGCCTGGCCCCCAAGGGAATACGGTATGACTTTATATTTTGAAAATTTTATAAAGGATAAAAAATAAAACAATGAGAAGTAGATTCATTCATCGTCGCTACAAGCTTTGCCATGGCCCAACAAGACATTGTTGATTAGTTTAGTGCTACATTGTGTTACTTTGATAATATTTTATCAAAACATGTTTATTTATTTCAAAAAAATTTAATTAGTGAAAATACAGCATTTTTTTATTTCAAGCAATGTAAAAAAACACATGTCTTGTAATGACCGAGTGCCAACAATTGAATCTTGAAGTTGGGGTTTAACGCCGCTTTCAAGAGTATTTCACTTATATCACGGCTGCGAGTATTATGGCAGGGAGAAAGCCTGCAACGCCATGTGGCTATGCTTTGCGGTGAAACCTGCGAGCATCGGCTGAACTAGCTAACCATGGGTGGTACTACGCAGAAATTCAGTGCAGCATTGCATACAAACCTTACTGCGTGTAGAACAGTTCTCTCCTGCAGACAAAGTTGCCGTGCACCTGGCCAAATGTGCTAACCATTGCTCTATCCCGACCCCTTCTCTATCAAACTTGATAAGATTTTAAATGGTTTCATAAAAGAACTCATGGTGCGGGGATGGACCTTGACGGTGACTCTCCCCCCTACTTTTCAATGAGTGAACCCACCTTTGAAAATTTCTGGATTTGCCCCTGATAAATGATGTATTTTGGGTGGATTATTCAATTATCCATTTGTCAAAGAGTATATACTTTTAAGGAGATATGCGTTGAATTAAAAGTACAGCAGTTACTCTATAAGACTTTCCCTCTAAGACCGTCTTTTGGGTCAGCATTAAACTTGTCGATTCCTATTGCTAAGAGCCTTTATATGTTAATAAGGAGGCCGGGCCCTTATAGGAGGACATACGTACAGTATGTATAGCAGGCATGCTTACCAAAATAGCAATTGATAATAAATTCTCATTTTTTGATAACTTATATAAGGACAGTACATATTTTTTCATAATCATGATTACTGAAATTATAATGACACATACATATATTTAATCAGGCCTAATTTAACATGAGCTAATGATTAATAAATTTATAATGTTAGTCCTACATTTTACTCAGGACTTGTATTTTATTTGACTAAATGATATTGTATGACAGTAGCGTATGGGGACAATAAAGTGTGACACCCCCTTTCAAAATTCCTGGATCTGCCACTGAAATTTGTATATTAATTTATAGGCCTACTCCATCGTTACGTAAGATGACAAAATCATAATGGAAAGAGTGGAGACAGTGGCTGGCAGACAACATTTCGTTGTCAAAATGCAAGGTGACGACATGGGCAGAATCTCGTTTAAATGCTTTGCTGACAATCCTGGATTTAAACAAATCTATTTCAGATTCGCCTCTGCTGTTTAAATCATTTGCTACATAGCAAATGATTTAAACAGCAGAGGCCATATGACCTGACTACAAAGAGGTGATATAGACATTTATACCACACACAAACGCCGGTGAAAACCGGCAAGTTCAAACCCCAGTCATGCTGGATTCAAGAATGAATGAAATTGATTATATTTTTACCAAACTAATAAATTAAATTATATAGTGTTTGTATTAACATGTAAGAATTCAAAGATAATTGTTTACTTACGAAATAAAGGTAAGAAACGCACGCACGATAATGTTATACAACTGCCGGGATCTCTTGTCTTCTGATCACGTGATTTCCCGCCATGTGAGCATGAATTTCCCCTTCGGTTGTCTCCCTTGTAAAAAGGAATGTCGTTCACCTTATCGGAGAAATCATTCAGGTTAGCTCGACCTCAGTGACACAGACATGATTTCTAGTTGCGTGTATCACGTACAATCTTTTTTTTAAAATACACTATTTACTTTCAATTTCACCCTGCGGCCCACAATATGATAATTTCACCGAAAGCAACAACAACAAAAAATCACATTTCACAAGTTTTAATTCAACCATTTTTATTAATTGAAATAATTACGAGGCTGTTTCAGCGACTAAAACTAAGTCTAGGATTTCTTGCTGAGAACAAAGGTTTATACTTTGCTATGGGCTAAATAGGGTCTACTGTTTAAACCATTATAGCTATCGGCAATACAGATTTATTATGTGCTCTCTCGAGTTTGAAACAAAAGCAAAATGAGGAATCTGTCAATATCGTTAAAATTATTAATTCAAAATATTTGTTCACATGCTGTTTAAAATATTTCCATTTTGCAAAATGAAATATGGATTGGCGAACAAGCAATAAAATTAGGGTTATTTGTACGCCGCTCAAGTACAATGGATACAGAAAACAGAAGAACACGCTTAGAACTACGTACATAATTGTCATACTAATTATATACAATGAGAATGGTATGTACATGTTGTTGGTATTTCTAGTAGCCCCATGAAGCGGGCTGCAGTTCTAATTCGAATTACCGTATGTAAAATACAATGTTATTAAATGTGGAGCAATTATTGTTCGTTCTCTAACGTCTTGAAATGAATTGGTGTAGTTCAGAATGTTTCAATAACTTCATTTATCCAATGCGCAATTACCATAAAGAGTGTTTTGAACATCATATCCGTGAGTATAAACATACGTGTTAGCACTTAAATTTGGATTAATCCGACATGTAAAACGGTAGCAGTAGTGGACAACGTCTTCGGCAGACTTCGATTATATATCTCCACACCATCTACGATTTCATGATATGGAAAAGGAACAAAAGCGGCCTCAAGGCTGAGCCCTGCAGTACACCAGATTTTACAGAGCTACAGTCTGAACTAAATCTTAAAATGTATATCCACTTTAACCAGTTATTACCACTTTTTGCTTAAGTTTTATCTAACTTTATAATAGAATTTCTCCCATCATGCCGTATACAGCATGAAGTGTACGAATGATGCCGATGCCAGACTCTTTCGAAATTAAGCTTTCACGTTTATATTTTACAACATATATATACGTACGGCTCTAGTTTCCTTTCATTGGTCCATTGTATTAGGAATTAAATTATATATAAATATATTAGTTGATCTATCGTTGAATCTTCAGACATAAAGCCAGATTGTAAATTTTACAGAATATTGTTATCCCAAGAGAAGTTAAAGACATATTTAAAAACGCACTTATCAAAACCTGTGTGTAGCGACCCAGCTCGTTAACGCAACGAGCGTATAATTAATTAACAAGTCGTGCCAATCGCCTTTTCAGAGAAATATCGGAATACCTATTCTCTTACTGTATACACTGTATATAGACAGACAGACAGATTGTTTATTTCAGTCTCACCTCACATAAAATGCATATGAATATATATATATATATATATATACAATATAAAAAAGACATAAAGTGAGCCACCCTATAAGGGTTATGAGAGACTAGAGTAATATACATAAAATGTAAGTATATGAATATAAAGCTCATACTATAAATATATAAGTATATACTATAAATTATAAGAGTATATTATACATATATAGAAGATAAAACTATTCATATAAAATATGCTTCCTTTTTTTGTAAAATATAAAAGCAGGGTTTGGCAGTAAAAAAACATTGTGTTTGAAAAGTAAAACCAATTTATCTTCACCACATAGTTATCCCCATCCCTCTATCATAGGCGTATAGGAACTGCATGGGGCCGTGGAAGCTTACATTTTTTTGGAGACCAAAATTGAGATATAAACACAATCCAATAACATGGAAAAACTAACTTTTTTGTATCTATAGGGTCGTCATGTATTATTTGTAAGCACCTAAAATATGGTTATTTGTGTAACTTGTTTCCTTCCGATGTTCAAGTCCAAATTTAATAACTTCTTGTGCAGTAGGCTATTATTATGCTGCAGCCAAAGCTAGGGTCTGACACTTAAAGGTGCACCCATGCATTGTGTTTCATAAAATTTTATTTGGCTTTAATACGTTCCAACTCACCACATGTACTGTCTACAAAACAAATACATTCACTCAGCTTGCATATGTATCCCCAATCGCAAAATACATCCTAATTTACAAGTTTCCAATTAAAATTAAAATATATTTCACGGAGATAGATTTTTGGCAATTTTCCTCTATGTTCATCAACATCCTTGCTGGCTCTTTAAAGGTGCATCCATTGTGTTTCATAACATTTTATTTGGCTTCTATACGTTCCAAAACACCATATGTGCTGTTTACAATACAAACAAATTCACTCAGCTTGCATATTCATCCCCAATCGCCAAACATATCAATATTACTAGTTTCCAATTAAAATCGAGTAACATCATTATGCATGTGCAAAAACCGAAACTGCACGTCCAATTTACATGCACAGTAGTTATATGGCCTATTAAACATTATCAACTCAAACTTGTCTTTTTGTCTGTTATAAATAAGATTCCAAACTACCGTTTGACTCATTGACGCGCGCCACACGCTGTGTATTGTTCGGTTTTCGATCAGTAATCACTACTTTTACCTTCTAATCGTCAATATTTGATAGTTTACAAAAATACAACAAACAGATCGAAACACAATTGTGTAAATCTTTTTCAATGTATACGCCAGCCAGTGTGGCAATATCTTTGTATACCACATTGTACATGTGCTACAAACAAAAAATAAATAAAAAATAAATAAAAAATAAATAAAAAATAAATAAAAAATAAATAAAAGTGTTATATCTGTCCTCTTTTATACATACATGGGTTTTGTTATATATTACACGCACGCCTGTTTAGCAAATTATAAATCTCGCGGTTAATTTCAGCACTGGTTTTAGACTGTTCTGAGAAAAAGTTATTGATAGCCCAGCAGTGTCGTTTTATACGTTGTTTAAGACAATCAAAGGAAATTACGATTTAGCAGAATCATTCGATTTCACACAATGGTTTACTAGCCACTACCTTTTAGTACCATGTGTTTTAACATCTCTTTTTATCACAGCCACTTTTTGTATTCAAACAGTTGAACATATTTGAAGTTACGAAGCTACGAAGTTACGAATCTGTCTGAACTTTAGTCATTATGAAGGTGTCGTTTTTTTTCAAACTTATTATACGAGTTCACACAGGTATTATTAGCTCTTATAAGTACAATATGAAAATATAAACAAATGTATGACATATTATCAAAACTCGGGCCAATGTATTTAGTCATATTTCTGTCATTGTTAACGATATACAGACATATAGATGTATTGGTATGGTCCGGAGACCAATAGTACAATGTAAAGGAATACAATAATAATAATGATAATGCATATTTATAAATCGCACATATCCGCGTTCTCGAAAGCATGCTCAAGGCGCTAAACATCATAATGCTAATACATGATAATAATAACAATACACTTGCAGCAATGTAATATGACGAAACAACACTATATATACGTAAACTATAAATGCACAACACTTTTATTTTGTAGGTTGCTTATATGAATATAGTGTACAATGTTCTATAATTTGGTCATGTTAATTATTCATTTATTGTCAGGCGTTCTATAATGATCAGTTATATACGAATGTTCCGAGAAGGACGAAAACGTATAGATCAATCATTCTGGATAACAACTTTTTTATTGTGAACATTCACGACGTTTTGGATATTACATCCGATTAAGGATGAGAATCGTGTTTTCTTTTATGTATTCAAGTTCTACCTTTCTCTTCCCACAGAGGTTAGTCCTTACAGTTTTCCGGTACTAACCTCTGTGGGAAGAGAATGAAGTTGTACATGCTCTTCAAAGACTTGAAGTAAACGTTGTTTCATACATCACATACTTATGATCCGATATGTCCTATACAGTCTTTTATTACCCATATGGTTGAAAATACCCGAGTTAATATTATTGATATGAGCACATGTGCACATATCACGTTTGCCTAGCAACGATTGTTTCACCGCGGCTTCCCGTATTTTGTCGTCTGTGACGTCATAAAACGATTGTTCGTGACGTCACTGTAGCTTGACGTCACAATGGAAGTGAGCCATTTCCTGGCTAATTTCACGCGAATCAAATGGAATAGAATGGGTAAAAAAGAAATTATTACACTCGAAAGTGTGCCATAATGACTTTTACGAAACTCATGCAAATGTATGTATAACCCTCGCTCTCGCTCGGGCAATACAAAAATTCACACTCGTTTCGTAAAAGTCATATGACACACTTCCTCGGGTAATAATCTCTATGTATGTAGCCTTGAAGGCGCTGTAGCACGTTTTTCTATATAATGTTTTCTCAAATTTGCCATTAACTATTGAAGTTTATACAATATATTGCTTCGGTAATAGGTAAAACACCCCAATACACTGAACTCATTGGCAATACTTGTTTATATTTTTGTGAGAGTACTTTATTTCAGTAAGAAATCGTGCTACAGCGCTTTTAAGTTGAAAATTAGTTATCTTTGCCAGTTGATTCTATAAAAACATAGACAAATGAAGATATAACAATTTCATCGCCAATACATCTGTCTGCATCCTCGATAATCCAGGGTATACGTTCCGATATATAGTGTAGCTTATTTGAACGTATACCCTGGATTATCGAGGATGATCTGTCTGTCGGTGCTTTAAAATTTTGATGTTGTTTTAAATCAAGATGTCATACCAACTCCTCTTTTCAATGTTAAAAGCGTAATTTTTAATTTAACGAAGGAATAGTTTACTTTCTGAACACTTTGCTATTCTATGCAGGTGCGTTCGACATAATAACATATCGTTGACTACGAGGGTCCCGTAAAAAGCTGGCCTCAAGCTTAATAATGATACAAACGAAGATTTTTGAATTTTTATTGTTTTAATTTTACTCTTAGTATCTTTCAATCTTCAGTAACATGATTCTGTTATATTTTAGTATCGTGATCTCCATTGTGTTTGCCCTCTTTTATTGTTACCCATTCCCATCCGACATAGGTTACTCCCTTCATATTCCTTCAGTAACCTATGTGGGATGACTGGTACAATCAAAACGTCCAAATCAGCAAAAACAATGTTTTAGAAACGAAATATTCACCTAAGTATATATTTAGTTATGAGATAGGTAGAAGTTCACTGGAATTCTTTGTTGGCGTTGATGCACGAGTCCAAACAAGCGATTTAAAACTCAACTCCCTATATAAGCTTCTATCTCCTTTTATTTACCAAAACAGCTTGGCTGCGAGACGCTAATTTGACTGTATAATAATGACTCCACTTATTGTATTGTTTTCACTTTCTCAAACATGATGCCGAAGGTTCACACTCAATACTGACTCAGTTATAATAGTTCTCAACACACTTACATAGTGCAAGCATGGGTGTCTGAACGCAGTAATTTTGTAATTTAATTATGATTATGACTTGAAATCATACTATATTTCTATGAATATGTTTAACTGAGGTCCAAGATGAACGATAATTATCGTTTTACACTACATTTTACAGATATTACACCCCAATATGTCAGCGTGACTACTCTATCCAAATGCATGTTAACCAGATGTGTAAAGATATGAGCTATCACTTTGCAAGTGGATCTTAAATCTTTTCAAACATTGGATAGAGAGCACATGGGCCGACCACTGATGGGACACCTCTCGTATGTACATACCATATAAACTCACGGGCAAAAGAAAGTATATCTTCTTTTCAACAGACTCAAACACAAAATATTTCAGTTAACTTGTAGTATATCTACTTCTCAATAGAAATTTGTCTTTCAACGGAGCTAATGCCCTATTACTCGGTGCCAAATGAAAGATTTTACATGCGCCTCCAACAGTTATTATCTTATGTCGTTGAATTTGGTCACATGAATTGGCAATCTATAAAATTAGATCGACATATTTTTATAATCTTATATTGACTGTAGGTAACATAATTTAGAACAGTCTATCTAAATATATTTAGATTGATGAATGAGGAAATTTAGTTATTTCAACAAACATAATAAACTATACGTATATATGTAATAGACGCCAGAAATCTGAAGTAATGATTGACAAGTATTTATGTTTTCACGATTTTTATTTTAAAATTTCGTTTCGTTGTTCGTCTTTTTGTTGAAACTGGCGGCATATACAGTATTGCAAGAGAAACGAGAATATGTCATGTTTGTAAAATGAATACCTGCCCTATCTTTAGCAGTCTACGAACGCAATACATCAAACGTTACTGTTACGATTACCATACGTAACATCTCCATATTCATTGTTAACATATATCAATATTAAAGTATTACTGAAACTTGCGATGTGATATTTTTAAATATATTTTTGAAATAATTATATTCACAACATATATATGTAAGTGATTCACCCATGAAATGTATCGTTGGATCCTTCCCCATGCTAAACACTACATGTCTTCTCGTACTAGAAGTCGTTAAAAGGTATGGCTGTACAACTTCTTCATCTTTGAGATATCCCCACTAACAAGAACGGTTTTGACAAATAAGTAATGATTGACAAGAGTAACCTACAGGACGAAGATAGTCGAGAAAAGTCTGTTTCACGTGCTTCGCCATAGGTGACATCGACAAGCTCACGGACCTTTGTATTTCGTGGAAAAATGATTTCACTTTAATATGTGCAACATACTATATGTGCTGATTTCAGTTAAAACAATTTCACTCAACTTGCATATTCATCCCCAATCGTCAAATATATCTTTACTACTTTCCAATCAAAATCGAACAACATCATTAAACTGTGTGCAGAAACCGAAACTACACGCCCCATGTTAATGCACAGTAGTTATAAGACCTATTCAACATCACCATGCAGGGGGCGGGAAAGCGCAGTGGTTAGCGGCTATGGATCAAGAGGTCCAGGGTTCGAATCCCGCCAGAGGCACGGCAACTTTGTCAGCAGTAGAGAACTGCTACACGCCTGAATGCCTGAATATCTCTCGCTCGGGAAATACTAATATTCAGGCACCCGTGTCGTAAACATAGTATAACAAAGACACTCATAGAATATCCTCTATTACTTGCGATTGTTATAATATGTATGTCTCGAGAACTATTATGTTCGACTCGAGCACAGGGAGTAACAATGAACTGGGAGAAGCGTTTGTAAAATATCCAAAACTGCCCAGCGGAAGAGAAGCAATATTACCAAATGTTGACGATGTCACAGTTGAAGCAACTTAGATAGTTCGTGCAGCAGTTAGTCTTCCTATGGAAATAATGATGGGGAAACTCCTTATTTCAAAATGATTATAAACGTTTGATGGCTCAATACTCCGTTGTAGAGTCGAACAATCAATCTCTCAGTGTTAACTAATACACTGATATTAGGGTGCAAAGTCTGCTCACTGTACAATACATTAGAAATTATAAAAGTAATGGTTTTACACTTTAGTATTCAGAAGAATTTTAAATAAGATGACAACATACGAGCATACCTGAGAACATGTGTTTTTCAATTGTTCTATAAACATATCAACATTAATGATTTTCGTATTACAAGGTGCTGTAGCACACCGTTGTTTCTGAAATAAAGTGCTCTTACGAAAAGTTAAATAAGTGTTATCAAAGGTTAAATAATACTCCTCAATCAATAATAAGAGTCCCAAAACGAATGTATGTGAAATTTCAGAAATATGAATAATTATGCCAATAATTCTTGATTTTAAAGGCGTTTAAGCACGATTTTCTTACTGAAATAAAGTGCTCTCACAAAAATATAAATAAAAGTGTTACCGATGGCTAAATAATACTCTTAAATCAATGAAAAGTTCTTATATAAATGTGCACGGTTCAAATAAGCCATGCGAGTCTATTTTCCATCGAGCGGCCATTTTAATGCGTTCACTTTAAAATGGCCGATCTTACGTAGTTCAAGTAATCTGACTCAGAGTAGTGTTTCAAATATGGTAGAAGGATGGAATGGTCAACCATCTTGCTGTCTGAACTCCCAAAACATCTCATTACACGACCTAAATAAACCGTATCCATAGAAAACGGCTGTCAGTATTCGAAGAAAATGATGCGATTTCAATGTGAGAGGTAGATTTGAAGGTACGTTTTCTATGAATACGGTTTATTTAGGTCGTGTAACGAGATGTTTTACACATTTACGTACCAACATATTGTATAAACGTTTTAATGAATGGCACATTTCAGAAAGCATAATGTGCCTTAATATGCTACAGCGCCTTTCACGCATGCTATATATTTGGAGCATATCACATCGTGTGTAGGTATCAGCAGTTCCAATATATATCTGATCTGATATCACTCAATCACAATGTCTCACAGATTAATAAAAAAGAACGCGACTTAAAGGATATATGTAATGACATAGGGATTCATTAAAATGGGATGTCAATTTGACAATTGCTCGATTTTAAATTTCTGAAATCGACCCATAAATTACTTACATCCGTTTTTTTTAAAACCGCCCCGGCGACCAGAATGAAAATCTGCGGGGGTTTGGTCCCTGAAGCGATGACTCCTGTGACGTCAATGGAGTAATCTCATTATCGGCGATAGTCACAATTCAACGTAATTTCGCAACATTTTGATTGTTAATTTCACTAACAAATCTTCAATAAAACAACTTAAATTTTCCATATATCGAATGTTTAGATATCCAACTAGGTAATTCGCAGGTGACAATTACATAGTTATTGCATAAACAAGTGTTTTGGGCGAGTTAACACACCTCATAAATTCATTTAGGGGCATTGATAATCATTATTAATTAATTAATTAATGAGGCTCGACGGGGCGGGTCAAAGACGATCCCTCGTCTGTGGTTAATCACAGTCACGCCTCAAGGATAAGCTTCAAACGGATCGCGGCGGTGATTGAGGCATTGTTAAAATGGGTAAACTAAAATCGTCTTAATAATCAATTGCAAGTGTATATTGTCTCGATTTGATACTCCGATAATGTACGTAGAGGTAATAATCTGTCATTCTTGAGAAAAATGCATTATATGAGATCTTTAAAGTTACAGTAATTAGTTATATCCGTATTAACCATACACATACACATCCTCGCATACCATTTTCAATTTATCCTTCCCGAGAGGGACATGTATGAATAATCCATGATACTGCATTTAATAGAACCAACCCAACAGTAATAAATCCAGTCATAATTCTTTCCCGATATTTCCCTTCTTCCTCTTTATGTGTTAATATACCATCAATACACTGCTATAATTACTGAAACACTCTCCATGGTGAAATAACACGTTTGTATCATTGTACCCCTCGCTCATTACATGAAAGTGATTTCTAGTTTTATGGCAAACATTAGATATTATAATGTTTCTTATACGACGAAAACGGGAAATTGCTTTGGGAAAACTATAATTTGGAGAGAAATATTTAATAACATAGCGAAATAATGGATCAGAAGGATATTAATCATGTTATTACCTATCGCAGGGCACCATATGATACACATCCTGTTGGTTTAGCTCGACATTGATATATGGTAATATGGAAATATATACTTCTGTTAAAATAAAGTGTGTACAACTTTAATTATCTTCCTTTGAAATTGTTACTGCATAGTGTTTATGTTAAAATAATGCCCAAAGTGTTATATGAATTTCACTTCATTCTTAGGCACACCTAACAACATGAACATAATCATGTTTGATGTTATACATATGTTATTTTTCATTTTCTGTCTCATTGATTTTGTAACCAGCTTTTTGATATATATGTACCGGAGCGGCGTTGAAATAAGCCATTTTTGGCTTGTTCGCCAATCCTATTTTCATGTTTTTGAAATAAAATACTTTAAACTATATGAATTTCATCATTCTAAATATATTTTTAAGGTTCATAATAAATTCTGTAAACTTATTTTGAAATTACTTATATACCATTTTGAATTAAAACACTTAATTTAAATCAGAGATAATTTAGAAACTAATTGTCTATATAGAAACTCAGTAGAGTGATAGCTGCAGTTTCATTTCTCTATTACATACAAGGAAATGCTTTTGTACAAATTAAATCCGATTAAGATTTTAAAAAATTCAAATCTCCTTATTTATTACTGATAACTGCCGTTTCAACAATAATGTATTATATTTTTTTAGAATCTAACTATATAAGTCATATTTTAATTGAGTGGCATGTGTTATTTGTTTAAATCCGTGACAAGTTGTGAGTTTTATACTCACGAAACAAGAAACAGTCGTAGTTTCCTTATACAAACAACTTTATTACAGACAGTGAAGAGAAAATCATTGTCATAACAGTCATATAAACATGAACGATTTAGTTTTATAGAGCACATCAGAATATTCATTGTTAAAACAATGGAAAAGTGTCATTCTTTTTCAGGGAATAAGTTTTTCAAATGCATTTCCTCTCTTTTTGAAAAAAAACTTAATTTCATGTCTGACTGTCTGTAGATTATTTATCTACACTAACTATTAAGTGACAATAACAACTTAAATGTGGTCCTAAACGGATGTGAAGTTTTCAACATTCTACCAATTTAATGTGTATAGTGTGTATAAGTGTATAGTGTGTATAGTGTGTATAGTGTGTATAGTGTGTATAGTGTGTATAAGTGTATATATACATTACGCAGATACTAATTTTTTTCATTGATAAACTCACGTGCAAAAGAAACGATATATTTCCATCCACGCGCAATATATACTACTGAAACAGAATTACATCTGTCTTCAGGACCTAAGTATACTATTTTCAAAACATTTTCTGTTCACGTTTCTGGGAAAAACACGTTTTAAGAAATCGTCGTTTTGAAATCTCCTTAATCCATGATGGCTTATTAGGTCCGCGACAAGTTATATATTACTTAAATTTCGACTCTTTCATTTTTAAAACTTAAATACCAAACATTGTGGCTAAAACATCTTTAAAAAGCAATTTTAGCACCCGAGTGTATTTGAACAGACATAAAAATAAAGGCACCGTACTCTTATATATGAAGTTATGAGTACTGTTCTTTAAAACATTTGTCTCTCGATTACATTCAAATTCTAATTCTACTTTCTACGACAACTGTCCATTTTATAAACGTTGGGACGTATATCATAACGATTATAAGCAAAAGAATCAGAATATGATTTTGTATTATTTACGCTGTGCTTTGAAATGTGTAATATGATATGATATGGTATGTGATTTTGGATGCCAGATGAGGTATAGTATGTTTGATGATATAATGAAATATGATGCAACATAGTAGTGTAGTGTAGTAAAGAAATGATATGGAGATATGCTATATGATATGGTGTAATACATGGTTGTGATGTGATATTTGATATGAAAAGATACGATATTACGTGTTTAACTATGAAATGATATGACATATACTCATGGTAAAAATGGTTGACACCCCCTAATAGTTACAGGAATGAAATGTTATATTAACAACGTAACGTATCAGTTTCGATTATTTTTCTGGTAAAACATGTAACTACTGGATGTCTTTTTGTGAATAGTGTCCTTGGGAATTTGCTATTTCTCCACTTGTACCAATACCAAAGAAAGGGAAATATCAGAAAAATGAAATTTAGTCAAAAGAGTTCATTCGTTTGTGTCTTGAGATATTGGCATTGGTACCTTGTTACAGTGTAAATAATCGAAACTGGCACGTTACGTTGTTTATATAATATTTCATTCCTGTAACTATTAGGGGGTGTCAACCATTTTTACCATGAGTATATATGATATAAGATGTGACATAATGTGATGTTATATTACAGGCATTGTACAAATATGTAAATATTGCATTCAGTAACTATACAACAGACCTGTTGCCTTTAAGTAATAATATATAAATATTGATTGAATGATAATAAGAGGTGAAAACACAAAACACAAAAACGTCTTCAACTGACACCTTTTATAGAGGGGCCTTCACTAAAAGTGTCCCCTGACCAACTTCTCTTTACAGTAGAAATAGTAGAAAATTAGAAGAAATTTCACATTTGATATGTAGCATGTCTCCAGAGGTCAAGTGATGTCTCACACTTTTAAAATATTAATTCTTTCTGTCAGCACAGGTCTAAGAGTAGAGTAAGGTGTAAAAATTGAGGCTGTTGAGTACAGACCAGTTATCAGGTTTTTATTCGTGAAGGGTCGTAAACCAAAGGAGACTTTCTATAAGATGGAAATAAAACTTATGGAGAGGATGCCCCATCGTATGACTTTATCAAACACTGACATCATGAGTTGAAGTGTGGTCGGACCTCCGTGGAAACAGCTTCAATTCCAGGTCGACCCCAGTCAGCCATTGATGATGACTCTATCAGGCAAGTGAAAGCTGCAAATTTGGAAGATCGCCGAATTACTGTCCATCAACTTGCCCAAGATGTCAAGATAAGTGTGGGATGTGAGGAGAAAATCATTGATGACCATTTACACATGCGGAAGTTGTCAGCTCGGTGGATACCCCGACTGCTCACACCTTCCAAAAACAGGAACGAGTCGACTGCTCAAAAGCTCTTTTAGCAATGTGCAAAGAAAACCAGGATAACGTTTTCGTCAGACTAATCACACAGGATGAAACATGGGTCCATTACTAAGACCCTAAAAGTAAAATCCAGTCAAAGGAGTGGAAACATCTTCAGTCACCACACCCTAAAAGGCACGGGTACAGCAGGCAGGCAAGGTTATGCTCGGCAGGCACCGTAATTTGGGATCAACATGGCGAAATCACCCCTTGTTACTTGTTAATTAATTCTCTAGATTAATGATAACTAAAAACGTGTATTTAATGAACTTGGAAAGTAGCCAGCTAAAAGTGTTAAAGAAAAACCTCAAAAAGGTTACCAACTCGATCCAAAAGTTAAATACCGGATTCCGGACTAGCGGACTGTTCTTATTTCATACTCAAATATGTCTAATGATATTTGTAGATTAACGAAAACCTCTTTTCCACCCTGAAAGAAACTAAAGAAAGCTACGTGTGTTTTGAATGTTCATACAGCATATTTTAACTGAAAGTACATGTTTGACTTTCACAATTTTGAAGCTATATGAACAAACCTTTGGCATGATGACATAAGATAATACTTTATTTTCAAAGAGGTCTACACGCATAACGAATACATTTGAGAGTTCATAGATCTTCTACAAGTTTACAAAATGTTTTTGAGATTTTTAAATTTGTAGCTGAACATTTGAAAACAGGCAAAATTAATGACATAGATATTACGTGCAATTGAACAACATAATATTCATAATTCAAGAATCATTTTCATGTATTTTATATTAAAAAAGAACATTTTAAATTTGTTAATTAGAGATTCACCTTAATTTTTTACTACTCTATTAATCAATCGAGAAAGACTACATTAAACTCCAATAAATGAAAATAAAATCAATCAAGCTTTTAATTAATAAAGATTACTTTGGAGAGAAATATTTGCAATGCTTGCCTTTTAATAGTGCATTGGAACTTTCAGTGCAGCCTGATTCACAGTTGTTGATATCAGAAACTTGTCAGAAATTGATGTTACAAATCAAAGCATTTGATGAATCAGGGTAAATAAAAGCGAAAAAATTAAGTTTAAAAAAATAATATTTTGTATGACTATGATAATTCATCACTTATTGTATCAAATAAATATTACGAAATTTAAAACTACAAACAAATTTAGAAATGTTATGTAATGAAAAGATAATTTTGAATAAAAAAGGAAATCATCGGTAAAAAGAGAAATTGAAGGTAGTGTTATCCCAAATGTAACAATGTTGTTTTCGGTAAAATAGTTAACATGATTAATATCTGGAGCATTAATTAAGACAATAAAAACCCGTGACAAACATGAAATATGTTGATCAGGGAATGGCACGTCTTCTCGGTCATGTTTTACGTGTTCTAAACTGTGTTTTTGTTATGGCATGTCACGTGCTTAATACCTATATTATAGATACAATCTGAGAGGTTCACAACAATCCTGCAAAGGAACTGTACAGTTCTTAGAGGTGAGTACATTCCCAACATAATATTAACATCTCATGGTTAGAAATATTTAGTTTATTGGCTAATGCTAATGTTATATTAACAATGAGAAATGTTACTCAATCCAAGTTTATAATGATTTATCTTACAAAATACAGTTTACAATTCTTATTATAATCTGAGAATTGATTAAGATAATGCACTCACGTATGTTATTTGTAAAACTTTAATTCGATATTTTATTTTTCGTTATAAATATTTGATCATAAATAATTTTTGCCAGATATATTTTTGAAAATGTATATGATACACTATACATATTTGATGTAAAACTAATTACTTAAGTTTGTTGATTCCGTAATTATTTTTCTTTTTATATGAAGTTCCTCAGTGTATGTCTCACACTTGTCTACTTTGATCTGCATGTAGGTGATAACCTAGCATGTAGGTAATAACCCAGCATGTAGGTAATAACCCAGCATGTTGGTAATAACCCAGCATGTAGGTAATAACCCAGCATGTATGTAATAACCCAGCATGTAGGTAATAACCCAGCATGTAGGTAATAACCCAGCATGTAGGTAATAACCCAGCATGTTGGTAATAACCCAGCATGTAGGTAATAACCCAGCATGTATGTAATAACCCAGCATGTAGGTAATAACCCAGCATGTAGGTAATAACCCAGCATGTAGGTAATAACCCAGCATGTAGGTAAAAACTCAGCATGTAGGTAATAACCTAGCATGTAGGTAATAACCCAGCATGTAGGTAATAACCTAGCATGTAGGTAATAACCTAGCATGTAGGTAATAACCTAGCATGTAGGTAATAACTTAGCATGTAGGTAATAACCTAGCATGTAGGTAATAACCTAGCATGTAGGTAATAACCTAGCATGTATGTAATAACCTAGCATGTTGGTAATAACCTAGCATGTAGGTGCTAACCTAGCATGTAGGTAATAACCTAGCATGTAGGTAATAACCTAGCATGTATGTAATAACCTAGCATGTAGGTAATAACCTAGCATGTAGGTAATAAAAGTGCTAACCTAGCATGTAGGTAATAACCTAGCATGTAGGTAATAACCTAGCATGTAGGTAATAACCCAGCATGTAGGTAATAACCCAGCATGTAGGTAATAACCTAACATGTAGGTAATAACCTAGCATGTAGGTAATAACCTAGCATGTAGGTAATAACCTAGCATGTAGGTAATAACCCAGCATGTAGGTAATAACCCAGCATGTAGGTAATAACCTAGCATGTATGTAATAACCCAGCATGTAGGTAATAACCTAGCATGTAGGTAATAACCTAGCATGTAGGTAATAACCTAGCATGTAGGTAATAACTTAGCATGTAGGTAATAACCTAGCATGTAGGTAATAACCTTCCCACTGTGCATGTTACGCTGATATGTTATTGATTATTTCACAGAACTATGTACATATTTAAACTACGAATATAACGAGGAAAATCGTTGAAAACGATATCATTGATTTACTGTCATTTATACACTACAATTTTGGTGTTTGAAAATACATAGCGTTAAAGATGCATGATCACTTTTTTTATTATTTCATTTGATTCTAAAATTTACGAAGTTACAATGGGGTCTGGTTTAGGTTATTTCTTCTTACTCGAACTTCATAGTCACGCCTTAATGCTTAATATATCAAATAAATATATGTTTCATACATGTGTAGAAGCCGACAATTATGGCTCTATCTCACGTATGTACTCGTTATAAGACCTTTTAAACGCTATAGAAGCACATCTGTCTTCCTATCTACTTTATCACAGTTTCCAATATTACGTTTGACCTAATGGCTGCAGCCAGTCCATTGTCCGGTTTTCGATGAAGACCGCGACTTTGAATGGTTGTATTTTCGTCAAACTGAACTGATTGAACTTAAACTGGTTATTTTCGGTTATAATTGACACTTCTCAATTAAATAACACACATTATGACATTGGACATGACATGAGCATGATAGAATGTACCCTTCTCCCCAGCTAGGTCACGTCACGATGTCACCATTAACACTGGTACTGACGGTTCTGTGTATAAGCTTGGCTACAGCGCAGACTCAAGAGAGTTGTTCCCATGGCAACAATCAGCCAGCACCGGTCAACAATTACCCACAACCAAGGAGACCTCCGCCTCCAAGGCCTGTTCGACCATTCATCCCGCCTCCTGTTCGACCATTCGTCCCGCCTCCTGTTCGACCAGTACGACCTTGGCGACCATCCAGACCACAAAGACCAATCATCATCTATCGTGATGACGACTAAAGTGTGAACTGTTGGAACGAGATTTTGGGTTGCAGTGAAATAAAACGTGTATAAAACTTGGTGTGTTATATATCTTATATTATGTGATTTATTTATTCTATAAACTTTTCTTACTGTTGAAGTAGAACGAACCGCTCATGGTTACAAGGTGTAAATGGTTAACAAAAACCAGATATATAATTATAATAGTAATCCGTTGTATAACGCCATTTTCGTGCATAACCATGCTCAAAGCGCATAATTTTGTCGTATTATCCTGAAGAAATTGTGCTTTCGATGCCGCTACCAAGCGCTCCGCCCGACCATATAGGCCCGTACTATCTGTGCTCAGGTACCCATTTAAACAGCTGGGTGGACTGAGTGCAATGCGGATGACGTGCCTTACCGAGGTACACAACATAGAGAGACCCAGGTCACAAATTTTCGAATTTCGGATTCGAACCCGGGGCTTTGGCGTTGTAGGTCAGCACGCTAACCACCACTGTGCTACACATACTGTGCTCCTATCTTTATGAGCCTTCGTGAGGCTAAGGGGACCGTAACTCTATGCTATCGCAGTTGGTTTCTAGTTTATTTAGTGCACATCAAGGTTCTAAGAGTGAACTATATTTACAGTTACAACACTTAGGTACGCTGAGGCCCGTTCACACAATACAACTTATATATACAACTCGTAATATTTAACTGCAGTTGCATTGTGAGTACATTCGGGTCAAACCAAGAATTCGTCTGATGTACATACACGTCACGTAGATACTACAGTCTGATACTACACGTCTCGTAGAAACTGCAGTCTGATACTACACGTCACGTAGATACTGCAGTCTGATACTACACGTCACGTAGATACTGCAGTCTGATACTACACGTCACGTAGATACTGCAGTCTGATACTACACGTCACGTAGATACTGCAGTCTGATACTACACGTCACGTAGATACTGCAGTCTGATACTACACGTCACGTAGATACTGCAGTCTGATACTACACGTCACGTAGATACTGCAGTCTGATACTACACGTCACGTAGATACTGCAGTCTGATACTACACGTCACGTAGATACTGCAGTCTGATACTACACGTCACGTAGATACTGCAGTCTGATACTACACGTCACATAGATACTGCAGTCTGATACTACACGTCACGTAGATACTGCAGTCTGATACTACACGTCACGTAGATACTGCAGTCTGATACTACACGTCACGTAGATACTACAGTCTGATACTACACGTCTCGTAGAAACTGCAGTCTGATACTACACGTCACGTAGATACTGCAGTCTGATACTACACGTCACATAGATACTACAGTCTGATACTACACGTCACGTAGATACTGCAGTCTGATACTACACGTCACATAGATACTACAGTCTGATACTACACGTCACGTAGATATTACAGTCTGATACTACACGTCACGTAGATACTGCAGTCTGATACTACACGTCACGTAGATACTGCAGTCTGATACTACACGTCACGTAGATACTACAGTACGATATTACACGTCACGTAGATACTGCAGTCTGATACTACACGTCACGTAGATACTGCAGTCTGATACAAGTTGTAACTACAAGTCGCACAGTGTGAACGTGCTTCAGAGAACTTGTGTACGTGCTGTTATACAAACTAAAAACTACTTCAGGAAGGCACCAGCAAAAACATTATCTTCAGAAAGGTCAGGCCGGGACTTTCCCTTGGAAAGCTCGCAGTCGTAAACATTCTTTTTAAAATTGTTTGTGTATCTTAGCCCAGTTATTAAGAATGTTTTAGATGACCGTACCGCAACGAACGTTACGTACATGTCTAGTCTGTAATTCTAAGTTGCGACTTTGATAAAGTTTTTTAACGTTTTCAATAGATCTGCTTTATCTTTTTGCAAACATTTGAATAAGAAACAGGTAATTTCTTTTCAAATGTATCAACGGTTTATTCCTCAATTCTGTTAACAAAAGTAAAATGATTACCTATTGTCAAAAGATCGAAATACACATACATGCATACTTTCATGAACAAGTGTGAATTTTATTATTGCCCGAGCGAGAGCATGGGTTATACATAACTTTGCACGGGTTTCGGAAACATGCATATGGCACATTATCGAGAGTGATAATTTCTTTATTATCCATTCTATTCCATTTGATCCGTGTCAAAATAGTAAAAAATACTCTTGCAACACTAATCTACAGTGAAGCCACAAACAATTGTTGTATGACGTCACATACGACAAAATACGAGAAATCGAGGTGAAACAATGATTGGTGAGCATACGTGATATATGCACATGTGGTATCAATAATATTAACTCGGTTATTTCAACCATTGGGTAATAAATATGTGGATCAGCCTCTGCTCATCACAAAGTGTTTTTAGAATTTCGTTCACATTTTACATTAACCGATTTACACTGTAATTTAACATCATTTGCAGTTTAGAAATTGTTAAATGTTTGTCATATAAGACATGTTGAATGTATTTCAATGTGCAGTCATTATCGATGTGATGAAACATTATTAGTGCCATCTACAGCACACATGTTAACATGTTTAGATGTCTGGATTGAAAATAAAAAATGAGAAGACTAAAACGTTATCGATTGGAGCTATGGAAAATAGTAATTATACAATAAGCAGGGAATATTGCTAAGATTCATTTTGGCATATATGGTATTTTTTTTGGAGGGTATCAATCGGAACGACTTGTGAGTGATTAATACCAGTAAGACGTTATGGTCAAATATTCTTTAAGTCTGGAGAAATTTTTACTATATCTGGGAAAATTACAGTCATGACCAGTTTGACTGTTTCTACAAATGCACATAATTCTACACCCTTCCAGATCCTCAATAACTTCAGATCAAATATATTTGGAATACAATTCTGGTTTATTTGGAATGACAGAATAAAATTATACAATTAAATAAAAAGTTAAAAATGAAAAATGAATTAGAATGATTTATATATCGTCCTGTATTGATGCATTAAAAAAGCGTCTAATATATATTTTAGAAATGTCACTATCAATCAGAACATCAATAATTCATGCAATGTTCCTTTTAGACAAATTGCCCAGATTAGATTAAATGTTCCCCAATGAGTTGTGTGGATAACTCCAGTCTGATTGAAATCGACCATAGGCTCGCATGTTCTGATGCTATTAAGGCAACCAGTCACAGAACGTCCAACAAAAAGCTTTCGGTACGAGAAGCTAGGGGCAAGTAACTCCCAACAGCTGTACTTTCGTCGGTGTCCGTACCATGTGGAACGTGTTAACGAATGATTTCGAATGCTTTCAAAACGGTGACCGTTACAAACCATGATGTGATCGGTCAGCTATCTGACTGCGTTATGTCTGCACTAAAGTGGTAGAGAACGCGCACCTCAGACCTTGTGGAGAGGAACCTGTTCGTATACCGAGAGATGCATTATTTTGCAAATGTTTTTGCTCGGAACAAGGTCCATTTCAATGTGAATAGCTCGTTACAAAACATACTATCGTTCAAAGTCTTCCTAGTTTAAAAAAAAGGTTATTGCCATGAATGTCAAAAAACTTGTTGGGCCCCGCTTATCTTCAAAACGTCATTGTGTGATTATTTTGTGTATGTTTTGATCAACTCTTTGTATGAACGACTAAACAATATGAATTATTCTATTCCACTGATTCGAAGACCGAGTTTGTGTTTCTTTTAAAAGCCTTCAAATTAAGTGGAACGTTTCTTTTGAACGTATACATGAAGGAAATATGTATTAATATAGATACAATAAATCATTAGTATGACGAACCTCACAATCGTCGAATTGTACAGTTTTACTTTTTTTCAAATATTCACATCGTGGCATTTCTAAAACCGTGCAAAGCCTGATTTTACGTGAACGTTTATGTCAATGTGAAATGGCAATTATGTGCATATGCTATTATATAGATAGCTAAAGTCATTATGACAATCTGGCCATGGTATTATTATATGAATATGATGGCATTTGCATTAATTATGTATTTTTAAAACTTTGATGCAAGACTCTTAAAATTGATTACATGCTCTTGGCATTTGTCGGTTGTTTGGGGAATAAATAAAGATGTTTTTCTCCCTTTTGTTGAAACGTTTTAATCGGTTAAAATATAATCCGAATTTTCACTGAGTGAAATAACATGTTATTGTACTGAGTCAAATAACACTTTAAATCATATGACGTAATCGTAACAATAGGATGACGTCATAAAAAGATGGCGGTAAATCAAGGCGATCATACATGATTCATGATCCATGATTTTCTTGTTATTATCAAATCTAATGACGTAATTATTGAGACCCCTTACTTTTACAATATTGAGGATTTCAATGAAAATGTGATCGTAATTGGTAAACATACACTGTTGATTGATCAGAATTGTGGGTAAACAGCGTACACTAAGCTAGTGCGAGGGAAGTATGTCTGATTCAATGTAATTGCTAATCTATGTTATAATACGATTAAAATACTCCTCCATTAATTCATACGTGTTTAACATAATACTTTCATTATCATATCTGAACGTGAATATTCAATCGACTGTTCGATAGATCCTAGTAATGTAATGTATAGATATCACTAACTATTGTTCGGACACGAAAATGATATGTTCTGTGTACTGTACATACACTCAACCGCAAAAGAAACATCACCCCATTTTCAACGGTATAAGAAACGAAGTGCTGTTGCTGAATGCTTTCTTTAGGGACATAATTTGTCAGGATGTACCGCAATTCCATACATCAAAAGTACACTTCATACATTCAAGTAAATTCAGGAAATGTAAAAATAAAGAATCACTCAGAGAATATCACAATATAAGAAACAAATATGCATCAACTTGCAAAGAAAAGTCACAAACATATTTTATGAATAAGCAGCAATTTATAGAAAAAAACCATTCATGACTCCAAATTATTCTGGTCAGAAATAAAAGGCTTAGGTAAAACTCAAAAGGTAAACAATATCAATATTAAAGACTGGTATACCTATTTTAAAGATTTGTTCACATTCACAGATACTGACATGAGCTTGGAAAACCAGCCCCATGAGTCACAAAACAATACACATTCACAACTAGACACTGAGTTTGCTAATGATATACTGGATTCACCCATTACTAATGGTGAGATCCTAGAGAGTATACACCATCTGAAATGTAACAAATCACCTGGGGTAGATCAAATCATGCCTGAGTTTTTTAAACACTCTTCAGATATTATTGTTCCTTACCTTGAACTAGTATTCAATGTTATATTAGAAAATGGAACCTTTCCAGATACTTGGACACTTGGGATTATTGTGCCAATACATAAACAAGGTGATGTTAATAAAGTAAATAATTACAGAGGTATCTCGCTGCTAAGCATATTTGGTAAACTATTTACATTCATTGTTAATAAGAGGCTAGTGTTTTGGGCAGATACTCTCAACAAAATTAATGAAGAACAAGCTGGTTTTAGAGAGGGCTACTCAACTATTGACAACATATTTATTCTACAAGCACTTGTTGATAGATACCTAAGTGTGAAAAGTGGGAGATTTTATGTGCTCTTTGTTGACTTTGCCAAAACTCTGTGCAGAGGGGGAAATTATGGAACCTATTAAGATCACATGGCCTCAGCAACAAAATGAATAAACTATTAGGTAGCATATATGAGAATGTAAAGGTATGTGTACGTAATAATAATGAGATTTCGGAAACCTTTATTAGTCAGTTAGGAGTCAGACAAGGGTGCATTTTCAGCCCATTTCTCTTTACATTTTTCATAAATGAACTAGCAGTACAGATAAATTCCAACTGTAACTATGGTACTCAACTTTATCCGGATATTACTCAGATATTTTTGTTGTTGTTTGCAGATGATATTATTCTCTTTTCATCAACAATTAAAGGATTACAGAGCCAAATTAATGAACTTGAGTTGTACTGCGATAAATGGAAGTTATCAGTGAATATGAATAAAACGAAAGTTCTTGTATTTAAACATGGAAGTCAGTTATCAAGAAATGAACAATGGTATTTTAAGAGAGAAAAAATAGAAACTACAGGATTCTATAAATATCTTGGTGTTTACTTTAGCAGAAACCTGTCATGGCATAAACATACAAACCAAGCTGCAGTACAAGCAAAGAAAGTTCTAATTAGTATAACCAAGAATCTGAAAGTTTTAGGAAATATTTCATATCAATCCTTATTTAAAATATTTGATGTAAAGATACTCCCAATCCTATCATATGGGTCAGAAGTATGGGGCTTAAAACATTTCGATGCTATAGAAAAGATTCATTTAAATGCTTGTAAAAAGTATTTGGGTGTTAAGATAAACACATCTAGTCTGATGGTGTATGGAGAATGTGGACGATTTCCTATATATATACATTCGAATTTAAAAGTAATTAAGTATTGGCTTAGACTAATTAACATGCCCTCATACAGATTGCCCAAAAAGGTTTATAACATGATGATGTTGTTTGATAACAATGGTAAAAGAAATTGGGTGACAGGTGTAAGAGAATTACTTTTTAATTGTGGTTTTGGTCATGTTTGGAACGACCAAAATGTGTATTCAATAAATGTTTTTATACTTTCATTAACTCAGAGATTAAAGGATATTTATTTGCAGACATGGACAACATCCATGGCCCTAACAAACAAATGTTTCTATTACAAAATGATTAAATCTGAAATAATCATGGAGGATTATCTATCAAAGATTACTGTTAAAAAATTTAGAATAGCTTTGTCACGTTTTAGATGTTCCTCACATGAACTTTTTATTGAGACAGGACGCTATATGAAGATACCAAGAGAAGAAAGAATATGTAATCTCTGTAACTTGAATTTAATAGAAGACGAATATCACTTTTTACTTGTATGTCCGCTATACTTACATCTTAGAGCAAAATATCTAAAAGCATATTATTTCAGATATCCTAACGTTATGAAATTATATGCACTACTATCAAACTCAAATTGTAATATTCTGCAAAATGTTTCTATGTACATATATTATGCCTCCTTGCACAGACAAAATATCCTAAAGTAAATTATACTGGTATTAATGACATATGTGTTATTGAAGATATCATATAACATTACTTGACAGAGAAGTATATGATTTTATCTGACATATTTGTACAAATTTGTAAATATTGCATGTATCAATTGTACTACAGGCCTGTGGCCTTTAAGTATTGAATAAAGATTGATAGATTGACATTCAAGTACACTTGGGGTGATGAAAATGGTGTTTGGCCAGAACATTTGGCATTTAACTAATTTTCATGAATGAAAGATGTTGTCAACACAAATAATGGACTTTGTGGTCTTTAAGATTCACCGAATATATATAATATAATGTATAATCCACGTTGGACGTCTACACCCAAGATTTCAACTCTCTAGAGCAAGTGGTTTTTGAGAACGCAATACAAAACTCACTTCTATTAGAACACTTGTATAAACTCTCCTAAAATTAAATTATACAAGTCATCTCAGTAAAGAAGCTAGTAATGTCAATCCTAACAGTCACAGTAAATCACAGACCATGTGCACTAATGTTATGTCCATTTCTTGACACCAAAGCAAGTCTTACAACAGATAATATACAACGGATAATTTGCTCCGACAGGAGTGGATGGAAGGTAGGGATACTTGGATTTTGTTTGGTTGGGTTCTCCTCGGATATTATCCGAGGAGTCCCCACCAATCAACGCCTATCAGCCCCAATCACCATGCAACAACTTCAAAGCCACCCAAATCAACAATTGGCCTCTCCTCCAAACAACTATAATTATTATTTGCTTAACAATTTCAATAAAGCCAATTGGCCTCCCTCGTTTCATCATGTGTGTTTATTTACATCTTCAATAAAGCCTACAGGCCTTTGTTTATCTACTTTCTCCCATTCATGTTTGTATTGCAAATCCTCATCATTCTCATGCTTCATCGTGTTTGTATTGCAAATCCCCATTGTATACCATTCTCATGCATGTTAATCTCCCTGATTGAGTTTCCTCACCATTGTTTTGTGTGCTTATATAAATGTACCATATTTTGTTATTTCCTTACATACCACCTGATGAAGGAGTGAGTATGTACTCCGAAACATCGTGTATTTTCACACGAAAGAAGTTGTTATCAAGAAAATCATCCTGTTCTTATGTATACCACTTCTAAATGCCCTTCAAACACCTGGATAAAAATAGTTAGGGATATTTGTAAATTTTACTGAATCACTTGATCATTGTCCAACTGAAAATAAACATTATTATACCTCTATTAAATTTGTAAGAATATCATTGGCCAGTTTACAACACGTGATCGAAAAATATTTTTGTACAGTGATTTGTGACTGTTTGTTTTTACGTTGCTTTCAAGATTAATTAGGACATAACTATCACCTAATTAAGACATAGGTAACTCCTAATTAGGAGTAAGTATCTCCTAATTGGGAGTTAGTATCTCCTAATTAGGAGTTAATATCTCCTAATTAGGACTTAGTTATCTCCTAATTAGGACTTAGTTATCGCCTAATTAGGACATAACTATCACCTAATTAGGACATAGGTAACTCCTAATTAGGAGTTAGTATCTCCCAATTAGGAGTTAATATCTCCTTATTAGGAGATACTTACTCCTAATTAGGAGTTACATATGTCCTAATTAGGTGATAGTTATGTCCTAATTAGGCGATAATTAAGTCCTAATTAGGAGATAATTAAGTCCTAATTAGGAGATAACTAAGTTCTAATTAGGAAAAGTTACTTAGTTATGTCCTAATTAGGCGATAACTAAGTCCTAATTAGGACTTAGTATCTCCTAATTAGGTGATAGTAAAACAATTCTCACTGTGGCACTAGGATGCTTCCGTAGTCAATAGATACACACATTATAAAAATCGCCGTTGCCCCTACGTTTCTTTATGCAGTGCGATTTCACAATACATATTGTACAAGAATATAAAATTGAATGGTCTCTTCGACAACTGGAGGCCGATACCCGAAGGTTGGCGTTCACTATATGCACATGTACACCTATGAGTATTTAAACTGACCACTAAACTCCGCCATAAGGCTAATGTAAAAAGTTTAATGTTAAAAGTGATTGTCAAAGTCGGTCACCCATTAAGCAACACATTTAAAGTCCAAACATGCCACTGAAAAAAACGTCTAAAACGTTTACATTGAATACTGAAACATCCGTCAGATGACGTCTTAAAATTGGCTTATTCGCTGTTAATTTGAAAATGTTTTTTCCACCCGCACTGACTAAAGATTCCTTAAATTTCCACCAGTTTCTTTGCTTCAGAATAGTCATACAAAACCATGACAATTTTCTTTTGATCTTTTAGTTTATACAATCGTCTGTTTTTATCCATTTTGCTTCATTAGCTAATTTCAATTGACAATCTATGGTTTGAATGACAGGAAGGTCTATATGTCCACGATTGGTAAACATGGTCAATTATATATAATTAGAACCTCTTTGATAGATAATTCCAACACAATTGTGATAGGTCTAATGGGAAAACGATTTCTAAAAGTTTTTCAATTGAAGTTGTATTTCGGGTTGACATTTCGCTATTTGGCATAAGGAATGTCATTTTATACATAATAAACCACTTTGGGCTTTGCAGCAATTTAAACCAAAAATTGATCATTCTTCTTTTGATACAAAAATCTATGTTCCCCATAGATCATTTAGTCTGGATGGTTGGATATTTTGTACAACAAGATGGAGCCATTCGAGACAAGTACTAGTTTCAAATCTCAAATTTCAAATCCTCCAATGAATACAAATAATAACTGTTTGACAAGTTTAACAGACAATTTTAACTGATAATCAAGAAGAATCATACAAATATTAATTTTACACAAAAAACGCAATAACGACATTGTTCTAAATGCTTGGCCACAAAACGATACAATGTTGTTCATGACTCCTGATATCAACATGCTCTCACAATAAAGTGTCAGGTTTCCAGGAAATGTCCCAATCTCAGTGTGTCCTAATAATGGTAACATTATTCTTTGTTCTTCAGGACATCAAGTGTCAGGATTCAGGATGATGTCCCAATCTCAGTGTGTCCTAATAATGGTAACATTATTCTTTGTTCTTCAGGACATCAAGTGTCAGGATTCAGGATGATGTCCAATCTCAGTGTGTCCTCATAATGGTTACATCGTTCTTTGTTCTTCAGGACATCAAGTGTCAGGATTCAGGATGATGTCCGTATCTCAGTGTGTCCTCATAATGGTTACATCGTTCTTTATTCTTCAGGACATCAAGTGTCAGGATTCAGGATGATGTCCAATCTCAGTGTGTCCTCATAATGTTTACATCGTTCTTTGTTCTTCAGGACATCAAGTGTCAGGATTCAGGATGATGTCCCAATCTCAGTGTGTCCTCATAATGGTTACATCGTTCTTTGTTCTTCAGGACATCCAGTGTCAGGATTCAGGATGATGTCCAATCTCAGTGTGTCCTCATAATGGTTACATCGTTCTGATATCAACATGCTCTCACAATAAAGTGTCAGGGTTCCAGGAAATGTCCCAATCTCAGTGTCCTAATAATGGTAACATTATTCTTTGTTCTTCAGGACATCAAGTGTCAGGATTCAGGATGATGTCCCAATCTCAGTGTGTCCTAATAATGGTAACATTATTCTTTGTTCTTCAGGACATCAAGTGTCAGGATTCAGGATGATGTCCAATCTCAGTGTGTCCTCATAATGGTTACATCGTTCTTTGTTCTTCAGGACATCAAGTGTCAGGATTCAGGATGATGTCCAATCTCAGTGTGTCCTCATAATGGTTACATCGTTCTTTGTTCTTCAGGACATCAAGTGTCAGGATTCAGGATGATGTCCGTATCTCAGTGTGTCCTCATAATGGTTACATCGTTCTTTATTCTTCAGGACATCAAGTGTCAGGATTCAGGATGATGTCCAATCTCAGTGTGTCCTCATAATGTTTACATCGTTCTTTGTTCTTCAGGACATCAAGTGTCAGGATTCAGGATGATGTCCCAATCTCAGTGTGTCCTCATAATGGTTACATCGTTCTTTGTTCTTCAGGACATCAAGTGTCAGGATTCAGGATGATGTCCCAATCTCAGTGTGTCCTCATAATGGTTACATCGTTCTTCAGGGCATCACTTAAATATACTGTTTTCTAAATACACAGTACACATGATACATACTGTGCACCCATCGCGTTAAATACTGTACATTATTGATTCAACGATTCAATAATTATTTAGTTTTTGTTATTGAAAGTTATTGAAATTAATGTGTGAAATTACGCACCTCGGCACAATGAGACAAGCAGAACTTACACAAATGAATATTCATGCAGTTTTTGTGCAAACATGAAACACTTTACTGGTACATGTCAGAATTTAGCATTGTAATACTATGAAGATTGCATTATTACTTGATGCTCATGGTTTCAGTTTCCAGGATGCTTAAACATTTGCTGACGTTATAGTTTGTGTATATCTCATACCAATGCATTATTCACACAAGAAATTAAATTTGTTATAGTTACAGTTCAATGACCCATATTATAAATACGACATTTACAAAGTGAACATATGTAACATTGCTAAACTTGGGATAATAGCTCTAAGAGTACAAACTGTTTACAAGAAGTTTTAAGAAAGTCATTATTTTTTGACAAGCAGAAAGAATTTTCGGAAATTTGGAATGAGTTTAAACACTATGGCCTTAGTAGACCATGGTTATAAGAACAACTTGACATTACATATTGAACAAATAACACTGATATATTTGGGATGACATCTGCATGAGTACTGTTAACAATTTTACAAGAATGGGTACTATTGCAGAAATTTGTAATCCACATTATAGCAAGTTGTGCTTAAAGATTTTGCAAAGAATGATTAAATTTAAGCCAAATAATACAGAGAAATTTAGAATTAATGTTAAGGCACCCAGGACCTGTCACATCATCATTTCGATTTGCTGAAAGAAAAGGAAGACAACTTTGAAATCGAGACGAAAAGGGAATAAGATAATTTGAAATTTGGATAGACTTTAAAGTCACTTGTGTCCAGACGGATCATCATTTATATAGGCCTAAAGTTTTTAAAATAAAGTTATTTTGAATTTAGTAAAACAAATTTTTTAGGGGAATGGGATAAACACACACTTTGGTCCAGAAAGAACAATATAAACATGTACTGTGAAGTTGAAAGCATAAGATAATTTTGAAGCCGAAAAGAGGATTTTTCTAATTTCCACCTTTCAGAGAGTCGTAAAAATGCTTTGTATTTTAAATCAATAAATTGTGGTTAGAATTTATAAAGAACATGATAATAGGAAGAGGAAAAGAGGAAAATATTTTTGGAAATTTTGAATGAGTTCAAATGAACTGGGTCTTGAATGACCATTATTGAATTCGAAATACATGCTATATAGGTAGTAAAAAGAACATTCTTATATTTGGGATCAAAAGCTCTGAACTAGTACAAACTGTTATTTTTTTTCGGATGTGTCCCTTGGGATTTCCCCAAAGGTAGACAATTTTATACTATTGCAGGCAGCGTGATTCATAATATAACAATGTTAAACAACTTAGTTGTGCTACAATATTATTAAAAGAAAGAAAATTTGGAAGACTAGCCTTAAAGATCATTTAAAAATTTTCAAACGAACTTGGTCGTTGGTCATGATGCAGTCCAAGCAGGTTATTAATGTCGATAGCATCTTCTTTTAATTAAATGTCTATATTTTATAAATTTTAAAACTTAAATGCCAAACATTCATTTTGTAAAAGTGATTTCAGTTCCCCAAGTGTATATGAACAGACATAAACGTATCATTCTCGGGTGTGTAGATGTGAGGTGAGTTATTTCACCCGCAATGCCAAATGGCTATGCATTGCGGTGAAACCGGCAAGCATCGGCTGGAACTAGCGAACCATGGTTGCTACTACGCTGAAATTCAGTGTAACATTGCACTCAAACCTTACTGTGCAGAACAGTTCTAAAGAACTACCCCGTACCTCTTGATCAGTAGCCAAACGTGCTAACCACTGCGCTTTCCCGCCCCCGGATGTTTAGAATTGCGAGTTACTTCTTAATAAACGTGTGTTTATCAAATACATTCCAAATATACTTTCTCAGACAACAGTATTTCATTATATATCATGTAACAATGTTAAATGATTGCATTGTGCTGAACATTTATGAAGAACACGATAATTGTGAAGCCAGGGAATAAAGCGCATTAAAAATATTCGATTGAGTTCAGATGAACTTGTGACCATCATTACACTGGAAATGTCTTATTTAGAACTTGCTTTCAAACAACAATGTTAAATCCAAAAATCTATGAAAGTTATTTTGAAGAGAAGCAGAAAAGAAGTTTTGAAATTTCGAATGAGTTCAGGTGATCATGTTCTTAAAATACCATCATTGTATGAGGAATACATGGCTTTTAGATAGTGAAAAAGGATATTCGTACACTTGAGATTGTCTCAAACTTTACTTTTTCAGATAGTGTGATCGAAACCAAATTTGAAGATGAAATATGAAAAGCAAGATAATTTGGAAGACAAGCCTAAACGATAATTTGAAATTTATCATGGCATTACATTGTCATGTTCTTAGCATGGCAGTCTTCTAGATTATCCTCCGGCATGACATCCCCCTAGTTCATCCTCCGCGATGTCATCCTCTAATGTCGTCCTCTGGTCCTTGAAAATGTATATTATTTGATTGATTTGAAGTAAATGTGGTAAGCTTTCCGGTACAATGGAATAATTTTATCAAGTATACAGACCAACTGTCACAAACAAGCACATTAACTGAAGTTTGGTTCAATCATGCCTTCGTAACTGTCCCTCAAATCACCGACTCTCAGCAGCACAAGATAACTTGGAACAAGTGAGTGAGTTATTGCTTAACGCCGCTTCGTCAGTATCGCAGCCATTAGGGGCGGGACTTGGAACAAATTCATGTGTATTTCATATCCATTTGTAGGTATGTTTCAGGTATATTAGAAAATGATAAACTGTGATTAATGCTGTACACAGTATTATTAATTAACTATCAATGTTATGGCATGTATACGGCATTTACGGCCTAGACCATATGATTCGACAACTGGGCCAATACGGGGAAACTGGGCCAATACGGGAAAAACTGGGCAAATACGAGACAAACTGGGCCAATATGAGTCTGAGCATGCGCAGTTGCACATTTGGTGAAAGCCCGAAGCTAACGCTTCACAACTTTGAGCCGTGCTATTTCTTCACAAATCTTGTTTATACTTATTATTTCAATATAAATGAGATGTCTAGTGTTGTGCAAATAGAATGAAAAGAAGTTAATTAAAATTGCCATTAATTAATATTTCCGTATTGGCCGAGTTACAGGTCCTCGGTCCGTTGTATTGGCCCTCGACTTCGTCTCGGGCCAATACAACGAACCTCGGACCTGTAACTGGGCCAATACGGAAATACTTAATTAATAACATTATAGAACTGGTTGATACCTTCTTCAGTCGTCGTATGGAACAGTACTCTTTATGGTCCTCTTCCGACATGGCACCATCCCAGGTCTTCATCTGGTCCTGCAGAATGTTTATAATTATTTAAGATTGATTTGAAGTGAATGGGTAAGTTATATGGTTGAAACCTTTAATCAGATTTGCCAAAGAGATTTAATCTTAGTAATGCCAACAGGCAATCAACAATACTTGATTGAAAAGATGAATAACAATTTCATCAGATTCAGTTTTTAGAATATATAACCAGTTTTATCTCAGGCGAAACATAGGCTTAACAACCTAAAGTAGTAAATTTATCATCAAAATAATGAAATCGGCAGGTCATCTTTTCAAATAAGATAATCTTTCAACTTGAATCAATAATATTTTGAACTATTCAATTCTTGCTAATGATATAACAAATACATTATTGGTGTGCAAAATACACTTCTGGTAATAGTATGTAAGCTGTGTTTTCAGTAATATTATATATATGTTTAGGCATATGAGAAAATGATGAACTGTGATTTATGTTATCCTTTCTAGAAAATAATAATTGAAATATAAAATATTAAAAAGTAAAATTAAGGTATTCTCTACCCTACATATAAATGAATAACTCAAATTGATATATATTCATAAAAGAAACGGTAAAATCAGAATGTGACTAAAACAATTATTTTGTATAATAAGGACTAATGAATTTTTCCACTGGTGCCAACTTCCGGTTTCAATTGAAATTTATATAAGTTAAAGTGACTGTATCATTTCTGCACTCAATTCCTAACAAGCTGATGTCTTGTTTCCAATGCATTTAAGTACTCCATATTGTTTTGCAAATGGCGGAGGCATGTCGAACAATATTGCATGATATTGTCTGAAATGTAATATGTGGTTTATGCAAAATTAAAATTGTCCGGCACGACATACAAGAAACAAATATTGCAGGAGGGACTATTTGAACTTCTAATGAATTTACATTAACTAATTTAATTTACAGTCACATGTTTTAGTCCATTTCAGACACTATCAACTTTACCGTTCTCGACTCTGCAGTAATGAGTCAATGTGAAACTGACATTTTCTTAGATTTTTTATCAAGCATTATCTGAAGCTAACTACATATCCGCTACTGAATAAACGTGAAGCGCATACCTTGGTCTTCTGTGCCCAGCTGGTCCAGGTGCACGTTGTGAAGTTAGCAAGCACCTGGCGGGGAAATGTCTGAGGGGAGGGGGAACCTATCCCTTAACTTAACCTACTGGTGAGGTGTATCCTATGGAAGGGGATTTGTGCCAGAAATGAAGACATGTTGACTTGTAACTTGTAAAGTGTAACATGTCGTTCTCAACCATACAAGTCTCGAAAAGACAAATCCAACCATGCAAAACTAACATTTTAATTCTGTCAATCGTAACTTTCCATTCTCAACATTACAAAGTTGAAATGTAATTCTAGAAATCGTCAAAGTCGAAAAGTCAACTTGTCACTTTTAATTATTAAATCTAAATAATATACACATTTTGTAATGTTACAAGTTACGTTTGACAAATGAAAAATGGAAAATGAAGAGTTGCAAAGTCAACTTTGTAAAACGGACTTTTGCATTTCGAGACTGACACGACTTGTATAGTTGCGAATGCAATGTTTCAAATTACATCTCTACATGAATTCGCATTGACCATATTTGGAAGTTTCCCGAACATTGCCGATGTTTTCCGAGGACGAGAGGCATTTGCAAAAAACGAGACCTCCCTTGCCACTGTCCCAGATGGGGAATCCCTTAGTCTATTGTAAGCCCAACGCTGGACGAGTTGACCACGCCCCTTGAAATCAAGGGACGTAACTCTTGTTATGTCCTACAGACAAACGCACGTTGTCAGTTCACGGAGCACTACTGTCACTTACTTTCCATGTGATAGTGTCGCTTAGTAATTAAATGCCAAACGAAAATACCAATTGAAACTTAATTATTAGGTATTCTTATTATCATTTCAATAAATTTTAAGGACACTTGACAAACAATTATTTTTGTTGCAACGCAAAACGAATGCGGAAGTAATGTAAATGTGGGATGACACTGACAGACATACAGGATCGCATAGCTTGATTGGCATTGATGCTATGATAAATGTATCCGATCCGTTATCATTAAACTTCTTTCACTTACATATAAAACTGCAGATTTACAATTTGAAACCTTATATAGACATCCTACACCAGAAAATATTAATTACTTTCTGTGCGTTCATTTACACATTATCTTCTCTCAGTAAAATCATGTCAACATTCACTTTTTTATACTCCAATTTTACGTTTATTCAGTAAAGTCTTTTGCATTCAGAAATGAATATCCAAGTTTTGAAAAAGAAAATCTTGATATTGAAAGTATATAAACGTTAGTGGGGAAGAAATTGAAAGAAATACATAAGCCAGTGTTGACAACTTTATTATTAATTTTAAAATATGTTAAATGTACCACAAAGCAATGATCTAAATCAGGGAACTTCATATACTTCTTTAAAAAAAAAAATACATTTCACTTTAATTATAACTGAAAACTGTTCTGAGCATCAATACTTCTTATTCTTACAGACAGATAATCAAGGGTAATGTTCTTTAGCTGAGTTCAATTTTTCTCTTTTAATTATTTTACAAACTTTTCCCAACTAGTTTACATTATTTATTCGTTTTGAATATGTTAATTTATCTATTTTAATTTACTTATCAAGCAACCTTTATTTTTAGTATTTGAAGCAGTGAAAAGTGTATTGTTGTGGGACAGATATATATTTGTCCATGATTAATATGTCCATTAATGAGTGCAGATGTCCCATTTGATGGTTGTCCACTTGCAAACTTTGCATCAGTCACCCAGGATGAAATTAAAAAGATAATCCTAAAGGCACCATGCAAATCCTGTGAACTTGACCCCATCCCAACACACTTACTCAAGAAGTGTCTGGATCCAATACTTCCACTCATCACAGCCATTGTTAACAAGTCACTGGAGGAATCACACGTTCCTGAATGCCTCAAGAGCGCGATCATCAGACCTCTACTGAAGAAACCTGGCCTTGATAAGGAGGTATTGAAGAACTATCGACCCGTGTCCAACTTGCCCTTCCTGTCGAAAGTACTGGAAAGATCGGTCTCATCCCGCCTGAAGCTCCATCTTGAAGAACATCAACTACATGATGCGTTTCAGTCTGCTTACCGTGTTGGCCATTCAACAGAAACAGGACTCCTGAGAGTACACCATGACATAGCCAAGGCTCTGGACAACAGATGCTCTGTTGCACTGATTCTCCTGGATCAGTCATCAGCCTTCGATCTTATTGACCAAGCCATTCTGTTCCAACGCCTCCAGTTCAGCTATGGTGTTACAGGCAATGCACTGTTGTGGCTACAGTCTTACATGCATCAGAGAAGACAGAGTGTGTCAGCTGGGTCCGCATTGTCTGGACATAAAGACCTGAACTTTGGTGTGCCGCAAGGATCGGTTTTAGGACCTGTCCTCTACTGTCTCTACTCAAGGCCCATGGGAGAAATCTGCCGGCGATATGACCTGCCTTACCATGTGTATGCGGATGATAAACAGATATACAAGGTCATTCATCCAAGAGATGATGTCGAATGTGCCAAGGCGAGGATGGAAACTTGTCTTGATGACATCTGTGATTGGACAAGTGCAAACATGTTAAAGCTGAACGAGAACAAAACTGAGCTGATTGTTTTCAGACCCAAAACCTCTAAGTCTGAGACTCCTGATCTTGAGGTAAAAGTCGGTTCCAGCACCATTCGGCCTGCTGACAGTGTAAGGAATCTTGGCGTCCAGTTTGACAAGTGTCTAACGATGGAGAATCAAGTGACAGCAATATCAAGATCATGTTATCACCAGATAAGAACTATCGGTGCAATTAGGCAGTATATAACAGAGGAATGCTGTAAGACTTTAGTTCACTCGCTCGTCACATCCAGGCTGGATTATGCCAACTCCCTACTCTATGGAATCCCTCAATATGTACTGAGTCGACTACAAAGAGTCCAAAACAGCGCAGCCCGATTGATCACTCGTACAAGAAAACGGGATCATATAACGCCAACTTTGAAATCATTGCACTGGTTGCCGATGCATCTGAGATGCCAATTCAAAATCCTGATGCATACATTCAAAGCACTGCATCAAACAGCACCATCTTATCTGAAGGACTTAGTGCTCCCATACAGACCTGCTCGATCTCTTCGATCTGAATCAGCCTCACTGCTTACCGTACCCAAATCAAGGACTGAAATGTATGGGAATAGGTGCTTTGACAAAGCATCTGCCACACTTTGGAACAATCTTCCACCAAGTCTGAGAGAAACTGCAACAATCAGTAGCTTCAGAGAAGGGCTTAAAACACATCTCTTCAACATTGCTTTCAACCAGTGATGTGTTTGTTTTGTGAAGCGCCTTAGCGTGAACTAGAATAGTCCAAATAGGGCGCTATATAAATATAGCATATTATATTATTATTATTATTATTAATTCTGTATAAAGAATCAATTAAATTACTGAATTCAAGTATGAAATGTAAATCATAAGCCTAGATCAGTTGTTTCACACTTTAAACAATAAACATTCAACTTCTACATGCCAAAACATGAAAATTATTATGTATAAAGAATCCAAACTGAAAATAGAATTGTATTACTGGTAATTTAAAAAATATAATTGCACTGTTGAATTAAAAAAAATAATCGACTGTAACATATACAGGATATAAAAGAAAAATTAAAACGTACAATTTCACTAAAATTGTCATTCATGAATACATTGACATGCGTATTGTTTTCAATAAATTAAATATGTGTTTTATTAACTCATATGAAACGATGATATTTTTTATTTAGATAAAAATTCCGATAATTAATGTTTTAAAACAATAGGTTTCCCCTAAACATACGTCTTTGCCGTGTCTATTTAACACTTTTGTTTGTTAGTCATTAATTTAACAAACTCATTGTAGTAGAAATATATATCAAATTATTAATTTAAAAGTTGAAAGAAAAGAAATGTTCATTCCATTAATGTGTTGTCAAGGAGAAACACAACACAATCCGGCCCGAACTTGCAGAATGGGCTTCTTTATACACATATTTCAAGGATTATTGTGTTTGAAAAGTCCAGAAACTGTACTAAGAGTGTGACATTTTTAGATGTTCAGTATATATTTATAAATAGAGCAATCTACACAAGAAGAGAGCTGCTAAAAATGGAAACAAGTCATTCAAATATTTGTTCATATATCTACATTGTAGATTAGTTCTGCCCCAGAAAGGAATCCAAGTTGCGTTTCCATGGAAACGGGGAAAATAAATACCGAACTGTGACCAGTGTTACGACTGTCCAAAAGCTGAGACAGGAATTTTCTGGACCCAAATCAAAGCAGTCCGTGACACTGGCAGTAATTTATGTTTAGAAACCAAAACTTGAAATTACGTAAGGTTTATTTTGAAACTATTTATCACGTATTTATCATGTATGTATCATGTATATATGTATTTATTTCCAAAATGTCGATAAATTATCTAACTATAATCGAATGTGAAAAAATGTCCCGACCAACTGTTTTTAAAACAATTTTTTTTTTTATAAAAGACGCATTTTTTTCTTTATACCCAATTGATACAGACTGTCCTACTTATGAAGGTATTAAACATGTAGTTTTATATTATTCCAACTCATTATACATGTATAGCTATCATTATACCCGAGTGTAAACTGTGCAATTCTGTATACCCTTTTACAATAAAATGGTCACAAGAAAATGTACGATCTAATACTTGACTCACACATTTTGATAAACTAACTTAAATGGAATACGTCACTGATTCAAAATACAATTATCTGGATTGGGAGTGTTTTAGTTTATACATATACAACTGCGTGTATAGCAAGAAAGGATTTACTCAAACAAACGTGTATATTTAAAAAAAAAAAAAGAAAGCATACATTACAATAGTATAATATCCCAAAATACATATATATTAATCTTGACCAGGAAGCATATTTCTTAAAAGTGTGTTATTTAGAACTGAATACTAAATGAATAGACAATTTACAACTTTTCTCTAAATGTGTTCAATTATTAAATTGATTCTGCTTGCATTTTGCTTGCAAAATTCCTGGATCCGGCCCTGACAAACATTATAGTGACCAGTAATGATGCCTTATATATATATTATATATATATTATTAGTATTCCTGATTGAAACGAGAGCATTTTAAATTGCGTTCCATTTCTATTTGAATAAGATATTCCTGCTTGCTTTGTTTCAAAATCAGAAAATGAATTTCAGCACAGATAAGAGGTAATAATTACACAATGTGACATTAAATATGTGCCCGACCATCGGGCTGGTGTAACACAGTGAGGTTTACTTTTTGCCAGCTCGCAACAGAAATAACCGAGTCTCGGGCGTTCGGGCGGGCAGTTGTTTCCTCCACAGTAAAATGCGATGGTGTCCTTTAATGTTTTAGTCAATGTGCTTTTGTCAACAGTATGCTAATAATGGGAAAACTAGTATGCAACTTTAAAATATGTGGTATAGTAGATGCTGGGAGATGCCTGCCAAGGGAGAAGTCATTGTTGAACATTGTGTTTATCGGATCGGGATTATTCGTTCCTTTCCGCTAATTTCCGTAATATTCCAAATGTGGTCAATGCGAAATCGTGTAGCGATGTGATTTGAAACATTGCAATCGTAACTATGCAAGTCATGTCAGTCTCGAAATGTTAAAGTAGGTTTTACAAAGCTGACTTTGCTACTCTTCATTTTCCATTTCTTCTTCTTCTTCTTCTTCCGGTTAACGTCCACAATCAAAAAGCTGATTATTTTGACGTGTTGTGATGGTGAGATGCGGGCGAGCAGTTAAAAGATTAAAAACAGGATCAAAACAGTATGTCATCTTTTAGTGGGTGCTAGAGACTCGAGAGCGGAAGATCTCAAGACTCTCGGAGGCTGCAACTTCTGGAGGAAGAGCATTCCACTCCCTGGTAGTTCTTGGCAGGAAGGAGTTCTTTCTGTAATCACTGGTCGTGGATGGTACTTGGAACGACAACGGGTGCATATTTCTTGATAGGCGGGTCGGTGGTGTTAGTGGACATCTCTGTGTGAATACATCGCCTGTGTGTACGCGGTAGAACATAATTAATCTAGCCTTTCTTCTTCTCTCCTGGAGTGACTCCCAACCAAGACTGTTGATGAGGTTCGTGGCACTAGTTCTACCATAGCTATTTGTGACGAATCGAGCAGCTCTACGTTGTACCATATCCAATCTGCTAATGTCCTTTTGTAGGTATGGGTCCCAAACCGTGCTTCCATATTCCAAGACTGGTCTAACAAGCGTCTGGTAGGCTTTGGTCTTCAGAGCGGTGTTGCTAATATTCAGGTTTCTCTTGAGGAATCCGATTGACCGGTTTGCTTTGGCACAGATGTTGCTTATGTGCGGTCCCCACTTTAGGTCTGATGTGATGGTACATCCCAAATATTTTGCAGAGTCTACCGAGTCCAATGTCTGACCATGGAGAACATATGGGTGTCTGACTTTTTTTCTGTTCCTTGTTATTGTTAGGACTTGACATTTTCCCAGATGGAAGGCCATTTTCCACTTAGACTCCCATTCTGGAGATATCTTGCGTCCATATCTGAGGTGATTGTCATGTAGGTAATGGTGTCGTCTGCAAAAAGCCTGACTGTTGATGATAAGTTGTGATTTTTCATTTGTCAAACGTAACTTGTAACATTACAAAATGTGTATATTATTTAGATTTAGTAATTAAAAATGACAAGTTGACTTTTCGACTTTGACGATTTCTAGAATTACATTTCAACTTTGTAAAGTTGAGAATGGGAAGTTAGGATTGACAGGATTAAAATGTTAGTTTTGCATGCTTGGACTTGTCTTTTCGAGACTTGTATGGTTGAGAACGACATGTTACACTTTACAAGTAACAAGTCAACGTGTCTTCATTTCTGGCACAAATCCCCTTCCATAGTATCCTACATTCTAAACTGGTGCATCCACACGGGGAACTGTGTGGTCCCTACCCACCATGATAAGCATGGTTCCTAACTATAAACAATGACCTGTGACCTTGTTATACCAATCCTGGCAAAGCCTGCAGCTGTTCACCCCTAAACTAATGGTGAGGAATGCTACTGAGGATCGGACACCTCAAAGAGACAATTTCCAACAACCAGGGCTACGTCCCCACACAACATCAGCATCCGGTAAGAAATAAAGATATGACATGATGACCAATTTAAGCTGTCTTCTTGGTTTTCAACCATACCCCCTAAATCTTAGATTTATATAAATTGCAACATATGAATAGATTAAAAAATAGTAGTGTTCTGACAACTAAAGACCGGTTCTAGCCTTGTTTGAATGGGCCATTGGTTCCACCCCAATAGTGCCGCCTCATTGATGTGACATAAGTAAATCGGAGTTCACAGAAAAGGACTAAAGCATTAAATGTATGTTTCTAATGAGCTGCATCAAGAAACTGAAACAAACTATGAAACGCAAGTCACAACATCTATCCACCTGTAAAGATTCCATTTTCTAATCGGCTGGATCAATTTTAGAACAAAAAAATTCGGAACGGCAATGGCAGACTACGGACGCAGTTATCCGTGAGGGAAAAGGTAAAACTAAAACTCTCATGCTTGAAGATTTAGCACGCCTAAAAGGTACATCCATTGTGTTGTTGGGGGTCAAATATGGCAAACATTATAAATGGTCTTATTTCATCGAGAAGTACCAACTGTTACCGAAAACTACCATTTTAATGATACTCGACTTCGTATATTGACGATATGAAGGTAAAAGATTCGATTTCTGATCGAAAACCGGACAATGCACAGCGTGTGGCGCGCGCCAATGAGTCAAACGTAATTTTGGAATCTTATTTAAATCAGACAAAATAACAAATTTGAGTTGATAATGTTTAATAGGTCATATAACTACTGTGCATGTAAATAGGACGTGCACTTTCGGTTTCTGCACATACATAATGATGTTACTCGATTTTAATTGGAAACTAGTAATTATGATATGTTTGCCGATTGGGGATGAATATGCAAGCTGAGTGATTTTGTTTGTATTGTAAACAGCACATATGATTTGTTGGAAAGTATTAAAGTCAAATAAAATTTTATGAAACACAATGGATGCACCTTTAAGGCAAATGGAGGAACAAAATGTAATTTTCTTTATACAGTACAAGAAAAACAATGCGGAATTATTTCAAACTGTCCATAACAGAAGAGACGAGAACAGAACAGAACATAATTTATTTCTCATAATCGATATAATTGATATAGAGAAGAGTATGTCATAAATAATACAAGTTATGTACATAAGTCACATTTATACATATAGACAGATGTAATACAAATTTGATAACTAAGTTAGTTTGTAACCAAAAGAGAAATAAACCTTCTTTAATAATTTTTTTATATGTGGTTTTCATAAGGGAGATATACTTTACAATTGAAGGATATTTACAATATTATGATGGTAAGTATCTATTTCTTAATTGACTTAAAGGGGCTGTAGCACGTTTTTTCGCTAAAATAATTCGATGAAATGTATTTGAAAAATAATGTCACCAATAGCAAAACATCCTTCTCTCTTCAGAAAACCAAGTTAAAAAATGAGTGTACATGGTTCGCTAAAGGCATGGGGAGAGTTTTTGTACTTCTAAATAATAAATTGTGTTCACAATAAAATGGCCGCCATGCAATTTTTGCTTTATACGCAACACCGTTATTACCACTACGGATAACTGGTTTGTTTAATAAGATGTTTTACCCTCTAAAGTAAATATAAATGACATAAACTATCATTATAAATGGGAAATTGGAAAAAATAAAATTTGCAAAAAACGTGCTACTGTCCCTTTTAAATGAGCAGTCCAAAAGGAAATGGAATTCATCACCGATCGAGACATTACATACTTTACAAGATCGAAAGTTACATTGTTGAACACTACGATAACGAAAGCAACTAAGCCTATAGGCTATTACAGATATAAGTTTTCCATATATCTAGTAACAATACGATTTCAAGGAAAAGTAATTCATAAACACAACAAACAATAGGGACAGTTTGGCAGTCTACCCACATCTAAGTAAGTAAAGAGAGGGAGTGAGTGAGTTATTGTTTAATGACACTTGCAGCCATTAGCGGCGAGTATGTAAGTAAAGAGATTTCACCTGATCAACTGTATGGTCGGGTTAGAACGGCTATTGGAAGGACATTTGTTACAGTCAGTTTTGTGTTTATGAGAATACATATCGATCACGTGACCTTGTTTAAACCAATCAGAAGGAAGCATATCGCTTAAATTTCAAAACTTCAATACATATATGACATAACATGAAGACAGATAAACGCTGAAATATTTAACATATCATATCTTGCCTCTTCAAGCTGAATTTGATATGTGCTTTTTCTTTGTAGCTTCAAATGAATTGATTCCAAATTTTTTTTCTCAAAATGCATAAACGCTAAATGAGTAATATATTTTCTAAACAAATTCTAAATTGCCTTCATTTCATTCGTGAATACTAAGTTCTCAATACAAAATTTCTGATTTCGTTGATATGAATGTTTGGCGGTTAAAGTATTTGAAACTTCAGACTTGCTGCAAGCGAGTTCCTATTATCTGGGTAATACTATAGTTTTTACTTATTCATGTTTTATTTAGAAATATATATAATAATGTGTTTGTCCAATGTCTTATTTAAACGATTTGAAAAGTGCGAGTTAATTATGTGATAACATATTTCTATGCCGAAAGCAAGTTTGAAATAAGAACACATGAAGAAGAATGATTTGAGGTAGACAAATCATATAAAGAATAAACTTACATGGTTTAACATTAATGTTCAACTAAACATAATAATTCTTTGGTTTGAATGAAAACATAAACACTCCGTCATATCTGCATTCTACCCCAGTCGTTAATGGTTTACATTTTTGCTTCCAGCGTTTCGTGAGCTTGACCAATCAAGAGAAGAGCGGTCCAGTTTGGGGGAACAATAGACAGTCCTTTTGTCCTTTAAAACCGTATTCCCTCTAATCGTGGTCACTGTCTGCAGCCTGGACATCTGAAACTTTATTCACTCTAGGCTACAAGGTAGCATAATGAGGTTTACAAGAGTTGATACACATCGTACAAACTGAACAACGCGAAAATACAATGATATACGTATATATAATAACCAACTAACAATGTTGTTCTTTATCTATACGCAAAAGGAACAAATTCAAGGCAAACTTTATTGTAATAATTATCCGTCCTTGATGTTACTTCCCAATAAAGCTGAAAATGTAGCTATTTTACTCCTCTCTACAAACATATCATCGATGTACACCTCTCTACTTCCGGTGTACGATGATACACAGTGATACAATATGAATATATGGACAACGCATTATCTAAATTTACTTAAGACGTGGCGTCAGAATATGGACAATTTCATTAGAGTATGGACATTTTTTGTTTGAAATAAAGAAATCATATTAAATATTGAAGCCTTTGCAGAATATTTAAAAAACCAAACTTTTCCCTTAATTTGTTGAAAAAATCATAGCGGAATAGATAATGATATTCGTTTCCTTTTACATTTGAAGCGCATAATGTACATTTTCTACATTCATAGTCAGTCTTAGACCAACTTCCAGTTTCCACAGGAAGACGATGCTTGGACAGTCTGAAGTGTAATAAATTAAATAGATATTTTTCAGGTAAGTGTTGTAAATAAAAGTCAATATCAGTTTTATTTTTAATCATCTTAAAAAATCTACCCTTTGAGGACATTTCAATATTTGAAAGCCAATTTTTGTGTAAAGAGGTCTGAAAGACTTTTCTTGATCGTATGTTTTATCCAATCAGTGGATGATATACCCATACGTCATTACTTCCCGTCTTTATCTAAAATATTATTCGATAAAATGTGAAGTAATAAGTTTGATAGCTTTGAATGTTTTCCTGTGATCAATCTTGCCCAGTAAAAGATATCGCCAATAACCAAACTACATTCCCTTGAATGTTTGTTTATTTTCTGGTACACATATGTTACGACCAAAACCCTGAACTATGCTTATTCCATCTTCCGCTGGCCATATATGCACTTTTAGAAAATGCATATTGACCCTTTCGACAACTCGAAGGAATTTCTGAGACAGGGTCAGCGCCACCTATCGTCCAAAGAGAGTTACGTCCCCTCTATTGACCAATCAAATCGGTCCTTACCAACCCAATCGATCCAAAAGTTGGTATATAATAGCTTATAATACTTTGGGATTTTTCATCTCGGATGTTAAGCTTATTTGCATAATATAAGTTTCAAAACGGATTTCAACTTCAATGGGAAAATTAAACAAGATATATAGTTATTATCAGATCATGAATACATTGTGGTTTGTTTAATTTACCCGCACGTTGTGATTTAGTTTTATCACTAATTAATAGAGCGTAATCAGCGTAGTACTGGTAATTCAAATTAAAAGAAGAAACGTTCAACCAAGGTGTCTGTGCGTGATTTGTAAACACGCATTTGATTGGTCTACACCATAGTTCAATAGTCGTATTACTTCCTGTCTCAGGAATCCCTTTGAGTTGTCGCAAGGGTCACTATGCAATTTCTATACGTATGACCCGATGCGTGCGGAAGATGTGCTTATTCATGATCTGACGATAAGTATATTGAATTTTGGTTTGTTGATGTCACATCGCAATAGCATATACATATGTCATCAAAACATTGTCATATACAAAATAGTTCACATGATACACACACACAAACACACAAACACACGAGGAGTACATGTAAACATATTTATATACTATATTCATGTCATAGTTTCCAATCAACAAAAGAAGTCGACAAAGAAATTCACTTTCTCCTTATCTTTCTTTGTTAGAAAAACGTTATAATGAATTCATTAGAAGCATAATTCCTTAATGACCCTAAAAGTTAATCACTTTATCTTTAACTAAGTCACAGTGAAATCTTATATAGCAGCAAACATCCTAACAAATGTTCATAAATGTTAATATGTGAACATGTCTGTGTGCTTTCGAGCGACGCTGACACTTATTGCATGAACCGTGTCTTGATGTACATTAACTCTTGATGTTTATACGGTCTCATTAGCACCCTTCCGTGACGTGACGTTGGTTGTTTACTGACAGCGATTCGTGATCACACGAAAACATTAATGACAACAAATAAATTGTTTTTATTTAACCGCCCCTATATGTAATTGCTCTTCCAAACAAAACAGCACTACTGGTCCCGGGTCGCTGGAAAAGGTACGTTTCAGATATAATATTCTCTTAAAAATCAAATTTTGTCATTATTCACTACATTCTAAATTATGAGATTATGTATATTTGTATATGTAATAATATATTCGTAATATCAAACAAATGTATAACTAGATGACATATTTATGTCATGACAGGGAACAGATTGTTATTAGCCAAATTTGTATGTTTGAATTCTGAGTATACAAATGGGTTATTTTTCTGTTATATAAAGCTCTCAATACTAGATGTAGAACTAAATATATATTAAATATATATTTAAATATATTTATTACTCGCCTTTGAAGATATCGCTGTTTAATAAATCTACAATGCTATTACATATTGTGCAATAACATCGCGTGCTTCCGAATGGCATAAATATTACATCACAATACTAGCGCTGCGGTCGCAGTGGAGTGTGTTCCATTTATTGACGAGTTCGTCCATTAAGTGGGATTTAAATCAGTGACATATAAATAAAATACTAAACTCGTTTCCATTTAATAACATATTTACGAAACTCGTGGATGTAATCGGTATCGCTTTCGCTCGTCAAATACCAAACCACTCACTCGTTTCATAAATATGTTATTAAACGGGACCTCGTTTAGTATTCTCTATGCATTACACAGTTACCGAGTTTCGCGCACACAAAGGTGGCGTGAACAGGACAACACGCAAGTGTAGAAAGATGTCACTTAAATTAAACTGTTTGTCACATACAAAACTGATAGAAACTGTTACCAGCTAACACAGGGTTCTTGTTTTGTTGATGACCCTTTAAAATCCAGCAATAACAAGCATACCAAATAATTCAAAAGCGATAAATATGAAAATAAACGGCATTATCTAAATCTGTTTGGAAATAACAAGGATGTGTTTGATTCAATACGTGCTGATACTTTTCTATATCGGCGGAAAATAAGGCGAGATTCATTTCGAATACACTCCTATTTTATAAATCGGATTTATGGAATACTGTTCTGAAAGCAGTTGTAATATCTAGGATAAATGCTCGCAAAATTAACAGGTTCGATTTTAGCAATTTCAGTAGAACATGGATATATCGAACTCCAAAGGACCAAATAATTCAATTCGCTATATCCGATGTTCGCTATTCGCGTTTGGCATATTATATAGGGCTTTTGACTGGACTCATACATGTGTTCGCTATATCCGTGTTCTATTCGATGTATATATAATCCCATTTAATACTTTGTCTATAAAACGATAAAAAGCATGTCCATGTGACGATAGTTTCATGGACACCTTCCATCATCCTTGTTTTTATTTCGAACATACAAATGTTGACTATTATGTAATGGCTTCAAGTGATACGACCTGCCTAATGCATGACATTACTGTTATAAAAAAAAATACAGAACATTTACAATGTGTCACATATTTTTATGATCCAGATTTAGAATTTTGAAATGTACAGCTGTGTAGTTCCACTATTAGTGTACAGTCATGGATATATTCGGTTTAAATATGTATACTTGACATTACTAAATATTGAGCTATTTAAACAAAGCAAATGAAATATGTTTTGATTTGTTTTGTGGATAAGCGACCTTTAATATTCTATTTCACTTAAATCTTTTTACACATATACATATACGTTTTAAGATTAACGTCTTTCATAAAACCATACAGATACATGTCTAACAGGCAATAAAATAAATATTCAGTGATCCAAAACATCTCCTTGTCCAACAGCAACCACAGCGTACAGTTTATTGTTATAGGAAGGAAAAATACTGTCTCTGTTCGTTAGCTGTAGATAGTGTGATCCATATAACATACTTACTCTAAATGACATATATTTCTAATTCTTCATAGTGTCGTGACAATGAGCCGAAGTCTTGTCCTCCTGCTGTATGCCCTGGTAGTGGGCGTGGCATCGCAGCTCAACCATCAGCAATGTGACCACTCCCAGAACGGCAGACCCTACCCACGCAATGTATACAGGAATACTGCCCCGGGTGGCTATAGACCAACCTATCGTAATCATGGGAACAGTGGTAACTATGTTAACAATGGAAACAACGGTAACAATGGAAACAACGGTAACTATGGTAACAATGGAAATAGGAACACTTATCGCCCAAGCTATAGAAACAACCAAGGGACCTACGGGCCAAGCGTGAGAAAAACATACCGCCCAAACGGGAATTCTGGCAACTATGTGTATAGACCTAATGAACGCATACCCTATCGAAGGAACACATATCCAAGAAACTCTAACGGATACAGAAGACCATACTACCCAACCAATGGAAACAGGAACGGGGGTTATGCTAATTACAACGGAGGAAATGGTAATGGCCAGAATAACGGATACGTCAATGGTGCACCAATTGACCGGAACAATACCACCCCGACTCCCCCTACCACAGTCACACAAATCAGCACCACTATTACGCTTTCTCCTGAGGAGTTTAGTACAGCTTTTCCCTCAAATAGAAACAGTGATTGTAACACTACTACCACTACTACTACTACAACAACTCCTATACCAATATATTATAATTCCCAAAACGCCAACAGAAACAGTAATTGTAACACTACTACTACTACTACAACAACAACTCCTATACCAATTTATTATAATTCAGAAAACGCCAACAGAAACAGTAATTGTAACACTACTACTACTACTACAACAACAACTCCTATACCAATATTTTATAATTCCGAAAACGCCAACAGAAACAGTGATTGTAACACTACTACTACAACGACTCCTATACCAATAGATTATTATACTGAGAACACTAATAGGAACAACAACAACTACGGATATTATGGTTCGGGCAACGGAAACCATGAACATTTGAACAATGGTGGACACAACAACAATGGTTACCCTGGTTCAAACAATGACCGAAACTCAAACAATGGATATCCTGGTTACAGCAATGGACAAAACGGTAACAATGGAAACGGAAACAATGGCTATCCTGGTTCAAACAATAGTCAAAATGGAAACAATGGAAACGGAAACAATGGTTATCCTGGTTCTAACAATGGTCAAAATGGAAACAATGGAAACGGAAACAATGGTTATCCTGATTCAAACAATGGTCAAAACGGAAACAATGGTAGAGGCCACAATGGTTATCCTGGTTCAAACAATGGCCATAACGAAAACGCTGAATATCCTGGTTCAAGCAATGGCCAAAATGGAAACAACGGAAACGGAAACAATGGTTATCCTGATACAAACAATGGTCAAAATGGAAACGGAAACAATGGTTATCCTGGTTCTAACAATGGTCAAAATGGAAACGGTAACAATGGCTATCCTGGTTCAAACAATGGTCAAAATGGAAACAATGGAAATGGAAACAATGGTTATCCTGGTTCTAACAATGGAAACAATGGAAACGGAAACAATGGTAGAGGCAACAATGGTTATCCTGGTTCAAACAATGGCCATAACGAAAACGCTGAATATCCTGGTTCAAGCAATGGCCAAAATGGAAACAACGGAAACGGAAACAATGGTTATCCTGATACAAACAATGGTCAAAATGGAAACGGAAACAATGGTTATCCTGGTTCAAACAATGGTCAAAATGGAAACAATGGAAATGGAAACAATGGTTATCCTGGTTCTAACAATGGTCAAAATGGAAACGGAAACAATGGTTATCCTGATTCAAACAATGGTCAAAACGGAAACAATGGCAGAGGCCACAATGGTTATCCTGGTTCAAACAATGGTCAAAATGGAAACAATGGAAGTGAAAACAATGGTTATCCTGGTTCAAACAATGGCAATAATGGAAACACTGAATATCCTGGTTCTGGCAATGGTCAAAATGGAAACAACGGAGGCGAAAACAATGGCTATCCTGGTTCAAACAATGGTCAAAATGGAAACAACGGAAACGGAAACAATGGCTATCCCGGTTCAAACAATGGTCAAAATGGGAGCAATGGAAACGGAAACAATGGTTATCCTGATTCAAACAATGGTCAAAACGGAAACAATGGTAGAGGCCACAATGGTTATCCTGGTTCAAACAATGGCAATAACGGAAACACTGAATATCCTGGTTCCGGCAATGGTCAAAATGGAAACAACGGAGGCGAAAACAATGGCTATCCTGGTTCAAACAATGGTCAAAATGGAAACAACGGAAACGGAAACAATGGTTATCCTGGTTCAAACAATGGTCAAAATGGGAGCAATGGAAACGGTAACAATGGTTATCCTGGTTCAAACAATGGTCAAAATGGAAACAATGGAAACGGAAACAATGGTTATCCTGGTTCAAACAATGGTCAAAATGGAAGCAATGGAAGGGGCAACAATGGTTATCCTGGTTCAAACAATGGCAATAACGGGAACACTGAATATCCTGGTTCAAGCAATGGTCAAAACGGAACCAACGGAAGTGAAAACAATGGTTATCCTGGTTCAAACAATGGTCAAAATGGAAATGGAAACAATAGTTATTCTGGTTCAAATAATGGTCAAAATGGAAGCAATGGAAACGGAAACAATGGTTATCCTGGTTCAAACAATGGTCAAAATGGCAACAACGGAAACGGAATCAATGGTTATCCTGGTTCAAACAATGGTCAAAATGGAAACAACGGAAGTGAAAATAATGGCTATCCTGGTTCAAACAATGGTCAAAATGGAAACAATGGAAACGGAAACAATGGTTATCCTGGTTCAAACAATGGTCAAAATGGAAGCAATGGAAGGGGCAACAATGGTTATCCTGGTTCAAACAATGGCAATAACGGGAACAATGGTTATCCTGGTTCAAATAATGGTCAAAATGGAAACGGAAACAATGGTTATCCTGGTTCAAACAATGGTCAAAATGGCAACAACGGAAGTGGAAACAATGGTTATCCTGGTTCAAACAATGGTCAAAATGGAAACAATGGAAGTGGAAACAATGGTTATCCTGGTTCAAACAATGGCCGAAACTCGAACAATGGATATCCTGGAGGAAACGGTAACAATGGAAACGGATACAATGGTCAAAATGGAAACGGAAACAACGGAAACGGAAACAACGGTTATCCTGATAATGGCCAAAACAGCAACAACTTTTACCCTGGTTCAAACAACGGTAACAATATTTATCCTGAATCCAACAACGGTCAAAACGGAAATAACGGAAATGGAACCAATAGCTACCCTGGATCCGGTAATGGACAAAATGGGAACAACGGAAACGGCAATGGTTATCCTGGTTCTAGCAACGTTCAGAACGGTAACAACGGAACCAATGGACCTCCTAGAGTGTATGTGAGTCCAGGAAACATCATCAACGGACCGGCAGGAAATGGGGTGGCTCCTCCGGCACAATCGGGGGTTACAGGTAATGTAAATGTTGTATAATACTATTTTAAACAGACAAGAGCATAATTGTCGTCCTTGTGACGGAAGCTAAACTTTCCTCTGAGTATAAAGTGATTTGTTGCTATTGCTCAGTGTGAACTGATCGTTGAACTTTCCCTGTTATTATGTATACATATCATGCATACATTTCTTCACAAAACAGTGACTTTCAAGCTTTAAAATGGATATGAATGGTTGTGTTATGGTCTGGTTGCAGGACGGTGCCAGGTGTACGGGGGATGGATGAGCGGATGTTTCCTAGACTGTCGCAGACATGGTCATTCAGGGGGGTCCTGCAACCGTCTCGGTGTCTGCTATTGTTTTCCATAGGTAAGTTACATCCTATTATGCTATGATGTCTTTTTGCATTGCTTTCTCAAAATTTTGAATCGTAAAAATGTGAGATATTTACCGAACACCAAAACAAATAACAAGTCACTGATAAATATAACGGGTGATGGCACAAAATTAAAAAAAAACCCTTTTTAATGGGGTCGGTAAAATAGCGACCAATCTAGTCGCTTTTATCAACAAACATGGCGTCATCGCCTCGATGGAAAAACAATGTCTGCGCATTTCCGATAGGTAAAATAAGTAATATTCTAGAACAGAATAACGATCGTTTTTATGGGGTGGGATTCAACATTCACACTGGAGCACCTTCAATGTACCTTTATAAAACAGAAATATATAGATGACCGTTTCTACGCAGGGAAAAACTTGCTAACCATTTACACGAGGGCCTGCTGGAAAGTTGAGTTGAAAGTTCAGCGATTTATTGGACCCCCTCAATTTGCTTCTTTACGTCCCCTGAATTAGAAAGCCTCTAAATGTATTACGCTTATTGAGTTATCTTTGTGAATAAAACATTTTAATACATTTTAAAATATATAAACCAAACAAACTGAAAACGTATCAGTGTTGGGTTATTTGGAGATTATTCAAAATTGGTATGTGTTATTGATACTGAATACTAGCTACTGTGTTCCCGTTTATAGTTAGATTAAACCAACTAAACTGAAGTACAAAGGAAAGCACACATCTCACACATTTGATTGATTCAATATTTAAAAATATATGTATGAATCTGAAATCTGAATGAACAAATTGGTGTCTGATTAATGTTTAGTTAAAATATATTTCCTTATCTTATGCTCTTAGACAGGGGTGAGAAATGAAATGTACACCAACATGACCCCGACCATGTTTAAAATGTTGTAAATGTGTGAAGAATGGGGCACATTTATTGATTTTCACATAGAATAATCTCTTGTCGATGAACAGTTGTGTTTATCCAAATTAAGATTGGAAGAATGTATACATTTATGATTTCACTTCTTAAAAAAAGAATCCAAAACCATGTAGAAGTGTTTGTGACTGATGAATACACCTGCACTTTATAGGTTTAGTGCGAGACGTCAAAAACTTGGATATATTTGAAATATTTTGTCTTTTGTCATTCAGTTTAGTATTTCCCTTCATACAGTAACAGAGAACTGAGATCAAATATAAACTCACGGGTAAAAAAAACTATATATACCAACGTATTTTGTTTTGTTTTGTTGTTATCAACATTATCAGATATGTCACATAGATAATGTGATACTCCTTTTAAAGACAATGTAACTGACCATGTTTTGATCGAAATTTTGAAAAGGTTTTATTCAGAAAGGGAAAACTGTCAGTATCTGGCATGGCCTGCGTGGCTTTGAATAAGGCCTGCACACGTCGACACACAGAATTTACAAGGCGCATGATGACGTCATTAAGGATGGCTTGTCATTCTTCCATAAGTGCCTGGATTAACGTTTGCCGATTAGTTTGAGGTTGATTTCTCTGCCTTATTTCCCTGTCGAAATGATCCCACAAGTGTGTAAATCGGTGATAAATCTGGTGATCACGCTGGCCCTTGCAAATTGTTGACGTTGTTTAACGTTAGGAAGTCTCTAGGTACTCTGGCTATGTGGAGGCGAGCATTGTCTTGTTGGATGATTACTCTTGGACTTTTCAGGAGGTAAGGGAGCACTATAGGACGTCAAACGGTGTCGATGTAGCCTTGGGCATTCTTATAACGGTCAAAGACAACCAGTTCTGTTGTGTGTTCCCTAGACGCTGCCGCCGAATGGCACAACGTCCTGGAAACAACACGTAGCCGTTCTCTCTCCTCTCCGACAATAAACACGCATCGGCCATCAGCTTTGTGTTGCTTGAACCTGCTTTCGTCCGTAAACAATTTTTTTGCCAGTTCCTGTTCTGCCACCGCTGTACCATTCTTGCCCATTGGTGACGGTAACGTCGGTCACGTCGGTAACCTCGGCTCAGCATCATCCCGCGAAAGGGCCGTTGATTGCGTAGGTGAATCGTACGGATGTAGCGGTCATCGTTTGCGGTTGTGACCCTGGATCTTCCACTTCTTGGCCGGTCCTGGGTCCCATCTGTCTGTTCCATTCGTGTCGGCAGTCTACTTATCGTAGTGCGGGTGCAGTTGAACATACGACCAACGTGGTCGTGACGTGCTCCCAACTGCAACACACCAATCGCTCTCGCTCGTTCCTCTGTGATAAGTCTCGGCATGTCACGTGTTGTGTTCGTTAACACTGAAGTCCAAATCATGCAGATTCGTGGTTTTTATACAGTTTGGTACCATATTAACGTGATGCACGTGCATACTATTTTGCTCGAAAAACGTGTGACAAGGTCCATATTCGGTTAGAAGCATGATTTATTTTTCTCGGTAAAATATGAAGTTGCGTTGTTGTGACATAGATTGATAATAAAAAATCCATTAGAAAACCGTTTAAACTTTTTAAAGCATAAATATTTTGGTATAGTTTATTTTGCCCCTGAGTTTAGTTAATTTGAAATACTCAAATTGTCATATAGTGCGATATACGTCACAATAAGTTATCAGTATTCAAAATGAGTTAAACACCCTGCTCCCTCAGTGTATTTGTATCCGCTAAGCTACTAAAATACCCTGATTCCCCGAGGCCTATAATTCTAATATATGGAAAAAATAAGCAGCCAATGAAAGAACTTCCATTCGAGCAAAAGAGGCAGTACCCGGAATAGAGGACCGATGAGAGATCGTCGACGGTCAAATCACGACATTTCATTGGCTGAAAATGACATGCTATGCTATTTAGCGAGTAATAACCTGCCTACTCTAAAAACGAGAGTTGGGCTCATGGGATTCAGGGCATTGTAAAAGCGAAGCGGATACAAATACATTGATGGAGCAGGATCCTGAAGAACTAACCACAATATGTTCTTTCACATAATTTTGAATTATTTAACACTATGAAGAAGGATAATGTTTCTCCCTTCTTATAAGACTATTTTATGACTTCTGAATGATAACCCCTTTAAATATGAACATCACGACGTATCGGAGTAAATGATTAGTCCTGAATTAGCAGGAGTAACCCTTTCATATTGATCTTGATGGTTTATATGTGTGTATTATGTTCATAGCAGATTGCTCATTATGAACAAATATTCTAGTCCTAATTTATGTACCCTCTTTGATGACAATTCATGTTTTAAAAATGGTATGTATGTTACATTTTGTAACAGTGATGTTTTTTTCCAGCCAATTCACTCATAATTAATTTTGTGTCTTTTGTTTTTATCTTTCAGCGTCAAATCCTGAACTTTCTGGGAATCGCGGTGTTTTTGTTGAAAATAAACCTTGTTTTATACTTGTTCTCAATGTTTTGTTTCATCCTTCCTTCACCTCACTGTAACAACCCTATAGTCTTGAATAATGTGATTTTACCAATGACACGCTCCATTATCAATAAATACTAACGATCAATGAGCCGTTCCAATAACCAATCTTAGGCCTAAGATGAATATTTTATCATTGGCTAAGATTGATCTTAGGGCTAAGACTGGTACCGTATGGCTATAAAGCGTGATCTGCGTATTCATGTTGTTATAATGAATAGAAGCTAATACTGCAAACATTACTGACTCACATCTTACATTACATACACTGTCGACAAAAAAAAAACGCCTACCAGCTACCTTATCAGATTAAGTAAAATCGTAAAAAAAGTTTAGCAATATTATAGCATTATGAAGTTGCGACGTTTCAGAAGTTGTCATGTCACAAAAGAATGGCTATTGTTGAAATGAGACAACATAAATTGTTCAGTTTTCGATCAGAGCTTGATCAGAAAAACAGTTGGACCATATTGTCTGTATGACAATATGGTTCAAAGCCAACCACGAGCAACAATACAGGCACGCATTCGCATTAAAGTGGTGATGACGCTACAGATGTACGTGGTTACAAGGCGCAAGTGAATCAACCGGAAATAGAGGTCTTCACTGAGCGTGGACTCGAATCACAGTTTGTCCACGATTTCAATGGACTTTCATATTAATCATTGTTTCAGCATAACGTGGAGACCATCATTAATTATATTTCAGAAATTATTTCATCTTTCATTTTAAGGAAAACAAGTAGGCGGTTTTTTTGACCGACAGTGTAAGTCTCACATCTTACAAGAATAAAATTGGATCTAAAAGACATTACACTGATTCGGTTCCATCAAACCACACCAACATGCCCAGTTTGACAATATATATATATAAGCAGTAAAGAGCAGAACCGTAGAATAACGTATTTAAGCAGTATAGCGTTAAGGTGCATTTAGAAGATGAAAACATAGAGGAACAACATATTTGGGTTAACAACTTCTATTGCGAAGATACGCGACATTTCATGTATGCTTACGCCTTCATCAGGTGGAATCAGAACGTCGTGCATCTTCACAAGAGAACTTGTTATCTAGAAATAAACCACAAAAGAACGTTTATAGTCTGGACCTTGAGATACCAAAGCAGGTTCAGTTTGTCAAACAACGTGGGTCTAGTTTTGGTGATCATCACCCAGGGTTCGATTTCATTTTTGTTCATACACTGCACCTTGTGCAGCTTGCCATTTAAGAGTGACTGCACCACAATAAAACTCCCTGTACCAGTTTTGTCATAGAAAACCAGAGACCAAATTCTTAAAACATTGTCACAACAATGGTAGTCGAGACTCAAGATTTCTTAGAAGTTTTCACAAGCTTGATGGTTTCAATAAAGTTCAGCAAGATACTGTCACAGTTACTCAATCAAATAATGAATTTTAGCCTTGAAAATGTTTACTTATAGTTCTGGATCATCACTGTCTTCGCTTGACCAAGCAGATTCACCAAGATCAGAAGAAGCAGATGCTGTGGCAACATCATGACTTTGAGATTTTCTTTGACCATAAGGCTATCTAAAATGTCTCTTTGTTTTGGTCAACCAAATGGCAACTGATTCATCAGGCTGTTTTACCCTGGGTCCATTTCGTTTCAGTGACATCAAATCAGAACAACTGTCTGATTTCAGGTTTACCCTCCAATGAGACTTCACTCTTTTCATGAGAAAAGCCACGTTCACAAGCAGCACTATTCACAGACAAAGACAAGATAATTCGGATGAGAGCATGGATATCCTTCTGGGAACCATCTTTATCAGAGTTCAATATAATCTTCCACACAGCAAGGAAGTTCATATTTGCCTCACTCTGAAGTACTTTTAGCACCCGTTTCTTCACAATAGTCCACTGTAGCAAGGTATTCTCCAGAGAAAAGTTTTTGTTTGTGAGTGGCTTCTCAAAATGTTTGAATATAACTGCCATTTCTTCACATCTTCTGGCCATCTGTCAGAGTTTAGCACATTAGATGCAGCAGAAACATCAATATCAAATACTTTTGATAGATTGTCCTGCATTTGTCTAACAACTTTTTCAGCATCGTCTGGGGCATTCTGCACTTCAGTTCCTGGTTTCACATGTCTTTTGGACCTACTGGTTGCTCTTTCTGGCACACTCAAACAATGACCTTTAAACTTGTACTCAGTTTTTGATTCCGAGACTACCCTTACTTCAATATCTCTCAGCACGATCTCCTTCAAATGTTCTTCAGCTGTCATCTTTGTAAGCCCAGTGAATACTCCATCCACAGGTTCGTGAATTGTGTGTAGTCCTGACTCATCTGCTTGGAACACTTTGCTCAGTCTTGCCAACATGTTCAGAAACACTAAATAAAAGTTTAAAAACATGACAAACTTGATACTGGTCAAGACCTGAAGAATTGTTCGCGCCTGTTCCTGGTTGTCCTTATTACCAGCTCTGGCCTTGTTTTCTAGATGAGTAACCATGGCGTCAAATGATACATGGACTGCCTTGATAGCTCGTCGTGGTGGGGACATATAACACCAGACACTCGAACTGGGCGAAGTAGCGTGACATTTAAAGCTTCTGCAGCAGCTTTAAGAGATTCCCATCGGTTGGCAGAATATTTGTTAAAGCTGTACACATTGTGCAACAATTCATCTATCACTCCCATGTATGGATTAGATTTAGCAGCACCCTTTACAGCTAGTTCTAACGGTGAGCACAACAGTGGATAGAAATTATATGTGGTACATCATATTTCCTCAGACGAGTGGCAACCCCTGTGTTGCATCCCAACATCACTGATGCTCCATCGAAGCACACACCAACCAAGCTTTCTTTCCACTCATCAACTTCACATTGCAGCCTTGGTGATATCATTTCAACTATAGCATCTTTGATGTGTGCAGCGTCTGCCCTCACCACACTTGACAAGATGAAGACTGTCACTGGCGGTCAATTGTCAACATATCTAATAAACATGATGTCTTGTTCAGTAGTACTGCTGTCTGTTGTACCATCACACATGACGGAAAAATACTCAGCTTTCTTAAGCCTAGAAACAACTTCATTTATAATTGCCTCATAAGTTCCAACAAACTCACATGCCTTTTTATCAGTGGCATAACTGGAAACAAGTCAAGTATCTTAGGAAAATCCAGATATGGCCTTTCATTAACAACAAGCCAATAAGCAACTGGAAACAATGTTTTGAGCTGATCAATCTGTTGACATTGCATTTTCAAGACTGATTGTCCAAGTGGCAGTTTTGAGGCACAAGAATTAGCACATATTGCTACAAGTTCACTTGCCGCAGACCTCTTATGCAAGTCACTATTTTCGTGTATTTTAACTTCCTGCAAACGAATAGACTTTGCGCCCGTTCTAAAGTTATTTCGCCAGCCAGTTTTGTCGTGTTGTTGACATGTGATGCAAAACATAGTCTTAGTTTCATTGTCGTAACGTCACCATTCCCTAGATAATTTTGCCAACTAGATTGAAATGTGTATGTTTTAACTTTCTTAGTATTTCACTAGTAGTGGGTTGGTCATTCTGTCGTTTCTGATTTTTCTCAATAGTTACGTCATCCACATTAGTTGTACTGACAGGACTACACGACCCCTGAACTTCGTTAATCGCCTGCACTTGTCAGCATGGTCTCGCAGTCGGCAACAGGTTTACTGGTTGTACCGCAGTTTTGTGGCTTAAAAAATGCGGAAATGCTACACTGTTTCTTTTCGGACATCGCTTGGGATTTGATGTACGTACGATACAAAACTTTCGGAGAAGAAAAGTTACAATTAGTACCAATGATGCCAAGATAAACGTGTTTCACGGGGCAGCCACCTTGATTAGAAAACCATGACAACCCGATGTTCTTCGTCTATCGGAAGTAGCTATTTTAAGACTAGGGCATGCGGGCGAAGAACTACGGACACTAAACGATGATATTTGATTGGTTGCTATTGTAGTCGTCTTCCGGAAATTATTTACGTATGGATATTAAGCAGTGGTCAAGGGGCTGTTAAATATGCAAACAGGAAATAAGCGTGAGAAATACAATGCGAGAGTCAGTGTTGCAAACGAAGTAATTTTCTAAGACTTTTTGCTAGTATACTTGTCAATTATTGCTATAAACAACTCACTGCATGGCGTGCAGTCGTATGACACACCTAGGCTGCACAGTACAATATTAGGCTGTTTCGGTGCAGTTTGATTAACGTAAAATCGAACCCTGACACTCTGGAAGCATTCTTCCGACATGTTCACACCAGACCAATCACAAAGTTCGTTATTCATGGTCCATGAGAACATACCAGAATCACACTTTGTCTCCCTTACAGTGTCGAGAACCTCCATTGGCATTTAACAACGTTATAAAATCACATCCGGTCATTGGACTGCAGTCTGCAGATTCATCAAGCAACACAAATCACACTCCAGTATGGTTTATAGTATACACACATGCTCTGTTACACCTTTCATATAGACAAAAATCTATGAAACATCAACGTACTTCAACCATTTAAGTTAACTTCATCAATGTATTTGTTTGTATTTAACATACGCCATATATTTATGCTGCCGTAATCGTTAACAATTGTGTTAACAAAGTGCATACCATTTTCATTTCAACAAACTATTGTATTGACTATATAGAAAGGAACATGCAGAATTTCAGCACTGGGACATGCAATCATAAGTCAACATATAGATTACATCCAGCGTCAAAGTACATAACGTTGTCAGTTGGCAAGGGTCTGTGCCTATCGATGTGGTCCGTCAAGTATTCACAAGGGGGTCCTGCCGGTAGGACGTGGACGTTCGTCTTGTTGATGTGGTTCCCTATAAGCACAGGGGCTTGTATTGCTGAAAACCTACATTTGCCTGTAGCTACTTTACTAGTAACTACAGGCAAATGTAGGTCACTTCCTCCAAGATGACGCAGGTCGCTCGAAGATTTGCTTGTAGTTACTATAAAGTTGCAATAAAATGTTTACGGTAAGATACTACGAACGATTCAAGTATGTCAGATGTATCGGGGATGTGAAGTGATAGTAGAAAACTCTTTTCGAGATTGATTGGTATTGCTAGAAATGAAATATCGACTTTTCCCTCGATTTTTATCCATTTTGGCCCACTAAAGTTTGACGAGTAGAAAATCTAGTTTCAAGCGTCATAACTTGGGAAATAATACAACGATTGTGTTGATGTTTGTTTTAATGACTGTGCTTTAATTCTGTATTATGTATATATTACGTGTAAAATGTGTGGCAACATTTTGAAATACGGACTTGTTTGGGCATGGGGTAAAATTCGCGTTGCATCCCTTTCTTTCTTTATTAGTATAGGGTATATATCGCATCGTAGTATTGGACCTAGGAACTATTTGTTTTCAGCAATACAAGCCCCCGTGCCTGTAAGTCAGGTTGTTTGAGACATTCCTTGTCATGTTATCATAAAATGTAAAACGGTATCAGAAGATGACAAGCCTCGACTTCAGTTCGTCACATTTTCCCTTCCACTCAGCCTTCGTCAAACATGTACAAGAGAAATTCCTGTTACAGTTTGCTTCTAAATGTTCCCTGAAACTTTGTAGACTCGTTGACGACTCTGAAAAAGCAGACCCAACTCTCACCTGACAATCGAACAGTTTTCCAGTCTAGAACTTGCAAACGCCACACCTGTCTTTTGCGCTGGTTTGTTAACCATCGGTTACTAGACTAATTTTCATTCTGACTAAATGAGAACAATTTCATTACAAATATATTGAATGAGTATAAGAGGAAATATATATTTGTTATATATTCCCAGTTGACTATTTCAGACGAAAATTAAAAAAACCTACTGTAGTTTTGAAAAGAACTGCCAATATTTAACTATTTACTATGAGTTATCAAATCAGATTTTGTTATTGAACTGGCAAACTGATCACTCTAGATTTCGTGTTGATACGATGCTTCAAAGACTGTCAAAGTACATTATATGTGCACTGAATAAGTAGGTGAACAAACTTTCGGTATGCAGCTGTGGAAGTAGTTGCCAAAGGTCAACTGTCATGGCTTAAGACCAAGGTCACGTGTCAATATGAATATTTGGTTTGAAAGCATGAGCATAGATCACCTCTAGATGAAACCGTTTCCGGGTTACAGCATTTTGAAAAATGACCTTTTTAAAAATGCAGATTTCTGGGCAATGAATTTGCAGCGACCTAACTCTGTTTGTGTCTCGTTTACAACAAAATTGACTACACCTACATCAATGAAATTGGTAGAAGTAATGGGCCTAGGTATAAGCTTGTGGCGTACGAAATCCGATTTTTAATGTTCGGCCTCTAAAAGGGGAGGTAACTCAAAACGTGAAAACACTTTAAATTGCAATATCTCGAAAACTTATCAAGATAATTGCACAAAACTACCATCAAAATGTAGGCGACAACTTGTTCCATCGAATGATGTCATAGCGAATTTCGGCCGTAATAATAGATTTTTCGCTATTTTAGAAAAACTATAAATTTCTCGACTTTTCGGGTTTTGAGGGTACACTTCTTCAAAAATCTTCTTCTCGAGATTGGCAATACATAGAGACTCATACATTAGCTCATTTGGTAGCTGAAAGAATGCTCTTTATATGAATCTATCAACCTCATCTCTAGATCAAAACTTGTCCATGTTACAGAATTTTAAAAATGTAACTTTTACATCATGTAGGGGTCCATTAATGAGTGAGGGTTTCAAAGGGTTATTGTCTTTGGAGATTTTTTGTAAAATTACTATTGAAGATAGAGACATGTTTAATAGCTCATGTTAAAGCAGAGAAACTGGTGAATAATCGAGAGTCCAATATGGAGTTCAAGGTCAAGCAGAAGTCTTGAAGACCTAAGTATTGCCTGTGGCAATTCTAGTTGGACTTAGTTTTATTGTGTTCAATCGGGACAAGTATTCTCGGAAACTGTTCAACCTAGGTGAATGAAATTTTAGTTGTGAGTACTCATGACCATACTCTTTATCGAGTTCGAAAACCACTTCCGAAATAAATTTTTTTCGGAGTTATGGCCCTTGAATCCAAAATTGAACTTAGTACCAAAAGAACAGTGATGCTCCAATGGGGATAATTTTTCTTGGAACCTATTACATCTAGGTGAATGAAATTTAACATGGAGGTAGTTCAGATGATACTTTTTATCGAGTCCGAAAACCACTTCCGAAATATTATCTTTTACGGAGTTATGGCTCTTGAATCCGAAATTGAACTTAGTATCAAAAGAACTGTGATGCTGCAATGGGGATAATTTTTCTTGGAACCTATTACATCTAGGTGAATGAAATTTAACATGGAGGTAGTCCAGATTATACTCTTTATCGAGTTCGAAAACCACTTCCGAAATATTATTTTTTTTACGGAGTTATGGCCCTTGAATCCAAAATTTAACTTAGTACCAAAAGAACAGTGATGCTCCAATGGGGATAATTTTTCTTGGAACCTATTACATCTAGGTGAATGAAATTTAACATGGAGGTAGTTCAGATGATACTCTTTATCGAGTCCGAAAACCACTTCCGAAATATTATCTTTTACGGAGTTATAGCTCTTGAATCCGAAATTGAACTTAGTATCAAAAGAACTGTGCTGCTGCAATGGGGATAATTTTTCTTGGAACCTATTACGTCTAGGTGAATGAAATTTAACATGGAGGTAGTCCAGATGATACTCTTTATCGAGTTCGAAAACAACTTCCGAAATATTATTTTTTTACGGAGTTATGGCCCTTGAATCCAAAATTGAACTTAGTACCAAAAGAACTGTGATGCTCCAATGGGGACAAGTTTTCTCGGAAACTATTACATCTAGGTGAATGAAAGTTAACATGAAGGTAGTCCAGATGATACTCTTCATCGAGTTCACAGTCCAGTTCCAAAATGTTATTTTTACGGAGTTATGAAGCCATTGAATCTGTAATTGAACTTGGTACAAATTACCGGTGTGATGCTCTAATGGGAAATATTAAGTTACCTGAAAAAAATTACATCTGGGTGAATGAAATTTTGTAATAACAAAGCATGTTTCCCAAAATTATTTTGGACAATATTATGATGCTTGAAGCTGTTTTTTAAAACATAGTACCCTTCACATCTATAATTCTCAATGGACGGTTGAAAGGAGAAAACAGATTTTTTCAGTTTTCGATCAGTGCTTGATCAGACAAGAAAAAAGTGAGCATGACAATCGCCATTATTTTATTCTGTTCATTGTAGTTTTTACGAAATCTGATAAGACATCTGGTAGGCGTTTCTTTTGGCCGACAGTGTACAGTAGATTCCTTCAAATGCCGGGCACATAAATTAAACATCGATTAAGTTAATTGATCTTTCATTTGAGTTCCTTTCACTCCAATCCAATCTGTAGTGTACTTTGAAATAAAAATGATTGTTTATGTATATATGTTTTATATGCATTTATGCCATTTTATGTAAATCTAACTTTTAGAACTGATTCTTTCTTAAATATCAGCCAACAATTCTTAACGTGTATTATACTTGATTTTAATTGACGAAACAGGAAATTTCATAATTTAAGATTATTTTTTTTATTAAAATAACTATCAATATAAGTTTATGTTTGTATTGATATTACAAAGGCGGGTGTAGGGACGCCTTATGTTATGTCTTGCAGATCGCACAAGCTTGCGGCACGACGCATCACGCCGCCGAAAGACGTAATCCGAATGCTCCGGCACCGGCGAAGGTGGCATATTATGCCGGACAAATGCTATCCTTGCTATCCAAATGCGACATTCAATAACTATTTTGTTATGACTTTGCATTTGACAAATAGATAGCTAACTGATTTATTTTTAAATGATATTGGTTCTTTCAAAATGCATTGCACGCTACTAAAATCTTAATCTTGTTTCGAAATAATATTTAAAACTACTTGTATTATATAAATGACATTGTATCGGAGCTAGGTAAATGATGCTGACGTCTACCTGTCTGTGTGCAGATACACTTGTTTAAGCTTAAACCTGGTCCTGGAACGGCGTACGCCGAACACTTGGTTTGTGTATACGCTGCTTAAATGAACCAAGCATAGCCATTGTAAGTGGATTTGAGGGAACTTAACAAAGTTATTACACTCGAGGTGTATTATTATAAGACTTCTGAGTAAGTGACGTTTCTATTTTGAGATGGTCTTCCCATAACAAGAATTTAGACTGTTATTCGCTATTTGTCATTCGTCATTTGAATGACGAACAGCAAATTTATTTGCTATTCGCCTTTGTCATATGCTGCAAAATGAATGACGAATAGCAAATGTTTTTGCTTTTTGTCTTTTGTCATTTATCAACTCAATAAGTAGGTAAATGGAGAAAGTGTCATACATTTCTGTAACCGTTTTAGAAGTTTGATACCTAGTTATTAAAGCCAAGTATAAATCTATCTCAGGATATCTCTGTACATTTTGAGGTAACTGCATTTCTTGTAATAACCTTTGAGCAGGTTTCACCACGAATTTGAAGGATTTACTGCGACTAGAGGTTTACCAACCGTCGAAAGTTAACCTCATAGCAGGTTAATTTTCAACATTTAGCAAGACCTGAAGTTTTACAATCTAATTGTAAGACCTAACTCCAAATAACGTCAATCTCCTGTTCAGTTAGGTACTCACAAATTTCCCAGTTTAAATTTTGCATAGTTGACATTTCGGGAATCGAACCCGCAAACCTCCGATTTGTAGCCCACTAGACTCTCCCACTAGACCACAGAGGATTGGTGATCATTAGAAGATTGTTTGTTGGTATCTATTCTGCTCCATTCCCAAACTTAAATCACAAGGACTTGAAACATTTACACGATTGATTTCATCTTTGTATTGAAAACGCATGGCGGTATATACATCATTTCTGATTAAAAGTAAAACCGAGCCAGCCACCCTCAGGTTCTTGAAATGTCTACTAAAACCCAACCCTCGTGTTTCCTTCCTGACTTAAAGCCCGGGGATTTGCTCTGGGAGCAGTCTGAATTAGTGGGAAGACTTCCCCCTAGAATGAAAAAACTCAGAACAACTAGAACCTAACTTTGCATCAAAATGTGCGTGCAAAACCTTTAATATTTGCTATGAATCACACTTTGATCCCATATAGCACTTAGTTTTAATTATTGAGAACAAAAAATATCAAAAGTAATCTGTTTGCCACTCAAACGTATGGTCTGTTCGCCTTTGAATGACGAAAAGCAATTTTTAATGAGGAATAGCATTTTATTCCGCTTTTCCTTATTCGTCATTGGCCATTCAAACTCATTATGCTCTTGGGTAAATGAGGAAATTTCCAATACATTTATGTTGCATTTTTAGGCAACCAGAATTTAGACTGTTATTCGTATTTGTCATTCGTCATTCGGATGACAAATAACAAATTTATTTGCTTTTCGTCTTTCATATTGTTCATATATTTAAATGACGAAAAGCAAATTTATTTTCTATCCGTCTTTCAAACTGTAGTGAAAAATGAATGACGAAAAGCAAATTTGTTACGTGTATGTGGATTCGAACAGCTGAATCACCCACCCTACAGTCCAGAACTAACCCCCAGCGAACCTGAAATCTGCCCTACGTGGAAGGCACTTCTGGGATGACGAAGATGTCAAGGCTTCCACAGAGGCGTGGTTAGGGGGAACCCCGAAGACTGGCATCAAAAGCCCTAAAAGAGAATTTGAATAAGTGTATTGAGATGAAGGGTTATACTATTGAAAAATAAAAGTAAACAATTGGTTACGCGAGTTTGTTTTATATTAAAGTGGCAAAACTCATTGACCACCCTCGTATCTCGCCAAGTTAAGGACATTCCAAAACGACGATTTTTTAAAAGGCGTGTGTGTCATAAACATAATAAGATGATGTTTAAAAAACGGAAAATTGAGGTTTGCTGGCTTCTGAACATTACATGTAACTATGTTTCAGTCGTATTAATCATTTTCTGATTGAACTATATTGCCTTTTTGTTGGTTGCGTTTCTTTTGGCCGCTAGTTTAGTCACATAAAAAAAATTGAATTAAGCTTGGGAATCAATATCAAAAGTAAGTGACGTCAATTAAACTAATCAATGCTTGCAAGTTTCACTGCCATACATTGCTTGATGTTGTTCCGGTCTTTTATCCTGCAGCAGTGCTTGTCCACGTCGCGGTGAAATTCACCTTCCCTATTCTTTGTTGAAAATGTCATCATCTTCACTGTGAAGTTTGCAAATTAAAGAATGAACTTATTTGTAAATCTGACATGAGACTTTAATAGTCACATTCATCATAAAGTCACATTGCATTTACGTGTATCCCCTATTATGATATTAATAAGAATGAGTTAAAACATAAAACGCTGACATTCATGTTTGTGAGAGTTAAAGGTACAAACGTTTATTGCTCTTATACATATACAGCTCATCTTGTCTGTCAACAGATCGTGACCTGGTCATAAATTACTTTCAACGGAAATATGTAAAGTTGTTGATAATGTATTTTAAAGAGTTTCTATTACATACCTTGATTAAGATTTAGTAAGACCAGCAGGCGATAGATAAGGTAAGAAAATAAATACTTTTAATATATACTAACACTCTTTAAAATGGAACACGGATTTCTTCCAAAATTTAAACACGGAATTGGACGAACACCATATTTCAAGTTATCTAGCTCTGTAGATTCATGAGGTTTGATTTGACACGATTTAGAAAATTGTCTCATCTTAAGCCTTGAAATTAAAAATGATACGAAACACATGTGGTTGATGTCTGTTTCATCTTATTTAATCAAATTCAAATGATTTCTTTTCAATGAAATATTGATAACGAAATTTAATATGATGTACATGTACATTATTTATAGGATGCAATAAGAATTGAGATTATTTCATATTGTATTTTATCTCATCGATTGGTGTTGATCACATCGAATTTGATAACTGAGGTTATTTTGCCATGTCCAATACTGATCACTAATTGGCATTTTGCCTGTGTAAATGGGACATACAACAGTACGAAGATTGACACCAGTATTCTATCATTAGATTTAACCATGACTGTCCACATTGCCTACCATATACTCACGTAAACATTAACTCCCCGACTTTTGAAGCTATAGACAGGGTTGGACTGAAGTCAGAAAGTGAAAAATTATGCAGTGACATATGGTCGCGGAAAACAAGAGCATACTTTAATCTTATATGAATCAGAGACGCAAGAAGCTTCGACTGCAAGTGTAACTGAGCTAGTTCAAATGTCGTAAAACAACCCTTTGAATCTTGCTTTAGATCAATCATCATCCTATTGTTGCTTAATAATCAATATTTTTGACAACTCAGGGAAATGGGGCCCCTTCCTATGACACTAGTGGCGTGGTTTGCGGTCTGTGTTTCCTCACAGAACTCGGAATACGGCAGAGCACCAATACTTCCCCGCAACGAGGAGCGGTACAGGAATTCTGGCTACAGTGGGTACCAGCAGCCCGACCAGCGTAACAGCTACGGGAGTTCTGCATCCCGACATACGGGGTACGATAGTTACCAGAGACCCTTACAACGTAACGGTTACGATAGGCCAGCTCAACGTGAAAGTTACGAAAGGCCTGTTCAACGGACAAGTTACGAAAGACCAGCTCAACGAACAAGTTACGAAAGACCAGCTCAAAGAACAAGTTACGATAGGCCAGCTCAACGAACAAGTTACGAAAGGCCAGCTCAAGGAACAAGTTACGAAAGGCCAACTCAACGAACAAGTTACGAAAGGCCAACTCAACGAACAAGTTACGAAAGGCCAACTCAACGAACGAGTTACGAAAGGCCAGCTCAACGAACAACTTACGAAAGACCAGCTCAACCAACAACTTACGAAAGACCAGCTCAACGAACAAGTTACGAAAGACCAGCTCAACGAACAAGTTACGAAAGGCCAGCTCAACGAACAAGTTACGAAAGACCAGCTCAAGGAACAAGTTACGAAAGACCAAATCCGCGCATCCAACCAACCACAGAATGTATCCACACAACAACGACACCCCCTCCGATTGTAAATCGTAATAGTTATGAAAGACCAGCTCAACGAACAAGTTACGAAAGACCAGCTCAACGAACAAGTTACGAAAGACCAGCTCAACGAACAAGTTACGAAAGACCAGCTCAACGAACAAGTTACGAAAGACCAGCTCAACGAACAAGTTACGAAAGGCCAGCTCAACGAACGAGTTACGAAAGACCAACTCAACGGACAAGTTATGAAAGGCCAGCTCAACGAACAAGTTACGAAAGACCAAATCCGCGCATCCAACCAACCACAGAATGTATCCACACAACAACGACACCCCCTCCAATTGTAAATCGTAATAGTTATGAAAGACCAGCTCAACGAACAGGTTACGAAAGACCAGCTCAACGAACAAGTTACGAAAGACCAAGTCTACCGCCAGCTCCACGTCACAGCTACGAAATACCAACTCAACGCTCTCACTATGGGAGTCGACCACAAGAGAGACGCACAGAATGTATCCACACCACCACGCCCCCTCCAATTATAAACCGTAATAGTTACGAACGACCAGCTCCACGAAACAGTTACGAACGACCAGCTCCACGTAATCACTATGCAAGCCGACCCCAGCCGAGAAATACAGATTGTAACCAAACAACCACTCCCGTACCTGAGATAAGTATTCGTAATGACATCGGGTATGAACACAATATAGCCAGCATACTTGGATCCATTATCGGTAACCATGGCGGCAGTAATGGTAACAACGGAGGAGGTAACGGTAACGACAGAGGCATTAACGGTAACAACGGAGGCATTAACGGTAACAACGGAGGCATTAACGGTAACAACGGAGGCATTAACGGTAACAACGGAGGCATTAACGGTAACGACGGAGGCATTAACGGAGATATTAACGGTAACGACGTAGGCATAATTAGTAACAACGGAGTTGATACGGGTAACAATGGGGGCAGTAACGGCAACGACGTGAATACTATTGACAATGGCAATGCTGATCTTAGGCTGATTGAACCACCCCCACTTCGTAAGTTCATGCTTTTGTTGTTGGTAAATACATTAAGTTACCAAATATCATTTGTTGAGTTCGACTGGGAAAATGCTTATACGCGTCATGTCAGTCAATTTTATAGTCTCAAAGTTTTGCTTTTTCATCCAGTTGTATCCATATTAAGATTTTTGAGCTATTTGACTAATTCGAATTGAAATGAAATATTGCTCTCTGTAATCAAATTCTGAAGAATAGTATATTTTGGCACTTCACAATTTAGACACGTTCAACTTGTGATGTCAGAGTCATTGTATTGACGTCGTGATTATTCTGCGTCATTGACATTGTCAAATTAAAACCACGTTTCAAGACATTACCGACAGCGAGTTAGGTATTTCGTAATTTATTTCGGTCGCAAAAGTTTCTATTCATCAAACAATGACATTTTCTCCAAATTACAATGTGCAAATTCAAAATTTAAAATTGTAAAATGTCCATTCCCCCCACAGAGGTCACTAAGGTCATTTTCTTCTATTTTAACCTCTGTTGCAAGTTCAACGCTTTTTGACTGAAATAGAGAATCCAGATTGGCTACAGTCATATTGTGTGCGATCAGCGACGTCCTTATAATTAAACACTCATAGCCATTGACTAAAAATGGTCTTTCTAAATTGCACCTTTACTTATACTTAAATATGTCTGATGTACATCTTTGTTTCGGATTTGGTCTGCTCTATTTATCAACATGTTACGGTTATATTATCTAACAACGTGAAATATATCATATGTATCATATATCATGGATCACACAGTAAAAGAGGTAAGTAGCCTTTATCCAACGTCTCTATTCTAAAAAAGGATTATAACTTGGCGTTGGCAAATAATCTCTTTGTAACTCAAGTCATAGCTAGACGCGATTCCATTGGTTGAACGTAGGGAAACATTCGTGGTACGTTTTGCGGCGAAGGAATTGGTTAGACTCGAGAAATCTGGCCCACTTGGAAAGGAGGTTAAGATGGGAAGAAATGGCTTGAGGACCTTAGCGGGAAGCGAATGTTAATTGTCATGGATGTCAAAGGATAACGATACATTTCCTGAATCATAATTTATTTTCTAAAAATTATATTCCTGGTACTGAGACTTATTATTACATTTTGTATTTATTATTCATTGTAAATATAATTTTATTATTAATATATTTCGGGGTGATGTTTATTGATATTATTCATATATTGTTGTAATGCTTAGCGCCGGGACTGTGCGGGGAGGATGAGTGTATTATCGAATGTATCACGAGTGGTATGCCGGGCGGAGTGTGTACTTCTGTCAACACGTGTAAATGTCATCCCGCATAGAAGGTGAGTAAGTAAGAAATAATGTGAAAATATCAAGCTACAGTGCTTTAAATGAGTTATGTATGTACAGCGGACCTCTTGTAATTGATTATCAATAGTGATACATTTTAAAGTTAACATTATTAGCTATTGTCCTGTCCAGGTAATTCGACACATTTTTACTTATATGGGATAGATTCACTATCATTCCACTAATACCTAAGTTTTGAAATTGTTGTTTTTTTTATTTTCAGAATCAAGTCTTTGGAATGGAATGGTGGTTGGTGAATAAACATTTTACAAATACTCTTCGGTTTTACGTGTATTAAAGTGGATGTTATGAAGTCCATCCATCCATAATATAGGTTCCTATAAACGAGCTTTACCAGAGTAAGATCATCCTGGGTTTACATATGCTCCGTTACTCTCCACTATATGATATAGTGGAGAGTAACGGAGCATATATAAAACCATGGGTAACCGAGGATGGAGTAAGATTTGTATCTGAGTACTTCTTACACTTAAGGTTCTCGAGAGTCCACAATTTGTGTTTAATAGAAACTTTGCATTTGAGGTGTATTTCATCACAACAGGCAAAATAATGATGCTACCACTTCTAACGTCACACAACAACTTTAACTACAGCTGCATCCCGAAAGTGTGTTCATCTACATAGTACAAATATCATGTAATTTGTGATGTTTTGCTGAAAAAACAAAACCGATAAATTTGTGTTTTTAATTCAGAAGTCGCCGCTAATGGCTGCGATACTGCCGAAGCGGCGTTAAGCAATAATTCACTCACTCCCTCAATTCAGAAGTGACGTAGAAATTGATCATAACCTATTCTAATTTCATAAATCACAGTTAACCGGGACAGTTTTGGCAGCTCTGTGAAGTGACCAGGGGTTCAAATTTTGAACTCTCCTGTTTTTATTTTTCTCTATAAAATCTCCGATCAGTGATCAACGGAGTCAGAGATTAGTCACTCATTTCCTCGATAATGAACATTTTATTCAAAATTAAAGGAAATCGAAATTTTGAAAATCTGACCCCTTCTGTTTATTTCATCTTGCCAAAATGTGAAAACTTGCATCACTACCTGAATATCACAAGTTTTTAAGAATAATTATTATACATATGACCAAACGATGATCATGAGTGCAGTTGAAGTAATGCAATTAATATCCAAAAAATCCAAATCACATGAAATTTGCACCAAGATACACAGGTAGGTGAAAAAACTTTAGGGATGCAGCTGTACATGAAATCGTGGCGTGGATGACCTGGCAACAATAAACATGCTTTCATGACGTCAATCAACCGTTCCCAAATCCCTGAGCAACACATGGCACGTGTCAATGGCGGATCAGATCGTCAAGTCTGGTAGACCTGGTGCCAGGGCTGATTATACTTCAATAAACCTAATTGTATAAATAATTAAACCGTATCAACAACGGTTTATTTGAGAGGTATTGCAGAAATTGTTTATTGCAATGAGATGCGACGTTTCGGTGTTTATCAGGTTCGGTTACCATTATCAGGCACGTGGTACTAGAGAAGGACAGTGTCATGTTTACCTTCATCAAAGCAAAGCATGTGCTATAATCAATTCCACCGTATCTAGAAGTGATATAGTAACGATGTTCTTGAAATAGTTGAATGCCACATGAATGTTTTCAAAGTTACTTTAGGATATTCTTAACATAGGTATTGGGAGATGAAAGAGAACAATGCTACTATTGCTTCGAGGAAGGGCCACCTGTTGTCATCTTCTTGTACGATGAGTCATGATGGTCGTAAGGCCCGTTCACAAAGTACGGTTTGTAGTAACGACTTGTAGTAACAAACTTTAGTTAGACTGTGAGAACAGTCATGTCGTATCGACTTATTATCTGCTTGACGTACAAATTATGTTGACAATACAAGTTGTCACTTAAAATGGGATAGTGTGAACGGACCTTTACATCTCGTCGACTCGTCGTCATCGGAAGTTTACGACCTTCATTTTACGACCTTCATGTTTACTCTGATCCTAATCAACCCTGTAACGGGGGCAAATAGTTAGTTTTATGTATACAGAAGTAAAAAAGACATTTATTGAAGAATGTTTTTTAAATTGTAAAAGGTATTTTAAATAGGGATGAAGGTATTCGGATGAAGCTCAGTTGGTAGAGTGTCCGCTCATCACCGGGAAGACCGGGTTCGATTCCCGGTCGCGTCATACCAAAATACGTTAAAATATGGAGTTGTTGCTTCCTTGCTTGACATTCAGCATTATAAGGACAGAACAACGTTTGAACTGGCGCTGCACTCTGGCTGCCGGGTGCGAAATGCACAAACCATATTTCCGATTTTCAATGTATTGAGGACAATAAACAGTTATTAAATAAACTTGGAACCTATAGACTTGTTAAACATCAGTTTTACCCTGAACCCTATGCTAAGTCAATATGTCCAGATGCTATCGTTCATCTATCTCCAAATTAAGATGTGGTGTTGCCCCAAGAAGAGATGAAAAGGGGCGCTATGTACATTTACCTGTAAATGAAAGGACATGTTTAACAGAATGGCTTGTGTCGAAGACGAGTTTCGTATTCTGTTTCACTGTTATATTTACAATGATACGAGAGAAAACAACATATTTATGTTCCAAGGGTGCTATGGGTTTTACACTTTGACAACCCTGATTTTTAAAATTATGTTGATATGTGAAATTATTCTACCAGAATATGCTTTTGAATACTACACGTCTTTTATTTTAAGGTAATACCCATTTTATGTTTTTAGTTTATAATTCTACTTGTATTTCTGCGATTCTATATTGCCGTGTCTCATAATTCACATTGAGAGATTCTGTACGTTTACATTTGTATATACTACCATGTTGTACAGAAGTGAGACGTAAATAAACAAGTATCTGTTGTCTAGATCTGTCTACAAGATATATATTACCTCTGCTGTACACGACCTTTGTGATTATAATTACACGTATGTGTTGGGTAACCAGTTCGTACATCAGAAGAAGTCTGATACATTTTAATCATCTGAGCGAGGTTGATTTTAATCAGACTGCATGTATATTAAGTGAAAGTCGTAATAGAAACATTGTTTCACCTATCTGACTGATCATGTAGATGTTATTAATTGAATTATTGTATAATTCTCTTGCATATACGACCCATAGACAAATTTATCTGAAAGTGTTTATTATTCAGTAAATGAACAACAGCATTGAATATTAATTTTGGAAATATCCATTCTTGTCAAACAAATATTTAAAATTAAACTAAAGAATAAAATACATAATGTATGTTTTAAAATCGTTACAGTACAAAGCAACAGATTACACATTGTGTGAGCTTTAATAATCAACTAGCCTTATGACGTGATGTTTGAAACCTTTCTAAACCGTATCACCCGGTTCGAGGGACTTTCGAGGGGTTTCGATGGTATCATGGTTTCTCCTTATGGTAAAATATACATAGAGGATATCTATCTTTTCTTGACTAATACCATGTTTGCTGCGCCACTCGTGAAAATATAACATGTCTACCTCACTCGATGAGATAAACATAGTATTTGTCAAGAATTGACGGATATTCTATTTTTTTATGGGGTTATCCTTGTAATTACGTCCGAAAAGGGTCGTTTTCTCGCCGGGAACAGCCCGTCACCACAGCAACACTGTGACGTCGTAAGCCAAATCGCCGTTATTTTCACTGTAGCTTGATAGACAGTTTATTTCACTGATAAATCTCAGTATTCCATTGCTCGTCATGTAATAAAATTATACATTTACAGTAACAAAACAAAGCTAATAAGAATGATTTTGGTATGTGATAAAGATCATACAAAATTCCGTATTAAATTGCATCAACATGTCTGTAAAATTACTTGAAAATGAAAATTACTTGAAATTATCAATGAAAATTATCAGGCAACTAACCCAGGATTGTTCTTTCTAAGCGAATACATTGGATGTCATTGAAACCGACGATTCTATGGTTTCTGAAGTAGTCTACAGCATTCTGTTACATAGTGGATATTTTGTGTTTTCAGTGCAATATAGCTTCTCTCTCATCGAGTGACGGGGAGAAATCACAGGACATTGAGAATGCCCAATATTTTACTGTGTATACGTACAATGAATATTAAAGTATTCACATCCCTCTATACCAATATTCACAGTTAGGTTTTTTTTTATATACATTGTATACAGTTTAAAAATGGTAATCTCAATTTCCTGTGATGAAAAGTCAGTATTTTCGCTAGCGGTGTTATCACGAGAGAAAATATAGCCGTTTTCCGTCACAAGATGGGCGAAAGTGATATTACATTGAAACCACAATATATCATACAAATGGATATTATATTTCACTATCCGAACGTTTTTGATGAAAAACGGAAGCGTTCGGATTATCGAGGCCTGACTGTACTTCTTTGGTCTGAAATATGGTGTTACACTTCCGAAACTGCTTCAATTGAATATGTCGTCTCTCGCTTGACACATGATATCAACGTATAGCATAAACCAAAATAAAGTATCTTTGATAATCCGACATTGTAAAAAAAGAAATAAAAAAGTTGAGTGATAATATTATATACTCATGTTAAAAATGGTTGACATCCCTTAACAGAAAATGGATTTTAGCAAATTAAATGCATGGACAATTGACATTGTTTGATATTATGGTATTTTCGAAATCAAATGAGACAAACGCATTAGGTAAACTATGTAATACTTGCCATGTATGTACCGTGTACCGTGTTCAGTAGAACAAATGCAACTTTTCATTATTTATTAGAACTAAGATGGGAACACTCAAACACTGTAACAATATTATCATACCAATGCCGAGATCTCAAGACAAAAGGAATGAACTCTTTTGAATAAATTTCATTTTTCTTACATTCCTCTTTGTTTGGTATTTTAAAGTACAAGTGGAGAAATAGCAAATGCTCAAGGACACTATTCAGTATTCACAAAAAGACATCCAGTATACATGTTTTACCCACAAAATTATCGAAACTGACACGTTTTGTTGTTTATATTACATTGAATTCCTATGACTATTAGGAGGTGTCAATCATTATTACCATGAATATATATCCGGTTATCAGCTGATACTCCACTCGTACATGTACATATAGATGACCCTTGAGGTACCCCTGGAATATTTTCCCATTTGAAAAAAGTATCCCCATCCCTCTGTATCAATGTCACTGTTAGGACACTATTATATACATTGAATAGAGTACGATATTGGATATTCTCATGCTATATGGGGCAAAGTAATGCGAACGGCGTAATCACGAGTGGAAATATAGGGTGTTTCCTGTAAGTGTATTACACTGAAACCACAATATGTTATACTTTTCCTTTCATTCTGTAGTCGCAAATGTTTCACGTCCGAAATTTCTTCAAAACAGGAGGGTCTCTCTGCTTAGAAAATGGTAAAATTAGATATTAAACAAAACTAATTTAGGTTTGATAATCCAATATTACATAATAATTAAAAACAGTTATAGCATCATAAAAATCTGGTTATCCGTAGTCTACTCTATTCGCAGATGAAGATAGAAGTACACAGGTGGGATATATTCACACCAATCGAGACCTCAGATGTATCTTTAAGCTAGAGTTCCCCTGGGAATAGTTCACACACGAAGCAAGACGGTATATCATTGCATTCGTCTTTCACTGATTGAAGCGTCTACTTATGTTAGTAGAGTTACTTCCCTTTATCCGATAACTCGCTGGATTTCTCGTTGAATACGAGATAACATCAATGGCCTCCAGTTGTGTAGGCGAACACAACAGTTTCAGTGTCGTTGGGCTTGTAGCTGCTCACACCTGTAGAGATATGACAAAGTTACACACAGATATAATACGTACCATAAAGCAAATGGGAAATATTCAAAATTGGATTACACATATATATTGTAAGAAAAATGATAATAACATAGATTTGTCTTTTTCATAAAACATACATCTTACGAATTGCAGGAGCATGACATATAAGTCATAAATCGTTAGCTCTAGACAGTTAATTCAAATTTGAATCATTTTATACAGGAAAATTTATGGTGGATATAACGTCAAATGATTACTTAAGCATTGTAAGCAAGTTTGACGATCACTTGTTTCAAAGTCTCTAACTACATTTAAGCATTTTCATTTGTTTAAGTAACCAACAATATTAGACTTGTCAGAATACACCATGCATTTGATAACATGGATTGTGTTGAATCGCTCATGTTCTCATTCCAACTAAGGCTGGCAGGTACACCACATACGATACTTGCAGGAAGGCAGAAGGAGAACAAGCTCTATGGATAGTCAGCTTCTTAATTGCAAACGATGCATTGTTTCTGTGCAGATACGAGCACCGTATCGAGCAAATGCAATCACTTTCTTGATAACAGCACTGTGTCTGCACATTAGTATTCGTTTCGGGCCATTACATCAGACCTCGGACATGTAACTGGGCCAATACGGAAATACTTAATTAATGATAATTTTATTAATAAACTTCTTTTCATTCTAATTGCACAACACTAAACATCTAATTTATATTGAAATGATAATTATAAATAAAGATTGGTGAACAAATAGCACGGGTCAAAGTTGTGAAGCGACAGCTTCGACCTTTCACCAAATGTGCAACTGCGCATGCTCAGACTCATATTGGCCCAGTTTGTCTCGTATCGGCACTGTTTTTTCATTTTGGCCCAGTTTCCCCGTACTGGCCCGGGGTTTCCCGTACTGGCCCAGTTTCCCCGTACTGGGCCAGTTGTCGAATCATATGGCCTCGGCCATAAAAACCGTATACGTGTCATAACATTGATAGCTCATTTATAATCCAAGATATGCCTTGCGGGTATGTTGTTATCATCACGTTCTTTATAATGACACTATGTCTGCACCGGTACATGTACGTCACATCTATTATTAGTTAACTATCAATGTTATGGCACGTATACGGTATTAACGGCCTTGACCATATGATTCGACAACTGGGCCAATACGAACAAACTGGGCCAATATGAGACAAACTGGGCCAATACGAGACAGACTGGGCCAATATGAGTCTGAGCATGCGCAGTTGCACATTTGGTTAAAACCCGAAGCTATCGCTTCAGAACTTTGACCCATGATATCTGTTCATCAATCTTGATTATAATTATTATTTCAATATAAATGACATGTTTAGTGTTGTGCAAATAGAATGAAAAGAGGTCAATTAATAAAATTGTCATTAATTAAGTATTTCCGTATTTGCCGAGTTACAGGTCCTCGGTCCGTTGTATTGGCCCTCGACTTCGTCTCGGGCCAATACAACGGACCTCGTACCTGTAACTGGGCCAATACGGAAATACTTAATTAATAACATTATAATCATATTATAATAAAAAAAGGTTTGATATCCATAAAGATCTTTCATTTAGCTTCGAGTATGCATAAATAGATACCTATAATCTTAACTGAAGTTGTATGAAGGCGACATTAACCAAAAGTGGAAAATCATTTAAAATGCATTGTACATCAAACGAAAGATTACCAACGTACCAAGCGACAAAGATACGTCGTTTATGTCAGCAAGTCTCCAGTAGGAACCATCTGTAGGAGTTATACCGTTAAGTGTTTCGATGAAGAACCCCAAGTTAGGATAATATGTTGCTGCAAACCTGTAATGATTAAATGTCGTTCTATGAAGCAATTTTCTAAAATATCTAGAATTGCTTAAGGCAATTAATCAAACATATCAATGAAAATTAACTAACAGCGCTAAATATATCCCCAAAGAGATATCCCTCAGTATAAAACATACGTCTGGATGTAGTAGCGGACAGTACCTCAGATAAAACAAACGATATAGCTATTCGCATGCTTGTTTAAGCCAACTTTTGTGGTGCAGTCTTTGAAGATATTTGTGGGATGCATACATTGGTAACTTTGGGCGCAGCCATTAAAGGGGCTGTAGCACGTTTTTTAGAAATTTTATTTGTTCAATTTTCCAATTTATAATTCACAATGATAGTTTATATCATAGTTATATATAGTCATTTATATTTACTGTAGAAGGTAAACATCTTATTACTAAAATCAATTACCTGAAGTGGTAATAGCGGTCATTTAAATGTGAACACATTTTATTATTTCGAATTACAAAAACGACTCCCATGGCTTTACCGAACCATGTACACTCATTTTTAACTTGATTTCCCCAAGAGAGAAGAGTTTTTACTATTGGTGACATTATTTTTCAAATACATTTCATCGACCTATTTGAGCGATAAGACGTGCTACTGCTCCGTTAATATTTACCTGAACTCGGAATTCGTATCGGCCGCCTCCATCAGAAAGTATATGAGCTCCCTCTGGGGACTGACCACTGTCTGAGAGAGGTTGAAGGCGTCTTCACCTTGAACCTTTTCAATCCGCAGGGTCACGGATATTTCCGGGCCACAATATCCACACGGGGTGGCATAGTTTGCACTGAAATAGCCAACATTGGTATACTTGGGATAATGTTATCTGGAATATTACAGATGAACTTGTAAGGACCAGTTCAGTGCGGGATTCGAACGATGCCACGGTGCCTGATGGTTGAAATGTCTTGTCCTTAATAATCGCAATAATTTACACTTTTTGTATATAATGTGATTGATGTTACTACATGTTACTTACATGTATTACTAATGGAACAAGCAAACTGTAAAAGAAACACTAAATCATTGGTTTCTGGATAGATTGTAAGTGTCCCGAACAGTCACCTAACTGCCACGGAAATAAATCCACGAATGCATTGATGCCCTATATTGATATACTAATACTAAAACATGATATATTTCCGACAATTTAATGGGATTAATGCTATCTGTTAGTATTCCTATCTTAAAGGTGCATCCATTGTGTTTCATAACATTTTATTAGGCTTTAACACATTCCGACTCACCATATGTGCTGTTTACAGTGAAAATAAATTCACTCAGCTTGTATATACATCCCCAATCACCAAATATATCATAATTACTAGTTTTCAATTAATATAGAGTAGCATCATTATGCATGTGCAGAAACCGAAACTGCACGTCCCATTTACATGGACAGTAGTTATGTGACCTTTTAAGCATGATCAACCCAAATTTATCAGTTTGTCTGTTATAAATAAGATTCCAAAATTACGTTTTACTCATTGGCGCGCGCCACATTGTCCGGTTTTCGATCAGAAATCGATACTTTTACCTTCATATCGTCAATATACTAAGACGAGTATAATCAAAATGGTAGTTTTCGGTAACAGTTGGTACTTCTCGATAAAATAAGACCATTTATAACGTTTGGCATATTTGACCCCCAACAACACAATGGATGTACCTTTAATTGGATTTAACAAAACTCGATTTGAAATTGACTTTCCGTTGTTAATATTACTCATTTATTACCATTTAAAAACAAGTGTCTTAAAGAAACATTGCCAACAGAAATGAAAGATAATTAAATCCACGAATGATAAGTATAGATAGAGGACGAGTAACAGTACATTATCGGGAAAAACATGTACGGGTTTGAGAGGGTTGGGCTAGGCGTCAGCCGAGCCTAACCCTCTCAAACCCGTACATTTATATCCCGATAATGTACTGCTACGAGTTCTCTATCTATCTTAGAGCACAGTCAAATGCTTGAGTCGTCAAGAAAATGTTTTAAAATGATTATATTTTAAATGAATTGTCAACAAATTTGGGAAACATTCTCTCGAACACAACATGCAATACTTTGACATTTCTCATTTTCATATGCAAATGTTAGGGACATTGACGTCATCACCAGCACTGTCAGCACTGAATTTCTTAAATTGTCCGAGGTGCATGAGGCGTACATTTTATATAAAGCGTACGAGTCGTGCTGCAGCATGAGTCGTGATTGAATCACGAACATGATTTAAGCACGTTTTTTTTTATAGCAACATTGAGCAGTAATACATTTCATTGCCTATAAAGACTGAGTGGCTTTTAGAATCGGTTCACACAATGGCGTCATCGTGGACAGTCCAAGGACAAGTACACTATTCATTCAGGAAAGGAAACTTTACTTTTTTCCTCCTAACTTTTTAAAATGTGTATTTTAAAATTCAAACTAATTTTCATTTAATTGGCTTATTTAATAACAGTTATTGTTTTTGTATTTCAAATATTTTCGGTCGAGGCGAAATGGTCGTGTGGTAAGCTGTTGGTACAGTCAATGCTGGCGATAGTTGCCTTACTCTGAGGGCGTGGGTTCGAATCCCGCTTGGGACTCGGCCCGAAAAAGTACAAGAATTTGTACTATTGAAGGTAGTGTTATCCCAAATATAACCATGTTATAATCATTTTGGAAAAAAAATCAGAATGGATAGAATTAAAATGCCAACATACTTGCATAATAAATCACAGCTTAACTTTTGTGGTTTTTCTCCAAACTTTTAAAGTGATGACCTTTTCGACTCGATTATTTTACTTGCCAAATTGTTCATTTATAGATGCAAAATATAAAATAACCTTCTGATTTTAAAAAGTTTCAAAATGATATTGTCTTCTACTACCACATAGAAAATTACAGACACTTTAACAAAGCCATATATACAGAATTCTAAAGGAAATAAGTGCTTTATGAAAATATTCTGAATATGTACATTGTAACTTCTATAATCAACATTGTAGTGGCCTTTCTAAAACGTATTTACAGAATTATTTCTAATTTGTGTGCATTGGTGTTTGAATGGGCGTGAATGATGAATATGATTTTGTTTCTGTTTTAAAAAGTTTTTTAAGTTCACTTCTGTTTAAGTTTGTCTTTATGCAATCCTGATAATGTCTTCAACCACTACATGTCTGATAAATGGCTGTATGAATATTTCCAGAAATAATAAAAAAGGTTCTGAGAAACACACTTTTAAAAAAACATGTCGTTTTGAAATCTCGTTAACTAGATAAAAGAGTGAAGCATGTCTTTTTTACTTATATTATGACGTCCTACATTCCCGGAGCGTCAACGAATTAAAGTATATGTCTAAGGTAGCATATTAGGTCACCAGTCACCTTTAATTAACTTAATTTCCATAATACAGCGTTTTAAGATGCAAAACATTTGTCCCTAAATCACTTGTGTTATTGTATATGGATGTCGGTACACATGTTACCTTGCACCAAGATACTTTATGAATAATTTGTTCCTTCAAAATCAAGTTCCCATTTCGAGTAGTGTATGATTACAATATTATCAAATAAATACAAATTATGTAACATTTTATGTCAATTCGAAATAAAAGTCATCTATATGTATACATGTGTAACAGTTTTACACAATATTTGTGTCAGAACTATATATATACACCAGGATGTAATGTGTACCAGGAAGAACATGAATACATTTCTAAAATAAATCGTAGTTCACATGTATTGTCAAGCATGACCTGCGAGACGCAGTGTGTTTACTTTCCTACACTGTCGAGGCAAGTTTTATTGTGAGAGAAATACGTACGTCAACAGTGGTGACTTTTGTCACAATGTCGAAGTGACCTGGACGAACACACTCCCTGATCACAGGCCTTGTATCAATATCCTGTTGGCTGGTTTTGACGTATTGAAAGAGTGATACATAGGATCCAAGAATAAATCTAGATATTGCCCAGTCATGACATGATATTTCCAATAACATTAGGTACTGTAACTGTGCACTGCTATCTATATGTTGCAATACTCACCCTGTATGATACAATTTTAACTACGGTTTGGGGTTCGAATTTTCAACATAGGTCGATTCGTTTCAATTGAAGTAATTATGCAGTTAAACTGCAGTAAGAAATATGTCTTTGTCGTTTGTGTGGCGTTTACTCACTTGATATACACATTCTGCTTTGTATGAATTCCACAAAGAATTGATCAACTGAGGTATTTATGCTTCAACTCTTACAGAAGAAATATGACTTATTAGAATCAAACCATGTACAACATTAATGTATGGTTATCTTATTATCCTATATTGTTTGTCCTCAAATCTTTAACCATGGCCATATCGTTTGATAGATCAGTGATTGACCTTTGATACTTGACAAGTGCAATATTTCAGATGAGACCTGGAAGGGGAGGTCAAGACGTTTTGACATTGTGACGTTCACCATGGAACAGGAACCGTTTTCGAAAACTTAATCTCAGACCTTAATTTTAATACTTCACATGTACATCTATTGTGATGAGACCTTTCAGATGAAGTCATCATTTTAAACTTTGTGACCTTGACCTTGACGCATGTGCAACTTTAAAAAAACTTAACCTTGGTCATAACTTTTGATTCGTTAATGATAGACCTCATTCACTTCTCACAGAGTTTCCCCCCTTCCGTTTTCGCGTCCTTAACCTCGAACTCTGTTCTACGTTGTTAAATCATTCATAACGTTGTGATGACGTTCAGTTTCAACGGGTTTTAAACGTTATCGTTAGACGTTGGTATATAATATCTCCACAACGTTGAAGGAACGTTGGGGTTTAACCTAACTAATTCGCAACGTCAAGGTGACGTTCAGTTTCAAAGTTATCTAGAGGTTAGAATTAGACATTGGAATACAACATCATTACAACGCTGTAGGAAGGTTGATGTTTTACCTAACCAATTCTCAACGTTTTGGTGACGTTCAGTTTCAACGTTGTGGCGACGTTAGAATTGGGTGTTTAAATACAACGTTCTTATAACGTTTTGAAACGTTGTTTCTAACCTGACCAAATAACAACGTTATATTAACGTTTTTTGTAACGTTGTCTGAATGTGTGTCTTTCCGAAGAGCTCGATTGGTATACAAATTTACCATGAACATACTGATAAATAAAGAAGAGAAAATAATAATTATCGTATAGTCAAAGACATAATATAACAAAATAATCGCGTAGTCCAATTTCATCATTTATGAACTATATACAAAAACTTATATGCTCATGTACCCCCAATGTGGTTTATGAGAATAAGAATTGAATTGAAATGCAAAGGCAATAGTAAGTCATGCATCGATGACCGTGAGTTCTAATCACCAGAAGAAATTATATAAAATGTCACCATAACATTTCCATACGTATAACCAGGTTAGGTCGAACACGAAATGGCAAATACATATATCGTACTATCATTGATAAAATTGCTACCTTTCGTCGTGCTATTTGATAACTTCTCCTGAATCGGTTGTAATCAACGGATTGTTCATATTACATATTGTTAGAAAAAGTTATACCTTCCCATCAGTGACATGTGAGTTCATACTTTATCTTGTGAAACCTCTTGACCACAAATATAGAAACAATAGAAATATATCCTCACTTTGAAATGATATTCATGCACATCTTAACATACCTTGGTGTGGTTGTCACCGGTGGCGTTGTAGACGTCGTATTGGGTGAGGATGTTGTTGTTGTAGTTGCTGTATACAGAGTAGCCGCGAGAGCAGCGGCAACAACGACAGACGCCACTAAACTCGCCACAACTGCAGGGGGACAGTTGGGAGCCATGTTCAACCTCGTGTAGTCAGGAGCATCTACTCTACCGGTTCAGTGGTTAACAGGTGCTTGCTCAACCTGTGACGTGTGTCCCTCAACCAATCATGGACTATGGCTAGTCATGCGCTGAGTAATCGTGTTCATTCAAGGGCTGTATTAAGTTGGTAACAAACACCTTTGCGTAAGACCTGTTTTCATGTGTTTGTCTATTTACTTGATCTGTATACATTTCAGTGAGCCGTATGTACTTTTATATGAATAAACTACCTGTATACGACATATTTGAAGTGTTTCGCTGTGTCAGGTACAAATGACATTATTTCTACTTTAAATGTCACACGTTAAATGAGTTCTGTGACACAACAGATCTAGATGCTTGTGAAATCTCATGTATCTCATGAGATTTCACAAACGCAATACCATTGATTTTACTTTAAATGTCGCCCATAAAATGAAATTCGATTTCTGTGACACGACATGACCATACGCGTTAGTAGTTTCAAACGTTAGTTGCCCTAAAACGCGGCATTTCTAAAGAAGGTGCAAAATTACTTGTTCTTTTTAATCATAATATAGTTGCAATTTTGTTGCAAAATATAAACCGACCTTCATTAAATATACCGTCGCCATTCAATAAACCCAACTTAGAGATAACTGGCTTCACACTGAATGATGTTGACTGTCACTGAAAGGCGTCAAATACTGTCTGGTGTTTGTGTGGTAGATTTAAAGCTTTAGAGGAGCTTTACACATTGGAGAATTTGTTAGAATCACTGTTATTGAGATAATGGAGGTTTTCGATGTATAACTATCAGTGAATTGGGTGCACAGTTCTAGAGACCAGTTTGGCAATGTGATACACGACGTGGTAGATAAACAGATAGTATGACTATCTAAATGGCAAGTATTTCTAATACATTCAGCCTAGGGAGCTGCGCCAATTTACGGCTATCAGAGGGGTATTTAATGTAAAATTAGCTTAACTATCAATTGTTGGACCTCGTTTTTTGTCGATGCATGGTCGTGTAGTAAGCTGCTGGTACAGTCAATGCTGGCGATAGTTGCCTTACTCTGAGGGTGTGGTTCGAATCCCGCATGGGACTCGACCGAAAAAGTACAAGAAGTTGTACTGTTGAAGGTAGTGTTATCCCAAATATAACAATGCAACAGTATCTTGTTTAGTATGAGATACCTAAATATCACAGTATTGAGGCTTGTCTGTTGTATGACAGGGTCGTGACTACTTACTCATGTTTAAGTGACGGCCTTTAGTTCGCACTCTAGATCGTGTAATTTGAAATAAAAAAGTAAAAGTATATGTGCTAGTGAACTAGTAAAATGAATACCATGAGGGAAATACTTTTAGAATGAGCAATATCAGGCCTGAGTCAATGATTTTTATTTCAATATGCCACTAACATTCACGTCAATCACATGCATATTGCTTTAAAGTTGTTTCAATTTTGGTTCAAATGTTTAAAAACATAACAATAATTCACTTGTCGACAACAAAATTATATTTAATCATAATAGCTGCACTGTCATTAACGGTACTGTACTTAGAAAAAGTACATGTCGAAGTACATAGCCTGTACGAAAATCAATGTCAAGTACCAAGTACTCCCCTAGTACCATACAAACCCATTACAGTAAGTAAATTAGTAATACAAGTGAAGATTTGCAGAGGTTCTCATCCGTTACCTATTTATTGACACTAATAATGGAGGTTACCTTGTGATAACAATTAGGCTCTGATATGCTCAACTAGGACCATATGCCACATAATACGCCAAATTCTCTAATAAGAAATACGTATTGGATTGGAATGATATAAGCTGAACACGTATTATGACATCTTAGAAGGAGGGTTCTATCGGGGTATTTTTTTGTGGAAACGAAATTTGTGATGATATTCTCGTTGATATTCACATTGTTTGCTTTTAATTTATGACTAAACACAGTCAAATTGAAATATATTAATGAAGTTAATATTTTGATGACTTTATATATCACAAACTAATTAAAGACAAGCGCATATTTGTTAAAAAGTAAAAACAATGAGAACTGAAGACATTCATCCGCCCTGCGAGTGGGGAAAACTTCTCTACGGCCTAAAAGGAAAGTTTTACTGTATGTTATGTATTACTATTTGAATATGATATCATTGTATGTGTTTTATTATTAACAAATTGTAAAAGTGGGATAAATATAGCGTGTTTTCATGTCACTTAATGCCAATAAACCAAGATGGCGGATGCTGGCGATAGATCTGTAATACAACTTTATTACAACGTTATTATACTATTTACTGTTGAAACGAGGCTTAACTTGATGACATGAAGATTCGTTATGTAAAAGTTTCGGCAACATCATCACGAACAGTTGCCTGTAAGTGACATATCAGCGAGATTGTGTGTATGTTACGAACCATCTAGGGTATATCACAATCTGCAGATTGTTCGATCACAATCTGCAGATTGTTCGAACACAATCTAGGAATATTTCACCATTCCTAGATTGTTTAAACAATCTGCAGATTGTTCGACCCTAACAATCTGAGAATGATCACAATCTAGGAATTGATTTGTAAGGCTATCTAACAGACTGTACGAGTCGATTCCTAGATTGTTAAGGGTTCTCAAATAGTTGTTCTATCTTATCTACAGATTAAAGGGTTTACAGGTTTCGATTGTCAAAACAAATACAACTTCACGTCTTAATTTCCACTGATATACCGCAGACAAATATATCCAATCATGCCTTGATCTCTGCACTTGGCAAATACATCCAGGATGTATTTAACACTTGTTCAAATGTCTGTCACGATGGAGCCACGTCCTGGACAAAGGAACCAAATAGACAGCCTACTTACATAATGGTGAGCGTAATGGTTATGAAGAAGAAGAATGGTTATATCTCATTGCAAGAGACTAAAAGCACGACCTAGTATTCAGACAGGAATTCAGACATGCAGACCTGTTAAACATCTATCCGATCTTTTATATATGCAATACCATTAAATCTGTGGGTTTGATTGGTACTGTTTGCTTTATGATCAAGGTTTACAACATATCGAATTATATATATTTAGTGATGTTGAAAAACTAATAAAAAAGTGATGAAGCTCTTAGACAAATCAAATGCTACAATATTGTCAGACTGTGTCTGTATAAGTAAAGGAACGAAAATACTTCTCTTGAGTGAGGAGACCTTCAGAAATCATTTCCTGTCTAGGGAGACCGAGCTAGAGTAGAGATGAGGTGAAATAATGCACTTTGAATAATTATAAGTCATCATCAGTCATATATTTGTTATGCTAAGTAATATCCTTGGCATAAATAAAACTATTTCAAACTATATGGCTTGAAGTTAAGTTATAATGAATTTTTAACAGATTATTTCAAAAGAAAATAACTTCAATAATTCTTTTAAGAAAAATATCAGAACATTTTAGATGCACACATATCTTGACGTATTTCCGATAATGAGAGCTCTACTTTTCTATTGTGCAGTGTTATGAGCAGACAGGAGAGGGACCCTGTGAACTTACACAAGCATATGTTTTTATCAAAGCTAAGGAATATCAAAGAAAACTTTTGATCTACAATATTTGATGCGCAAAACGTACAAAAGATGTTCCTTTAGTAGAGTTCCACTGATAGAAGGCAGGTGAAGAATGAAACCATCTGCTTGATCTCTTCTCATGCCTAAAAAGAATGATTTATTTAAGTCTTATCTTGAAAAAACCTTAAAACTTTTTCAAAGATGATATCTGTTATATTAAATGTATTCATGATAAATTGAACCCATTTCAAAGCCATTTTGTCTCATTAATCCAAATAAGTACGAGATATGTTCTCTTAAGACCTGTGACAATGACAGAACGAAATGGAGCTGTTCTTTATATCCTAACAATAAATAGATAATGACAGATATTCGACTGGTTGAAATAACTCTGTAGGGATTGTGATACATGGGAGTAGATGTAAATCAAGATTTGAAGTTTAACATGGTAAACGGAATGTATTTATAAAACCTTTTCAACATCATTGACAATTCCAACTGATAAAAACGCCGAAACACCTGTCAAACAGTGAACAATATGAATGTGCTAATTGCTAGCATCAGATATAAGGACAACATTCAACAAGATTACACAAGTTCATACTAAGTTGACATCTGCAACTTGATACACGTGAAACAACTACCGCAACTGTCAAACAGAAAGGTCAATCAGCTTAGGCACAAGGGAAAAACTTACCAGTCCGTCTCATATTATAGAGTTGAATTGTGTTGACTTACCCAATCAGGAGAGGTTTTAGGTTTTGTATGTGTGAATAAATTATAAATAGTAAATAAGTGGTTTTAGTGGCTTTAGACGTTCGTTGTGGATTTTAGGTTATATGACTAGATTCTCGTGGTCACCAATTGTGGAATCCAGGCAAAATAAATATCTGCAGGCCTAATAATCAGTAAACAAGTTTCTTTCCTTATAAGCCAGATATTTTTCATTTAGCCCACACTTAGATGTAACACTCTTGAAGAAAACACAACACAAGGTTAGTTAGTTGATGGCACGCAGCATAACGAGATACAACATTTAGATATAATTACCTGTATTAATAGCTATCGATATCATGTGTGATATGAAATTGTGAGCTTATAGCAATATTATCATAATATCAAATTATCTCCCCAGGAGGGAATGAGGTGTCGACACGATATTTAGCAATCGACCAGCCTAGCTCTCACATATCACATTGAATCAAATGATCTTTACATACAACAATGTAACATAATTGAACTTGAGGGAACTTTGAATACAACAATATAACATATTGGAATTTAAGGAATATATATGCTAAAATTATTACATAATATGTGAATATTAGTCAAATTTCACTTCATTAAAGGTTTGTCAACTGAACAACATGTTTTAAACATTGAGGCATATGAAGTCTGCTTCAACATCTGTTTAACATATTTTTCGTACTTACTTTAATTTGGTATCCATATATTCATATATAATAATATACGGGTAAATATCTTATACGCAGTTGTTGATCATATGGAGATATTAGCAAAATATGAAATTCATCTTCCTCCCCTTCTGTACATAATTCGCATGAAGTGTCATTAAAGTTGTTTCTTGATTAGTGATGAGCGAGAAGTACTCAAAACTAAATAGAATGTATCGAGTTGACAAGCCGATCTCCGAATCAAGTTGAAGTTACTGTAAAAAGCCCTTTGCTCAGAATGAGGTGGGATAAAGGTGAATCTGTCGACAGACTTCCGAAATATCAACTTCTTTGATAAAGATCCAAGAGAATAACTTCATATATTGTTCTCGATAACCAGCAGAGTCGTCTGGTTTCTACAAATCAAACCTGTTAGCAAGGAATACTGAAGTATTTCTGCAGTAAACCTGTCAAATACATGCTCCTTTCTGAAGATAAAAGAAGAACTTTCTTTGAGTGCTTAATGCCATGCAAACTCGCTTGTTACGACGGTATTGAACCATGGGATGAATCATTCAGGCCTTTTGTCGTTTGCGAATCCGCTGTACCATATCTGTACAAAGTCTGACAGTTTATAATCCTTCAGCATCACACTCATGTCATAAAGATTCCATGTGGAACTGGTAACTTATCTCACCATGAATCCGCTAAGTACTCGTATTGATGTTTTCTTCGTGTCACTTTGTTCCAGACGTCTTAAAGGGGCAGTAGCGCGTTTTTTTTGCAAATTTTATTTTTGTCAAATTTCCCATTTAAAATGAAAGTTTATGTCATTTATATTTACTTTAGATGGTAAAACATCTTATTACACAAACCAATTACCCGTAGTGGTATTAACAGTGTTGCATATAAAGCAAACATTGCATCGCGGCCATTTTGTTGTGAACACATTTTATTTTTTAAATGACAAACACGATTCCCATGGCTTTGAGAAACCATGTACACTCATTTTTTAACTTTATTTTCCGAAGATAGAAGGGTGTTTTACTATTAGTGATTTTATTTTTTAATACATTTCATTGACTTATTTCAGCGAAAAGTGTGCTACTGCCCAATTAGGCCTGATTCAAACAAAGTTGTTCTTTCTTCGTCCTATGAATTGCCAAACGAATTGGGACAGAAACGTTTATCTAAAACTATTCCCATGTGTTGAGGTTAAATAGCAAGTTCAGTTGACGTTTTGAAGCTGAATAGTTTTGTTTGCAGTGTTCAAGGGAGACACCGTGTTATATCTTTGCATGAAGCTATTCGTGTACTTAATTCGACCTGTAAATATTATTCTTCGTATACCTAATCTGGTTCTGTCATGCTACGGACATAGTGAGAACTGAGTAAGAACAACATAAAATTGTATAAAGTGAAGAATTTATTGTTACCAAACTACGAACTCCAAGAACTGAAATTCATGTTTAACAGAAAAGGGAGTAACACAGTATCAAAGATGTGTGCCGCTACCTCCCAATTCTAAGAGCATTATGGAAATCCATATATCATCCATACAGATGTTTTTAGGGGAGATTTGTTAAAAAATATTAGCACCATTCTATGACACGTACGACTGACTGACCAACTGAACTATTTGCTGAATATACTTCAAATGGGCTTGTATCGCTTGCAAACAACGTTAGAAACACACACACACACACACACACACACACACACACACACACACACACACACACACACACACACACATATATATATATATATATATATATATATATATATATATATATATATAAACACACACACTCTGTGACTTCAAACACTGTAGGTATATTTTTAATAGCTGAGCCAATGAACCTTTGTAATATGTTTGACGCCAGTAGTAATTGGAGTATGTTTGACGCCAGTAGTATTTGGAGTAAGTTATCTAGATCTATTCAGTGCAATATTACCTGGGACATATTCACATTGATGATGCTGTGGATCTGATACCGATTATAATCAAAAGATCTAAAAGTATAATTGTGACTGTGTCAATTTAACGCACAATCCATTTTCTTTTATTCAACAGAATTTTAATGAGTTTTTCATCAATCAAATTCCTCTCCAATATTGAGACAACAAAGCAAAATGTTCATTATCCAGCAAAAACAGCAATAGCCCGTCAATACCATAAACACAATACATAAACAAGTACATACCTTTTATAAACCTCGACGTAACCACATCTCACAACATGTACCTTATGAGAAGAGTAACAGTACTATTGTTTCATACATAACTATATGACGTTGAGCATTACATTTACATTACAGAATCGTGTGATATTGTATTGCTTCATCACTTTGTATGAGCTGAGATAATGAAACATGTCCAGCTGATAGTTAATCCTGTCTTTGAAACTGGATCATAGTCTCACTAAATGGACCATTGCCATCTTTGTAACTCAACAACTGGTATCAATTACTGTCACTTGGAGATACGGAGTAGACAGAAAGTCTTAGACGCACATTTTGCTGGCTATCTAAATTTATATTGGGACATCTATTAATTACTGATGAAGGACAATCTACCATCATCTTAGATAACAACATTTCATTGTTTGCCAGAGAAAAGGGAATATTGGGTCTGGCAACATATTTGATTTAGTTGTATAGCTAATTCCTATCCAATATTGATACAACAAACACATCACATTTCATTATTCATACATGTTCACGATACCAACAAAAACAGCAATAGCCCTTAACTACCATGAATAAAAGACATCTTCATCTAAGAAAATACCTTCTATAAACTTCGACCTAAATGTACTTTACCACAACATAAACCTTATGAGTAGAGTCACAGTGAACTAGATGACATTGAGCATTACGTTTACATTACAGAATCGTGTGATATAGGATTGCTTCATCACTTTGAATGAGCTTAGATAATGAGACATGTTCTGCTGATAGTTAATCATGTCTTCGACCATAGTCTTATTGAATGGACCATTAATCGTAAATCCTGTCCTTGGAGCTAACTGATAGTCTTAGTAACTCAACAAATGGTGTCAATTACTGTCAGTTGGAGATTCGGAGTAGACAGAAAGTCTTGGGGCGCACATTTTGCTAAACTTATATTGAGACATATATTATTTACTGATGAAGAAAAATTGATCATCATCTGAGATAATGACATGTCAGTGTTTGCCATATATATATTGGTTATGGCAACATCTAATCGATACAGTTATAACTCTTATTAAGTAAACACAGGAGGACCATATGCCTAATGGCGTACAATATTGACTAAAAGTCTATTGTAGACATACAGAGAACATAGGTGAAACTAGATACAAACTATATTGAAACACATGTTGTGTCTGGATACAGATGTATGACAGTGATTAACATAATGAAACGGGATTTCCATGATCTATTCGAAATCAAACGTCCCTGAATTGGTTACAGTTCTGTTCAATTTCTCAACATTCTCGGTAACTCATGGAGTGATTTTCTATTGAAACTGTAATTTACATTGTCAAAGTTACATGCACTTACTGTTTTTGTCTCTAAATTTACGAATTATTATTTAACATCCTCAAGCTTTCGATATAGTGAACAATATGATATCCATAAGAATTTAAACAAGACATATGTCAAAATGACAAGTTAACGTATTTTCCGCTCTCATGTTAACCATTAGGACATAACGACCAATTTAAGAACTCCCATTAATACTTGATATCATGGTTTATCCGAATAGAAATCCAATTCAAGTATGGAAGTCACTCTAACGTTTAAGTCTGTATCCAAAATGACATGACAAATATCAGATTATATGAAGATAATGATCAGTTAAGAGTTCAGGTGTATCACTTGCATGATATGACTCTGAATTAAAAAACAACAGTAAGGTAACACACATAGTTGAGTTCTGTTATTTTCGTTTAGATACCTTGATATTTTATTGTCTTCTTCTAAACTGCTAATAATAATTTTGTAATTTTCATTCATAATATAATCCCTCGTTGGTGATCTAACATTATGCAGTCATGTGAGTTCAATTATTCCGAAGTTCACTCACATCATAAACCTCTACTATGGGGAAACAATTTCATCCACTGTCACTTTTACATCACTATTTGATAATTAAGTGACTTTTTGTCCACATCAGTTGTCACTTAAGCCATGAATGTGGAGGGTATTGACAGTTACTTGACAACTGGGTTGTATACTCTCCTTCCTCATCAAGAAAACAGCAAAGGTTACAAAACATAGAACAAGTCCCATCAATCAACAAGTCAAATATTGGTATAAACTGACTAACACTGTGTGTACATACGAGATGCAATCAACAAGTTAACGAGTTTGCTTCAAAGACTTTGAAACGTCATCCCTCAAAAAGGCTGAACTGGATTGAACCTCTGAACTTTGCCTGGAAGCTTATTTTAAGCGGCCGGTCAGATAGTTTGAAAGGTAATTTACTGACAGTTGAGGAGCCCACAACAGCTCGTATCCCTTAAAGCAGAAACTTTTGATTCGATATGCAGGCTTTCAGAGGAATTCATTGGGTAGAGATTGTTGGATAACTGAATGTGTGAAGGTGTCAACATCTCTGACACATTTACAGCTTGGTTCATACTGTAAATGGGAAGCTTTCATATTAATGTCAATTTCGACACAGATGTAAGTTAAGCATGTATCATTATCGATAACTAAGAATAATTATTACCTTGTACCTTGTTAATGAAATTTGTGAACATAGATTATTTATTTAATACGTTATTTTTTAACTCTTTTTAATCGTGATGGATTGATACTGATTGAGAGATTATTTGTTATTCAAATACCGTACATGTCTGGGAAACGTATAAATGACAAGAAAAGGAAAATATTAAGTGACTTTTTTATGTTTAATTTTGTTCAGAAACATTAGAAGAGATGATATGGAACTTGTACCGCCTTAAGATAAATAGATTTCTCAGAAAATTGTTGATACTCTTTAAAGATATTATTGATCTGTATCTGGAAAATATTAAGCTACATCACATTCGTGATTTTGTTTTGTACATAGACTTTTCATAAAAAGTTTAAATTTTGATTATGTTTGAACTGAATCATCACTTCAAAGAGTAACACTTAAACTCAGTAAGTTTTGACCATATACGTTTTTTTGGCAATTTCCTAGTCAAAGTAAGATTTATGGATTAAAACTAAAATGTATGATCTGTAGTCGAGATTGGGTCAGGCGTATTTGAGTGAAAACGTAAATATATAAAGGATTTTGTGAGAAAATGAAATAAGGGCTATATGTAACAGGAATTTTTTATATATAATCTGAAGGGAGCAGAATGGGAAGAGGATTCCTCCTGACAGAGTTCTTTTGAAACTGCACATCTTTATCACTTGATTAATTCAACAATTTTAACAGTTGTCAATAGGAAAATTGAATCTAAAAATATGTCTTCACAATCGATTGACCTTTCTTTCTTTTTTTTACCATTCTATTGTTGATTTACTCATAGTTTATAAGATTGGACCAAAAACGTAAAGGCGATAATACAATGACCACATTATCTTCAGACACCAGATGCTTTGTCAGCTGGACTGTTGTTGGATCGTGCTTCACATTGAAATGACCTTTATTTACCAGGTTTACTCACGTTTCATCACTCCTGTAAAAGTTCTAATAACTAACGGCTTTTTGCATGTTGCAATATCGATTTATAATTATCGATTGTATAATCCACAGAATATTACCCAAAAAAATTATGTTCAGGTTTAATGTTTAAAATAAGATTATTTGAAGTTTTAAGGAGAACTTTATTCTTGTCTAACTACATCCAAGTAAAGATGACTGGTCCAATGTTCCTGTAAGATATAGTCAGGACAACAAAAGTGTAGTCGTCGGGTCCCTCTTTCTGGTGTCATGTTTTCGGACTAATAGGACAGTGAGAATAAGAAGATATGTCCACTGAAGTGAACTTGGTAAAGGGATACCGGTATTTATCACAGCATAGGGTTACTTCGAAGGTTTGGTGCCTTTAATATCTTTGCATTTATAAACTTAACTACTTACATGTGCCAATATCCACCACTGTCATTACAACAAACACAGATTCAGACTTCTGTTCACACCCATTGATAAACGCAGACCAATCTAGCAATATACCTCCAAAATATTTACTTCTTAACGAGTTTCAGTGTATTTAGCACTTTTCATGATGAAACATCTTCAGTACACAGGAATGAAATAGAGAGTCCATTTATATAAGTATGGACATAATGATTTAATCTCATTGCTAGATTCTAAAAGCACGTCTTATCAATCAGACAGGGGAGACTCAGTTGAGATACACAATTGTATTATTCCTCTGGCAAGTTCTTTATATTAAGGCAATACCATTATATCATATTATGTTAGAAGTATGACGGTTACTGATCTGTCTGATTGTCTCTGCGCTTGGTGTTATAAACATCAACATTTTCATTTTTTTAGATTTTCGAAGATTGTTTAGTTTAAAATTGATTTTGAAGATGAGAGTCTACAGTGAAGTATATGATCTGGATAATAGAGCACATTTTTATATATGCTTATGAGAAATTAAACACTTTAAATGGTCACATTGTTCTTGTTTACTAAGCTGCGTGTTTCCAATGATTACGAGACTAGCTAACGCAGAATTAATTACATCAGTAAAACTGACATTTTTGACTACGGCACTGACACCTGAATATTAATGCCTGACAAATTTCTCTCCAGTGGGGTATGTAGTCTCTCCCAGCAGGAAACTGACAGAATAATTGGATTGTTCCTTGTAGAGAGGCCACCAGAGGCTGCAGACATGGTTATGCATCATAGCTTTTATAGACTCTTCATCTTAAGTCATTGGTTCTATTGACGTTACATTCGTGATACTTGATAATTTCATTGCCATTATAAGTACCTCCAATTCTAACATAACGGGTTCATTTTAATAACATACCCCCATTCGCTGGATAATTGCAGGTCTCCAAATGCAGCCTTTCTTGAACCACTTAGAGTGTAATCTATTGGCATTCCTCAGACAGGTTTCTTCTCCTATATATGTATTTGGTTCATGTGAGAGGGTGACGTTATATTGAACTACTACTTTTTAGCTCATCTGGCCTGAAAGGCCCGATGGGCTTATGGCATGGTGTGCGGGTTCCGTCCGTCCATCCGTCCGTCCGTCTGTAAACTTTTTGCATTGAAATTTTGTGTGCAGACTCATTGACTAATAGGTATGCTAAATTGTAGATTTCGTGACCCCGTGACCCCAAACTGGGTCACAGGTCATGACCCAAAAACCTATTTTCATCTTTATCTCAAGTATGTAAAGCTCTAGAAAGGTGAAATGTTGTGTAGAGACTCTTTGGTCAAAGGTGATTCTTAAATGTAGGATTGGTGACCCTGTGACTCAAAATGTGGGTCACAGGGATCATGATCTAAACATATTTTTTGCTTAACAATGTATTACTTGAGATAACTTAGATATTCAACCTTAGATAATAAATCAATGAAATCCTGATGAGCTACAGAGTCCATGGCTCTATTTTTTAAATTAAAGCAGTCAGTTCACATGCTGCACAGTTCCTGATAAAGTTATTATTCACTGATAGAACTCCAGCTCAGAGACAAAAATCGTAGTGCAGTCTTTCCAAACTGGAAATTGTTTCCATAGCAGTGCATACCTTGTTATCCCATAACGGTCTCAAATGGCATCATATTGACCCGTGTGTGTGATTCTGGATGATTTAGTGCTATCAGATTATTGTTGGCACTTTAATATCAGTGTTGATATAAAGTATACAGTACCCTGATATTCACCCCATGTCAATATGTAGGATTTCATCAACTTGTTTAGAATTCTACTTGATAGAATGTAATCTATTGGCATTCCTCAGACATGTTTCTTCTCCTATATATTTATTTGGTTCATGTGGTGAAAGAGGGTGACATTTTATCGAAGTACAATTTTGTTTAATTAAAGCAGTCAGTGCACAGGCTCATAGTTCCCACTAACGTCCCATTATTCATCGATAGAACTCCAGCTCAGAGACAGAAATCTTACTGCAGTCTTTCCAAACAGGAAATTGTTTCCATAGCAGTACATAACTCAAATTACCTCAAATTGACCTGTATGTGTAGGATTAGGGAAGATGTACTGTTATCACATTTATCTTTTGTACTTTAACAAAGTTTTTGATACATGGTAATTTATCATGGTATCCTGATATTCAGTCGATTGTCTATGGAGAAATGTAGGTTTTTATCAACTGGTTAAGAATACAACATAGTAGATTTACCCATTGATACATAGAAGATACCAAACGACCTTCAATTTAATACCAAGCTATTAAATAAGCTAACGATTTGGTACGAAACGAGCGTAAGCGACTTTGATACTAAATTAGTCATTTAATAAATAGTGGTATTATATTGAAAGAAGTTTTGTATTCTGTTTATTATTTATCAAACGTATTAACCAACATTGTGCTGAAAGTAAGATTTCCCCGAGGCATGTACCATGATGGTGGTACGACTACAATTGTGACGTCAGCCTTGCATAGGTATTACACTAGTTTGATACTGCCGTATAAATATTACACTACACATCTTTCACGGGCGAGTAACAAGGAATAATACTTTATGTATACAGTACATTCTGCATGCACATACATGAACCAGTAACCTATGTCAATAAAATGGAATATTTCGTTGTTTCTACTCAATTAATCTGAGGAAATATTTTTGTTTATGATAACAAAAACACTGGCGCAACAATTAAGTCACTTTTCGGTTCAGCCTAAAGTTTGTCACTTATGATCTAAACCGAAATGTTGGCATGTTAAAAGAGAAGTTTATTATCCATAAATATCCTTACCTTCTCTATAATAACAGCTTCTGGAATACATCTGTATATTATACATGTATGTTACTTCAGAAAACTATCCCTCAATGAATGCATCAGAATGAATATGCCCTTAAAAACAATTAAGATTATGGGGTTTGCTTGCCTTTAATATTAAATATTACAATAAATAATATTGAATTTGAATAATGCTGCCTTTAATAAAATTTCTTTTCTAGAAAACGTTTGATTTTTGAAAAAAAATGTATATGCTTTAATACTTATTCTTTGGTTCAAAAACAGGATTATAGATAAAGCAAAGTTCAAAGCCTAAGGAAGGGGGAATCGGTTTACAGGACAAGCCTGAATGTTTTTCAAAAAGTTAGTTATTGAAGAAATTATTTGTCTAGATTGAAACTGAAATGTATGTCAGTGGACATTCGGGTGGCCCTGAAGATTAAACTTGTTCAGGCAAAGTTCCGAGTGACTGTGTTGTTTTCGTCAAATCGTGCACTTGGCACCAACAAATATGTGATCATATCTTGTCTTGATTTATTTATAAAGAAGCAAGGAATTGTTTTTTTCCATGTGAAACTCTGCTTTCTCGGTTATTTAATTTGACATTTGAAAACGAAACAGCTGTGTATATGCGAATTGAATCTTAAATCTATGTTTTACAGTTTTCCCTTTTTACACGAAACGTCACATCACCTTCAAGTTAGAAGTGTAATTATCATTTGTACCAATGTCTGTGGAAGATGGGAGTCCATTGTGCATGCGTGAATTGACAGCGTGTCTACTTATATCATTGTTTAATCTTAGCCCTATAGTCTGAAGGGGAGCAGGACAAGAGTCACCCGGACATAACCAACCCGGTAAAATGCCACCAGGACAAAATCCACCGAGGACAATTTCCACCTGAAGGGCTATAGTCTGAAAGCATGGCCAAGTCAGCAGCAGAAAAATAGTGATTTGCTTTAGTCGTCTTCGGCAGGTTTCTTATATATAGAATACTAAACGATGTCCCGTTTGATAACATGTTTATTAAACGAGTGAATGGTTTGGTATTTAACGAGCGAATGCGAGTTAAATACCGGTGCCATTCACGAGTTTCATAAACATGCTATCAAACGGGACCGAGTTTAGTATTTTATTTATTACTCAATGATGTAAATAGCGGCGATTTGCAAAAAAATTGTTTTTAGTGACGCTTACTTGCAAATAGGTCACCCGCTACTGCAGTCGCGCGACTAACATTGTGACGTCAACCAAAAACGACTATGACGTCACGCGCCGATTATGACGTTACGACAGCATGCGGTATCACACATGTGTGTAACCAACTCATTGTTATCTAATTAGTGATCTCACAACGGTTGAGTAATAAATAAAGGCATTACCCTTGAACATGTAAAGGATATTGATTCGCCAGAGTGTATCTTTGCACGATTATCTAGATGTACATCAACAAACATGTACATCACATGAAAAGAACGTTTTTCATATTTTTGTCATCAAGTTTTATTTCACTCGTTGAACGTATCTGTATATATATCTTTGACTCACTTTAACTTGATGGAAATGTCCATGCGATAAACCATGCAAGTGTTTAATAAACATAGACTACATATGTACGTTATATTCTTAGTTTTCTTGTAAAACAAAAAAACCTTTGTTTGTTATATGAAATGTATGAATAAATGAAATAAACAAAAAAAACCCAAACATATTTAAAAGAAAATCTTTTATGAATAAAATCTGAAATCGAAGTAGAATCGGTGTATTTCTCATGGATTGATATACCATTTGTACTAACACAGTTTCTCAAGTGCAAACTTATTCATCTAAGGAAAGTCAATGGACATAGTGACAGCGACATGACTTCTCTCTCATCCTAGTTGCCTGTGTGTCAACCTAAACACTATAATCAACATTTGATGCTTTATTATGAAACTTGAAAATAGTTTTCCAGGGAGGTTTTCCAAATATGTATCTTTGCATAATCATTTTTGACAACTAAGCATTAATATCAAGGACAATCGAATTAATCAACTGATTAATTCAACTGAAATCATAAACCTTCATAAACCTTCACTCCCATTTTATATAAATGTAACAATTTAAAGAAATATTTGCACTTATCTGTTGGACTATTGTCAGGAAACAAGAAATCATGATCTCAGAAATTATAACTTTCTTATGTCAGTAATCTAATGACATAATCCTTATTGAAAAGTAGTCAGTGGATCATACGTTAAAGACATATCTTAACCAGCTACAATTCATATACACTCAGAGGCAGAAGAAACGATATCATACAAAATAAAAGAAATAGATGTTACGTCATGTCTTCAGAAGCACTAAAGTCGAAATTTCATAACATTATCTGTTTATGTTTCTGAATAACATACCTTTTACGAACTTTTTCGAATATCCTTTACTAATCGATGGGAGTCAAAAACGTGGTTTTGGCTTGTTTTAATGGCGTCCTACAGTAATGATGCGTCAACAATTTTGAGCCCAATAAGGTTCATTCAACCTCATTTACTAACATAAGCAGCACATTGAGTTATTTACTTACATGGATTTCACTTTTTGATATCTCTTAACGAGATATATCCTTATCACAGACATTCAAAATCGATTTTATGCAGCAGAAACATTTTGTGTTTGACTCTGTAAACAAAATTGGTATATCATTTTTTGCATATTTATTTCAAGTTCTTTGTTATGTAGTATTCCTTTTTAAGATGTTATGATTTAATGCAACAGTTTCATATTTTCTTTCTTAATTATTATTTTTATTTCTATGATGTTTCTTTTGTCTAGTTTTATTTTACTTCTTTAGATAGGATTGTTTGTTATCTTGGAATCAACTACCTAGATTCTACATTAACAAATGAGGCTGAGAGTTTTTAAAATTAATTCTCCTGGACGTCATTCCATATACAATTTATCATTGACTGTTTCACTAGTCTCAGAAACTGAACTTTTCCTGATCATTTCTCACTTCTCATCCATCTGGCCAACTGGAAAATAGTCTAACACTATTCATTTATTTGAGTCACAAGATGAGATAAGGGATGCTTTTTAGTCTCGATGTATTAATAGTTAGGGTCATGGCTCCAGACACGGTCTTGTTACTCAATGTGGTTAAGTCCGAGACAGCAGTCTTCGTGTAGTCTGTCAAAACAGGAAAGTACTAAAAGGCAATAATTCCTTCCTCATAGCTCGTAGACATCAGTGTATAAGGCTACTGGCAGATAAAGAGTTTTCGAAAATAAAGCTATAGAAAAATAAACTAAAAACATAAAATAAATAAAGCTACATGAATAAGTCATCTACTTACAGTATCAGTATCATAATCTAAACCATTGTTCAGTTCGCATTACCCATCTTAATTTATACATTATGTCATGAAACGCTGATTATGATGATTTGCATTTTACAAATTTTATTTCAATTAATTGACACAAAATGTCCTTACTGGAACCCCAGTGCTCTCACATGGGACTCCCGCCGACTACCCTTGTGAAATGATTTCTTTCACATACCTGTAGTGCAATGTTTACGAGACGGTGTAATACAAATATCCTACATTGTACGTGTTATCCATGTTCTCAATGTGCGCTGTATACTTTACCTGTCAAGTGAAGAACATAACGTTTTCACTGATAAAAAATTTATTTATTTTAACAAGTTAACAAACAAAGGTTTGCCTATTCGAATAGTTGGTCACACGCTTCTAAAACTAATGAAATACATCATTTTTAAACATTGTAAAGTTCCTTATTATGATGTATTCAAACCTGTGGATAAAACCATAAACAGTGAATTTTATAAAATAATAAGTAATAATATAAAAATATACTGTTAACACGATGACCTAGCATTAACATCATGGATTTTTTAAACACAATTCAACTATACAATATGAAAAGGCCTAGTAAGTGTTTCACTTGTACCTGGACCATTGACCTTCTGTTTGAAGTTTCAGTAGCCATTCAGATGTAGCTAGGTCCATATATCAACTGTACCATGTACTTATGTAATCTTCATGGATGTTGTCCTTATATCTGACGTTTCAGAGAATTAGCAAGGTAAATGTTTTGACTGTCATATTTTGATATTTTTCATGTCTGTATATATCACATATTCATCAGCGTTTCAACCAGTTACATATATATTATCACCAACCAAATTAATTGATGTGGCTAACATTGAGAAACACTACATGTAAACTGTTAATGATACTGACAATTTTGGTAAATAATTTTGTATATCACGTATAACTTTAAATTTGGAGACACACCTCAACACGTGTATCATAATCCCTACATTGAGCAGTATTTCAACCAGTCGAAGATAGCTCCTTGTGTAGCATGTCATTCGTATTTATTTCTTGAAGGAAGAACTACTCCATTGCGTTCTATCATTCCCACACGTATACAGGAAACATTCCTCGTACTTATTTCAAGCAGTAACAATGGATCGAGGTTTTTGAAATGGGTTCAATTTAACATAAATACATTGAACTCAGATATCGACTTTCTCGTTGAAAAAGCTATGAAGGATATTTCATGATACGATTTAAAGAGAACATATTTTATTAGGCAAAATAAGAGAGTATAATTAAGACTCTAAGATGACACTCTCCTCAAACAGACCAACTATTGTACATGTTATCTTTGCTTTAATGAAAAACCATATGCTTCTATAAGTTAATATGGTCCCTCCTCCCGTCTATTCATGTCACTGTACAATAGAAAAGTAGGACTTCTTCCATCTCATTATAGGAAATTCGTCTTGATGTAGGTCCACTTACATGTAGACCTGTCGCAGATACACTTAAACATTCTTTATGACAAAATGAATTCGAGTCACAGGGTTGGAGATTGAGATATGTAACTTTCGTCAAGAAAACCTCATAGCATAGCACAAACATTATGTGAATGAGGAACTATCGATAAAGTTATTATTCAGTGTGCAGTATTACACCTCATTTAAACTCTTGTTTGGTCTCTCCGGACAGGAAATGAGTTCTGAAGGTTTAATCAGTCAAGGAAATGAAAATTAAAGAAATACACACAAAGTTAGACACATAAAATGCTACAATATTGTCTAAGAGCTTCATCACTTTCTTTGGTAAATAGTCAGCTTCACTGAATCTATATGATTCTAAATGTAGTAAGCCTGGATCACAAGGCAAACACAACAATTAAACTCACAGATCTAATGGTATTGCTTTTATACATTATTGGTGAGATATTTAACAGGTCTGGGAGTTTCATCAATTGTCCCTGTCTGATTGATACAATGATTGATGCAATAAGATATATTATGTTCACCATTATGTAAGTAGGCTGTTTATTTGGTTCCTTTGTCCAGAAAGTGTTCTATCTTTCACTTACATCTTAATAAGTGTTAAATACACCCTAGAATGATTGGATATATTTTTCTGTGTTGTATTAGTGGAATCGAGATGTAAATTTGCATTTTCGTTTTGACAGTCAAAACCTGCAGCCACCATCTCTTTGATATATATATATACCTATAGGCAACTGTTCGTGATGATGATGCAGATCACACACTGTTACATACAAACCCTGGTTTCTACAGTTTCGTATAAGCTCTTAAAGTGCAATTACGTGTGTTTGGCTAAAATCATCACATTCCAACACTACTGCCCTCAGAGACCTTTCTTGCTTTTTGGCGGATTATTCGACATATTGTCCTCTTAGTTAAGCATGTCACAGCATACGTGTTTTCACAAAGTAAACTCCATTGTTAGTGTCATTAAGCAGGTAACGGATGAGAACTTCTACATGACATTTTTTTCTGACCATAGAATGAAAACTGCAATGACAGCAGTTATTGCCATTAAAAACTAGATCGATGTTGAACAAACGCACGTCCTTTTGGAATAACAATGTTTTAAAACTGGACTGATTTATTAAAACATTTTCCCAAAAGTATACACACTAGTTAACTAACAAATACGAATACCTTTGCGTTAGCCTAAACCAAATGACACAATTTAGAGTGCTGAAAACGAGTCAGTCCCTTAGAACATGATAACTTGGGTATTGCTCTCAAATACAAAATACAAATCATCTACTGGTTTGATAGATATCAAATAGCAAATCGGGATACTATTATTCTACCACGTCGGGTAACACACTCATTTTCTCCCAATTACTGATAGGTTTACATCAGACCCTTAATTAGTTCAATAACGGTGACACTAACCAGTACTCAGTACGTGAAGCTCCTCTGAAGACCCTAAGTCACACCACCCTACCACACAAACACCAGACAGTATTTGAAGTCTTTCAGTGACAGGTCAGATCATTCAGTATGAAGTCAGTTATCTCTTTTTTTTTGAGTTACTGGATGACGGACAAGGATGCTCTAATCATTTAAGATGAACACATTGGAGACTGAGAATGTAAAAAAAAACCCCCAAAAAAACGAGATTAATTTCATGTTGTAATTCATGCAAAGGTAAAATTAACATGGACTGCTGTGTATGTTTCAAAATAAAAACTACATTATGATTAAAAGTACAAGTTAGTTCGCAGCATTTGAGATGTCCATTTTTGATTTAAGGTCATGCTTTCTCAAATTTTGCTTTCCAGAAATACCTCTTAAGAATACACAACATCACGTCGTACTAGTTATCATTATGTAGCAAAACGAGAATTCATTATTTATATACATGTAATTATCTGTATTAATGAATCCAGGAAATAACACTATATCACTATATCATATGGATTGATACTTGATCGTTATATGTAAAGATACTTGAATGGTACAGTGGGGAGTTTGAAGTGCTGGGAATCAAATTCAGCCCAAACCTTGCTGATTTATGGGTGATTAATACAAGAAAAAGACTGCAAGACATAAACAAACTGTTAGCTGTATGGAGAAAAAGAAATTTGACACTGATTGGAAAAATTACTGTAATAAAGACATTAGCCCTGTCCAAGCTAGTACATATCTTCAGCTCTTTGCCCAATACTCCTAGTGACTTTATAAAAACCCTTTCATTTGGAATGATAAAAAAGATCCACTATGAAAAGATTAAAGACTGTAGTAGGTTTGGGTATGACTGACATTAAAACATTTATTGGTTCTCTCAAAGTATCTACCCTTAGACTTTTCTGTAAAAAAAATGTTATATGTAACATCCCATATAAATATATTTTCAAATATGGAGCAAATATTGACAAAAACCTTAAACATTGATAACCCATTTTGGAAAGATGCTTTGCAAGCCTGGAATGTTTATTGTAAAAAGCTCCAAATTGAATGGGACAACGATTGACCACATTCTTGCAGAACAACTTTGGCTTAATCATAATTTTAAAAATCCATTTCATGTTATCATCCATTGGGCTGATAGGGTTTATTAACTATTAACGACCTTTGTGATGAACATGTATTTATGACTTTTAATCAGATACAATTATGGTACAGATAAGGGGCACAATACTAACTTACAATTACCTACTCCATATTATACCTGATTACTGAAAAAGAGTCATTAAAAGTACAAGAACCTTCCCCCTTTTCAATTTGTACATAACTAATTACCACCAAAACTTAATGAAGTTCTCAAAAGGCTCAAGACTATTTTATGATAAGCTGATTTCAACAGATGATAAGCTGGAAACTTATAACAAATGGGAAATGATATTTGATGACTGTGAATTTAATTGGTACAACAATTTTAATACATACAGGCAGAATTTGAAAGATGTTAAACTTCTTGATTTTCAATACAGATTTTTGCATAAAGCTGTTTATACTAATTGTTTAGAATCAATCTTGTTGATAAAAATTTGTGTAGATTTTGTAAAGATTCTTCCGAAAAGCATTTGTCATGATTATTGGGAGTGTTGCGAGACCACAAAATTCTGGAATGAACTGAAACCACAAAAGATTACCTTCTCCAATTACTTGATTTGGTCTGTGACACTACATAGAAATATTCTGATTAAACAAATCATTATTTCAGCCAAAAAATATATAAATATATGCAATATTAAGACTACAGTTCCAAAATTACAAAATTACAGAAAAACATTAAAATAGATATATCTGGTAGAAAAATTTATTTTCAAAAGAAATAATGAAACTGAAAAATTCAGCGGAACTCATTCATTCCAATAGTCAACAATATATAACATATATGTATATATGTATTCAATATTATTACCTATGTTTTTTTTATTTATTATTATAAAAAAAATAAAAAAAATAAAAAAAATATGTAAATAAAAAAATAATAATAACAAATATTAATATCTTGACAGGTTTGTAAACTAAACAGCATGAAATGATTTTTAACCATTAAAGCATAGATGGATATGAAATCTGATTAAATGACTGACTTTAAGCATTTTAAAACCACTGTTCATAACCAACAACCACATCAGGAGACTTCTTAAGTAAAATGAGCGTGTTTTCATTATGGAAAACATTTATACACAAACATAGTTATTCTTTTTCTAAACACATAATCCGATCAGGGTTGGACATAATATTTGGTATTTAAGGTAAAAGTGTTTGAAATATGAAAAGTATGTTGGCACAAGATGTTGAAGGCATAATGTACCTTCAATGACTTTAAATCGATGATGGGTCATTACTGTAGGATGTCTTGACACAAGCCAGAAATTTCTTTTTCACTTTCCTATCCTGTTTGGCGATGCAACGTAAATTTACACTGTTGGTTTAGATATTCAAGAACTATCCGAAATCACTTAGGTGATAGGACGCTTAAAATATCCATGGTTCGATTTACTGATACATCAACTCTCACTTGCGGGGTTACTTTATTGAACAAGTCTTACTCAGTTCACAAACTGATCTCCCAATCAATATGAAGCTAACGGGAAACTTGTTTTTCTCCAAATGAGGTCACTGATGCAACTGGCCATGTGACATGATGCTTCTTCTGTCGTCAGGCTTCAAACATATCTCACTTCTTTAAGAACCAGCTCTCGACTACTTGCAGAGCCGTCTGGTTTCTACCAGTTAAACTTGTTATGAGCGAATACACACGTGTTCCCACAGTAATGATGGGTCAAATTCCTGCTCCTTCCTGCAGATCAAAGGAGAACTTTCTTTGAGTGTCTAATGCCATGCGAAGTCACATGTGTCTACAGTATTGAACTACGGGATGAAGCATCCAGACATGTTCTCTCCGAATCCACTGTTTCACATTTGTACAAAGTTTGAAGTTTATGTTATCCTTCAGAATCACACTTATGTGTCATGAAGATTACATTCGTACACTTATTGATGCAATCCGAATTCATCACTTTTCCTCAGACATCTTAAGAATGAGTAGTTCTTAGTACATCTTACGAATTATTTCTGTAACGTTTTACAGTATACTGATCAAGTAACAAGTTCAGGGGACGTTTTTAAGACGACCATTTGTGTAGTAATCTGTTCTATACAGATGCAACTTTCTTTCCTTGCCATGTTCTTGCTTCTGCTTAGCTAATGACACAGGCCCTGCTGATTGTTAATCCTGTCTTTGAAACTGGTTCATAGTCTCAGTGAATGGATCACTGATCGTAAATCCTGTCTTTAGAAATGGCTGATAGTCTTAGTAAATCAACACCCAGTGTCAATTACTGTCAGTTGGAGATACAGAGAAGACAGAAAGTCTTAAGACCACATTGTGTTGGCTATCTAAACTTAGATCAGAACATCTATTGCTTACTGATGAAGGGAAAGCTAAAAATGGGATAACGCATTGCAGTGTTTGCAATAAACTGGCAATATATTTGAATTATTATAGTTGTGATTGATGTTTGTATAATTGCTCAGATTATTTGATTTTCAGGTTTAATTTTGACAATGTGATTAGATTATTTGAAGTTTTTAGGAGAACTTTATTCTTGCCTAACTACATCCAAGTCGCGATGACTGTTCCAATGTTCCTAAGATAAGATATAGTAGAATAGTGATATGCATCATTTAAAGAAGATGTTCTCCAGCTCAAATGCAGGAAACATATATCAATTAACACTCTCTTTTTCAAATTAACCATTCACAATAAAGTTTATACCAATATCATATTACAATATCAAGTGTGGCAGCATTGTTCAGACATTGTACATAATATGGGAAATCTATGTTAAACAGATCTGCTCTATTTGTTCAATACAAATTCAATGTAGTCGGCTCCCTCTTTCTGGTGTCATGTCTTCTGTCTATTAGGACGGTGATAATAACAAGGTGTCCACTGAAGTGAACATAGTGCAGGGATACTGGTATTTATCACAATATAGTGTGACTCCGAGGATTTGGTGTCTTTAATATATGGACATTTATATAGTTAACTACATGTGCCAATAACTATCAGTGTTGTTGTAGCAAACACAGTTTCAGACTTCCATTCACACCCATTGATACACGTAGACCAATCTAGCCAATACCTCCAAAACTATTTACTTCTTAAACAAGTTTCAGTGTATTTAGTACTTTCCTGAACGATGGGAACATCTTCTGCACAAAGGAATGAAATAGAGAGTATATTTATAAGTATTGACATAATGGTTTAATCTCATTGCACGATTCTAAAAGAACGTCTTATCTCTCAGACAGAGATGACATACACAATTGTATTACTTATCTGGCAAGTCCTGTCTATAAAGGCAAGACCATTTGACTCGTGAAGGTTACTGATCTGTCTGGATGTCTGTGTGCTTGGTGGCCCCGACGGTCTACAATCAAAATCAGATATATCTTATCATCCCTGACCAGCTTCCATAATAAGTGCTTGTTCATGGATCATGGTAGTCTCATTGTTAATCTGAGTTGTATACCTTTACTGACATCACAAACACATCGATCATTCTAACACTAGAAATAACTGGAACTACTCACCTGCTTAATTAACGCCAACATTCTGTTCTTTCCCTATTACAACTTAAATGTGTTCAAACAATTACAAACTTATTTCGAAATCTCTGGGGGAAAAATTCAAAGAATTGTGAAGATAAATCCTAGATTTAATTAATGAAAATAAACCATGATGCATTGGAGTGATGAACATAAATTTAATTAAATAGCTTTATTATAATTCATTCAACATTACGTGTTTTAAACAAACTGAAAAGGTAATCAAATAATGCAAAAGACATTAATTTCAAAGCTGTTAATACCGCAAGTATCTCAGTTTCTGACATGATTAAAGCAGTCAGTTCGCTGGATGAAAGTTCCCGGTAATTATTCACTGACAGAAATCTATCTCAGAGACAAATATCTTACTGCAGTCTTTCAAACAGGAAGTTGTTTCCATAGCAGTACATAACTTGTTATCCTAAAATCGTCTAACATGACTTCAAATTGACCCGTGTGTGCAATATTCTGGAAGATTTAGTGTCATCAGATTTATCGTTGGTACTTGAACAAAAGTTCCTCAAACAAAGTATTCCATTGTTGTATCCTGATGTTTAGTCCATTTTCAATGAAGACATTCAATTTATGTTATCAAGTGCTTTAGAATTCAACTTAGTAGAACAATTGACCCCATTGATATTGAATAACACTATCTGTATACAATACATACTGAATAACTTGCCTAAAGTCTGTTTCCCTTTCACCTGTAACTTGCAAGTTACAGTTAGGAAGGGAATACTAAGTATTATAGTAAACATCCTTCGATTGAAAAGTTTATCTTCCTCATGGAAACCTCCTTTAAGCCCTTTACAAAAACTATGTCACAATGAATTATGGTTATGTAAATTTATTCATTGTAATTACTTTGATGTAAGAATAAATAATTATAGGATAATATTCATCACAAAAGTAGCAGTTTTTGTGCAATCAATCTACATAAAAAACTGTCATTGATGTATGCGTGTTTTTAATAGATATGTACACCCACTCAGATGTCATACAGTCGCTTCATTTAAGCTTCGTGCCTCCAACCAGTTTAATATATGTCATTCAACAACAAGAAAACTGGGTTCAATGTTAAGACACTGATTTCAGTTATATCAATAATAGCACCGATGATATCACATTTGACTGTGTTGTAACATATCAATAACATTGAAAGATTTTTCAATTATTGATAATGGAATGACGATCTATACCAAAACGCCGACATTATTAATATATATAGAATACTAAACTCGGTCCCGTTTGATAACATGTTTATGAAACGAGTGAATGGTTTGGTATTTTGACGAGCGAAAGCGAGTTAAATACCGATGCATTTCACGAGTTTCATAAACATGTTATCAAACGGGACCGAGTTTAGTATTTTATTTATTACTCAATGATGTAAATAACGCTGAATTACAAGAAAATCGTTTTTAGTGACGCTTACTTGCAAATAGGTCACCCGCTATTGCAGTCGCGCGGCTAACATTGTGACATCAACCAAAAACAATGGGACATCATGCGCCGATTATGACGTAACGGCATCACGCGGTGGTATCACACATGTGTGTAACCGATTCATTGTTATCTAATGAGTGATCTCGACACGGTTGAGTAATAAAAAAGATTATCATCCAGTAATATCCTTCCCTTCTCTATAATACCAACTTCTAAATGCCTCCCACAAGGTGTATTGATATAGGTATTAGTAATAACATACTGAGAGAAAGGAATAAGGGGCCGTTTGGTTACCTTAGTATTTGTAATGATCCTGTATGAGGTTTGTACGCTGTGAAACAGAAACCTAGAGCTGGAAACTGTCTAAAGCCAGCATCATGTGTGTCCCCCATGTTTATTGATTACTTCAGCACACCTGTCTGGTAGACTTTGACCACCGCTCTTCTGCAAGAACGTCAAACAGTAGGTTGAGGTTCTGGGGCTTTTTTTTGCGTTCTCGACCTCTGTGATCTACCATAGTAGAGATTCTCTAATGTAATAATGTCCGGACTTTTGAGTTATGCTTGTAGATACTGCATTGAAACTCGAGCGGTGTTCGCCAAGCCGTCATCTTGCTGGAACCAAACTTACATCCAACACGTTGATTCTATGGCACAATAATGGGCAACATATTTTCATAACGAACACCAGTAAATCAGCCTCCAACTGTAAAAGTTAAATTCTAACATCGTAGAATAGAGCCGCCCCAATACCAATAATACTGTATCATTTTCTTAAAATCATTCCCTTGAGTGACTAGACCTTTGGAAATAGCTGTGAGTGGAACAAACCTAAATAGGAGGGTGATAAATATTCTACTGAATGAATAATGTACACTCAACCGCAAAAGAAATGGCACCACATTTTCAACAATGTAAAATACAAAATACTGCTGCCGGAGATTGTCAGGTTACATATAGGTATACATAACATATTCATAACAAACATCAACATATTCATAACAAACATCATCATTCTATCACTTACAGTATGTTCCGATCCAAGTCAATTGGTGTGGCTAATAACATAGAGAAAAAGGTACACGTAAAAGTGTCAGTGATGCTTAACATTTTGATGAATAATTTTGTTTATCAAGATTGTCTTAGTCTGAAATGTGTCTTTTGGGTTCTTTGCTTTAGGACAGAAATACTCCTTTGTCTTTGAAATGGGTTCAATTTAACACAAATACATTGAACATAGCAGATATTCACTTTGAAAAAGTTATAAAGGTTATTTCATGATAAGATGTAAATAGAACATACTTATTCAGTCATCAGAATAACGGATCAAGAAGATTCCAAGAAGTTTTGAATTCTTCATCAGCCCTCTGTCAATGGCAGTCTCCTTAAAAAGAACATCTATTGGATGTTTTGTGCATCAAATATTGTTGGTCAAAAGTTATCATTGATATTGCTTAGCTTTGATTAAGAAGCACATACTTTTGTAAGTTTAAGTTTTCCCTCCTCCCGTCTGTTCATGATGCTGTACACTAGGAAAGTATAACTTCTTCCATCTCATTACCGGAAATTAGTCAAGATATGTCGGCATTCAAGACTGAAATGCTTTGATATCTTACTTAAAATGATAATAGAAGTAAATTTCTTACAGAATTCGAAGAAAAACTTTTTACTCTAAATCAATAGAAATTTATTATATTTTTATGTATTTTACGTACATCAAGAAAACAAACTACATGGCATAAAATCAAGTGAATGATGATGAGTGATGAAACATCGATCAAGTTATTACTCAGTGTACATTTTGTCCCCTCATTTATATTCTTGCTTAATCTCTCAAGCCAGGAAATGATTTTTGAGGGTCTCATCACTCAAGGGAATGATTCTTAAGAAGGTGATAGTATCTTCATTCAATTTCATTGCCAATAAAGACAAAGTTAAACAATTTTGTAACATTTGATTTGGTTAAGAGCTTCATCAGTCTCTTTGGTAGTATTTCAGCAACACAAAATCTAAATGTAGTAAACCTGGACCAAAAAACAAAGAGAACCAATCAGATTTCAGATCTAATGGTATTGCGTATATAAAAGATCGGCAAGATGTTAAAAGGTCTGAAAGTTTCATCAATTGTCCTTGTCTGATTGATACATCGTGCTTTCAGTTTCTTGAAATGGGCTATAATAATTATGCTCACCATTTTGTAGGTAGACTGTCGGCTGTAGACTGTGTTGGGTTTCCTTTTCCTAGATAGGGTTCCATCTTTCACCGCCATTTGAACATGTGTATGTATCAAGTAAAGAGATCATGGGTGATTTGATACATTTGTCTGCGGTGTATCAGTAGAATTGAAGGCGTTAACTTGTATTTGGTTTGACAATTGAAACCTGCAGACACCATCTGGCTGATTTGCCACCTACAGGCAACTGTTCACGATGTTTGAAATTTTTACTTACACAACTGTCATGTCAGCAGGTTTAGCCTCATTGTTTAGCATCTTAAAGTGCCACTATGTGTGAATGTCTTGCATCGTCCCAGTCCAATCCTCTTGGCCTATCAGAGACCTCTCTCGCATTTTGGTTTGTCCTCTTAGTTGAGCATATCAGAGGAAGGTGAAACACCGGTAATACCATTGTTAGTATCATTAAGCAGGTGCAGGATGAGAATCTCTGCAAATCTGCACTTGTATTAATCATTTGCATTGGGTTCGTATAGTACTAGTGCAGTACATGGCGACGAGTTGACATTGATTTTTGTATAGTCCTCTCCCCACTCTGAAACAGGATTCGTACTTCGACATGTACTTTGTCTAAGCTTAGTATGAAACATGTTATGTCATTTCCCCTTGTGTATACATTTTACTAATTCACTAATACATATTTATACGTTTACATTATTTCAAATTACACAATTTATGAGTGCTGAAAATGAGTCTCTAAAAACCTGTTAACGTGAGTACTGTCCTTCAAAACAACAGGCAAGCGTAAATAGTATTGTCTATTTGTTAGATAGATATCAAATACCAAACGGGGATACTATTATTCTACTGTCTTAGTCGTATGACACACCGCCACACTGGTTTCCAGAAATGCACATTCAATCCACTAATATAATCGTTTATAATCTCAATAACAGTGATTCCAACCAGTTCTCCAGCGTGTAGAGCTCCTCTAAGGCTCACAAACACCAGACAGTATTTGCAGCTTTACAGTGACAGGTCACATCATTCTTGATAAGGTGGGTGCTGACAACAGATTCTACCGTTTAAGTGATATATATCACTGCCACACTGGTTTCCAGAAATATGCACCCAATCAAATGGTTTACATCGGAACTTTTTATAAGCTAAATAACAGTGATTCTAACAAATTCCTCGGTGTGTAAAGCTCTTCTAAAGCTTTAAGTCTACCACACAAACACCAGACAGTAATTGCAGCCTTTCAGTGACAGGTCACATCATTCAGTGAGAAGCCAGTTATCTCTTAGTTAGCTGGTTAACTCTTTAGAGATATTGGATGATGGATAAGGTTGCTCTAATCATCTTTGATGAACACAAAGAGGACTGACAATATAAACAGGATAAAGAGAGATTATTTTCATGTCGTGAAACATGAAAATGTCATGCAAAGGTATATTTAACCATGGCTGCTACATATTTTTTTCAAATAAAATTATAACTGCATTATGATTAAAAGTATAAGTCATATTAAGAATTATGGCAAACAACGGCAGCGGCTAGGTTAACGCGTAAGGAATGTATTTCAATCGAAACAAATACTACAAATAATGTTTTTGTTTTACATGGTAATGTTTTGTTATGATGAAAGAATAGATCGGCAAACCAACCAAGGAATTGTGTATCGTTCTGCAAGAAAACATACACGCCACGTATATCTATATCATTTTGTAAATATCGACGATTTTGCAAATATTTCACAAACGAATAGCAACCTGCAATGTGGCCAACTTTTAGAATAACGAACATGTTTTCATCATGAGATTGATAATCCATGAATAGCGTCGCATATCCTCAGTAATTGCATATGAATCGACATAGAAGAGCCTACAGAATACAATTCTATCATCATATTCCTAAATTCCATTCGTTGAGTATATGTTCATTGGCTCACAATATCTAGACTGAGTGTTGCTTTAATGTGTAGTTCCTATTCTGGAAGAAACATAAATATGTTTCCCTAAACTGAGAATTGGGTGTTGGAGCGGTGCATAAAGGCTATCAACCAGTTTCGTTTTTAAGATGTCCATTAATATGCTACTGGTGACAAAAATAAGTCATTCGATCTTGTTCGTTGTCTATAAATCTGTATAATCATTATGTGTATGTGCGGTTAATGGAGTAATCTTGATATAAATTTCACTGAGCTTGTTGACCAATACAGTATCAAATGTATTTTTTCATTAAATAGTTTTGTACAATCATATAGGACGTTAAAATATTTTACATTACATTACATCATATATAGAATATTTTAATGGAAAAACAAAAAATTATAGATCTGCAATGTTGTCTCGTTTGTTTGGACAACCAATCGTTCAGTGTCTATGAATTAATACCTACCAGATTACTTTATTTATCAATACGTACATCGCTATGCATATATAGCGTTCAATGAATGTTGAGTTGCGTTAGAGCAGTGTTTATGAGCGTGACTCCCTTGATCTATGTGTTATGACAGCAGCAGTCCCGATGTTCATAGCCATAAACATATTGTAGATTAGCGCAAAATGCACTCCAATTAAGCAGGGCCCGACCGTTGTAACCATATGAAATCGATAGTTGAATAGTAAAGTAATCCGTTTATTGAAAATGTGGGTTGTTTTGATGAATATTTTCTCTTACATGAGCAGTTTAAAAGTTGGGAAAACGTGTTATAATTAAATTAAGTGACCACAGCTCCGCCCGCTTTCATTCTAGTTGGCGGTGCTTACATATACCAATTTCCGGTAGTAACGTGACTAGTGACGTGATCACGTGACACAGGTCAAGCTTTTGGACAAAATGGCGCCTGTCAAGCATATCGTCGTATGTTAGTAGTCATGTCTTTGAAGCATTTCTTCGCCGTATATATATTTTCCTCAATGAAGTACCCGTTCTAGATAGTTTTTGTATATATCTTGTCAGCTTATAGTATATAATATTGTATATTGAGCATTTCTAACATATCTATGTTAGCCTATCCACGTTTGACGATCGACGTCATGTGCATAGTAACTGTACTGTATCTGTACTGTAACTGTTAGTGTTACGTGTGATGTGTGAACACTTTACAGGTCTTGATTAATTTACTATGGAGAAATTAAAAGTTCCAGAACTGAAAGATTATTTGAAAAATTACGGAATCACAACTTCTGGTCACAGAAAAGACATTTTCGTAGCTCTAGCTAATGCAGTTGTGAAACTTGAATTGGAGCTGGACCCCGATTATCAACATGACTGTCGACCGAAAACATCTATAAAGAAGTGTCTCACAGACTTGTGTTGTGATTTTGATGATCCATTTGCTCTGAATTATAAATCTGACTTCAGCTTCATACCAGACTTTGGATTATATGACATCTTCAACTACCTGTTATTTCACAGATCTGATTATGATAGGAGGAAATTGAAGGCTTTTAAGTCTTTTGAGGACTATCGTTTATTTTATGATGGTCATGTGTTAGACCTCGAATATTGTGACATTAGTGATGCCAGTAACCTGTGTGCATTCAAGTCAAAGGTGAAACCAACACAGAAGGAGTCTTCCTATCTTGGCAAGTCAACCTATGATCTGTGGTTCCTTATGGAAAAATCAACAGCAATGATCAAACTAGCATTCTGTGAATGTCCTGGAGGGTAAGTTTTAATCAATTTCAAAATAATTATCCATTGATCAATTGAATCTGAATACTTTTATATGAAATAGTAATTAAATTGCATTTTTCTACTAAACAGAAATTATTTGTTGATTTTATCTTGTTTATTTACTGTGAATGATTAATGTTAATGATAAAGATTTGTTGTCATGTTCATATTGATGTTTCAGAGCTGATGGAGCTTGTCGACATGTCGCAGCTAGCCAGACAGACAGACAGACAGATTGTTTATTAGCGTCTCACCATATGTACATTAAAATATATATAAATAAAAAGTATACATAGAATCATAAATGAACATATGCCACTCCAAAGGAGTTATGAGAGACGATTAATATATATACATGACATAAAAGGCATAAAATATAATTAAAACGAGAATTTGAGTTAAATACTATTGGTACAAACATAAAGTAAAGGGTAGCATTAAAATAAGAGACTAAAAGTTTGCATAAACATTATTTATATAAAATTTGTTGGCGTCTTAAAAGTATTTTAAAGCAGTTTTTGGCACTAATTCTTATAAGGTCTTCAGAGCTTAAAAGGAGTGATAACTTCTCAGAATCCGATAATAGAGTAAAACGTGGAATAAAACACTTCGATGATGTATAAAGTTCTTCTCTTATGTCGTTGTAAAGTGGACACTCGAGTAAAACATGATGTTCTGACTCAACTTGGTTAGGGCAATGAAAACATGTTCTATCTTTAAGTTCGAGTCCTTCATAGCGGCCGGTTTCAATTCTTAAGGGGGCAGTACCAGTCCTGAACAGAGCAAGTGCACGTCTGTGTGATTTTGGCATTTGTATTAACAAATAAGCTTCTGTTTCGAAAGTTGATTTATGACTTCTGTAGTGCCTCAACTTGTTTTTGCCCGGACCTCTCTTAGCATTTTCCCGTTGTAATTCTGTTTCCCATGTTCCGATAAAAGCTTGGAAGGACAATTCTTCACAGTCTCGTACAGTAATGGTGTTGGTTAAAAGAGCTTCTTTAGTGATCCCCAGGTTATCCATTCGACGGTAGAAAGACGAATGCCAAGTCTTGTTGCGTTTCAATAATGGATTACATCCCAAATTAAAAACATAGGAATTTAAACGTTCTTGGTCCATATTCATCATTCGTCTCCAATACCGAATCAAACATAAATCTTGTCGTACCTTCACAGGGGTCCACCCCATATCACCAATAACTGCTTCATTTGGAGCATATTTTCCTAAGCATAAATAAAATCTCATCGCTCGGTTTTGGATTGCGTTGATTGAAGTAAATTCTTCTGTCCCATAGATAGATATACCATAAGAAATGACTGGCCATACCAGTGCATCGTAGAGTTTTGTATAAGTTCTAAAACCGATGTTACCGAGAGTCTTACACTTGGATATGACAAGACCGAGAGCACGACCAGCAGCTGCGGCCACGTGACTAGCTGTTACCTTGTAGTCGAGGTGTTCCGTTATTGTCAGTCCCAGGTAACGGTACTGGCTCACTGTAGACAGGATCTTCTCTCCGCACGTGAAGGTGTGTTCAGAAACAGGAGCGCTGGCTTGCCGAAAATGAACAACTTGTGATTTAGTGCTATTTATAGTTATGTCATTTCTGTCACACCACAGATTTAGCTCATTTAACATAGTCTGTAGATCCTCTTCACTTTCAGCTAATAGGACAACATCGTCCGCATATAATAAAATACCAATACGTTGATCTCCTACTTTTACTCCAATGTCTTTGTCCTTTATACACGTGACTAAATCATTTATATACATGTTAAATAACAGTGGAGATAGGACACAGCCTTGCTTTAAGCCACAACGCACATTAAACCAGTCTGTAGTGAAGTGGTTTATCCGAACACAGCAACTGACAGATTTATAAATCCCCCTAATAGCACAAAGGATCTGGGAGTTGACTCCGAAGTCTTTCAGTTTGTTAAAAAGTAGATCCCGTCGTATGTGGTCGTAGGCTTTTTGAAAATCAATAAAAGCGGCATATGTTGGTAATTTTCGTGCTTTCCGTGATTCGATTATTTTGGTAACGGTAGATAATTGATCGATGGTAGAGCGTCCTTTTCTGAAACCGTTTTGCTCGTCGGCTAAAAGATTATTATCTTCACACCATTTGGACAGACGATTATTTAAAACTGAACAATAGAGTTTGTAGCTGACTGGAGATAAAGCAATTCCTCTATAGTTTTGCGGATCACGACGGTCACAATTAGAGTTCTTCACAATCGGTTGTAGAACAACTTTAGACCAGCACTCGGGAATCACACCATATTTGAAGCATATATTAAAGGTTTTATGAAAAAATAAGATACTTGTTTTATTTCTCAGTACTTCTATAGGGATTTCATCTATTCCTGTAGCTTTTCCAGATTTGCTTGTAAGGATGGCCATATTGATCTCTTCCAAGGTGATAGGCTGGTTCAGTGGATCACAGTTGGGTTCTATTGTTTCATCCTGTGGTTTTCCAGATATATGATAAGGCTTCTCATTAGGGTTAAGTAACAGGTTAAAATGTTCTTTCCATGTATTTAACAAAGTATCTATATTTTTAGTAAACACGTCACCTACTTTTACTTCTTCCGGTATCTTATTGTGTCTCTCAAATCCAACTCCAATCTTCCCAATTTCCTTCTAAAATGTAGATTGTTGTTTCTCGGAAATGTTATCAAGCATATTCACAGTGTCACTTATGAACTTCCTCTTTGCCTTCTGTATAGATCTATCAAACTCTCTCCTCTTTTTCACAAAGACAGCTTTAAACGTTGGTTTGTTTACAGTCTGAGTTCGAGTCCACTTGCGTTCGGCGTCACACATATCATTCCATAAAAACGTTAATTCCTGGGTCCACCAAGGTTTACCAGTCCGTCTTTTCTTGTTGTTAACACCTGATTTCGTAGTTATTTTTCTGCTTGGTAGTGATGACAGCATTTCTTTATGTATAAGGCTATTGAATTCGTTAAAAGCATTATTTATGTTAGTTTGTACAATATCTTCACTTTCAAGTTTATCAGTAAGATCCATAACCTGATGAAGAACATTTTCACTGCACATGAACGAAGTTGGCACATTTCTTGTATCTATCTTAACACGAGACACAGTATGGCTTTCAGCACAATTATCAGTATTGAGATCCTCCGTGTAGTTCCTCTCCCAGCTCCATGATAGTAGGGAGTGGTCAGGTATAGCACTTGATGAGCTTAACATATTAAACGCTTTGGCATTATCACACACCTCAGACGCTCTGATAACTGTGAAATTAGAAAAATAGTTTAAACTTTCATATGGTACTAGACAGTAATCAACAACCGATAACCCTTTGGATGACACACTCGTAAAATCGTCCTTCAATACTTTTCGTCCGTTTAAGATACACATATTTGCATTTCTAGCAAACTCACACATCAGTTCACCGTGCCTGTTCACTCGCTCGTCTATTACAGTTCTTTCAGATACATCATCTACACCTGCAATAAAATCATTTAATCTACCACAGCGTGCATTGAAATCACCACAAATATAAAATGAACCATATTTTTGATAGTCATAGACATTTTGTAACAAAGAGTCAAAAAATGTTTCGGCACTAATATTACGAGTTGAAGATTCTGGGGGCAAATAGCATACACAAACAAGGAATACATCATCATTGTCCTTATTTTCACACTTAAGCCACAGTATACCTTCGTTCTCAGAGTCCAAGATCGTCACATTATAACATGTCATAAAATCATTCTTTAAAAACACACCGATACCCCCTGAGCCTTTTTTCGCATTCACATGTAATTTGGGTCTATTTTGTCCAAACCACTGATACCCAGGTATCGAGATAGAACAGTCATGCTTTAGATGAGTCTCAGCTATACATACTATGTCATGGTTGATATCATGTATACAACGTTCTCTTAATAAACTGTTTATTGAAGTTACATTATCACTCCACCCATTAACGTTCCAAAAACTGCAGGAAACCTATCTTCGTCTGTGTTGTCGAGAGTGATCATCACTAGTGTTGCTACGGCGGTCTCGACCTCTCCAGGTGGATCGAGGTGCACTCCAATCTCGCTCGGCGTAACGGTAGTCCTCTACCGCTGGTTCACGTGCACGCTCCGGGTCGTCACGAGCTTCCCGCTGGTTAGCGGGACTCCTACTAGCGTTGTTCTGCTCTACGATACGCCGACCTCTGACCGTGAGGCGGCCCCCACCAATTGCTGACACTAACGTCCGGATGTTGGCCGCGTTTGCTCTCTCTTCCGGGGATAGGTCATGCATGATGTAGATGTCTTTGTAGACTCTGGATTCCTTGAGTTTCTGCTTTGCTACCATGATGTTCTTCTTGTCTGTGTCGCATCTGCATGTAGCAATAACCAGACCGGGGTAGCGACGATTGTGAGATTCTTTCCTAACTGCGGATGTAACCTGAATGTCATTCAACTTCAGTCCTTCTTTTAACATAGCATTCACCTTCCTTTCTACATTCTCATTATGTCCTTCTGGAAGGTTACGCACAACGACGTTAAGTGATCTGTCAGTTCTTACAGCATTTGTTGTGTTTCGTCTTACATCAGCAATGTTTGTTTTTAGGTCATGTTTTAACTCACACTTGGTCTTCTCAAGTTTATCACAAAGAGATGACACTTTATCTTCCACTGTTACAGTTCGAAGATCTAGTTTCTCTAGGTCATCAGATATAGTTCTTCTAAAATCACATAGCTCTTTATCTACTTCTTCCATAATTTTCACTGTCAATCGTTTTTCTATATCTCGTAATTTCTGGTTGAAAGAGTCTTCCATTTTACTAATTGCATTTAGAATAAGCTTGGTATCAGCATTATTGTTGATCTCAGAGCCGCATGTCTCACCTCTGTTGATAATGTTGACATTTTCTTTCTCCCGCGTAATGGCGGCCATCTTGTCCAGTTCATTAGTGTGGACGATTGCTGTATGTTCCGATGTGTGACCATCTGATCGTATTTTCTTCTGTACATTGGATGTAACTTCATCATACATACAGTCATTCTCCTTGCTGTAACTTCTCTTACGTTCGTTGGTAACTGACCTGACCCGGGTGGCTTGTTGTGGTGACATGACTGCTTGCACATAGTCGTCCGAGTCGGTGACTGTCAGAGATAAACTATCCATATCTGACATCTTGGCGTCCGGTAGGTTGAAATACTATTTCATATGGTAATATGACAGTTCAGTGGAAGTAACTTACTTATTAAATACCTTTATTAGTGTATTTTGTAGTGTCTTTTTTCGCTATTCGTGAGCACATTCAAAACACGACTTGCCAGTTCACACGCATGCGCACAAGCCTGTATGCTCTGGACAACTTTGAAAAGCCCTCTGTCACATCAGGTCCCTGTCTGTGGAAGAAGAGAGCCTTGAGCCAGACTGAAGCTGTGCCTATCAAAAAGCTAAGGATTGAAACTGTTCGGTGTGTATTAATTCATTAAAAAATATTCATATGCTTAATACAGTAATGGTATAAGGATCAATACTAAAAAGTCTCCATTGTTGGATAAAGTAGTTGATAATCCATAAAATTCTTGTTTCAATAATTAATCAGTTAACTTAGGACACATATCATTTCCACATACTCAATATTGAAGCCTATACTTAAGATTAGTTTAAAAAAAATGTTAATCAAAATTAAAAGCTAAATAATTTTGTTTTCAGATATGGTAAGGAGAAACAGGAAGGAGGAGAGGAGGAGTTTGATCCCAGACACCCTGAAGACAGACACAGTTTGTCGCAGGAAGCAGAATTCCAGTTTGTTGATGAACTAACTGAGGTGAATATATATATTAGTTAGATGTAGTAAATTTTAAGCATTGTCGGTTTAATTACTCTTAAAACGTATTAATAATTTGCAGTTGCAATATAAATGTGAAACCAAGCACATGGATAAGAATTATTTTAGAAACGCTTGCCATTTAGATAGTGAAGGAATATAACATGGTTATATTTGGGATAACACTACCTTCAATAGTACAAATTCTTGTATTTTTGTTTGGGCCGAGTCCTATGCGTGACTCGAACCCACACCCTCAGAGTAAGGCAACAAGCGCCAGCATTGACTGTACCAACAGCTTACCACAAGACCATTTCGCCTTCCAATTATAATCATGTTATAGGAATTTTGATTTCATCAAAATAAGTTTTAAATTCTTTCTTAACATTCCTCATTATGTAGAGAGTAATGTCCGAGTAACTCTCCATTCCTTAAAAATAATGTAGCCGAGGCCCTGGAGGGGGCGAGGCCCATTATTTTAAGGAATGGAGAGTTACGAGGATATTACCCAACTTAAACTACACTCAAAGTATTGCTCTTTTATCAAAATTGCTTTAAATTTCTACTTAAAAAATATCATGTGATGTGTAACTCTCCATTACTGAAAAATAATGGAGTGAAAGAACAATAGGATGACGTCAAAAGTGTAATTTAATTGTAGGTTGCCCCTGCTGCAGTGGCTCTTCAGCTTTTGTCAGACAAGACCAACCTACCTGAGATGGGACCAGAGGAGCAAGGAGTAGACAAAATAATACAACAGTTATCCATAGTCAGCAAGGCACAAAAACTGGGAGAAGGTGACGATGATCCAGCTGATGTTATGAGGAAAATTAGCTATACAGCTGATGACATAGATTATATCGAGACAAAAACGTGTGGACAGAGCTCAAATGAAAACTGGCATTACATTAGAAGGGGTATCATTAATGCATCACTCTTCAAGCGGATTGACAGCCGTGCCAGGACTCTGAGACTAGATCCCAGTGCTGATCCCAGTAAAGCTGTGGACTGTGTGCTAGGTAGAAATGCTGCTGACCTTGACACCCAGCCTGCTATAGTGTGGGGTAGGAAGAAGGAGAATGCTGCTAGGAAGGCTTACATTGCTATAGAGAAGAAGCAACACAAGAATCTCAGTGTGACGGTACCTGGGCTACAACTCTCTCATGCTATGCCTCACATCGGGGGATCTGCAGATGGCATTGTATCGTGTAAATGTCATGGACGTAAACTTATGGAGATTAAGTGTCCATACCGTTTGAAAGATAAGTCCCCCAAGGAGGCTGCTTGTGCAACTGTGGGATGTGAAAATAATGATGGTGTTTGGACAGTTACAGAGCGCTGTGATTACTATCCCCAAATCCAAGGTCTGATGGGGATATATGGTCTAAGACTGTGTGATCTAGTGCTGTATACAAGATCTGGAATTTTGGTGATACCTGTTCAGTTTAATGAGGACTTCTTCCATAGGATGCTTCAGAACTTGAACTTTTTCTATGTGAAATATGTTGTTCCAGAATTGCTTCAGCAATCATGAATTCATTGCTCATCTATCTGCTTTTTTCCAGCACACTTGTATGTTAATCAACATTTGAATGATGTCATACTATGTTTAATGTTTGCTGTTAGTTCTTTAATTTTGTAAAATACACTTTAACCAAAGTCTCATTCAAAGAGTCAATAGTCTTAAAGTCAATATAATCAAGAACATTGATTGAGTGTTTGTGATCTTTTTATTCATAATTCTTAAAAACTTTCATGGTTGTCAATAAAAACATAATAAGGCCAGATAAAATTAACAACTTGGTTCATGGATTTATGGGGGCAAAATGTCTGATGGCAGAAGGGAAAAAGAAGCAAGTATAAAATCAAGTACAAAACAGGGACAGGATTTACTTTTAAAATCATAAGTTTTCAATTTGGCTACATTGGTAACATTGTTATTTGAAAGTGATTCTGAATATTATAGTCCTGATCAGCTGAAAAAACACTTGGACATGACATTGTGAACTCACCCCAATAACAATACATGGGAGACAACTTTGAGTAAAAAGCTAAAAACTACCATTTTTGTGTTCATGGTATCAATACTGTGAAGTCACTTTTAATTTACAAGTGGTTTGTCAAAATTGCAAAACTGAGCGCAAACTTGTACACTCTGATTTATAAGCTTCTTTGATTTCAATGGGAAAATGCCTTGTAAAAATTTAAAGTTCTTAAGGCGACCAATAGCCCTTTCAACATGTATTCTAGCATGTGCTATTCTCCTGGTTTTCTGAACAGCTGCCTTGCTTAACTGCTTACCATGTGCAAAGGATGGTATGTTCAAAGTACATCCTCTCAATGCTAAAAGATCCCTAATCAAAAAAACCCTGTCAGCCATTATATCATCACCATAGTTTAAGTTATCAAGGAATCCTGATTCTTTGACCATGCGCCTATCTGACACTGACCCAGACCACAATGGAGAGATGTAAGTAAATGCACCTGTTGGGGAAATAGCAACCAGACATTTGAAGGTGTTGTGATGTTTGTACTGGGACCAGGTCACTCTCTGACTAGATGGCAGTGAGGGTTTCTGTACAAAAAACTCTGTACAATCTATGATTGCAATAGTTTTTTTTAAAATATCTAAATGCCTTTGGGAGATTAGCTTGAACCTGTAGTCTGATTGGCCACTTAACAACAAAACTGAGTTCTCTGGACATAAACTCAATGTAAGTCCGAAAGTAACGGCTGACTGTAGATGATGAGACGCCAAATAGATCACTCAAATGGTCAACATCCAGGCCACGTCGGAGTCGCACAAGTGTCAACAGGAAAGCTGTGAAGGTAGAAAGTCCCCTTGGGTGATGGTCATCTTTGTTTTTCGCATTCTCCTGAAAAGTAGACATTAATCAGTTAACTTGGATGTGTTCATTACATAATATATTTCGCTATAGCAGATACTGGGAGGTCAATAATAATTGCAAGTGACCATGCACTAAGAAAAAGGTTGATCTTTATACAGACATCCTGTTTAAGGGTTTACAAGTTACATATTAACCTGCAACCAATACAATAATATGTTTAATTTATTGAGATTATTACCCGAGAAAGTGCGTTATAACTTAATATACTGCTGGTTACTACTTAAAGCAACATATAAACATAGATGAGTTGAGGTGAATAAGGGTTTAATGCTGCTTTGAGTTAACATGGATGTGTTCATTACATAATATATTTCGCTATAGCAGATACTGGGAGGTCAATAATAATTGCAAGTGACCATGCACTAAGAAAAAGGTTGATCTTTATACAGACATCCTGTTTAAGGGTTTACAAGTTACATATTAACCTGCAACCAATACAGTAATATGTTTAATTTATTGAGATTATTACCCGAGAAAGTGCGTTATAACTTAATATACTGCTGGTTACTACTTAAAGCAACATATAAACATAGATGAGTTGAGGTGAATAAGGGTTTAATGCTGCTTTGAGGTGAATAAGGGTTTAATGCCGCTTTCAAGAGTATTTCACTTACAGCACAGCTGCTAGGATTATTGCAAGGATAAAGCCCACAACACCATTGTGGCTATGTATTGCGGTGAAACCTTTGAGCATTGGTGGTACTGTGCTGAAATTCAGTGTAGCATTGTACCCAAACCTTCAGGCAGTTCTCTACCGCAGCCAAATTTGGCTAACCCCTGTCAGGATTCGAACCCCAGACCTCTTGATCTGAACCTGAATGTGCTAACCAATGCGCAATTCCACCCCCCATGTGAATATAATAAACATGAATAATATAAACAAATTTCAAAACATACTGTTGTTTCTTCCCCTTTCCACAGTGTTAACCTCTCAGCCTTGGACTGCAGAAATCTGTGCAAGAATAGCAGAAGCTGGATGGATATAATACCTGAAAGAGTTTTAATACTAGTAAAATAACATTTTTAAAACATGCATTTATATTATTTATATGATGGAAATAATAGCACATAGCAACATTTAAAATTATTCAATATGTTATGAATATTTATTTAAATCATATACTTCTAGTTTATTATTATAGATGTACAACAAATCAGTTTTTCATATGAACTTTTTCAACAAGAAGCAAGTAAATGATTGAAGACTATTTAATGCTTTTGCAAAAGCCACTAATCAACTTGCAGCACTAACTTTCTCATTGAAAGAACACATGTGAAGAAAAGTTTCATTGAAAAATACCAGTTAGCAAGTTGTTGCTAGTTGGTATTTTTCAATGAAATGGAATTGTCAGGCCCTCAGTGTACTTATTCCAATCCCTGCAGATATTACATACCTGTATAGAACTTGCATGATCTGTCACTTTTTAGTACATCATCAATAAATAATTTCTTCTGGAGAAGTTTAGGATTTTTCAGCTGATCATCACTGTAGCCAGCCAGGTCATCATGCAAGATTTCAGTCTGTGTAGCTGCATCACAAAAGGAAACCTGTTTCCTGGCATCTGCAAAATTAATTTGAATTTTTAAAGGTATTTTTAGGTAAATGAAAATGGGCTGAAATGATAAGAATACAAAAAAACCAACTGATTAACCTTTATATCATTGAAATCTTTTTCAAACATTGATATTTTATCAAATCCAAAATTTATGTCATGAACTGAACATTTTAAATTCTTTAACAAGTTTGATATGTATTTTAATGTATGTATGTAATGATGATCAATGGACACACATATATATATATACCTTCATTATCAACTTTTGAAGCTGGCTCAGATCCCTCAGTCATTATTTCATTCTCCTTTCCAATGTCCCTGTTTACTTCCTGCAAAATAAATGATAAATATTATATTAATATCATAATTAATTTGGAATAAATTAAAAAAAATATTAGAACTTAAATTTATTGAATTTATTATTTTTAAAAGTTTTATTAATTCAGTAATGTATTTAACATTTATTTATTTGTTTCGATCCAGTTATTATTTATGAACTTATTCTATTTTTTTATTATTAAATCCATTCACAAAAGTTAAATTGAAATACCTGGAGTTGTGTCGAACGACTTCTTTTCTTTTCTGGTGACAATCTTGTAGGTGTACGGTCTTTGGGTGGTGGTCTTGACTTCTTCGTGTTGAACAGTCTCAGTTCTACACCTCTAGCTGTAGCTGGTATAGGGTCGGGATGTTCGCTTGTAGGACCACGTCCACCAACAAAGTGTTTAGAGCATACGTAGGTGTCCTGAGTGATTTTATGACGTCCAAAATCATCACCGCGGGAACAGGCTCTGATCCAGCGGTCACACGATTCGGGCTCGGATTTAGGCTTTGGAAACTTGACAAAAAACACGTCTACCATATGTGGTTTATGATAGAAACGTGAGTCACTATTGCAAGTACCGTAAGCGCATCGTTTTACTCCCAAGTTGCCGATATTTCTATTTGAACGCGACTCACTCAAGGGCACAGTTGACAACCGCCATTTTGTCCAAAAGCTTGACCTGTACCACGTGATCGGTTCACAGGTCACATGACTTGCGGAAATTCCACTATTAGGCATTTTTTAAAACAGCAGTATACAAATAATTTACGGACCGATTTAAAAACATGAAAGTCTAGTAATTGTCAATTTGAAATCCCTTCTCAACGAATCCCGAAAGTGACCAATGGGTACTACTTGTATTCTTTAAAGTGAAAACAATGGTAATAACATTTGCTTCTGACAAACATTTTACGTCTGTCGTCTACATATAGTATTTTCACAAAGAAACAATTTTGCTTACTGAAAAACAAAAGAACAAGGACATTGACAAGCACTAGAAAATCAGGTGTTCATGCTTGAATACCAACATAGAATAAGAATGATCATTATATATATTCTAGATTGTTTGGTCCTGGGGTATCCATTTGGGATTTTAGGTAAAGTAACCAGGTTCCTGTGGTCCAAAAAAATAATACCTGCATATCTGATGAGCACTCATGCCTTTTTCGCCTTAAGCCAGATTTTTCAGTTTGACTCAATTTAGAAGCTGAGGTGCTCTTAATGAAATCAAAACACCACGGCGTATTAGTTATCAGCATGTTTCGTAACGTGAATACATTATTTATATATAAGTACCTGTATTAAAAACTCCAGGAAATAAATCTATATCTCTTGTGATAGCAAAATTATACCTTATAGCAAAACAATCTAATATCCAACGATCTCCTCAGAAAACATATAAATATCAAATTAGGTGTAACACGTTTTCTAGCTATCAGTCTGCCTAGCTCACACACATAACAATTTAAAATAGCGGAATCTAAACCAGATACTAATAATGGGATGGATATAAAATCCTACGGATTAATACCTGAGAGTAATAGGGGATTCTCAATATTTATGCATGCATACGACCAACGACCTTTGGAAACGAAAACGAGGCTAAGGATGCTTCTGATTTCCTGGTTCGCGTAATGGCTGCATATCGGCAGTATGTGCCGCTGTGTGTTTCGGTTTCTATCGACTGGAACTGAATGAATAGGTTTGTTTCTATTGAATTCCAGCAATGCAAGTATTTAAAAAAGTGGTTTTGACAATAAAATCGACAAAACTAAGGGTATTTCATTCAGGTTTAGCGGCAAACAACGTTTGTTTTGGATAGTTTTATTCGTGGTAAATTCGAGAGTTTTGGTTTTGTCATCGGCCGGTAAACGAGATGATTTGTATTTCTTTTTTGGCTAATAATGTCCTTTTTTAGTAATCATTAGGCAAAATATAAATTTAAATGATAATAATCCCTAAGTTCTACTGCAGGGCGGCAGTAACTAAACCTCTTGAAGGTACTGCCCCACTTACATTCCTCAAATGAACACAATTAATATTGATTAATATTGTTCAAGTACAACTATATATATTTACATTCTTATCGGCCTAATGGTCAGAATATTTTCAGGAATATTAGACAATCAAATAAATCATAAATATTCATTGAAATCAAATACTTATATATATATATTATAAAAATAAAAATATATATTTATAAAAAAAACTATGTATATAATACCGTCTGTCATTTCAATGCATGGCATCAGAAGAGTCTATACTGTATAACTGAGATTATTTAGACATGTACAGGAGGACACATTAAATCATAACAATCAGTATTTTTATGACCAGAAATATCTTAAACAAAACATTAAACTAAAAAGGCCTGAGTTAATCTACAAATAAACATAAATTTATCTTTATAATTCATAGGTACTACTTGATGTATTCATGCAGGACTTTGGAAGCAAAATTTATAGCAGGCCAAAAATTAAATATTGAAAATAATTATTTGCTAAATACTAATTAAAAAAAATAACCAACAATAAAGAAATGAACAAGGAATTAATTGAGGTTAATGTTTGAAAGTACCAAGTACATGTCATACTGGATAATGATTGAAATATAATGTGATATATACATGCATGTTTCAATACACAATCATACATGATAAATTGTGCTAGAGGAGGTGATGGTTAGGTTTGAAAAATATATTTGTAATTTTTTTAAAATGGAAAAATACATTATCAGGGGTTCAATCTTTTTTGAAAAGCCACTTGCCCAAGGGCAAGTGACATAAAGAAAGTCACTTGCCCGGACTCAATTTTCACTTGCCCTGATTGTTCATGATTATAATGCAATGAGACAAAATAAAACAATTGAACATTGATGTCAGTGTTGTTTATGTTTTATATCCAGCTTTAGAGGGAATACTGAATGATTTTCATCAATGTATATAATGGAACAGTCTCCCTAAATGACACATATTGTAGAAAGGTAGTGTTTTAAAATACCAATTTTATGAATACTCCCTGGATTTCTAAATTGCATAATATATATGTTAATATTAATATATTAACAGATAATGATTGATATAACTAAATTGATTTCAAATACTAACAATAAACAATACAAATTAATAATTTCATTTTTTCAGTTTCACTTAGCCAAATGAATGTAAATTCTATCACTTGAACATTTTAATTGATTTATAACAAATTATCAATGTTAAACAAAATTATAGTATTGCAGTTATGTACTGGGGAACAATTTGTTTCAAACAGAAATATCTACAAGTATTTTATTTATTTAGTTTCTATATAAAGCAAATTATGAAATTTTGATTTCTTGCAAACATCTGTCATGCTATCATGAAAACAATATTAAGACTTGCTTATGATAAACTGAATAACCAGGTTATCATTTAAATATATTTTTTAAATTATTTATAATATTTGAACTACATAAAACAAAATTAGGACACTGCATGAATTCAAACAGGTTGGTGGCTACACAGGGTATTCAAGTGTTACATTAGAACTTGGAGATTATTTCTTTACTTTGAGATGAATAGAATTCAGAAAAGAAATTCAATTCATGAAATAAAAAGTGATCAGTATTTCAAAAATTAATTTCCACTTTTGAAGTACAAGGAATAAATCACATGTCTCCTAATTTTGGATTAAAGTGTCACTTCTTTTTAGTAAATGTTTATATTTAGTTCCAATTAAAGTGCTGAAATAACTTTGATATCAATTTGAAATAAGCTTTTGGCCAAAGATCATTTGCTGCAACTGTTTTTCATTTATTTATTTCCCCTATTTTATAAAGAGTTCTATCATTCATTTATTTGAATTTGCAGTTATAACAGTTATAAGCTTCTTAAATAATAAAATAAATACAATGTTCTTAGGTAGAATTCCTTTTCTTGTGAATATTGCTTTTTTTAACATTTAAGCTTGTTCACATATCTGCATACTGTGCTCATAAATTAAAATAATCACCACAATGATAACATTGTTTTCTGACTTAAAACTTTCCTCACACTATTTAGGTAATTAAAGCCACAATAATTTATTGGTAACGAGGTTTATGTATTTCTTACATTTAATTTGAATGCTATGATCCCCTTTTAAAATATTTCTCTACCCCAGACTTACAATTAATGGCTGACTGGAAATATGTTATTGAAAACTATAATATACGTTTATTTGATTTAATTATATAATAATCTACTTTACTGCTTTAACAATAGAAAGAAGAATGACATTGACTTAGTGAGCTTCAGAAAACATATTCAAATGAACTATAGGCCAAAGAATTGGGTTTGTTTACAGTGTAGTCTGCACTGAATGACCCTTTTGTAACTCGTAGGCATGTCACAAGATGCGACGGTTCAGCCGAGTGATGGCTATGATTTGCAAAGTTTGTTCCCATTCAGTGACCAAATATAATGATTTTATTGCTTAAATGGATAGTATGTCAATTTTCATTCGTATTTGTTAACATTAGAACACCGAAACCAAACGAGTTTGTCAGATTTACAGCGCAAAATGACGGTATACACAACGAGGAAGTGCCGCCGTAATGTATTCGAAAAATCTAGGTTTGCATGTAAAATAGTATCCTAAGCTGTGATAATTGAAGATAATCGACAGATACATCGATCTGGAAGTTTGTCAAGGGATTTTATCATAATATTTAATGAAATTAAGTGATTTTTGAAAGAGCTACTGACTAGTCAATGCTATGTGAATGGTACTTCCGGGTTTCGAAGCGGCCTTAGCCTCGTTTTCGATTTCGAGAGCTCAGTTTCTTATGCCTCATGAATATTCATGAGGTAATATTAAGAATCCCCTATATGTGAAGATACGTCAAATATAAATACCTTGACAGGGTTATCAACTAAACAGTATGTAAAGTTAGCTCTTATTTGTAATCATTAAAGCAGAAATGCATATGAAATCTGACGTTTTAACTACTGTGTTCATGACAAACGACCACATCGCGAGATTTCTTACATAAAATGTGCTTTCTCACTTTTGGAAACATAGTTGCTTGTTTTATACATTAACAGTGTTTTTCTAAATACAAAATGTGAAAGCATTTTTTTGTTGCGATGGCTAAATGACAAATTAATTAACTAAACGACAAGAGATGTATTGGTTACCTGGCACATATATAGAGCAAAACATAATTAGGGATATTTTGAAATTTTGAAATTATAAATACTGATGTATTTATTACTTGACATATTAATGAAATATTAATCATAAAACATCTAATATCACTAACTCATTTTGTTCAGTATATATCAAGGAAACTGTTCTTCATGTCATGCTTATTGTGTCTGGTCAGTACAAAGTTCCTCGATCCCCGTACAATTGATGTGGTATATGTATATAATGCATACTATACTTAACTTGTCTGGATACGGTCGAGTGAATGGTAAATCTAGCATTATCAAATTATAGCATTTCAAAAATACAAACACGTGTAAGTGGATCCATACAGTAACTTTGATATTGCCGTTTACATGTATGTAGATGTGTAAGATGAAGCGCTGTGCTTGGACTGGAGTGATATTTGTATTTTATGGGAATACAAGATTCTTAATCTAACGTTAAACATTTTGAATACAAGTACCTCCATTGTTTATCAGTGTAAGAGAAAATACTATCAAGAGTTATTAAGACACGTTTTTACCTGAATAACCTGTATAGATGTTTTTTTCTCATGTAGCTAATTCAGTTTAAACCAATGTTTTTGTATCACATTAAACATCACTTTTAACATTTTGCACCAGAGGGGAAAAAGTCAAACACAATTTAATTTTTTTCTCTCTGTAATGATGATATATGTTTTAAAGAGAAATAAATATGTTCATATATGAGAGGATGATACTTAATTTTGTTCATCAGTTCAAACACAAATGGGGTGCTGAAATACAATGTGGGGTATTTAAGGTGAAAGTTATGAAATATAGAAATTATGTTAGCACAACAGTTGACTGCATAAGGTACCTTCATAAACTTTAAATCGATGGCGGGTCGTTGCTTTAGGATATCATAAAACAATCCAGAAAACAATATTTCACTTTCCTGTTCTTTAAGGCCAATAAAACATAAATTTAAATTGTAGGTTAAGAGATTCAAGAACAATCTGAAATCACTTAGGTGCTTGTCCTCGTGCCTTAAATACCCATGGTTCGATTTAGTAAAACACCGACTATCACTTGCAGTGTTACTTTATTGAGCAATTCTTACTCAGTTCACAAGCCGATCTCCCAATCAATATGAAGCTACTATGGAAAGTAGTTTTTTTTCTCCGAATGAGGTCACTGATGCAACTGGCCATGTGAGACACTGCTCCGTCTATCGACAGACTTCCAAAATATATTTAATATCCAAACGAATGACTTCACATAAAGCTCTTGACTACACAGAGAATCGTCTGGTTTCTACCAATTAAACCTGTTATCAGCGAATAAAGAAGTGTTCCCACACTTAGGACGAGCAGTAAACCTGTCAAATTCCTGCTCCGTCCTCAAGATCAAAGGAGGACTTCTTTGACTGTCTAATGACATGTATCAATCTGTCTATGGTATTGAAACCATGCGATGAAGCATCCAGACATGTTCTCTCAGAATCCACTGTTTCACATCTATAAACGTTTCTATAATCCTTCAGAATCACACTTTTGAGTATCATGAAGACTCCATGTGAAACTGGGAGCTTCACTTATAAGGAGGACACGTATTGATGCCATCCGAATATATCACTTAACCTCAGACCTCTTTAGCATGAGTCATACCAAGTAGATCTTAGTACATCTTATGAATTAAAGGTACATGATCAGTTTTGCATGATGTTTTATTTAGTTCTCAAATCTTCTAAATTACATAAGGTGCTGGTTTAGGTTATTTTTTATTATTCGACTTGAATATTCAACCCCAAATACTTAAAATATCAAATAATATCAATGAAAGCTAAGGAACGGTGTAATGCATGTGAAGAAGGCGACATCTATGGCTCTTTCTCACGTATGTACTCGTTATTAGACCTATTAAACGCTATAGAAGCAATTTTGTCTTCCTATCTACTCTATTTAAGTTTCCATAATAACGTTTGATTTAATCGCTGCAGCAATCCGGTTTTCGATCATGACCACAACTTGGAATGGTTGTATGTTGGTTATACTGAACTGATTGACCTTAAACTGGTTATTTTCGATTGAAGTTGTTAATTCTTCATTTAGACATACATGTGACCTCACCAACATGATTATGACCTTTAACAAAATGGGAAGAAAACATATAGTTTCTTTAACTTTTTCCAGTATATGCATCAAGTTATTAAGCAAAAGTCTTTTTTGAAGTAATCTGTTCTATACAGATGCAACTTTCTTTCTTTACAATGCTCTTTCTTCTGCACTTTAAAAGGGCTTAGATAATGAGACATGTCGTGAAACTGGCTCACAGTCCTAGTAAGTCAACAACATATGTCAATTACTGTCAGTTGGAGATACAGAGGAGACAGAAAGTATTAAAGGCAACATAGTGTTGGCAATCTAGACTTAGATTGGAACATCTTTTGCTTACTGATGAAGGGAAATCTATAACTGAGATAACGACATTGCAGTGTTTGCATTAAACTGGCAATATATTTGACTTATTGCAGTTCTGATTGAGGTTTGTATAATTCCTGAGATGATTTGATTTTCAGGTTCAATGTTTAACATTTGATTAAGTTTTAAGGCTTATTCTTGCCTAACTACATCCTAGTCAATGACTGTTCCAATATTCATGTAAGATATAGTCAGATCAACAAAAGTCGGACAGAATAGTAGTGATTAAGATAGATCATTTTACAAAGATTTTCTCCAGTTCATTAAATGTCAATCAACAGGGGACATGTTTTTCAAATAATCCAATCATCTTAAAGTTTATACCAATGTCATGTAACAGTAACCAGTGTATCAGCATTGTTAAGACATTGTAAAGGGGATAGGAAGTCCTTGTTAAATCAATCTGCCCTACTAGTTCAATACAAACTCAATGTAGTCGCTGGCTCTATGTCATCTGTCTATAATGGTATTAATGACAGTGAGAATAACAAGATGTCCACTGAAGTGAACTTGGTACAGGGATACTGATATTCATCATAACATAGGGTGACTCCGACGGTTTAGTGCCTTTAATATATTGGCATTTATATAGTTTCATGTGCCAATATCTATCAGTGTTGTTATAGCAAACACAGTGTCAGACTTCCATTCACATCCATTGATGCACGTAGACCAATCTAAGCAAATAACTCTTAATCTAGTTACTTCTAGAACAAGTTGTCAGTTTATTCCGCACTTTTCTGAAATACAGAAACATTTTCTGCACAAAAGAATGAAATAAAGAGTCTATTTACATAAGTATGGACCTAATGTTTCATCTCATTGAAATATTCTAAAAGCACGTATTATCAATCAGACAGGGAAGACATATTCAATTGTATTATTCCTCTGGCAAGTCGTGTATATAAAGGCAATACCATTAGACGTGTGAATGTTACTGATCTGTATGGATGTCTGTGTGCCTGGAGCTCCCGACGTTCTACGATCAAAATCAGATATATCTTATCGTCCATGACCAGCTTCCATAACAAGTGCTTGTTCATGGATCATGGTAGTCTCATTGTTAATCTGAATTGTATACCTCTACTGACATCACAAAAATGTCATTCTAATACTAGAAATAACTAGAAATACTCACCTGCTTAATTAAAACCAACATTTTGAATTAACACTTAACATTTTGTCCCCTATTACTACTAAAATGTTTCCAAACAATTACCTATTTCGAAGTCTTTGGGGAAAAATTCAAAGAATTGGGAGGATAAATATTATATTTAATTAATGAAAACAAACCATAATGCATGGGAGTGATGAACATAAGTTTAATTAATTAGCTTTATTATAATTCATTCAACATTACGGGTTTTAAACAAACTGAAAAGGTAATCAAATAATGCAAAAGACTTTAATTTCAAAGCTGTTAATAACGCAAGTATCTCAATTTCTGACATAATTAAAGCAGTCAGTTCACAGGCTCAAAGATCCCGATAAGGTCCATTATTCACTGAAAGAAGTCTAGCTCAGAATAAAAAAATATCTTACCGCAGTCTTTCCAAAAAGGAAATTGGTTCCATAGCAGTACATAACTTAATAACATAACATAACATAATCCTAAAATGGTCTAAAATGACCTCAAATTGACCCGCGTGTGAAATATTCTGAAAGAGTTAGTGTCATCAGATTTATCGTTGGTACTTGAACAAAAGTTCCTCAAACAAAGTATTCCATGTTTGTATCCTGATATTTAGCCCCTCTTCAATGAAGACATTCAATATATTTTATCAATTGTTTCAGAATTCAACTTAGTAGAACAACTAATTGATCCCATTGATATTGAATAAAACTATCTGTATACAATACATACTGCATACTGTAGTTTGCATAATTTGCCTTTGAAAGGTCTATTTCCCTTTCACTGGCAACTTGCAACTTGCGGTTAGGAAGTGAATACTAAGCATCATAATTTCTTGATGTAAGAATAAATAATTATATGATAATATTCATCACAAACTTAAGCAGTTTTTGTGCAATCCAAATCAGTTGTTGCAGTTAAAAACATCTTCATAATAAAACTGTCAGTGATGTATGCCTGTTTTAATAGATATGTACACTCACTCAGATGGCATACAGTCGCTTCATTTAAGCTTTGTGCCTCAAACCAGTTGAATATATGTCATTGTTTGAACAACAAGAAAACTGGATTCAATGTTAAATTACTGATTTCAGTTACATCAATATTAGCATATTATCACATATCAATAACATTGAAAGATTTTTCAATTATTGATGAGGGTCTATACCAAAACACTGACATTATTAATATAAAAGATTATCATCCACTGATATTATTATATTCTATATTTCAATTATTGATAACATTATGAGGATCTATACGAACACGCCGGCATTATTAATATAAAAGATTATCATCCAGTAATATCCTTCCCTTCTCTATAAAACCAACTTATATCAATACACTGTTTGAGAGGCATTTATAAATATTAGTAATAATATACTGATAGAAAGGAATAAGGGGCCGTTTGGTTAGCTTAGGATTTTTTAATGATCGTGTATGATTTTTTAACACTGTGTAACAGCAACCTAGAGCTGAAAATTGTCTAAAGTCAGTATCATCTGTGTCCAACATGTTCATTGATTATTTCAGCACACCTGTCTGGTGGACTTTGTATGAGTTTCCCGACCACAGCTCATTTAAATAAAGTCATACAGTAGGTTGAGGTTCTGTGATCTACCATCGTAGAGATACTCAAACGTATTAATGCCTGAAATTTTGGATGACCAATGCAGAATCTGAACAATGTTATTCTTGTAGATACTGCATTGAAACTCGAACAGTATTGGGCCAGCTGTCATCTTGCTGGAACCAACATTTACATCAAACACGCTGATTCTGTGACACAATGATGGGCAACAAAATTTCATAACTGTCAAGCACATGACAATTCCGGCAACCTGTCCAGAAACTTTCGGTTGCGTTTTTGAGTCTCGCTCTACTCGTTTCAACTATTTCCCGGCTTTGGTGAGTTTTAAACATGTGTTTTCAGGCTGGAGTCTGACATGGCCAATTTTGAGCCGTAAGTTGATTCAAAGTTATAATTTTGCCAAAATATAGTTGTAATTATATCCCTAAATGCTTTGACAATCATGTGAGGGAAGTTTAATAACATGTTTTACTTTAAATTTTGATATTTCAAAGTGTGGGAAATTTCTCGCAGACGGTGCATTATTTCCACTGTTTTTATATATGCTGAATGTCAGGATATTGTTTTCTTAAACATTGTTGCAGTGCTGGTGTGGATGTAGTTTTCACCTACTACACCTGTTGTTACTGGTGAGGATGTGAGGGACACTAACTACCCCTGTTAGTGTCGGTGTAGACGTAGATGTATGAGACGCCTACTACCCCTGTTCGAGATGCATCGTATGTTGCAACAGAGGCGTTCTGCACCGTGACCTTAAGCTTTCAACTTGAGGTTGTATGAACTTTCCTTTTGGGAGATTGGCTTCCTACTACATACTCATGTATGAACTTTCCTACTACATGCTCAACGACGTGCTTTGACGTTGGTAAACACAACGAACTGTGCTTGAATCATATATTATGTTACGTGGTATGCACTTATTCTAGTCATCGGGAGTTATGTCCCTTATCACACATGTGAACTACGTCACGACAATCTGTTGTTGTTGTACCCGCCATGCTTGAATAAAGAAGCAAGTCTCCAACCGCTGATCTTTTCATCTAAATAGATAAGTCTAGTTGTGTGCCTGGGGCCATACAAACAATACAACACGTAACATGGTGGCAGCAGAGGCTACGAACTCTCTCTCTCCACTGTAATTTTCGTTCTAAATAACGAGATATGACTCTAATTTCTAGTGTAATGTCTGACCACGTGTTTGTACTGGAACTCGCTTGGTGAATTCTCTCAGATTCCCGTCTCCGTCTACTCACGTAATGGCTGACGAAGGTGATCAGCAGCCCCAAGCACAACCCCCTAAAGCTGTAAGCGGGATTAGACCTCCAAATTCTCTCAATCTTGACTCTAATGTCTCAGAAAGTTAGAAAACGTTTCGTCAGAAATGGAGAACTATTACATACTGACTAAACTAGCTGAACACTCACAGGAGTATCAGGTTGCTATGTTTCTAAACACACTTGGAGATGAGGCACTGAAAGTGTATAATGGTTTTCATTTCACCACTACGGAAGAAAACAGAACTGTACAGGAAATTATTGACAAATTTGAACTTTTTGCAATAGGAGAGGTTAATGAGACATATGAACGTTTTGTCTTTAATAACAGACGTCAGAAGGAAGGTGAATCGTTTGAGTCATTTCATGGATCTCTCAGATCTGGTTAAGTCATGTAACTACTGTGTGAACTGTGTTCCGTCCATCATGAGAGACCATCTGGTATTAGGTATAAGGGAACAGTCAGCTCAACAATCTCTGTTAAGGGAACGAGGCTTATCCTTAGAAAGATGCATAGACATTTGCAAAGCTTCAGAAAACGCATCGACACAATCTAAAATACTAAGACCTGAAGTTGTGAATAGACTCTCTTAGAAAACTACCAAGAGTAAACAAAAACCTCTCAATAGAAGTAGATCTCAGCCTAACTACAGTAAACAACAAACAAGACTTTCTCCTTCAAGAGAATGTGTTTATTGTGGAAAAACTCATGTCATGTAAAAGGAAAAGTGCCCAGCCTGGGGAAAATTTGTTCTAAATGTAAACACAAAAATCACTTCTCTCACAAATGTGATTCTTTGAAAGCAAGAAGCCATAATGTCAATAATGTTGAATCTTGTTTTGAGCACTCTTCAGATGATGAAGATTGGGTTTTCTCAGTACAATCTAATCCTGGTAGACCTGTACAGTGCCGGATGACAGTGGTCAACCATGATGTAATCTTCACTATAGATCCTGGAGCGTCAGTCAATGTCTTACCTGCAACTGTGATCAAAGACACGCTTGACAAGCTGCAACCCACAACCAAACATCTCAAGATGTGGAACAATTCTGATGTTGTCCCTGGGGACCATAAGACTACACATATGGGACTTGTGTCGTTTCATGAGGACAACATGGAACGTGTGTCTGCTGTACTAGTTGAAGACAACTACAAGGATGTCTTCAAAGAAAGTCTTGGTACATTCGATGGATCTGTACACCTCTCTGTGGATGAAAATGTGACGCCTGTTGTCATGCCCTCACGTCGCGTACCCATTGCTCTTCGTCCAAAACTCAAGGCTGAACTTGATCGTATGGAGAAACTAGGGGTGATTACTCCAGTCAGTCAGCCCACTCCTTGGGTAAGTCAAATTGCCATTACACAGAAACGCACAGGGGATCTAAGAGTCTGTCTTGATCCACAAGAACTGAACAAGGCACTCCGCCGAGAACATTACACCCTTCCTGTGCTAGAGGATACCATCCATGAACTTGGAAAGTCTCGTGTTTTCTAAAAAGCTGACCTCTCCTCTGGTTACTGGCACTGTGCACTTGATGACGAGTCCAGTCTACTTACAACTTTCCAGACCTGCTTCGGAAGATACCGCTGGTTAAGACTTCCTTTTGGACTGAATGCCTCATCTGAAATATTTCAACGAAAGCTAAATGAAGCCCTGGAAGGACTCCCTGGTGTGGTGTGCATCGCTGACGACGTCCTCATTCCTGTACAAGAGAACACCGTAAATTCTTCACAAGATGTCGTGAGAAGAAAATTCAACCTAATCCTAGCAAGTTGCACCTCAGACTCAGTGAAATCACATTCATGGGTCACATGATCACAAGGGATGGACTTAAGTCTGATCCAGAAAAGGTAAGGGCAATCAACGAGATGCCAGCCCCAACCAACACTGAGGAGCCAGTCATTGCCTTGGACTAGTTAACTACTTGTCGAAGTTTCTCCCAAACTTGACAGAAGTTGTAACTCGGTTGCTCAACCTATTTAGGAAAGAGGTACCCTGGACATGGTCACAAGCTCAACAGGACTCTTTCGACATGGTTAAGTCCATGGTCACATCTACACCTGTGTTGTCATTCTATGACCCTGCTAACACTCTTACCTTTGAAAATGACGCTTGTGAGCATGGTCTTGGCTCAGTTCTCCTACAGGAAGGACGCCCTGTTGCTTATGCAAGTCGGTCGCTGACTGATATGAAACGGCGCTATGTGCAAATCGAGAAGGAGATGCTTGCAGTGACATTTGGTTTACAGAAGTTTCACCACTACACCTGACCATAAACCCTTGGTCGCCATAGTCAAGAAACCCTTGTCGAAGGCACCTTCTCGATTGCAGAGTCTCCTACTTAGGACACAGACCTACAACTTTGATCTCCAGTATCAACCAGGGACAACAATTCCAGTCGCAGATACGCTCTCACGAGCTCCTCTACCTGACAAGCCACAGTCTGAAACTGTGCAAGTGAATCGTGTGATGTTCACTTCTATTACTGATCATAGCCATGACCAGATCAAAGCATCTACTCTGACAGATAGCATCCTATCTCAGCTGAATACCGTTATCATGCAAAGGTGACCTGATGTGAAGAATGAACTTTCTCCTGAACTGAGAACTTACTTTGCCTACCGTAATGAACTAACTGTGCATGATGGTCTGATTCTTCGTGGATCACGTGTTGTGATTCCAGTCTCGATGCGAGAAGAACTCAAAAGAAAACTTCATGTTGGACACATGGGGATTAATTCATGTCTACGTCGTGCAAAGAGCACAGTGTTCTGGCCCCTGATGTCAAGTGACATTAGACAGTATATCGAGTCCTGTGATATATGCCAGAAGTTCAGTGATAAGCAGTCACCAGAACCCCTCTATATGCACGATATTCCTGATCATCTATGGGAGAAAGTAGGTAGTGATATCTTCACCATTGAAGGACGAAACTATCTGGTAACCACAGATTACTACAGCAACATTTTTGAACTAGACTTTCTTCCTGACACTATCTCAGAGACTGTTATACATAAGGTCAAACATCATTTTGCCCGTCATGGCCTTCCCAGAGTTGTCATTACAGATGGTGGAGAAATCAATAATTTTGTTTATCGTCTTTGTCTAGTATGGGTCTTTTCTGTTTATTACTTGAAGAAAGAAATACTCCTTTACGTCTTTGAAATGGGTTCAATTTAACACAAATACATTGCACATAGCAGATATTCACTTTGAAAGGTATGAAGGTTATTTCATGATAAGATGTAAAGAGAACATACGTTTTTAGTCATCAGAAGAAAGGATCAAGAAGATTCCAAGAAGTTTTGAATTCATACTCAGCCTTCTGTCAATGGCAGTCTCCTTAAAAACAACATGTATTGTACGTTTTATGCATTATATATTGATCAAAAGTTATCTTTGATATTACTGGGCTTTGATAAAAAAGCACATGGTTTTGTAAGTTTATGTTTCCCCTCCTCCCGTCTGTAAATGGCGCTGTACAATAGGAAAGTAGAACTTCTTCCATCTCATTATCGGAAATTCGTCAAGATATGTGTGCATTCAAGACTAAAATGCTTTGATGTCTTACTTGAAAGGATTATAGAAGTAAATTCTTAAAGAATCCGAAGAAAAACTTTATTACTTTTAAGTTTAGCTACATAAATTATTTTTATATTTATTTTACTTTCAACAAGAAAACTACATGGCATAACAATCAAGTGAATGATGATGAGTGATGAAAAAGCGATAAGGTGTTTGCAGTATTTCACCTCATTTATACTCTTACTCTCAGGAAATGATTTATCAAGGTCTCGTCAACCAAGACATCGGTGCTTATGAAGTTGATAGTATTTTCATTCCATTGCCAAGACGAGGTTAAACAATATTGTAGCTTTTGATTTGTTTAAGAGCTTCATCAGTCTTTTTGGTGGTATTTCAGCAACACAAAATGTAAATTTAGTCAGCCTGGACCACAAAGCAAACATAACCAATCAGATTAACAGATCTAATGGTATTGAATATATAAAATATCGGCAAGATGTTTAAAAGGTCTGAAGGTTTCATTAATTGTCCTTGTCAGATTGATACATCGTGCTTTCATTTTCTTGTAATGGGATATAACACTTGTGCTCACCATTTTGTAAGTAGACGGTCTATTTGGTTTCCTTTTCCAAGATAGGGTTCAATCTTCAGACATTTGAACAGTGTTAAATACACCCTGGATGTATTTACCAAGTAAAGAGATTGGGGGATGATTGGATATATTGTCTGCAGTGTATCAATGGAATTGAAGGCGGAAATTGTTATTCCTTTTTACAATTGAAACCTGCAGACATCATCTGGCTGCTTTGCCACCTACAAGCAACTGTTCACAATGTTCGAAACTTTTACTTACAAAACTGTCATGTCAGCAGGTTTAGCCTAATTGTTCAACATCTTAAAGTGCCATTATGTGTGTTTGGTTTTTATCGTCCCAGGCCAATCCTACTGGCCCATCAGGTGTCTTGCATTGTGGCTGATTATTTGGCATATCCTCTTAGCATATAATAAAATACCAGTTATACCATTGATAGTAGCATTAAACAGGGACCAGATGAGCATCTCTGCAAATCTTCAAGTGTATTACTAATTTTCTTACTGCATTGGGTTTGTATTGTACTAGGGGAGTAAATGGCAACGAGTTGACATTGACTTTTGTATCGTCTTCTCACCACTCTGAAACAGGATAAGCACTTCGACATGTACTTTTTTAAGCTTAGTATGAAACCTGTTATGACAGTGCAGCCATTGTGTTTAAATAAACGTTTGACGTTCAACATTTTTTTTGAAATAACAATGTTGTAAAACTGGACTCCTTGTTAAAAAACATTTTACTAATTCACTAATACATATGAATACGTTTACATTATTTCAAAGTACACAATTTAGAGTACTGAAAATAAAACCTGTTAAGGTAGGAACTGTCCTTCAATACAACAGACACGCGTGAACAGTATTATGTATTTGTAAGATAGATATCAAATAATACAAAATGGGGATACTATCATTTTTCTTAGTCGTATGTCACACTGCCACACTGGTTTCCAGAAATGCACAACCGATCCACTGATAGGCTTACATCGAAACTTTTTATAAGCTAAATAACAGGGATTCTAACGAATTCACCAGTGTGTAAAGCTCCTCTAAAGCTCTTAAGTCTACCACACAAACACCAGACAGTATTTGAAACCTTTCAGTGACAGGTCACATCATTCATTGAGAAGCCAGTTATCTCTTAGTTATCTTGTTAAATCTTTGGAGTTATTGGATGGTGGATAAGGTTGATCTAATCATTTACGATGAACACAAAGAGAACTGATAACTAAAAAGAAATATAAAAAAGATTATCTTCATGGCGTGATTCATGATTGTTTTCCCTTAATGCAAATATAATTATGACTACATTATGATTAAAAGTATAAGTTAGTAATAATAAGTATTATGGCAAGCAACGTTTGGAAATACTATGGCTTTGAATAATTGTCTGTTGTGACACCAAACTTTTATTTCATATCAAGAGTCACATTTAAAGTAAAAACTATGGCTTCTGACAAACATTTTACGTTTGCCGTCTATATCTAGTATATTCACTTATTTTGCTTACTGAAAAACAAAAAAAACAAGGACATAGACAAGCACAAGAAAATCAGGTGTTCATGCTTGAATATATGTCTTCTTAGTGTATCAAAATAATATAATGCATGTTCATTACATATATTCTAGATTGTTTGGCCTAGGGGTGTCCAATTTGGATTTTAGGTCAAGCCATTTATTACATGTACGATTTATGTTATTGAAGAATTTGAAATACTTTGATTGTTTGAAAAGGAAAAAAATAAAATATTGGTGTTAATTTAGAAGGATGTACAGATATATCTGATTTTGATTGTAGACCGTCGGGAGCACCAGGCACACAGCCATCCAGATCAGTAACCTTCACATGTCTAATGGTATTGCCTTTATATACAGAACTTGCCAGATAGGTAATACAATTGAGTATGTCATCTCTTATTGATTGATAAGACATCCTTTTAGAATCGTGCAGTGAGATTAAACCATTATGTCAATAATTATATAAATATACTCTCTATTTCATTCCTGTGTGTTGAAGATGTTCCCATCTTTCAGGAAAGTACTAAATACACTGACAACTTAAGAAGTAAATAGTTTTTTTAGGTATTGTCTAGATAGGTCTACGTGTTACAACAGGTGTGAAAGAAAGTATGAAACTGTGTTTGTTGTAATGACAGTGATAGACATTGACACATTGCCTTTCCCTAGGCTGAATGCATTAATATACATATACATATTAATATGCATATATATATGTTGAAATGCAATATAATACATCGAATTACTTTAATGTACGTTCATCATGCAAATGCATTGATTATTCCCATTCATTAAATGTGCGATTTTGGTTATTAAATTAATTACTGAATCATTTAATTTTGCCCCGAAAAGAATTATAAATATTTTGTTATTGAATTGTTAATGTTAATTAAAAAGGCGAGTAGAGTGAATAGCTTATTTCTTGTACATGTGTAAGCGTAACATTTATGAGATGGCAGCAAAGCTATTCACACCAGATTAACAGTGAGACCACCGTCATAGTTGATAGGTTGTTATGGAAGCTGACAGGGATGTTAAGATATATCTAAGTTTGAGTGTACACCGTCGGGATCACCAGCCACAAAGATATTAGTTAAGTTCAGTAACCGTCACACTTCCAATGGTATTACCTTTATATACACGATTTGCCAGAAGAAAAATACAATTGAGGATATCTCCCCTGTCTGATTGATAAGACGTGCTTCTAGAATCTTGCAATGAGGTTAAACCATTATGTCCATACTTACATAGACTATCTATTTCATTCCTTTGTGCAGAAGATGTTCCTATATTTCAGAATAGTGCGGAATACACTGAAAACTTGTTAAGGAAGACAATAGTTCAGGAGGTATTTGCTTGATTGGTCTACGAGTATCAATGGATACGAAAGGAAGTCTGAAACTGTGTTTGTTGTAATGACATTGATAGATATTGACATAATTACGATATAAGTGGCAAGACATTAAAGGCACCAAACCCTCGGAGTCACCCTTTACTGTGATAAATATCCTTATGCCTATACCAGGTTCACTTCAGTGGACATCTTGTTATTCTCACTGTCAGAAGACAGAAGAAATAACACCAGAAAGAGGGAGCCGAGGACTACATTGAGTTTGTGTTAGAACAACTAGAGCAGACTGATTCATCATGGACTTCCTATCTCCTGTAAAATGTCTGAACAATGCTGCTAAACTGATTATTGTAACATGACTTTGATAAAATCTTCTTGAAATGATACATCTTTATCACTACTCTTTTGTCCAACTTTTGTTGACTTGACTACATCTTACATGCATATTGGAACAGTCATCTCGACTTGGATGTGGTAAGGCAAGAAAAAAGTTATCCTTAAAACTTCAAACAATTTAATCAAATTTTAAACATTGAAACTAAAAATCAAATCATCAGTTGATTAATACAAACCTCAATCAAAATTAAAAAAATAAATGAAATATATTGCCACACTGCAATGTCGTTATCTCATTTATAGCTTTCCCTTCATCAGTAAGCAATAGATGTTCTGATCTGAGTTTAGATAGCCAACACAATGTGGTCTTAAGACTTTCTGTCTTCTCTGTATCTCCAACTGACAGTAATTGACACTGGGTGTTGATTTACTAAGACTATCAGCCTTTTCTAAAGACAGGATTTACGATCAGTGGTTCATTCACTGAGACTATGAGCCAGACAGGACTGTGTTTCAAAAACAGGATTTAATATCAGCAGGGTCTGCGTCATTAGCTAAGCAGAAGCAAGAACATTGCAAAGAAAGAAAGTTGCATCTGTATAGAACAGATTACTACAAAAAGACTTTAAAAGGCTTAAAAACGTCATCAGAACCTGTTACTTGGTGCATATACTTGACAAAGTAAAAGAAAGTATGTGTCTTTCCCATTTGAGCCGTTTTGTTAATGCATACGATGTTCTAAGAAATACATGTACTTGGTATGACTCATGCTAAGGGTGCATCAATAAGAGTCACTTTGATGAGTGAAGTTCCACATGGAATTTTCTTGACACTGCTGAGTGTTCTGAAGGATTATACAAACTTTGTAGAGATAAGAAACAGTGGATTCTGAGCCAACATAAGGTCTGGATGTTTCATCCCATGGTTCAATACCGTCGACACAAGCGACTTTGCATGGCATTAGACACTCAAACAATGTTCTCCTTTGATCTTGAGGAAGGAGCAGGAACTTGACAGGTTTACTGCTCGTCCTTAGTGTGGGGAACATGTGTGGGGAACATGTCTGTATTCGCTGATAAGAAGTTGGATTGGCAAGACGAGACGGCTCTGTGTGCAGTCGAGAGCTTTATGTGAAGTCATTCGTTTGGATCTTACAGAAGTGAGTTATTTTGGAAGTCTGTCGACAGAAGGAGCAGTGTCTCACATGGCCAGTTGCATCAGTGACCTCATTCTGAGAAAAACAACTTTCACCGGTAGCTTCATATTGATTGGGAGATCGGCTTTTTCAATAAAGTAACACTGCAAATGAGAGTCCATGTGTCACGATATCGAACCAAGGGTATTTTAGCACAATCACCGAAGTGATTTCAGGTAGTTCTTGTATATCATAAAGGCGCATCCATTGTCTTGTTGGTGGTCAAATATGCTAAACGTTATAAATGGTGTCAATAAATCGAGAGGGACTGACTATTGCCGACTCAGTATAGTGATGTTATAAAGATATTTTTAGTGATTTATAAAACCGGACAATGCACCATGATTGCTGCACGTTAATTAGTTAAACATAATTTTGGAAACTTATTAACAACAGGCAAATTTGGGTTGATAATGTTTAATAGGTCATATAACTATTGTGCATGAAATTGAGACGTGAAGTTTCCGTTCCTGCACATGTATAATGCGATTTTAAGATTTTCATTGAAAACTTGTAATTATGATATATGGCGATTCATATGCAAGTTGAGAGAACTTATTTGAACTGAAATCAGCACATATGGTATATTGGCACATATTTAAGACAAAAATGTTATGAAACACAATGGATGCACAAGTAGTGTAAATTTATGTTTTATTGGCCATGCAGGATAGGGAAGGAAAATATTGATATCTGACTTGTGTTATGACATCCTGCAGCAACGACCCGTCATAGATTAAAGTTCATGAAGGTACATAATTTGTGCCAACATATTTCCATATTTTATAACTTTTACCACAAGTACCTCACATTACATTTCAGTAACCCATGTGTGTTTAAACTGATATGAAATATTAAGTATCATCCTCTCATGTATAACATTTGTAATTTCTCTTTACAAGATATCCCCTCATTACAAAGATTAAAACTCGACTAGATACCATGTTGACCCTAGTTAATTGGATATTCATAAGCTTGCTGGGGAGATAGCTGAGTGGTAGATTATTTTGCTATTAGCTAGGTCCCAGTTTTCTATCACATGTAATATAGTTTTATGTCCTGGAGTTATGTTTACAGGTAATTACATTTTAATAATGTATTCTCATTACGCTACATGCTGATAAGTAATGCGGCGTGGTGTTGTGATTTCTTTAAGAGTGTTAGCTACGTAAGTACCGTAACTATTAACTTGAGGCTTACTGCAAAAATCTGGCTTAAGGCAAAATAGGCATGATTGGTCATTAGATATGCAGATATTCATGTTTTGGACCAAAGGAATCTGGTCACTGACCTAAAATCGAAAATGGACACCTCAGGGCCAAATAAATCTAGAATATATATATTGAACATGCATTGTGCCATTTTGATGCAATAAGTAGACATGTACATTCAAGCACAAACAACTTTGCTCAACACCTGATTTTCTGGTGTTTGTCTACATGTATGTCCTTATCTTATGTTTTTTTTCAGTAAGTCAATTGTATTTCTTTGTGAATACACTACATGTAGACGAAATAAGTGTAGTGTTTGTCAGAGACAAGTGACAATAACGTTGGTTTTACTTTAAAAGTGACTCTTGAAATGCAATAAGAGTACTTTTACGACAGACAATTATTCAAAGCCATAGTATTTCCAAATGTTGTTTGATATAATACTTAGCATTTACAGATGAAATGTGTAAACTAACTTAATCATAATGTAGTTATAATTGTATTTGCAAAACTATGAAGAACGCATTGTTAATTATACCTTTTCATGAAGGGAACTATTGATGAATTCAGACATGAACAGAATATATTTTATATTCCTTCGTACATTCTCAGTCTCCATTGGTTTCATGTTAAATTATGAAATAACTCTAGATAGTTATTAGCTAACTAAGAGATAACTGGCTTCACACTGAGTGATCTGACCTGTCACTGAAAAGCTTAAAATACTGTCTGATGTATGTGTGGTAGTCTTAAAACCTAAAGAGAAGCTTTTAACACTGGATAACTTGTTGGAATCACTGTTATTTAGCCTATAAAAAGCTTCGATGTGAGCCTATCAGTGGAGTGGGTGTATATTTCAGGAAACCAGTGTGGCAGCCACTTACATTGCATGGCAAAAGTGTGAGATGAGATTGCGAGATGATGTCTTCAGGTTTCGATTGTCAAAACACAAAAATACAAATCCCACTAACAACATATCCAATCATCCCCTGATCTCTTATCTTTGTAAATAATCCCAGGGTGTATTTAACACCTGTTCAAATGTCTGTGAAAGATGGAGCCACGTCCTGGACAAAGGAACCAAATAGACAGCCTACTTACATACTGGTGAACTAAATGGTTCATTGCAAGAGACTAAAAGCAGGATGTATCCATCAGACAGGGACATTTGATGAAACCCCGCAGACCTGTTAAATATCTCGCCAATCTTTTATATACCAATACCATTAGATTTGCGAGTTTATTTGGTTCTGTTTGCTTTATGCTCAAGGTTTAATACAATTTAAATCAGCTAAATTTAGTGACGCTGACAAATTACCATAGAAATTGATGAAGCTCTTAGACAACATTGTAGCATTTTCTTTGTCAAACTTTGTCTTTAGTTTCTTATATTTTCATTCCCTTGACTGACGAAACCTTCAGAAATCATTTCTGTCTGGTGAGACTAAGCATAAATGAAGTGAAACACTGCACACTGAATTATAACTTTATCGATATATTTCATCATTCACATGTTGTGTATACTATGCTATGAAGCTTTCTTGACGAAAGTAACATTTAAAATATATGTCAATCTCAAACCATGTGACAACAATTGATTGTGTCATAAAATCTACATGTAAGTGCACCTTACATCGGATTAGTTCTTTCAAATAATTTACTTTTATAATCCTTTCAAATTACACATTAAAGCATTTTAGTCTTGAATGGACACATTCGACGAATTTCCGGTAATGTGATGGAAGAAGTTCTTCTTTTGTATTGTGCACTATCACAATCAGACGGAAGGAGGGAACACGTTAATTTATAGAAACTCTACTTGCCTATTGTGCAATGTCATTAACAGGCTTGTGGGGGGACGACATTACAATACAAAATCAAATCATTTTATCAAAGCTATGTAATACATTTGATCTAAAATATGTGAAACATAAAACGTACAATAGAAGTTCTTCTTTAGAAGACTACCATTGATGAGGCAGATGCAGAATTCAAAAGATCTTAAGATTCTTACTGATTGTCTCTTCTGTTGCTTGAAAATGTTCTTTTTAAATCATGACATATCCTTCATTGCTTTTTCAAACAAAAAGAGAAATCTGCTAAGTTCAATGTATTTATGTTAAATTGAACCCATTTCAAAGAAGTTGTGTCTCATTGATCCATTGTTGTTGCTTGAAATAAGTACGAAGTATGTTCTCATGTGACATGTGACACTGATAGAACCTAATGGAGTTGTTCTTTCTTCAAGCAATAACACAAAGACCAATGCTAGACAAGGACCGATCTTTGACCTGTTGAACTGTGCTGGAAGTGGGGATCATGATACATGTGAGCAGGTGTATATCCAGATTGAAAGATAAACATATATAGATAATTATTTAGCAAAGATGTCAGTATCACTAACACTTTTACATGTAGTTGTTCTCTATGTTAGTAACCACACCAACTGACTTGGGTGGTGAGATTTCGTAAGTAAATGATTGAAATGATGATGTTTGTTCTGAATATGTTATGTATATAAACCTGAAAAATAAATAATATTATAGTCAGAAAGTTGAACCCGCTGATTCGCTGTAACATCAGATAAAAGGACACCATTCATTACATCAGTTCATGGTTAGTTGATATCTGCAACTTGATAAATCTGTTCGTTTTAGGAAGGAACTTATTGATCTGACATTTAGCACTTTCCTGTTCCAATATTGCTGTCTCCAACTTTAGTCACTTGGAGTCATAACCCTGAGTGCATTTATTTAGTACAGCGAGGCTCAAAACTTTATCACTTACTCATCGTGAGTGCCTGAGATTGACACTATTTTGACATATATTTTTAGATTACTTTCCAGCATCTAGCGTCTAGTATTATTGAGAGACATTTAGAAGTTGGCGAGAGGGATGGGAAATGATATAGGAAAAGTGAGGTTTCTGTTTACAGTGTTGTATGTATAGTAATACTTGCAGTTATCTGACAGACAAATACCACTTTCTTCCTTGAATTGTGGAGTTTGTGTTAGTTCAATTAGCACATACCAATGATACACACGTTGACTGTGATATCATTGCAAACAAAAGCACTAAAGATGCAGACCCTACATTATAACCTATAATCTTGTCAATGGTGTCATGAGACCAGTAGCTGAAGGAACATACCCATGGGTAAACATACTTCTCAGAAATAATTTTCGGTCCCAAGACACTACACACTGAATCTGTCTCTGGAGAGATATTACAAACTGAATAACAAGAAGAACTTGTTTATTTAATGCTAATTCTGTGTAGCGATAATGACATTATGATTCCTACTCCTTCGTCCTATTTCAAACTCATGTGGAATTTTTGAATAAGTCATACAAAACATACATTTGAACACACTCCTACAATCAAATACGTCGCGGGATATCTTGCAGGATGTTATATTTCTTCTTTTGAATGTTTCATATTATCTATATGATGATTACACAGCAAGTCAAATAAGCAAAGGCTGTCTTTGTTAAGATGTTTCTGACATGAAAATGCATGTTTATAATCTCATTTAACTTAAACAGAGAAAACCTATTGATCAGTAATCACTTCAGTTTACATAACATACAGTTTGCTGTTAACCGAGAGTACTTGACATCTTTCATTGGCAAGTATCTGGAAGTAAGTTGTGTCATTTCGACTTAACCTTAAGACCGAATATCCATTTAGCCAATACTTGATAACCATTAAATCTGTGATTTGGAAAAGAAATATCTGCTGTGTCATACTTTCAATAACATATATCATTTATATTCGGCTTATCAAATCCCAAAGGAATGATAACATGCATATTTGATATGACGTTCTGAAGAGTTCATTTTGAAAAGCTTCATCCCATTTATTTTTGTAAAATTGGGTAGTTTATTCCAAGATGACAAACGATCCTATCCAAGAAAGTAAAATACAACTAGACAAATGAAACGTCATAGAAACAAATCTGGAGACCTCGATATCACAGTAAATACAGTTAAGAAATAAAAAAAGAAACTGTTGCACCAAACCTACGTGCAATAAATATGGTAATACCAAATAAGCACCACCAACAAATTAGATGTAACAAAGATAAACTCGGGGAATAATGTATTAGATAGAATACAAGGTGTAAAGTAAATCATGTTTCATACAGCTGCCAATAGTGATATACACAATGGCCAGTGACCCTGAAGTGCATATAGAAACCATGTAAGGAAATAACGTAATGTGCTACTTTGGAGACAATTTCCTGTTTGACAAGACTACACCAAGATTTCTGTCTTGGAGGTGTTGTTCACACCATGAATAATGGTAACTTATCAGGAACTATGAACCTGAGTACTTAGTGCATAGACTACAGCGAGGGGCAAAGGAAACGATACCAATTTTTTAACAGAGTCAACCTGCTGGATAAAGTAGATTTTGAATGTCTGTTTAATTCATGAGATTAAATATTTGACATTTTATATATGACAAACATCGAGTGCTATTTCAAAGTATATTAGGAGGCCATAGGCACAATGTACCTTCTTGGACTTAGAATTGTTAACACATCAATACAGAAGGACGTCATGAAAACAAGCAAACAACTTGCGAAATTGACGATTTCTTCATTGTGTTTCTCAGAAATATGAACAGATAATGTTATGAAATTGTATTGAAATTAGTTTTATTGAACATATGATGTAACTATTATTTCAGTAATATTTATTACCTGGGGTGAAATATATTTGTATGTTTGTATGGGATCATTTCTTTTGACCCTGAGTGAATGTGGATTGTAGCTCTTAAAACTTTACTTTAATCTTCGATCCACATACTACTTTCAAATAATGTCACTAGACTACTGACATTAAAAAGTTATAATTCTTCAGATCAGGATTTCTGGCGTCTTAATAGTCCAGCAGATAAGTGCAAATATTTCTTTATAATGTTACCTTTAGATAAAAAAAAAATTATGAAAGTTTATGTATTATTTCATTTGACAAATATTCATTTGATTGGCCTAATTATGTATTGGTGTATATGAATTAACGGTTTATTTCTAATATTTACAGGACAAGGTTTTAATCAAGGTTTATAAACGAGATACATTTTTAGGTGTTGGTCGGGATGTAATGTACGTGTTAAATACTGTACAGTGATCATCAGCCATAGGGGCGCCCTGACGATCAATAATATTTAAATTTTCAAGGGTATTGCTTAAGGACATGCTTAAGGGACATGCCAAAGACAACTACAGCAAGTGATTTCAGACTATAGCAATAAGTTTAACCAATTATAAGACTAACTGTCCGTTCACGTATGCACGAGGAATTCCCATATTCCACAGGCAGTTGGTGTATCATTGAAGATGAATGGTAGTAGGAACATGTAATGGGGGTAGATATTTACACATTTAATATAATGAATTACAACTCTAGATATTAAAGGCACTACCGCCTACAAAGTGATATGAACACGAACGCATTTAATAATATAATAAGTATGACTATTACAGTTGCAAACTAAGTAGTAATTTGGATACATATCTCAAAATATAAGATTGACATTACTACACATGCACATTCACATTCAAGTTCACAAAATCTAAATCAATATCTATTCCATCGTCTGGCTATTTTCACTATCCCAATTAGTAGAGACATTGATGACATCCGAAACAGAGAATCAAGAACAATATTGAGTTTGAATTGAACTGACAGATCACATTGATTTAACATATACTTTCTGTCATCTTTACATTGTTTGCACACCTCTGGTACATAAGCTATTCACATATTCACATGTGAAGGCAAAGGGTAGAATGAAAATATATTTCCTCCATTATTGCCAACTGGTCAATTTATTCGAGGAATGACAATAACTATGAAATGATATTAGTAATACTTTTAGTTTTGAAATGTTATTTCAAAACAAACATTTTGTAGCATTAACAATTTGCTTATATGTAGCGACTCTATTGGTTGTTAATTCAGTTTTAAAAATTAAAAATGGTTAAAATCTTTTAAGACGCTCACATCGTCTCTGAAAGTTCTGGTTTGGATTGCAGCCAACTGTACCCATGTGAACTACTTATATTTGTTATCATCACATAATAACTGATTCGTGCATCAAAGTTATTATGACCACTGACTTCACGTAACCTTTATACATTTTGTAAAGGGGCTTAATATAAGGAGAAAACATGATACCGAGGATATTGTAAGGTTGTGGACCCTGATAGGAAGGAAAAACCTACAACCTTACCATATCCGAGGTAGAAAGGTTTCTCCATATTATAAACCGTTTTTAATGATAAAAGACGCTTTCTTATCGCGTTATCGAAAACCCCGGATTATATATAGAGTCGTTCGTAAAATCCTTGTTTACTGTCTCAATCCCAGTACGGCAAAATTTTCTATGTAAGGTTCTTCTTTACCATTGTCTTCCATCTTTCTTGGTGGCGCATTTGTCTAAGGCTTTGGATCACGAACGTCTGGTCTTACCGGGTACGGGTTCGAGACGCACTTTCGTCAAAACATTTGCAATTCATAATGCACTATATTTATGAAATTTTTCAAAATAGTCTAAGATAGTTTCTTCAGATCTTTACTTTCAAGCCGTCATCTTAGCAAGTATATCAGGGTTTTCAGTCATTGTAATCCCCCCTTTCAGGGTTTATTGTCTGTGTAAACACTCCTGGAGGGACTTACAGTGTTGTAAGTCCCTCGTACCGGGTGATACTGTTTAGAAAGGTCGTTTCAAGTATAACGTTTTATGGCTAGTAGGTTGATAAGTGTGGTATCTACAAGGGAGATCAAATGATTTTTACAATACTATAATCGTAAGTGAGATGCAAGTGAAAGAGAAACTGACTTTTCAAAGGCGCATTAGGCAAACTACATTTTACAGTCCATTTCCATTAGTTATCATAAATGTAATTTGGACTAAAGTATCTATTTTAGGTGGTGTGCGTAAAATGGGTCTGAAAAATTAATTATTACTTTACAACATTTATTTTACACTCTTCTCCAGGTTTTATGTTACAAACTACAGGTAAAACTAACATCTAACTTATCTGCGCACCAGTGTCTTCTTTATCATAAAGTAGATAATTTCTCAGAGTAGAAACAGTAGAAACAACTAATCATTCCATTGATGATTAGTTCATGTATATGCATGCAGTATGTATTGTATACAAATGGTATTTTTCCATATCAATATGTTCATTCATTTGATAAATCTACTAAGTTGAATTCGCAGTTCATGAACTCCTACACATTGGATGCCATTGAGAATAGAGTACATATAAGGATGTCATTATATATTACTATCTATCAATAACTTTGTTCAAATAACAACAATAGTCTGATAGCAGAATTCCAGAATGTCACACACACGGGTCAATCTGATGCTATTCGAGACCATTATAAGATAACACGGTATGTACTGCTATGGAAACAATTTCCTGTTTGGAAAGACTGCAGTAAGATTTTTGTCTCTGCGCTGGAGTTCTATCAGTGAATAATGGATCGTATCGGGAACTTTGAGCATGTGAACTGACAGCTTTAATTAAAAAAGTAGTAGTTCAATAAAAGGTCACTCTCATGACATGAACCACATAAATATATAGGAGAAGAAACATGTCTGAGGAATGCCAATAGATTACACTCTAAGAAAGGCTGGATTTAGATACCTACATTTTCCCAGCAAATAGGGGTAAGTTTGTGATTAAAATGTACCTTTTTAAAAAAAAATTTAAGGCACTAATAATGACATTATCATGTATCATGGATGTAACCTCAGTGGAAACATTGTCTAATGTACTGATGATGAAGAGTCTATAAACGCTATGATACATAACCATGTCTGCAGCCTCTGGTGACCATCTCTACAAGAAACAATCTGTTTCCTGCTGGGAGACACAGCATATACCACTCAATTGTAGATAAGAGAGCAATTTATCAGGCATTAGTATTCAGTTAAGTCGACAATGTCAGTTTTACAGAAATTAGTTTGACCTGTATTGCCTCGCAATAATTAACTGCAGCTTAATAAATAAGAAAAGGGCGCCACTTAACAATCCTTTTGCTTTTTCCTATTAGCATATATACAAATGTGGTCTATTGTCCAGGTCATATGCTTTATCATAAACTTTGATTTGATCTTCATAATCAATTTAAAACTGAACAATCTTTGTTTATAACATGCCATGGTCACTATTCGGTGACGATTGCCAAGTTAACTTGTATACTTCAAGTATCACACATCAAACGCCACGGATCAATAAGAGGATACAAATTGTATATGTTAAGCTTGCATAGCAACATACACGTTAATGTAACAACCACCTTTATGAAACAATGAACAACTAGTCGCAGTGTTATTTTATTCCGATACGATTATAGAAAGCTTTCCAACCATTTAATTTGAGATTATGTTAGAAATAGAGATATTTGCACTATCAAAAGCTCAGAAATGAGTGCATTTTCTGTAAATGAATTACCTTTTCAGTTCCTTCAAAACCCTCATTAAAGATGTTGAAATGCATTATAATAAAGCTAATAACTTTAATTTATGTTCATCATGCCAATGCATTGATAATTTCTATTAATCAAATGCGCGATTTTTGTTATTGAATTAATTACTGAATAAATTAATTTTGACGCCCAAATAATAAGAAATATTTTGTTATTGAATTGTTGGTGTTGATTAAGAAGAATGAATAGGTCAGTTCTAGAGTTAGTATTACATTTATGAGATGTCAGCAAAGCTATTCAAACCAGAGTAACAGTGAGCCCACCGTAATAGTTGATCAAGCACTTGTTATGGAAGCTGGACAGGGATATACAGATTTTGATTGTAGACTGTCGGGTTCACCAGCCACACACTCTGCCAGATCAGTAACCTTCACACTTCTATTGATAATGCTTTTACATACAGGACTTGCCGGAGGAATAATACAATTGAGGATATCTCCCCTGTCTTATTGATGAGACGTGCTTTTAGAATCTTACAATGATATTAAACCATTATGTCCATACTTAATATTCATATACTCTATTTCATTCCTTTGTGCAGAAGATGTTCCTTTTTTCAGAAAAGAGCTAAATACACTGAACACTTGTTTAGGAAGACAATAGTTAAGGAGGTATTTGCTAGATTGGTCTACATGTATCAATGGATGTGAATGGAAGTCTGAAACTGTGTTTGCTATAATGACAGAGATAGATACTGGCACATGTAAGAAGTTAACTATAAAAGTTATTAAATAAAAGGCACCAACCCTCGGTATCCCTGTACCAGCTTCACCTCAGTGGACATCTTGTTATTCTCACTGTCACTATAGACAGAAGACATGACATCGGAAAGAGGGAGCCGACAGCTTTATTGAGTGTGTGTTGGAACAAGTAGATCAGATTGATTTAACAAGGACTTCCTATCTCCTGTACAATGTCTGAACAATGCTGCTAAACTGTTTATTGTAACATGACATTGATAAAATCTTCTTGAAATGATACATCTTTATCACTACTCTTTTGTCCGACTTTTGTTGACATGACTAATCAATATTGGAACAGTCATCTCGACTTGGATGTAGTTAGGCAAGAATGAAGTTCTCCTTAAAACTTCAAACAATTTAATACAATTTAATCATCTGAGGAATTATACAAACCTCAATCAAAACTATAATAAATCAAATATATTGCCTGTGTATTGCAAACACTGCAATGTTTTATCTCAGTTGTAGATTTCCCTTCATCAGTAAGCAATAGATGTTCAAAAATAAGTTTAAATATGGCCCTTAAGAGTTGTGGCCCTGTCTCCTCCGTATCTCCAACTGACAGTCATTGACACTGGATGTTGTGTTATTAGGACTGTCAGTCAGTTTCAAAAACAGGATTAACTATCAGCAGGTTCTGCGTCATTATCTAAGCAGAGGCAAGAACATTGCAAAGAAAGAAAGTTGCATCTGTACAGAGCAGATTACTACAAAAAGACTGGTCAGCTTAAAAAACGTCCTCTGAACCTGTTACTTCATGCATATACTGGACAAAGTTTAAGAAAGTATGTGTCTTTCCCATTTGAGCCGTTTTGATAATTCATAAGATGTTCTAAGAACTACTTGGTATGACTGATACTAAAGAGGTCTGAGGAAAAGGGATATATTCGAATTACATCTATAATTGTACACCTGATGAATGAAGTTCCACATGGAATTTTCTTGAAACTCATGAGTGTGATTCTGAAGGATTATACAAAATTCAAACTTATACAGATAAGAAACAGTGGATTCTGAGACAACATAAGGTCTGGATGTTTTATCCCATGGTTCAATACCATAGACACAAGTGACTTTGCATGGCATTAGACGCTCAAAAAATTCCCCTTTGATCTTGAGGAAGGAGCAGGAATTTGACAGGTTTACTGCTCGTCCTTAGTGTGGGAACACGTCTGTATTCGCTGATAAGAAGTTTGATTGGCAAGTCCAGACGGCTCTGTGTGTAGTCGAGAGCTTTATGTTAAGTCATTCGTTTGGATCTTAAAGAAGTGAGTTATTTTGGAAGATGCAGTGTCTCACATGGCCAGTTGCGTCAGTGACCTCATTCTGAGAAAAACAACTTTCACGGGTAGCTTCATATTGATTGGGAGATCGGCTTTTTCAATAAAGTAACCCTGCAAATGAGAGTCCATGTGTCAAGATATTGAACCAAGGGTATTTTAGCACAATCACCGACGTGATTTCAGGTAGTTCTTGTATATCATAAAGGCGCATCCATTGTCTTGTTGGTGGTGAAATATTCTAAACGTTATAAATGGTGTCAATAAATCGAGAGGGACTGACTATTGCCGACTCAGTATAGTGATGTTATAAAGATATTGTTAGTGATTTATAAAACCGGACAATGCACCGTGATTGCTGCACGTTAATTAGTTAAACATAATTTTGGAAACTTATTAACAACAGGCAAATTAGATTTGATAATGTTTAATAGGTCATATAACTATTGTGCATGAAATTGAGACGTGAAGTTTCCGTTCCTGCACATGTATAATGCTATTTTTAGATTTTCATTGAAAACTTGTAATTATGATATATTTGGTGATTGGTGATGAATGTGCAAGTTGAGAAAACTAATTTGAACTGAAATCAGCACATATGGTATATTGGCACATATTTAAGCCAAATAAAATGTTATGAAACACAACGGATGCACCAGTTGTGTAAATTTATGTTTTATTGGCCATGCAGGATAGGGAAGGAAAATATTGATTTGTGACTTCTGTTATGACTTCCTACAGCAACGACCCGTCAAAGATTAAAGTTCATTAAGGTACATGTTGCCGTCAATAATTTGTGCCAACATATTTCCATATTCTATAACTTTTACCACAAATACCTCACATTACATTTCAGTAACCCATGTGTGTTTAAACTGATATGAAATATTAAGTATCATCCTCTCATGTATGACATTTGTAATTTCTCTTTACAAGATATCTCCTCATTACAAAGAGTCGACTTGATACCATGTTGACCCTAGTTAATTGGATATTTATAAGCTTGCTGGGAGATAGTTGAGTGTTAGATTAGTTTGCTATTAGCAAGGTCACAATTCTCTATCACATGTGATATAGTTTTATGTCCTGGAGTTATTTATACAGGTACTTACATTTATTTATTTACTTACAATAATGTATTCTCATTACGCTACATGCTGATAAGTAATGCTGCGTGGTGTTGTGATTTCTTTACGAGTGTTAGATAAGTACCGTAGCTATTAAGTTTAGGCTAACTGACACAAATCGGGCTTAAGGCAAAATATGCATGATTGGTCATTAGATATGCAGATATTAATGTTTTGGATCACAGGAATCTGGTCACTGACCTAAAATCGAAAATGGACACCTCAGGGCCAAATAAATCTAGAATATATATATTGAACATGCATTGTGCCATTTTGATGCAATAAGTAGACATGTACATTCAAGCACAAACAACTTTGCTCAACACCTGATTTTCTGGTGTTTGTCTACATGTATGTCCTTGTTCTTATGTTTTTCAGTAAGTCAATTGTATTTCTTTGTGAATACACTACATGTAGACGACATATGTGTATTGTTTGTCAGAGACAAGTGACAATAACGTTGGTTTTACTTTAAAAGTGACTCTTGAAATGCAATAAGAGTACTTTTACGACAGACAATTATTCAAAGCCATAGTATTTCCAAACGTTGTTTGATATAATACTTAGCATTTACAGATGAAATGTGTAAACTAACTTAATCATAATGTAGTTATAATTGTATTTGCAAAAATATGAAGCAGCCATTGTTAAATATACCTTTTCATGAAGGGAACTATTGATGATTTCAGACATGAACAGAATATATTTTATATTCCTTCGTACATTCTCAGTCTCCATTGGTTTCATGTTAAATTATGAATTAACTCTAAATAGTTATTAGCTAACTAAGAGATAACTGGCTTCACACTGAGTGATCTGACCTGTCACTGAAAAGCTTAAAATACTGTCTGATGTATGTGTGGTAGTCTTAAAACCTAAAGAGAAGCTTTTAACACTGGATAACTTGTTGGAATCACTGTTATTTAGCCTATAAAAAGCTTCGATGTAAGCCTATCAGTGGAGTTGGTGTATATTTCAGGAAACCAGTGTGGCAGCCTGTTACATTGCATGGCACAAGTGTAAGATGAGATGGCGAGATGATGTCTTCAGGTTTCGATTGTCAAAACACAAAAATACAAATCCCACTGACAACATATTCAATCATCCCCTGATCTCTTATCTTTGTAAATAATCCCAGGGTGTATTTAACACCTGTTCAAATGTCTGTGAAAGATGGAGCCACGTCCTGGACAAAGGAACCACATAGACAGCCTACTTACATACTGGTGAACTAAATGGTTATATCTCATTGCAAGAGACTAAAAGCAGGATGTATCCATCAGACAGGGACATTTGATGAAACCCTGCAGACCTGATAAATATCTCGCCAATCTTTTATATACCAATACCATTAGATTTGCGGGTTTATTTGGTTCTGTTTGCTTTATGCTCAAGGTTTAATACAATTAAAATCAGCTAGATTTAGTGACGCTGACAAATTACCATAGAAATTGATGAAGCTCTTAGACAACATTGTAGCATTTTCTTTGTCAAACTTTGTCTTTAGTTTCTTATATTTTCATTCCCTTGACTGACGAAACCTTCAGAAATCATTTCTGTCTGGTGAGACTAAGCACGAGCATAAATGAAGTGAAACACTGCACCCTGAATAATAACTTTATCGATATATTTCATCATTCACATATTGTGTATACTATGCTGTGAAGCTTTCTTGACGAAAGTAACATTTAACATATATGTCAATCTCAAACCATGTGACACAAATTTATTGTGTCATAAAATCTACATGTAAGTGCACCTTACATCGGATAATTTCTTTCAAATAATTTACTTTTATAATTCTTTCAAATTACACATTAAAGCATTTTAGTCTTGAATGCACACATATATTGACGAATTTCCGGTAATGTGATGGAAGAAGTTCTTCTTTTGTATTGTGCACTATCACAATCAGACGGAAGGAGGGAACACGTTCATTTATAGAAACTCTATTTGCCTATTGTGCAATGTCATTAACAGGCTTGTGGGGGGACGACATTACAATACAAAATCAAATCATTTTATCAAAAATATGTAATACGTTTGATCTAAAATATGTGAAACATAAAACGTACAATAGAAGTTCTTCTTTAGAAGACTACCATTGATGAGGCAGATGCAGAATTCAAAATATCTTAAGATTCTTATTGATTTTCTCTTGTGTTGCTTGAAGATGTTCTTTTTAAATCATGACATATCCTTCATTGCTTTTTCAAACAAAAAGAGAATATCTGCTTAGTTCAATGTATTTATGTTAAATTGAACCCATTTCAAAGAAGTTGTGGATCCATTGTTGTTGCTTGAAATAAGTACGAAGTATGTTCTCATGTGACATGTGACACTGATAGAACCTAATGGAGTAGTTCTTTCTTCAAGCAATAACACAAAGACCAATGCTAGACAAGGACCGATCTTTGACCTGTTGAACTGTGCTGGAAGTGGGGATTATGATACATGTGAGCAGGTGTATATCCAGATTGAAAGTTAAACATATATAGATAATTATTTAGCAAAGATGCCAGTATCACTAACATTTTTACATGTAGTTGTTCTCTATGTCAGTAACCACACCGACTGACTTGGGTGGTGAGATTTCGTAAGTAAATGATTGAAATGATGATGTTTGTTCTGAATATGTTATGTATATAAACCTGAAAAATAAATCAAAATATTACAGTCAGAAAGTTGAACCCGCTGATTCGCTGTAACATCAGATAAAAGGACACCATTCATTACATCAGTTCATGGTTAGTTGATATCTGCAACTTGATAAATCTGTTCGTTTTAGGAAGGAACTTATTGATCTGACATTTAGCACTTTCCTGTTCCAATATTGCTGTCTCCAACTTTAGTCACTTGGAGTCACAACCCTGAGTGCATTTATTTAGTACAGCGAGGCTCAAAACTTTATCACTTACTCATCGTGAGTGCCTGAGATTGACACTATTTTGACATATATTTTTAGATTACTTTCCAGCATCTAGCGTCTAGTATTATTGAGAGACATTTAGAAGTTGGCGAGAGGGATGGGAAATGATATAGGAAAAGTGAGGTTTCTGTTTACAGTGTTGTATGTATAGTAATACTTGCAGTTATCTGACAGACACATACCACTTTCTTCCTTGAATTGTGGAGTTTGTGTTAGTTCAATTAGCACATACCAATGATACACACGTTGACTGTGATATAATTGCAAACAAAATCACTAAAGATGCAGACCCTACATTATAACCTATAATCTTGTCAATGGTGTCATGAGACCAGTAGCTGAAGGAACATACCCATGGGTAAACAAACTTCTCAGAAATAATTTTCGGTCCCAAGACACTAAACACTGAATCTGTCTCTGGAGAGATATTACAAACTGAATAACAAGAAGAACTTGTTTATTTAATGCTAATTCTGTGAAGCGATAATGACATTATGATTCCTACTCCTTCGTCCTATTTCAAACTCATGTGGAATTTTTGAATAAGTCATACAAAACATACATTTGAACACACTCCTACAATCAAATATGTCGCGGGATATCTTGCAGGATGTTATATTTCTTCTTTTGAATGTTTCATATTATCTATTTGATGATTACACAGCATGTCAAATAAGCAAAGGCTGTCTTTGTTATGATTTTTCTGACATGAAAATGCATGTTTATAATCTCATTTGACTTAAACAGAGAAAACCTATTGATCAGTATTCACTTCAGTTTACATAACATACAGTTTGCTGTTAACCGAGAGTACTTGATACTCTTTCATTGGCAAGTATCTGGAAGCAAGTTGTGTCATTTGGACTTAACCTTAAGACCGAATATCCATTTAGCCAATACTTGATAACCATTAAATCTGTGATTTGGAAAAGAAATATCTGCTGTGTCATACTTTCAATAACATATATCATTTATATTCGGCTTATCAAATCCCAAAGGAATGATAACAAGCGTATTTGATATGACGTTCTGAAGAGTTCATTTTGAAAAGTTTCATCCCATTTATTTTTGTAAAATTGGGTAGTTTATTCCAAGATGACAAACGATCCTATCCAAGAAAGTAAAGTACAACTAGACAAGTGAAACGTCATAGAAACACATCTGGAGACCTCGATATCACAGTAAATACAGTTAAGAAATAAAAAAAGAAACTGTTGCACCAAACCTACGTGCAATAAATATGGTAATACCAAAAAAGCACCACCAACAAATTAGATGTAACAAAGTTAAACTCGGGGAATAATGTATTAGATAGAATACAAGGTGTAAAGTAAATCATGTTTCATACAGCTGCCAATAGTGATAAACACAATGGCCAGTGACCCTGAAGTGCATATAGAAACCATGTAAGGAAATAACGTAATGTGTTACTTTGGAGACAATTTCCTGTTTGACAAGACTACACCAAGATTTCTGTCTTGGAGGTGTTGTTCACACCATGAATAATGGTAACTTATCAGGAACTATGAACCTAAGTACTTAGTGCATAGACTACAGCGAGGGGCAAAGGAAACGATACCAATTTTCTAACAGAGTCAACCTGCTGGATAAAGTAGATTTTGAATGTCTGTTTAATTCATGAGATTAAATATTTGACATTTTATATATGACACACATCGAGTGCTATTTCAAAGTTTTTTGGACATTATAGTTGGTACTTAAATTATATGAAATATGGAAATTAGGAGGCCATAGGCATAATTTACCTTCTTGGACTTAGAATTGTTAACATATAGAATACTAAACGACGTCCCGTTTAATAACATATTTATGAAACGAGTGGATGGTTTTGGTATTTAACAAGCGAAAGCGAGTTAGATACCAATACCATCCACGAGTTTCATAAATATGTTATTAAACGGGACGGAGTTCAGCATTTTATTTATTACACACTCTAAATTAATGAAATATGTAATTAATGTTTACTATTCATTCATGTAGATGTGCGTAGGGATACATGTCTTACCATAGACGCATAACGCCATCTCACTAAACACCAAAAATAGACCAAGCAAATATCCGTTAATAACAGTTTCAATTTTGAACAATACAATTTCAAAACACTCATTACATTGTCTTTATGTTGAACTATAAGAAGCGCAAATTGGCGAGTAAACAAAAACATCGTATTAATCTCACTAGATCTTATGGATGATGTCAGGTGATTGTGACGTCATCGGAATGCGACTGTTTTCAAGCGCGATTCAGTTAGGCTAGTTACAGTTGTACTGTATGTAGCTGCAGTTGCTTTGCCAAAATAGGCTCTGTAACACCCTGATGACAATGATACTGGGGAGTAAAGTAACATACAGTTCTGCAGCTAGTTTTATCTAGCGAAATTGTGGGGATCATTGTCCTTGTTGCCGATGAAGTTAACATTGACGGCACAAATTGCTTACAGCACCGCCGAAAATGGAGTTCTGACATTTATAGCAAACGTTGAAAATTTATATCAGCATTGATACTTACCTTGAAGCATTTTTATTAATCTTGGTATGTTATCTTCTGTAACAAGAGACAGACGTGAACAATGCCTCCACAACCTTGAAAACTTACATGTCGACACGGAGCAAATTTTTTACATTCTAAACAATCAAAACCATTCCTCAAAAGGAGAAGAAAATATCAAAATGTACCTTTAAGGATTACAATGTAGTTGCAATAATACTCAACTGACGACTGTCACAGGATACGTGGGTTCAACGTGACGTTTATTCCTTGTGAATTTACATAAACTGAGGCTACGTCAAGTTGCATGACGAAGCAAAATGGCGGTCAAATCCTGAAAGCCGTAACGAGATAACATAAGTGTCAAGGGAACTAACTCTGAATTAACCAAGGGATACTGATTGACGGTAAATTGTGATAGAAGCGTCCGTACAATATTAATCATAACGACGTTGCGTGAAAAAACATGTTCCAAGACATCCAGTGCGATCCCAAAGGCCATGTGACTACTGGAAAGTAGTTCCGACTGCGATCGAATTCACGTGCAAGGTTTCACAACAGTGTTGAATAACATTTCGATGTTTCACAACAGTAGTATCTTCAACGAGAGTGTAATAAACATCAATACAGAAGGATGTCATGAAAACAAGCAAACAACTTGCGAAATTGACGATTTCTTCATTGTGTTTCTCAGAAATATGAACAGATAATGTTATGAAATTGTATAGAATTTAGCTTTATTGAACACATGATGTAACTATTATTTCAGTAATATTTATTACCTGGGGTGAAATATATTTGTATGTTTGTATGGGATCATTTCTTTTGACCCTGAGTGAATGTGGATTATAGCTCTTAAAACTTTACTTTAATCTTCGATCCACATACTACTTTCCAATAATGTCACTAGATTACTGACCTTAAAAAGTTATAATTCCTCAGATCAGGATTTCTGGCGTCTTAATAGTCCAACAGATAAGTGCAAATATTTCTTTATAATGTTACCTTTAGATAACGAAAAAGTTATGAAAGTGTATGTATTATTTCATTTGACAAATATTCATTTGATTGGCCTTAATATTTATTGGTGTATATGAATTAACGGTTTATTTCTAATATTTACAGGACAAGATTTTAATCAAGGTTTATAAACGAGATACATTTTAGTTGTTGGTCGGGATGTAATGTACGTGTTAAATAGTGTACAGTGATCATCAGCCATAGGGGCGCCCTGACGATCAATAATATTTAAATGTTCAAGGGTATTGCTTTTTTATAAGGGACATGCCAAAGACAACTACAGCAAGTCATTTCAGACTATAGCAATAAGTTTAACCAATTATAAGTAGACTAACTGTCCGTTCACGTATGCACGAGGAATTCCCATCTTCCACAGGCAGTTGTACAAGTGCTTATTACAGTCCAAACTGGTAGGTGGTGTATCATTGAAGATGAATGGTAGTTGGAACATGTAATGGGGGTAGATATTTACACATTTAATATAGTTTACAACTCTAGATATTAAAGGCACTACCGCCTACAAAATGATATGAACACGAACGCATTTAATAATATAATAAGTATGACTATTACAGTTGCAAACTAAGTAGAAAATTGGACACATATCTCAAAATATAAGATTTACATTACTACACATGCACATTCATATTCAATTTCACAAAATCTAAATCAATATCTATTCCATCGTCTGGCTATTTTCACTATCCCAATTAGTAGAGACATTGATGACATCCGAAACAGAGAATCAAGAACAATATTGAGTTTGAATTGAACTGACAGATCACATTGATTTAACACATATTTTCTGTCATCTTTACATTGTTTGCACACCTCTGGTACATGTGTTATTCACATATTCACATGTGAAGGCAAAGGGTAGAATGAAAATATATTTCCTCCATTATTGCCAACTGGTCAAGTTATTCGAGGAATGACAATAACTATGAAATGATATTAGTAATACTTTTAGTTTTGAAATGTTATTTCAAAACAAACATTTTGTAGCATTAACAATTTGCTTATATGTAGCGACTCTATAACACGTGATTGGTTGTAAATTCAGGTTTAAAAATTAAAAAAGGGTTTAAATCTTTTAAGACGCTCACATCGTCTCTGAAAGTTCTTCGAGTAGGTTTTAAGAATGTTTTAACTTCAACAACTGGTTTGGATTGCAGCCAACTGTACCCATGTGAACTACTTATATTTGTTATCATCACATAATAACTGATTCGTGCATCAAAGTTATTATGACCACTGACTTCACGTAACCTTTATACATTTTGTAAAGGGGCTTAATATAAGGAGAAAACATGATACCGAGGATACTGTAAGGTTGTGGACCCTGATAGGAAGGAAAAACCGGAGGAGGGGAAGCCTCCGAGTGTTTTTCCTGACTATCAGGGTCTACAACCTTATCATATCCGAGGTAGAAAGGTTTCTCCATATTATCAACCGTTTTTAAGAATAAAAGACGCTTTCTTATCGCGTTATCGAAAACCCCGGATTATATATAGAGTCGTTCGTAAAATCCTTGTTTACTGTCTCAATCCCAGTACGTCAAAATGTTCTATGTAAGGTTCTTCTTTACCATTGTCTTTCATCTATCTTGGTGGCGTATTTGCCTAAGGCTTTGGATCACGAACGTTTGGTCTTACCGGGTACGGGATCGAGACGCACTTTCGTCAAAACATTTGCGGTTCATAATGCACTATATTTATGAAATTTATCAAAATAGTCTAAGATAGTTTCTTCAGATCTTTACTTTCAAGACGTCATCTTAGCAAGTATATCAGGGTTTACAATCATTGTAATCCCCCCTTACAGGGTTTACAATTGTCTGTGTAAACACTCCTGGAGGGACTTACAGTGTTGTAAGTCCCTTGTACCGGGTGATACTGTTTAGAAAGGTCGTTTCAAGTATCACGTTTTATGGCTAGTAGGTTGATAAGTGTGGTTTCCACAAGGGAGATCGAATGATTTTTACAATACTAAATCGTAAGTGAGATGCAAGTGAAAGAGAAACTGACTTTTCAAAGGCGCATTAGGCAAACTACATTTTACAGTCCATTTCCATTAGTTATCATAAATGTATTTTAGGTGGTGTGAGTAAAATGGGTCTAAAAATTAATTATTACTTTATTACAACATTTATTTTACACTCTTCTCCAGGTTATATGTTACAAAATACAGGTCAAACTAACTTATCTAACTTATCTGCGCACCACTGTTTTCTTTTCCATAAAGTAGATAATTTCTCAGAATAGATAAGTAGAAACAACTAATCCTTCAATTGATGATTAGTTCATGTATATACATGCAGTATGTATTGTATACAAATGGTATTTTTCCATATCAATATGTTCATTCATTTGATAAATCTACTAAGTTGAATTCGCAGTTCATGAACTCCTTACACATTGGATGTCATTGAGAATAGAGTACATATAAGGATGTCATTATACATTACTATCTATCAATAACTTTGTTTAAATAAAAACAATAATCTGATAGCACTTAATCTTCCAGAATGTCACACACGGGTCAATCTGATGCTATTCGAGACCATTATAAGATAACACGGTATGTACTGCTATAGAAACAATTTCCTGTTTGGAAAGACTGCAGTAAGATTTTTGTCTCTGCGCTGGAGTTCTATCAGTGAATAATGGATCGTATCGAGAACTTTGAGCCTGTGAACTGACTGCTGTAATTAAAAAAGTAGTAGTTCAATAAAAGGTCACTCTCATGACATGAACCACATACATGTATAGGAGAAGAAACATGTCTGAGGAATGCCAATAGATTACACTCTAAGAAAGGCTGGATTTAGATACCTGCATTTTTCCAGCGAATAGGGGAAAGTTTGTCATTAAAATGTACCTTTTTAAAAAAATGTTTAAGGCACTAATAACGACATTATCATGTATCATGGATGTAACCTCAGTGGAAACATTGTCCAATGTACTGATGATGAAGAGTCTATAAACGCTATGATACATAACCATGTCTGCAGCCTCTGGTGACCATCTCTACAAGAAACAATCTGTTTCCTGCTGGGAGACACAGCATATACCACTCAGTTGTAGAAAAGAGAGCAATTTATCAGGCATTAGTATTCAGTTATGTCGACAATGTCAGTTTTACAGAAATTATCAATTCTGCATTAGTTAGACATGTAATGCCTAGCAATAATTAACTGCAGCTTAATAAATAAGAAAAGGGCGCCACTTAACAATCCTTTTGCTTTTTCCTATAAGCTTATATACACATGTGTTCTAGTGTCCAGGTCATATGCTTTATCATAAACTTTGATTTGATCTTCATAATCAATTTAAAACTGAACAATCTTTGTTTACAACATGCCATGGTCACTATTCGGTGATGATTGCCAAGTAAACTTGTATACTTCAATTATCACACATCAAACGCCAAGGATCAATAAGAGGATACAAATTGTATATGTTTAGCTGCCATAGCAACATACACATTAATGTAACAACCACCTTTATGAAACAATGAACAACTAGTTGCAGTGTTATTTTATCCCGATACGATTATAGAAAGCTTTCCAACCATTCAATTTGAGATCATGTTAGAAATAGAGATATTTGCATTATCAAAAGCTCAGAAATGAGTGCATTTTCTGTAAATGAATTACCTTTTCAGTTCCCTCAAAACCCGCAATATAGATGTTGAAATGCATTATAATAAAGCTAATAACTTTAATTTATGTTCATCATGCCAATGCATTGATTATGTTCATTAATCAAATGCGCGATTTTTGTTATTGAATTAATTACTGAATAAATTAATTGTGTCGCCCCCACAAACTGATATATTTGGGTTGATCATGTTTAATAGGTCATATAACTACTCTGCATGTAAATGGGACGTGTAGTTTCGGTGTCTGCACATGCATAATGATGTTTCTCGATTTTAATTGGAAACTAGCAATTATGATATATTTGGCGATTGGGGATGACTATACAAGCTGAGATAATTTATTTGCACTGTAAACAGCACATATATTGAGTTGGAACGTATTAAAGACAAATACAATTTTATTAAACGCAATGGATTCACCTTTAAGACTTGTGGCCCTGTCTCCTCGTATCTCCAGCTGACAGTCATTGACACTGGATGTTGTGTTATTAGGACTGTCAGTCAGTTCCAAAGATAGGATTTACAATCAGTGATCCATTCACTAAGACTATGAGCTAGTTTCAAAAACAGGATTTAATATCAGCAGGGTCTGCGCCATTAGCTAAGCAGAAGCAAGAACATTGCAAAGAAAGAAAGTTGCATCTGTACAGAACAGATTACTACAAAAAGACTGGTCAGCTTAAAAACGTCCTCTGAACCTGTTACTTGATGCATTTACTGGACAAAGTTTAAGAAAGTATGTGTCTTTCCCATTTGAGCCGTTTTGATAATTCATAAAATGTTCTGAGAACTATTTGGTATGATTGATACTAAAGAGGTCTGAGGAAAAGGGATATATTCTAATTACATCTATAATTGTACACCTGATGAGTGAAGCTCCACATGGAATTTTCTTGAAACTCATGAGTGTGATTCTGAAGGATTATACAAACTTCAAACTTGTACAGATAAGAAACAGTGGATTCTGAGACAACATAAGATCTAGGTGTTTTATCCCATGGTTCAATACCATAGACACAAGTGACTTTGCATGGCATTAGACGCTCAAATAAAATTCTTCTTTGATCTTGAGGAAGGAGCAGGAATTTGACAGGTTGACTGCTCGTCCTTAGTGTGGGAACACGTCTGTATTCGCTGATAAGAAGTTGGATTGGCAAGACGAGACGGCTCTGTGTGTAGTCGAGAGCTTTATGTTAAGTCATTCGTTTGGATCTTAAAGAAGTGAGATATTTTCGAAGATGCGATGTCTCACATGGCCAGTTGCATCAGTGACTTCATTCTCGAAAAAAAACCTTTCAACAGTAGCTTCATTGTGATTAGGAGATGGCTTTTTCAATAAAGTCACACTGCAGGTGATGTGTCAGTATATGAACCAAGGGTATTTTAGGCATGAGCACCATCAATCAAGTGATTTCAGATAGTTCTTAAAGATGCATCCATTGTGTTGATGGGGGTCAAATACGCCAAACCTTATAAATGGTGTCATTTTATCGAGAAGAACTGACCATTGACGAAAATAATTTTTAAAGATTTTAAATGATTTAGAAACTTCTACAGAAATTTTGGAAACTTATTTATAACAGGCAAATGTGTCGACATATTTTACATATTTTATTTCCTGGTGTTATTGATACAAGTAATTACATTTTAATGATATATTCTCATTACGCTACCTGCTGATAACTAATGCGCCGTGATGTTGTGATTTCTTTACGAGTATTATCTTCTAATTTGAGACTAACTGAACAAATCAGGCCTAAGGCAAAAAAAAGGCATGAGTGGTCATTAGATATTAATATCAGATATGTATTTTTTTGACCACATGAACCTGGTCATTTGACCTAAACTCCAAAAAAATCTAGAATATATATAATGAACTTGCATTATACTAAATCCATGCTCAAAAGAAAGTATACAAAGGATTTGAAGAAGCATTAAAGAAAAACAGATGGAGATAGAGACTTTATATATAAGTAGGGTAGCGTTTGAACATTACGTATGCACACAATAAAACAAAAACTGAATGCCCAACGGAGGTACAAAAAGACATATGGACTAAAAAAATTATAATTCTCAAAATTACTGTCAAGCTGTATATGCTGAAAATGAGATTGTAAGTAATGAGTAATAATACTGAGTATGTCCACCAGCCCGCAGCCGCATCAATGATGTCAAACGCCCATAATATGTGGCATTTACAGATGAAATGTAGAAACTAATTTGTACTTTAATCACAATGTAGTTATAATCTTATTTGCAAAACTATGTAGCAGCCATTGTTGAATATATCTTTTCATCACGACATGAACATAATCTCTTTTTATAATCCTTTGTACATTCCCAGTCTTCATTGTGTTTATCTTAAATGATAAGAGGAACTTTTTTAAAAATCTGTTAGGCAGTCTGATACACAATTTGGCGAGAGTGCAAGATGATGCTTTCTGGTTTCGACTGTCAAAACACAACAATACAAATTTAAGCCAATTCCACTGATACACCACAGACAATCTATTCAATCATCCCATGATATCTTAACTTTGTAAATAATTCCAGGGTGAATTCAATAGTATTCAAATGTCTGTGAAAAACCACGTCCTGGACAAAGGAACAAAATAGAGAACCTACTTACATAATGGTGAACACGAAGTTTCCATCAGACAGGGATAAATTGAAGAAACTTTCAGACTTGTTAAATATTTCACCAATCTATTATATACCATTAGATCTGTGAGTGTAATTGGCTTAATGATCCAGGCCTACTAAAATAAAAATAAGATATATTTAGTGATGCTGACAATCTACCAAAGAAAGTGATGAAGCTCCTAGACAATATTGTAGCATTTTATTTGTCCAACTTTGTCTGAATTTTCTTAAATGTTCATTCCCATAATTTGTATACTATGCTGTGAAGTTTTCTTGAAACTTTGTAAAATGAACCAAACCCAAAATATGCGGCTTGAACTTGTTTTCTCATAAATAATTTGTCAGTGTATCTGTGACTGATCTACATGTAAATGAACCTAACATCCGACTAGTTCTTTCAGATAATTTACTTCTTTAATCCTTTCAAGTAAAACATCAAAGCATTTTAGTCTTGAATGCACACATATCTCGACGAATTTCCGGTAATTAGAAGGAATAATTTCTACTTTTCTATTGTGCAGCAGTGTTGCATCTAGGATTTGCCCCACTGTTCTGGAAAAAATGGGCCACTACCTAAATTTCAGTGGGCCACTATTTTTTCAGCCAAATAAAATGCAGGACAATAATTTCATGTCGAGTTAAAGTTGACGAACTATAGTTCCTACAACTATAAAGTTATTGAGCAATGTATGCAAATATTTATGTCTAAGTTTCGAAATAAGACATAATCATCTGTGTCATGCCTATATGTCAATAGTTATATTAGTATATATTTATATGCTATGTATCTACTACTGTATATATGTATCCTTGTATATGGGCCGATGGCCTTCGTGCGAATAAAAGACTTGACTTGATTTGACTACAAGAGCTTGTCAACGATTGCTGAAGTTACATTTACGACAAAGTTTACAAGTCATAATTCCAGTAGTGTCGTCATACTCGAGCTAATCGTATTTTGCAAGCCATTCTTTTCTAAATTTATGAACAAATTTTCGTTTTTCAGTATCATTTTCACTTTCATTCAATGTTTCATGTTCAATTTCAATAGTACGCTTACTTGCATCGTTTGTATGGTCTGGTTCACTTCCTACTTTCGTGAAGAATTCGGTAATTCTTTTTATTTCTTCGGGGCAGACATTTTCAAATGTTCACGCCGAAACTCTCAACATGGCACTTGGAATGGCATTCGCAAAATATCAATCGCAAGGTCTCGTTTTGAACCCATTCGGTACCTCTCGTTTTTTTTTCCGTGGCTAAATTTCAAGAACTACTTCCGGGGCTTTACATTCGCACTTTCGAATTCTGAGAAGTGTGTTATTTATAGTACGGGAAATTCCAGTTTCGATAGCTGCTCAATGAATGTTACGACAATTTGTTTTGGTTTATTTTGCTAGCAGCTACACACTGACAGGCATTTAGTGCGTGGAAATTAAAACCCTTGCGTACCTAGTGGCCCATATGTGATTTAGAAATGCGCCACTTTATCATTTATCTGCGTAATTACGCAAATACGCACTCTAGATGCACTGCAGTATCATGAACAGACGGGAGGAGGGAATACATAAATGACAAAAGCATATGGATTTTATCAAAGCTAAGGGATACCAAAGATAACTTTTGATCTACAATGTGTGATGCATATTGTAACAGCCGGACGGTTAAGTAAATACAATAAGAACAGACTAAATATTTGCTAATATAATATGCTGGATCCATCTCCCTCCAGCCAACAGGAGGCCATGACATCCTGAAGGACCGTGACCAAGGGTGACGACTGCACTGTCCCAGTCTCGGCGTGCTGGAGGAAGCAAGGGCAATGATCTCTACAGCTTCACACAAATTGTGACAATCCTTATCCAGGCAGCAAATCTCAATTCATTAGAAACTGACTGGTTCAAAGCAATGGTCTCTTGAGCTCTATTGTCAAAATGTTTGTAAGCTCGCTTTATCATGTGACGATTATCATCTGCCAAAGCAGCTACAGACTCATTTTGCTCACGACTCCTCATTTCCAAACGGTTTAACCATAAACTTTGTTGTCGTTCACTCCCAAAACGACTGTTCATTTTCAGGACCAAATTATGAAAAAACACACTTTTCATAAGGAGCTAGACCCATGTAGAAAAGGGTCTTGCTAAACCTTTGAGATTAGCCGATAATATGAGAAGCTTCTGATGGTCCGACCTCCGAGATCTGCACAATTTCGAAAGTGTGTTGCCAAACTATTCTAACCTAACTTTGATAAGTATTTACTTACTGGATTCGTATCAAGGATGTTTTTAAAAAAACATCCCACTTCTGACACCAAGTTTGTAACAGCCAGACGGTTAAGTAAATACAACAAGGCAAAAGTGAGCGCAGCTCACATACCCCCGCCTGTAGTTTGACCGCCTTTCTTTAAACTATGTAATCATAAATCATATATTATGATAAGGCTTAGGAATGTGGTTTGGTCAGCACATAACATAGATTATTACTCGCCCGTGTAAGATACTGCAGTGTAATATTTATACGGCAATATTAAACTAGTGTAATACCGCCGTGTGTATGACGTCACAATAGTTTGCGGTTATGACGTCACAATTGGAATAACGTCGTCACAATGGTATCAGACTTGCGGGAATCATAGTTTCAGAGCCATGTCAGCTATTTCGCTGGATTTTATGTTGGCGAGTAATAAACAGAATACTAAACTCCCTTCTATTGAATACCATTTTTATTAAACTCGTGAATGATTTGGTATCAAACTCGCTTTCGCTCGTTTTATACAAAATCATTAACTCGTTTAATAAAAATGGTATTAAATAGAAGGTCGTTTAGTATCCTCTATAAACAACAGAAAATGTAATTGTTTGCATAGGTGTGAACTGGACGAGATAACTAAATGTTTTACATCAGAATCTCACCTTCCAATCAGTTGCTTGAAGATCAATATATATTCCTATGTATAAACTGTAGTTATAATCTTTATAAATAATTTATTTTTCATGAATTCAAAAAAGTTTAAAGAAGTGAAAGATTTTAAAGTTGATTATCATTTTCTGAAATATGTTGCCACCATGAGTGAAAATAAAATTCTAGTATAATAACTTACCTATTGATGAAATGGAAATGTCCCACTCTCACAGTAAATGTGTGAAATGTTCAACATGTCAGCTCCATGAACAAAGCAATGTGACAATAATCAAACAAAACACAAATGGGAAATCACCTCGTATTCATGATTTCCAACCATATAGACAAGTGAAATCAAACTAGGATTGAAGTTTACACATAAAATTTTTTTAAATTATAAAATCGGACCGTTTTTGGGTAAAAAACCCAAAATTATTTGAACCATGGAGTTGAAACCCCTAAAAGGCACAACAGCAACATGTAGGTTATCGCTATACCAAATTTGAAGTTTCCAAAGGGTATAGTTTCCGAGATAAGCTCCGGAAAAGACACAAAGTCCAAAAATGGGACCGTTTTTGGTCAAAATGTCCAAAATTATTTGAACCATGGAGTTGAAACCCCTAAAAGGCACAACAGCATCATGTAGGTTATCGCTATACCAAATTTGAAGTTTCCAAAGGGTATAGTTTCCGAGATAAGCTCCGGAAACGACACAAAGTCCAAAAATGGGACCGTTTTTGGTCAAAATGTCCAAAATTATTTGAACCATGGAGTTGAAACCCCTAAAAGGCACAACAGCAACATGTAGGTTATCGCTATACCAAATTTGAAGTTTCCAAGGGGTATAGTTTCCGAGATAAGCTCCGGAAACGACACAAAGTCCAAAAATGGGACCGTTTTTGGTCAAAATGTCCAAAATTATTTGAACCATGGAATTGAAACCCCTAAAAGGCACAACAGCATCATGTAGGTTATCGCTATACCAAATTTGAAGTTTCCAGGTGGTATAGTTTCCGAGATAAGCTCCGGAAACGACACAAAGTCCAAAAATGGGACCGTTTTTGGTCAAAATGTCCAAAATTATTTGAACCATGGAGTTGAAACCCCTAAAAGGCACAACAGCAACATGTAGGTTATCGCTATACCAAAATTGAAGTTTCCAAGGGGTATAGTTACCGAGATAAGCTCCGGAAACGACACAAAGTCCAAAAATGGGACCGTTTTTGGTCAAAATGTCCAAAATTATTTGAACCATGGAATTGAAATCCCTAAAAGGCACAACAGCATCATGTAGGTTATCGCTATACCAAATTTGAAGTTTCCAGGTGGTATAGTTTCCGAGATAAGCTCCGGAAAAGATTTCGGACGGACGGACGGACGGACGGACGCACGGACGGACGGACGGACGGACGGACACGCGGAGCGCTATATACCCCCGACTACGTCGTAGCGGGGGTATAAAAAGAACAGACTAAATATTTCTTCAGTTCGGCAACAAGGTGATATGTATTCAATGAGTAATTAAATGTCATATAAAATCAGTGTACAATATTACAAAAGGTTTATGAAAGCAGATCCCTATATGTGTGTACCAATGGAAGGGCTAATATGATACAGCTTATTCTTACAACTTTACCATAAGCTTTCTTTACCAAATTAATAGCCTTTCATCTGTATTACTTAGCTCAATTATCAATCAGAAGGCCTTTATTCATTATTGGTAAGCAGAAATATCTAAATTATTGGTCTGCTAAATCTGGCCCTGTCAGTTACGTCACCAAGAGTAGTGAGTGTGAATGCTGCAATTTGAAAGCTTGCGCTTATATAGAGGCCAAATTGGTCACGTGATTATGGAATTTGCCAATCAGAGGTGACGTTACGTCTGAGAATTTCGGACAATGGATCTGCTTGTACAAAGGAATCATTAAATGACATTGACAACGAACATGCATCAAGAGAGCAATTACAGTTACTAATTGCTTTTCGTAAAAGCAATTTATAGCACTTTACTGTATTAAAATGCACATTATAATTACGGAGAAAAACAAGATTTCATATGGTCAGTCGACAGAACAACAGTGCAATGGGGATTCACCGTTAGCAAATTTTACGTTTCATAACTGAATATATCTGATGTGCACATAGATATAATTAAACACAATAATTGCTTTTAGTGAACTTTAACAGGTAATTTCAAAGATAGAAGTTATCACACAATAATAAAGCGAACAACAATGAGTAAACATCTCGCACATTTGGACGTCATACATGCTCATGGATACAGTGCATCGGTCGACCTGCCGCAACATAGTTCCTGGACCTATCTGCGATTCCACAGCATTGAGTGAGTGAGTGAGTGAGTTATTGTTTAACGCCGCTTCGGCAGTATTGCAGCCATTAGCGGCGATCCACAGCATTGACGTCATGTTACAAATACATCATGGTTACAAATATGGTTGTGCATTATTAGTTAGACAATCAAATATGTTTAAATGATCTTAGAAATTACTTTTACTGAGATTTTACCGAAGAATGACACCCCACTCAAAAGTTGCTGAAAGTAAACATGGCGGCCGTAGTCGTGATTATCAGCAGACGAATTATGCATTTTGGAAGGATGTACAGTCATAAAAAAACATTACAGATGACATTATTATTCAAGCAAGATTATCATTGATGGATATAATTTACTTCACGATGATGGAACAATCAGGGAGCACAACTTATTAACGAAATGTAATGGCATTGGAAATCACGTGTTTGGCAATGAATTGTTATGAAATTTAGAAGAGCAAATGTTTACGATTTACACAGAAAGATTTGTCAAAAAAGGTTCTATTACAATAAGATAATTATGCAAGGAAACATTTACAATTTATGATTAACATATTAGGAAAGAATTACCCTGCTAAAAAGTGAGAATTTACTTTGCAAAATTCACAGAAAAATAACCTACATGCCATTACAATACACAAGAGATGTTTTTCTTTAGGAGACTGCCATTGATAAGAGGCAGATGAAGAATTCAAAACATCTTAGAACGTTATTGATTCTCTCTTCTGATGCCTGAAAAAGTATGTTCTCTTTAAATCTTATCCTGAAATATCCTTCATTGCTGTTTCAAAGAGAAGAGAATATCTGCTTAGTTCAATGTATTTATGTTAAATCGAACCCATTTCAAAGACCCAGTGTTATTGCTTGAAAGAAGTACAAGCTATGTTCTTTTTAGACACGTGACAATGATACATAATAGAGTATTTCTTTCATCAAGCAGTAAACACAAAAGACCCATGCTAGACAAAGTCGATCTTCAACAAGGCTGAATGTTGGGATTATGATAAATGTGTGCAGATGTAAATCCACATTTAAAGTTAAACATGGTAAACACAATTATTTATCGAAGTTATCAGCATCACTGACAATTTTAGTTGCAAAATTGTTAGAAATTTGGACAGATATCTCAATAAATAAAATTTACATTACTACACATGCACAGGGTAGGCAAAGGAATGATTCGATTTCACAATCTAAATCAATATCTATTCCATCGTCCATGCACTTAGTGAACTTCTGCGAACATCTGGCCTTTTTCACTATCCCAATTAGTAGAGAAATTGATGACATCCGAAACAGAGAGTCAAGAACGATATTGAGTTTGAATTGAACTGACAGATCACATTGATTTAACATATACTGTCTGTCATCTTTACATTGTTTGCACACCTCTGGTACATTTGCTATTCACATATTCACATGTGAAGGCAAAGGGTAGAAAGAAAATATATTTCCTCCATTATTGCCACTGGTCAAGATTTTGGAGGAATGACGATAGCTATGAAATGATATTAGTAATACTTTTAGTTTTGAAATGTTACTTAAATGTTACAATGTTAAAACAAACATTGTGTAGCTTTAACAATTTGCTTAAATGTAGCGACTCTATGACATGTGAAGGGGTGTAAATTCAGGTTTTAAAATTATTTTAAGACTCACATCGTCGCTGATAGTCTTCATGAAGGTTTAAAGAATGTCTTAACTTCAGCCAACTGTACTCTTGTGATCTACTGATATTTGTTATCATCCCATGATAATTAATTCTTTCATCAGAGTTATTATGATGAGTGAATTCACATAACCTTAAAGGGGCAGTAGCACGTTTTTTCGCTCAAATAGGTCGATGAAATGTATTTGGAAAATAATGTCACCAACAGTAAAACATCCTTTTCTCTTTGGAAAATCAAGTTAAAAAATGAGTGTACATGGTTCCGTAAAGCCATGGGAATCGTTTTTTGTCATACGACATAATAAAATGTGTTCACAATAAAATGGCCTCCATGCAATTGTTGCTTTGTACGCGACACCGTTGTTGCTACTACGGATAATTGGTTTGAGTAATACTATGTTTTACCCTCTAAGGTAAATATACATGACATAAACTATCATTATAAAAGGGAAATTTGAAAAATTAAAATTTGAAAAAAAAACGTGCTACTGCCCCTTTAATACATTTTGTCATAGTTTGTTAAGGGGCTTTTGGGTGGTTTTTACAAGGAGATAAACTTTTAAATCGAATGATTTCTACAGTACTAATATGGTTAGTAAGTTGCAAGTGTAAAAGAAATATACTTTTCCAAGACAAATTAGGCAAACTACATTTTACAGTTCCTTTCCATTAGTTATCATAAATGGAATTTGGACTGAATTCTTTAATTTAAGTAGTGTGAGTAATATATGTACTATGGAAATAGCGCGTTATAAGCATGCTATTATTATTATTATTATTATACCCCCGCTACGAAGTAGTCGGGGGTATATAGCGGTCAGCACGTGCGTCCGTCCGTGCGTCCGTCCGGTTTTTGTTCCGCTCATAATCCTGAAACCAGTTGCTCAAATTTTACGAAACTTGATATGTACAATCACCCTGATGTGTACATCTGCCTTTTGTATTAGTCCACCAGCCAGGTGAGGAGAATGGAAAATATGCTCTCCCCAAAAGCTAGAAAATATCTAAGTGGATCAAATGTTTCTTTTTACATTCAGGTACATGAAAAAAATGGATGTCAAGTTTGGAAGTGGTGCATTATTTTTTTTTTTACCTTCAAAGTTTTCTATGTGAAGTCCTCACACAATACTGAGGAATGCAATTAGTTGTAAGGAAGCACTTCCAAATAGTCCCATTAGAGTTACCTCCCCTATATGCAATTGACCTTTGTTTACAATATGGCGGTTTGTCAAGTCCAAGGACAAATGTTTAATCAGCTGTATTATGCATATTCTGGATATTTTTGCAATAACCATAGATGGAGCAGCTAAATCCAGTCAACATCAGCAGTGGAAAAGGTGAGTGATTGTTTTTTCTCAGTTAACTATCATTGAAAACATGTTTGAAATTTCTACTGGTTGAGTCAATAGGATAACCAGAAAATTAGATATGTCAATTTTAGAGGAATATTCATATGTTTCCTATGCTAGAATAAAGCAATATAGATATATGACATGATACACAGGGTTTTTATCAACTTCCAAACTCAAATATTTACTAAACAAATGCATAATTGTTATCAATGGGGAAAATGCACCTGGGGCCCATTTTGGGATGGATATTTAAAAAATGTTGTATCTATTGTAAGTTCAATTTTTCTCACATTTTAAAAAAACCCAAACCTAATCTTATTGTTTTTAAAACTATTTCTATAAGTATTTGAATTGTTTGGTTGGATATTTAATACCCTATATTCATGAAACCCTAAAATTGCCCCACCATTACTTTCCAGAGATTATTGGCACATGCTATTTCCCAACAACTATTTTTAAAGTAGCTGAATTCATGAGCTGAACAGCACCTAAAAGTAATGATTTAGAGTCAATGATGATATGATTTTAAAAAATAAATAACATCATAATGTTATTCATTAATGTTATTAGTTAATAAATCATTATTACTGCATTATCAAATGAATTTTTTAGTTTATTAGCTTATAGTTTAGAATTGATTATCAACATTTGTGATGATCAGTTTTTATTTTATTATAATTATTATTATAATTATTTAATAGTATTATTATTATTGCTGCTGATTGTAAAGGAAGTACTTTTTCAATAGTTTTGAGCATTTCATATCATATTCTCACTGTATTTACTATTAATAGGTTTAGTTTATTCTTTATTTAAGTACATTATGTAAGGCACATGTCAGTTTCAACATCTGTACTTGATGATGTTTATCTTTGTGATAATACTCCTAGGTTTATTTAAGATTGTAATACACAAATATATTTCTTGATTATATGTCTGTATAAAATAATTATGGTACAATGATAACATTCATTGATTAACCTAAATGATTTTTGGATATTCATTATACTTTTATTTATTTGTTAAAATAAGTTTTTTGAAAATAATATAAAATTAAAATACTTATGAAAAATACACCTTTGTAATGACTATTTATAATGACAATTATATGATAAATATTGAATCTAAAATTCTTCATAGTTTTGTTGTATTAATGTCAATTATTTTACTTTTTCAGATGAATTCAGTTTACCCTGCTGAGGCCCAGAAGAACCAGCCCTCACTGAACCTGGAAGACTGTTTGATATGTCAAACCGAAAAGCAAGAAACTCTAAGAAGTCCATATGTTGAGGGTAAAACATCATTTCTAAGAGCACTGAAAGAGAGATATGATGCAGGAGATAGACTCATATACAACCAAGTAACAGCTGTTCTTCAGGAGGTGAACTACCAGTCATCATTTGAACTAAAAGATGATATCGATGTTCTTTGGCACAAGAGTTGTTTTTCAACATTTACAAGTTCAACAAATATTTCTCGCCTTTCATCTAAAACTGCTTCTGATGATGTGTCCACACCAGCCAGAAAAAGAAGACATTCTTTCGACTGGAAAACACTTTGTATGTTTTGTAGACAGAAATCTTTCATGAAGGACAAGAAACTAATAAAAGTCTCAACCTTTGATTTTTGCGAGACACTTGAGCACAGAGCCAAGGCCAAAAAAGATCATGACCTCATGTGTCAGGTTGGAGACTTTTCGAAACTAATGAGCCAAGAGGCAAGATACCACAAGGCATGTCACAGCCGATACATTGTTTGTGGAAAACAAAAGTCATCTATTGATAACTATCATCAAGTTGCTTTTAAACAATTGATGGAAACACTGTTACCAGAACTTGCACAAGGGAGGGCTTTTGATATGAATGAACTACTACAAAGATATCAAACCTATCTAATCAAACATCTTCCAGAAGACACAACATCATCATTCTCAAAACATAAACTGAAGGCAAAGATTGAAGCTCAGTATGGTGATTCAGTTGTTTTCATTCAGACTTCTACGACAAGACCCGAGCTTGTCATAAGTCATACAGTGCAGGTACAAGACATAATCAACAAATTTGCCAGCTCTTATGAATCACCATTGGAAAACCTCAGGGAAACCCACAATGAAAAGGCAAAGCAAACTATCAATCAAAGCTCAACACTTCTTCATGCTGCAAATTACCTTCGACTGCTGTCAAGGAAATGTGATGGTATCTCTCATCAGCCTCTAAACCCCTGTGACATTAGAGAAATAAACTGTGAAAACATGATTCCTCATGAACTGTACACCTTCTTTTACAGGCTCTTGGCAGCTTCAGCTATGGACCAAGTTGACACGGGTGATGTGAAAGCAAAAGATTCAGTCCTCCACCGTCATATATTATCTCTCTGTCAGGATGTCATATACATGATTTCTAATGGGAAATGCCGAACGCCAAAACATGTTGCACTCGGTGTGTCTTTACATCAACTCACACAGTCCCAAGAGGTTGTACAACTTGTCAACAGGCACGGACATTCCATCAGCTATGATGAAGTACAGCGAATTGATACCAAGTGGGCAGAAGTCTTGATGGATCAGGAGGTCACAGTACCATCAAACATGGTTGTGGGGAGAGTCACTCGTGGAGCTGGTGATAACTTCAACAGGGCAACTGAGTCAGTCATGAATGCAAAGCACCATGATGTTGTAAATATGGTATTGTACCAGACAGGCACACTTGATTCAGGCACCATTAACAGTTGCGTCGGCCAGCAGCAGAATTCAAGATCAAGGACTGTTAAAGACACGAAAGCTGACAAACTACTTGAATGTCCACCTATGACAGGGAAGAGGCCAGGCCCACAACATCTACTTGGGAAAATTGATATGTCATGGTTCACAGATTGTTTGATTGAACACCAAAACATGAGAGCTATAGATGACGCACTATTTCTTATCAAAGGCTTTCCATACAAGATGTTTCATGCTGAATTTACAGCTCTGAAGAATTCGAAGAAACCATCTTGGACTGTATATCATGCCACAATGACAACCAACACCAACATCCAGCAGACTAACATTGGATACTGCCCCATGATTCCTGCTTCTGCTGTGGATTTCAATACAGTCTATACAATGATGAAAGAATTTCAGCGCATGTTCCTTGCTCTTGGACAAGAATGGACTATGGTAACATATGATGAGGCTATTTACAGCAAAGCCCAGATGATCAAGTGGAAGTCTCCGAAGGAATTTCAGGATGATGAGCTGGAAATGGGAGGTTTTCATAGAGCAATGAACTTCATCGGCGATATTGGGCACATCATGCAAGATAGTGGATTTGAAGACATTCTTGTGGAGTCAAACCTGTATGGACCTGCAGTTGTAAATCAAGTCATGAAAGGAAAAGCCTATAACCGGGGTGTACGAGTTCACAAAATTATGAATGAAGCTTTCAATCGTCTGAGATGGGATGCTTGTAGTGATTGGTTTCTCACTTCAGAGTCAGTCACTGGTTTGTCAGAAGATGATTCACATGCCATCCAAACCTCAGTGCAACAGTGTTTCACAGCAATGAATGATACAGAATATGACCAAGAGGAAACAACACAGGCCCTGTCCAAGTCTGTGAATGATGTACTTCAAAATGCTGGACCACTCATGGAAGTCAGGAAAGAATTTATTGAAACTGGCAAAAGCTCTTCCTCCACTTTCACCTTTTGGAACAACTACATTGATATGTCTCAACTGCTTCTCGACTACATCGCTGCGAAAAGAGATGACAACAGATCTTTGGAACTTGAAACATTTGCAGAGATGTTACCATATGACTTTATGTGTGGACATTTGAACTATGCCAGATGGGGATCAGTCAATGTTGCCGAAGGACATCTGCTTAAGGAAAACAAACCTCATATCTATGAAGCTTTGTCAAATGGTAACTGGTCTCTACATCACACTGACAGACCATTCAGTGGTATTTGGCATGACATGGGTATTGAACAGTCCCCCAACAAAGACTGTGGAAAACATCACCAGCTCTACACGACAGAGACAGCTCTCAACAAGTACTATCTCACAGCGCATCTTAAGGCAGAAGTAAAGGCAGCAATGAAGCAATTGTCAGGATTCCAGGAAAGAGACAAGACTTTACACAAGGAAAGCAGTTTTTCTAGGATGACCAAGGAGGAATTTGACATACAGAAAATTGTCAGTACAGTGTCACAGAGAATGGTTAATCCTTTCATTATTGAAACTGGCTCATCTTCGGACAACAAGCAACCACTAATCAATATTGCTTCATCAACAGTTGTACCAGAAGATATCTCCACTCGTTTGTGCCAAGTCAAGCAAGAAGGTGAAAAAGAAATGAAGAACTTTGTCACATCAAGGATGAATTCAGGTGAAGTAGATTTCTTTGCGCCCATGAAGCGATCTGGTATGAAGATTTTCTCGAGTTTGAACAAACAGTCAGTGTCACAGGTCAAGAAGAACTCACAACAGCTCAATATTGACAGACAGGTATTCAGCAGACTAGCTGTTTTAGCACAATCACGAGATATCAACATGAGAGATGTACTGCAATATGAATTGGCTCCTGTGCCACTCTCATTGTTTAACATGGATGGAACAATGCGCAAAACTGCAAAAAACATGACCTTGTCTTGGATGGAGAGAGACTTTGCTATCGACAAAATTCCCTATTCCAATGAAACATCAATACTTGTTGTGGATTTCATGATGGTACTGAGAATGATATGTACTGATACAAGTTCCTGCAAGACATTTGGAGAACTTTCTGACACAATTCTCTCTGTTATTCTCAGCCTCGGATTCAAGTTCATTGCTGTTGTGGGGGATACCTATAGTGCAAAGTATTCCATCAAAGCTTGTGAGAGATCACGAAGAGGCCAGATTCTGATGCAAGACATCTACAATCCTTCTCGAAATACACCTCTTCCAAAACAACGGAACAAAATGCTTTCCAACCCAAAGAACAAGACATCCACAGCTGATTTCATAATGAATGACTGGGTCAGACAGTGTCAAGAGATTCTACCAGAAGAGAACATTATCTACTTGGCAGGCGGCTTTTCAGATGCTCATCAGGCTGTTGAAGTTGGAAAAGGAAGAATGATGAACGTTCCAGAGTTGGCTTCTGATCACGAGGAAGCAGATTCACGGATGTTTCTACACGTGAGCCATGCTATCAAAAAGCTCAACGTCAAAAGAGTTGTCGTCTGGAGCATAGATTCTGATGTTGCTGCCATTTGTCCAAGAATATGTGTCAAGCTGGATATCAGAGACTTTTTCTTCAAAACAGGTGTTGGCCAGAGGAAACGTTTCATTCCAATGCACACTGTGGCAAATACAATTGGAAATGATATGTCAGTAATATTGCCAGCTGTACATGCTCTCACTGGCTGTGACTCCACAAGTGCTTTCTGTGGCATAGGAAAAGGAAAATGGATGAAGTGCATAGCAAGTAATCCTGAATTGATGAAAGGGTTGATGGAGCTAGGAGACAATGCATCTAAAATCACTGATGAAGCTATCAATTCATGTGTGGCACTCACCAATAGTGTATACAGTCAAAAGAAGGGGAATAATCTAGACACACTCAGGTATGAGCTCTTCTGCAACAAGAAAATCAACAGTGAAAATCTTCCACCAACTATGGATGCTTTTATGCTACATCTGAAGCGTGTGAACTTCCAAACCTTCATTTGGACCCATACTGAAGAGCCCACTCTGAACCTACCAAACCCTCTCCAATGTGGCTGGACAACAAGTCCAACAGGACAGGTAGTTCCACACATGATGTCGAAAAGTCCTGCCCCAGATGCGCTGCTTATCTTCATTGACTGTGGGTGCAAAGGCATTTGTGACAGCAGAAGATGCAGGTGCAGAAAGGAGAAAATGACATGCAGCGACCTATGTGCATGTAGCAGCGTGGAATGCACAAACAGAGTAGCTGAACAAGGGGAAGATTCAGAGGATGATATTGAGTGAACTGTGTATTACCTTCCTCAAATATGTATTGACAAAGACTGTGACATTCTTTAAATGACTGTGAATTCTTGCAATGTCAATCATCATCAACTTTGAACACAGTTACACTTTAAGTTGTGAATCATCATTGACTGTGAACACTTTAAGTTGTGAATCATCAATGACTGTGAACACTTTAACTTGTGAATCATCAATGACTGTGAATACTTTAACTTGTGAATCATCAATGACTGTGAATACTTTAACTTGTGAATCGCCAATGACTGTGAACACTTTAACTTGTGAATCGCCAATGACTGTGAACACTTAAACTTGTGAATCATCAATGACTCTGAACTCAACCAGTGAATCTTCAACATTGACCCTTTAACCAACCGGCTCCACATTGCAGGTAAACATTTCAGTATTTGAATTTGCAACATGCATGATAAATGTAAATAGTAAGTTTGATACGAAGCATATAAGTAGACACTCTTACTGTGACTGATGTCGACATTTAGCTCAATATTGAAGCAATGAAGGTCATTGCCTTCAGTGTTAATTCATTATTTCTAAAGAAAATCAATTACATTTCTTGTTTTATGTATAATAATGCCACAATTACACTTTAGCTGGCAAATATTTTCACTAAGAAGTTCATTGCGTTTACTGAGTTTTACTGAACTCATATTCTGAAGACTGACTGACCTTCCCCGGAATATAACCAAATTTTAATTGTTATATAAGTAAATATAACCAAAGCATATTATACATGCAAAGAATCTACTAATGACAACTTAATATCTTAAGTGATGTATCATTTTAGTGCAAAAGAACTACTCTGAAAGCATAAAAAAAAAATTTAATGAAAAAATAAAATTTTCTTCCTTTTTACAACGTTTTTACCCCAAAAACAGCACTTTGATGGTAACAAATAATATGAATTAGTTGAAGAATATTCATGCATGTATACTCTAAAGTTCTATATGCAAAAACAATGAATTGTGCAATAAATATCTAATTTATTAAAAAAACACTATTTTCCTTCATTTTTAGGGGTTTTCCCCCAAAAATCGCGTTTTCCAAGAAATTGCACCACTACAAAACTTGACATCCCCCTGGATTATAACATGGAGGTGTTGTAGAAGCTAAAAATGCATTCATAGTTTTTCTAGCCGATGGGGAGAGCAAACTCCTTAATTAAAGCCCTTTTTGAGTCTGGCTGGTGGACTATATGTTTCGTACCCTCATTTGCATAATTTGTTCAAATTTTCTCCGTTTTTCGACTTTGCAATTCACAGTTTTTGTTCCACTCGTAACTAAAGTACTTATTGTTCAAATGTCTTGTAACTTGATACATATAATCATCACGATGTGTACATCTGCCTTTTGTATGTTTCATACCCTCATTTGCATAATTTATGCAAATTTTCTCCGTTTTCGACTTATAACCATTCACACTTTTTGTTCCGCTCATAACTCTGAAACCAGTTGCTCAAATTTTACGAAACTTAATATGTACAATCACCATGATGTGTACATCTGCCTTTTGTATGTTTCGTACTCTAATTTGCATAATTTATGCAAATTTTCTCCGTTTTTCGACTTTGCCATTCAGTTTTTGTTCCACTCATAACTCAAATACTAATTGTTCAAATGTCTTGTAACTTGATACATATAATCATCACGATGTGTACATCTGCCTTTTGTATGTTTCATACCCTCATTCGCATAATTTACGCAAATATTCTCCGTTTTCGACTTAACCATTCACACTTTTTGTTCCACTCATAACTCAGACACTAATTGTTCAAATGTTACGAAACCACTGATGTGTACATCTGTCATTTTTATATTTCATACCCTCATTTGCATATTTGTATGTTTCATTTGCATATTTAATGACATTTTTCAAATTTTTCGACTTTTACTTCTAAAACATGCTTACAAATGTAATACTTACTCTGCTTTAATAATACTTATATATAATGGTCTGTTCATACAAAAGTTTAAACATTGCCCTTTTGCTATTTTCAAACATTTCTTTTTTACCAATGTTAAAAGCGGGGGTATCATGAGTGAGCTGTGTTCACTAATTCTCTTATTATTATATGGGTCTAAAGCAAATCAATCATTTCTTTAGAACATTTATTTTACACTTCGTTCAGATTATAAGTAACAAACAATAGGCTAAACCAACTTCGGATTTATCTGCGCAACAGTGTTTTCATAATCATAAAGTAGATATTTCCTCAGAATAATTGAGAAGAAGCCACACAACCTTCCATTGGTGATTACTTCATGTATATGCATGCAGTATGTATTGTATACATATGGTATTTTCAATATGTTCTTTCATTTGATAAATTTACCAATTGTGCAAGTTGAATTTGAAACAAGTTGATGAAATCCTACACATTGGATGTCTTCACTGACAAGGGAGGGAATATCAGGATGCTGCATGCTTTGTAACAACATTGATATTCAAGTTCCAACAACAATCTGATAGCACTAAATATTTAAGAATCTTACATACACGGATCAATCTTGTACCATTTGTTATGTTACCAAGTTATGGAAACAATGTCCTCTTTGGATAGACTGCAGTAAGATTTGTCTCTGAGCTGTAGTTCTATCAGTGAATAATGGACCTTATAGGGAACTTCGAGCCTGTGAACTGACTGTTTAAATAAAAAAGTAGCAGTTCGATAAAAGGTCACCCTCTCTCACCAGATGAACCAAATAAATATATAGGAGAAGAAACATGTCTGAGGTATGCCAATAGATTACGCTGCATTTAGAGACCTGCATTTATCCGGCAAATAGGAATAAGTAATTAAAATGTAACATTTTAAAAAATTGAAGGTACTAATAATGACAATGACATTATCATGTATCATGAATGTAACCTCAGTGAAACCATTGTCAAATGTACTGACGATGAAGAGTCTGTAAAAGCTATGATACATAACCATGTCTGCAGCCTCTGGTGACCATCTCTACAAGAAACAATCTAATAATCCTGTCAGTTTCTTTCTGGGAGAGACAGCATACACCACTAAGTTGTGGAACAGAGAGAAATTTATCAGGCAAAAGTATTCAGTTATGTTCACAATGTCAGTTTTACAGACGTAATTAATTCTGCATTAGTTAGTGCCATAATGCCTCGCAATAATTAACTGCAGCTTAATAAATAAGAAAATGGCGACAATTAAAAGCCTTTTGCTTTTTCCAATAATCATATATAAAACTGTGCTCTATAATCCAGGTCATATACTTTATCGTAAACTTTGATCTAACCTTCATAATAAATATAAAACTGAACAATCTCAGAAAATTTAAACAGTGAAAATGTTGATGTATTTAACATGCCATAACCAATATTGGATGATGATTACTAAGTAAACTTGTATACTTCAAGCATCACACATCAAGCGCCAAGAATCAATAAGAGGATACACGTTTTATATGTTTATTTGCCATAGCAACATAAACATTAATGCAACAACAACCTTTATAAAACAATGAACTCAATTTTAGGGTTATTTTTTGAAAGCTTTCCATCATTCATTTTGAGATCATGTTAGAAATAGAGATATTTGCATTATCAAAAGCTCAGAAATGAATGAATTTTCTGTAAATTAATCACCTTTTTAAGATCAAAACCCGTAATATAGATGTTGAAATGCATAAAGATAATAAAGCTAATTACTTTAATTTATGTTCATTATGCCAATGTATTTGGCAATGCACGATTATTTTCATTAATTAAATGTGTGATTTATGCATTTAAACAAATGAATTATCTAATTTTGTCACCCCAAAAATAATTTTGTTATTGTTTGAAAGGGAAAGAACACAATGTTGGTGTTAATAAAGAAGGCAGGTAGAATGAATAGCTTATTTCTAGTATAAGCATAGCATAACATTTATGAGATGTCAAACAGTGAAACCGCATTGATACTTGATCACGAACTTGTTTTGGAAGCTGGTCAGGAATGTAAAGATTTATCCTATTGTGAAAGTAGACCGTTGGGATGTCCAGGCTCACAGACGTTAGGCCAGATCAGTAACATTTACATGACTTGCCAGAGGAATAATACAATTGTGTATCTCAACTGAGTCTCCCGGGTCTGATTGATAAGACGTGCTTTTAGAATCTTGCAATGAGATTAAATCATTATGTCCATACTTATATAAATGGACTCTCTATTTCATTCCTGTGTACAAAAGATAATCCATCTTTCTGAAAAGTGCTAAATACACTGCAAATTTGTTTTATAAGAAAACAGTTAGGGGGGTATTTACTTGATTGGTCTACATGTATCAATGGATGTGAAAAGATGTCTGAAACTTTGTTTGTTATAATGACAATGATAGATATTGACACATGTAAGTAGTAAGCTATATAAATGTCAATATATTAAAGTCATCAAACCTTCGAAATCACCCTATGTTGTGATAAGTACCACTATTTCAGATTACAGATGTAGTTGTGTTTATTTTATATGTAAAATAGGTTTTGGTGGTTCAGAGTAACCTCCCCTTTCACGCTATCTCACGTTGCCTTGCGCTAGCTTCTCCTTGTTGCAAATGGCCGCCGCCATGCTTTAGGTACTGTTGATTCTATTATTCACAAGTTTTAAGTTTTAAGTTGTCTTGAACATGTCCCTTTTGGAAGAAGGTGCTCGCCCTAAACGTAAGGGAGCTGGAGCGAAACTATCAAGCCTTATTAAGATGGAGTTGGCTGCGTATCCAGACTTCTCCAAGCAGTCACCTTCACAGAGGTCATCGCAAACATATGACGCAGGTTTCACTAGTATGGCGTTGATGACAGAATGCACCAAGTTGGAGGAAGACATTAGGGCTCTTAAAACTCGAAAGAAGACTGACTCAATTGCAACGTGAGAAAGCAGAAATTCTAAATGAGGTTGCCCCCCAAGTGTCAGCGCATCAACAAGTCTCTCCTACAGTAGCGGATCAACTGCTCACTCCGACACAAGCAGATATTACAGGTTCGCTCAAAGCGAAAAGTAATTCTGGTCCATTGAACATTTCAGACTTTCTTTGGAATCCTCCTAGATATGGAAGGCAAGATAATGTTGATAGTTTTGACAAGGTATCTCGACCAGAGGTTATTCCTACCCTTGAACAATGGGGTTATGCTAACTCTAAAAAACTATCCTGTCTGATAGAGAAGGAAAACTGGGATAAACTTTCCATATTAGGATATCTCAAATACATGTTGAATATCTCTAGACTTGCTCACAAATATAAATGGAAAAGTGTCTTCGCCTATGACACAGCATATCGAAAAAAATCAATTTAATGAATCATTCGAGTCGGGGACATACCGTCCAGATATCCATGACCTTCGTCTTGAAATTAAGAAAGTGATAACGGAAGCAAGGGTCCATTCCTCCCCACTGGCCAGGAGATCTGTAAACGATACAACGCTGATACCTGTGTAAACCAAACATGTAGATTTGTCCATACCTGTCTTGTTTGTTATCAGCCCCATCCAGCAAGCTTTCATCAGGGTAACTCCCCTCAGGGAAGGTATCAGCCATCTTCTGGCTATCCTGCCTTACAACATTAAAAACACTAGCAAGTGAGGCCATCCCACATTCTCTGCCATTTGTGATAACTGACGACATGGGTAGTGATGTGTTCATACCAATCAGTGATGTGACAGAAAAATCAGTTGACAATGGGGTGTGCTTGACTAAACATGACAATGCAGATGACTATAACCTTATTGGTTGGAGGCGCAAACCGCCTCCAACCTGATACGCAGTTGGATTTCACGCTATATTTCTGTTGGAATATTCAAAATAAACTTTCGACCAATCATGCTTGGCCTATTCATACTTTGGAAAAAGCATATGACCAACGAACACGGCTGTAATAAATTTGTAACCACGTGACCATGTGGGTTATCCGAAATAATTATCCCCTTTTACTGCGAAAAGAGATTTTGTCTAAGGCCATAATAAATTAATTAGCAGATTCTCATCCCCGTGCGGGTCGTCTCAAAACCCCCGACTCACAATAATTTATTTGCCACTTCAAATAAATTTTTCCCCGTCAACAAAACTATGTTCATGCTTAGCGCAACAGAGCACTAGAACCAGTCAACATTCATTCCTGTCACTGCTTTGCTTTTGGTACTCGAATTCCGAATGTCAGAACCGGAAGTTAAAGCGAGAGCAAAGCGAAAGTACGCCATGTTGCCCACATGTTTTTGTTAATGTTGTAACCCAACACTAATTGATCAAGCATGGTTTTCTGCATTTTGAAGATACGAACTGGTGTTGTGACTTTGAAAGACTGGTATGGGTGTTCTTTGTCAGATACTTTGACACTTGTTGAAGCTTATAATGCGTTCAGCACTGGGATAATTGATAAGAATGCGCCTCTCTCAGACACGTGGAGAAACCCAAGAATTCAAGTGGGTGTTGGTAGGGCAAAACATGATTTAACTCAATGTGACCCAAGTGTTAAAGTTGGTGAAATTGTTTCCTTTCTGGGACCCTATATTGAATTTACAGTGAGTGAAAATATAAATGACAACACCTATCAAATGAATCCTACTGTCATGAATGCATTTGACATTTTAATGTCAGCAACAAAAAATGCTAGTCATCTCCCTGAAAAGAAGAATGACACTCGTGAAAATAAACACAATGAACTATATAATGATATTATAGATTGGTTGACAAAGCAAAATGTAGGATTTATTAAATCAAATGTGGATTCTCTTGGAAAATCACTCGTCAATACTCTGTGTGATGTATTGTGGTATGTTGATGGTAATCACCACACACTTGCCAGCAGATCTTGCCCCATACCTGATGAACTTGGCCACTTCAATGGTTACAACAATCCCACAAAGTATAAGAGGAGGAAAAGAGATGCATCCAGTTTGGAAGAGGCAGTGATAAGACAGCATGCTATTTCCCTTTCATTGTTGGAGTCCTATTCCTACATGAAGAGAGATCAGTGGAAAGGCGTTGCTTGTGTTATTTCCAAATTTGGTGAAAACTTGAAAAAGTATGCTGACTATTTGGTTGAAAAGAAAGTTGGAACTTCCAACAATCAAGAAAGAACTTTTGTTGGTGAAAAGCAGAGGTGGGATGTTCTTGGACAAAAATCTAATATCAGCCCAACCATTCAGGCTAGGTGTGTATTCAAATATTTTGTGTTAATTATTTAAAACTCTTATTTAAAATATTTCATTTACATATTCTAATACAAATACAATTGATATAAATAGTACAATCAATCTTGGAATATTGATATAAACAAATGGTATAAATGTTGCATTGAAATGTAAAATCAATTTTTAATTTCAGATACAGGTCACTTCATACCTCACTACTGCAGTCTGAGTATTACAGTCCCATCCTATTGAATGACTATGCACCTGGAGATGCTAGAAGAAGATATGATTACATAAATGGATTGGTAACACCTGTGAAGTGTATTAAGTACACATATACTGGAGCAAAGGAACATTTAACATTTATTTGGAAAGTGGATCCAAGTGATAAGGAGAGTGCAGTTATGAACAAAAATTCTCAAATATCGGCTGGTCTAATGAAAGAGTTTCCTAAGTACCATACCAGGGCTATGCGTCGTGAATTTCTGAGCATGTTCAGGAGAGTTATCCATAGTAAGACTGCCTTCATGAGGGAAGCGTATCGACGACTCACAGGTGATAGTTCAGCTAGCCTCAACTTTTCTGAATCCGAGGTTGATAAACGTGTATCAGATATTCTTGACAGTGATGATGCAGACTTGATTTGGGATTTGAGAGTAAATAATTCGGGTCAGCCGGAAAAGTATACAAAGTTTCTTGAAATTTGCCAGACATATATTTCTTCTGAAATTGAGCAAGCTGTAGATGAAAGGAGACATGATAAAGTGGATGATGGAGATATCATTACCCATCTTGCTGATGCATTCTCTGTTCGCGATCTACATGAACAAGTTTCAAAGCAATGCCCTGAGGATACTCCAATACCATCTAAGGAATGGCTGAGGTACCAGTTTTGGCCCAGAAATACACACTTTAAATCATCTGAAAGGTATAAAGGGAGGATCAAAATAAAATTCATGATTCAGAGTAGGCAGTTTAGAAAGAAGCATGTTGACATGCATTATGCATCTGCTTTGTTTCGGTATCAAAAGGAGTTCGCAATCAAATACAGAGAAAATGTAACTTTTGTGTGTATGGATGATAAACACAAGGTAAAAGTGGGTGAACCCGGGTATCCAGTAGCAATGGCTGAAAGAGGCAAGTCTGTGTTGGTGGCAATGGGTAAAAAGTTCGAGGTGGCAGACCATGATTTCACAAAGTTTTCTTTGACTCCAAGTGTTTCACTCATAATTGATGTGCCGTCATCTTTCGACGAAACTTTCTATGGTGGTAAAACATATGTTGGTTTCAAGGAAAATGCTTTCCAACCTTCAAGTCCCTGGAGACATGCTGCGGAACTCACTCAAGTTCTGACAGAAGTCGAAAACAAGCCAATTCTTCTAATGTATTGTGATGGTGGGCCAGACCACAGAGTGACTTACCTATCAGTTCAGATGTCAATCATTAACATTTTCCTAAATGGTGATTACGACATGGTGTCAGTTGTGCGTACCCCACCAGGAAATTCATGGAAAAACCCAGCAGAACGTATTATGTCGGTTTTAAACCTTGGATTCCAATCTGTTGGTTTAATGCGTGAAAAAACAATCTCTTTCGAAAAAAAACTTGACAGTGTTTCGTCCGTCTCAGGTGTACGTGAACTGGGTGAGAAACACCCTACCCTAGTGGATGAAGTGAATGTGGCTATGACGCCAGTTAAAACTCTGCTAGAAAAAGTTGTCAAGAGATTGAAATGGAAGGAACAAAATCTTCATGTCTATGAGGCTGCTACAGAAGACCAAATTACAGACTTGAGACGGCACATACTGTCTGTTGACAAGACTTTGGAAGTTGGTGATACAACTCAGAATTCAGTGAAAAAAAAATCTGATTTTCAAAACTTTCTAACATCTCACTGCCAAATTGCGCATTATATGTTTTCAGTCAAAAAGTGTGGAAAAGCAGTATGTGGTATTTGTAAAAAACCAAAACTTCCTGCAGATGTGTTTGAATCACTGTGTCATTTGCCACATCCAGAGCCAATGAACACAGAGAAGTACAAAGAATTTGAAACTGTGTATGGTACTACTACAAGTGAAAAGTTTAGACCTTCTATGGCTAAGTCACCAGAATCATCTCATGGGATACCCTTTCCACCATCTGCTCAAACTGCAAAAAATGTTGAAATGGTTGTGTATTGTAGTGAATGTGAAAGACCTAGAGTTATCTACTCAAAACATGTTCTAAGGGGAAGACGAAGGACTCAAGCAGTGGAAGCATTGAATGACCTTCAGTATTCATGTGGATCGTCATTCATGGACATTGAAGTCCCTGAAGATCATGTACTCAGAACCATACATGTCAAGAAGAACTTGACATGTTTGTGTAACATGGAACTCACCTACTTCTCTGCTGGCTATGAACCTGTGTGCTACTATTGTGGACAGAATGATGATGAGAACATTACAGAGGGTCCAACAACACATTACCCACTGTGTGCCAATTGTAATAACAAGCCACCCATTCCAAAACGAATAAGAGTTGGCAAAAGAAATGTTGATCTTTAGTAGTTTTGAACTGTAACTCTTGTAGTTTTCCAGATGAATGTCTCTTTCAGCATGTTCAGTAATCAGTATGGTCACACATATATATATATCAATATGTATACTGATATATAATATGAATAAGTTTAACTTCAAAATGTTTGTAGTTTTGTACTACAGATTAATCACATTTTGTACTACATATTAAACACATTTATATGTATCAAAACTTTGATTTTTTTGGTTTCATACAGAGGAAATCATTTCAGATTCTTCAGGCATAACATGTCATGTGTTAACATCCTGATATTCACCGTTCTATGCAACCTTCTAGAAAATAAAAAAAAAAAATAAAAAGCCTCCCTACTCACTTTCAAAATAAAATCCGGATGAGAATCTGTTAATTAATTTATTATGGCCTAAACATCTAAAATAGAAACGACCGTTGTGTTATTCTGAGTCTGAATGTTAGTAAACATAAGATTTTTCAATTCAAAGCCATTTTACACCTCCATGAGCAGACATGTACCAATTCAAGTGCATAATTTCGCACTGCAGTTTCGGAAAATCCAAGAAACTTTACAAGCTATACTAATGTTATACGCGCGGAGCAAGCATATACTAAACGATAAAAGTGGTTGTCAATCAACACACCAACCTTCCACTCAGTTATCAATATTTTCAATGCCAAACAGACTTGCATATTGGTAGGCCTACTCAATGTACTGTTATTGAATTAATGATAGTGAAGCTTGTACATGTATAAGCACATATTGGATACAACCATATTTATGTCCAAACTGATAGCACCAAGCATGAGGATACCGGGTCATTATCCTTGTATTAAAAAAGGTCCATATGCCTTCCTTCCACAGATAAACAGAATGCTTCATAATCAATCGAATTGGTACACTTTAAATTTGCAAATGTTTAACAAATGGTTGACTGCGTGTCTCAGGGAAAATAGGCCTACATATTCGTATTGCTGGAATCTAACAATGACACAACTGTCAACAACGTTTTGATCAAATTCATAATATAGGCCTACTTCAAAATTGGAGCAAAAGCACCCGGGAGTTGCGCTTTAAAATAAATCGGGGAAGTTGAATGTTCACTTTCATTTTCAAATGATAGATTTTTTATAATTTTATTTTATTTATGAATAAATAATGTATGTAAATTGAAAAGCATATACACAACTTAAATGATCGAGGTACAATTCTTTTATTTGCGACTTTTGAATTGAATAACTAATTGTGTGATTAGTAATCAAAGCTTTTATCCCCCAAAATGACCATAATGCAGGCTGCATTTTGCTATATGTACATATGACATACATATCCTTTTTATAATATATTTTAGCCTTAACAAGATGCCTCCAACCATGCCTTTTTAAAGGCTTTTCTTGTTTACAGTGAGTGGGAAAGGCTGTTGATGACCCTGGTCGACAATATGTATTGCAAGGAGTAAAGGAAGGGTTTCATATCATTGACTCCGATAAAGTGGGATAATTACCGGTGACTTATTGTGATAACTACCCTTCTGCCTTCAAGAGGCAGGTCAGGTCAGTTCACATTCACTCCTCTAACTATGCTGCAACTGGTCTGTCGTGGCAGTTCCATGGACACGACTCTCCCACCACATGTTTGATACAAACCTACCGTTTGGAGCTGCAAAGAGCCCTAAAACTTCCAGACTCTCTCCTATTGTGTTTGTCGCATGATGAAGCGTAGATATGACATAACTGTTATTGTATATCTAGATGACTTTCTTGTAATTGCAGCTAGTTTTTATTTTTAATGTACTAAAGCTCTTTCTCTTCTCTGCAAGACCCTACGTCAACTGGGATTTAGGATTAACTGGTCCAAAGTAGAAGGCCCCTCCCAAAACCTGGTGTTTCTTGGCATACTCCTCAATACATCAGCCAAGACCCTCTCTCTCTCCTCAGAAAAGATGCAAGAATTAAGGACTCTGCTTGATCGATATGCTGTATGCAGAAGGACAAGCAAACGCCAACTCCAATCTTTGGCTGGGTTTGTTGAATTGGGCAAGTTGTGTAATACATGGCGGACGAACATTCCTATGACGTGTTATAGAACTACAAGCCACACTTAAGCTCCCCAATCATAAAGCCCAGGGGCGGTATTTATCTTACAACTAAATCAAAACTTAAGTTTTTATTTTTTGACCTAGCCAAGGCAAAAACTTAAGTCAGTATTCACAAAGCGACTTAGTCAAAAACTTAGCTCAGTCTGCGAGAAAAAACTACGTCTATTTCATGCGGTGCGCGCACATCGTTGTTAGGGGGAATCCCATGACGTATACATCCGGTTTGAGGGAATTCCCCGTGGAAGCTGTCTTCGCAGACGACTGTCGACTCAAGATGATGATTGTAAAAAGAGACGGCCAAATTGGACCAAGGACGAGTGTCTGCTGATAGCAGAGCTAATGAAAGCGAAGAAGACAATGGTAGAGGGGAAGTTTGGGCGGTTGTAACATCCGCCAAACGACAGGAGGCTTGGCAGGTGAGCGAATTTCATTTGGTTACATTTAACATCGACTTGCTTTCGCAAAAGATTAAATCTCATTGCTTCATTTAGCGACGTCAAAGTGAAATAACAAATATATTCCGTATTTTGTACATCTTTATTAGTTAAAACTGTCCCTCATAAAGATCGATCTTGAGAGTAGATTTATATTCTATTATAAATTTAAAACCACAATGACAATCCCAATTTGGAAATGAAGCCTACAACATTCAATGATTTGTTTTGATTTATCTGTCGGAAGAAAAAACTCATCTAAACACATTTAGCGCTGCTTGTCTATAATTATAATAAAACAAATTAAATATTGTTTATGTTAAGAATATATAAATGTACAAAAAGCTTTCAAGGAGTGGGGAGCCAATAATATATATTGTGTCATGTTTATTTTCGAAATTGGAATTATTTTTACACCTTTATGATGATGTATATGCTACTGATGCTATAGTAGTGCTACCTTTGACAAATTTAATTATGATATAACAAGATTTAGAATTGTATCTGAAGTAAGCATTGCAATTGTACTTTATTGATTTGTATTTCGCAAATAATAATATTCATTTCCCCCCAAGAGAATAACAGAGGATATCAATGCGAGCTCCTCAACTAAGCGCACAAAGGAGGAGGTGGAAAAGAAGTCGAAGAACATGAAGGCTTCCAGCAAGAAGTCCTTCTCCACTTTCTCCTCTCAAACTACTAGTCCGGCAGCCAGCCCTTGTGACCGGGAAAGCGCATCCATAGAAAATATTTTTGTTCCTGGTGAACCCTAGGGTATTTACTTAAGGAAACTGAATGATGACACTTTGTCATCATTGAGCATTTTGAATATTTAATGTTTTAATTAGATAGGGTACACTCCTGATTTCAGTTATCCAGACACATCAAGTAATTATATTTCAGTGTTCACAAAATTGAAATAAAAATAAGGCAGTTATATATCAAGTGTTGTCAATTAGTATGATGAAAATAAGTGCACTTTTTTCACTTTTTTGGTTGAAAAAAAACCGAAAGGCCAAAATGTTGATAATGTGTCTGGATAAACGAGGTTTCTGAGCAAATTTGGTTTTCTTTCAGTAAAATTGGCTTTAATGGTGTAATCATTTACTTTTGATTATAATTACGATTCTTGAATCATAATCAAATGAAATAGTGATAAAGTTTCAGTTAATATATGTTTACTTTTTACAAATCTGCAAAAAGACCTCCATGTAACCCAACACAATTATGATTACTTGACATTAGAACAAGAAGACTTTCTGGATAACAACTTCTTTGATGTGAAAATACAAGACGTTTCGGAGTATATATTTACTCCATCATCAGGTGAAATGTAAGAAATAACAAAATGGTATACATTCATATAGTAAAGAAACCAATGGCGAGACAACTCAATCAGGTCTTTCAGTTAGATTAAATTAAGTTTTTAAGATAAATTACATTTATGATTTGTGATGCAAATATGATGACGTAATAGTTGATTGTTAAATCAGCAATGGCTTGTGGGCTTTATTGACGTAGTGATTGGACAAGTAATACACATTGGTAAATGGAGGAAAGCTAATTGCCTTTATTGTAGATACAAGAACAGTTGATTGGATGTGAAATGCAGAAGACATGGTGATTGAGAGTATTAGGAGAGGCCAGTGATTGTGGCTGGGATGTGAAGTGGTTGGGTGGTGAATGGTTCTGATAGTTGTAGACTTCTCGAAAATAGCTCTGACAAGAGTGAATGGATGGTAGGGTGGGTGCTCCACGGATTTGCCTCCGACAGAATATAGATGTTCGAGATTAGTGAATCGCCAAGGACGTGTTAGGAAGATCCTTTGATCGCGGTTTTGCAGGTTGTTCCATTGTAATGTCAATCGCTTATTGGAGTTTTCTTTGGCGCCAGTTGTTATTTGTTGACAAGACAGTGGTAGCCTCCCAATTTATAGTGTGGTCCTTGTTTAGAGTATGCTCATATAGGGAGGATTTCTGGTCAAGTGTGTTGACATACGCTTATGTTCCTTGATCCTTGTGTTGATAGGCTGCAGCATTTCTCTGATGTACTCTTGGCCACAGTGGCATGGAATGCATCCTCTTGTAATGCTGGTTCCTCTGCTCTTGGCTTTGAGTAGCTGTTTTAGGATCTTGCACATGGAAATGTAGCATCAATGCTGACTTTGTTCTTGATGAGGCGGGCGATCTTGTAGCTGAGATAGCTGATGTATTTAGTAGAATTTCTCGGTTAAGACCTCTGGGTGGCAGCTCTTATGGCGAGTGTTTTCACGGTAGTCTTGCTGACAAAGCTTGCTGGATATCCATTCATTGGGGGTAAATGTGTTTTTTCGATGTTTTGGTTCTTTATTTAGGGCATCAGGTTGACCGATGGATTTTTATCACGTCTTATGCTTGATTAGTGGATGATAACTGCATTGTGTGTACTGGTCAGGGTGTGTGTTGGCGTGCTATAGACAGATGTTCTCAGTCCATGCCCAGTAGTTTGCACGGAGACATATGAGAAGGGGAGATATGGTGGTTAGTTTCTGTTTCCATGGTCAACCTGATTCTTGGATGCTTGGCGTTGAGATGTTGTTGGAGATAATGGCTATGGTGGTGAAGGTTCATCAACATTGTGGAACCAATAAAGCTACTGAAAAGGAGCATTAGAGAGTGCTGGTTCTTGGAAGGATGTCATGCAAATCTCTGTTATTAGGGAAGATAGTTGTGAGCCCATTGGAAGTCCGTGGATCTTCGGTTAAGATCAGTCAGTGAAGATAAAATAGACGTAGCTGATGGTTAACTTAGTGTCGAGCTGTTCAATGCGAATGTGGAGCTTGGTAGCTTCTAGGGTTTTCTGTTGAGGGATATGATGGTGAAGAAATCGACAACATCGTAGCTGACCACGGTGTCTGTGAGACAAGTCGTACATCATCGTCTCATCATCTTTTGCCAATCGTGCGGCAAAAATGATACCCTTTGAAAATTAATTTATACTTGAAATCAACGTGATATCTTGCATCTGCAGCAATGTAAATCACTCAATGCTCCGTTGATTCGACAGAAAGACAGTACAGTGTTCTTTAAAATGTAACACATTATTGTCCGTACAATTGCGCAATTTCTTTGGAGAAGCCGAGCAACTGTTTTAGTTTGTTGTTTTCGTTGTCACTGTTATCTTTGTCTTTGCTGTTTTGTTTTGATGTATACATAGATTCATATGACCTATGAAATAACAAAGTGTTTGATGTTCCTGATTCAAAAATGTGTTGCAACGTCTCGCCTACACCATAAGTGTTATCTGAATAAGGGTTTGAATATGTGCACGCCAACATTTTTAATGTCACGTTTCAGGTTATTGCAGTTATACGTTTAGCTTTTTCTTCTAGGGAGACTACTCTTGTCAACCAATAACTTAACCTTCAAATTGCCCAATTTCAGTGCCCGCTTCGTGTTCGAATCTTGGGTCTAAACTTTGAAATTGACTATTTCCTGTTTTTGTCTTTTGGAAATTAACTCTTTGTAATAAATGTGTTGCTTTGTGAATAAACACATTCATTTCAATACAAAATAAAAATGGTAAATTGTAGTTTTTTTAAAAATACCATAAAATCGTCAAAAATCACTATTTTCTCACCACAAGAAGTGACATTGTTACACAAAGGCCTTTTTCAGAATTTGGCAAAAGTAATCAAACTGAAACTTTATCACCATTTCTTTTGATTATGATTCAATAATCGTAATTATAATCAAAAGTAAATGATAACACCATTACATCCAATTTTATTGTAAGAAAACCAAATTTGCTAATAAAACCTCGTTTATCCAGACACATCAACATTTTGGCCTTTCGTTTATTTTCAACATTTTATTTTATGTTCATAATACTAATAGACAACAATATAACTGCCAACATTTGAATATAATTACTTGCTGTGTCTGGATAAATGAAATCAGGAGTGTACCCTATCTAATTAAAACATTAATTATTCAAAATGCTCAGTTTCCTATAGGATATACCTACAAGTTTCAAGTTCTGTAGAAACATTTTCTATGGACGCACTTTCCCACCTAGGGTGAAAATCAGGGTTTGGCTGCAGGACTAGACTGCAACTGGTGAGATATTGACATGATAAATAAGTAACTTATCATTATGAATAATTGAATATGAATATATTTTACATAGAAATTATTCAAAACAACAGTGATGCCATGATATGTTTTATTATTACCTATGAGGGCAATCATATCAGGGTTAATATTTTTCATACGATACCCTGGGGCAACATATCGATGTGACGTCATAAACAATGCTGACGTCATACTATGACATCAAGCTTCGTCTATCTATGACTGTGTTCGAAATGAAAGTGAATTTTAGCATTTTTTCATTAATTTCATGATTGAGTTTATCAGTATAAAAAAAAATGATTAAAATTTTATCAAGCACATTTTAAAGTTTATAACTATTTATTGTTTGATGTTTTAAACACTATTATAATGTGCACATTTCATGGATTGTGTCTGTATTTTACTGTTTGAGGGCAACAGTGTACTCTACCAATTGGCAAAATAATAATGCAACAAACACTAAGTTGCAATCTAAAATAAACAAGATGTGTTTGTTAAACAATGGATTGTGTCTGTATTTTACTGTTTGAGGGCAACAGTGTACTCTACCAATTGGCAAAATAATAATGCAACAAACACTAAGTTGAAATCTAAAATAAACAAGATGTGTTTTTGTTAAACACGGATGCCTCCGGATATACCAAAGTTCGGCAAGGTCAACTATGATGTCCTCATCTGAAAGGTTTTATCACAAGGTATGCACATGCCAAGTATGAAAGCCGTAGCTCTGAGCAATCCACAGTTATGGCCAAGGTTAAAGTTTTCTGAAGATGTCCACTGCGGCAATGTCAAGGTCAAGGTAACAAGGTCAAATATGATGACCTCATCTGAAAGGTCTCATCACAAGGTATGCACATGCCAAGTATGAAAGCCGTAACTCTTAACAATCAAAGGTTATGGCCAAGGTTAAAAGTTTACTGAAGATGTCCACTGGGTCAAGGTCACAAGGTCAAATATGATGACCTCATCTGAAAGGTCTCACCACATGCCAAGTATGAAAGCCCTAGCTCTGAGCAATCTAAAGTTATGGCCAAGGTTAAAGTTTTATGAAAATGTCAATTGCGGCAAGGTGAAGGTCACAAGGCCAAATATGATGACCTCATCTGAAAGGTCTCATCACAAGGTATGCACATGCCAAGTATGAAAGCCCAAGCTCTGAGCAATCCAAAGTTATGGCCAAGGTTAAAGTTTTTGTGGACAAACACACGGACAGGTGAAAAACAATATACCCCCGGAATCTCCCGATTCGGGGGCTTAAAAAAAATGGTTGAATAGTCACCGATTCTATTTTACCAGGAGGCGGAACACCACCAACACCCTTGAGCCCAGTAACTGACGCAGTCGTGGGTGTCGTTGGTAGAGACGACGTTACCTTGACTGGTATCACAGATGTGTGCGACTCGACTCTGTTTCAGCTGTTCATGGAAGACATTCATGACACGCAAGAACTTCAGAAACAATTGGTACTTTGCAATATATTCTTCAAGAGAATAAGTTTATATTATTAGTTATATACAAGTGAAACGTAGAAGTTAGGCAAATATAATGATGAATTCCATAATTTACAAGATATAATGGAAAAAAAATCTTAAAGGCGCTGTAGCAAGTTTTTTTCATAATATATTTTCTCAAATTTGCCATTTATTATTAAAGTTTATACAATATATTAGTAAGAAAAATGAGTAAAGCATTTCATTACATGACCGTTAAGTCGTATCAATAGACAAAGGGTTATTGGTATTCGAAAAATGGTGTGACGTAAAAAGCGACAGTGGTCTGGAACTCTTTAGATTTGTAGGTCTCATGCAAATTTGAAGGTTCATTGTAACATACTCTACTTTGAGTGTTTAGGTATCGCTACATTAGTCCGATCGCTTGAATTTATCCTCAAGCGAGCATTTTATTGTGAACACATTAAAATGGCAACTTGATGGTAAATGGAAATGGAGAATGTACATTCTATTTAGAACTCTTTTTATAAATTCGGGAGTAAGTCTTTGAATAATCGTTTCGAATAATCGAATAATCAAATATTTTTGAAAAGGAGATGGCAATTAGTTTAGTTTTATTAACATTTTTAGCTCATCAGGCCTGAAAGGCCCGATGGGCTTATGGCATGGCATGGTGTCCGGCGTCCGTCCATCCGTAAACTTTTCGCTTTTTCGACTTCTACTCCAGAACCAATAACTCCACAGAGCTGAAATTTTATGTGCAGACTCCTTGGCCAATGGTGATCCTAAATTGTAGATTTCGTGACCCCATGACCCCAAATGGGGTCACAGGGGCCACATGCTTAAAAACCTATTTTCATCTTCTTCTCCAGTTCCAAAAGGTCTAGAGAGCTGAAAAGTTGTGTGGAGACTCCTTGGCCAATGGGGATTCTAAATTGTAGATTTCGTGACCCTGTGACCCCAAATTGGGTCACAGGGGTCACATCCTTTAAAACCTATTTTCATCTTCTTCTCCAGTTCAAAAAGGTCTAGAGAGCTGAAAAGTTGTGTGGAGACTCCTTGGCCAATGGGGATTCTAAATTGTAGATTTCGTGACCCTGTGACCCCAAATGGGGTCACAGGGGTCACATCCTTAAAAACCTATTTTCATCTTCTTCTCCAGTTCCAAAAGGTCTAGAGAGCTGAAAAGTTGTGTGGAGACTCCTTGGCCAATGGGGATTCTAAATTGTAGATTTCGTGACCCTGTGACCCCAAATTGGGTCACAGGGGTCACATCCTTTAAAACCTATTTTCATCTTCTTCTCCAGTTCAAAAAGGTCTAGAGAGCTGAAAAGTTGTGTGGAGACTCCTTGGCCAATGGGGATTCTAAATTGTAGATTTCGTGACCCTGTGACCCCAAATGGGGTCACAGGGGTCACATCCTTTAAAACCTATTTTCATCTTCTTCTCCAGTTCCAAAAGGTCTAGAGAGCTGAAAAGTTGTGTGCAGACTCCTTGTCCAATTGGGATTTTAAATTGTAGATTTCGTGACCCTGTGACCCAAAATGGGGTCACAGGGGTCACATCCATAAAAACTTATTTTGATCTTCTTCTCCAGTTCCAAAAGGTCTAGAGAGCTAAAAGTTGTGTGCAGACTCCTTGGCCAATGGGGATTCTAAATTGTAGATTTCGTGACCCTGTGACCCCAATCTAGGTCACGGGTCATGACCCTAAAACCTATTATCATCTTTATCTCAAATATGTAAAGCTCTAGAAAGGTGAACTGTTGTGTAGAGACTCTTTGGTCAAAAGTGATTCTTAATTTTAGGATTGGTGACCCTGTGACTTCAAATATGGGTCACAGGGGTCATGATCTAAAAACCTATTTTTTGCTTGATACCAATGTATTACTCGAGATAACTTAGATATTCAACCTGATATAATAAATCAATGAAATCCTGATGAGCTACAGAGCCCATGGCTCTATTTTTTAAATATAACCCGGCGAGTAATCGAGGCAGGCGAATATTTATATTTTCTTTATTTCAGTAGGAAAATTGTGCTATAGCGCCTTTAATAGTAGTTCTATATCAGTGAAATGACATATCTAATTCATTTCATCCATATGTCAATTTAATGTTTGTATTTTCACCATTTAAGTTTAATGTACAAAATTTGAAACTTTGATTCATTGTGAAAGAAAATCGACAAATAATTGTCCCCCGCCGCCGCGAAGCGCGGTGCGGGGGACATAGTATTCAACTCCGTCCGTCCGTCCGTCCCGCTTCTTGTTAGCGCCATATCTAATGAACCACTCAATCTAGAATCTTCAAACTTTGTACCAGTCTTCATCTGGGGAATACGCTGAGCTGAAAAGGTTGTGGTCACGGCGAGACTTTGACCAGTTTTGAAAATGTTGTTAGCGCGATATTTAATGAACCGCTCAACCTAGAATCTCTAAACTTGGTACCAATCTTCCATCCATCTTGGGAAAACGCAGACCTGAACATTTTTGGTGACATTGACCTCATTTTCAAAGTCACGGCGAGACTTTGACCAGTTTTGAAAATGTTGTAAGCGCGATATCTAATGAACCGCTCAACCTATAATCTTCAAACTTGGTACCAGTCTTCATCTGGGGAATACGCAGACCTGAAAAGTTTTCGGGAGGTCAAGGTCACGGCGAGACTTTGACTAGTTTTGAAAATGTTGTTAGCGCGATATCTCATGAACCCTTCGACCTAGAGTCTTCAAACTTGGTATCAGTCTTCATCTGGGGAATACGAAGACCTGACCTCATTTTCAAGGTCAGGGCGAGACTTTGACCAGTTTTGAAAATGTTGTTAGTGCGATTCCTCATGAACCGCTAGAACTATTGGTTTTAAATTTAGTATCAGTCTTCATTTGGGGAATATCCAGATACCAGTCGATTTAGTTGACCTTGAAATTATCAAGGTCACTACAAGACTGATTGTCAAATGCTAACAACTCGTGCTATGTTGTTAGCACGATATCTCATGAACTGCTGTACCTAGAGACTTCAAATTTGGTACCTGTCTTCATTTGGGGAATACGCAGACACCAGTCGATTTGGGTGACCTTGACCCCGTTTTCAAGGTCACTACAAGACTGTTGACCATTTTAAATTTGTTGCCCGATATCACAATAATTGAATCAAACATGGTAAATGTCACTACTCGGTACAAGCTGTGTGTCCATTCTGTGTCCATTCTTTTAGCTCATTTCTTAATTGCGGCGGGGGACATGGTCACGTTTGTGAGAATTACTTGTTTCTATTTCTTTTTAGCTCGAGTCCAACACCAGCTCCGATCATGTCACTTGCTGGTCCATCCACTGTGTCTGCGACAATACCAGCTTCAACTAGATGAGCGTTTGCGGGACACCGCAAAAGCAGAGCAGCTCCGAAACTTTGGGTCTCGCCTTTCCCTGTTCCACATACATAAAATGGGAATTTTTTTTTGACAAAGATTTGTTTATTATTCAAGTTATTCTAACAAGTTGAATCATCACCGGGGTCACTTTTCACAAACTTGTTCTTAAAACCTATTTCTAATTTCAAAATTGGATCAAAGGATTAACATGGCCCTAACCAATATCTCATGACCTTGACCTTCAAGGTCACACTATCAATGATTACTTTTCATTGTGTATAACAATCATGCAATGACTCAAAGTTTTTTGTTAACATAAGGCATATTCAAGTTGTGACCTCGCTGTGACCTTGACCTTGGACAGATTTTAGCGAAAACCTTTTCAGATCTTGGTCTTTCTCCATATTTGATATATACCAAGTAAGGGCCTGAAAGCACAGAAGTTGTTAGAGTTATCGTGTTTACAAGGATTTTTGTAGTGATTTCAGAACTCATGACCTTGAATGTGAGCATGTCAAAATAATTCCCCAGGTATACAAGAAAGAAGCTATATATATGAGGTTTTGATACCTTCATGGAAAAATCTCGTGACCTTGACCTTTAAAATTCAAGGTCACACAATCAGTGATCAATTTTCATTGTGTATCACAATCATGTAATGATTCAAAGTGTTTATAGTTGAAATAAGACATTTTTGCAAAAGCATGCTTAAGTTGTGATCTCACTATGACCTTGACCTTTGACGGATGTTCGCGAAAACCTTTTCAAATCTTGGCCTTTCTCCATAGTTGATATACACCAAAGAAGAGCCTGATAGCACAAATATTTTTCGAGTTATCGTGTTTACAAGGATTGTTTTATCAATTTCAGAACTTGTGACCTTGACCTTTATTTTGACAATGACCTTGAATATGAACATGTCAAAATAATTCCCCAGGGGCATAAGTAAGAAGTTATGTATATCAGGTGTTGATCCCTCCTTGGAAAGAAGTTATTTAGTGATTTCAGAACTGGTGACCTTGACCTTTAAAACTCAAGGTCACACAATCAGTGATCACTTTTCATTGTGTATCACAATCATGTAATGAGTCAAAGTGTTAATAGTAAGTTGTGACCTCACTATGACCTTGACCTTTGACGGATGTTAGCGAAAACCTTTTCAAATGTTGGCCTTTCTCCAAAGTTGATATACACCAAAGAAGAGCCTGATAGCACAAATATTTTTCAAGTTATCGTGTTTACAAGGATTGTTTTAGCGATTTCAGAACTCGTGACCTGTGACCTTGAATGTGAACATGTCAAACAAATTCCCCAGGGGTATAAGTAAGAAGTTATGTATATGAGTTCTCAAAACCTAATAGGAAAAAAGTTATAGCGAATACAAAACGCGGCGGCGGCGATGGAAACTGCACAAAAACTGATAGCAGCTCCGACTTAGTCGGAGCTGCTAACTACTGTGACGACTACTCACTCGCTCAATATGGGGGTTCTCCTGCAACAAAAATTGGAATTGGATATAGAATGTCTGAAATTAAAAAGAAAATATTATAAGATGAAAATCTCCAAAATTGAAGAATGATTGTTTTTATTAGTCCAAATTAAGCAATATCAGCCCAAAATTACTGTAATTAATATACTTGGTATTAATAAATCCCTTAAAATCAATTGAAATAGCTATCTATTATAATATGGCAATTGGATTGTAATAATTGTATTTTTGCTCCTCAAAAATTTAAACCTGACTGAAATCCCATGTTTAATACAGTGAAAGTAGTTTGCAGCAAACTGTTCTCTATATCTGAGACCTGCACCAGCAGGAAGTATCACAGGGCCCCCATCCAGTTGTCCTGCCTGTCCTGCCTGTCCTGCTTGAGCCCCACATCCATCAGGCATAGGTACATTCCTATCTTTGGCAATGTTGTGAAGTACTGCACAAGCAGTGATAACCTGAAATAAGCAGTATCCATTTGACTCATAATGAAATATTTACTGGTATAAATGCTGGTTTCATTAAAGGCGCTGTAGCACGTTTTTTGCAAAATTTATTTTTTCAAATTTCCCATTTATAATGATAGTTTGTCATTTAAATTAACTTTAGAGGGTAAAACATCTTATTACACAGACCAATTATCTGTAGTGGTAAAAACTATGTTGCGTATAAAGCAAAAATTGCATGGCGGCCATTTTATTGTGAACGCAATTTATTATTTTGTATTACAAAAACCATTCCCATGGCTTTACCGAACCATGTACACTCATTTTCAACTTTATTTTCCGAAGAGAGAAGGATGTTTTACTGTTGGTGAAATTATTTTTCAAATACATTTCATCAACTTATTTGAGCAAAAAAACGTGCTACTGCTCCTTTAAGGTATTTAATTAAGGATTCAGCCCTTTGGGGCAGAATCCTTATTGTTATTGGCGTGTTTTTTTTATTATTATTCCACGGATTTTGTGGCACGTGTTCTGAACTAACGGCCTGACCGATTTCTCTGAAACATTCAGCGATTGCAGCCTGTCACCTAACTTAGATCGTAACGTAGCCCGATTTTCGATTTTCGACTTCTTTTGTGAATTATCCCCCCTTGTAGTTGAAACTTCAAACCTTAATAGCTCGAAAACTTATCAAGATATTTGCATACAACTTTCACCAAAATGTGCGCAACATCATACCCCATTGATAAGGTCGATAGCGGTTTTCGGCCATTGTAATATATTTTTTGCTATTTCGAAAAAACTGAATTTGATGTGTTCTTTTCCGGTTTTGAGGGTACGCGTCTTCAAAAATATTCTTCTAAATCCCGGCAACACATACAGCTATGTGTGATAGCTCATTTGAAAGCTGGATAAACGTGTAAACAGTTTTATTAATCAATTTACAAATAAAGTTGAACTCTTAAATAATGGGTATAATGGAGATGATTTCAATTTTTTAGATTTTGAAAATTCGGTTAGGTTGTAAGAGGATTTATTTTAAAAGAGAATACACTAGTGTGTTTTGCTTGGTTTTTTTATTTTATTGTTTGTTTGGTCAATTTCAGTGGGTGAAGAGGACAATACTGTAGGAATGTTGGTTTTATGAGCGCTTTAAAATATAATACTAAAACAATTGTCCTCGCTTCAGACGTTTATAATTTATAAGATAAATAGTTGCGTTTGTAAAATTTCCGGGATTCATTGCTATTCAACACCCGCAAATTTAGTTTAAAACCGACGGCGTTAGCCGGAGGTTTTAAACGCTGAAATTTGCGGGTGTTGAATAGCAATGAATCCCGGAAATTTTACAAACGCAATTATTTATCGATATTGTAACATGACAGTTAGTTATCAGGCGTTTTGAAACGAACTCTCTTTTTGAGTACCTATCTCTGAGTGGAAAGGACTTTGCGACTGTTCCATTTTTGTAAGAGGTGTGGTCAGGTCAAAACAAATGTAAATACTCGGCGTAATATGTACATTAGCAACAATTTACACATAAGTTCAAACAGTGTCACTCAACTATGTTCACTTCAAAATATTCACGTATCCTTTTAGATGGCGATAAACATTTATCTACGACATCAACACAGTAAAAGACCTAGGAACAAAAATCTTAAACTTGCCCTAACCCATTGTGACAATGACGCTAGCATTGTGACGTCAAAACGGTTGATCACTATGACGTCATGCCATGGCAACGGCATTCGGTAAACACAGCCGCATGGAAGTAGGCGTCAAACTTGGACAAATCTTACTAGTTGAAAACATTTTAGTTACTTGAAACTAATTAATTTTGAGAGTTATTTGTGACCTATACTGCTATACACAAGTAAGAAAATGACAATGCCACCTGTCAAATTTGAGAAAGGAGCACATATTAAGAGAAATAGAGAATTAAAAATTTGAGTCGGGCCAAATCTTGTGAACACGATGTATATGTTCGCGGTGATTCGCCCCAAGTAATTTGCGGGTATTCATTGTAATTCAACATAGGCAAATCAACCAATCAGAATCAAGGATACACCGAAATCATGTTACAATTATTTGTAAACTAGTTATCAACGTAACTCCACAGGCATGCACGCTATCACGGTTTGGACAAATTGTAATGGCGGCGATCTGCGTGCGCACAATGCAAGTAAGAGCCTTCCGGTTAGAGGCGCCATAGTGCTTTAAAAGGTTTGTTTACCGCGTTTTTTGGATAACTTTTCAACCATTTACCGACGATGGCAGACTTGGACGGCGTGTCTTTAGAGAAGATTCGCATGTGGAGCCTTTCAGCACTTCGATTTTTTTTTTATCGATTTGGAGGCAGTCAACTGAGGGGGATTTTGACGACTTGTCAGCAAGGTGAGTTGTACTGGTCATATGGAAGTCGACCATGTGTTAATTTTGAATTTCAAAGAGCAATGTAAGTTATATTTCTGAGAAAAAACTCTTGAAATTACATGCCCTCATCCACTTAGGAGGTCAGTTTTAGATATATAAATGTAATGATATTCATTTTATCAATATTTTAATTTTGAGAGCAGATATGAAATGTTGACCTTTACCCAAGATATAACAGACCACATAACTCATAAGCATAAGCTAAAGTAAGCATGATAATTTGAAGCCAAGGAACATCTTTTTGTGAAATATGAATGAAATAAACTTCTCTTTAATTAACTTTATTGTTATAATATTAAAATGAATTATGTTTTGTGAATTATGAAGTAAGCATTTTACAGCTGTGTCTGTTCTGGAGCCTCAGGGAAAGTGGGTCTGTTGAGTATATATTTGCTGGGAGTAATCCCCCTAAACAAGCAGGTAGCCTCGCCCGCGGAAGCCCTGCCCAATTTGTTCAAAGGGGTTGTTAAAATTGTATTTTGTAAATGTTTGATCTCCCAATAACCATTTTTCTATCAACATTTGATAGAAAATGTTCAACAATTTATAGCTACTTCCAGATATTTAGTGAAATTTAAATTCAATTTCATCAGTATAAATAATATAATTGTTCCCTGCTGTTCATTCTAAACATACACTAAATAGTAATACAGGTTTTAAGCACTGATAGTTTAAAGTTACTGGTGACAGGTCATATACCTTTTTAAAATTGAATACCCTCATGTAATCAGTATTGAGAATATTAAATCTATTTTAGGCTGTAGAACTGCAAGTTGCTCTTGTCACTCATGTGTATAATTTTCAATAACATAGATTTCAGGTAATTTATCAGTATTTTTATGAGCATATTCTATAAGCATAAAGATATTAATAAACATAAACTTTTGTGAGTTTGCTTGTGAGTTAACTGTTCGTTGTTTAGTCTAATTCAGTTATGTTTTCCTTCACAGGGCTTTCATCACATGGGAAGAAACATCCCCGTCAACCAGAAGGCTGAGCATGCAGAGCGACAACTTTTTTCAGAGTACAAGGCAAAGCTAATTTGTGGCAAAATGTCATTAACATGTGTCACAAGAGAAATAGGTAGTTCATGCTTGATAATTCTGAAACACTTCAGTTGTCTGATGACCTGTTCTACCACTATTCTAAGGTTAGCAATTCGTTTTGTTTTCCTGACGGCATCACACGGCATCTGTGATTCTCCACGTTTCCCAGGAGGCACGTACAGAAATACACTTCGCCTTGCACATTCATCTTGTATGTTAAAACCCTTGTCTGCCATTATAAGTCCATAAGGTGGAACACAATCAAAGAAACCACTTTTGTTGGTGATCATCTTATCAGATATTCTCCCAGTGTGAACATTGGATACAAATTTGATGGAACTATTTGGGGCCACAGCTACAAGAAACTTTAAGGTATTATGTCCTTTATAGTTGCTCCATGTTGCCGTTTGAAGATACGGATCTTTCGGTGTTTCTATAAAAATTTCGCTGCAGTCAATGATGGAATGTATTACCTTAAGATGGTCAAATCGAACAGGTCTGGATGCTGATATTTCTTCTTGTGATGGCATGGCTATATAATTCTTTAGGACCGTTGACATTCCTGTAAGCCAGCTGAAAAATATTTGTGAACATAATGTTGCAGATATCCCAAATCTTGATGCCAAATCTTTATTCAGAAGACCAAGCCTGAGTTTCATCAATGTGAGAAGAAATTCATCACATGAAGGTAATAATATTCTTGGTCCATAGTTCTTAGGGGTTCTTCTGAAGTTTCGAAGGTTCTTACACATGGAGGAAACACCTCTCCAACGTCGTCTCACAAATGGTGCAATCAGATCATGTAAATCTGTAAACATGCCATGATTTATTATGCCAGTGAAAAATTTCACATCAACGTCTTTCATTAACAACTTTTTTAAGTCATAGAATGATTTTCCTTGACAAGCTTTCCATCAGAAATTGAGAGTTTGTGCTTTAGCCTGAGAACTTCTTATTGCAAGGTCCTTATTTTGTTACGGTAGATAATACACTGCATGACATGACATTTGATGATAATAAACAACATGAGAAAGAAGGACAGTTCATTGGGAGTTGATGGCTTGTTGTCCCCCGCCGTAACACGGGACTATGTATTCAGCGGCGTCCGTACGTCCGTCCGTCCGTACGTACGTTACATTTCTTGTTTACGCGATATCTTATGAAGTGTTGCATCCAAAGTCTTCAAATTTGATGTCTGCCTACATTGTGGGAAAACGCAGACACCAGTCAATTTTAGTGACCTTGGCCTTATTTTCAAGGTCACCGCAACACTTTGACCACTATTCTAACTCTTGTTTACGCGATACCTCATGAAGCGTTGCATCAAAGTCTTCAAATTTGGTGTCTACCTACATTGTGGGAAGACGCAGACACCAGTCCATTTTGATGACCTTGGCCTAATTTTTAAGGTCACCACGGCCCTTTGACCACTCTTTGAACTCTCGTTAAGGCGATATCTCATGAAACATTGCATCCAAAGTGTTCAAATTAGTTGTCAGCCTACATTGGGGAAAGACGGACACCAGTTGATTTTCGGTGACCTTGACCTTATTTTCAAGATCACTGCGACACTTTGACCACTTTTCAAACTCTTGCTTACGCGATATATATTGACCAGTTGGACCAACTGTTTCAAAATTGGTGTCAGTCTACACTGGGGGATGACGCAGACACCAGGGGATTTTGGTGACCATGACCTTATTTTCAAAGACACTACGACACTTTGACCACTTTTCGAACTCTTGTTATCACCATTTATTATGACCCAATGTTTTCAAATTAGGTGTCAGCCTACATTGGGCGAAGACGCAGACACCAGTCAAGTTTGGTGACCTTGACCTTTTTTCACGTCACGGCATTACTTTGACCACTTTTCAAACTCTTGCTTACGCGATATATCATGACCGGTTGGACCAAATGTTTTCAAATTTGGTGTCAGCCAACATTGGGGATGAAACACACACACCAGTACATTTTGGTGACCTTGACCTTATTTTCAAGGTCACCACAACACTTTGACTACTTTTAGAACTCTTATTAACACGATATATCATGAACCCAAGCACCCAAAGTCTTAAAATTTGCTGATCATTATGGCACTTTTTACCAGTAATGCAATATATAAAGTAGCTCTAATGATATATATGTCTTACTAACTCAATGTCACCGGCGGGGGACATTGCCATGTTAGTGGCAAACACTTGTTATTTTTGATTTGACATCTTCAATTGGAGGATCTGAAATCTCATGGGGTGAAGAAGAATTCTTGATTGTTACCTTCCTCTTCTTTGAGCGATGATCTTGGTAAGTGACATCAGTTAAAAGAATCCTGTTCACTTTCTTTTTTGCATCCCTGTATCCAAGATTTCGAGTAGGGTAAGGGTTTTCGGCGGTCGGCTTTCCATCAATGAAGTGGCGACTACTCTGGAGTCCTTGGACGGTGACCATATCCTGCCCTTTTCTCCAGTCCGGTTGATCAGAACTTTCCACTTTTCCCTTCCTGATGGGTTTGCTCTCTGTGTTGGAAAAGTGCAGAGTCTGAAATAAGAATAAAATAACAATAAATAACTGATTTCAGGGTAGTTATTAAAACATGAGAAGTAGAGATAGAGACATGACAATCAGATTCTCTTCCTACAGAATTTACTCAAATCAGATTTTCGATCATAACCTATGTTCTACTTTGAAAAATGTCTCTGCTTGTTTAAATTGGAAGTTAGTTGTGCAATCATAAATGTAAAAGTGAAACTTGACATGGCTACCTTTCTGTTCATTTTTGGAGTATTTTGTAAACATATACGAGATTCTTAATATTACACTTTTTCTGTGATAATCAGAATTGTTCATTTTATCAATTTCTGTATGGAGTAATGTACTGTTAGAGGGTAAATTGAAACCGTTACCTCCAAGCGTTACCCCAGTAATCAAACTCGGACAAGGATGGTTGTTTAACTAGGTGGAACCAGAACATGAGATATTGGAAGCAATAGTATCATACTAGCTCAACTGTTTGTGAAGAGGTAAAAATTACAATAAATTCCAAAATTGGATTATGTCTACACATAACCAGAAAGGATGGTAGGCAGTTATATCATGCTATTTTTGAAAACATAAAAAATAAATAAACGTTTCCTCATTGAATGTGTTTTCACGATCTGTTATTTGATATTTTGAAAACATTTGACCATAAACAAGACCACATTATAGAGACAAATACCAAATAAATGTTGTTTGTGTTATTACATTAGACATATTTGATTGACAATTGATAGACCTAAAAGTGAAAGGCCAGGATCGTTGAACCTGGTCGATACATATGATGTAGTCGATGTAAACTGTGATTTCATTTGGTAAAAAAGCACAAAGCACAAATATTATATGTAGTAAACCTTGTTTAGTCGCTAGGGGATTTGGTTAAAACCAGATAGTTGCTAGAGTAGAACAGAGGTAACGATCTAAAATTATTGGATTAAAGGGACTGAACTTTTTTGGAAGTGACCGGGCCAAACACTGATTGGTTGAATACTTATTTGCACATACAAAATATGGTCAATAAGTGTTTTTTCACCATGCATGTGGGTTTGTTGTTTATCTTTGCATTGGTTTGAAATACAGTATTATTGTTTATGTTGATATATATATGAATTATAGATGCTATATGTCCAATATGACTAAAAAGTTGTTATCATGAATTTTTAGCTCATCAGGCCTGAAAGGCCCGATGGGCTTATGGCATGGCATGGCGTCCGGCGTCCGTCCGTCCGTCCATCCGTCCGTCCATCCGTCCGTAAACTTTTCGCTTTTTCGACTTCTTCTCCAGAACCAATAACTCCACAGAGCTGAAATTTTATATGCAGACTCCTTGGCCAATGGGGATTCTAAATTGTAGATTTCGTGACCCTGTGACCCCAAATGGGGTCACAGGGGTCACATCCTTAAAAACCTATTTTCATCTTCTTCTCCAGTTCCAAAAGGTCTAGAGAGCTGAAAAGTTGTGTGCAGACTCCTTGGCCAATGGGGATTCTAAATTGTAGATTTCGTGACCCCGTGACCCCAAATGGGGTCACCGGGGTCACATCCTTAAAAACCTATTTTCATCTTCTTCTCCAGTTCCAACAGGTCTAGAGAGCTGAAAAGTTGTGTGGAGACTCCTTGGCCAATGGGGATTCTAAATTGTAGATTTCGTGACCCCGTGACCCCAAATGGGGTCACCGGGGTCACATCCTTAAAAACCTATTTTCATCTTCTTCTCCAGTTCCAACAGGTCTAGAGAGCTGAAAAGTTGTGTGGAGACTCCTTGGCCAATGGGGATTCTAAATTGTAGATTTCGTGACCCCATGAGCCCAAATGGGGTCACCGGGGTCACATTCTTAAAAACCTATTTTCATCTTCATCTCCAGTTCCAAAAGGTCTAGAGAGCTGAAAAGTTGTGTGCAGACTCCCTGGCCAATGGGGATTGTGGATTGCAGATTTCGTGACCCCATGACCCCAAATGGGGTCACAGGGGTCACATGTTTTAAAACCTATTTTCATCTTCTTCTCCAGATCCAAAAGGTCTAGAGAGCTGAAAAGTTGTGTGGAGACTCCTTGGCCAATGGGGATTCTAAATTGTAGATTTCGTGACCCCGTGACCCCAAATGGGGTCACCGGGGTCACATCCTTAAAAACCTATTTTCATCTTCTTCTCCAGTTCCAAAAGGTCTAGAGAGCTGAAAAGTTGTGTGGAGACTCCTTGGCCAATGGGGATTTTGGATTGTAGATTTCGTGACCCCATGACCCCAAATGGGGTCACAGGGGTCACATGTTTAAAAACCTATTTTCATCTTCTTCTCCAGTTCCAAAAGGTCTAGAGAGCTGAAAAGTTGTGTGCAGACTCCTTGCCCAATGGGGATTCTAAATTGTAGATTTCGTGACCCCGTGACCCAAAATGGGGTCACAGGGGTCACATGTTTTAAAACCTATTTTCATCTTCTTCTCCAGTTCCAAAAGGTCTAGAGAGCTGAAAAGTTGTGTGGAGACTCCTTGGCCAATGGGGATTCTAAATTGTAGATTTCGTGATCCTGTCACCCCAAATGGGGTCACCGGGGTCACATCCTTAAAAACCTATTTTCATCTTCTTCTCCAGTTCCAAAAGGTCTAGAGAGCTGAAAAGTTGTGTGCAGACTCCTTGGCCAATGGGGATTATAAATTGTAGATTTCGTGACCCCGTGACCCCAAATGGGGTCACCGGGGTCACATCCTTAAAAACCTATTTTCATCTTCTTCTCCAGTTCCAAAAGGTCTAGAGAGCTGAAAAGTTGTGTGCAGACTGCTTGGCCAATGGGGATTCTAAATTGTAGATTTTGTGACCCCGTGACCCCAAATGGGGTCACCGGGGTCACATCCTGAAGAACCTATTTTCATCTTCTTCTCCAGTTCCAAAAGGTCTAGAGAGCTGAAAAGTTGTGTGGAGACTCCTTGGCCAATGGGGATTTTGGATTGTAGATTTCGTGACCCCATGACCCCAAATGGGGTCACAGGGGTCACATGTTTAAAAACCTATTTTCATCTTCTTCTCCAGTTCCAAAAGGTCTAGAGAGCTGAAAAGTTGTGTGCAGACTCCTTGCCCAATGGGGATTCTAAATTGTAGATTTCGTGACCCCGTGACCCAAAATGGGGTCACAGGGGTCACATGTTTTAAAACCTATTTTCATCTTCTTCTCCAGTTCCAAAAGGTCTAGAGAGCTGAAAAGTTGTGTGGAGACTCCTTGGCAAATGGGGATTCTAAATTGTAGATTTCGTGATCCTGTCACCCCAAATGGGGTCACCGGGGTCACATCCTTAAAAACCTATTTTCATCTTCTTCTCCAGTTCCAAAAGGTCTAGAGAGCTGAAAAGTTGTGTGCAGACTCCTTGGCCAATGGGGATTATAAATTGTAGATTTCGTGACCCCGTGACCCCAAATGGGGTCACCGGGGTCACATCCTTAAAAACCTATTTTCATCTTCTTCTCCAGTTCCAAAAGGTCTAGAGAGCTGAAAAGTTGTGTGCAGACTGCTTGGCCAATGGGGATTCTAAATTGTAGATTTTGTGACCCCGTGACCCCAAATGGGGTCACCGGGGTCACATCCTGAAGAACCTATTTTCATCTTCTTCTCCAGTTCCAAAAGGTCTAGAGAGCTGAAAAGTTGTGTGCAGACTCCCTGGCCAATGGGGATTCTAAATTGTAGATTTCGTGACCCCGTGACCCAAAATGGGGTCACAGGGGTCACATGTTTTAAAACCTATTTTCATCTTCTTCTCCAGTTCCAAAAGGTCTAGAGAGCTGAAAAGTTGTGTGGAGACTCCTTGGCCAATGGGGATTCTAAATTGTAGATTTCGTGATCCTGTCACCCCAAATGGGGTCACCGGGGTCACATCCTTAAAAACCTATTTTCATCTTCTTCTCCAGTTCCAAAAGGTCTAGAGAGCTGAAAAGATGTGTGCAGACTCCTTGGCCAATGGGGATTATAAATTGTAGATTTCGTGACCCCGTGACCCCAAATGGGGTCACCGGGGTCACATCCTTAAAAACCTATTTTCATCTTCTTCTCCAGTTCCAAAAGGTCTAGAGAGCTGAAAAGTTGTGTGCAGACTGCTTGGCCAATGGGGATTCTAAATTGTAGATTTTGTGACCCCGTGACCCCAAATGGGGTCACCGGGGTCACATCCTGAAGAACCTATTTTCATCTTCTTCTCCAGTTCCAAAAGGTCTAGAGAGCTGAAAAGTTGTGTGCAGACTCCTTGGCCAATGGGGATTCTAAATTGTGGATTTCGTGACCCTGTCACCCCAAATGGGGTCACAGGGGTCACATCCTTAAAAACCTATTTTCATCTACTCCAGAACAAATGTACCTCAAAGGCTGTCAATGGGGATTCTAAATTTTAGATTTGGAGACCCTGTGGTGCCTCAAATAAGGGACTCAAGCCATGACCTTAAAATCTATTTCTGTCTTCATCATTAAACAATATAAACCCTGATGAGCTACAGAGCCCATGGCTCTATTTTTATTTTTATTGTAAGTTTTCACAAAATTGTTTTATCTAACATCAAAGGCCAAAGGTAAATTTCTTGAAGACATTATAAATGTAATGCCAGTCCTAGTTGCATCTGTTTCATTAACCATGTGTGGAGAGAACTAAATCTTCATGTAAAAACACTTTAACAAAATAACTAATTTGTTTTAAATTTACTGTTTACCATGTACAGGAATGTTTCTTTTAAAAAAATAAAACTGTTTGAAATGAATAATTAAATTTTCATCAGGCATCAGACCAAAAATAAATATAGGGTTGTGCTTAATTTGTGCAACGTTGTGAGACATTTGAACTGAAAAATCAAAGTACTGGTAAACATTTTATTTAATTCCGCTTTGTTGATTATTTGATTTTCAATAAAGAATATTTGTTTGAATGTTAAATATGTATCTTTGTAGAACTGATAATGATTCAATGTTTTGTTTTATTTATAGGAATGACATTTCTATCAATTAATTAATGATTTTGTTTGTAACTTTGTAGGTTTTTCACACAGAAAAGTTTTTCTTCTGACATAATTTACTTGTTTGTACAATTTTAATTTGTTTGAAATACAAACTCATTATTAAAGTTCCAACCAAATAAATTCAGTTTCAGGATAAAAAACAGTAATGTCTGGATGTTTAAGATTGGAAATAGGTAAGGGCTATCACCCCAAAAAACCCACCTGGAGCCTTAATTTATAGTAGCTTTTACAAAATAAGAAAAATTTGGATGATTTTTTTCTATATCAAAATTCAATTTTATGACAATGAAAATCAATTAAAATAACTGTTATGACTATGAGAATAAATTAAAATAACTGTCATGATAATGCATTAAATTTTATCCTTGACAACAAGAATTATTTTTATTATAGTACTTCAAAAATATGTGATGTGGATAGGAAATAACTTTTGAACAGAGAAATAAATATAGGCCTACATTTTAATTCTTTCTGCATATGAAAAAAAAATAGCTATACGTAAAAATAATATTAAAGATAAAGAAATTTGTTGGTAAAAAGTAAGTTGTATATAATTTGAGTGGAGGTGTATCTTGAAAATCGACCCAAATAAAAAAAAACAACAGTTACTGTAAGGTCACAATATATTGTTATTGAATATTATCAAGTGGAACATTTAAGAAAGTCGATTTTTGGAAGTTATGTATATATACATGTCATGTTTCTATGCTTTTATTTCACAAACCTAAAGGGTTCTGGACATTGACATATGCCACATTGTCTTTGACAGTTGCAAATGCAACAGAAAGCCTGTCTCCACTTTCGAAGTTGGTAATCACTATAACAACATCCAGCGACGGCACAAGAACGGGAATTTGACATAATTGAGAAGGGAAATATGACTTGTAACTAAAAAAATGTGTTTCACATGTTAAATCGACTGAAATTATGCAATAACGTAGTTGTCAAGATGTTGTGTAATGTAAACACTACGGAAACCGGAAGTCGCTTACTCGCAAAGCGAAGGGAGGTAACTCTTGCTGGACTTCCGCTTAAGCATTGGAGTAACGTGGAACCGTGATACCGTGTATTAACAAGAACAAACATATGAAGAATATCATAGATAGGGATACTTCGTTTTTGATTGTAGTGGCATGTTTTGATAACCCAAGGGGCATCACTCTCATTTGTTTGTGTTCTTCGAAAATTGTATACTTGCCTGTTGTAACTTGTCTGTGATCCGGGCTGTGGCCGCAAGAATGGAGTGAGGAGCCATCTTTTACAGGGTATCCACTGTCACAGAGGAGATGACACTTCACTTGCTGTCTCTGTGTCACAAAGTATCTAAATAAGTAATAGATACATGATGACACAAGTGGTGTATACAAAATATCATCGAGCTATCGTCTCACGAGGGGGCGGAGCCCCCGAGTGAGTGATAGCGAGATGATATTTTGTATACACCCACTTGTGTCAATCATGTATCTGTTTTATCCAATGGGCAACGTTCGACAAATATGCGCCTGTCACGTGACATGACTTTCGCGCTTAATAATCAGTCTGGGGAAATCCGTTGTTACAATTGGTTTACCCGCTTCACCTCAGGAAGTCAGTCGGGTTTTGGAACCAGTCCCGCAGGTCCCTTTTCCAGCTGGTGTTTTCGAGGCATGTGGAATTTCTTCTTACATACATGTACATCACTATACAGAATTGTCAAGTGAACATTAATTATCTCCCCAAATGACTGTTCGTTATTTTCCGCTGGATTGATTGCCTTCGTGTTAATTAGTGACGATTTAAAAACAATGGTGTTTTTTTTAGATTTTTTTAATAGTTTCTAATCAGCTGATCAAATGTTTTCATCATTTAAAGAGTACTGAGTGACATTTGTTTTGTTTTTCTATTGAGCGACATACATCCCTTTGATCTCATCTGGTTTTGCAACAATGTTGTAATTACTCAAGGTCGCCAGCCGGGTGTCTGTAGCTCCGCCCTTCGACCGCCCTGCTTCTCCACGGTCGTCCTATCAGAGAGTTTAAAATAACTGTGGCTGATAAATAAGTGACGTCATAGATACAACCACTCTTTTCTTGAAACATGATATATCGTCTCAAAAACATCAAAGGGAATTTAACCGCCCTTTGGATAAGCCACTGTTGGTCAAGATACGTGAGTCGTGTGTACTGCCAGGCCACCGGGCAACAACGTCAATGATTTTGTCATCACTGTCAAACACAACTTGAGTATTAATACTGTGGTAGTGGTGGCGATTCACGTATTCGTTCTCGTTGACAGATGGAGCAGTTATCTGGATGTGGGATCCGTCAATCACTCCAACTATTCCGGGAAACTGAACAGTACGAAAAAAACGTCTCTGGTGCCTCATGATGATGTCTCGGTCAGTCGGGAACTGTATAAAATGTCTCACAAATTGTGGTGCAGAACAAACATCAAGACACTGAGCAATGATCCTAAACACTGTGGGCTGACTCCGTCCGTGATCGTCAGAATTGCAAAGTTGAAACTTTCCAGTAGCAAGAAAACGTAATAGTGTCAATACCTTCAGTTCGGTAGGCACAGTCTGTCTTCTGTTTGTGGTCGGACAGATAAGATGGTCAACTATTCCACAAATGAACATGATAGAACCTCTATCGATATCTCGCTAACAAATCGTCGTAATTGAGGGTTTGTAACACATCTTCTCTCAAATTAAAGTTTCTAGGGAGACGCAGCGCAGCCATTTTGTTTTCTTTCGTCAATTGTTTTTATCTAATAGTCCAATCAATCTATGGTCAATATAGCTTTAACTAGACAAAATTGCAAAAGAAATGATAACAAGTGTTTCATACTGAGCAAAATGTTTACTATCACAGACAAAAATTCGAAAACAATCGGAATGGGGGAAAATTTCCAAATTCCGTTGTCATGACAACGCCTCTTTGACCACTGAGGTGCGGCCATATTGGATATGACGCCATTTCTATTTTTCAAATAACTCTTTGCAATACATCATTTCTAGCATTTTAAGGGTCACGAAATTGATTAATGACATTGATTTTATCAATTGACCTCGTTTTAACCTTCATTTAAGGCCCTGAAACAACATACTAAGTCAACAAAAGCTTGGGAATTTATAAAATCTATCGTCATGGCAACGCATTCCAATCAAGTGAAACTGTCATATGTCAATAGAATGGTAATATATTATGGTGTATATACATCAGAACAACATTATCATTTAAACACCCTTCTTAGGACATGATATCTGTTACACAGAATGAACATTCAAAGAAAGGTCAGACGTTATTCAAGGTTAGAGTCAAGGTCAAATTCAGTTATTTGTGCAATGTCCTAAGATTCATCTTCAACTGGAACGACTGGAAGAATATTTGAACAATTTACACCTTTACATTCGGAACATGCAACGGAACAGTCAAGTCCTAGCTTCCTGCATGTGCACCTTTTTGAATCACAGTCCGTTTTGCATTTGCAGCGAATAACCTTAAGAAGGTTGGATGGAGCTGGTGGTAAGTCAGTTAGTATTGGCTGTAGAGTATCACCATCCTTTTTCCACCCCCAATCCCCTGGGTCAGCACTGACTCCCTTATCCATCCACTGTTGCGTTTGGAAATAAACCCGTGCACTGTGGTGTGCAGCAGCTGCTGCTGTCGGTGGTAGAGCTTGGACCTGAACAGAACTTTTACTAGTTGCCACCTTCTCACGAAAACGCCTGAAACGTAGTGAGTTCAGACTCTCTCCGGGTGTACCCCCATAAAGAGACACAATGCACTTCTCACCAGCAATGGTCACATCCTGATGTGAAGATGTATCATTTGTGAACACCTGAGCTTGTTCCTTGAAGTGAGAATCAGTTTGCATTTTCTTAAGAGCTAAACCCTTACCTACACCAAACAACCTCGAGGTGGTATCACATCCCGCGACAGCATGGACAAATGGTAGGGCAGCACACACATCCTGACCAAGAGAAGATCGAAGCATCTTGATGTCCAATGTTTTCATTTTCTTGACTGACTGCTTGGCTTCTGAGACAAGGTAGATTCCTTTTGAGCATGATGGTATAAGGTGACAAAGAAGCACAAGCAGGTCGGTGTCTTCCCCGATGACAGTTGTGGGTGTTGTAAGGGAACACTGAACAGCAGTCTTGGCTATCAAGAGATCAGCATCGCCGTCTGCATGAACTACTGAACAACCATCCTCTGAAAGTTTCTGTCCAAGCATGTTAATAAACTTCTGTTTATTGGATTTATTTGAGAGGAAATGTTCTTTCTTTGATACCACAGGAGTACTTGCAGTGAAGTTGACTTCTGGACCAACACTGGAACCATATCTACGTAAGTGTGTAGAATCCTTCGCAGATGGCCCTGTCATATAACCATCAAAGACAATGTATGGTGTTCCATATTTCCGTTTGACATACTCGGTATACATGTCCATTAGCGAGCTGAAGGTGGATCCTCTTGGCCAGGGCAACCTCTGTAAGAAAGCCCCACCATCTAACACATACTGTATGTCACTGCAAGGTTGGATTGTCATCTCTTGCGTCCTGGTTTGGTCGAGGATAGCTTTGGCAAGCTGGGGTTTGTTTGCTGGTCTCATCAACCACGGAGATTCAAACAAAGCAGAGGGGTATCCACAAAGCTCGTACTTGAATATGTCCTCTGGTGTTTCTGAGATGGACTTTGATGCTGTTACAAGCCGTTGGAATAGAAGCTGGGGATCAACATGCAGTGGTTCGCCTTCAACCTTAGGTAGATGTTTTTCACCCAATGTAACTACCCTGTCCTTCTTCTTGAATGTGTATTCCAAAGCATTCCTTCCAGTCATTGATTGAAGAATGTGGTCACCTATGGACTTGGCATGGTCGGAATTTACAGATTTGTCAGCAACAACACCTGTAACGATGCTGTGAAGGTGTTCAGTTGACTTGAATGGACTTCTTTCTTGAAGAAATGTAGTAATATTTGAGGCATCGTTAGTGTCTCTGTTCTTTCTGGCTTCAGACATTTCCTTATGCTGTTCGCTCGTGGTGTAATTTGTGCCAGTAAAATGCTGCATTGCTTCGTTCATCTCGGCACATGCTGGCATGGAAAGCAGCCATTGGGTTCGCTGATGTTCAGTGAAACCACGACCACGGGTTAGGCCACCTGTGGATTTCATATTCCTCATAAGAACTTGCTCAATTACAAGATCAGAGGACAGTCCAGCCCAAAAGCGATCACTTCTCCGAATAACATGATGGCCATTGATGAAGGAGTCATACACACGTGGAAATTGTGTCTTCAATCCTGACATCTGCTGTAGATATATTTGTATGGACTTGGTGTAAAGATTGTGCCCGGCTGCTGCAAAATAAGGCAACATTTCCTTGAGAGTGTGTAAATGTAGATGCCAGTTGCCAGTCCTCTCACTTTTGATGAACCGACTGAGGAGGTCTATCATGTCTATATACTGTAGCCATAGTTTGGCTGTCCTGAACTTCTTCAAATTGGACTTTGTGTTTTCAAGTTTTTCTGCCACACTGTCAATGTATTCTTCAGTGTCTATGTCCTTGTCCAATACATCAGTTTCCAACACCTTGTCATACAAGGCAAGGGCAGCAGATAAATCACTGTCCATGTGACCATTGTCCCGAAGTTGCTGTGAAGTCATGTTTTCATCAGGAGACGATGTATCAATGTCTTCTTGCACTTGATGTAACGTCATTTGAGATGTAGATAGATCCATGTCAAGTTCCTCTTGATTCTCATTTGAATGTGGCATCAAACTGATAGATTCTTGGGTATTGTCATTGCATGCAGACGTTGTATTCAATGGAAAATTGAATGTTTCAGCTGCCAGAAGTGCATACAGTGCTGATACGACAAGATAATGTCCCCTCATGGCTCTTGAGACAGCCTTTCCTGTTAGCATGTGAAGAACACTATTGGGTGCATACACGGTTTGTAAAACCTCCTGTAGCCCAGATCCAGACATGATGTGACCAACACACCCTAGATAACTCATCTGAATGTGAAATCCACCAAGTTTCAGGATGACTGATCGAATGTCACTGTCTGTTGTGACACTGGCACGTATCAACTGAGCCTTCCACCAGAGAGGTTGGTCAAAGGTAAGAATTGGTTGGACACTATGTCTTTTTGCTTCATCACACACGTACCTCAGGGTGGAGTACACACAGTTAACATCGCTAGCGTCCATGTCTATCATCGGAAGAAAGACAACCGAAGCTTTTCCTGGATGGCTACCGCTATGGACTGCTTGCATAAAACCCGACCATCCGATTCTTGGAGTTCGTAGAGGCCAGGAAATCTTCCATAGGAGATCTAACTTCCATGATGGATCAACACATTCATCCAAACTCAGAGCCTCATACACAAGAGTCGCAATGCTGTTTTGTGGGTTTTGGAAGAACTTGATGCCAATGCGTCCAATTGATCTATCTTCAAACTTAGATAAGCATCGTGGAATAGGATGTTGATGACTAGTTCCTGGTGTGACAGCAGCTATTATCCCCATGCCATGAAAGCTGTTGTACCCATCCAAGGATGCTGAATTGTGGTCGGCATTATCAGCGACGAACTGCATGAAATGTTCTGATGTAATTCCTGGTATCTGTGTTCCTTGATTTGCAACTGCTGATGTTTCATAACGTTTGACTTCACTGTATGATGAGCAAAATCCATGCGAGTTCAGGGAATCTAATAGGAACTTTGACCCGAACATATGGTGCATTTGTGTTGCTAGTCCAATTTGTAATGGTGCGATAATGACTCTTGGGCGTGCAGCCTGGACAATCGCCTGGCCAATTGATGCTACTTTCACATCAGACTTCTTCTCAGAGAATATTCGCCGAAGGAGCTGACGCAGTGATTTTGGGATGAATTCAAGGTTTTCATCTAAAGACGACGTTGCTTTTGGGGTTTGATACTCAGTCTTGTTGTACCCGATGCATTTGACGTCTGGCTTGATAATATCTGCAGCTGTTTGAATAAGTCTAAGTTTCTCTGCCTCAGTATCCTGTAGTTTTGGAGATTCATGAAACTGGTGAATGATAGATGGGATCGAACTCCTTAATGTAACCACGTCACTTCCGAATTTTTCAGAAAAAATAAGGAATTGTTCACCAAAGTGATCTTTCAGTTTTCTCTTCATGTGCTTTATGCTGTAGACATGTTCAGTGTCACAAAACTCTGTCATTTTCTCAACAAGATCAGTTACAGTTGTTAAATCCCCTTGAGCATCGGCCTCCTGGATATAATCCAACACTTTAACAAAGGCTGCCTCTCGATCTTCATTTATGGGTCGACCAGGGGTAGAGGACTCACTCTTACTGTATTTCCCAGAGGTAAACGCAGAAGGGACACATTTGCCGGTTCTAAAATTCACATTACACACTTGGTGATAAATTGCATCAGCCGCATGGAGATCATTGACAACTGCAAGTCTGCTCATTACTGTATTTGCCCAGTCATCATTCCTGTCCATGCAGACGGCATGAATAGTCTGTTGAAAATCCGATGTTCTGATTGGAAATACATCATGACCTCGTTTCTTTTTAGAAATCTTGGCATCACATCCGCAGAATAGACACTGTTTGTTGAATGCAAAACCCTGGTCTTGGGATCTCAAAGATGGCTTAAAGGATACTGTATCTCCGGATTCACATCTTAAATGTTTCTTAATGGTGTGTATGTTACAGTAGTCTCTCCTGCAAGTCTGATGCACAACTTGACCTGGTGCACTAACAACATCATCATTCCGTGCTATACTGGCTTCATTAATGCTTTTTGCCCCTCTGTCCCGAAGAGTATTTTTGGCCTGTCCATCCTGCACTCTTTCTTTACAAATGATACAGACATCCATATCCAAACATCTGAAAATATAATAAAAACACAATTTGAGTATGTGTTGGAAAAGGTCGCAAATGGAAATCACACAGGACACAGGAGTTATTGAACATATATAAAATGAGTCAATTTTTAAATAAAGTGTAAATGTCATCTCTTGGATTTTTTCTGAAACTATTGTTACTCTTTTAGTTTGTCAGAAATAATAAAGACAAAATCCCTCTTCTCACAAAAATCATATTATCAATAATATTTTCATAAATAAAGGTTTTATAGCATTTTAAGTATGAAAATTGAACAAAAGTGCCTGTCCCAAAGTAAAAAATGACATTTTGTAGCATGATTGAAATGAAAATTGGTAACAGAACTGACAAAGTCACAACCAATTATCACTGTAATCGTTAATTGAGCATATGATTAGATTAGATTAAGCATTTTACCAGAAAACTTCAGAAGTGGGAGCAAATGTTATTTGGGATTTCCCTCCTTGAAATTTACACTTTTTAAAAAAATTACTCAAATATGATATTAAAAAGATTCTAAATAACTTTCCAGTAATCTGTCTCGGGATATTTGATCTATTAATGCAGAAAAATAATAATTAGACGCATTTCTCCAGAAAAATTGAATTAGCACTGACTATATGTTTGACTAACACAAAATCCTATTTACAACGGGACGTTGGCCCTTCAAAGCTTTCATACATTTTTTTCCCGGACAAACTGACGGCTATATTTATCTTCAAAATTACGCTAAATATGGTTCATATATCATATTATCATGCAGATATTATCTATTGAGGGTTATATCATGTATATTATGGAGTTTGAGATTAAAATTAATATTGTAAGTATAATTTCAGCGTGAATTGTATTGTGACAAACATGACGTTAGTGTCATCAAACTGCCGTCAAACTGCCGTCAAACTGCGTAACATTTACAGGCTGTAATTCACTGATTTCTAGCATTCAACAATCAGTTGATGGCCAATGATGGCTAATTGCTAAATAATCAACCAACATGGGAAGGAAGTAAAGGTTACTCACCATAAAATCAGCAGTGTACACGGTAAAATACCGATCAAAGATCGAAGCGACCGCACTTCCGCCATAGCTTGAAATGTACGGCAAGGTGGATCCACCATAAGGGACATCTACTTTTCGCATTTCGAAATAATAATTAAACATGAAAATTGATGATGTTGCACCCTTCCGATTTTTTTCGAATTTTAGTATGTTATTATATAGACATCAATCTTTGCAAAACAGTTGAAATTATTTCTTTTGCAATTTTGTCTAGCTTAAAACGTAGATTGACTAGACTATAACTTAAACACAAACAGAAGCCAGGCTGTGCCTACCGTACTGCATGGCAGCAGTCTTAATATTTAAGTCTAAAAATACTAAAACTTAAGTCTAAGTTTATTGATAAATTTGACTTAAGTTTTTTTAAGAAATTTAAGTAAAAAAATAACAAAAACTAACTTTGTTTTCAAACTTAAGTTTATTTACAGACTTAAGTTGTTTGATACATACCGCCCCAGTTATCAGAAGATGTCTTTGCTGACCTCAATTGGTGGAGACATTTTAAGTTTGTGTTCAACGGAACAAAACCTATGTTGGAGACTAGGCCAATAACACATTTGCAAACAGATGCCTGTAGTGCGGGTGCAGGGCGTTACTTTGACGAAGATTTTTTCTACATGAACTCGGATGTAAATATTCCTACTGTGAGCCAGTGGCATATACACTATAAAGAATTTATGGCAGTGGTTTGTGCCATAATGAGGTGGGCGCCTCAATTTAGGGACAAACATCCCAGCAGGCACACAACGTTGTTACAACGTCGCATTTTGGTTGAAATAATGTCGCGACGTCGTTCAACTATAAAACGACGTCGTTTCAACGTCTCTCTTTTTCGACGACGATAAAACAACGTTGTTTCAACGTTGTTATTTTCGATGTTGATAATATATTCGATATCAGACGTCGTTTCAACGTCGGTATTTTCGACGTCGGTGTTATGTTGATATCTGACATCTGTTCAACGTTGTAATTTTCGACGTCGATAATAAGTTTATTTGCGACGGCATTTCATTGATAAGCGATCGCAATGGCTTATTAGGCATATATTTCAAATCTTTATCCTTGATTATTATATAAAGATATGAAGTCTATGGGCCCTATAGGGTGCCTATATATCTAGGCGTCGTCGGACATATAAGAAATTACCATGTTAAATCCATCATTGATATTCTTTAATTTTCCGGAATGAGTAATGTTATTTTAAAACATATAAATGTGCATGTACACGTAGTCTACAATAAATAAAAATGTATTTGTGCATATATTTTTTTATTTGATTTAGTGATTTTAACGAATGATAGGCTACTGTTACGAATTATTTCAATAGTTAACGGGGAATTTATTTTTAAACCGATATGTAATCTATTTTGTATGCCCATGTATTTTAATCATTTACTTATTTATCATTTGAGACTCTTTTCTAAAACGTAACAAATATTTGTGAAGCTGTGTACGTTTTCGCGCCAGCACAAAAGCTTATGACGTCATGTGTGCAACGATTACGTCACAAACCAAGTACTTTCGCGTCATGTTTGACGTCGCCGTAGAGGGAATCTGTTTACGTTGCGTATTATGGACACTGGTGTCGCCACTTCTCTTTCTGAGGTAAGTTATTGTTCCTGCATTTATACACACTTTGGTCATTAATATTTAATAAAGTCAACCCAATACGGACAAGTTGTCGAAACCAAACCCGCCACACTAGTCTACCACTCAACTCAATCGCAAAGCGAAGCGTGTTGTTTACATTTACTGCAGTAGAAGTCGGCAGTCTTATTAACACTGCTGAAGAACGAGTAGTAATTTAAATGATTGTGCTACTATTACCTAACCTATCTAACCTATCCATAAACTTTATTTTCACTGACAAGAGATCAACGACATTCTATTTGCAAACAAATGTTGGTGTCGCCTGCCCGGCTTTGGAAACATGGGCAAACTCTTTACAGTGTTGCGTCTTTTCACAATGATGCGCGGAGTTCGTATTGTCTTCGATCAGCTGTTTGCAAGTTCAATGAGTGCAGGCTTTGCTAACATGTTTATGTTGATTGCTATTTGCGTCATATCAACACGATTAAAAAGCGTGCTAAAATTGGCATCATGAATATTACTGTGCCACTTCTATTTAAACGTTGTTTCAATATGATATACAGAGTGATGCAAAAAGTATTCGGACGGTGACGTTAATTCCATTCACATGCATGTAAATATATGGGATAAATAATTTTCATAAAATATGTTCTTGTTGGATCAATGTCAAAATGTTAACCTTTATTTGAACTCATCTCAGCTTGAAGTACATAATATAAATGACATTTTCCGAGGACAATCTAGATAATGTCATCCGATTTACCTACATGTGTACATTGTACATTGAATAAAACGTTTTCCATAGATCGCCATGTTAAATTTTTCACAACTATCTATATATGTTGATCTAATGTACTGTTAGTTCCAAGATAGAAAACATAAAATTAAACATAGCCTAAACTATGAAAAACATTAAATTTATGTTAAAAATTCTACCGTTTATCAATCACAGAAATCACAGTAATTTGATTAAATTAACTAATAATTAAGTATTCATAGTTTTTCAGGATGATCGATTGGGTTTCAAAAACAAATTAATGACAGTATCAGACTATCTATATGATGACATGCGTTAAATTCAAATGATCTTCTTGTTGAGATGATTTCTAATAATTGTTGAATATTGGTTTATTCTTCATATTGACCACATGTACATGAGTCGCCATCTTGGAACTCGTAACAACCGAGTTACTCCCCTTGCGGACCTTGTTACATACCGCTAATGAACATTACTGAAAGTGGGGTTATCTCCCTTACACCAGTTATACATTACTTAAAGATATTGTCATATTCCACATAATGCTGAAAAGTTGTATACGGATTCCAAAAGAACTTATTTCATGGTAAATATCTGTGCATGTACACGTAATTGACATGTATAATTTATGCTAATATATCGATATACTGAAAGTGATTCATATATAATTATTTATAGGAGCTGGTATCGGTGGAAATTCAGTTATTTGTTGACAAATTAATTGTTTCCCTGACTATACAGTACAACTTGTTCTATAAGTTTCACAACTTGTGCCCAATCCATTTCTTAAATGAATAAAATATGTTTTCAATCAATTCCTTGAAATATGTAGATGTGTTGAACATTATATTAATGTACCTTTGTAAATTATTTTCTATAAATAACTGTGTTAAAGAAGTATGACTGTTTGTAGTGATTAATTATAAATGCTCACATATCTGTTTTCATTCAACTGCTTGAGAAGGAATAAGATGGGGAGCAGAGAGTTGCAGACGGGAGATATCGCATCTATGGATTAGCTGGGTTACCTATCAGGCTCCATCCAAAATCTTTTCTCAGGTATACACTTATTCATCATGCATCATGTATTTTCCGACATAAAACGATTAAAGGTCCATATATATTTAACACATAGAATTCAGATAGTTAAAGTACAGTGATAATGAATGATGAGTAACATGATTATTTTTGAAAATTAGATACATTTGATGAAGCATCGACATAAAATAAATAATAAGTTGATTTTCTTTCCCTTTTTCATATGTGTAAGTTGTCTTTTTCATTTTCCAGAAAGCTGATGAATGGCGCTGTGACGAAACGGAGACACAAAGAACCGCATATTCTTGTTATTTTAAGGCAGAATAAACAAGTATGTAATCTTAATCCCTAGCTGTCTGTTGTTTCTTTTTCGATTTTGGTTGCTTTGACTAATCCCTTGTTGCTACAGCTAACCCGGAAGATATAATATCTATCTTTTAGAGATACTTTTAGAATTGAGATTTTTTTTTAGAGATTGCTACTGCTCAAAAAGAACGTCATTTATCGACGTTGAAATGACGTTGTATTATGGTTGCATATGAAATTTGCGGCGACGTCGATGTATTGTCGTTGAATCGACGTCTTAACAACGTTTTTGATACGACGTTGCATCAACGTTGGTGCAACGTCGTATCAACGTAGATGCAACGTCGAACCAACGTTATTGCAACGTCAAATCTACGTTGATGCAACGTCGTAGCAACAACGTTGTTCCGACGTCGATAATCGACGTCGCCGCAAATTTCATATACACCCATAATACAACGTCATTTCAACGTCGATAAACGACGTCGTTTCAACGTCGGTTCAACGTCGAATTGCCTGCTGGGATGGATAATGTCACAACTGCTTGTTTTCAGCCTCTAATGCCGTTTATTCGAGCCATATGCTTTTTGTCAGCAGTGTACAATTTTAGACTTTCGGCAAAACACATCTCTGGTCGACAAAATATTATTGCCGATGCCTGTTCACGGTTACATGAGCCAAACAGCTTGTCAAAACTCTGTTGTGTCCCCCGTCGCCGAGAAGTGCGGAGCGGGGACATAGTATTCAGCTCCGTACGTCCGTCCCGCTTCTTGTTAGCGCGATATCTAATGAACCGCTCAACCTAGAATCTTCAAACTTGGTACTAGTCTTCATCTGGTGACTACGCAGACCTGAAAAGTTTTCGGTGACCTTGACCTCATTTATAAGGTCACGGCGAGACTGACCAGTTTTGAAAATGTTGTTAGCGCGATATCTCATGAACCCTTCGACCTAGAGTATTCAAACTTTGTACAAGTCTTCATCTGGGGAATACGTAGTCCTGAAAAGTTTTCGGTGACCTTGACCTCATTTTCAAGGTCACGGCGAGACTTTGACCAGTTTTGAAAATGTTGTTAGCGCCATATCTCATGAACCCTTCAACCTTGAGTCTTCAAACTTGGTACCAGTTTTCATCTGGATAATACGCAAACACCAATCGATTTGGGTGACCATGACGTCATTTTGACCGTTTTCATACCCGGTCAGCACGTCCGTGCGTCCGTCCGTCTGTCAGTCCGTGCGTTCGTCCGGTTTTTTTTCTCTCATAATTCTGAAACCAGTTGCTCACATTTTACGAAACTTGATATGTACAATCACCATGATGTGTACATCTGCCTTGTGTATGTTTCATACCCTCATTTGCATAATTTATGCAAATTTTCTCCACTTTTCGACTTTACCATTCACAGTTTTTGTTCCACTCATAACTCAAATACTAAATGTTCAAATTTTACGAAACTTGATATGTACAATAACCATGATGTGTACATCTGCCTTTTGTATGTTTCATACCCTCATTTGCATAATTTATGCAAATTTTCTCCGTTTTTCGACTTAGCCATTCACAGTTTGTGTTCCACTCATAACTCAAATACTAAATGTTCAAATTTTACGAAACTTGATATGTACAATAACCATGATGTGTACATCTGCCTTTTGTATGTTTCATACCCTCATTTGCATAATTTATGCAAATTTTCTCCGTTTTTCGACTTAGCCATTCACAGTTTGTGTTCCACTCATAACTCAACTACTAATTGTTCAAATGTCTTGTAACTTGATACATATAATCATCACGATGTGTACATCTGCCTTTTGTATGTTTCATACCCTCATTTGCATAATTTATCCAAATTTTCTCCTTTTTCGACTTAGCCATTCACAGAACTCTGAAACCAGTTGTTGAAATGTTACGAAACTTGATATGTACAATCACCATGATGTGTACATCTGCCTTTTGTATGTTTCATACCCTCATTTGCATAATTTTAGCAAATTTTCTCCGTTTTTCATCTTTGCCATTCACACTTTTTGTTCCACTCATAACTCAGACACTAATTGTTCAAATGTTACGAAACCACTGATGTGTACATCTGTCATTTTTATATTTCATACCCTCATTTGCATATTTGTATGTTTCATACTCTCATTTGCATATCTAATGCCATTTTTCAACTTTTACTTCTAAAACATGCTTACAAGTGTTATACTTAGTCTGCTATAATAATACTTATATATAATGGTCTGTTCATACAAAAGTTTAAACATTGACGCCCTTTTGCTAAAAGCGGGGGTATCATGAGTGAGCTGTGCTCACTAATTCTCTTGTTTTAAATGTTGTTGGCGCGATATCTTGTGAACCATTGCATTAAGTATCTTCAAATTGGTACCAATCATTTGGAGAATCGTATGCACCAATCTATTATCAAAGTATAATCTCCAGCAAATTGATGGTAGTCAACGCCCAACAGACGTTTAAGGGTGGTGAACTAGATCTCATGTTCACCAATGTGAAGCCTCTACTTCCTACCAAACCTTTGCCTGTGTTCTTCACTGCCCATTTGCTCCTGTGGGCAGCCCTTCACTTTGTGATTAAAAGAACATGACAATACAACAGATTTTACAGGTTTGTGGTAAAGTTGAATCTTGACTTTTAAAATTGTACTGATCACTTGGCCCAGACCCTGAGTTTACACTGTGGGCCATCTCAGTATTTAATACATTCTCATAAGAATAATAACAATTGAATGAAATATTCTTGATTGCGACAGGGGACATGGTCACGTTTGTGACAATTACTTGTCTATATTGCCTCACGGTCACCTGAACTATAATGCCTTCAATAACATTTACTTGCTGTATCACATGACTGACCAGCCAGCCCTTGTCACCAGGAAAGTGCGTCCATAGAAAATATGTTTATTCATGGTGAACCCTATGGGTATATACTTGAGGAAACTGAATGATGACACTTTGTCATCATTGAGCATTTTGAATAATTATTGTTTTAATTGGATAGGGTACACTCGTGATTCCAGTTATCCAGACACATCAAGTAATTATATTTTAGTGTTCACAAAATTGAAATAAAATTAAGGCAGTTATATACCAATTGTTGTCATTTTTTATTATGAAAATAAGTACACTTTTTTTCACATTGTTTTGTTTAAATAAAAAACAGAAAGGCCAAAATGTTGATAATGTGTCTGTATCAACGAGGTTTCTGAGCAAATTTTCTTACAGTAAAATTGGATTTAATGGTGTAATAATTTACTTTTGCTTATAATTGAACGATTACGATTATTGAATCATAATCAAAAGAAATAGTGATAAAGTTTCAGTTAGTATATGTTTACTTTGGACAAATTCTGAAAAAAGACCTCCATGTAACCAAACATAGTTATGATTGCTTGACATTAGAACAAGGATATGTTCTGGATGACAACTTCTTTAATGTGAAAATACAAGACGTTATATTCTTACTCCATCATCAGGTGAAATGTAAGAATTAACAAAATGGTGTCCATTTATATAGTAAAGAAACCAATGGCGAGAAAACTCAATCAGATAGATTAAATTAAGTTTTTAAGATAAATTACGTATGAGAGACGTATACATTGATCATTTGTGATACAAACATGAGGAGCATTAATGGGTGATTGTTAAATCAGCAATGGCCTGTGGGCTTTATTGAAGTAGTGATTGGACAACAGTAATACAACTTGGTAAAAGGAGGAAAGTCAATTGCTTTTATTTTAGAGACAAGAACAGTTGATTGGATGTGAAATGCGGAAGACATGGTGATTAAGGGTTTTAGGAGAGGCCAGTGATTGTGGCTGGGGGTGTTAAGTGGTTGGGTGGTGTATGGGTCTGATAGGTGTAGACTCCTCGGATAAGCTGTCACAAGAGTGAATGGATGGTAGGTGGGTGGGCCTCAGATTTGCTGCCAACAGAATATAGATGTTTGAGATGAGCGAATCCCCAAGTACATGGAAGGAATATGCTTTGGTCGCGGTTTATTGCGGGTTGTTCCCTTGTAATGTCAATCGCTTATTGTCCCCCGCCGCCGTGGAGCGGGGGACATAGTATTCAGCTCCGTACGTCCGTCCGTCCGTCCCGCTTCTTGTTAGCGCGATATCTAACCTAGAATCTTCAAACTTGGTACCAATCTTCATCTTGGGAATATGCAGACCTGATAGTTTTTGGTGAACTTGACCTCATTTTCAAGGTCACGGCCAGACTTTGAACAGTTTTGAAAATGTTGTTAGCGCGATATCTAATGAACCGCTCAACCTAGAATCTTCAAACTTGGTACCAGTCTTCATCTGGGGAATACAGAGACCTGAAAAGTTTTCGGTGATCTTGACCAGTTGTTAAAAATGTTGTTACTGCGATGCCTCATGAACCGCTAGAACTATTGGTTTTAAATTTAGTATCAGTCTTCATTTGGGGAATATCCAGATACCAGTCGATTTGGTTGACCTTGAAATTATTTTCAAGGTCACTACAAGACTGATTGTCAAATGTTGTTAGCACGATATCTCATGAACTGCTGTACCTAGAGTCTTCAAGTTTGGTACCTGTCTTCATTTGGGGAATACGCAGACACCAGTCGATTTGGGTGACCTTGACCCCGTTTTCAAGGTCACTACAAGACTTCGACCATTTTAAATTGTTTGCCCGATATAACAATAATTGAATCAAACATGTAAATGTCACTACTCGGTACAAGCTGTGTGTCCATTCATTTAGCTCATTTCTTAATTGCGGCGGGGGACATGGTCACGTTTGTGACAATTACTTGTTGGAAACACCAATCGATTTGGGTGACCATGACGTCATTTTGACCGTTTTCATACCCGGTCAGCACGTCCGTGAGTCCGTCCGTCTGTCAGTCCGTGCGTGCGTCCGATTTTTTTTCTCTCATAATTCTGAAACCAGTTGCTCACATTTTACGAAACTTGATATGTACAATCACCATGATGTGTACATCTGCCTTTTGTATGTTTCATACCCTCATTTGCATAATTTATGCAAATTTTCTCCACTTTTCGACTTTACCATTCACAGTTTTTGTTCCACTCATAACTCAAATACTAAATGTTCAAATTTTACGAAACTTGATATGTACAATAACCATGATGTGTACATCTGCCTTTTGTATGTTTCATACCCTCATTTGCATAATTTATGCAAATTTTCTCCGTTTTTCGACTTAGCCATTCACAGTTTGTGTTCCACTCATAACTCAACTACTAATTGTTCAAATGTCTTGTAACTTGATACATATAATCATCACGATGTGTACATCTGCCTTTTGTATGTTTCATACCCTCATTTGCATAATTTATCCAAATTTTCTCCTTTTTCGACTTAGCCATTCACAGAACTCTGAAACCAGTTGTTGAAATGTTACGAAACTTGATATGTACAATCACCATGATGTGTACATCTGCCTTTTGTATGTTTCATACCCTCATTTGCATAATTTTTGCAAATTTTCTCCGTTTTTCATCTTTGCCATTCACACTTTTTGTTCCACTCATAACTCAGACACTAATTGTTCAAATGTTACGAAACCACTGATGTGTACATCTGTCATTTTTATATTTCATACCCTCATTTGCATATTTGTATGTTTCATACTCTCATTTGCATATCTAATGCCATTTTTCAACTTTTACTTCTAAAACATGCTTACAAGTGTTATACTTAGTCTGCTATAATAATACTTATATATAATGGCCTGTTCATACACAAGTTTAAACATTGATGCCCTTTTGCTAAAAGCGGGGGTATCATGAGTGAGCTGTGCTCACTAATTCTCTTGTTTTAAATGTTGTTGGCGCGATATCTTGTGAACCATTGCATTAAGTATCTTCAAATTGGTACCAATCATTTGGAGAATCGTATGCACCAATCTATTATCAAAGTATAATCTCCAGCAAATTGATGGTAGTCAACGCCCAACAGACGTTTAAGGGTGGTGAACCAATGTGAAGCCTCTACTTCCTACCAAACCTTTGCCTGTGTTCTTCACTGCCCATTTGCTCCTGTGGGCAGCCCTTCACTTTGTGATTAAAAGAACATGACAATACAACAGATTTTACAGGTTTGTGGTAAAGTTGAATCTTGACTTTTAAAATTGTACTGATCACTTGGCCCAGACCCTGAGTTTACACTGTGGGCCATCTCAGTATTTAATACATTCTCATAAGAATAATAACAATTGAATGAAATATTCTTGATTGCGACAGGGGACATGGTCACGTTTGTGACAATTACTTAAGTACTTGTCTATATTGCCTCACGGTCACCTGAACTATAATGCCTTCAATAACATTTACTTGCTGTATCACATGACTGACCAGCCAGCCCTTGTCACCAGGAAAGTGCGTCCATAGAAAATATGTTTATTCATGGTGAACCCTATGGGTATATACTTGAGGAAACTGAATGATGACACTTTGTCATCATTGAGCATTTTGAATAATTATTGTTTTAATTGGATAGGGTACACTCGTGATTCCAGTTATCCAGACACATCAAGTAATTATATTTTAGTGTTCACAAAATTGAAATAAAATTAAGGCAGTTATATACCAATTGTTGTCATTTTTTATTATGAAAATAAGTACACTTTTTTTCACATTGTTTTGTTTAAATAAAAAACAGAAAGGCCAAAATGTTGATAATGTGTCTGTATCAACGAGGTTTCTGAGCAAATTTTCTTACAGTAAAATTGGATTTAATGGTGTAATAATTTACTTTTGCTTATAATTGAACGATTACGATTATTGAATCATAATCAAAAGAAATAGTGATAAAGTTTCAGTTAGTATATGTTTACTTTGGACAAATTCTGAAAAAAGACCTCCATGTAACCAAACATAGTTATGATTGCTTGACATTAGAACAAGGATATGTTCTGGATGACAACTTCTTTAATGTGAAAATACAAGACGTTATATTCTTACTCCATCATCAGGTGAAATGTAAGAATTAACAAAATGGTGTCCATTTATATAGTAAAGAAACCAATGGCGAGAAAACTCAATCAGATAGATTAAATTAAGTTTTTAAGATAAATAACGTATGAGAGAGGTATACATTGATCATTTGTGATACAAACGTGAGGAGCATTAATAGGTGATTGTTAAATCAGCAATGGCCTGTGGGCTTTATTGAAGTAGTGATTGGACAACAGTAATACAACTTGGTAAAAGGAGGAAAGTCAATTGCTTTTATTTTAGAGACAAGAACAGTTGATTGGATGTGAAATGCGGAAGACATGGTGATTAAGGGTTTTAGGAGAGGCCAGTGATTGTGGCTGGGGGTGTTAAGTGGTTGGGTGGTGTATGGGTCTGATAGGTGTAGACTCCTCGGATAAGCTGTCACAAGAGTGAATGGATGGTAGATGGGTGGGCCTCAGATTTGCTGCCAACAGAATATAGATGTTTGAGATGAGCGAATCCCCAAGTACATGGAAGGAATATGCTTTGGTCGCGGTTAATTGCGGGTTGTTCCCTTGTAATGTCAATCGCTTATTGTCCCCCGCCGCCGTGGAGCGGGGGACATAGTATTCAGCTCCGTACGTCCGTCCGTCCGTCCCGCTTCTTGTTAGCGCGATATCTAATGAACCGCTCAACCTAGAATCTTCAAACTTGGTACCAATCTTCATCTTGGGAATATGCAGACCTGATAGTTTTTGGTGAACTTGACCTCATTTTCAAGGTCACGGCCAGACTTTGAACAGTTTTGAAAATGTTGTTAGCGCGATATCTAATGAACCGCTCAACCTAGAATCTTCAAACTTGGTACCAGTCTTCATCTGGGGAATACAGAGACCTGAAAAGTTTTCGGTGACCTTGACCAGTTGTTAAAAATGTTGTTACTGCGATGCCTCATGAACCGCTAGAACTATTGGTTTTAAATTTAGTATCAGTCTTCATTTGGGGAATATCCAGATACCAGTCGATTTGGTTGACCTTGAAATTATTTTCAAGGTCACTACAAGACTGATTGTCAAATGTTGTTAGCACGATATCTCATGAACTGCTGTACCTAGAGTCTTCAAGTTTGGTACCTGTCTTCATTTGGGGAATACGCAGACACCAGTCGATTTGGGTGACCTTGACCCCGTTTTCAAGGTCACTACAAGACTTCGACCATTTTAAATTGTTTGCCCGATATAACAATAATTGAATCAAACATGTAAATGTCACTACTCGGTACAAGCTGTGTGTCCATTCATTTAGCTCATTTCTTAATTGCGGCGGGGGACATGGTCACGTTTGTGACAATTACTTGTTGGAAACACCAATCGATTTGGGTGACCATGACGTCATTTTGACCGTTTTCATACCCGGTCAGCACGTCCGTGCGTCCGTCCGTCTGTCAGTCCGTGCGTGCGTCCGATTTTTTTTCTCTCATAATTCTGAAACCAGTTGCTCACATTTTACGAAACTTGATATGTACAATCACCATGATGTGTACATCTGCCTTTTGTATGTTTCATACCCTCATTTGCATAATTTATGCAAATTTTCTCCACTTTTCGACTTTACCATTCACAGTTTTTGTTCCACTCATAACTCAAATACTAAATGTTCAAATTTTACGAAACTTGATATGTACAATAACCATGATGTGTACATCTGCCTTTTGTATGTTTCATACCCTCATTTGCATAATTTATGCAAATTTTCTCCGTTTTTCGACTTAGCCATTCACAGTTTGTGTTCCACTCATAACTCAACTACTAATTGTTCAAATGTCTTGTAACTTGATACATATAATCATCACGATGTGTACATCTGCCTTTTGTATGTTTCATACCCTCATTTGCATAATTTATCCAAATTTTCTCCTTTTTCGACTTAGCCATTCACAGAACTCTGAAACCAGTTGTTGAAATGTTACGAAACTTGATATGTACAATCACCATGATGTGTACATCTGCCTTTTGTATGTTTCATACCCTCATTTGCATAATTTTTGCAAATTTTCTCCGTTTTTCATCTTTGCCATTCACACTTTTTGTTCCACTCATAACTCAGACACTAATTGTTCAAATGTTACGAAACCACTGATGTGTACATCTGTCATTTTTATATTTCATACCCTCATTTGCATATTTGTATGTTTCATACTCTCATTTGCATATCTAATGCCATTTTTCAACTTTTACTTCTAAAACATGCTTACAAGTGTTATACTTAGTCTGCTATAATAATACTTGTATATAATGGTCTGTTCATACAAAAGTTTAAACATTGATGCCCTTTTGCTAAAAGCGGGGGTATCATGAGTGAGCTGTGCTCACTAATTCTCTTGTTTTAAATGTTGTTGGCGCGATATCTTGTGAACCATTGCATTAAGTATCTTCAAATTGGTACCAATCATTTGGAGAATCGTATGCACCAATCTATTATCAAAGTATAATCTCCAGCAAATTGATGGTAGTCAACGCCCAACAGACGTTTAAGGGTGGTGAACTAGATCTCATGTTCACCAATGTGAAGCCTCTACTTCCTACCAAACCTTTGCCTGTGTTCTTCACTGCCCATTTGCTCCTGTGGGCAGCCCTTCACTTTGTGATTAAAAGAACATGACAATACAACAGATTTTACAGGTTTGTGGTAAAGTTGAATCTTGACTTTTAAAATTGTACTGATCACTTGGCCCAGACCCTGAGTTTACACTGTGGGCCATCTCAGTATTTAATACATTCTCATAAGAATAATAACAATTGAATGAAATATTCTTGATTGCGACAGGGGACATGGTCACGTTTGTGACAATTACTTGTCTATATTGCCTCACGGTCACCTGAACTATAATGCCTTCAATAACATTTACTTGCTGTATCACATGACTGACCAGCCAGCCCTTGTCACCAGGAAAGTGCGTCCATAGAAAATATGTTTATTCATGGTGAACCCTATGGGTATATACTTGAGGAAACTGAATGATGACACTTTGTCATCATTGAGCATTTTGAATAATTATTGTTTTAATTGGATAGGGTACACTCGTGATTCCAGTTATCCAGACACATCAAGTAATTATATTTTAGTGTTCACAAAATTGAAATAAAATTAAGGCAGTTATATACCAATTGTTGTCATTTTTTATTATGAAAATAAGTACACTTTTTTTCACATTGTTTTGTTTAAATAAAAAACAGAAAGGCCAAAATGTTGATAATGTGTCTGTATCAACGAGGTTTCTGAGCAAATTTTCTTACAGTAAAATTGGATTTAATGGTGTAATAATTTACTTTTGCTTATAATTGAACGATTACGATTATTGAATCATAATCAAAAGAAATAGTGATAAAGTTTCAGTTAGTATATGTTTACTTTGGACAAATTCTGAAAAAAGACCTCCATGTAACCAAACATAGTTATGATTGCTTGACATTAGAACAAGGATATGTTCTGGATGACAACTTCTTTAATGTGAAAATACAAGACGTTATATTCTTACTCCATCATCAGGTGAAATGTAAGAATTAACAAAATGGTGTCCATTTATATAGTAAAGAAACCAATGGCGAGAAAACTCAATCAGATAGATTAAATTAAGTTTTTAAGATAAATTACGTATGAGAGACGTATACATTGATCATTTGTGATACAAACATGAGGAGCATTAATGGGTGATTGTTAAATCAGCAATGGCCTGTGGGCTTTATTGAAGTAGTGATTGGACAACAGTAATACAACTTGGTAAAAGGAGGAAAGTCAATTGCTTTTATTTTAGAGACAAGAACAGTTGATTGGATGTGAAATGCGGAAGACATGGTGATTAAGGGTTTTAGGAGAGGCCAGTGATTGTGGCTGGGGGTGTTAAGTGGTTGGGTGGTGTATGGGTCTGATAGGTGTAGACTCCTCGGATAAGCTGTCACAAGAGTGAATGGATGGTAGGTGGGTGGGCCTCAGATTTGCTGCCAACAGAATATAGATGTTTGAGATGAGCGAATCCCCAAGTACATGGAAGGAATATGCTTTGGTCGCGGTTTATTGCGGGTTGTTCCCTTGTAATGTCAATCGCTTATTGTCCCCCGCCGCCGTGGAGCGGGGGACATAGTATTCAGCTCCGTACGTCCGTCCGTCCGTCCCGCTTCTTGTTAGCGCGATATCTAACCTAGAATCTTCAAACTTGGTACCAATCTTCATCTTGGGAATATGCAGACCTGATAGTTTTTGGTGAACTTGACCTCATTTTCAAGGTCACGGCCAGACTTTGAACAGTTTTGAAAATGTTGTTAGCGCGATATCTAATGAACCGCTCAACCTAGAATCTTCAAACTTGGTACCAGTCTTCATCTGGGGAATACAGAGACCTGAAAAGTTTTCGGTGACCTTGACCAGTTGTTAAAAATGTTGTTACTGCGATGCCTCATGAACCGCTAGAACTATTGGTTTTAAATTTAGTATCAGTCTTCATTTGGGGAATATCCAGATACCAGTCGATTTGGTTGACCTTGAAATTATTTTCAAGGTCACTACAAGACTGATTGTCAAATGTTGTTAGCACGATATCTCATGAACTGCTGTACCTAGAGTCTTCAAGTTTGGTACCTGTCTTCATTTGGGGAATACGCAGACACCAGTCGATTTGGGTGACCTTGACCCCGTTTTCAAGGTCACTACAAGACTTCGACCATTTTAAATTGTTTGCCCGATATAACAATAATTGAATCAAACATGTAAATGTCACTACTCGGTACAAGCTGTGTGTCCATTCATTTAGCTCATTTCTTAATTGCGGCGGGGGACATGGTCACGTTTGTGACAATTACTTGTTGGAAACACCAATCGATTTGGGTGACCATGACGTCATTTTGACCGTTTTCATACCCGGTCAGCACGTCCGTGAGTCCGTCCGTCTGTCAGTCCGTGCGTGCGTCCGATTTTTTTTCTCTCATAATTCTGAAACCAGTTGCTCACATTTTACGAAACTTGATATGTACAATCACCATGATGTGTACATCTGCCTTTTGTATGTTTCATACCCTCATTTGCATAATTTATGCAAATTTTCTCCACTTTTCGACTTTACCATTCACAGTTTTTGTTCCACTCATAACTCAAATACTAAATGTTCAAATTTTACGAAACTTGATATGTACAATAACCATGATGTGTACATCTGCCTTTTGTATGTTTCATACCCTCATTTGCATAATTTATGCAAATTTTCTCCGTTTTTCGACTTAGCCATTCACAGTTTGTGTTCCACTCATAACTCAACTACTAATTGTTCAAATGTCTTGTAACTTGATACATATAATCATCACGATGTGTACATCTGCCTTTTGTATGTTTCATACCCTCATTTGCATAATTTATCCAAATTTTCTCCTTTTTCGACTTAGCCATTCACAGAACTCTGAAACCAGTTGTTGAAATGTTACGAAACTTGATATGTACAATCACCATGATGTGTACATCTGCCTTTTGTATGTTTCATACCCTCATTTGCATAATTTTTGCAAATTTTCTCCGTTTTTCATCTTTGCCATTCACACTTTTTGTTCCACTCATAACTCAGACACTAATTGTTCAAATGTTACGAAACCACTGATGTGTACATCTGTCATTTTTATATTTCATACCCTCATTTGCATATTTGTATGTTTCATACTCTCATTTGCATATCTAATGCCATTTTTCAACTTTTACTTCTAAAACATGCTTACAAGTGTTATACTTAGTCTGCTATAATAATACTTATATATAATGGCCTGTTCATACACAAGTTTAAACATTGATGCCCTTTTGCTAAAAGCGGGGGTATCATGAGTGAGCTGTGCTCACTAATTCTCTTGTTTTAAATGTTGTTGGCGCGATATCTTGTGAACCATTGCATTAAGTATCTTCAAATTGGTACCAATCATTTGGAGAATCGTATGCACCAATCTATTATCAAAGTATAATCTCCAGCAAATTGATGGTAGTCAACGCCCAACAGACGTTTAAGGGTGGTGAACCAATGTGAAGCCTCTACTTCCTACCAAACCTTTGCCTGTGTTCTTCACTGCCCATTTGCTCCTGTGGGCAGCCCTTCACTTTGTGATTAAAAGAACATGACAATACAACAGATTTTACAGGTTTGTGGTAAAGTTGAATCTTGACTTTTAAAATTGTACTGATCACTTGGCCCAGACCCTGAGTTTACACTGTGGGCCATCTCAGTATTTAATACATTCTCATAAGAATAATAACAATTGAATGAAATATTCTTGATTGCGACAGGGGACATGGTCACGTTTGTGACAATTACTTGTCTATATTGCCTCACGGTCACCTGAACTATAATGCCTTCAATAACATTTACTTGCTGTATCACATGACTGACCAGCCAGCCCTTGTCACCAGGAAAGTGCGTCCATAGAAAATATGTTTATTCATGGTGAACCCTATGGGTATATATACTTGAGGAAACTGAATGATGACACTTTGTCATCATTGAGCATTTTGAATAATTATTGTTTTAATTGGATAGGGTACACTCGTGATTCCAGTTATCCAGACACATCAAGTAATTATATTTTAGTGTTCACAAAATTGAAATAAAATTAAGGCAGTTATATACCAATTGTTGTCATTTTTTATTATGAAAATAAGTACACTTTTTTTCACATTGTTTTGTTTAAATAAAAAACAGAAAGGCCAAAATGTTGATAATGTGTCTGTATCAACGAGGTTTCTGAGCAAATTTTCTTACAGTAAAATTGGATTTAATGGTGTAATAATTTACTTTTGCTTATAATTGAACGATTACGATTATTGAATCATAATCAAAAGAAATAGTGATAAAGTTTCAGTTAGTATATGTTTACTTTGGACAAATTCTGAAAAAAGACCTCCATGTAACCAAACATAGTTATGATTGCTTGACATTAGAACAAGGATATGTTCTGGATGACAACTTCTTTAATGTGAAAATACAAGACGTTATATTCTTACTCCATCATCAGGTGAAATGTAAGAATTAACAAAATGGTGTCCATTTATATAGTAAAGAAACCAATGGCGAGAAAACTCAATCAGATAGATTAAATTAAGTTTTTAAGATAAATTACGTATGAGAGACGTATACATTGATCATTTGTGATACAAACATGAGGAGCATTAATGGGTGATTGTTAAATCAGCAATGGCCTGTGGGCTTTATTGAAGTAGTGATTGGACAACAGTAATACAACTTGGTAAAAGGAGGAAAGTCAATTGCTTTTATTTTAGAGACAAGAACAGTTGATTGGATGTGAAATGCGGAAGACATGGTGATTAAGGGTTTTAGGAGAGGCCAGTGATTGTGGCTGGGGGTGTTAAGTGGTTGGGTGGTGTATGGGTCTGATAGGTGTAGACTCCTCGGATAAGCTGTCACAAGAGTGAATGGATGGTAGGTGGGTGGGCCTCAGATTTGCTGCCAACAGAATATAGATGTTTGAGATGAGCGAATCCCCAAGTACATGGAAGGAATATGCTTTGGTCGCGGTTTATTGCGGGTTGTTCCCTTGTAATGTCAATCGCTTATTGTCCCCCGCCGCCGTGGAGCGGGGGACATAGTATTCAGCTCCGTACGTCCGTCCGTCCGTCCCGCTTCTTGTTAGCGCGATATCTAACCTAGAATCTTCAAACTTGGTACCAATCTTCATCTTGGGAATATGCAGACCTGATAGTTTTTGGTGAACTTGACCTCATTTTCAAGGTCACGGCCAGACTTTGAACAGTTTTGAAAATGTTGTTAGCGCGATATCTAATGAACCGCTCAACCTAGAATCTTCAAACTTGGTACCAGTCTTCATCTGGGGAATACAGAGACCTGAAAAGTTTTCGGTGATCTTGACCAGTTGTTAAAAATGTTGTTACTGCGATGCCTCATGAACCGCTAGAACTATTGGTTTTAAATTTAGTATCAGTCTTCATTTGGGGAATATCCAGATACCAGTCGATTTGGTTGACCTTGAAATTATTTTCAAGGTCACTACAAGACTGATTGTCAAATGTTGTTAGCACGATATCTCATGAACTGCTGTACCTAGAGTCTTCAAGTTTGGTACCTGTCTTCATTTGGGGAATACGCAGACACCAGTCGATTTGGGTGACCTTGACCCCGTTTTCAAGGTCACTACAAGACTTCGACCATTTTAAATTGTTTGCCCGATATAACAATAATTGAATCAAACATGTAAATGTCACTACTCGGTACAAGCTGTGTGTCCATTCATTTAGCTCATTTCTTAATTGCGGCGGGGGACATGGTCACGTTTGTGACAATTACTTGTTGGAAACACCAATCGATTTGGGTGACCATGACGTCATTTTGACCGTTTTCATACCCGGTCAGCACGTCCGTGAGTCCGTCCGTCTGTCAGTCCGTGCGTGCGTCCGATTTTTTTTCTCTCATAATTCTGAAACCAGTTGCTCACATTTTACGAAACTTGATATGTACAATCACCATGATGTGTACATCTGCCTTTTGTATGTTTCATACCCTCATTTGCATAATTTATGCAAATTTTCTCCACTTTTCGACTTTACCATTCACAGTTTTTGTTCCACTCATAACTCAAATACTAAATGTTCAAATTTTACGAAACTTGATATGTACAATAACCATGATGTGTACATCTGCCTTTTGTATGTTTCATACCCTCATTTGCATAATTTATGCAAATTTTCTCCGTTTTTCGACTTAGCCATTCACAGTTTGTGTTCCACTCATAACTCAACTACTAATTGTTCAAATGTCTTGTAACTTGATACATATAATCATCACGCTGTGTACATCTGCCTTTTGTATGTTTCATACCCTCATTTGCATAATTTATCCAAATTTTCTCCTTTTTCGACTTAGCCATTCACAGAACTCTGAAACCAGTTGTTGAAATGTTACGAAACTTGATATGTACAATCACCATGATGTGTACATCTGCCTTTTGTATGTTTCATACCCTCATTTGCATAATTTTTGCAAATTTTCTCCGTTTTTCATCTTTGCCATTCACACTTTTTGTTCCACTCATAACTCAGACACTAATTGTTCAAATGTTACGAAACCACTGATGTGTACATCTGTCATTTTTATATTTCATACCCTCATTTGCATATTTGTATGTTTCATACTCTCATTTGCATATCTAATGCCATTTTTCAACTTTTACTTCTAAAACATGCTTACAAGTGTTATACTTAGTCTGCTATAATAATACTTATATATAATGGCCTGTTCATACACAAGTTTAAACATTGATGCCCTTTTGCTAAAAGCGGGGGTATCATGAGTGAGCTGTGCTCACTAATTCTCTTGTTTTAAATGTTGTTGGCGCGATATCTTGTGAACCATTGCATTAAGTATCTTCAAATTGGTACCAATCATTTGGAGAATCGTATGCACCAATCTATTATCAAAGTATAATCTCCAGCAAATTGATGGTAGTCAACGCCCAACAGACGTTTAAGGGTGGTGAACCAATGTGAAGCCTCTACTTCCTACCAAACCTTTGCCTGTGTTCTTCACTGCCCATTTGCTCCTGTGGGCAGCCCTTCACTTTGTGATTAAAAGAACATGACAATACAACAGATTTTACAGGTTTGTGGTAAAGTTGAATCTTGACTTTTAAAATTGTACTGATCACTTGGCCCAGACCCTGAGTTTACACTGTGGGCCATCTCAGTATTTAATACATTCTCATAAGAATAATAACAATTGAATGAAATATTCTTGATTGCGACAGGGGACATGGTCACGTTTGTGACAATTACTTAAGTACTTGTCTATATTGCCTCACGGTCACCTGAACTATAATGCCTTCAATAACATTTACTTGCTGTATCACATGACTGACCAGCCAGCCCTTGTCACCAGGAAAGTGCGTCCATAGAAAATATGTTTATTCATGGTGAACCCTATGGGTATATACTTGAGGAAACTGAATGATGACACTTTGTCATCATTGAGCATTTTGAATAATTATTGTTTTAATTGGATAGGGTACACTCGTGATTCCAGTTATCCAGACACATCAAGTAATTATATTTTAGTGTTCACAAAATTGAAATAAAATTAAGGCAGTTATATACCAATTGTTGTCATTTTTTATTATGAAAATAAGTACACTTTTTTTCACATTGTTTTGTTTAAATAAAAAACAGAAAGGCCAAAATGTTGATAATGTGTCTGTATCAACGAGGTTTCTGAGCAAATTTTCTTACAGTAAAATTGGATTTAATGGTGTAATAATTTACTTTTGCTTATAATTGAACGATTACGATTATTGAATCATAATCAAAAGAAATAGTGATAAAGTTTCAGTTAGTATATGTTTACTTTGGACAAATTCTGAAAAAAGACCTCCATGTAACCAAACATAGTTATGATTGCTTGACATTAGAACAAGGATATGTTCTGGATGACAACTTCTTTAATGTGAAAATACAAGACGTTATATTCTTACTCCATCATCAGGTGAAATGTAAGAATTAACAAAATGGTGTCCATTTATATAGTAAAGAAACCAATGGCGAGAAAACTCAATCAGATAGATTAAATTAAGTTTTTAAGATAAATTACGTATGAGAGAGGTATACATTGATCATTTGTGATACAAACGTGAGGAGCATTAATAGGTGATTGTTAAATCAGCAATGGCCTGTGGGCTTTATTGAAGTAGTGATTGGACAACAGTAATACAACTTGGTAAAAGGAGGAAAGTCAATTGCTTTTATTTTAGAGACAAGAACAGTTGATTGGATGTGAAATGCGGAAGACATGGTGATTAAGGGTTTTAGGAGAGGCCAGTGATTGTGGCTGGGGGTGTTAAGTGGTTGGGTGGTGTATGGGTCTGATAGGTGTAGACTCCTCGGATAAGCTGTCACAAGAGTGAATGGATGGTAGATGGGTGGGCCTCAGATTTGCTGCCAACAGAATATAGATGTTTGAGATGAGCGAATCCCCAAGTACATGGAAGGAATATGCTTTGGTCGCGGTTAATTGCGGGTTGTTCCCTTGTAATGTCAATCGCTTATTGTCCCCCGCCGCCGTGGAGCGGGGGACATAGTATTCAGCTCCGTACGTCCGTCCGTCCGTCCGTCCGTCCCGCTTCTTGTTAGCGCGATATCTAATGAACCGCTCAACCTAGAATCTTCAAACTTGGTACCAATCTTCATCTTGGGAATATGCAGACCTGATAGTTTTTGGTGAACTTGACCTCATTTTCAAGGTCACGGCCAGACTTTGAACAGTTTTGAAAATGTTGTTAGCGCGATATCTAATGAACCGCTCAACCTAGAATCTTCAAACTTGGTACCAGTCTTCATCTGGGGAATACAGAGACCTGAAAAGTTTTCGGTGACCTTGACCAGTTGTTAAAAATGTTGTTACTGCGATGCCTCATGAACCGCTAGAACTATTGGTTTTAAATTTAGTATCAGTCTTCATTTTGGGAATATCCAGATACCAGTCGATTTGGTTGACCTTGAAATTATTTTCAAGGTCACTACAAGACTGATTGTCAAATGTTGTTAGCACGATATCTCATGAACTGCTGTACCTAGAGTCTTCAAGTTTGGTACCTGTCTTCATTTGGGGAATACGCAGACACCAGTCGATTTGGGTGACCTTGACCCCGTTTTCAAGGTCACTACAAGACTTCGACCATTTTAAATTGTTTGCCCGATATAACAATAATTGAATCAAACATGTAAATGTCACTACTCGGTACAAGCTGTGTGTCCATTCATTTAGCTCATTTCTTAATTGCGGCGGGGGACATGGTCACGTTTGTGACAATTACTTGTTGGAAACACCAATCGATTTGGGTGACCATGACGTCATTTTGACCGTTTTCATACCCGGTCAGCACGTCCGTGAGTCCGTCCGTCTGTCAGTCCGTGCGTGCGTCCGATTTTTTTTCTCTCATAATTCTGAAACCAGTTGCTCACATTTTACGAAACTTGATATGTACAATCACCATGATGTGTACATCTGCCTTTTGTATGTTTCATACCCTCATTTGCATAATTTATGCAAATTTTCTCCACTTTTCGACTTTACCATTCACAGTTTTTGTTCCACTCATAACTCAAATACTAAATGTTCAAATTTTACGAAACTTGATATGTACAATAACCATGATGTGTACATCTGCCTTTTGTATGTTTCATACCCTCATTTGCATAATTTATGCAAATTTTCTCCGTTTTTCGACTTAGCCATTCACAGTTTGTGTTCCACTCATAACTCAACTACTAATTGTTCAAATGTCTTGTAACTTGATACATATAATCATCACGATGTGTACATCTGCCTTTTGTATGTTTCATACCCTCATTTGCATAATTTATCCAAATTTTCTCCTTTTTCGACTTAGCCATTCACAGAACTCTGAAACCAGTTGTTGAAATGTTACGAAACTTGATATGTACAATCACCATGATGTGTACATCTGCCTTTTGTATGTTTCATACCCTCATTTGCATAATTTTTGCAAATTTTCTCCGTTTTTCATCTTTGCCATTCACACTTTTTGTTCCACTCATAACTCAGACACTAATTGTTCAAATGTTACGAAACCACTGATGTGTACATCTGTCATTTTTATATTTCATACCCTCATTTGCATATTTGTATGTTTCATACTCTCATTTGCATATCTAATGCCATTTTTCAACTTTTACTTCTAAAACATGCTTACAAGTGTTATACTTAGTCTGCTATAATAATACTTATATATAATGGTCTGTTCATACAAAAGTTTAAACATTGATGCCCTTTTGCTAAAAGCGGGGGTATCATGAGTGAGCTGTGCTCACTAATTCTCTTGTTTTAAATGTTGTTGGCGCGATATCTTGTGAACCATTGCATTAAGTATCTTCAAATTGGTACCAATCATTTGGAGAATCGTATGCACCAATCTATTATCAAAGTATAATCTCCAGCAAATTGATGGTAGTCAACGCCCAACAGACGTTTAAGGGTGGTGAACTAGATCTCATGTTCACCAATGTGAAGCCTCTACTTCCTACCAAACCTTTGCCTGTGTTCTTCACTGCCCATTTGCTCCTGTGGGCAGCCCTTCACTTTGTGATTAAAAGAACATGACAATACAACAGATTTTACAGGTTTGTGGTAAAGTTGAATCTTGACTTTTAAAATTGTACTGATCACTTGGCCCAGACCCTGAGTTTACACTGTGGGCCATCTCAGTATTTAATACATTCTCATAAGAATAATAACAATTGAATGAAATATTCTTGACTGCGACAGGGGACATGGTCACGTTTGTGACAATTACTTGTCTATATTGCCTCACGGTCACCTGAACTATAATGCCTTCAATAACATTTACTTGCTGTATCACATGACTGACCAGCCAGCCCTTGTCACCAGGAAAGTGCGTCCATAGAAAATATGTTTATTCATGGTGAACCCTATGGGTATATACTTGAGGAAACTGAATGATGACACTTTGTCATCATTGAGCATTTTGAATAATTATTGTTTTAATTGGATAGGGTACACTCGTGATTCCAGTTATCCAGACACATCAAGTAATTATATTTTAGTGTTCACAAAATTGAAATAAAATTAAGGCAGTTATATACCAATTGTTGTCATTTTTTATTATGAAAATAAGTACACTTTTTTTCACATTGTTTTGTTTAAATAAAAAACAGAAAGGCCAAAATGTTGATAATGTGTCTGTATCAACGAGGTTTCTGAGCAAATTTTCTTACAGTAAAATTGGATTTAATGGTGTAATAATTTACTTTTGCTTATAATTGAACGATTACGATTATTGAATCATAATCAAAAGAAATAGTGATAAAGTTTCAGTTAGTATATGTTTACTTTGGACAAATTCTGAAAAAAGACCTCCATGTAACCAAACATAGTTATGATTGCTTGACATTAGAACAAGGATATGTTCTGGATGACAACTTCTTTAATGTGAAAATACAAGACGTTATATTCTTACTCCATCATCAGGTGAAATGTAAGAATTAACAAAATGGTGTCCATTTATATAGTAAAGAAACCAATGGCGAGAAAACTCAATCAGATAGATTAAATTAAGTTTTTAAGATAAATTACGTATGAGAGAGGTATACATTGATCATTTGTGATACAAACGTGAGGAGCATTAATAGGTGATTGTTAAATCAGCAATGGCCTGTGGGCTTTATTGAAGTAGTGATTGGACAACAGTAATACAACTTGGTAAAAGGAGGAAAGTCAATTGCTTTTATTTTAGAGACAAGAACAGTTGATTGGATGTGAAATGCGGAAGACATGGTGATTAAGGGTTTTAGGAGAGGCCAGTGATTGTGGCTGGGGGTGTTAAGTGGTTGGGTGGTGTATGGGTCTGATAGGTGTAGACTCCTCGGATAAGCTGTCACAAGAGTGAATGGATGGTAGGTGGGTGGGCCTCAGATTTGCTGCCAACAGAATATAGATGTTTGAGATGAGCGAATCCCCAAGTACATGGAAGGAATATGCTTTGGTCGCGGTTAATTGCGGGTTGTTCCCTTGTAATGTCAATCGCTTATTGTCCCCCGCCGCCGTGGAGCGGGGGACATAGTATTCAGCTCCGTACGTCCGTCCGTCCGTCCCGCTTCTTGTTAGCGCGATATCTAATGAACCGCTCAACCTAGAATCTTCAAACTTGGTACCAATCTTCATCTTGGGAATACGCAGACCTGATAGTTTTTGGTGAACTTGACCTCATTTTCAAGGTCACGGCCAGACTTTGAACAGTTTTGAAAATGTTGTTAGCGCGATATCTAATGAACCGCTCAACCTAGAATCTTCAAACTTGGTACCAGTCTTCATCTGGGGAATACAGAGACCTGAAAAGTTTTCGGTGACCTTGACCAGTTTTGAAAATGTTGTTACTGCGATGCCTCATGAACCGCTAGAACTATTGGTTTTAAATTTAGTATCAGTCTTCATTTGGGGAATATCCAGATACCAGTCGATTTGGTTGACCTTGAAATTATTTTCAAGGTCACTACAAGACTGATTGTCAAATGTTGTTAGCACGATATCTCATGAACTGCTGTACCTAGAGTCTTCAAGTTTGGTACCTGTCTTCATTTGGGGAATACGCAGACACCAGTCGATTTGGTTGACCTTGACCCCGTTTTCAAGGTCACTACAAGACTTCGACCATTTTAAATTGTTTGCCCGATATAACAATAATTGAATCAAACATGTAAATGTCACTACTCGGTACAAGCTGTGTGTCCATTCATTTAGCTCATTTCTTAATTGCGGCGGGGGACATGGTCACGTTTGTGACAATTACTTGTTGGAGTTTTCTTTGGCGCCAGTTGTCATTTGTTGACAAGACTGTGGTAGCCTCCCAATTTAAGTGTGATCCTTGTTTAGAGTATGCTCAGATAGGGAGGATTTCTGGTCAAGTGTGTTGACATACACTTGATGTTCCTTGATCCTTGTGGTGATAGGCTGCAGCATTTCTCTGATGATGTACTCTGGTCCACAGTGGCATGGAATTTTGAAGATGCATCCTCTTGTAGTGCTGGTTCCTCTGCTGTTGGCTTTGAGGAGCTGCTTGAGGATCTTGCACATGGACATGTAACATCAATGCTGACTTTGTTCTTGATGTGGCGGGCGATCTTGTAGCGGAGATAGCCGATGTATTTAGGGAAGTGTTACTCGAACTACTAGGTTAAGGCTTGTTGGGGGGGTAGCTCTTTTGGTGAATGTTTTCACGGTAGTCTTGATGACTAGGCTTGCTGGATATCCATTGAGTGGGGTCAAATGTGTCCTTTCGATATAAAGGTTCTTTATTGAGGGCATCAGGTTGACAGATGAATTGATCACGTCTTGGTGGTGAGTGTGGATATGCTTGTTTAGTGGATGATAACATAAACTGTATTGTGTGTACTGGTCAGGGTGTGTGTTGGCGTGCGATAGACAGATATTCTCAGTCCATGTCCAGTAGTTTGCAAGGAGACATATGAGAAGGGGAGATGGTGGTAAGTTTCTGTTTTCATGGTCAACCTGATTCTTGGATGCTTGGTGTTAAGATGTTGTAGGAGATTGGCTATGGTGGTGAAGGTGTCATCAACCTTGTTGAACCAATAAAGCTACTGAAAAGGATGTCTGAATATCTCTGTTATTAGGGAAGATGGTTGTGAGTCCATGGATCTTGTCCGTGAAGATAAAATAGACGTAGCTGATGGTTAACTTGGTGTCGAGCTGTTCAATGCGGGTGTGGAGCTTGGTGGCCTATATATATAGGGTTTTCTGTTGAGGGAAATGTTGGTGAAAAAATCGACAACATCGTAGCTGACCATGGTGTCTGTGAGACAGGTCCTACATCATTGACTCACCATCTTTGTGCCACCCGTGCTGCAAAAATTATACCCTTTGGACATCAATTATCCCCCGCCAACATAGTTGGGGGGGATATTGAAATGGGCTCCGTCCGTCCGTTCGTCCATCCGTCCGTCCGTCCCGATTTTGTTTCCGGAGCAGAACTCGAAAACTATAAGACATATCTCAACGAAACTCGGTGTGTGGAACAATCATCATGTCTAGGTGTGCCTTTTGGGGTTTTCAACTTCCTCGAGTTATTTTTTGTTAACGTTTCCATGGAAATGTAACTTAGAATTTCGTTTCCGGAGCAGAACTCGAAAACAATAAGACATATCTCCACGAAACTTGGTGTGTGGAACAATCATCATGTGTAGATGTGCCTTTTGGGGTTTTCAACTTCTTCGAGTTATTTTTTTTACCGTTTCCATGGAAATGTAACTTAGAATTTCGTTTCCGGAACAGAACTCGAAAACCATAAGACATATCTCAACGAAACTTGGTGTGTGGAACAATCATCATGTGAAGATGTGCCTTTTGGGGTTTTCAACTTCTTCGAGTTATTTTTTTTGACCGTTTCCATGGAAATGTAACTTAGAATTTCGTTTCCGGAACAGAACTCGAAAACCATAAGACATATCTCAACGAAACTTGGTGTGTGGAACAATCATCATGTCTAGATGTGCCTTTTGGGGTTTGCATCTTCTTAACTTACAATTTCGTTTCCGGAACAGAACTCGAAAACTATAAGACATATCTCAACGAAACTTGGTGTGTGGAACAATCATCATGTGTAGATGTGCCTTTTGGGGTTTTCAACTTCTTCGAGTTATTATTTTATACTGTTTCCATGGAAATGTAACTTAGAATTTCGTTTCCGGAACAGAACTCGAAAACTATAAGACATATCTCAACGAAACTTGGTGTGTGGAACAATCATCATGTGTAGATGTGCCTTTTGGGGTGTTCAAGTTCTTCGAGTTATTTTTTTTGACCGTTTCCATGGAAATGTAACTTTGAATTTCGTTTCCGGAGCAGAACTCGAAAACCATAAGACATATCTCAACGAAACTTGGTGTGTGGAACAATCATCATGTCTAGATGTGCCTTTTGGGGTTTGCATCTTCTTAACTTACAATTTCGTTTCCGGAACAGAACTCGAAAACTATAAGACATATCTCAACGAAACTTGGTGTGTGGAACAATCATCATGTGTAGATGTGCCTTTTGGGGTTTTCAACTTCTTCGAGTTATTATTTTATACTGTTTCCATGGAAATGTAACTTAGAATTTCGTTTCCGGAACAGAACTCGAAAACTATAAGACATATCTCAACGAAACTTGGTGTGTGGAACAATCATCATGTGTAGATGTGCCTTTTGGGGTGTTCAAGTTCTTCGAGTTATTTTTTTTGACCGTTTCCATGGAAATGTAACTTAAAATTTCGTTTCCGGAACAGAAATCCAAAACTATAAGACATATCTCAACGAAACTTGGTGTGTGGAACAATCATCATGTGTAGATGTGCCTGAAAGGCCCAATTGGCTTATGGCATTGCACGGTGTCCAGCCGTCTGTAAACTTTTCCCATTTTGTCTTCCTCTCCAGAACCACTTTGTCTAAGGAGCTGAAATTTCGTGTGTTGTGTTAATAGTTGAAAAAAGGTTCATAGTCACTGTTATTCAACAACTATTCTTCAATAAATTTTCCCAAAGGCGGGGGATATGGCCGACTCTGTCTGCTTGTTATTACCGTTTCCATGGAAATGTAACTTGGAATTTCGTTTCCGGAGCAGAACATAAAAACCATAAGACATATCTCAACGAAACTTGGTGTGTGGAACAATCATCATGTGTAGATGTGCCTTTTGGGGTTTTCAACTTCTTCAAGTTATTTTTTTTGACCGTTTCCATGGAAATGTAACTTAGAATTTCGTTTCCGGAGCAGAACTCGAAAACCATAAGACATATCTCAACGAAACTTGGTGTGTGGAACAATCATCATGTCTAGATGTGCCTTTTGGGGTTTGCATCTTCTTAACTTACAATTTCGTTTCCGGAACAGAACTCGAAAACTATAAGACATATCTCAACGAAACTTGGTGTGTGGAACAATCATCATGTGTAGATGTGCCTTTTGGGGGTTTCAACTTCTTCGAGTTATTTTTTTTTACCGTTTCCATGGAAATGTAACTTAGAATTTCGTTTCCGGAGCAGAACTCGAAAACTATAAGACATATCTCAACGAAACTTGGTGTGTGGAACAGTCATCATGTGTAGATGTGCCTTTTGGGGTTTTCAACTTCTTCGAGTTATTTGTTTTGACCGTTTCCATGGAAATGTAACTTAGAACTTCGTTTCCGGAACAGAACTCGAAAACTATAAGACATATCTCAACGAAACTTGGTGTGTGGAACAATCATCATGTGTAGATGTGCCTTTTGGGGTTTTCAACTTCTTCGAGTTATTTGTTTTGACCGTTTCCATGGAAATGTAACTTAGAATTTCGTTTCCGGAACAGAACTCGAAAACTATAAGACATATCTCAACGAAACTTGGTGTGTGGAACAGTCATCATGTGTAGATGTGCCTTTTTGGGTTTTCAACTTCTTCGAGTTATTTTTTTTGACCGTTTCCATGGAAATGTAACTTAGAATTTCGTTTCCGGAGCAGAACTCGAAAACCATAAGACATATCTCAACGAAACTTGGTGTGTGGAACAATCATCATGTGTAGATGTGCCTTTTTGGGTTTTCAACTATTTTGAGTTAATTTTTTTGACCGTTTCCATGGAAATGTAACTTAGAATTTCGTTTCCGGAACAGAACTCGAAAACTATAAGACATATCTCAACGAAACTTGGTGTGTGGAACAATCATCATGTGTAGATGTGCCTTTTGGGGTTTTCAACTTCTTCAAGTTATTTTTTTACCGTTTCCATGGAAATGTAACTTAGAATTTCGTTTCCGTAGCAGAACTCGAAAACTATAAGACATATCTCAACGAAACTTGGTGTGTGGAACAATCATCATGTGTAGATGTGCCTTTTGGGGTTTTCAACTTCTTAGAGTTATTTTTTTTGACCGTTTCCATGGAAATGTAACTTAAAATTTCGTTTCCGGAACAGAACTCCAAAACTATAAGACATATCTCAACGAAACTTGGTGTGTGGAACAATCATCATGTGTAGATGTGCCTGAAAGGCCCAATTGGCTTATGGCATTGCACGGTGTCCAGCCGTCTGTAAACTTTTCCCATTTTGTCTTCCTCTCCAGAACCACTTTGTCTAAGGAGCTGAAATTTCGTGTGTTGTGTTAATAGTTGAAAAAAGGTTCATAGTCACTGTTATTCAACAACTATTCTTCAATAAATTTTCCCAAAGGCGGGGGATATGGCCGACTCTGTCTGCTTGTTATTACCGTTTCCATGGAAATGTAACTTGGAATTTCGTTTCCGGAGCAGAACATCAAAACCATAAGACATATCTCAACGAAACTTGGTGTGTGGAACAATCATCATGTGTAGATGTGCCTTTTGGGGTTTTCAACTTCTTCGAGTTATTTTTTTTGACCGTTTCCATGGAAATGTAACTTAGAATTTCGTTTCCGGAGCAGAACTCGAAAACCATAAGACATATCTCAACGAAACTTGGTGTGTGGAACAATCATCATGTCTAGATGTGCCTTTTGGGGTTTGCATCTTCTTAACTTACAATTTCGTTTCCGGAACAGAACTCGAAAACTATAAGACATATCTCAACGAAACTTGGTGTGTGGAACAATCATCATGTGTAGATGTGCCTTTTGGGGGTTTCAACTTCTTCGAGTTATTTTTTTTTACCGTTTCCATGGAAATGTAACTTAGAATTTCGTTTCCGGAGCAGAACTCGAAAACTATAAGACATATCTCAACGAAACTTGGTGTGTGGAACAGTCATCATGTGTAGATGTGCCTTTTGGGGTTTTCAACTTCTTCGAGTTATTTGTTTTGACCGTTTCCATGGAAATGTAACTTAGAACTTCGTTTCCGGAACAGAACTCGAAAACTATAAGACATATCTCAACGAAACTTGGTGTGTGGAACAATCATCATGTGTAGATGTGCCTTTTGGGGTTTTCAACTTCTTCGAGTTATTTGTTTTGACCGTTTCCATGGAAATGTAACTTAGAATTTCGTTTCCGGAACAGAACTCGAAAACTATAAGACATATCTCAACGAAACTTGGTGTGTGGAACAGTCATCATGTGTAGATGTGCCTTTTTGGGTTTTCAACTTCTTCGAGTTATTTTTTTTGACCGTTTCCATGGAAATGTAACTTAGAATTTCGTTTCCGGAGCAGAACTCGAAAACCATAAGACATATCTCAACGAAACTTGGTGTGTGGAACAATCATCATATGTAGATGTGCCTTTTTGGGTTTTCAACTATTTTGAGTTAATTTTTTTGACCGTTTCCATGGAAATGTAACTTAGAATTTCGTTTCCGGAACAGAACTCGAAAACTATAAGACATATCTCAACGAAACTTGGTGTGTGGAACAATCATCATGTGTAGATGTGCCTTTTGGGGTTTTCAACTTCTTCAAGTTATTTTTTTACCGTTTCCATGGAAATGTAACTTAGAATTTCGTTTCCGTAGCAGAACTCGAAAACTATAAGACATATCTCAACGAAACTTGGTGTGTGGAACAATCATCATGTGTAGATGTGCCTTTTGGGGTTTTCAACTTCTTAGAGTTATTTTTTTTGACCGTTTCCATGGAAATGTAACTTAAAATTTCGTTTCCGGAACAGAACTCCAAAACTATAAGACATATCTCAACGAAACTTGGTGTGTGGAACAATCATCATGTGTAGATGTGCCTGAAAGGCCCAATTGGCTTATGGCATTGCACGGTGTCCAGCCGTCTGTAAACTTTTCCCATTTTGTCTTCCTCTCCAGAACCACTTTGTCTAAGGAGCTGAAATTTCGTGTGTTGTGTTAATAGTTGAAAAAAGGTTCATAGTCACTGTTATTCAACAACTATTCTTCAATAAATTTTCCCAAAGGCGGGGGATATGGCCGACTCTGTCTGCTTGTTATTACCGTTTCCATGGAAATGTAACTTGGAATTTCGTTTCCGGAGCAGAACATAAAAACCATAAGACATATCTCAACGAAACTTGGTGTGTGGAACAATCATCATGTGTAGATGTGCCTTTTGGGGTTTTCAACTTCTTCAAGTTATTTTTTTTGACCGTTTCCATGGAAATGTAACTTAGAATTTCGTTTCCGGAGCAGAACTCGAAAACCATAAGACATATCTCAACGAAACTTGGTGTGTGGAACAATCATCATGTCTAGATGTGCCTTTTGGGGTTTGCATCTTCTTAACTTACAATTTCGTTTCCGGAACAGAACTCGAAAACTATAAGACATATCTCAACGAAACTTGGTGTGTGGAACAATCATCATGTGTAGATGTGCCTTTTGGGGGTTTCAACTTCTTCGAGTTATTTTTTTTTACCGTTTCCATGGAAATGTAACTTAGAATTTCGTTTCCGGAGCAGAACTCGAAAACTATAAGACATATCTCAACGAAACTTGGTGTGTGGAACAGTCATCATGTGTAGATGTGCCTTTTGGGGTTTTCAACTTCTTCGAGTTATTTGTTTTGACCGTTTCCATGGAAATGTAACTTAGAACTTCGTTTCCGGAACAGAACTCGAAAACTATAAGACATATCTCAACGAAACTTGGTGTGTGGAACAATCATCATGTGTAGATGTGCCTTTTGGGGTTTTCAACTTCTTCGAGTTATTTGTTTTGACCGTTTCCATGGAAATGTAACTTAGAATTTCGTTTCCGGAACAGAACTCGAAAACTATAAGACATATCTCAACGAAACTTGGTGTGTGGAACAGTCATCATGTGTAGATGTGCCTTTTTGGGTTTTCAACTTCTTCGAGTTATTTTTTTTGACCGTTTCCATGGAAATGTAACTTAGAATTTCGTTTCCGGAGCAGAACTCGAAAACCATAAGACATATCTCAACGAAACTTGGTGTGTGGAACAATCATCATATGTAGATGTGCCTTTTTGGGTTTTCAACTATTTTGAGTTAATTTTTTTGACCGTTTCCATGGAAATGTAACTTAGAATTTCGTTTCCGGAACAGAACTCGAAAACTATAAGACATATCTCAACGAAACTTGGTGTGTGGAACAATCATCATGTGTAGATGTGCCTTTTGGGGTTTTCAACTTCTTCAAGTTATTTTTTTACCGTTTCCATGGAAATGTAACTTAGAATTTCGTTTCCGTAGCAGAACTCGAAAACTATAAGACATATCTCAACGAAACTTGGTGTGTGGAACAATCATCATGTGTAGATGTGCCTTTTGGGGTTTTCAACTTCTTAGAGTTATTTTTTTTTACCGTTTCCATGGAAATGTAACTTAAAATTTCGTTTCCGGAACAGAACTCCAAAACTATAAGACATATCTCAACGAAACTTGGTGTGTGGAACAATCATCATGTGTAGATGTGCCTGAAAGGCCCAATTGGCTTATGGCATTGCACGGTGTCCAGCCGTCTGTAAACTTTTCCCATTTTGTCTTCCTCTCCAGAACCACTTTGTCTAAGGAGCTGAAATTTCGTGTGTTGTGTTAATAGTTGAAAAAAGGTTCATAGTCACTGTTATTCAACAACTATTCTTCAATAAATTTTCCCAAAGGCGGGGGATATGGCCGACTCTGTCTGCTTGTTATTACCGTTTCCATGGAAATGTAACTTGGAATTTCGTTTCCGGAGCAGAACATAAAAACCATAAGACATATCTCAACGAAACTTGGTGTGTGGAACAATCATCATGTGTAGATGTGCCTTTTGGGGTTTTCAACTTCTTCAAGTTATTTTTTTTGACCGTTTCCATGGAAATGTAACTTAGAATTTCGTTTCCGGAGCAGAACTCGAAAACCATAAGACATATCTCAACGAAACTTGGTGTGTGGAACAATCATCATGTCTAGATGTGCCTTTTGGGGTTTGCATCTTCTTAACTTACAATTTCGTTTCCGGAACAGAACTCGAAAACTATAAGACATATCTCAACGAAACTTGGTGTGTGGAACAATCATCATGTGTAGATGTGCCTTTTGGGGGTTTCAACTTCTTCGAGTTATTTTTTTTTACCGTTTCCATGGAAATGTAACTTAGAATTTCGTTTCCGGAGCAGAACTCGAAAACTATAAGACATATCTCAACGAAACTTGGTGTGTGGAACAGTCATCATGTGTAGATGTGCCTTTTGGGGTTTTCAACTTCTTCGAGTTATTTGTTTTGACCGTTTCCATGGAAATGTAACTTAGAACTTCGTTTCCGGAACAGAACTCGAAAACTATAAGACATATCTCAACGAAACTTGGTGTGTGGAACAATCATCATGTGTAGATGTGCCTTTTGGGGTTTTCAACTTCTTCGAGTTATTTGTTTTGACCGTTTCCATGGAAATGTAACTTAGAATTTCGTTTCCGGAACAGAACTCGAAAACTATAAGACATATCTCAACGAAACTTGGTGTGTGGAACAGTCATCATGTGTAGATGTGCCTTTTTGGGTTTTCAACTTCTTCGAGTTATTTTTTTTGACCGTTTCCATGGAAATGTAACTTAGAATTTCGTTTCCGGAACAGAACTCGAAAACTATAAGACATATCTCAACGAAACTTGGTGTGTGGAACAGTCATCATGTGTAGATGTGCCTTTTTGGGTTTTCAACTTCTTCGAGTTATTTTTTTTGACCGTTTCCATGGAAATGTAACTTAGAATTTCGTTTCCGGAGCAGAACTCGAAAACCATAAGACATATCTCAACGAAACTTGGTGTGTGGAACAATCATCATATGTAGATGTGCCTTTTTGGGTTTTCAACTATTTTGAGTTAATTTTTTTGACCGTTTCCATGGAAATGTAACTTAGAATTTCGTTTCCGGAACAGAACTCGAAAACTATAAGACATATCTCAACGAAACTTGGTGTGTGGAACAATCATCATGTGTAGATGTGCCTTTTGGGGTTTTCAACTTCTTCAAGTTATTTTTTTACCGTTTCCATGGAAATGTAACTTAGAATTTCGTTTCCGTAGCAGAACTCGAAAACTATAAGACATATCTCAACGAAACTTGGTGTGTGGAACAATCATCATGTGTAGATGTGCCTTTTGGGGTTTTCAACTTCTTAGAGTTATTTTTTTTGACCGTTTCCATGGAAATGTAACTTAAAATTTCGTTTCCGGAACAGAACTCCAAAACTATAAGACATATCTCAACGAAACTTGGTGTGTGGAACAATCATCATGTGTAGATGTGCCTGAAAGGCCCAATTGGCTTATGGCATTGCACGGTGTCCAGCCGTCTGTAAACTTTTCCCATTTTGTCTTCCTCTCCAGAACCACTTTGTCTAAGGAGCTGAAATTTCGTGTGTTGTGTTAATAGTTGAAAAAAGGTTCATAGTCACTGTTATTCAACAACTATTCTTCAATAAATTTTCCCAAAGGCGGGGGATATGGCCGACTCTGTCTGCTTGTTATTACCGTTTCCATGGAAATGTAACTTGGAATTTCGTTTCCGGAGCAGAACATAAAAACCATAAGACATATCTCAACGAAACTTGGTGTGTGGAACAATCATCATGTCTAGATGTGCCTTTTGGGGTTTTCAACTTCTTCGAGTTATTTTTTTTGACCGTTTCCATGGAAATGTAACTTAGAATTTCGTTTCCAGAGCAGAACTCGAAAACCATAAGACATATCTCAACGAAACTTGTTGTGTGTGGAACAATCATCATGTCTAGATGTGCCTTTTGGGGTTTGCATCTTCTTAACTTACAATTTCGTTTCCGGAACAGAACTCGAAAACTATAAGACATATCTCAACGAAACTTGGTGTGTGGAACAATCATCATGTGTAGATGTGCCTTTTGGGGGTTTCAACTTCTTCGAGTTATTTTTTTTTACCGTTTCCATGGAAATGTAACTTAGAATTTCGTTTCCGGAGCAGAACTCGAAAACTATAAGACATATCTCAACGAAACTTGGTGTGTGGAACAGTCATCATGTGTAGATGTGCCTTTTGGGGTTTTCAACTTCTTCGAGTTATTTGTTTTGACCGTTTCCATGGAAATGTAACTTAGAACTTCGTTTCCGGAACAGAACTCGAAAACTATAAGACATATCTCAACGAAACTTGGTGTGTGGAACAATCATCATGTGTAGATGTGCCTTTTGGGGTTTTCAATTTCTTCGATTTATTTGTTTTGACCGTTTCCATGGAAATGTAACTTAGAATTTCGTTTCCGGAACAGAACTCGAAAACTATAAGACATATCTCAACGAAACTTGGTGTGTGGAACAATCATCATGTGTAGATGTGCCTTTTGGGGGTTTCAACTTCTTCGAGTTATTTTTTTTGACCGTTTCCATGGAAATGTAACTTAGAATTTCGTTTCCGGAGCAGAACTCGAAAACCATAAGACATATCTCAACGAAACTTGGTGTGTGGAACAATCATCATATGTAGATGTGCCTTTTTGGGTTTTCAACTATTTTGAGTTAATTTTTTTGACCGTTTCCATTGAAATGTAACTTACAATTTCGTTTCCGGAACAGAACTCGAAAACTATAAGACATATCTCAACGAAACTTGGTGTGTGGAACAATCATCATGTGCAGTTGTGCCTTTTGGGGTTTTCAACTTCTTCAAGTTATTTTTTTTACCGTTTCCATGGAAATGTAACTTAGAATTTCGTTTCCGGAGCAGAACTCGAAAACTATAAGACATATCTCAACGAAACTTGGTGTGTGGAACAATCATCATGTGTAGATGTGCCTTTTGGGGTTTTCAACTTCTTCGAGTTATTTTTTTTGACCGTTTCCATGGAAATGTAACTTAAAATTTCGTTTCCGGAATAGAACTCCAAAACTATAAGACATATCTCAACGAAACTTGGTGTGTGGAACAATCATCATGTGTAGATGTGCCTGAAAGGCCCAATTGGCTTATGGCATTGCACGGTGTCCAGCCGTCTGTAAACTTTTCCCATTTTGTCTTCCTCTCCAGAACCACTTTGTCTAAGGAGCTGAAATTTTGTGTGTTGTGTTAATAGTTGAAAAAAGGTTCATAGTCACTGTTATTCAACAACTATTCTTCAATAAATTTTCCCAAAGGCGGGGGATATGGCCGACTCTGTCTGCTTGTTATTACCGTTTCCATGGAAATGTAACTTAGAATTTCGTTTCCGGAGTAGAACATAAAAACCATAAGACATATATATCTCAACGAAACTTGGTGTGTGGAACAATCATCATGTGTAGATGTGCCTTTTGGGGTTTTCAACTTCTTCGAGTTATATGTTTTTACCGGTTCCATGGAAATGTAACTTAGAATTTCGTTTCCGGAGCAGAACTCGAAAACTATAAGACATATCTCAACGAAACTCGGTGTGTGGAACAATCATCATGTGTAGATGTGCCTTTTGGGGTTTTCAACTTCCTCGAGTTATTTTTTTTTACCGTTTCCATGGAAATGTAACTTAGAATTTCGTTTCCGGGACAGAACTCGAAAACTATAAGACATATCTCAACGAAACTTGGTGTGTGGAACAATCATCATGTGTAGATGTGCCTTTTGGTGTTTTCAACTTCTTAGAAATATTTTTGTTTACCGTTTCCATAGAAATGTAACCTAGAATTTCGTTTCCGAAAACTATAAGACATATCTCAACGAAACTTGGTGTGTGGAACAATCATCATGTGTAGATGTGCCTTTTGGGGTTTTCAACTTCTTCGAGTTATATTTTTGGACCGTTTCATTGGAAATGTAACTTAGACAATCATCATGTGTAGATGTGCCTGAAAGACCCGATGGGCTTATGGCATTGCACGGTATCCAGCCGTCTGTAAACTTTTCGCATTTTGTCTTTTTCTCCAGAACCACTTTGTCTAAGGAGCTGAAATTTTGTGTGTTTTGTTTAGTTGAAAAAAGATTCATAGTCACTGTTATTCAACAACTATTCTTCAATAAATTTTCCCAAAGGCGGGGGATATGGCCGACTCTGTCTGCTTGTTATTACCGTTTCCATGGAAATGTAACTTAGAATTTCGTTTCCGGAGTAGAACATAAAAACCATAAGACATTTATATCTCAACGAAACTTGGTGTGTGGAACAATCATCATGTGTAGATGTGCCTTTTGGGGTTTTCAACTTCTTCGAGTTATATGTTTTTACCGGTTCCATGGAAATGTAACTTAGAATTTCGTTTCCGGAGCAGAACTCGAAAACTATAAGACATATCTCAACGAAACTCGGTGTGTGGAACAATCATCATGTGTAGATGTGCCTTTTGGGGTTTTCAACTTCCTCGAGTTATTTTTTTTTACCGTTTCCATGGAAATGTAACTTAGAATTTCGTTTCCGGGACAGAACTCGAAAACTATAAGACATATCTCAACGAAACTTGGTGTGTGGAACAATCATCATGTGTAGATGTGCCTTTTGGTGTTTTCAACTTCTTAGAAATATTTTTGTTTACCGTTTCCATAGAAATGTAACCTAGAATTTCGTTTCCGAAAACTATAAGACATATCTCAACGAAACTTGGTGTGTGGAACAATCATCATGTGTAGATGTGCCTTTTGGGGTTTTCAACTTCTTCGAGTTATATTTTTGGACCGTTTCATTGGAAATGTAACTTAGACAATCATCATGTGTAGATGTGCCTGAAAGACCCGATGGGCTTATGGCATTGCACGGTATCCAGCCGTCTGTAAACTTTTCGCATTTTGTCTTTTTCTCCATAACCACTTTGTCTAAGGAGCTGAAATTTTGTGTGTTTTGTTTAGTTGAAAAAAGATTCATAGTCACTGTTATTCAACAACTATTCTTCAATAAATTTTCCCAAAGGCGGGGGATATGGCCGACTCTGTCTGCTTGTTTATACTTGAAATCAACGTGATATCTGCAGCAATGTAAATCACTCAATGCTCTGTTGATTCGAATGAAAGACAGTACAGTGTTCTGTAAAATGAAACACATTATTGTCCGTACATCTGCGCAATTTCTTTGGAGAAGCTGAATGGTTATTAAATTTGCCCAACTGGTACCTATGACTTGTGTTCTTTATTCCAACGTTTCCTTGTAACATAGTTTATACTTAGCATTTGCTGTTTAAAGAACTTAAACCAAAGGAATTACCAAACAAAATCATAAATGGCTTATGAAAAAGAATTTTGCAGACAACCTCTTATATTGATGTAACAATGTAAGTTTTGGGATCATCAGTCCCTTAGGACAGCAAGGCTAGAACTTACTCTACCAACAGCTTATCCATTCGTTAACTGTGTCCTCTTGATAAAAGGACAATTATGTTACATTTGTTAACTATCTAAATGGCATGTATTTCTAATGTTGTTGTACTTATCCCTGTTCACAGTGGACAGCTTATTATCGTCCCTGCTGGATTACAGAGAAGACACCAGAAAAAGGGAGTCAATAGCAATATTGAATTTGTATGAACAAACAGAGCAGATTGGTTTAAATTGAATTTCATGTCTCATGTACACTGTCTGAACAATACTGCTTATTGTCACAGGACAGGAATAACTTTGTTCTGATTGTTTGATTTTAACTAGGTCCCTATGTTGATTGATTTTATTCCTGCAGATGAGCTGAGGTAGAATCATTTTGAAATGATACATCTTAATTACTTATTACTCATTACTAATTAATGATAATACCATACCTAGTTCTCTCGACTTGAATGTACAGGTAGTCAAGAATAAAGTTTCATTAAAGTTTTAAATAAGTAAATGAGATTTGAAACATTAAAACTGAACATCATATGATCTGAGAAGTTATACAAACTAAACTTTCTACCAACATTGTAACATGACCTTAAGTTATAAGAAGTTTACAGGAGTGATGAAACGTGAGTGAACCTTTCTGTGGTAAATAATGCAATTTCAATGTTAGGCACGATCCATCAAAGCTCACAAAGTATCTGGTGTCTGGAGATAATGTGATCATGTTATATCGCCTTTACATTTCTGGTCATTTTATGAACTATGCGTGTATAGCAACCTTACCAGGAGTGGCAAGGAAGTTAAATTGATTGCATAGACATGTACCTTAAATTGAATTTGCCAATTGACAAATGTGTCGTTTTAATTGTTATTATACCCCCGCTACGAAGTAGTCGGGGGTATATAGCGCTCAGCGCGTCCGTCCGTCCGTCCGTCCGGAACACTTTTGGTTCCGCTCATAACTCAAATACTACTTGTTCAATTGTTATGAAACTTTATACATGTACACTTTATGGTCCCTAGATGTGCCTTTTCTATGTTTCCCTCAGATTCCATGATTATTTTTTCAGATTTCCCACTTTTAAGCGTCTTTGTGTGCGCGTCTATGGTCACACTTTTGGTTCCGCTCATAACTCAAATACTACTTGTTCAATTGTTATGAAACTTTATACATGTACACTTTATGGTCCCTAGATGTGCCTTTTCTATGTTTCACACAGATTCCATGATTATTTTTTCAGATTTTCCACTGTTAAGCGTCTTTGTGTGCGCATCTATGCTTACACTTTTGGTTCCGCTCATAACTCAAATACTTCTTGTTCAATTGTTATGAAACTTTATGTATGTACACTTTATGGTCCCCACATGTGCCTTTTGTATGTTTCGTACTCTAATTTGCATAATTTATGCAAATTTTCTCCGTTTTTCGACTTTGCCATTCAGTTTTTGTTCCACTCATAACTCAAATACTAATTGTTCAAATGTCTTGTAACTTGATACATATAATCATCACGATGTGTACATCTGCCTGATGTTTCATACCCTCATTTGCATAATTTATGCAAATATTCTCCGTTTTCGACTTAACCATTCACACTTTTTGTTCCACTCATAACTCTGAAAGCAGTTGTCCAAATGTTAAGAAACTTGATATGTACAATCACCATGATGTGTACATCTGCCTTTTGTATGTTTCATACCCTCATTTGCATAATTTATGCAAATTTTCTCCGTTTTTCATCCTCGCCATTCACACTTTTTGTTCCACTCATAACTCAGACACTAATTGTTCAAATGTTACGAAACCACTGATGTGTACATCTGTCATTTTTATATTTCATACCCTCATTTGCATATTTGTATGTTTCATACCCTCATTTGCATATTTAATGACATTTTTCAAATTTTTCGACTTTTACTTCTAAAACATGCTTACAAGTGTAATACTTACTCTGCTTTAATAATACTTAGACAATAACTAACGAGTGACGGGGAATGACAGGTTATCTTTCCCGAGTTATATCATTTGAGTAATTCTCGAGCCTTGGCGAGAGAATTACACACAATTGATATAACGAGGGAAAGATAACCTGCCATTCCCCGTCACGAGTTGGTTATTGTTTATATTACCCATATGACAAATTAAAGTAAAAACGCGAATATTAAAAGCCAATAGCTTCTCTAAAAGGACCCGAGAAGGAGATGAATCTCCATATCCATACGCGTGTGACGTGGATTCACTTCTTACGTACCTATCCTTGTTTACTCCGCACGATTAAAATGTCCCCTGCGAAAATGTCTTTCACAATAAAAGAAAGATGTGGCTTTAGTTGAAAGTTTTGTATTCCTGCCAATTACTATCAATCCATGATTATACATATAAGTTATTGCAACATCCATATCAAGAGGTGTGCGAAGCTCAAAAACAAGTCGGCTCAAACCGAAAAGCCCTGTGACGTTACAATCGACACTGTGACGTCATAACCGCTCGCGCCTATGACGTCATTACATTCGAACGATCGCCGTCGCTCTTGAAGCTTTCCGTGGTTATACAGTCAAGCAGTAATCGCTAGTTTCTTTAAATTTCGGACAATTTAAATGCTTCCTCCGACATTTGATGCGTCGGCACATGTACCAAAACGCTAATTTCAACTGCGGGAAACAAATAAAACATGTTAAAGTGCAGAAGACAGTTTCTAAAGTTACTAGTCGGGAAAAGTAAGAAAGATGAATGAAGTAGTTCCGGCAACCAATGAAATTCTTATTTTTCTGTAACAGCCAATCAAAAGCCAGAAAAAGGTGTAACTCCCATGTGACTTACAGGAAAAATACTACCCTGTGTCCGTCTTCCCATATGGGTAATATTTATATATAATGGTCTGTTCATACAAAAGTTTAAACATTGATGCCCTTTTGCTATTTTCAAACATTTCTTTTTTACCAATGTTAAAAGCGGGGGTATCATGAGTGAGCTGTGCTCACTAATTCTCTTGTTTTCATCAAGCTATAAAGCAACGTGTGTTTAGAAAACATATATGTTACATACACTAAATCTCTGTTAGGAGAAATGATACATGATTGAACCTTTTTTGTTACATAAAATAAAGCTCTGTTTTGTTTTTAAATAATTGTAACTTCAAATTTGAGAACGACTCGTGGATACTGACTTCAAAAGTATGTTCATTGTTTCAAACGTCTCAACAACCTTGCTCAATCGTATCTCTCAAGACCCAGTATCTTACTACTAGAACTCTCTGTTCCGTACATCAACATTCTTTGACAGTTTACCAAGCTCAACTCTCATCAAAGGAAAGTTTCAACATGCCATCACTCTCTGTGATAGGACTGCCCTGCCGCTTCACCCTACATATATCTGGACTCCTCCAAAACAGCTTTATATTTTACGAAAAATTAAAATCGCTTGGATCCATGTACATCGTGATACAAATATCATGATCATCACCATCATCATTTAAACCTGTAACCTTTTCCCCACACAATATTTACACCTGTGTTGTGATTGAGTTAGCAAGGTTATTAATTAAGAAAGCTAACCAAATAAGAAACTTATATTCATCTGCTTAAATAATTTGTTTAAATTATTCCTGTCATAATAGTGTCGTGTTGAACTGATAAAATAATTTCTTTAATGTTATTACAGATAAATATATTTCATATTAAACATTAAGAAACGATTTTAAATGTATAATCACTTTCTTCGACAATGGAATACTCAACGATCCCACAAAATGAATTATTGTACATTGTCCGTTTTAAGATTACTTACATTTTTCTGTTTTAAAGTTGTTCAGTTTTAAGCAGCAAGTATTTTTTTCTTGCAATATTTTGAATTGAAATTTAATTTGATCTCATAAACAATAGGTTTAATATATTTTAACACATATTAACCAGCACAAATTAGATTTTTTAATGAATATTTAACCGTTTATATATTTATATGCGTACTGTTATCTTACTGGCATTTATCTAATTGTGCATTTCTGATTATATAGTGTCGTGATGTCGTTATATCTTCAGCTAGATACGATTTCTATTAACAAACTTGGCTTTCAAGACCCTGGTCTGTCAATTTACTGTGAGAGTCATCACAACGTCTACACACATATATCATTTGAAGAAAACCTGATTTGGTTAGGTATTATTTTGCAAAAGGAATGCAGAATGACACTGTTGGATAAAAAGGTTATCATGATCGTATATTTTGGGATGATAAATATCATGTGTTAGTACCATTAAACACAATGTATTTCAACTGGCAGGGCGGAATACATTGTGTATGTAGTTTTAAAACAAACAAAAAATAAAAAAAATGTCTAGAGGGGCCTTAAATAAGCCTTTCCCCAATAAATTCGAGATGATGTCACCTTCCAAAATATCTACTCCAAGTTTTGTGTTGAATCCCTCTGACATATTGAATCAAGAGTTTCTGATCTGAGGGACACGAGCATTCATTGTATATGTAAGTTTGAAACTGAAGCAACAACAATGATTTCTGGAAGGTCTTTTCAGTTTTCTCCCTAAAACTTAGAGACAGCCTCAAATGGTGAGTGAGGTATGTTGTCAGCAACACAAATTAAATGTAGGCATAACCCCTCTGGATCCGCCAATGAAACTGGTTACTTTCAAGTGGAGAAATTTTTGTCAACCAAGTTAACGATATGGACCAAGCTGTGAGAGAGTCAGAGATGAAGACATCTCCGTGATATGTGTTGAATCCTTCTGAAAGCCTGCATATTAAGTAAGAGTTTCCCTTTCAAGGGAACGTGGGTTCCTCAACTATCAATAAATTGCCTATCTGATTTCTATTGACTGTCCGCTTTAAGTAAGATTCTAGGCTCAATCAAGTTCAGTATTTTATCTGAATTACGTTTAAATTTATTTGAATCCAAATCTTTGTTGATTTCATCTTGTATGTAAACACTGTATGAAGCAGTTTATTTCAATATCTGACTGGTTGATTGACGGGACTATATCAATGTCTTGTAACCTTTGCTGTTTTCCTGATAAGGCAAGAAGTTATATAACCCAGGTGTCAAGTAACTGTCAATATTCTCTACATTCATGGCTTTAGTGACAACTGATGTGGGCAAACATACACTCAATTATCAACTAGTGATGTAAAAGCGACAGTGGATGAGATTGTTTTCTCATATGAAAGGCTTCTGATGTGAGTGGACGTTGGAATACTTGCATTCATATGAATGATAATGTTAGATCAGCAACAAGAGATGAGGCTGTCAATGAAAGTTACAAAATAACTATCAGCAGATCAATAGAAAAATCATAGAATATCAAGTTATCTAACAGAACTAAAATATATGTGTCATATTATTTATTTATACTAAATTGTTTATGTCTGAAGTTGATTAAGTCTTCAAGGAATTTAATATCAGATGCAGGATTGGTATGAATGAAACCACATTGAGAGAGGGTAATACATATACATGTATGGTAGAAGACGTAGACAATACATTGCCTTTCCTATATGAAAGGAGACTTACCATGTCATATTGATTAGCAATACAGTCTGTTCTAAATTAACAAAGAAAGCATTTTTATTGATTTTCCCCCACATAAGTAAAACATTGACAGTTATATGTACTCTATGTCTAATGCTACCGAAAAAATAAAATATGATCTTATACAGTTGCCTGTTAAATATAATATTAAACATTATAGTGATGGTTATTCGGGGAGGGGTAGTCATGATTGCATAAAATAAACGTTTGCTAGATACTTTCTCCTCAAAGCATGAATACGAGATCAAAATTGATTTATTATCATGTTCAAATGAAATTGGAATGATATGGTTGATTAGGAGCCAACTGTAATGATAAAGAACATAACATATTGCAGATGAGAATCTAATGATGAACAAGTGATACAACTGAACTGGTAAATCTAATCATTATATCCATATAATCTAATATTCGTCATCTATTTTGGGTACAGACTAAAGCGTCTAGAATGACTTCCATAATTTCATTGAATTTCTATTTGGATAAACCATGATATCAAATATTAATGGGAGTTCTTAAATCAGAGAGGAAAAACGCGTTATCTTGTCATTTTAATATATTAAAACTCTTGCAGATATAATGTTGTTCACCATATTGAAGCATGACGATGCTACATCATACATCGTAAACAGAAAGTACATGTCTCTTTGACAATGTCAATTACAGTTTCAATGGAAAATGACTCCATGACTCCATTGAACAGAACTATAACCAAATTCAGGGACGTTTGATGTCTAATAGATCATAGATATCACGTTTCATAATGTAATCACTGTCATACAACTGTATCCGGACATAAAATGCATTTTAATTAACTTTGTTTCACGTTTCACCTATGATTTTCTGTATGTCTGGTATAGACGTTTAATCATTAGTGTATGCCATTGTTTTATTTGATTATATATACATTGCCAGACCCTATATGTCCTCTTCTTGAGTTTATTGCAAACACTGAATTTGTAGTTATCTCCGTTATACAAATTCCTTTATCAGTAAGCAACAGACGTCTCAATATAAGTTTAGATAGCCAACCACATGTGCGCCTTAAGAGTTCTGTCTACTCCGTATTTACAACTGACACTAATTGACACCAGTCGTTGACTTACTAAGACTATCAGCCACTTCTTAAAACCAGGATTTAGATCAATGGTCCATTCACTGAAGCAATAATCCAGTTTCAAAGACATGATTAACTATCAGCAGGACATGTCTCTTTATCTAAGCCCATTCAAAGTGAAGAATCTATTCTATATCATACAATTCTGTAATGTAAAAGTAATGCTTAATGTCATATCGTTCACCTTGACTCTACTCAGGTTTATGTTGAGGTAAAGTACAGCTAGGTCGAAGTTTATGAAAGTTATTTTCTTATCAGAAGACTTTATTTTTTATCTTTTATTTATGATATAAAGAGCCTTTAGCTGGTTTTGATGGTATTGTGAACACGTATTGATATTGAAAAGTGATTTGCTTTGTTGTCTAAATATTTAATAGGAATTTGATTGATGAAAAACTCATTTAAAATCATGATGAATATAAGAAACGCGAGTTCAATATAAACACACTCGCATTAAATCTACACTGGACCAACTATTCGTTTAGATCTCTGGATCACTATAGGGATCGGATTCACAGTGTCATCAATGTGAATATGTGCAAGGTAAAATTTCAGTGAATAGATAAATTACTCCCACGTTCTGCTGATGATGAACAAAAGTACAAAGTTAATTTGGTTCAGCTATTATACTTACAGTTTTGAAAGTCACAGGGGTGTATATATAGGCACATATATGTTTTTCAAACGCTATTTGTAAAACGATACAGGCCCATATGATGGTAGTCAGTAAACAGTTTCTACAGGTCCAGTTGTCAGTCAGTCCTACGTGTCATAGAATGGTTTCAATTCTTTTTAACATATCCAATGTTCTCCCCTTACTAAAATCGGATCAAGAGGAAGTTTACTGAAAACGGTATAGATATATATTTGCCATTTTGTTATTAGAAACACTTATCTATTTGGAATTGCGATGTAGTGCCACACATCTTTGATACTTTGTTCTTCCCTTTTATATTAAACATTAATTTTTCAGAGTGCGTAAATTGTTCATTTCAAGTTTCTGTTGTTCTCACTCACTTCTCACTATGTCCGCAGTATCACAGTACCATATAGGCATATAAAGAAGCATTTGCGACAGTTAAGAATTATGAGACATCTAGATATTTATTGAAATCCGACCAGAGGTCAAATTAAGAGAACGGTTTTACGCAAACAAAGTATATATATATAGATTTGCCATGTTATTAAAAACGCTAATCAAATAAGAATTGGCATGTAGTGCCACACATCTTTGATACTTTGTTCTTCCCTATTATATTAAACATGAATTGAAAGTAAAGTTGTGGGTAGTTTGGTCACAATAAATTGTTCATTTCAAGTTTCTGTAGTTCTCACTCACTTCTCAATATGTCCGCAGTATGACAGAACCATATAGGCATATAAAGAAGCATTTGTGACAGGTAGGAATTATGAGATAGTATAAATAGACGTTTCTAGATATTAATCGAAATTCGACCAGAGGTCAAATTAAGAGAACGGTTTTAAGCAAACATAGAACATGGTGTCTCTCTTGAACAGATCACTACAAACAAAACTACTCAGCTTCAAAACGTCAACTGAACTTGCTGCGTCGCCTCAACACATATATTTTAAAATAAAGGTTTCTGTCCCAATTCAGTCCGTTTAGGGATTGATATGACGTAGAAAGAACAATTTGGTGTGACTGAGGCTTAAGACGTCCGGACATGACATGTTCATGCAGAAACCATCAAAACACAAGTACTTAGCGGATTCATGGTGACGTACGTTCCAAGTGCCACACTGAATCTTCATAACATGAGTGTGATGCTGAAGGATGAACTGTTAGACTTTGTACAGATATGACACAGCGGATAAGTAGAGAACAAAAGGTCTGAACACTTCATCCCATGGTTCAACACCGTCGACACAAGCATATGTGCATGGTATTAGACACTCAAAGAAAGTTCTCCTTTGATCTGGAGGAAGGAGCAGGAATTTGACATTAGAGTGGAAATACTTCGGTATTCACTGATTACTGGTTCTTAAAGAAGCGGAATATTTTGGAAGTCTGTTCTACATCATCAATTGAACCAGGGACCTCATACACACTGGCTTCATATTGATTGGAACATCGGCTATTCAACTCATACATACATTTCAGTTGGTTTTGAGTACTTCTTCCTGATCACTAGTCAAAAACTAAATTGTTAAACGGCGACATGGAACCCAAATATAGCCTTTATAAACTGACTTGCAAAAGAAAGCTTATCACTCAGTTGTATTTATCATATAATTTTAAATATCAAATTTCTCGAGTTTTGGACTTCGTATTCCAAAAGTGAATAGTGTTGGACATTAGTCTAAAAAATTAAATCATTCAAAGAATACTTCTACAATTTAAAAATAAAATAATTTAATTTAAAATTTTAAAATTCCCTTAAATAAATTTGATAATACACAACTGTTCATACATATATCTATGTGAATATAAATAAATGTGCCTCGTTCTTCACACGTTTTAAACATGGTTGGGGTCATGTTGGTGTGAATTTAATTTCTTACCCCTGTTTACTTTAAAAAATGATATTTGATAAGTAACTGAAAAACTAATCAGTCACCAATTAAGTCATTCAAACTAGCGCCGAAAGGTGTTATAGTATTGTGCCATGATCAAATGCACCTCATTTCTTTAAAATATTGAATTAATCGAAAACAAGTCAGTCTGATACTTTATTTTGCTCGGCAGTGTAGTAAATGTCTCTGTGTGGTGTGAGAGATGCGCTGGTTGTGAACGGCTAATCCTTGGTTTCAGTGAACTGTTTGATTTGACTATCTAATGAGAGACTAGTACCATGTCAAGGAGAGCAGATTTAAATTCCAAATAACCCACATATACAGAAAACCGTTTTCTATGAAAATCGCTTATCAGGTCGGGTCGTGTAATGAGAGTTCACCCTCTTATATATTGAATAAATTTCAATAATTAGTTGGCAATTTGTCCACATGTTTTTCATCGTTAAAGGTTTATTTTTAATCATTTTTTAAACCGAAGTCTTGATGCAATAAATGATTTAAATAATCTCTTGAAGGTAAGTTCTATACGTTAAACAAGCCTATCATGATCTAATTAAATCCAATCACCAGTAATCCTCAGTCTGTTCATCTGGCTTCCTCAGTATATCTATTGTAAATCATCACATCAATGTACATCAACCTTATTTCTTGTGTATACTGATAATATCCTTAACAATGTTGTAACAACTTTGAACAGCAATCTAATAACATGTAAAAACATAATTACCAAAATTGTATATATTCTCCTGGTTGTCATGATAATGTATAAATAAATCTCCATCTCAGCAAAATAACTTCTAAACAAAACCCTCACCGCAAACAACTGCACTTCACTACATACAGGAACACTGGTCCGACTGGTGTCACATTTACACAGACGGGTCCAATAACCCGGAAGCACGCACAACAGGTGTAGGCATACATTTCCAACATCCACAACCTTCCTCATACTTCAATAGGCTTCCTAACGACCAATCGGTCTACACTGCTGAGCTTATGGCCATCACAATTGCCTTAAGCCATCAACATTTATAAAACCAGGACAAAATTCTCATATTTTCGGACTCACTCAGTGCTTTAGAAGCACTGAAAACAAATCTACCAAAAAACGTCCTGGTTTAATTTCCAAAATTCTTCATACCATCCAATCTCTTAACACTAAGGGTAAGGCAATAAAACTCCTATGGGTACCAGCCCATGACGGCATATTTGGCAACGAAAAAGCCGACAAAGCAGCAAAGGAGGGCCTTAAACTTCCAAATTCACTTCCTTTTTACCATTCGAAACAAGAGGCAAAAAGCCTTTTAAAATGTTATGTAAAGCAGGCATGGCATAAACAATATTCAAACTCCACCAATGCTCACCATACCAAACAAAGTCTCCCTAAACCACTAGGCAAACACAAAACTTACTCCAAAAACAAAAATATAGATAGGGCAATATTTAAGCTCCAAACGGGGCATACTAAACTAAATTCCGATCTCCATAACAACAAACTAAAAGCTTCACCCACATGCCCACACTGCCCACAAGCAGAAACAATCCACCACATTCTCACAGAATGCCCACAGTATGCGGCCTTCCGCCAAATACTCAACCTAACTCTAGGGGCCAACAACATCCCAACACAAAACATTAATCTAATATTAAATCAAAACAATACACAAAATACCTTCCAAGCATTAGGCACTTATCTCAAAGATTCGGACCTCCTGTCCCGAATCTAACAACATAAACTAACTCAATTCCAAACCTAACAACTCATACCTCCTCCCCCTCCATCCCCCCTCCCCACCCCGGCTTAACCAAAAGTAGGCTATTCCAAATTTCAAAATTTCAAAATTTTCCTAAACCTTCTCGACCGTGGCATCAAAATTATCCAATTTTGGAAACCTTTCGAGACTTTATTAAAGGCTCTAGTGGCCCTAGTTGGAAATCAGCTCCGCTTGAAACCGCTCGTAAAATCTACAGAAGAAGAAGAATGATAACTAGGACTGCAGAGCAGTACTTGCGGTCTTCAAGACTTCTGCTTGACCTTGAACTCCATGCTGGACTACCGGTTATTCGCCAGCTAGTATGCTTTAAAATGAGCTATCAAACATGTCTCTATCTTCAGTAGTTATTTTACAAAAATTCTCCAAAGACAATGACCCTCTTAAAATGTAACAATTGATTATTAATGGACCCCTACATGATCTTTCTCACGATTAAGACAAAATGGTTAATATTTTCATACTTAGGTGTCACATAGAAAACTTGTGCTTTAATTTCCACTTAATTAGATGTAACCAACTCTCCCTTTGAACATACAGTAGAAAAACACACTTTTAAAAAATGACCATGTTCAAGGACATATTTTTAAAATTGTAGGAAGAAATTCAAAATTCCGCCGAAACAGTCCTCTCAGGAGTTCATTTATCTTCAAAATGAGCTATCAAACATGTCTCTATCTTTAGTAGTTTTTTACAACAAAAAAATCCAAAGACAATGACCCTCTTAAAATGTAACAATTGCTTATTAATGGAACCCTACATGATCTTTCTCAAGATTAAGACAAAATGGTCAATATTTTCATACTAAGGTGTAACATAGAAAAACTTGTGCTTTAATTTCCTCTTAGGTAAATGCAATCATCATTAAGATTGCATACATCAGTAGTGCGTTATAGTCTTCTGAATATTCAAGAAAATACTCTAAATTGCTTTAATTGTGACCCCTTGAGAACGTTTGCGATGTCCAGAGCTTCACTATCAACTTTTTGATGAAAAGGTTCAACAAAACAATTGTTGTTTTCTAATTTGCGCATCCGGAGCTGTAAATAGAATTTAGATATCAAAATTAGTTAAGCAGTTGTGAGCCTTTGAACTTTGCTGAAAATGGCGACTTTCGAAATTGACAATATTCTATGACCAGTCACACATACTATCAACTTTTATATGATAATGATATGTTATGAAATTGTTCAACTAATGAAAAGAAACTTCGAAATATGTTTATTAGTAACAGAGTTATGTCCCTTTGAACATTTTAAAAATGACCATGTTCAAGGATATATTTAAAAAATTCGAGGAGGAAATTCAAAATTCGGCCAAAACAGTCCTCTCAGGAGTTTATGTATCTTCAAAATGAGCTATCACACATAGCTGTATGTATTGCCGTGAATTAGGAGAAGATTTTCAAAGAGGCGTACCCTCAAAACCGCGAAAGTTCACCAAATTTTCAGTTTTACCGAAATAGCAAAAAATCTATTATTACGGCCGAAAACCACTATAGGCTTAATCGATGCGGAATGTTGTTGCCCACATAGTGGTGAAAGTTTTGTGCAAATATCTTTATTAGTACTCGAGATATTAAGGTATAAAGTTTTAACTTCAAGGGGGGATAACTCGCGAAAGAAGTCGAAAATCAAAAATCGGCTAAAACAGTCCTCTCAGGAATTCATTTATCTTTAAAATAAGCTATCACACATAGTTGTATGTATTGCTGTGAATTAGGAGAAGATTTTCAAAGACACGTACCCTCAAAACCGCAAAAGTTAAAAAAAAATTCAGTTTTATCGAAATAGCAAAAAATCTATTGTTACGGCCGAAAACATCTATAGGCTTAATCGATGCGGAATGTTTTTGCCCACATAGTGGTGAAAGTTTTGTGCAAATATATTAATTAGTACTCGAGATATTAAGGTATAAAGTTTTAACTTCAAGGGGAGATAACTCGCGAAAGAAGTCGAAAATCAAAAATCGGCCACAACAGTCCTCTCAGGAATTCATTTATCTTTAAAATGAGCTATCACACATAGCTGTATGTATTGCCGTTAATTAGGAGTATAAACATTAACAAACACACATATAGGTTTGCAATTTATATATATCTATGAAATGCTAATAACAGTATTATTACAGAATATGGTATAAATGAGCAAAACGGTAATGTACATGGTTGAAAGACGCTTCTCAATTTGCAACTGAACTAAGCCCCTGTACTGGGAGACAGGCAGCAGGCGCGCTTCTGAAGTCGGGTATCGGGTTACGGTGAGCTCGGGGTCAAGCAGCTGCAAAGCATGCCGTCGTAAGCAAGTTAGTCTCTGCTGCGTTCCGGCGAAAAAATCTTGTAAAACTTGATGATAAGAATATTATTTTGCACAATACAAAGACATATACTGTAAAGCTGTTTCAATAAATGAAATAGTTACAACACAACTGCCAATTGGTTAACAGAATAAATAATGAACTATGCAATATAATGATATGACTGTTTCTGACTATCATGCATGTATGCCCCGAACGCTACTTGGTTCGCGGAAAACAGATTACCGCCATCTTGTTTTCCTTTGTTTAACCAAGCACAATGAATTGTCACTTCATGCTGAACAGACTGTTTGCATGCACGCTCACGACCGTTACTACTGAAAGATTTGTGACGTCATCAGAACACTTTAAAACTTTCTTGTTTGCTTGTGTGTGAATTCCTCTTGCTATTTGTAAAGTTTTGAACAGTCATTGGATTGATTTCTGTTGACTGGTTTTGCATATATAGATTATATTTAGATAGTTATTGAACATTTTTGCTGGACATAGCCCTCCTAAAGGCATATTGTAGTCACTGTTTATCTTAGATACAGGTTTTGAGTCGCTTGAAATTGTTGTCCCTTTATTGAACTGTGTATTTAGTTAATCTGTCTGTTGTATTGTCTGTTGCCATTTCCTGTCATCAGCCTCAGTTGGTTAAGCAGGTCTTACCATCAATGTAATTGTTTTATCTGTCTCTTTGAGCACTGTGTGATTTGGTGGCTACGGCCACGTGTTCTAAATAACTGAAAGATTGGTGACGGCATCAGAAGACTGTAAAACTGAACTAGATATTATCAAATAAATAAAGTGGAGACACTCTATTTATTTTGTAATATTTAGTGACCATAACCCCGGAAAGGACTCGGCTACTAATCATCCGCTTTTGATTGGTTGACCTTAAGACCTTTCCATTTTTTTCAGGGTAGGGCTAGTTAGATGCAGATTGCCGATTCAGTTACGGCTGCAATCGGTCTCGTGTAGTCCATGCAAGCTGAGATTTGATACTTCTCCTGCACATATCACTGTGTACGGGGAAGTGAAATCAAGTCTTATGAATGCATGGATTGCACTAATTGCACACCCCCCCTGCCCAATTTTTTTTTGGATTTGACCTACTTTTTTTCCGTAGAGTCTGATCTTTGCTTAGCTTTGAACTACCCTGTATTAGTGGAGGAAGCTGACTTTTAGCTTCCAGTTAGTTACTGCCATTTCAGCATTTTATGGTGTTGAGTAAAAACTTGCTTCCTTTCTTTCAATATTTGAAAACTTGAGTTGGTTACACACTTCTGTGGAATTCTTACAGTTCAAATCCGCCTGTCATTTAAGATCTATTAATCTGTTAATCATCTACAATTGAAAATGCCTAGGAAAAAGAATTTGAAGCGAATTCAGGTCCTTAAAAAGGCTAGAATGGAGACTTTACTTGACATTGTTTCTGAACCTGTATTAAAAGATGTTTTATCTGTTGGTGAAAGTGAAAACTACACTGAAATGGAAAATCACTCTGACATGAGTTGCTTTATAGAATCTGCCGATGAAAGGTTTCCTCCAAACATTGATGCAGAGGAAATAGTAGTAGATCCTGTTGTTATTATGGGCTCTTTTCATCAAGCTGATCCTATGTGGTTTCCAATTGACCATATTGGAAAACAGTGCGTTCCCAATAGTCTTATGTCCCTGTTTTATAGCAAAATAAAACCACCTCACGAGTGGACAAGCGCAGATCTGGATAAAATATTAAGAAACGGCGACGACTTGTATGGGCATATCCAGAATTCCTCAACTATGTCCGCGGGCTATTTGTTGGTGACAGAATTACCTGGATATCTGGATGCGTTTAACACCACGTTTACACTCGTCCGAGATGAACCGGGTGCTGGCTACATTTGGCCAGGAGAGGACATGATTGGTTTTGGGAATCTAGTTACCTTGGAAGCCGCTCTAGATGAAGCATTGACGGACCGTTCCTCTTGCTTTGTTAATTTCTGTGGGGCTGTTTTTGCTGTCATGTATTTTGATGGGTCCTACTATGTTTTTGACTCTCATTCACGCAACATAGAAGGTGCTTTGAGTGCTGATGGATCCAGTATAGTCATTCAATATCACAGTATACATGCAGTATATGAACATTGCATTCGACTAGCACGTTCAATGAATGCCAATCAAAACTCTTTCTTTGAGGTAACTGGCGTGAGTGTTAGTTGTGAAAATGAAATTGAAACTGTCAGAACATGTCCAAGGCAAAGAACATGCAAGATGCCTTTTGTGAAGAGAAATATTGCCCCCTCGCCTAAAAGTTCTAGGAAGAAGAAAGCAACAAAGGAAAGGCCGAAACAAACAGCAACACGGTCTGACAGTGAATCAACGTGTTCTCTTGATTCTGAAATGCGAATTTCCGGTTCCAGTGATTCTGAATTGCGAATTTCCGGTTCCAGTGATCCTGAATTGCCAATTTCAGATCACCAAAGAACCAAACCAACAAAATTGCCTCCACGTTTGAAAAAGAAATCAGTAACTGTTGTGAAACGTCCATGTCCTGCATCTTCAACTGTAACATCTGCCATGCCATCTGCCCCTGAATCCATTTCATTGACTTCTAGCAGTTCTGAAAATGAGTCTGATGTTTCAAATTTAAAAGAAAGATTTGTGAAAAGGCCAAGATCCGCTGCTGCAGTACTTAAGGCCAATCGATTGAGAATGAGGGAAAATCGAATGAAAAATAAGACTGAATATACTGCAAGCTTCAAAGAACAAAAAGGTAAGAAGGATTGCAGGTATGCAGAAGATGAGCATTATCGATCTAAGTTGAAGAGAGGTGCAAAAGCTCTATATGATGACAATTACGCTTACAGAGAAGCACAAAAATCTGGCAGTGTTAAGAAGTACAAACTTGATGATGAATTCAGAGAATCTGTGAAGTTGAGAAGTACTTGTAAATATAAGGAAAATGAGCAATTTAGAGAGTCTGTGAAATTGAGTAGTACTTCTAAATATAAGGAAAATGAGCAATTTAGAGAGTCTGTGAAACTGAGTAGTACTTCTAAATATAAGGAAAATGAGCAATTTAGAGAGTCTGTGAAATTGAGTAGTACTTCTAAATATAATGAAAATGAGCAATTTAGAGAGTCTGTGAAATTGAGTAGTACTTCTAAATATAAGGAAAATGAGCAATTTAGAGAGTCTGTGAAATTGAGTAGTACTTCTAAATATAAGGAAAATGAGCAATTTAGAGAGTCTGTGAAATTGAGAAGTACTTCTAAATATAAGGAAAATGAGGAATTCAGATTTGCTGTGAAAGCTGCCATGTCTGCAAATTATAAAAGTAATCCTCGAGTCCGAGAACAAAAAAAAGGAGGTGTACGAATCAAAAGACAGAAAAACATTGCATTTAACAGGAAAATGTTGAATGTAAGGAAAAAATTTCAAACATTGATAACAGATGGGCCTGAATATGTTTGCTCTGTTTGCAACAGACGATTATTTAGGAAACAAGTGATTGAATGTCTGATGGGAAACTATCGTAATTCTTCTGAAATTGCAGAGTTTTGCATTCAAGATGATCATGTCCACAGATGTGACGACAATTGTAGCAAGCCATGTTGTATCGTTAAAACCCCCAACGGAAAATGTTGGATATGTCACACATGTCATAGTAAATTAAAAAGTGGAAAGACGCCAGCAGAATCTGTTGTCAACAATCTGAAACTTGACCCAATTCCTGAGGAACTTGGGCGTCTCAATAGTTTGGAACAACATCTGGTATCCATGAACATTCCTTTCCGGAAAATGATGGCACTGCCCAAAGGAGGCCAAAACGGTGTACACGGCCCAACCGTTTGTGTTCCATCAAATGTGAACAAAACAATATCGCTTTTGCCTCAATCTGAGCAGAGTGATCAGATGATCCGTGTGAAGTTAAAACGAAAATTGTCTTTCAAAGGGCATCATGAGTATAAGTTTGTTAATACAGGTCATGTTCGACAAGCTCTTTCATACCTAAAGGCAAATAACATTTTCTACAACAATGTCGAGTTCAACAGAGATTGGATTAACCCCAATGAGGTCGTTGATGATGACGTTATTGAGGATGAGCAAATTGTGGAAAGAGACGAAGTTGAAATGTTGGACTCTGAATCAAGAAGGGAAGATGACGAATCCTCTTGCACAAACCCAGAACCAGAACTTCCTCATGGTGACGGGAATGGAGTACTTCTGGATACATGTCTGCAACCCATTGATATTGGGCAACATGTTTTCGACAATAATTTAGAAAATATATTTAATATTGCTCCAAGTGAAGGTGAAACACCAACGTCGATTGCTATGGATAAAACCAATGAAGCCAAATGCTTTCCAACATTGTTTCCTAAAGGAACTCCCACATTTCATGACCATCGTGATGAGAGACTCACACTTGGAAGATATCTCAATACAAGATTATTAAGTGCTGATAGCAGGTTTGCCAAGAACACTGATTATATATTTTATTCTCAGTACCTATCAGAACTTGAACAAGTAAAATCAAACGTGTCTGTATCTTTGCGAAAGGGTAAGGCTTCAGGAAAAGGCAAATCATTTTCTTCCAAAGATCTTGTTGATGGAAACTCATTGAAGGATATTTTGAAACACGACGACGGGTATAAATTTCTCAAACCAATAAGAGGTACACCTCCATTTTGGCAGTCAGTTCAGAAAGACCTTTTTGCCATGATAAGACAGTTAGGCATCCCAACATGGTTTTGTTCTTTTTCATCTGCAGAATTTAGATGGAGTGAAATTATTAATTGTATTTTGCGTGAAACTGGCGATACTCGGAAATTTGAAGATCTAGACTGGAATTCAAAATGCGTTATTCTTAGAAAAAACCCTGTAACGGCCGCAAGAATGTTTGATGAAAGATTTCATTATTTTCTAAATGACGTTATCAAATCCCCAGCAGCACCCATTGGGAAAGTTATTGATTATTTTTACAGGGTTGAGTTCCAGCAAAGGGGTTCACCTCATACTCACTGCTTATTCTGGATTCAGAACGCACCCAAAATTTCCAAAGACCCAGATAATGCTGTTATTGAATTTGTTGACAAATTTGTTACATGTGAGCTGCCTGGCGCTAATGATGAGGAACTTCACACCATTGTTGATGGCGTGCAGAGGCACAGTAAACGCCACTCTAAATCATGCAGGAAAACTGGCAAGAAATGTAGATTCAATTTTCCGAGGCCACCTTCATCTGAAACTTTCATTTGCCATGTTGATGATAAAGATGATTTACCAAAAGATGCTGACGGCAACCCAGATTTAAACTTCATCGATGACTTACGTAAGTCACAGAAGATGTCTCCCAAAATTGCTGAGACCATATTGAAAGGGCTCTGGCATGAACTAAATAATGAGGAGCAAAGTTATGAATCGACTGATGATTTGTTTGATGCTCTTGGTATAACTCAATCTGTATTTGAAAATGCATGTTCTGCTTTGGGCAAGACAACAAATGTTGTTTTGCAGAGACGACCATGTGATATCTGGATAAACCAGTACAATGCTGGAATGCAAACATGGACATTCAATTTGTCGTTGATGCCTACTCATGCGTTGTTTACATCATATCTTACATAAGTAAAGCAGAACGTGAGATGGGACTTCTTTTAAGTCAAACTGAGAAAGAAGCTCGTAAGAACAATCTTGATGCCAAAGAATCACTGAAACAAATTGGAGGTGCATATTTAACTCATCGAGAAGTAAGTGCCCAAGAAGCCGTGTTCAGGGTTTGTAATTTACATCTAAAGCAATCTTCCAGAAAAGTTCAATTCATACCTGTTGGGACAGACAATGTGCGCATGAGTTTGCCTATTGCAACAATAAAACAGAAAAGCTCTTCTGGAGATTTTAATGAAGAAGATATGTGGGCAACGAGTCTCATTGATCGCTACACACATAGACCTAATCAACCTGAAATGAACCATCTTTGTCTTGCACAATTTTGTTCTGAATACAGGATTGTTTATTCTTCAGAGATGTCTCGTGTTGACAATGCAAAACGTCGCACACCTGTGATAGAGCTACAAAATGGGCTTGGATTCATGCAAAAAAGGTCAAATAGTGAACCAGCAGTAATAAGATATCCAAGATTTTCCAAAATGAGAGATCCAGAGAAATACTTTCAGAGTATACTGCAGTTATTTTTACCATATAGAGTTGATGGTCAATTGAAACCGCCAGCCTTTGAAACGTTTGAAATGTTTTATCTTGAGGGATCTGTGAAGATTGGAAATGTTGTGGAAGCTGTCAAGGACATTGTTGAAAGAAACAGAAAAAACTTTGAGATAGATTACGAAGAACTTCAGATGGCTGAACAGGTGCTTGAAAATGCTGGATCGCTGGAAGATGCATGGGCCCAAATTTGCCCCGAAACTGAGCTTGACAGACAGGAATGTGAAGAGATGGCTCCTAGAATTGATGACACTGATGATGATGAGGGAAACATTCCCGATTTGATGAACATGGGAGAAAATGCTCGTGCAGGTTCGACAAAAGAGACTGTGAAAGCAACTTTGTCTAAGACCGATGCACAGAAGCTTTTGAAATCATTGAATACTGAACAACAGGAAATATTTTTCAAGGTCAGAAAGTGGGCCCTTCAGAAGAGAAATGGACACCAGCCAGAAGCATTTCACCTCTGCTTACATGGACCTGGTGGCACTGGAAAATCTCTTCTGATCAAGGCAATAAATTATGAATGCAATCGACTCTTGGCCAAACTTCGTGAGAATCCAGATGATTTATCTGTGTTACTGGCTGCACCAACTGGAGTCGCTGCATTCAATATCAATGCTCAAACCATACATAGTGCTCTTTCAATTGGCATTGATGCATATCTACCATATGTTCCCCTGGGTGAGGAGAAAGTTAATACTCTAAGATCTAAGTATCAAAGTCTACAACTAATGATCATAGATGAAATTTCCATGGTTGATCATAAGCTTTTAACTTACATTCATGGAAGGCTCAGGCAAATAAAACAGACGCCTGAAGAAATTCCTTTTGGTAATATTTCAATTCTAGCAGTTGGAGATTTCTATCAACTCCCACCAGTGAAAGGAAAACCATTATTTTCAGAAACATTGGGAATTGATTACTTTAATGACTTTTTTGTGAAAGCTGACTTAACTCAAATAATGCGTCAAAATGATAGAGATTTTGCTGAAACTCTGAACCGCCTACGAGTTCGAGAACGTAGGGATGCAATGCAGCCTCAAGATCTTGCAACTCTTCAAAGCCGTGAAACTGGAGAAGTCCTTGATTGTATTCATATATTCGCACTGAATCGTGATGTTGATGATTTCAATTCAAAGAAATTGCACGAAAGATGTCCTGATTTGATCAGCATTGAAGCTGAAGATATTTTAAAACAGAAGCATACTGGTGTTAAGTTGAGAAAATCTGGATGCGGAACATTTGCTTTCCCAAAGACCATAAATATTGGAGTCGGTGCCAGAGTTATGCTGACAAGGAATGTGGACACATCTGATGGGCTTGTCAATGGAGTTTTTGGCTTAGTTCATCATATCTCATTCAAGCACAATTCAGAAGCCCCAGATAAGATTTTTATTTTGTTTGATGATCCTAAAGTTGGAGGAAATTTGAGAAAATCAACATCATATTCGAATAACATTTCATTGTTTAGTACTCCCATTGTGAGACAGGAAGAGAGTGCAAAAAACGGGTCAGGTATGCGCAATCAATTTCCTGTGAAACTCGCATGGGCATGTACTGTGCACAAAACTCAAGGACTGACCTTCGATCAAGTTGTTGTTTCATTTGAAGGTATCCGAACTCCAGGGCAAGCCTATGTGGCACTCAGCCGTGTGAGGTCCCTAGAAGGTTTGGTCATTCAAAATTTAGATGCCAAAAAAATATTTTGCAATGATCTTGTCACTGATGCCATGTCCAAAATGAAAAATTTTGTGTCTGAAAATACTTGTTCCCAATACAGGAGTGGAATGAATGTTGTTTTGCATAATATCGAAGGCCTTGAACATCATTTCCAATTTCTACAGCAGGATGTTCGGTTCGTTGAGGCAGATGTCCTTTGTCTCACTGAAACATGGTTACCTGACCCAGTTGTACGTAAAGACAAACTTCAAGGTTACTCATTTCATCACCACAACCGTCGTTCCTCCTATGATGATTCAACCAGATTGTTTGCAAATTTACAGTCACTGCAACATGGTGGTGTTGGTATGTTTGTAAGAGATGGTGTCGCTGTTCAAAGAGTGGAACGTCACTTTAATATAGAGCATGTGTGTATGTATTTGCCAGGTTCTGATGTAGTAATAATTGTGCTATACAGACCTCCAAAATACAACATTTCAGTATTCAAAGAAACTTTGTCGGCAATGTTGGCAAGTGTGACCAGTATGTTTGATTGCGGCATGATTGTGGTGGGTGACTTCAATGACAACATTAGAACATCATCGTCTATTACACAATTACTCGGAAGGTTTGGTTTCACCCAACATGTTTCAGAATCAACAACAGAAGATGACACAATCATTGATCATGTTTACAGTCGGCATATTGAAGATATATCTGTAAATATTTTGCCGACCTTTTACAGTCACCACGAGGCAGTACAAGTTAACTTTGCAAGTGGTTAAGTACCAAGCTTTTTAAGAATAATCTGCTTTATGCATGCTAAAAACCACTTTGGTTCCTGCCCATATGAACTGATGTGCTTTGTAATGCAGGTTGTGTTAGCCCTCCTGAACTTATGTTTGAAAACTCCATTATATGTCTGATAACTGAATTTTGTTTATGTAAAATGTGTTTGCTTTATGCATGCTAAAAACCACTTTGGTTCCTGCCCATATGAACTGATGTGCTTTGTAATGCAGGTTGTGTTAGCCCTCATGAACTTATTTTTGAAAACTCCATTATATGTCTGATAACTGATTTTGGTTTATGTAAAATGTGTTTGAAGTGTTACAGGTGTATTCCCTGAACATGTTGACCGCAATGCTTTGTATATAGATATTAGTAACCCTTGACTGAATCAAGATGACTGGGCAGTTCGCCTGTCTTAATTTGCAGCTTTTGTAGACTGTGTTTGTGGTGTATAAATGTTGGACTCCTGCAATCAAGATGACTTGGGCAGCTCGCCTGTCTTAATTTGCAGCTTTTGTAGACTGTGTTTGTGGTGTATAAATGTTGGACTCCTGCAATCAAGATGACTTGGGCAGCTCGCCTGTCTTGATTTGCAGCTTCTGTAGACTGTGTTTGTGGTGTATAAATGTTGGACTCCTGCACTCAAGATGACTTGGGCAGCTCGCCTGTCTTGATTTGCAGCTTCTGTAGACTGTGTTTGTGGTGTATAAATGTTGGACTCCTGCAATCAAGATGACTTGGGCAGCTCGCCTGTCTTGATTTGCAGCTTCTGTAGACTGTGTTTGTGTTGTATAAATGTTGGACTCCTGCAATCAAGATGACTTGGGCAGCTCGCCTGTCTTGATTTGCAGCTTCTGTAGACTGTGTTTGTGGTGTATAAATGTTGGACTCCTGCAATCAAGATGACTTGGGCAGCTCGCCTGTCTTGATTGCAGCTTCTGTAGACTGTGTTTGTGGTGTATAAATGTTGGACTCCTGCAATCAAGATGACTTGGGCAGCTCGCCTGTCTTGATTTGCAGCTTCTGTAGACTGTGTTTGTGGTGTATAAATGTTGGACTCCTGCACTCAAGATGACTTGGGCAGCTCGCCTGTCTTGATTGCAGCTTTTGTTGAATGAGCAAGAAAACACGGAAAAAAAAACAAAAAAAAACTTCCCCCCCATTGAGTGAAACCTTGTCGTGGTTGGGGGGCTTGTGTGTTTCCATGACCCTGGGAGCTACGATGGCTGGAGATCAATCTCCTAGAAAGGCCAGAATGGTCAAAGGGTAGACACCAGACTAATATCACTCGTTCCAAATTCTGAAAAAAAGACGAGTTGTGTTCGAATAAGGTGTAACACAAAAGATGTTGTCCTTTGAACTGTGGATACGGCTATGAAAACTATATTTGGATTGAGTGATTAGTTAAGGTGCGACACTTGTTAGAATTTTGATGAAAATGACGTAGACCAAAAACAGTCTTTTTTAAATGACGAATTTCAAAGGTGGATTGCGTAAATACAAAGATGAAATTTAAAAATCGGAAGATGTCACGTTATGGAGCAGCTATTCAGCTTGAAAATTAGCTACCACATGTAACTTTATGTATTGCCGTTAGTGAGAAGAAGATTTTCAAAGACGTGTACCGGTAAACATGAAAATTGCCCAAAAATTTCAGTTTATTTGAAATAGCAAAAAATCTAATCGGGCGCTTCAAAACCGCTGTAGGCTTAATCGATGTGGAATGTTGTTGCCCACATAGTGGTGAAAGTTTTGTGAAAATATATTGATTAGTTTTCGAGATATGAAGGTATAAAGTTTCAACTTCAAGGGGGAATAATTCGCGAAAGAGGTCGAAAATCAATAATCGGCCAAAACAGTCCTCTCAGGAATTCATTTATCTTTAAAATGAGCTATCACACATAGCTGTATGTATTGCCGTGAATTAGGAGAAGATTTTCAAAGACGCGTACCCTCAAAACCGCGAAAGTAAAACAAAAATTCAGTTTTATCGAAATAGCAAAAAATCTATCATTACGGCCGAAAACCAATATAGGCTTAATCGATGCGGAATGCTGTTGCCCACATATTGGTGAAAGTTTTGTGCAAATATATTGATTAGTTTTCGAGATATTAAGGTATAAAGTTTCAACTTCAAGGGGGAATAACTCGCGAAAGAAGTCGAAAATCAAAAATCGGCCACAACAGTCCTCTCAGGAATTCATTTATCTTTAAAATGAGCTATCACACATAGCTGTATGTATTGCCGTGAATGAGGAGAAGATGTTCAAAGACGCGTACCCTCGAAACCGCAAAAGTTCACAAAATTTTCATTTTTTTTGAAATAGCAAAAAATCTATTATTACGGCCGAAAGCCGCTATAGGCTTTATCGATGCGGAATGTTGTTGCCCACATTTTGGTGAAAGTTTTATGAAAATATCTTGATAAATTTTCGAGATATTGAGGTTTGAAGTTTCAACTTCAAGGGGAGATAACTCAAGAACTAGGTGGAAATTCGAAAATCTGGCTCGTGCATTTCAAGATATTGTCACAAGCTATCATCCCTGAAAGTTTGAAGAAAATCGGTGAAGCCGTTAATGCTGGAGCGAACGCACAAGAAATCTGCAAAGAATAATAATAATAATAATAACTAGGATTGACGCGTCAATACTTAGGTCTTCAAGACTTCTGCTTGACCTTGAACTCCATGCTTGACTCTCGGTTATTCGCCAGTTATTATGCTTTAAAATGAGCTATCAAACATGTCTCTATCTTAAGTAGTTATTTTACAAAAATTATCCAAAGACAATGACCCTCTGAAAATGGAACAATCGCTTATTAATGGACCCCTACATGACCTTTCTCACAATTAAGACAAAATGGTTAATATTTTCATACTAAGTTGCAACATAGAAAGTATTGTGCTTTAACTTCCACTTAATTAGATGTAACCAACTCTCCCTTTGAACATACAGTAGAAGAACACACTTTTAAAAAATGACCATGTTCAAGGACATATTTTTAAAATTTTAGGAAGAAATTCAAAATTCGGCCAAAACAGTCCTCTCAGGAGTTCATTTATCTTCAAAATGAGCTATCACACATAGCTGTATGTATTGCCGTGAATTAGGAGAAGACTTTTAAAGACGTGTACCCTCAAAACCGCGAAAGTAAAACAAAAATTCAGTTTTATCGAAATAGCAAAAAATCTATCATTACGGCCGAAAACCAATATAGCCTCAATCGATGCGGAATGTTGTTGCCCACATATTGGTGAAAGTTTTGTGCAAATATATTGATTAGTTTTCGAGATATTAAGGTATAAAGTTTCAACTTCAAGGGGGAATAACTCGCGAAAGAAGTCGAAAATCAAAAATCGGCCACAACAGTTCTCTCAGGAATTCATTTATCTTTAAAATGAGCTATCACACATAGCTGTATGTATTGCCGTGAATGAGGAGAAGATTTTCAAAGACGCGTACCCTCGAAACCGCAAAAGTTCACAAAATTTTCAGTTTTTTTGAAATAGCAAAAAATCTATTATTACGGCCGAAAAAATGGTATTTACCTTTTCGATCGGGAATGTTATTGCGCAACTTTTGGTGAAAGTTTCGAGAAAATATCTTGATAAGTTTTCGAGATATTGAGGTTTGAAGTTTCAACTTCAAGGGGAGATAACTCAAGAACTAGGTCGAAATTCGAAAATCTGGGTCGTGCATTTCAAGATATTTTCACAAGCTATCATCCCTGAAAGTTTGAAGAAAATCGGTCAAGCCGTTAATGCTGGAGCAAATGCACAAGAAATCTGCAAAGAATAATAATAATAATAATAATAATAACTAGGATTGACGCGTCAATACTTAGGTCTTCAAGACTTCTGCTTGACCTTGAACTCCATGTTGGACTCTCGGTTATTCTTCAGTTTCTCTGCTTTAAAATGAGCCATCAAACATGTCTCTATCTACAGTAGTTATTTTACAAAAAATCTCCAAAGACAATGGCCCTCTGAAATGGAACAATGGCTTATTAATGGACCCCTACATGACCTTTCTCACGATTAAGACAACATGGCTTATATTTACATATTTAGTTGTACATACACAATATTGTGCTTTAATTTCAAATTAACCAGATGTATTCATCATTTAGATTGCATACATAATTTATGCGTTATCTTTTTCTGAATATTCAAGAAAATACTCTAAATTGCTTAAATTTTGACCCCTAGACAACGATTACGATGTTCATAGCTTAACTATAAACTTTTTGATGAAAGAGTTCAACAGAAAAGTTATTGTTTTTGAATTTGTGCATCCGAATATGTAACTATAATATAATTATCTTGATTAGTTAAGCAGTTATGATCCTTTGAACTTTGCTGAAAATGGCGATTTTCGAAAAATGACAAAGTTCTATGACTTGTCACACGTAAAGTATCACAAATAAATGCTTGAAAGTTATTGCCCTTAATAAAATTATATCTCTCCTTTCACATAAGCTATGAAAGATGTTTTTATCTTCAGTGGTTTAAGATCTAAAATTCTTTGAAAAATATGCCCCTCAAAAGTTCTCAAAATCACGAAAATTCATACATTTTGACAAATGCGATAATTGTGGCCTAACTATCGACTTTTACATGATATCGATCTGTTATGGAAATGTTAAGTGACGTATTGTGATCAGATGGCAATAAGTATCTTTGACATATCTCTATTTCTTACAGAGTTATGCTCCTTTAAACATGAGGCCGAAATTCGGTCTTTTTAAAAATGACCATCTTCAATGAAGGATTATTAAAATTTAAGGATGAAATTAAAAAATCGACAACTACAACTCTCTGGAGAATTCATTTATCTATAAAATAAGCTATCATATGTAGCTTTACTCATAAAATTGAAGGACGAGTAGGGTTTCATAGACACATACCCTAAAAACCGCGAAAGTTCACCAAAAATTCAGTTTTTCGAAATAGCAAAAAATCTATATATACGGCCGAAAAAATGACATTAACCTTTTTGATAGGGAATGTTGTTGCGCACATTTTGGTGAAAGTTTTAAGAAAATATATTGATTAGTATTCGAGCTATGAAGGTTTAAAGTTTTGACTTCAAAGGGAGATAACTCACGAAAGAAGTCGAAAATCCAAAAAGTGGCTCGTTATTATCTAAGTTGGGTCACAGGCTATCAACCCTGAAAATAACATGCGAATCGGCCCAGTGGTTACTTCAGAAAGCTCTGGACAAAAAAAGTACAAAAAATAATAATAATAATAATAATAGAGAAGAACACGGATAATAACAATAGGTCTTCCAGACGTAGTCTTGAAGACCTAATAAGAAACACGATAGGAACAATAGGTCTTCAGACTTTGTCTTGAAGACCTAATGATAACAGTGCTAGTATTTGCATCGAAACGTTGCACTCATTCAATAAAGAAGTTGACTATCAATAGAACTTGTTCTCATTCATAAAACCAGCTTCTAAAATACCTCTCAAAGAAGAAACGTTAAACTAAATCCAAATTAATTGTTTTTTTACATAAGATTATGATGCGAGGTGTAGATTCTGGTTAACCTCTAATATTATTGTATAGATATTTTGGAACATATGTTCTACATTTATCGATAATGCTCCAAGCACAATGCTTAATCTTACTCATCTTTATAATCAGTATTATCGGAGTCATAGTTTGGAGATTCATCCACTCACACAACCGTATCCAGAAAATTTGCAGACATTAAGAATGCATTATGTATACCTTAAGCAAGTATGGGTAGGTATGACATGGATCAACTTTGTACAAGGACCGGCTTTATTAACATAATATGAAGAACAATTTAGATTTATAGATGCCTGGTAACCTATAAATATATTTTAACTTAACACTATTTATGTATAAAACTTTCAAAAAAGTAATACCTTTACATTTTACTTAAGACATCAGACGATTTGGTCATATGGATACCAACTAAAAGTAAGTACGAAAAATATTATTATTCACCGCCACAATATGGAAGGGGGATATTGGTTTGGGCTCCGTCCGTGCGTCCGTCATTCCGAGATAAAGGGGACAGCTTTTTTGAGAAACCACTTAGATAGAATAATCAAATTTGATGTGTTCCTTTAATTAATATGGAGTGATGGAGTTCCAAAATGAGAACCGTGCAAATATTTTTTCCAGAGTTATTGCCCTTGTTCCATATTTTTGCACTCTGTTCATGGTAGCCTCAAAGGGGACAACTTTTCTCAGAAACTATTTCAGATAGGATTACCAAATTGGTGTGTTGCTTGAGGGTATTGATGCCTTGACGGAGTTTGAAAAAAAAGATTATTTTTTCCCGGAGTTATTGCCCTTGATTCGTTTTCGACTTGTCAAGGTATCTTCAAAGGGGACAGCTTTTCTCAGAAACTGTTTAAGATCAAATCAGTTGGCTTGATGATATCGATACCTTAATGGAAAGAAAATGAGAAGCGCACAATTATTTATCCTCGAATTATTGCCCTTGTTACGATTTCTTGCGTCTTGCGGGGCATGTTGATGACTATATCTTCTTGTTGTTGCTGAAGCTGGCTCCATATGCGTCAATGTTTAATTCATGTTGTTAAGTTGACAAAGCTTGGTATTGATATTTGACTAAAATTCACATTTTACGCTCAGGAACTAATATTTGACATACATATTCCTAATTTTCTTAAACGTTATATTGTTAAATGTAACGATCCGCCCAAGTTCAAATTATGTTACAATGTTATATGTAAAATTCAATATAATGTGTGAGAATTAGGCAGCTTGATTAGTAGATATCGTGTCGATCCCTCATTCTCTGATTGGGAGATTATTGGATATCTATAAACCTGCTGGGGGGATAATTGGATTTTAGGATAATATTGCTATTAGCTTACAATTTTCTATAACATATTATATCGATATTTCTTCGAGTGATTAATACAGGTTATTACATTTAAAATAATGTATTCTCAGTATGCTGCGTGCCATTAACGAATACGTCCTTGTGTTGTTGTTTCTTTAGGTTGTGGGCTAAATGAACAAATTTGGTTTTAAGGAAAGAAACATGACATGACTGATTATAAGGCCTGCAGATAATAATGTTGCCTGCCATCCAGATTTTTTAACCGCGGGAACCTGGTCATGTGACCTAAATACATAACGGACGCCTAAGAACACCAACTCTACAATAGTAATCCCCATTTGCTAAGGAGTGTTTACACAATATTATTTCTGCTGATGGTGGTGATTATAACAACTCTAAGTTATCCATTGAACAAGTGCCATCCATTCTTATACATGTACTTGTGTTAATCTTTCAGGTAATTGTAAGGTGTCTCAGAGAGCAAAGCAAATAAGCTTCTACTTTACGGGTCGATTACCTTGTCCATTTTCGGTTGTGACTGTGGTAATAAAGATAAAATATCAGCCACTATCATGTGGTCCCAAATATATTTACATTGTTTGCCATTTGATAAAACCTATCATGAAGCTGATTCTAGTCTTTAAATTGAATTTCTCGGATGTCAACATAATCATTATATCTCAGCTTAATATTATATTGATGAAGCTCTCTTCAACATTGTTCTCTGATTGTACTTAAAGTAATATATGTTTCAATTATATATTAAAGGTAAGATGCCATGCCATATGGTCACATTCGGTTTCACTAAAGGCGGATTTCAATTTGACAATTGGCGGATTTTATGGTTTTGAAATCGGCCCATAAAATACTATATACAGGACCTTACACGGTATACTCACGGTTATACTCACGGTAAAAATGGTTGACACTCTAAACAGAAAAAGGATTTTAGCAAATTAAATGCATGGACGATTAATATTATTCGATATTATGATATTTTCAAAATTAAAGGCCACAAACATATAATGTAAGTGTAAAATAATTGCGAATGAGACTCCATGAAAGATTTTGGGTATATTTAAATTCAGTAGAATTTTTGTTTCAAATAAAACTTTTACCTATTTAATAAAACCGAAACGAGAATGTACCAATGCCAAGATCTCAAGACACAAGTAATGAACTCTTTTGAATAAATTAAGGTTTGGTATAAGTACAAGTACAAGTGGAGAAATTAAATAATTATTGGGGCTGCACGGAGCGGGTCACATGCGATGTTAATCACAGTCACGCCTCAAGGGTTGTCTTTAAAGCGGATCGCCACACGGATTGGGTCATTGCTTAAATGGGTATTTTAAAATAGTTATAATAATCAATTGCAAGTGTATATTGTTTCGATTTTATGCTCAATCGATTCTGACATATACTATACTTAGAGGTAGAGGTCATTCTTGATAAACATGCATTATACGGGATCTTTAATCTTTCCAAATCCACCTGTCGTTTGTTTTCTTCTTGATAATATTTATACTTACTACGAATGTAGAAGCTGATAAATGTTATTCTACTCTCAGTTTCAATTTTTTTAGTACAGTATTTGCCTGTTTGATAGTATATATATCACATCAATAGTTTTATTTCCACAAGTTATTTATACAGGTAATAACATTTTATTAATGTATTCTCATTATACCACATGCTGATAACTAATGCGCTGTGGTGTTGTGATTTCTGTAAGAGTATTAGAGAAGTACTTTAGCTTCTTATTTGAGTCAAACTGAAAGAATCTGGCTTAAAGGGGGACAAGTCTCATGAGTGTCATCCCAAATTGACCGCCGCTAACGAGCCCGTGACGTAATTGATTTTATGGGTAACACGGTCACGTGAATCAAACTGGGCTTCTGCCGAGCGAGCTCGTCAATGTCTAGGCGGAGGATTTCCCCTTTTGACACGCGATCGCTGATTGGCTGTTTCATCTCACTGCACACCGACATTTACACCTTGTCCCGAGTTGTTCACGCTTCTGATATCGTATTTGAAGAGTAAGTTTTTAAACATTCTATTAATATTATTAGTACTGACAATAAAACATCTTGAAACAAAATTAAAAGAAATATTTTCGACTCGAAATTATTTGACAGGTTGTTGATACAATCTTTCGGAGTCTACTTCTACATTAAAACGTCACATACGGGATTAAGTGTAAATGTAAGAACATGTATATATTACTTAAACGGCATGTATTTCAAGATGATACATGGAAATGGTGATTGACAAACAGGGTTACAGGTACACACAAATATTTATCATTGCTATAGTGCATGCACTGGATTGGTCAACAACTGAACAAGCTCACTGAAATGTTCATGGAGATTGTTGCACTGTGCACGCACACATATATATACATTATGATTATTATGTTCATAAATGTATCATCATTTAAACATGATGTATAAATGTGAACCATACATGCATTGTTGATTGGCATTAACAAAAGTCATCTAGATTTGTTTGCCAATTCATTTCTTCTTATTGAATAACATACATTTAAACCACATTGTGATTATACACATTTATTGACAACGAACAAGATCGAATGAAATCATTTTTGTTACCAAACTTACTGTACATCTCGTAAATGAAAACGACACGGATTGGTAAATACGCTGATAAAATTTACTAGCCGCTCCAATACAAATGATCAGTTTAGCGTACCATATAGATGTTTCTTCAAGATCAAAGAGGGGAGAAGTGTTGTTACAGCAAATTAGTTTACGTAATTAAGCTGAACAAAGTCAAATAAGCTGAGTATAGGTGAGAAAAAAGGAGGAGCCTCGAGTGTAATTATCATGTTTTTACAGTTAACAAGTTTACTGGACCGGTTCTATTACACAACAAATGGCATCTCGGTGATCGGCATGTCAATAGACATGTTAATTGTCAAATGTTCGGTCTTGGTGACACAATGCTGATCATGACAACAAATACACATTAATGCGATTCAGTCTAGATATTGTCAGCCAATCAAAGTTAGGAATATATATTCGACCAATGGAATTTAGGAATAGGATGATAGTTTTGTATCTTGTTTGTTTGACACTCATGAGTAAAACCAGGTCTTACGGTCACTATCTCTAGAAGCAGACGTTAAACCTCGGTCCAACAACAATTAGGCAACTTAGGGTGTTATACGACGATGTGCATGGATTATCAAGCTCACAGGTTCGTTATTCTAATCACATATTGTAGATTGCTATTCGCATGCGAAATATTTGCAAAATCATCACAATTGTACTTTGGTTATATTTACAAAAATGATATATTAATTGGCCTGTACGTCGCGTGTATGTTTGCTTGCATACATAAGTCTATGGCTGGTATACCGATCCATTTCTCTTTTTGTTTTATCATAAAGGATTACCATTTAAAACAAAACATACTGTTACGGTATTTGTTTCGATCAAAAGACATTCATATACCGCGCGTGTACGGCAAGTAGTGGCGAGTGTTAGCCTTTGCGCAAAGTAAGCATCGCTGAGTAGGACTAACGCTAATTGAGATTTCCTACTCGCGTAATGCCTTACTGAATTTTCTCCTTCCATAGCTAAATTCGCCAAAGTGTCCCCCTTTAAGGCAAAACAGGCATATAAGATATGTAGATATTCATTGTTTGGACCACAGGAACCTGGTCACTGACCTAAAATCCAAAATGGACACCCTAGGGCAAAACAATCTAGAATATATATAACGAACATGCATTATGTTATTTTAATGCACTCAGTAGACATGTAAATTCAAGCACAAACAACTATTTCTACATGTTGATGTTCTTGTTCTTATGTTTTTCAGTAAGCCACATGTATTTTTGAATGTACTACATGTAGACGACAGATGTGAAGTGTTTGTTAGAAGCAAGTGACAATACCATTGTTTTTTCTTTAAATCTGAAAATACGAGTTCTGTTCTGACAGACAATTATTCAAAGCCATAGTATTTCCAAACGTTGTTTGCCATAATACATGGCATTGGATTTGTACTTTTAATCATAATGTAATATAATGTAAAATATAATTTCATTTGCAAAAATATGCAGCAGCCATTGTTAAACTTTTTTTTTCATGAAGGGAAATATTCATGAATCATGACATGAAAACAATCTTCTTTTATATTCCTTTGTACATTCCCAGTCTTCATTGTGTTCATCTTAAATGATTAGAGCAACCTTTTCGATCATCCAATAATTCCAAAGAGTTACCTAGCTTACTAAGAGATAACTGCTTTCTCAATGAATGATGTAACCAGCTGTCACTGAAAGGTTTTAAATACTGTCTGGTGTTTGTGTGGTAGACTTAAAGATTTAGAGGAGCTTTACACACTGGAGAACTCGTTAGAATCACTGTTATTGAGATTATGAAGGGTTTTTTTATGTAAAACTATCAATGGATTGGGTGTACATTTCTTGAAACCTGTGTTTAATACAAAAATACAAATTTAAGTCTTCAATTCCCCTGATACATCACAGGCAATATATTAAATCATCCCCTGATATCTTAACTTTGTTAATAATTCCAGGGTGAATTTGATAAAATTCAAATGTCTGTGAAAGATGGAACCACGTCTTTGACAAAAGAACCAAATAGACAACCCACTTACATAATGGTGAGCTAAATGGTTATATCTCATTGCAAGAGACTAAAAGCACGAAGTATCCATCAGACAGGGACATTTGATGAAACTCTCAAACCTGTTAAATATCTCGCAAATCTTTTATACATCATTAGATCTGTGAGTTTAATTGGTTCTGTTTGCTTTATAATCCAGGCTTACTACAATTAAAATAAGATAGATTTAGTGATCCTCGCTAACTACCAAAGAAAGTGATGAAGCTCTTAGACAATATTGTAGCATTTTATTTGTCATACTTTGTCTGTATTTTCTTAAATGTTCATTCCCATTGACGAAACCTTCAGAAACCATTTTGTGTCTGAAGAGACTAAGCAAGAGTATAAATGAGCTTACACTGCACACTGAATAATAACATTATCGATATTTCATCATTCACATAATTTGTACACTATGCTGTGAAGTTTTCTTAACAAAAGTAAAATTGTTAAAATGCACTAAACTCAAACTATGCGGCTCAAACTTATTTTCTCATAAATAATTTTCCAGAGTATCTGTGACAATCTACATGTTAATGAACCTAACATCCGACTAGTTCTTTCAGATAATTTACTTCTTTAATCCTTTCAAGTAAAACATCAAAGCATTTTAGTCCTGAATGCACACATATTTCGACGAATTTCCGGTAATGAGAAGAAAAAATGTCTACTTTTCTATTGTGCAGTATCATAAACAGACGGGAGGAGGGACTACATAGCTTACACAAGCATCTGGATTTTATCAAAGCTAAGGGATACCAAAGATACCTTTTGATCTACAATATGTGATGCATATACAATAGATGTTCTTCTTTCGGAGACTGCCATTGATAGGAGGCAGATGAAGAATTCAAAACATCTTAGAATATTATTGATTCTCTCTTCTGATGCCTGAAAAAGTATTTTCTCTTTTAATCTTATCCTGAAATATCCTTTATTGCTGTTTCAAAGAGAAGAGAATATATGCTTAGTTCAATGTATTTATGTTAAATTGAACCCATTTAAAAGACCCATTGTTATTGTTTGAAATAAGTACAAGGTATGTTCTTTTTAGACATGTGACAATGATACGTAATGGAGTATTTCTTTCATCAAGCAATAAACAAAAGAGACCCATGCTAGACAAAGACGATCCACATTTAAAGTTAAACATGGTAAAAAAACTATTTATCGAAGTTTTCAGCATCACTGACAATTTTACATGAAGTTTTGCTCAATCGTCGCCTGAGAAACAGAAGGTTCTATGTCCACTTTTCGTGAAAATTGAGGTTTTCCTTTTTTTGTTAATTATAAGTCTTTCTGCACGATTAAATATCAATTTTAAGTCTATATCTTTAACCTAAAGCACTTTTTAAATAAAATTATATGGTTCTATGTCCAAAAACTAAAATTTTACTCAGAACCAGAAGGTTTTATGTCCACATCCAATCACAGCACTGAACAAAATCATGTGACCTGGAGATAGAACCCTATGGTTCCACGTCACATGGATATATAGATGATATTTTTACCAAATACAAGTGTAATACAGTAACAGAAACTTACCTAAACATTTGTATAACATTAATATTTACAAATTCGTTTCTTTCATGGAATTAAAGTATTTATTAGGCATAATCTAGCAATTTCAAAAAATAAATGGAGATGGAACACTGTGATTCCAAAAAGTTTAAGGTTACTTTTTCAGGCTAATACAAACTAATATTCCAATGTCAAATTCAGGCGCGTAGCAAGTCTATTTATTTGTGTAACCCGATAGCTTTTAAGACTTTAATTGTAGGTTGTATTGTAGGTGGCACCGCAAGCTGATTGGGATTCCGTAATTTTCATACTTTTCTTCTCTTTCTTACACAATTAACAATTTTCAAAATATGCAATATTTGTTTCTTATTTTGATCTAAATTTAAAGTAGGAATTATGAAGACAGTATCAATTAAACAAAAGGTTCTTCCATGTTGATTAACATTGTTTAAAAAAAAAGGTTGTGCGTATGAAGAAAGTTTCGCAATTTTTTTTAGGAATTCTTGGTGGTTAAAGAGGTTTGTAAATTCAAAACCCAGAACAGTGACCCAACCATTTACAGAACCATAGAATTAATATATTAATGAAAAAAAAAGGTAGGTCATCATTCTATTTTTAATAATATTTTAAAAAATAGAGCCATGGGCTCTGTAGCTCATCAGAATATGTATTGTTTGATGTTGAAGACTGACATTTTTCTCCAGATTAAAGCACAATCACTTGACATGACCTTGTAATGTCTATGGTCATCAACATTTTCCAGTGTAAGTGCATAACTTATACACAATTTAGAATGACCCCTATGAGGGGTCACAGGGTCACGAAATCTACAATTTGGAATCCCAATTGGCTAAGGAGTCTACACATTTCAGCTCTCTGGGGTTATTGGTTCCGGAGAAGAAGTCGAAAAAGTAAAAAGTTTACAGACGGACGGACGGACATGCCATGCCATGCGGGCCTTTCAGGCCTGATGAGCTAAAAACTAAGATATTGTCACATTTTTTTTATTAAAGCTTGACAGAGTACTATTTAAATAGCATTTTTCACTTTAAATAAATTGTACCAAAAAATTGTTTCATCATAAAATAAAGTGTATTTCGATTAGTCATAATGATTTAATGATCCTATTCCTATAGGTGTATTAAAAATTCCAAAATAATTTAAAAATAATGTATGACACTGTTACTGAAAATGGAGACAAAAGCTACAAGGTTATGCACTTCTCAATCTGACATCTGAGAATGTACAGAAGCAAGATGTGTTGAACTCCTTTAAACAGTACGCAATAATAACATCATTTTATCAAGCGTCATGGGCATGACTAGCAGTGATTGTTATATCTGAATGTGACAGTAATGCCAAAATTAAGTCATTACCATAAAATTTTACCGTTCCATAAGATTGGTTGATATTGACAATTTTGTGATGGAAATTACTGTGATGGTAATGATGATTTTTACTTCAAAGGAAACAATAACTGTTTTTCTACTTTCCAGACATACTATATTTGAACATGGGGAACATTTGTATTGCGCTGATCATTATTTAATTTATGACATGGTAAAGGATCTGTTTCAATTAATGATGATGAAATATTCAACCAAACAATTCAAATTGTTGTCACTGTTGAAGAAAAAGGTTCTTATTAAAATATAGAATTTTTACCGTCTCATGTTTGTTATTTTCATTATTCAAATGAATATTACATATTTCTATGATATTCCATTTAACAAATTATTAGCAACCATTAAGACAAAGTATTACATGAATAATTTTAAAATAATTTGGTATGATAATGTTATTTGGCATAGAATTGGACTTAGAACCTTATGGTTCCAAATCAAAAATTGCGTTTTTTGGTGTGCACTCACTTTTCTAACAAACCCGGCTCAATAACAATTAAGGATACAAACCATGCAAGAGGACTTTCTTGTAATAAAGTTGATTTCTATGAATGATTGGTTGACCACTGTTCAATATCACATATAAAACAAGAAAGCTTGGGTACCAAACTTTCAAACAGCGATAACTCAAAACTTGGAAAAGTGGAGATAGAACCTTCTGTTTCTAGGGCGACGCAATGTTAATAGCCAACTTACTTGGATGATGACATACTGTAAGAAAATGATTTAACTGCTGATTTTTGTTGTGAATATGTATATAAATCTGAAAAAAATCAAAATATTGAGGTCAGAAACATGAATTTGCTACTTCTATGTAATATCAGATATAAGGACACCATCACTATTACAGTTGCAAAATTGTAAGAAATTTGGACAGATATCTCAATAAATAAAATTTACATTACTACACATGCACAAGGTAGGCAAAGGAATGATGCAATTTCACAAGATCTAAATCAATATATATTCCATCGTCAATGCACTCAGTGAACTTCAGCGAACATCTGGCTATTTTCACTATCCCAATTAGTAGAGAAATTTATGACATCCGAAACAGAGAGTCAAGAACAATATTGAGTTGGAATTGAACTGACATATCACATTGATTTAACATATACCGTCTGTCATCTTTACATTGTTTACACACCTCTGGTACATAAGCTATTCACATATTCACATGTATGTATTCACATTATTGCCACTGGTCAAGTTTTTGGAGGAATGACGGTAACTATGAAATGATATTAGTAATACTTTCAGTTTTGAAATGTTACTTTAAAACAAACAGTGTGTACCTTTAACAATTTGCCTAAATGTAGCGACTCTATGACAAACGTAGGGTGTATATTCAGGTTTTAAAATTATTTTAAGACACTCACATCGTCGCTGATTGTTCTTCGTGAAGGGTTTAAGAATGTTTTAACTGCAGCCAACTTTACTCTTGTGAACTACTGATTTTTGTTATCATCCCATGACAATTGATTATTGGATAGTTCCTCAGAATAAATGAGAAGAAGCCACAAACCTTCCATTGGTGATAACTTCATGTATATGCATGCAGTATGTATTTTATACAGATGGTATTTTCAATATCAATATGTTCATTCATTTGATAAATTTACCAATTGTGCAAGTTGAATTGTAAACAAGTTGTTGAAATCCTACACATTGGATGTCTTCGCTGACAAGGGAGTGAATATCAGGATGCTGCATGCTTTGTAACAACATTGATATTCAAGTTCCAACAACAATCTGCACTAAATCTTCAAGAATGTTACATACACGGGTCAATCTGGTACCATTTGTTATGTTACCAAGTTATATACTGCTATGGAAACAATCAGTGAATAATAGACCTTATCGGGAACTTTGAGCCTGTGACCTGACTGCTTTAATTAAAAAAAGTAGTAGTTCAATAAAAGGTCACCCTCAACACATGAAGCAAATAAATATATAGGAGAAGAAACATGTCTGAGGAATGCCAATAGATTACACTCTAAGTGGTTTAAGAAAGGCTGCATTTAGAGACCTGCAATTATCCAGCGAATAGGGGTAAGTTATTTAAATGTACCCTTTATATTAGAATTGAAGGTACTACTAATGACAATGACATTACCATGAATGTAACCTCAATGGAACCAATGTCCAATGTACTGATGATGAAGAGTCTATAAAAGCTATGATACATAACCATGTCTGCAGCCTCTGGTGACCATCTCTACAAGAAACAATCTAATAATCCTGTCAGTTTCCTGCTGGAAGAGACAGTTTACACCACTAAGTTGTAGAAAAGAGAGAAATTTTTCAGGCATTAGTATTCAGTTATGTCGACAATGTCAGTTTTAAAGACGTAATTAATTCTGCGTTAGTTAGTCGCAATAATTCACTTCAGCTTAATATACTAGAAAATGGCGTCAATTAAAAGAGTTTTGCTATTTCCTATATATATATATAAAAATGTGCTCTATTATCTAAGCAATATTCTTTATTATAAACTTTGATCTCATCTTCATAATCAAGTTTAAACTGAACAATCTCAGAAAATCAAAACTATGAAAATGTTGATGTTTATAACATGCCATGGTCACTATTCGATGACGATTGCTAATTAAACTTGTATACTTCAAGCATAACACATCAAGCACCAAGGATCAATACATTATATTATACTAAAGCTTATAATTTAAGCTATGTTCATTATAGCAATGCATTAATGAAATGTGTGATTTATGCTTCTGAATTAATGAATTATCTACTTTTATTGTTTGAACGGGAAGGAATGAAATGTTGGTGTTAACAAAGAGTAGGCGAGTAGAATGAATAGCTTATTTCTAGTGTTAGCATAACATTTATGAGAAACCGCCATGATAATTGATCAAGAACTTGTTTTGGAAGCTGGTAAGGGATGTAAAGATTTATCTGATTTTGAATGTAGACCGTCGGGACCAACAGGCTCACAGAAATCCAGACAGATCAGTAACCTTCACACTTCTAATGCCTTGACATACAGGACTTGCCAGAGGAATAATACAATTGTGTATCTCAATTGAGTCTCCCCTGTCTGATTGATAAGACATGCTTTTAGAATCTTGCAATGAGTTTAACTCATTATGTCCACACTTATATAAATGGACTCTCTATTTCATTCCTGTGTACAGAAGATAATCCATCTTTCTGAAAAGTGCTAAATACAATGAAAACTTGTTATAGAAGAAAACAGTTAGGGGGTATTTACTTGATTGGTCTACATGTATCAATGGGTGTGAATAGATGTCTGAAACTGTGTTTGCTATAATGACAGTGGTATATATATTGACATATCCTTCGAAATCACCCTATGTTGTGATACGTATCAGTATTACTGCTGCCATACAGGCTGATAATGAAGACAGATGTAGTTGGTATTACCAAACAAATTCATAATTGGCTTATGAAATGGTACTTTGCAGACAATCTCTATTGATGTAACAATGTTAGTTTTGGGATCACCGGTCCCTTATGAGATTCGAACCAACATTATCAGACACCAAGGCTACAACTGACTGTACCAACAGCTTATCCATTCGTTCACTGTGTACATTTGTACATTACTGTGGACATTTATTTATACCAATACAAACATTGTTATCCCAGCTATAATTTTGTTACATTTGTTAACTGTCTAAATGGCATGTCTAAATGGCATGTATTGCTAATGTTGTTGTACTTATCCCGGCAATAAATTCACAGTGGACATCTTATTATCGTCCCTGCTGGATTACAGAGAAGACACCAACAAAAGGGAGTCAATAGCAATATTGAATTTGTATTGAACAAACAAAGCACATTGGTTTAAATTGGATTTCATGTCTCCTGTACACTGTCTGAACAATACTGCTTATTGTCACAGGACAGGAATAAACTTTGTTCTGATTGAGTGATTTGAACTAGGTTCCTATGTTGATTGATTTGAACTAGGTCCCTATGTTGATTGATTTGAACTAGGTCCCTATGTTGATTGATTTGAACTAGGTCCCTATGTTGATTGATTTGAACTAGGTCCCTATGTTGAGTGATTTGAACTAGGTCCCTATGTTGAGTGATTTTATTCCTGCAGATAAGCTGAGGTAGAAATATTTTGAAATGATACATCTTAATTACTTATTACTAATTACTAATAATGATAATAGCTTACCTATTTCTCTCGACTTGAATGAACAGGTAGCCAAGAATAAAGTTTCATTAAAGTTTCAAATAAGTAAATGAGATTTGAAACATTAAAACTGAACATCATATGATCTGAGAAGTTATGCAAACTAAACTGTCTATCAACATTGTCACATAACCTGAAGTAATTAGAAGTTTTACAGGAGTGATGAAACGTTAGTGAACCTTTCTGTGGTAAATAATGCAATTTCAATGTTAGGCACGATCCAACAAAGCTCACAAAGTATCTGGTGTCTTGAGATAATGTGATCATGTTATATCGCCTTTACATTTATGATAACTTTATGAACTATGCGTGTATAGCAACCTTACCAGGAGTGGCAAGGAAGTTAAATTGATTGCATAGACATGTACCTTAAATTGAATTTGCCAATTGACAAATGTGTCGTTTTGATTGTTATTTTCATCAAGCTATAAAGCAACGTGTGTTTAGAAAACATATATGTTACATACACTAAATCCCTGTTAGGAGAAATGATACATGATTGAACCTTTTTTGTTACATAAAATAAAGCTCTGTTTTGTTTTTAAATAATTGTAACTTCAAATTTGAGAACGATTCGTGGTTACTGAAAGTCTGTTCATTGTTTCAAACGTCTCAACAACCTTGCTCAATCGTATCTCTCAAGACCCAGTATCTTACTACTAGAACTCTCTGTTCCCAACATCAACATTCTTTGACAGTTTACCAAGCTCAACTCTCATCAAAGGAAAGTTTCAACATGCCATCACTCTCTGTGACAGGACTGCCCTGCCGCTTCACCCTACATATATCTGGACTCCTCCAAAACAGCTTTATATTTTACGAACTATTAAAATCGCTTTGATCCATTTACATCGTGATACAAATATCATGATCATCACCATCATCATTTAAACTTGTAACCTTTCCCCCACAAAATATTTACATCTGTGCTGTAATTGAGTTTGCAAGGTAATTAATTAAGAAAGCTAACCAAATAAGAAACTTATATTCATTTGCTTAAATAATTTGTTTAAATTATTCCTGTCATAATAGTGTCGTGCTGAACCAAAAATGATTTCTTTAATATTATTACAGATAAATATATTTCCTATCAAACATTTAGAAACGATTTTAAATGTAGAATCACTTTCTTCGACAATGGAACACTCAACGATCCCACAAAATGAATTATTGTACATTGTCCGTTTTAAGATGACTTACATTTTTCTGTTTTAAAGTTGTTCAGTTTTAAACAGCAGGTATTTTGTTCTTGCAATATTTTGAATTGAAATTGAATTTGATCTCATAAACAATAGGTTTAATATAGTTTAACACATATTAATAAGCACAAATTAGATTTTTAATGAATATTTTAACCGTTTATATATTTATGTCATCGTACTGTTATCTTTCTTGTATTTATCTAATTGTGCATTGCTGATTATATAGTGTCGTGATGTCGTTATATCTTCAGCTAGATACGATTTCTATAAACAAACTTGGCTTTCACAGACCCTGGTCTGTCAATTTACTGTGAGAGTCATCACAACGTCTACACATACATCATTTGAAGAAAACCTGATTTGGTTAGGTATTATTTTGCAAAAGGAATGCAGAATGACACTGTTGGATAAAAACGTTATCATGATCATATATTTTTTGATGATAAGTATAATGTGTTAGTACTATTAAACACTATGTATTTCAACTGGCAGGGCGGAATACATTGTGTATGTAGTTTTAAAACAAACACAAAATACTAAAATTTCTAGAGGGGCCTTAAATAAGCCTTTTCCCAATAAATTCGAGATGATGTCATCTTCCAAAAATATCTACTCCAAGTTTTTGTTGAATCCCTCTGACATATTGAATCAAGAGTTTCTGATCTGAGGGACACGAGCATTCATTGTATATGTAAGTTTGAAACTGAAGCAACAACAATGATTTCTGGAGGGTCTTTTCAGTTTTCTCCCTAAAACTTCGAGACACCCTCAGATGGTGAGTGAGGTATATTGTCAGCAACACAAATTAAATGTAGGCACAACCCCTCTGGATCCGACAATGAAACACATCAACTGTTTACTTTCAAGTGGAGCAATGTTTTGTCAATCAAGTTGTTTTTTTAAAAGTTGTTTTTATTCACTTCAGTTGGATACAATCAATGATTCATAGTATACATAGAGTGAGATAATATAACATGGCAGTTGACATATAATGTTACTATCACCAGTTGGAACAATAATGAATGGACAGATCTTGACGAGAAACAGTCAAACATGAAGTTAAATTACGTTCTTAAGTATTTTCCATTTTCTCTCAAAAGTATTCATATCGACATGTTTTCTTGCAATATATTTCTCGATGTCAACAACATCCTTTAATATTCCTGTATATATTGTGAAACTAGGTTTCAAACCCTTAATATTCATGATAAAAAGTGGCGTTTAGCTAATAATATCATATGGTTCAGCAAGAGGTCATAGTTGGCACAGAATAATATATCTTGAGTTGAAATCTTGAATGTTCTACTTAAGGCTTGATTGATAAAATGTGAGAATTCTTCCCAAAATATTCTAATGGTAGGACACTCAACATATACATGATACATATTCTCGCTTGAACCACATGATGGACATAAGTCATTATCAACTCAACTCTCTCTTAGTATATATAGCTCTATGTATAAATTTGTATTGGAATTCCAATAGCTTTGTGTCTTTCGTGCATTTTCTATAATTCAAAAAATATATCTCTCCAATTGATGTGTCCATTTAGTTCGCTCTCCGATTTATAACACATTTTTGGAAAGTTGCACGAAGCTTCAGATGTGAGATTATCATAAAATAGTCTTGTGCCTTTTAAAGGTTTAATAAGATCATTCCAAGGGGAATTTTTTGGCAAAGTTGTTATGGTCGAGAGGTTGAATATTCGAATAGCATCTCTCCAATTCTTGAGAATACTAAGAATGACACGGTTCAGATCCAGAACTGTCCCCATAATATCGTATTTTGTTTTAAGTTCATCAAACGTAAGAAACCCGTTATCTTTGCATATATCCATAACATGAATTATTCCTCGTTTGAGCCAATTGTTCATGATCAAGTCTGGATTGTAAAACTTGTGATTTAACCAGAGTGGTTGCATACGAATTTCATTTATGTTGATATCTTTCGATACATGAGCTTTAATATATCTATGCCAAGCATCCAGTGCATCTTTCCAAAATGGATTTACAAGTTTGTATTGTTTGTTAATATTCGCTCCTAGTAAGAGAATGTGCTTTATAGGAAAGCCAGTTAAACTATAACCATTTGATTTAGAAACATATCTCTTTAAACAAGAAATTCAATAAACGTTTTGACATCAACCATCCTTAGACCACCATCTTCATACTTTCGCATTAGACTAGTTCGTTTTGTTTTGTCCCTTTTGCCATTTCATATGAAGTTGAAAAATATTTTGTTCAAGTTTGTTACAAAATCTGTAGGGGGATTCGAGAGAGAAGAGAGGCTATGAACAATAGTAGATAAAGCCAAAGATTTGATAACTGTTATTTTCCCTATCAAAGTAAAGTTTCGTTTCTTCCAGTTGAAAATAATTCTTTGTATATTTTCAAGTCGTTTTTTGGTATTGATCACCCAGAGGTTTTTTAAATCTGCATTCGGTTTAATCCCTTAAATCATCAAAATTGTCGTTATTTCAATCTAGCTTAAACTCTTGGGATAATATTGTCTCACTACCGGCCATTGCTCCGAGCCAAACCGCTTTGGTTTTGTCCATATTCATTTTAAGACCGGACATATTATAAAAGGTCATGAGTGTTTTCAGAGCTTCATTTAGAGAAGTTTCAGAACCATCTAAGAATAGTTCTGTATCGTCTGCATATTGACCGATGACATATTCTATCTCGTTGAGGATAATGCCCTTTATGTTCTCGTTATCTCCTATCATTATTCCTAAAATTTCAGCAACAAATAAGAATAAATATGGGGAGATTGGATCCCCCTGCCTTCACCCTCTCTCATTCTCAAAAAAAAGCTGATAAGTGTCCGTTCTGAACAATACATGACGAAACATTCTATATCAGAATATTAACCCATTTCTGGATGTTAATTCCAAACCCAAATTTGTCTAATATCATCATGATGCTTTTTTTTCGAAACGGTGTAAATTTGTTGTCAATCAAGTTAACCATATGGACCAAGCTGTGAGAGAGTCAGAGATGAAGACATCTCCGTGTTATGTGTTGAATCCTTCTGAAAGCCTGCATATTAAAGCAAGAGTTTACCTTTCAAGGGAACGTGGGTTCCTCAACTATCAATAAATTGCCTATCTTACTGACTGTCCGCTTTAAGTAGGATTCTAGGCATAGCATCTCTTAAGAGGCTCAATCCAGTTCAGTATTTTATCTGAATGACGTTTCAATTTATTTGAATCAATATCTTTGTTGATTTCATCTTGTATGTAAACACTGTATGAGGCAGTATGTCAATATTTGACTGATTGATTGACGGCACTATATCAATGTCTTCTAACCTTTGCTGTTTTCCTGATAAGGCAAGAAGTCATATAACCCATGTGTCAAGTAACTGTCAATATTCTCTACATTCATGGCTTTAGTGACAACTGATGTGGGCAAAAAGACACTTAATTATCAACTAGTGATATAAAAGCGACAATGGATGAAATTGTTTTCTCAAGGCTTCTGATGTGAGTGAACGTTGGAATATTTGCATTCATATGAATGATAATGTTAGATCACCAACAACAAGAGATGAGGCTGTCAATGAAAGTTACAAAATAACTATCAGCAGATCAATAGAAAAATCATAGACTATCAAGTTATCTAACAGAACTCATATATCTATGTCATATTATTCATTTATAGTCAAGTCAAAGTCAAAAGTGTTTATTGTATTTAAGGCCTCCTGCCCACATACAAAATGTATATTTATACAAATGATAGATATAATACAGATGTTATAGAAATACAAACGATAGAGAACACCACTTGAACAACATGACAAGCAATTCTAAAACAGTGATTTTGCTTCAGGACGAGTTTCCATCATTTAATAGTTCAGTTCTTAGTTTCATACTATGTTTAATAAACAGTGACAAGTTAAGAATTATATTGTCATTTTGAGAAGACATTAGTGATATAAAAGCGACCGCATGTTGTTAACAAATAAAAATCAGGAATGTATTTTCTTCTATAAACGGAGTAAATACTAAATTGTTTATGTCTTAAGTTGATTAAGTCTTCAAGTAATTTAATATCAGATGCAGGATGGGTATGAATGAAACCACATTGAGAGAGGGTAATACATATACATGTATGGTAGAAGACGTAGACAATACATTGCCTTTCCTATATGAAAGGAGACTTTCTCATGATTTGTGCTCTAATTGTGAAAGTATTACCATGTCATATTGATGAGCAAAACAGTATGTTCTAAATTAACAAAGAAAGCATTTCTATTGATTTTTCCCCACATACGTAAAACATTGAATGTTGTATTCAATTTCTGATGCTAACGAAAAAAAAGAAGATCCAATACAGTTGCCTGTTAAGTATAATGTCAAACATTATGGTGATGGTTTTCCGGAGAGGGGTAGTCATGATTGCATAAAAGAAACGTTTGCTAGATAATTTCTCCTCAAAGCATGAAGACGAGATCAAAATTGATTTATAATCATGTTCAAATGAAATCTGAATGATATGGTTGACAATTAAATCCCCTATATATTCTCTGTAACAATTACGAGCCAACTGTAATGATTAAAGAACATATACATAACAAATTGCAGATGAGAATCTAATGATGAACAAGTGATACAACTGAACTCGTAAACCTGATCATTATATCCATAAAATCTGATATTCGTCATCTATTTTGGATACAGACTAAAGCGTCTAGAATGACTTGCATAATTTCATTGAATTTCTATTTGGATAAACCATGATATCAAATATTAACAGGAGTTCTTAAATCAGAGAGGAAAAACGCGTTATCTTGTCATTTTAACATATTAAAACACTTTTAACTCTTGCTGATATAATATTGTTCACCATAATGAAAGCATGACGATGTTACATCATACATCGTAAACAGTAAGTACATGTCTCTTTGACAATTAATTACAGTTTCAATGGAAAATGACTCCATGACTCCATTGAACAGAACTGTAACCAAATTCAGGAACGTTTGATTTCTAATAGGTCATAGAAATCACGTTTCATTATGTAATTACTATCATACAACTGTATACATGTACATGTCTGGTATAGACTTTTAATCATTAGTGTATGCCATTGTTTTACTTAAGGAGAGATGGGACGATGAAACAAAATATTTTAGAATTCGTTTATTTTTCAAAATAGCAGGTTTATTGTGTCTTTTATCCAAAAATGTAAGAAAATGTGGGGGTCACCGAACGATTTAAAGAGTTAGCGGCATTAATAATAATACTCCCGTCGGCAAATTACGCCATTTTTTTTACTGATTTGATGTATTTAGATGAAGCGCTCGTTTTCAACGAATAAGCTCAGAATCCTTTCAAATACATTTCAGTTACATACGGGGTTGCATAGCAAGTCTATATTTTGAAAATTAATGACACTGGAAAGAGAATCAAAATTAAATTAAGCACTTTTAATTAAAAACGGCATTTTTCTCATCGTTTTTCGTTGAACAGGATTTATCACTGACACACATATTTTAGATATTGCTAAAAATGCAATATAATGTGCACATTTGAATAAACAAACGAATTCAGAAATAAAAATAGGGGGTCACCGGAGGTTTTTCATCACTTTAACGTCATTTTTTAAATTACCTTCATAAACGTAAAAACCTAACGTCACGGCAATTTTGATGGTTTCTAGTGTATCTTTGACGGCCTACCGTGTAAGCATTATTGAACATATTATCAATCTAAGAGTGCATGATGGAAGAATAACTATCAGTTGATTATACCAGGCGATTTAAATTCGTCAGTAACTAAAGATACGTATCTAATTCGAATAACACGCACAGTAACCTATTTACCGCGAATATAGGTGACGATAATGTTATGCGGCATGTCGTAAAATGACCGTTTAAAGGGCGTTACGGAAAATTTAAGCACTTTCCGTTCGTGTATTGATAAGCGTATGCCCCAAACAACGTAATCCATATATTTTAAGACTCATTCACTACAATAATGTGTTGTCGCAAAATGTTACCGTAAGCGAGTTCGATTTCTGGGTCCCATCTCTCTTTAATTCGATATACGTTGCCAGACCCTATATGTCCTCTCCTTGAGTTTATTGCAAACACTGAATTGTCGTTATCGCAGTTATATCAATTCCTTCATCAGTAAGCAACAGATGTCTCAATAAAAGTTTAGATAGCCAACCACATGTGCGCCTTAAGAGTTCTGTCTACTGCGTATTTACAACTGACACTAATTGACACCAGTCCTTGACTTACTAAGACTATCAGCCACTTCTAAAAACCAGGATTTAGAACAATGGTCCATTCACTGAGACAATAATCCAGTTTCAAAGACATGATTAACTATCAGCAGGACATGTCTCATTATCTAAGCCCATTCAAAGTGAAGAATCTATTCTATATCATACAATTCTGTAATGTAAAAGTAATGCTTAATGTCATATCGTTCACCTTGACTCTACTCAGGTTTATGTTGAGGTAAAGTACAGCTAGGTCGAAGTTTATGAAAGTTATTTTCTTATCAGAAGACTTTATTTTGTATCTTTTATTTATGATATAAAGAGCCTTTAGCTGGTTTTGATGGTATTGTGAACACGTATTGATATTGAAAAGTGATTTACTTTGTTGTCTCAATATTAAATAGGAATTTGATTGATGAAAAACTCATTTAAAATCATGATGAATATAAGAAACGCGAGTTCAATATAAACACACTCGCATTAAATCTACACTGGACCAACTATTCGTTTAGATCTCTGGATCACTATAGGGATCGGATTCACAGTGTCATCAATGTGAATATGTGCAAGGTAATATTTCAGTGAATAGATAAATTACTCTCACATACTACTGATGCTGAACAAAAATACAAAGTTAAGTTCAGCTATTATACTTACAGTGTTGAAAGTCACTAGGGTGTTTGTACATATGTAGGTACATATATGTCTTTCAGACGCTATTTGTAAAACGATACAGGCCCATATGATGGTAGTCAGCAAACAGTTTCTACAGGTCCAGTTGTCAGTCAGTCATATTGTCGTAGAATGGTTTCAATTCTTTTAAACATATCTAATGTTCTCCCCTAACTAAAATCGGATCAAGAGGAGGTTTATTGAAAACAGTATAGATATAGATTTGCCATGTTATTAAACACGCTAATCAAATTAGAATTGGCATGTAGTGCCACACATCTTTGATACTTTGTTCTTCCCTATTACATTAAACATGAATTGAAAGTAAAGTTGTGGGTAGTTTGGTCACAATAAATTGTTCGTTTCAAGTTTCTGTAGTTCCCACTCACTTCTCAATATGTCCGCAGTATGACAGAACCATATAGGCATATAAAGAAGCATTTGTGACAGTTAAGAATTATGAGACAGTCTAAATAGACGTTACTAGATATTTATCGAAATTCGACCAGAGGTCAAATTAAGAGAACGGTTTTAAGCAAACATAGAACATGGTGTCTCTCTTGAACAGATCACTACAAACAAAACTTCTCAGCTTCAAAACGTCAACTGAACTTGCTGCGTCGCCTCAACACATATATTTTAAAATAAAGGTTTCTGTCCCAATTCAGTCCGTTTAGGGATTGATATGACGTAGAAAGAACAATTTGGTGTGACTGAGGCTTAAGACGTCCGGACATGACATGTTCATGCAGAAACCATCAAAACACGAGTACTTAGCGGATTCATGGTGATAAGTTCCACACTGAATCTTCATAACATGAGTGTAATGCTGAAGGATGAACTGTCAGACCTTGTACAGATAGGACATAGCGGATTAGTAGAGAACAAAAGGTCTGAACACTTCATCCCATGGTTCAATACCGTCGACACAAGCGACTTTGCATGTCATTAGACGCTCAAAGAAAGTTCTCCTTTGATGTTGAGGAAGGAGCAGGAATTTGACAGGTTTACTGCTCGCCATTAGTGTGGGAACACGTCTGTATTCGCTGATTACTGCATCTTAAAGAAGTTGGATATTTTGGAAGTCTGTCCTACATCGTCAATTGGCCAATGACCTCATTCACACTGGCTTCAAATTGATTGGGATATTCAACTGGATACATTTCAGTTAGTTTTGAATACTTCTCCCTGATCACTAGTAAAAAAACCAAATGGTTTAACGGCGACATGGGACCCGAATATAGCATTTATTAACTGATGTGCAAAACAAAGTATAACACTCAGTTGTATTTGTCGTATATTTTTAAATATCAAATTTCTCGAGTTTTGGATTTCGTATTCCAAAAGTAAATAGTGCTGGAAATTAGTCTAAAAAATTTAATCAGTCAAAGAATACTTCTACGTTTTAAAAAAAAAAATAAAATTTTAATTTTAAAAATTCCGTGAAATAAATTTTTATAATACACAACTGTTCATACAAATATAACACATACCCTATGTGAATATCAATAAATGTGCCTCGTTCTGCACACATTTACAACATTTTAAACATGGTTGGGGTCATGTAATTGACAAACTAATTAAGTCATTCAAACTAGCGCCGAAAGGTGTTATTGTATTGTGTCATAATCAAAGGCACCTCATTTCTTTAAAATATTGAATTAATCGAAAACAAGTCAGTGTTATACTTTATTTTGCTCGGCAGTGTAGTAACTTACTTTGTGTATGAGAGATGCGCCGGTTGTGAGCAGCTAACCCTTGGTTTCAGTAAACTGTGTGATTAGACTATCTAATGAGATACTAGTACCATGTCAAGGAGAGCAGGCTTACATTCCAAATTACCCACATATACAGAAAACCGTTATCTATGAACACCGCTTATTGGGTCGGGCGTGTAATAAGATGTTGCACCCTCTTCTTTATTGTATACATTTTAAAAAATAGTGGAAAATTTGTCCACATGTTTTTCACCGTCAAAGGTATATTTTTATCATCTTTTAAACCGAAGTCTTGATGTAATAAATGATTTAAATAATCTCTTCATGGTAAGTTCTATATGTTAAACTAAATCAAAATTATTTTTTTTAAATAAGATTATGATACGAGGTGAAGATTTTGGTTAACCTCTAATATTATTGGATATATATGTTGGAACATATGATCTACATTTATCGATGATGCTCCAAGCACAATGCTTAATCTTATCTCATCTATATAATCTATATTTATTTATCCACTCACACAACCGTATCCTGAAAATTTGCAGACATTTAGACTGCATTATGTATACCTTAATCAAGTATGTGTAGGTATCACATGGATCAACTTTGTACAAGGACCAGACATAATCAACATGATATGAAGAACAATTTAGATGTATAGATGCCTGGTAACCCATACATCTCTTTTAACTTAACACTATTTATGTATAATTTAAAAAAAAAAGTTCACATATTACGCCCAGGAACTAATATTTGACATAAAGAATACTAAACAATGTCCCGTTTGATAACATGTTTATGAAATGAGTGAATGGTTTGGTATTTTAACGAGCGAAAGCGAGTTAAATACCGATGCCATTCACGAGTTTCATAAACATGTTATCAAACGGGGCCGAGTTTAGTATTTTATTTATTACTCAATGATATAAATACACTGAATTGCAAGAAAATCGTTGTTAGTGACACACACTTGCAAATGAGTCATCCGCTATTTCAATCGTGCAGCTAACATTTTGACGTCTACTAAAAAGGATTATGACATCAACCGCCGATTATGACGTTATGGTAGCACGCGATGGTTTCACAGATGTGTGTAACCAACTCATTGTTAGTAATGAGTGATCTCACCACGGTTGAGTATTCCTAAATTTCTAAAACGTTATATTGTTAAAGATCCCCCAAGTTCCATTATGTTACAATGTTATATGTAAAATTCAATATAATGTGTGAGAATTAGGGAGGTTGATTAGTACATATCGTGTCGATCCCTCATTCTCTGATGGGGAGATAATTGGATATCTATAAACCTGTTGGGGAGATAATTGAATTTTAGGATAATATTGCTATTAGCTCACAATTTTCTATTACATGACATATCGATATTTCTTCGACTAATTAATACAGGTTATTACATGTAAATAATGTATTCTCATTATGCTACGTGCCATTAACGAATACGTCAATGTGATGTTGTTTCTTTAGAAGTATCAGTACCTTTAGGCTGTGGGTTAAATGAACAAATCTGGTTTTGAGGGAAGAAATATCTTCCCCGGAGTAATCTCATTATCAGCAACAGTCATAATTAAACATAATCACAGGCACGCTTCTTCAAAGCGGATCGACACGCGGATTGCGGCATTGTTGAAATGGGTAAAATAACATCGTCTAAATAATCATTTGCAAGTGTTTATGGTCTAGATTTTATGCTCAATCTATTCCGACATATAATGTACATAATGTAATAATCTGTCATTCTTGACAAAAATACATTACACGATATCATTAATCTTCCCAACTCCTGTCGTTTGCTGTTCTTCTTGATATTATGTATACTTACTATATTTCCCACGAATGTACAACCCGATAAGTGTTATTCTACACTCAGTTTTAATTTCTTAGAACAGTTATTGCCTCTATGATAGTATATGTGTGAGATACGGTATTGCCATTTCCATTTTGATCTTTGGCTAAAATTAATCGATTATCACTATCATCCTGTAAAAAATGAACATAAAGATTGCCCTCTGATATGACGGAGCTTTATAATTCAGACTAGATAAGCTTTCCTTATGAATAATATAAATATGTTGAAACATATGAAATATGTCTTTAAATAGTTAACATACAGCAATATGGAGATATGTGTTATAACATGCAGGTCGGTTTCTATGTGATTGCTACGGGATTTTAACATTTCGGTGAGGCATAGATTTATATGGACTAAAGTAAAAGCACATAAAAATAGAGACAACCTACAATAAACTATTTATTGCATCAATCACATTTAAAAGTATATTCATTTTCATAGTCAGTCATATCATATTTTGCGTTAGGACGTGTTGTGAGTGAGCGTCAATAGACCGATAATCTTAACTTTGCATCTTTGAGGATTGATGACAATAACATGGCCCTCATTTATATCAGTGTGACCGTGAGATGTATATAAGCAATTATTGCCCATATGGTTGAAAATAACCGAGTTAATATTATTGATATGAGCACATGACTTTCTGACTATTTTTACGCGAATCACATGGAATAGAAGGGTAATAAAGAAATTATTACACTCAAAATTGTGTCATATGACTTTTACGAAATTCGTGCGAATCTTGCTCGGGCAATAAAAAAATTCACACTCGTTTCGTTAAAGTCATATGACATACTTCCTCGGGTAATAATCTCTATGAATGATATAGGAGACTTGTTATGATAATGGATATCTATATTGCGCACTAATGCTTGTTGAATGTGCTACTGCCTAGTATTATAAATTGTACCTTGGGTGCCACTACCTACAACTCCGAGCAACAGTATAGGTCTGTACTTCCCGTGTACAGGTACCCATTTAAACAGCTGGTGTACTTAGTACTTAGTGTGAATGAAGTCCCTTACCTAGGGACACAACACAGTACAGGACCGAGGTCACAATATTTTGCTTCTCCACCAGGATTCGAACCCGGGTCTTTGGTGCGAGAGACAGGCTCGCCACCACTTCACCACTCTGCTCCTCATGTAGCGCAGCCAGTACACGAACTCCTTGGTTTAAGTAGATGAAGTACATCGATGATATATTATGGGATCTTTATAGAGACCATTTCAACGTCAAAGACATTCGTCCTCAGTCAAACGTTGCCAACATGTTGCAGTAGCTTATCATTGTCTATATTTGGATACGTAATCAACAAAAGCCTCATGCCAGATAAACTGAAAGGGTTATCGACTGATAAATACCTGTTTTTTTTAGTTTTCTTACTGATAAAGCAATTCGAATATTGTTTTAATATAATGTTTCATTCGCAACTTATATATTTAGAAAATGGAGAGAACTGGCAATTTTGTTACTGATTTTGATTTATAAATCAATTTCACTCTCTTCATGACATAACAGACTGCAATTATGACTTTGATTTAAAAAAAAACTATTATGACACACTTATGTATAACCTTCCAAAGCGTTTGTACACTTGCAAACGTTTGACTTAACAATGTATTTTTTCAAGTGAAACCATTATGAAACCATACACCATCATCATATTCAATTTATCATAAAAAATAGAGCCATGGACTCTGTAGCTCATCAGGATTTCATTGATTTACCTTTTGGAACTGGAAAAAAAGATGAAAATAGGTTTTAAAGGATGTGACTCCGGTGACCCCAATTGGGGTCACGGGGTCACAAATCTACAATTTAGAATCCCCATTGGCCAAGGAGTCTGCACTCAACTTTTCAGCTCTCTAAACCTTTTGGAACTGAAGAAGAAGATGAAAATAGGTTTTTAAGGATGTGACCCCTGTGACCCCATTTGGGGTCATGGAGTCACGAAATCAACAATTTAGAATCCCCATTGGCCAAGGAGTCTGCACACAACTTTTCAGCACTCTAGACCTTTTGGAACTGAACAGGAAGATGAAAATAGGTTTTTAAGGATATGACCCATGTGACCCCATTTGGGGTCATTGGGTCACGAAATGTACAATTTGGATTGGCCAAGGAGTCTGCACACAACTTTTCAGCTCTCTAGACCTTTTGGAACTTGAAAAGAAGATGAAAATAAGTTTTGAAGGACATGACCCCGGTGACCCCATGTGGGGTCATAGGGTCACGAAATCTACAATTTAGAATCCCCATTCGCCAAGGAGTCTGCACACAACTTTTCAGCTCTCTAAACCTTTTGGAACTGAAGAAGAAGATGAAAATAGGTTTTTAAGGATGTGACCCCTGTGACCCCATTTGGGGTCATTGGGTCACGAAATCTACAATGTAGAATCCCCATTGGCCAAGGAGTCTGCACACAACTTTTCAGCTCTCTTAACCTTTTGGAACTGAAGAAGAAGATGAAAATAGGTTTTTAAGGATGTGACCCCAGTGACCCCATTTGGGGTCATGGGGTCACGAAATCTACAATTTAGAATCCCCATTGGCCAAGGAGTCTGCACATAAAATTTCAGCTCTTTGGAATTATTGGTTCTGGAGAAGAAGTCGAAAAAGCGAAAAGTTTACGGATGGACGGATGGACGGCGCCGGACACCATGCCATGCCATAAGCCCATCGGGCCTTTCAGGCCTGATGAGCTAAAAATGGTTCTCAATTATCATACTCTAAAATCCTAAGATATTCCTCATTTTTAGTGTTTTATATGTTTTGTTATGTGTTTTGTGGTATATGTTAATTTATAAATTTTACAAATGACTATGCATTGCATAAATAAACCAACTGATCCTTTTCTCTTCAATATGGATTAAAATATTTTGGCTTCAGAGTCTTTTTCTAGATCTTTGGGATTCAGTGTTTATGATCAGCACAACGTGATACAGACCCTGGGAGGATATGAGATTTTGGTGTTCTTCTGAAGAAACATTCTCCTGATGAGTAATCCAAGTATCCCGGGCAGTCATAAATCATAATTTATAACCCACCATGTCATTTATCACTCACGTCTCCGAAAGTAAATGCTTTTATTTGAATGACGACTCTCAAGAAAACATATTAATATTTGCTCCTTGTGACCTTGAAACAAGGTTGCACAAAAGACTGGCACAAGTGCTGCTGATGACAAATGCATCTATTGACAGTGAGCGTGGAGGTTCTCAGACAAAAGGGAGTGATGCTAATACACATCTGCTACAGGAGATGTGCCATTCACAACACTGCAATTCGTTTTCTCATTGTGGTCGCGCAAAATAGAATTAATCATGATTAAGCCTCTCAATAATCTCGGTAGCCTATGTGATCAGGTTGATGTAGCTAACCATTGTCTGGATTAGAATACCGCCTGTCTAATTTCAATAGAAATATTCAAATAGATTCGATAAAAGACATGCCTTGTTGTATTAGTTTAACGTCGACTTGTAAATTAGAAGGTCATTGTGAAAACCATTTAAACAGAGGTTCTTTTTGGATATTGTGTGCACGATATTTTAAGGGGACATTCCTTTTTATACATATATGCAATTAATACGTGATTAAAACAATTCAATTGAAATTAATAATCGAGGATACTATTTAATGACTTTAGATTTGATAATTAAACGAAGAAGAGTCAGCATTCATTCAGCTATTCATCGGCATAATTCATGTGGCATAATAAAATAATGTTGATCAGTCTAATGATTCATTATTTGTTACTTTGTTGATATTCCATTTATATATATGCTTTTGATTAAAAGGTAAGACTTGTCAATCCTGGTAAATGCCACCGAACCATGACCTATATGCGACAGTGTGGGATTGCCGCCATCAACCCAGATCCCTATAGTTGGTTGATTAGATATCACAGCCGTTCACGATCTAAAATCGGCCACTACATTCGGAAGTTGAAATATCATAACCCTTCGCAAACTAGGAATTGACTTCCATAGTCAGTAGATGATAAATCCTAACCCTTCAAAATCTAGGAATCGACCCCTATTAGAAGGCAGATGAAATATCATAACTCTTCACAATCTAGGAAACGACCCCTGTAGTCGGTCTAGAATAGACCCTGTATAGAAACAAACCCCAATAAAGCACTTATCAATCTAGGAATAGACCACTATACTTGGTAATATAGATAGAAAAACGAGTACAACGCTCCTCACAATCTAGTAGTAATGGACCCCTATAGGCGGTAGATGTTATGGACTAACATAACCTTTAAAGCACTTAACAATATATGAATCCATACCTATGACAGATATATTTTATAAATCCTCACGAGATGACAACCATGCACAAACTAGGAATCCACCCTTTACCCCGAAGTTTTAACAAAGAGGTATAACCTGACAGACCTAGAAATAGTGAAATATTCCTAGATTGTGTGCTAACCATATGTGATATAACCTAGATGGTTCGTAACATTTACACTTGCTAATGACACTTTGTTGGTAATTTTTCATCTTAATATCTCCATTAACAAACCACACATTTCTATACCATCGCAACCATTATAAACTGTGTTAAGTACTGTTATGCTACTAGATTCTGACAACATGTCTTGTAACTAAAGACAGTAAGCTAAGATCTTCTATAAGCATCCTCATCATCCCCATCAATTAAATGTACAGTTAATGGCTTCGTTTTGTTGTGAATTAAGAAATTGCATTGCAAAAATTTACACAATTGAACATTTGAAAATGTGTTAATTATTAAATGTTCAACCTTTTATCCAATCAAGCCAACAAACATTCAATTAGTGTGTCAACAATAATGTATGCATTATGTTTCGCATGCATCGATTTACTCACGTGAGTATATTTACTCACGTAAGTAAATATACTCACGTGAATATTTAGTGCATGCAAAACGCAATTACTCACCTACATGAGCAAATTTGGACCTAGTCAATGGGTCGTGCAAAAGTATATTTTAGTATATTTAAATTGGTCAAGCCTTCACATTTGTAGCTCATTAAATGACTTCTTCTCAAAAGCCATTTGATACAGAAAGCTACAATTATAAATACAACATCTTTAAAATATGTAAGTTTAAGTTTGTTCATTTGGTCAATATCCTTTCTTAAATCTTGGCATGGCAGGGTGTTGAACTCAAACCTTAAATTTCACTCCTGGAACTAGTAATGCTAGGACGCTCAAATTTTGAGGGGATAATCTTTGTTTGATCGAGACCACAACCTTTTCAAATGTGAAAAATAAAGAGTTTAGAGCCATCATAAAATTCAATGTTTTCCCCGATTATCAGACCACACAAGGGTGGGAGAGACAATAAAGAATATTTCATAATGCTGTGGAAAAGGGGGTTAGTGTGCAGAGAGGTGGAGAGCGGGTAAGTGCGACCTCGTTAGGGATGATGCATTGCAACACACCACACTCCTGCCTATCAGCCGCCCATTAGTACTGTCCCTCCCTCCCCTGTCCCTCTCTCTTCCTTCCTCTCTCACTCTCCAACCCTCCGCCTCCCTTACCCTTTTTCTCTCACGATTTTCAATGTCGTGTCAAGGGATTGTACTTGATATTGGGATTGTACTTGGGAGGAACACCTTTTCTTTAATATTTTTGCATGAATTGTGCCAATTGGACAACCAATTTTATCAAACTGTAGTGTCAAGTCATGTTTTTTGTTTTGCACTAAACATTTTTTAGACAAACATTTTTTTAATTATGAATTATGTTACTTAGAATCTGCAAAACAATATTACAAAAATATTGAAAAGGAGCCTCTTTTTCCGAAAATACCATTATGACATATAAAAATAAAATTGATTTTTATTTTGAATTGCCAAACAAACGTGTATGCAGCATTATTTTCTAAATAAACATATTTTTCTGACATGATCCAAATTTCAAATGGCAATTTAACCTTTTGTCAAGCTAAGGAGACTCATTAACTATTCATTTTTAAGTTTACATGAACCTATTCTAAGATGATATTTCTCAAGTGAAACAAAGAAGGCATGGACGGATAATAAAATACCTGATCATCCTATTGAATTACAAAAAGGTAGATTTCTTCAAACTTGTGTCCGTTAAATGTTTTACTTGAACTATTATCACATTTGACAAAGCGTTGAACAGGAAGAAATCGAATATATATACACATTTTTTTTTCAAATACGTGTTGAAAACCATTTTTTATTCAACAAAACAATCTAAATAACTTTTCTCCTTAATAAATTAGCCAACGACACTTTCTGTTTCAAATAAACGGTGACAGTACAACTGTGAGAGTTCATCGTTCATGTAAATCTAGTCGAAGTTAAATTAACATATATAGTTTCTTGACCTTGTGTTTAATTTAAGTCTGTCGAAACTCTCCCTTGAGTAAGTATACGTTTTTACATCGAGTTGGTAAATTATCATATTATCAATTATAATTATATATTATTTGCTATTTGTAATTAATGTTGTTGTGATATCTGATTGACGAAAGGTATTTTTCAGCCTTTCTTCATTTGCCATTCAAACTTATATAACAGATAGAGGATATTTGAAATGGAAATAGAGTGAAGTATAAATGTATATTTTCATGAGTGTCGTAGCCACAAGTGTAAGTACATTATTTCTACTAAACAAGATGAGCTAATTTTGGCATTCGACGAGAAATATGAAATGTTCTATTTATATATATGTATATGTATATAATATATATAAGTACAAAATAAAGTACACACCAAAAAATGTCCACGATCTTTCTGGATCAGTGGCCAAACATGATCACTTTTGTTATTATCTTAATGTGAAGTATGAAACAAACGGAATCATGTTGCTAAAAAGTTATCAAGAGTAATGGTCTTGATACATTTGAAAAGTTCCAAAACGTGCAATTTTACATATGCAAGTGCAATTGACATAGTAATGATCATTCGATAAGGTCAGTAAGTAACAGAGTAACAGTAAGAAAAAGAGACATTGACAGACGAAGAGAAGAACGGTTAGCTGAGGCTGATGTTCAAGAGGACCACCCCATACAACGGTTTCAACGAGTGTTAATACAACAGAAATGGTCTCTTATCCACGTCAATAGACGTCTAACCTTTTGAATGAGAAGACCCTTCTCGCCTAAATAAATGTTAATGGGGTCATACATACAGATACCACTTTCATCGGAGTCAGAAGAAAGAATTTCATCCTTTCCATAGGCGTACAATTAAAAACATTTCCCTGTCGACAAATACTGAAACACATCCCTGTTATGTGGAACTAAACCACTCGATCTGTGATTGGAATGTCTGATTATGGTTAAAGAATGATATTAAATTTGACAAACCATTGAAATATTGTGTGTTTAGTTCTATATTCTCAAATGATTTTGTACTCCAGTTTATTATGCATAGTTTGTAAATTTGATGTATTTGGTATCCATTTTCGCCTTGCTTTATCCCTGTCTTCTTACGATGTCATCCTAGTGTTATAGCTTATAACATGTGAAGTTTTTCATCGGTTGTTTGATAAATCATCTATATGACTACGGTGCGGGATAGCGTAGTGGTAAGCGCGTTCGGCTTCGGATCAAGAGATCCGGGGTTCCAATCCCGCAAGGTGCACGGCAACTTTGTCTGCAGTAGAGAACTGTTCTACACGCAGTAAGGTTTGCGTGCAATGCTACACTGAATCTCAGCGTACTACCACCCATGGTTCGCTAGTTCCAGCCGGTGATCGCAGGTTTCACCGCAATGCATAGCCACATGGCGTTGCGGGCTATCTCCCTGCCACAATACTAGCAGCTGCGTTATAAGTGAAATACTCTTGAAAGCGGCGATAAACCTCAACTCACCTCATCTCTATATGACTACTAGCAGGTTTGCTTTAGATGAAACTGCAAATCGTTGTTTCTCTTCACAATACAACATTATTAAGAACTCTTACTTCAGTTCACTTCATTTAAAATGTGATAGGAATTTGTTATAAATGTTATGAAACATACATTCGTTTATGTGATAAAAAAACTTCTTATGATCCCCCAATGATTGTTTAGCGTGACCTGGGATATAATATTCGGCTGCCTCCATCCAATCCGTATGTTTGTCAGTCTGTACATACATTCATACGTACTCACAAAATGGAATAACTCAAGTACTATTCACTGGAATCCTCATTTCATTGTAAAAAAGAGACATTTTACCCTTGTCAGCGAGATATCTCAAAAGTGATTTTAGAGAAGTGCTTAAACGTCTGCTTGAGGGAATTGCAGACCTATCATTATGTCAAAATAAAAGTTTATCTAATTTATTCCAAAATTATATCAGTGAAACAAAACGATTTGTTAAGATTTATAATCATCCTATTTCTCTTTATCTATTTTACTCTTCTCTACCATCTGCCATTTTGCCTGTATATATGTTTGTACGTGCTAAGGAGAGGGTGTTTTAAGTTGGATAACTTGTTCCCAATCCTTTTCTCAGTGAATAAAATATGTTAAAACCAAATCAAACCAGATATCTCAAAAACCATGGACTGGATTCTCTTGATATCTTACACACAAAAACAAAGGGCTGATTAGATTTTTTATTTATCTCAATAACTGGAATCCCTTCATATCTTACACAGAACTTTTCCTAGGACGGACGGGCTGATTAGATTGTGGTGATTTTGACATAATTCGCAAGGAAACAGCGGACCTGCAGGGCTGTTGAATTGTTAAGCCTGTCAGGTGGATATCACAAGAACTGTTCATTGGATTCTCATCATTATCTTACACCAATGGTTCCTTATGGGAGATTCAGAGGCAGGTCAATTTCACTGACTTTGGTATTATTTTTCACAATTTTAAAGTATTCATTTGTGGCGGGGGATCATGTCATCTTAGTGACAACTACTTGTTTCTTACAAATGTTTATGGATATTAGAAATAAATATTCTTAATTGACTTACCACTTCGAAAATGTCACTCAGGAATATGTAATTAGATGTTTACATCGCATATTTGCAAGTAGCTCTGCTATCATGATATAACTGCTATTTATAATCTGACGGCAATTGGTCAAAACACGCTCTAGAGGACATTACAAAAATAGACAATAGGTAGATTTTGAAATAGATATCAGTCACTCCAGATTGTCTTATTACCCATATGGTCAAAGGTGAATAACGATTACAGAATAACAGTAAATAGATAATGTAGTTGCCGATTATTCATGTTTGTCTGGTTTGGTTTAAACATATTTATTCACAACGGATTGTAATAGCTCGAGATCACTTGTTTCTCTTGAGAACAGGCTTTAACTTATTAATGTTAATATGCAGTTTGGATCATTAATTGATTAGCATGTACCTGACAAATACACTTATTTCATGTATACTATTAACAATAATCTTGTAAAAGCAATGATGAAGAAAATTAAAAAAATATTTGGATAGTTAACTTATTAATTACTATCACCTTGGTTATTTGTATAGTCTTTTTAGACTTTACATTTATTTCGACTGCAAATCATGGTTAACATATTATTGTGTACAAGCTCTATAATTGACATATGATACTCTCATTGCTGTTCACAACATGTGTCAATAAAATAGGTTTGGCACTCCATATTTGGAACAACGGTACTTCAATCCATCATCATTTTACTTGCCCCAAGACAGAAGATGACTTCCGTGCTGCCCTGGATTGTTACATTCCTGATAGCCGAGTGTCACTGCGTGGAAGAGAATTACTTCAATGTGAAGTTGAATCAGAACCTGGGATACCTACAGTGTGAGAGGAAATGTTCAGAGAGAAGAGGGTGTACAGATATTGAATACTCCCCAGACTATTTGAGCTGCACCCTCACATTCAACGTTTCAGATATAATTCACCTTCAGGTTTGCATGTATTTGTTGTATTTTAGAGACATGGACCGAATACGTCCAAATCTGCACTAGAACTGGGCTCATCCCATTTGTTTCCTAAATATTTCAGGTACCCTCAAGGAACAAATACATTGATTTTAGATTTGAATTTGACTACCTGTCCTTAGAATTCGCATTGTGATTGGCATCATGCACATGGCGTATATACGTCGTCCTCTGTGGTTGAATATTAAGAAATGGATATTTCATACACGTAGCATGTCTGTTATTGAATATTATAATTGGGTATTTCGAGAAGATAGTAGTAGCATGTCATTTAACATTGCAACCAAGTTAATTTGAATACATAGCATACGTGCAGTCGTCGCTTGTCGTTTGATATGGACGACTGAATATTTCAAGGATATAGTATTATGGATATTTCGAGAATGAGCTTCAAACTTCAAAGCAAGGGGAAGTATTTGCTCAACTGTCAGAATTGCCTTTCTAAGTTTTATTTCTGAAAGTCATATGGTTTGATTGGCTAGTGCTAAAGTTGATATCTTGTGAACAGACTCTTTGGCCAATTGAGACTATACATTGTACGTTTGGTCGCTCTGTAGTCCCATATATTCCTCTTAAAAACATATAGCAATGCAAAATGAAATATTTTATATGGCTTGGCATGTGTGTTATATTTGGTGGGTTTATGGTCGCAGATAAGAGCAACAGATGCTACGGCGAAACGGCATTGTCAGTGGTTTGTCGATATACAAGTACAACATGTAACTGTCTAGAAGTTTCACCTTTATGAAGCTATGCTATTTGTTCATTTATTCACGCACACATGGATACTTGCGAAGTGTTTAGTGGATACTCCACTTTGATTTAACACAAAATGAGTATGTAAACGTACTGTATCAAATGTGGGCCCATTTGTCTTTGTTAACGGATGGCTAACAAAATGACACGCTCAGAAGGTGTGTGCTTTGCCACGAAGTGATATGAATTGTCATTGGCACGCAGGTCCAATTCTGCGTAGCAGTTTGATTGGCTCACGCCGACAAAGGGAGGGTAATTTGAGTACAGACTTCTCTGAAATAGTGTCCAAGGGGTGATATAGCGGAGAGTAACGGAGCATATATAAAACTACGAATAAGGTAACCGAGGATGTGTCAGTACTAGTAGGTAGCACAATTAGTGGCCACATTTTGGTTTACACCAAAAGTTACTTAGCTCACTGTAAAAATAGTAATTATATTGATTACTTACTGATTTGAAATCATTTCGATCGTATATATGTTCACTGTGTAACATACAAAACGATCGATACGTAACTAAATAGTTGACTCTCACACAGACAACTGCAGTTACTTCCCTTCTTTTGGCTTTAACTACTGATACTGCGGTTTAAACGATGCTACTTCAGAGAACTTCGGTGTCAACGTGAATTCTTAATTTTAAAAATCCCGACGAGCTACAGATACAGAGATAGTGTTCTTGGTTTCAGAATCTTCCAGCTTGTTGGATACATTACTGCACTGAGCGCATGGTTCAAAAGACGCCAAAGAAGATTCCAATGCTTGAGGTTTTCTATAGTGAGTTTTTTTTTTTACAAATGTCAGCAATTAAATGTCATGAAGAGACAAAGTTAAAGCACAAGTTACAAAGCATCTAGACCAGCTTACATAAAAATTTTAAGGATTTCATCAGTTTAGTAAATTGTCTTACAATGTTTGAATTTTGAATTGAAGTTGTGTAATTGTGTAAAAACTATATTCATATATAATATATAACCTTAGTTACATTGTATGGTTTAAAACAAATCTTCACCATATATACAATTTTATTAATATTACAAAATAATCCAGGAGGATAAACTAAAATGCTGTCTAGAAATACGTTGGTGTAGTCCAATGTGTAAACATGTATAAAATTGTGCTTGACTTCACACTGAAAGATGCAGCGTTTAACTCCATGAAGCTATGTTTCAGTACAAATATTAAGTTTCAGTACCGACCATCTTTACTTGTTTCAGCCGATGATGACCTATTGCTCCACAATTCCTTGCTTTACTTGTTTGACATCGTCCCCTTTCAATCTCTGTCAGGTTAATTATCAATTGCGACAAAGAAGTGATATCATAATGTTTTGAAAATTACAACTACAATTACACGTGACCGTCAACAGAAAAGCATATTGACTCCAGCGCAAATCCGACCAAAAGCCCTATTGACTTAATGGCGTCAAACGATTGGTGCATGGCGTCATGCTATTGTAATGGCGTCGTTTCAACCTGTTCAAATCAATTTTCATTTTAGACTGTATTTTATGGTTTTCTTATCGTTTCTGTATTAAATACATAATAAAACAGATATGGACTGGTGTATTCCGGTTAATACTTCTTTATTTGAACCCGAGTAAATAACAATGACCGCGGACTTCGTCCTTGATCAAAATTGTTTTCTCAGGTCAATAAAAACAAGTATTGACCTCATCACCAGTCTACAATTGTATAATATTTCAGATACTTTGAAGCAGACCATTTCGACTTCCACAGCATCGCATGGTACGTATGAAGGTAACAAATTTAAATCATTATTTAGTTTTGTCAGTTTACACACTTGTTAACACAATACATAATTGATAATAGTTAATGCGTTCTTTGCAATTGCAATGCTGATATTAATATGAGAAGAATTATTGATGTGACATTATGAGGTACAAGAAAAACGGGAAACACTGGCAGTGACAGCAGAAATTTAAAAAGTAGGATACTTAATACAAAACCTTTGCTAAAAAGTTGTTTAATTTTGATATTATTTTTTCAAAAATATGTCATAGAGACTATTTCATTGTATTTGCCGAATATCATTTCTATCTCATCGAGTGGAGTGAGAAAGCAAAATTTTCACGAGTGAAAATGTCGCTTTTTCTCACTCCACGAAATGAGATAGAAATGATATTCGGCAAAAACAATGACATAGTCTATTTATTATATAACTGTAATCTGCATTAAAACAATTAAAACGTGTCATTGAAAGGTTAGAGCGGTCTTGATTGTCATAAGCCTAACAACTCCCCGCTAAACGTTCACAGTAATGGCAGTGAGAAAATAATTCGACTGAAAAAAGGCGATATTTAAAACAGGACAATGTTTTACAGAAATAAATCTGATGTGAATGTTTATTAACGGTACCATATAGTCAAGTGACGATGCCTAAGACATTGAAAAACTCAAGTTGTGTCGTTATTTTAAACGCGAAGTGATACACATCATACAGCGAGTTACGTTCGTTATCGTCTGTCACACACCTCTCAACTCAACAAGTTTTTCATGAGTAAGAGAACTTCTATGCAACATATCAACAATAAATCAAGTTCAGAGTGTTAAGGAATGTTGAATATGATATTAACACCACAAAAGGTCAACAGTCATTGACTGAAACATCACAACATTGGCGTTCACCGTAAGACGTGGAAAGCAAGGGAGGTAATTTCATTTCAAAGGGAGACAATCATGAAAAGTAATTCCGGCCACACGTAAGTCACTGCAGTGAAAATATGTGTTATATTTCCACTGCTACTGCTTATGTGCAAATATGTATTATATTTTCATCGTATAATCACATACTTCATTGCTAGTTCTATAATAAATATACATATGTAAGTCTTATACATAACTAGTAACCATACAATTGCTAACCCTTATAGCACCGGATAAAATGTCTTAAAGTAAAATACCTCCTATTAATCTATTAAATACTTAAACTCTGTATGTTTATAAATATATTTCAGTATTAATTCAACATATAGTTGAACAAGTAGACAGAGTCGACTATATCCTATATTGAAATGAATCAAAATCTGTTCTGAAAAACAACATTGTGAGGATTCTTTTATTGCTAAAAATAAAAGTCCGAAAGTTGTGAAAATGGCGAAAGCCCCAAACATACAGGACGTAAAGGGATGGAATCCGGATACCCCAATAATGAGGAAGTCCGGCAGAATTCGGAAGATAGATTCCACCCCTTTTCGTCTTGTGATACATCTACTAATGATGATTGTTTCACTTGCCATGTTTCATTTACTTCTGGTTCAGAAACAAATTTTCAAAGGCACATTTTCACATAACAAGTTTCATTGTGGTAGGCCTTATTGTTCTTGTCCGAAGACGAATCTCAGATAGACAGACGGACAGGGGTCATTTGTATATCCTCGTCAACTTGTTTGTGGCGGTAAATAAAAACGATGGTAGTAATTCACACATTTATAAACTTTAAGTAAAACATATCTTTAAAAAATATCGATTAACCAAAATTGTATCATCAAAATGATATATGATACCAACCTTTCCACAAGAAACAGCTAATTGGATACTAATAACAAACATGGTAACTAACACATGTAATCTGATCGATGTCGGCTGTTGTATTTCATCTTTCAATGTCTATCCTTCCTGAAGTGCCTGTGTCATCACATGTGCTTAATCGAACAAAGAACCAGGGGCACGGCAACTTTGTCTGCAGTAGATAACTGTTCTACGTGCAGTATGGTTTTGGTGCAATGCTAAACTATATTTCAGCGTAGTACCACCCATGGTTCGCTAGTTCCAGCCGATTCTCGCAGTTTTCACTGCAATGCATAGCCACATGGCGTTGGGGGCTTTCTCCCTGCCGTAATACTAGCAGCTGCAATATAAGTGAAATGATCTTGAAAGCGACGTTAAACCCCAAATCACCTCACCTCACCTCGAACAAAGAAAGTAACTATTTTCATATTAATATACCATCAAAAGTAATGCATCTATTCGTTTACAGAGCTGTTGAGTTTTACGAGTGTCCTAAATGAAGCGGCATGCAATCACACTGGAAGAAAGGCAATTGAGATCACATCCTCTTTGAAATCGTGTAGTCTGAGAAGTGTTCAAACCTTCAAGAATGACAAAACGTACGTATTGTTCATCATTGTACTTAAGGCTGGAGATGCTGGTAGTTTTGGAGGTCGAATGCGAATGGTTTTCAAAAAGCATATGTCTGATTATGGAGAATTGATCGTGTTCAGACGAGGAACAGAATACCGACTTGGACGGTCAGGTCAATGGGAGAGAATGCCAAGGCTGTTGCAACTGAACCTTGTCCTGGACTGGAATGTGCTTAACGTGACGAACATGAATACTCGGGTAAACATGAATTCTTTTAAACTAGGAAACAACATAAATGATTTTTATATGTATATTGGGATTGAGCATTTGCTAAACTTTAAGCTTTATATCAGCGGGGCACCGTAACAACTTCAAAGCTCTTTGAAGGGCATTTAGAAGTGGTATACAGAAGAAAAAGAAGATATTCTGGATAACAACTTCTTTAACGTGAAAATACACGACTTTTCGGAGTACATACTCACTCCTTCATCAGGTGGAATGTAAGGAAATAACAAATTATGGTACATTTATATAGCAAACAAAACAAAGGTGAGGAAACTCAATCAGGGAGATTTAACATGCATGAGAATGGTATACAATTGGGATTTGCAATACAAACATGAAGGGGGGTTTGTATAACAAATCCCCATTGTATACCATTCTCATGCATGTGAAAAGTCTTGTTCTAACTTCAAAGCTGAGAACACAATACACCTACATGGACTTCAATTAATTTTGACAGGTGAACAGACATTGGCAATAAGAAATGAATGCTAGCCACCCCTAATGCATGTAAACCAGTTTGTACAAAAATCAGTTAAAAAATCATTCACATATATTCACATATAAGATGAGACATGGAACCAACCCTTTATTGTCCTGTGAATATAACATATATGTCTGTAATAGAAAAGTTCAGTTGTATTAACTATCATATTAATGGCACAATACCACCTAGGAGAGGAGAGCATTTACCATATCGAAAACTTATATATCGAGGTCCAACAATCGATAGTTAAGCTATTTTCTCAATTCTCACACTCTGTTGACATAATTACCACATTATGAATTGATGAAACATGTAATGGGTAAACTGTTTGAAAGGCTGGTGCTCACAAGAATCGATCAGTGGGCAACAGAATACAAAGATTTTCCACACCCCTTTCAATTTGGATTTAAAAAAGGAGCTGGTGCAGAGGTTGCCGCACTTGTATTGCGGGAGAGTATTTCATACTACACGGAAAGAGACTCTACAGTTTACTGTACATTCATGGACAACAAAAAGGCCTTCGATAGAGTTTGGCTTTCTGGACTGTTTTATAAATTACACCATTTTGGAATAACCGGGAAGCTATGGCGTCTACTCTTCATTATGTGTTCATCAATGCAATCTTATGTTAAATGTAATGGCCACTCATCCAAAATTGTCCACGTAAAACAGGGGGTTGGTCAAGGTCGTGTTTTATCAGCTTGGTTGTTTACACTTTATATAAATGTTTTGTTGTATGATTTCAATAACTCACAGTATGGACTATGTCTCCCTTGGGGTGATACACCAGGTATTCTACTAGCTGATGACACTACCTTACTTAGTTGTAGCACTACCTGGATGCAGTGTCTCATGGATATCCTCTATGATTATGCAAACAAGTGGCACTTAAAATTCAATGCAGGCACAAGCGCAATTATTGTATTTAGCAATATTTCAAATAGCACTTTTCCAGACGTCCACTTTGGCCGAAACAGTATTCCTGTCAAAACAAGTGTTGTTTACGCCGGTGCGAACGTCTCATCCAAACCCACCACTGCACACACTCTCCAAAAATGTGAATAATTACACTTACTAGTAAATTTAATCATAACCATGGCTTATATTTTGGTGGTCTCAATCCCTTACATGCTTTACGTATTTGGCAAAATGTAATTCTACCATGTGCCTTGTATTGTTGTAATGTTTGGTGTGAATTATCTCCTAAGGAGTATGATATGCTGGAAATGGTACACAAATATTTCTGCAAAAAGGTCCAAGGTCTATCAAAACGATCCAGTTCAGTTATTGCAAAAAGCTGCTTGGGCCTCATTTCAATACATATGTACATAGAGCAGCAAACCCTCATACTCCTCGGGCGATTAATGCGTGCTGATATACGTTCTATTTTTAAGAGATTGTTTTGCTATAGATTTTCACAATTTCTGTTTGATGATGTTGCTTCAATATGTTTAAAATGTAAAACATCACCTGTGTATCATATGTTAACTTTGGCAAGAATATATAGAATAGATGGTTTGGATAAATACTTAGAGACATCTGTATTTCCAAATAAACGACTCTGGGCATGTCATGTTAATACAGCTGTTCATGAAGCAGATAGAAAACATATTATTTCAGAGCTGTCCACAAGAGCAACTTTAGCACGTTTCTATCTCGCTTACGACGACTGTCCAAGCAGTCTATGGTATCTATCATTAGATCAACGCTTACGTTTTACTGATATAGACTTATGTAATTCAATCTAATGAATGTATCTGTGGTATGTTTGCTTATGATATTGTCAAACATGTATTCCTTTATTGTAACGAAACGCAGTATGAGAGAGATATAATTTTAGAAGATCTAATTGATATACTTGATGTTACAACTTTTGATAGTCTGTGAAAGGATGATGATATGTTACTATGTTTTATACTCGGAGGCCTCCCGACTCCGTGCACGAGGGCTCTCGATTATGAAACATGGCTGGTATGTATCCGTCGGATATGTAAAACTGTTAAACTGTGGAAACGATATTTCTTTAAATGTGTCTGATGACTTGCAATGTTTTTAATATCTACATTATGTATATAACCTTATATTGATTCATTTATTGTAATGACATTCTGAACTTTGTATTGATCTTCATTGATATGGAGGAAATAAAGCATATCTATCTATCTATACCATTCTCATGCATGTGAAAATCTTGTTCTAACTTCAAAGTTGAGAACACAAGATATTTCAAAGATCATTAGGAACTTACAGAACTGTGTATATTCAGCAATGTAATGTGATATCTGTATAATAGTATGTTTTTGTCTTGCCAAGTAAAACAATAAAATGAATAGTTCTTAATGTTTTACTGTTCTATTTATAAATGGTCAATGATCGTTATTAACGTAACATATTTTGAAAGAATTATTGCAACTTTTTAAGTATTTAATAATATGACATATTTGTATACGACAATTGTGTTGGATATAATGTAAATGTTCAAATGATGACAGTTATCAGTTTAATTATATTTATTCAAAAAAACGCCTTCAACATGGATTTTAATACACCTACATGGACTTAAATTAATTTTGACAGGTGAACACACATTGGCAATATGAAATGAATGCTATCCACCCCTAATGCATGTAAACCAGTTTGTACAAAAATCAGTTAAAAAATCATTCACAATAGTTGAATATAAGATGAGACATGGAACCAACCCTTTATTGTCCTGTGAATATAACATATTTCTGTAATAGAAAAGTTCAGTTGTATTAACCTATCATATTAATGGCACAATACCACCTAGGAGAGGAGAGCATTTACCATATCGAAAACTTATATATCGAGGTCCAACGATCGATAGTTAAGCTATTTTCTCAATTCTAACACTCTGTTGACATAATTCTCACATTATGAATTGATGAAACATATTTCCTTGATTCTAGATACTTGTGTGATACTGGAACTATCTTTTATCATATATGTTTCCTCTTTTCAGGTCACTTTAACTACTTATACAGAACCCGTATATCCACACCATTTTGTCCTAGGTGAAAATCGCACGGATAACAAGTCATGGTGTTATCTGAAACATGTATCTGACAACGATACAACGAAAATTTGAAATATTGATTTATGTTTTAAAGGGGCAGTAGCATGTTTTTTCCGCTCAAATAAGTCTATGAAATTATTTGAAAAATATATATTATATATATAACATTTCTACAATAAACTCTTAATGACTTCATTATGTATAGTTCAAGGTATTGGTCAGGTATCAGATGACCGCCTTGTTAAAACAATTACGATAACTGGCTCTTTACCAATCTCAGCTGATACTGAGACCTTTTCTGAGTGGTTGGTTAAGCGATTCATCATTTCATAAACTTTTATTGAGGCGATTTGAAATATTTCCGTCCGGATATTGAAATACGGAGCCGGCTATTTGAATAAATTGACTTACAAAATATTTGTTTCACTTGAAAATCATGTGGATGGCGGGCTTTCCAGATAATACGAATGTTTATATGCACACTGTGTTAACTAACACGCCATAATAATCTGTGAGGGTATTCGTATATTGTGTGTGCATTTGGGCAATGGTAATATACGTTATATATATTCAGTGGACATAGTGAATTATTAGATCCAACTATTATCCAACTCGCCGTAAGTCGTGCGGTGAGTTGTTGGTACTGTCAGTGATGGTGATAGTTGCCTAGCTCTGAGAGTGTTCTAATCTCACAAGGGATTCGACCCGAAGTACAATAATTTGTGTTATTGAACGGTGTTATCCCAAATGTAACAATTTGATACATGTGAGATATATTTTTTATGATATGATATGTAACATTGTAATAAGTAAATACATACCTTTGTTGTACTGTTGTACTGAAGTACATGTTACCTTTGCCATCAAATTCAATTCATGAATAAATAGGTGAAATTGTTTTGTTTCATTTAAAAGGTAAGGAAAAACTAATGCAATATTATTGTAATCATGTAAGTGCATAATGTTCGATATTGAATAAAAGTTCTTTTGAAAATGTTAACATGATTTTGTCTCCAGATACATATCATTGTGTAATGTTTGTGACAATTTTCACTGAAAATAAACTTTTTTGAATATTCAAACAAAACATTGATGCAACAATGCTTTCTAAAAGTACACACGCTTTTTTGAACGTAATCAAATTTCAAATTGTCCTGAAACTTTTCGTCACGCTGTGGAGAACCATCAACTATGTATCGTTATGTTTATATGAAGCTATTCTGAGATGAACTTTCTCATTTGAAACAAAGAAGGCTCAATTATCCTCCTCGGCCTATTGCATTTTGAAAGCTAGGTCTACTCAAAGGTGTTTTTGTCCATTAAATGTGTTGGTTAAACTGTTTAAATCATTCTCTGCAACAAAGCATTCAACAATTGGTAATGTCATATGCATATAATTTAACTGTTAGGGATTTTTGAAAATACGTTTTGAAAACAATTTATTATTTGAAAACATGTAAATTATTGTTTTCACTGTTATAGAAATAAACGACATTAAAATTCTAAAAAAAGCTAACAGCATAACTAGATAACCAATGTTTTTCGGAAGTTTAATCATAGATAGTTTCAAGTTCCCGTGAGTAAGTATACTTGTATTATGTAAAATAGCACACCACAGACATTCCTAATGGAAAAATAACGATGAAAGTCAAATCCCTCCCCATCTTCTAGCACTGCTGTCTTTCGGGCACATGCTATAAAAAAATCATGAATACCGAACTTAACTCCCAGTTATATTTCGACAATTACTAGTTTATGGGGAAAATATGCTTTAAAAATATGAATTTGAGTAAATTGTTCTCATAACAATAAGTTAAGCATCACCAGATTTCAAAATAAAGACTTTCAAAAGCAACTAACATTCATTACTGTATAAAGAATTGTGAAAAAATAGAGCCAGTGGCTCTGTAACTAAACTCACTATAAATAATTTTAAAATTTTCTAGGAGAATTTATCACAGGTAAATCAAATTTAAAGAATTTTAGATCGTCAACCCTGTCACCCATTTTTTTGGTCACAGGGTCACCAATATACAATTAAGAATCTCCATTGACCATGGAGTCTGCACGCAACATTACAACTTTCTAGACCTTTTGATTCTAGAGAAACACATTTAAATATTATTTAAAGTTTATGACCCCTGTGACCCTTTTTGGAAGAAGATGAAAATAGGTTTTTAGGTTATGACCCATGTGACACACATTTAAGGTTCAAAGGTTCACGAAATCTACAATTTAGAATCCCCATTGCCCACGGAGTTTGCAATTCTATATCATTTCTCTAAAGTAAATGGTTCTGGTGAAGAAGTCAAAAAAGCAAAAAAGTTTAGAAACGAATGGACCAACGGATGGACGGATGCTGGACGCCATGCCAAGCCAAAAGCCCATTGGGCCTGATGAGTTAAACATGTGACAAAATTATCAAACCGCGTAGATGGCCTTACATTTTACTGCCTTATAACCTAATGTGCCAACAGTGAGTTTTCCATAATTTGTTCACTGAGGAACACTAGAGCTATATGTGTCATATCGGTCATTAATACAGAATGAAACACACATTAAACCCTTAAGGCGCTGTAGCACTTTTTTTGCCAACAGTGAGTTTTTCAAATGTTCAATTTATAATTTTAATTTATGTCACTTAAATTTACTTTAGAGGGTAAAACATCTTTATATAACACAAACCAATTATCCGTAGTGGTAATAACGATGTTGCATAGAAAGCAAATATTGCTTGGAGGTGATTTTATTGTGAACACATTTTATTATTTCGGATTACAAAAACGATTCCCATGACTTTACCAAACGATGTACACTCATTTTTTAATTTTTTTTTTTTGAAGAGAGAAGGGTATTTTACTATTGTGACATTATTTTTCAAATACATATCATCGACTTATTTGAGCGAAAAAACGTGTTACTGCCTCTTTAAGGAGAGCTTAAACCAGTGTTCAGACAATGGCAGGTGTATGATCCGTGAGCATTGATCACTTGATGACTCTCCTCGACATGCCACGTATCAGTCTCTGAATGGTCTGTTGCGAAATCTTGTGCCCCTCCTGGTGAATGCTGCATCAAACTTTACCACAGTTTGAAAGTGAGAATCTTGTCGACGTATTCGAATGTCCCAGGATGTCCTACAAATGTTGTACATATTGGATTCACATCCGGACGATGGTACCATAGTTATACCTTCTCTCGGTAGAATCTTAGTTACTTCTCGCTCTACAGGGTCTGGGATTGCTATCAATGTAATCTGGTCTCTTGGGTGACGGTGAAAATGTGGTTCTACCATAGGGGAAGGTTGTAATTCCTTAATTTTTATGCATTCGGCGTACCCGGGACAGTTACAAGGCCCAGTTTACAACCGTAAGAGACACAGTCTCATATCATCACATAAACGCCACCACGCTGCTTGGTCGCCAAACACGATATTTTACAGTCCAGAATATGCAGTCGTACCCTGCACTCATCAGATTAATGGAGCCGGTGCCATGATGCCAGGTTCCATCCGGCCTTCGCTCTGCACCACATTAGTCATTAATTAATGTGTGATCGTGTCAATTTCACAATTTAGCAAGGTCTAAGTGCCATATAACCTGTCGACCGAAAACGAATCCTGACGGTTTAAGTTGAGTATTCCAGCTATCGCACACTACTGGAGCCCTAGAGAGGGTGAAGTGTCGTGCTGTTCTGAATCAGTGCTCTGTCGTCAAGTACAGATGTCCAGATCTGACATCGTCTTTAACGTCATTGGTTATGGCGATTATGTAAACAAATGTGTAATTACACTGTGGTGATATCCAAACTCTCAAACGACTCTACAGGACTTTCCTCTATATGATATTTCAATTGTCGTCATCTTTCACTTGTAGATAATCTCTGCTTTTGCTTTATCACGGATTTAAATTACAATGCATAATGTAAATTATAAACTACAATGTATTGTAATCCGTGACTTTATTAATATTGAAAAACACATTCATTTCGACATGAATTTACATTTATATATGTTCCTCCAACTGCATTTTTAGAATAAAAATTATGAGATTTTCGATCATGTCAAAATATATTTGATTATAAATCAATTGAACAACAATAAATACATAGATGAAACAAAAATGTTTATTCGATAAAAAATATTTTTCACATTTATCTTAACTTAATTGTTTCCAATTGATAATTACAACATAGGTAAATAAAAATAAATATTTATTATTTATTATTACATTTGCATTTCTATTGAGAATTGATATGCTCTCCTATTAAAGAAAAGTGGTTTATACATTTATCAATAAAATAATTACACATAATTCGTAACAATGTGAAGTTATATTGTTTTCAATAGAAAAAATAATTGCACAAACAACATGGTACATTAAAAATCACATGATGATGACATGGTGAAAAATATCCCCTCTATTTTACATCTTTCTCTTTTTATAAGCTGTTGATATACATTTAAATTGCTTTAAAAGCTAGAGGCAAGGACTCTTTTGCAAATCACCTATTGTATTGATTGATTTTGAAAACTAAAATATGTACAAAACAGATAATCAAAGTTGTCCATTATCAATGCATGAGAGCAACATGGCTGAACACTAAATATGTTAAACATTTATCAAATCATAACCTATTTTCAAAGTCCTATCTCAAATTGAAGAACAAAAATGTTATAGAAAGACTAACTATATTTCATTGAGTCCTGCCAGCAAAGCTGGCCTGTTGACAGTTTTGCATTCTAGTATATTAACTAAGACTCCTTGGTTTATGTGGCAAATGAGATACCATATTTTTCAATGTATATAATTATTCATTATATAATTGTGAGTGAGAAACTCTGTTCTGTCTATTAAATAAATCCTCTATCAGCTTACAATCAGTAGAGTGGCAATAAACGATATCGCATCTGAGTGAAGTCATTAGGGCAGTATTATGATGTCATGATGGGAGCATGCAAAGCAAGTTCATTTACCATTTGAAATCTGTCAATTTCAACATAAAACACAGGAATATTTATAGAGTAAATAGATTATGTTTATGTTTATGTTGGCATATACCGTGTTTTTCATCCCGGGAGAAATAGCAATTATATTTCACTTGTTGCTGTGTCTATTTGTTTACCTCACCTAATGAGATAAACATGGTATTTTCATGATTAGACATATATCCTGTATTTATTGTGTATGAATTATAGTTATAACAAACTGCGAAACATTTCATCAGAACAATATAAACGGAAATAGGTGTCTCGATAAAAACAATCTTTGACATATTGCAAAAACAGGTAGTGAAGAAATTTCATTTTAAAATGTACAAGAGTAGCAGTAGAACGTCTATTTCCTGACACAACATAAAACAATTTAAGGCTTCAGGCTATCTGCACTTCATCAACCTTTCCTCTAATGATCATAACACCTCAGAAAATTACATAATTATATTACAAGACTATCGACACAATTTGCTTAAGGCATCCTAGAGATTTCCAAGTTTCAAAATGCAAAAGCAATGTTAAAATTAGTCCTCATTATTTGTATATATGATTTCAGGAGCAATATAGTTATTGCAATATGTCATTATTTATTTTTTAAATCCGTCATTTTATATACATTCCTGCAGGGTAAAGATCCTTCAGTTTTTCACGCTCTCATGTCATCATTGTCCTGGAAAATGTTAGGTGATATATAAATATCAAGCGGATGTGTCCAGTCTATGCCACAAGTTTTGTTTATAACTGTTCCTGGCTTGCCTTTCAAAAATATTAATCATTCTTGAAAGTTTAGCACATCGACTATCTTGACTTCAGGATATGTGTACACGTTGATGTAGCTGCATACAGGTTATAATATATTACCAGTGTCTGGATAAGATATATGGACAAGTAGATATGAAAACGTTATATTTCAGTACGTCTCTTATTACATGAACATTTCATTAAGTGATGTTCATGTACCTTTTACAATTGTTGTCATTAAATGTATCTTAAAAGCTTTTTCACATAAAGTATGGTCACAAAAGACGGCAAATAAGGAAACGTTCTTTACAGACAAAGAACTGACATTAATTACCAATAACTTCTTTTATTAACTTTTCCGAGGACACATCTTGTGGCGTTAATTTTTAAAATTGTTTTAGTTCTACCTCACCCCCCTTCCAATTTACTCCAGTGGAAGAATTTTATCAAATTTTAATGCAAATTAGATTCATCATACGCCAGCTAACCATGGTTTTCTTACAACAAAATCTCAATTAATTTCCTAAAAGAAAAGTATATAGAGAATCTCACCCAAGTGTCTTCTGATATCAAATATATCAACACGAGTTACAAATATCCGAGGCTTGCCGAGGATATTTTGACTTTTATCAACGAGTGTTGATATATTTGATATCAGAAGACACGAGGGTGAGATTCTATTTATCATCCAAAATCATTCTTCATTAGTTTTTAATGAAAAATGAACATATCTGGACAAAAAACTGTCATTTGGCTTCCAGTGCTGTGTTGTCATAGCATTGTGACGTCATCATGATTATGACGTCATTACTGGACGATACAAAATCATTGTGATGTCATGTAGCTGACGCCAACAGGACATTGTTTAAAATTTACTGTCAAAACGATATCTCCTAGGAGATATCACTTGATCTCATACAAGCGATATCTCCTGTGGAACCCAGTTTTGGATGATAAAAAACATTCAGTGGTCCCGTAAAATGTACACATTCATTGTTTGAGAACCATAAAACTCCTTCATCGATGCCCACAGGCATTATATAATTGCCTACTGATATCACATTATTAATTTGTAAGTCATTATCCTCTGCAAAATTGAAGTCAAGATCATATTGAGGAGGGAAACTACAAAGCGAAGAGAATGTTCAATAACTACTTTTGTTACATGCAGTGAAGTTGTTTTTGTATGAATTTTAATCAGATTAAGATCACTTTGAAGCATACAATAGAAATCGTTTAGAACTTCTTAATTCAGAATTGAGAATGAAAGAGTAAGTAGGTCACAAACAATACAAGATGATCAAAGGAGTAAAATATGTGACCCTTTTATGCGTGATGTTGAACTGGTTAAACTATATCTACATAGTTTGCCAATATCTGAATCGGAACATTGAATAAACGATTGATACATGTTTAATAGTCATTCAGATTACACATAAGTGCATGACATCTGTCAATGTAATATACTTATCTGTAATGACACAAGAATATGTAACAGTACAAGATTCATACTCCAGAAGTAATATTTCAAGTTGGTGTGGTTGAAATGGAAACTAAAAATCACAAGGGTAAACAAATCAAGAAATATTATTGTGTTGCTGCAGTTATATATATAACACGAGGTGTTATAACTCTCTACCTCACGAGATGAGATTAACATGGTATTCGTCAATAATCGACGGCGAGCGACCGCTAGGAACAGCCCGTCACCACAGTAACACTGTGACGTCATAAACCAATTCGACGCGTCAGACCATTGTTTTATGACGTCAACTTATATCAGTCACTGGAAGCAGTGAAAATATAAGTTATTTTCACTATAGCTTGATAGACAGTTTTGTTCACTGATTAATCCCAGGATTTCACTGCTCGTGATATAATAAATGCCTCTGATTCGTGTCACATAAATGACATAAAGACAAGTACACTCTTATGACACATGTATACACAAACAAAATTCATTTCATGGCGAAGAAAAATGTAAAATAGCATTGCTGTGAAACTTGATGTATGTAAACGCAAGTTTCATATTATATGCATACATTATATTACATTGAAAGATACATTCCAGATTAAAAACTTTATCTCTTTCCAAAAATTTCGAACTGTTAAGATTCTCTCCAAGTGTGAATCATGTTTTTACACCAACAAAATCTAAAAATTTGAATTCAATTTACAATGTTCATCGATCATAACACAAACAAACACAACACAAATCAAAGTTGACTCCCTTGCTGGATTTGTTATTTCAGGGGCAGTGATTATTAATAAAATGATAAGAGTGTAATGAGGGTATAATAAGTTCTTTGCAGGCCCAGAGTGGGCGTGATAGCGCACTGGTCAGCGCGTTCGGCTTCGGATCAAGAGGTCCGAGGTTCGAATCCCATCAGGGACTTCGCAACTGTGTCTGCTGTAGAGAACTGTTCTACGTGTAGTAAAGTTTTGGTGCAATGCTGCACTGAATGTCAGCGCAGTACCACCCATGGTCCGCTGGTGCGATGCCTGCAGAATTCATTGCAATACATAGCCATAATGGTGTTGTGGGCTTTCTCAATGCAAAAATGTTAGCAGCGGTGATATAAGTGAAATACTCCTGAGAGCTGCGTTAAACTCACCTCACACGAAAGACATAAGAGTCTCTTTATCACACCAATTCACTTTTAGATAGGATGTCTTTGTATATCCACTGTACCGATATCTACTGTATATATATCAAAGCTGTGGTAATCAGATACACAGGACAAAAAGTGGTGGAATCCATTTGCCGGATCCTTCCGGATTCTCCCAAATATTGGCGGATCCTGAAGAACCCTGCAAGCGGATTCCACCACTTTTTGTCCTGTGATACTGATGGATACGTAGTACATATCCTGGTATCTTCTCTGAGCACCAAACAGATTTGTCGAATTGACTCACATATATAGTATGTCAGGTTCTCACTAGATTTGTAAGGTTGTACTGATCTTCTTCACTCACAGGTTGGATGTATACTCTACTTGCTGTATGCGGAGTTGACCAGTACCTGCAACACCTGTTGTGACAGTTTAGACATAATTAAACGGTACAATAAAAATGGTTACTTTCATAACTGTCAGAAATGACTCGAGACAATCTCAGATTAATTTTGCAATTTTCTCATTGATAAGACATCTGCTATATTTTATTAAAAATGCAATTGCAGCACTTGTTGTAAGAGCTTTGGTTGATACATTGTGTCATCTCATCTCATCGTGGTTTTACAAACACAAGCGAAAGACCTCATTAAGTCACTCATTTCATGGAGCTGTAAGATGGCTAGTGTCGTTATTCTCAGTCACGAAACTAAGGGACACAGACCTTTATACAATGATACCAACCTACTAGTCATATAACATGATACTTGAAACGACCTTTCTAAACCGTATCACCCGGTACGATGGACTTACAACATTGAAAGTCCTTCCAGGAGGTTTAACATACACAGTTGTAAACCCTGTTAGAAGGAATTACAATGATTACAAACCAAAGTGATGATTACAAAGTAAAGATCTGAAGAAATTAACTTAGAATAATTTTGACAAATTTCTTAAATTTACGACAGAATATGAACAACAAATGTATTGAAGAAAGTGCGTGTCGAACCCGTATTCCACTATCACATGTAGTTCGTGAGCTAGCGCTTTAGTCTTCTGCGCCAAGGAGGCAGATGAGATTCTAAGGTACAAAAGCAACTTATATAGCGCGGCTGTTAACAGCCTGATTTCAGGTTCCATATAACTATTTTATGAACTACTCTATTTACCAGGGATCCTCAATTTTACGCGATAACAATTAAAAATCCTGTTTTACACTTAAAAAGAGTTGATAATATGGAGAAACCATTCTACCTCGGATATGGTAAGTTTGTAGACCCTGATAGTCAGGAAAAACCCTCTGATGCTTTGCATCCTTTCCTGCCTACCAGTGTCCACAACCTTACCATATCCTCGTTATCATGGTTTCTCCTGATAAAAATAATTATACCATACTCTGGGGAATGGTTTACCTGTTCACCTGTTTGCCCGTAGACAAAGTTTAAAGGCACTATTCCAAAACATAAGTTTGTTTACCTTGGTAGCATTTGCAGTCAAAGTTGTGAATCAGTTTGGCAGTGTGTCATCATCATAGTACCACTTCCTAACTCTATGATGTTACCATAGAAAATGCAGGCATATGTGTCGTTATAAGATGATCAATTGATGAAGTGAAGTCATATTACCAAGCAAATCATGTAAATCAGTTACATTGTATCATTACAAAAAGTACTGACTCTTACGGATGGAAATCAAATTACTATAATAGACAAATTTAGATCTAGTTTATACATTCCATGAATATCATACCTCATTACTACTGATGATGTTCTGCAATGCTGAAACAAAATCTATTTTTGTTAATAAACTTGTCATAAGAAGTCAGGCAATATTTATGTAAATGTCAATGTTTCGAATGACAGAACAATACCTTCAAATGAAAACAGTTTATGAATAGCAATGTAACGAAGAAATTTGTCAATATGTATGCAAATGAAGTTAACATATTTTCAGTTGAGACAACTTGACTGTCCCCAAAATAATCTGTAAAATATCATGAATTTTTGACAAAAAAGTTTGAGATACGCCATGATCGGACGGATGGATAGGCCTTGTACTGTATGCACTGTTTTCTTGTGTTCTCCATTGTGTGCAGTAATTGAATTATGCATCTGAGTACTCCTGAAAGGTTACAGAATGGAGAGCTGTCGCTTGCTACACGCTCACAGGAACCAAGCTGTTGCTGATCATATTTGCGATGGTAGAATAGGCACTTCGGTGTAGAAACTCTCATGTGGTCACAAGTCTATTACCTGTTTCAACGAGGTCAATGTTCTGCCAGGCACCAAGAGACTCCGTCTACTCTTAGAGTCTTTGTATGAGCTAACACCTGCCAATACCTGCTAAGTATCTTAAGTGAGACAGTGTTCTGCAGTGTTCACGTTATCACGTCACGTGGCTATTACCACATTGACAAAGTGTCACTAAGTGTTTTCTGACAGGTTAGAGCTATCGAGACGTCCTCCATATCTAATAACACAAAAGCATTTGTCTGACTGTAACTACACTGCGTTGGATCAATTGATTTAGTATCTTCTACCACAGGTGCTGCCAAACTATTACCTTCCTTGAGTGCTAACTGTCAACGTAATAACACACTACTACTTTTGAAATATATAAAGTTTCAGTTCTCGGAGAGAAAATAAAAATACTTTTCGGAATTGTTAGACTGCTTAAACCACCTTAGCTAACACTTTCATAAAAAAAACCTATAATTTCCTTTACCCTCAAAGACCATTACAGCTTAATCAACATCGTGCTAAAATTGTGGTTGTTTGAAGCTTCAGCTCGTACACATGCAGATGTATCTTTGGTACATAAGGATACTTAATTCATGTTGATATTACAAACAGTTCTATCAGTTATTTAATATTTTCATTGAAATATTCCATATACTAAAGCCAAAATGTAAGTGTGCACATTTTGTTCTGTGATGACTGTTTTGGAGAGTTCTGTAATATTGAATGGATGTAAATAAATAGCGTCGAACTGATTGCAATAAGGAATTGCAACCACATCAGACAAGTAAATGATGTGTATATATTTCTTCATCTAAAACCACGTTTAAAATAATAGTTCAATGTGAAATGAGGTATTTGGAAAACACCAACTAATTTGTAGCATTCCTTTATTAGATGGTATTGGAAATAACATATCAACCTCAAGAAAAGTTATGCAAAAATCTAATCTAATCTTATATTATGGCTCTGGGTGTGTGGCAAATAAGCCTGCAGACCCTTGCAGATATTGTAGCGACCTGATAATGAAATATTGCATTGATTGAAGTATCTTTCATATTTGCTTGTGGTACTGATTTAAATTGCGTATTAAACACTCCTTGATCTGATTAAACTTAATCTCAGATGCTGGCATTGTGCCAATGTGTGCACCACATCATTAATTTTTCCTTCGCCAATGCTTCCAGTTGAAAGTGTTGTTGTGATTTTCAAGCTCAAAGAAATCCATTACGTTGGAAAGCTGATGAACAAAGACCTTTCATTTGCAATTTAAGTTATAATCTAAATAATGTCATGTGATGGAATTAAGGTATGACTTAGAAAAAGAAGAATACAATTAATTAACGACACATTATATAACATATACTAATATGGTTACTTTGTTACATTGTTAATTGAAAATGTTATTTCAAACATTGATGAAACACCTCCCAAGATGCCATTTCGTTATAATGGATAAATTCATTACACTGGACAGCTTTACATTAATGTAATGTGATTATAGTTCGCTAATATGTCATCTGCCATAATTATATCGGATTGAAAGACAAATAACGACCCTAGAAACATCTTTAACATATTATACTTATAACGTTTTTTATATCATGGACATTGTTTTACTCTCTTGTTTGATTGTCTAGAAATGAGACCAAACGTCTCCAACCAGTGCAAATAAAAACATTATATATTATAACAATACTTCCAAACTCTTTATAAAAAGTCCGAGGTTATGGATATCTAACTGGTGTATGGATGTTCACCGTTTGGGTTTTATGGTATTGACAGTGAACGATTTAATAGTATTCACTTGGTTCAGTATAAACTGATTTGAATATTGTTTAATGTCATCTGTGTGTATTCTTTAGACTTTGGTCGAAGCTGTTTGACTTTCACAACATACGGTAGTCATAGAGGCGTTCATGCTTTCATAACATGTCAGTAGGTGCATTTCAATTGGGGACAAGGTTGTTTTCGGCAGAGATGTTTTTGCATTTACAAAGAATTAGACTGACTTCTCCAAATAGCGGACTGTTCATCTTTTTCCTTCACCCAAATCCTACTTCTTGCTGAGGCTGTCAGGGATCTGATGGAGTATCTTACTCTTCAGATAAATATTTTTTGCAAAGTAAACAGGTTTGTGCACTTCTTGATCCCTTGTTAATTCCCTGCAATCTCCTTGACATGACGTCAGTGGCTTGGTGTATTTCTATTGGTTGAAATTGATTTCTTTTCTACTTAAGGTGTTTTAGATATATTACTGTTACGTTTATCATTGGAAATCGTAAAATTTGATCTTAATGCTGATCTTATGCATATGGTGTTCTTGAAATATGATGAAAAGCACAAACATTTCAATGAATTATTATTTTTCCTGCTCACATTGGTTCTATTCAATTCCAGTGTTTGTTTCTGATGTCTTTAAATGTTCGATATTATATGAGTACTTGTCATATCACAAAAGATAAAAAAAAAAAATTGATTGGAAGATATAATTCTGTCCTCATTCTCAGTCTCTTCTTCCTAGAGTTAGTAGTATGTATGCTGGAATGGTTTTGCACTCTAACAATGTTTCTGTGATAATATTTTTTCACAAAAAATCCTCCTGTTAGGATGAAGGTGAAAAACTTAACATGGTGGAAGATGTTAGCAGCAGATGTCATATGGTGACAGATGTCATTTCAAACTCGGTGCCATGGTTAGGAATTCAATCCCGAAAACGGATTCTTTGTGTAAGAGCGGCTTTATGTACGTTAGAACATATTTTCCGTTTAGAACATATATTCAGTGACTGAAAATGAATAAATGGTTTGAATGGAAGATAATCACTATCATGAAATTTCTTACATTTTCGTAAAATGTAATTCGTCAATCAGAAATGACTTGAGTAAAATCTAAACCAATTTGAAATGTAAAAAATATTAGGTCAATAAAACGTAGTCCTTTTGAAAGAAGATCAGTTTACAAAATATTTGTATTTGTTAATCATTAATTTCATGAAATGCTTTACATAAAAAAACAACTTCTTACTGCTATTGATCTACAAGAACTTAAGTAGAAACGAAATCAATACTGAATCATAAAAACATCAAACTGATGCCGTCAAGTCAAGGAATTTGCGGAAACCTAACAAATTGAAGTGGACAGACCTGTTTCCTTTGAGACGACAATTTCTGCGGCAGGAAGAAACTCTATCAGATCCCTGACAGCCTGTGAGATAAGTAGGAATCTAATGAAGGAAAAACATGAGCAGTCATCTATTTGGCGAACATAAAAATCTTACTTCAGGAAAAAACGTCTCTGTGGGAAATGTTTTTGACCCAAATTTAAATGCATCTACAGACATGTTATACAACAGACATGCCTGTTTATTTATCCTAAACGTATGTTCTGTAAGACAACCACATATATTCTAACGTCATCCTGTATTAAGTGTTGCGTGAAACATATCTCCCTATTTCTTAATGATCAAATATTAAAATTACACAAGTTCAAGGTTGATTGGTAAGAGACACATTTTCAGAAGATATATGTGGAGATTTCGATATATTGAAACGAAGCCTAGTTATTGCTGTTGACACATGTGAAATTACGATTAGTATGCCTTCTTCTCAAACTAGCAATATTTTAACCCTACTGTGAAGTATATGTATGAAGTACGGCCGTTTGTCCACTCAGTGTCCATCATTTTGAAAATGCAACACACCAACAGACATAGTGATGCTTTGTACAGCAGATGACATAAAAACTACATCTAGAATGTTTGAATGTTCAAGTAGTTAAACACTTGGTTTTAGATGTATACATAAAGCACATTTACTCAAGTATATCGAATTCCTATTGTACAAAATGAAGTGTGTCAATACATCCGCTTCTTCATCAAAAGAACTTACAGTTAATACTTGATAGAATAATCTCAGGTGACAACTGGAAGTGATGCGTGCCACATTGGTCTTTTCACTCATCTTGCTGACAAACTGTATTTTAACCCGCTACCCTTCTACCCTGAGTCCATCAATGATGTCACACAATGGTCTAACTTAAACTACCCCAAAAAGATGTTGTTTTGAATCTACTTACACATTTTCCCAAAGTTATATATATATATATGTATATTCATTTAGACATTAATACCATCTACAAAGTTTATGGCTTGTAACAGATAACATGACACCGGTTAAATGTAAACCTAGGGGCATAATTGCATTTTTACAATGAAAATACAACCTGTCTTGTATTGCGAACTTAGAAAGATGCTGTAAACTTAACTAGAAATGGAAGAGTTATCGCCTATTGGTCAACGAGAGCTGGTCCATGTCATTATTTGTTAAAAATTAAATGATGCAATCATATGGAGATTAAGCACCATCATTTCTTTCTTTCAACTTCATCTGATTATGGATCTTTGAAAGTTATGTTGTATGCCATATATCAAAAACCAGCTCTGCATTATTTATTAAACTTCGATTCATGGCCAATAACGACATCAACACAGAATCCATGAACCAGCTCTGACTATTTGTAAAATTTGATCATGCTAATATTAACAGATGAGGACTTTTTTGGAGCAGTTTTATCAATTTCCTCTTGAGAAGAAAGGGTATTAATAATGTGATCTATGCACAGGAGTAGAAAATCTAAGCCCGGGTCTGCTCAATCTTCATGTGGACGGTATTGAGCCAACCTAAATGGTGAAGTAGGAAATATTCAAAGAACATTTGTTTTACAAAATTGCAAGATCGAAATAAAAATAAGAAATAAACTAGAAAAAACAAGTCAACGTGTTTACATCATCAAAACAGATACGTGAGTGAAAGTGGTCAATTTAGTGAAAGTAAGTTTGTCACTACAATATGTTAAAATGTTATTACTGTTTGCGGTATTGATATCGGCATGCACCACCACTTGACAAGATTTCACCACTTTCCTTCTCAACAATATTATGTATTCTAATTAACTATAATCTTAACAAAACCCTTCAAGTGAAAATACCGCATTAGTAATTTGATCAATACAAATAGGGAAAATATTCCATGTCTGCTAAATCTTAATATGAATAATATGTGGTCAACTGAAATCTGTCATGTATATTAAAACTGAATTAGTCAAATTACAAGTTTTTACAAGATTATAAGATTCAAGAATTCTCTTAAAGAAAATCTAATCAAAGTTTTAAGGAAGTCCTCAACGCTTATCATTGGCTGTGATAAAAATAATTAAGTTGATAAGTTAAATTTTCATTAAATATGGACGAAATGGAGTCTGTAAGTTCAACATGAAACAGGCTTCTTCTGAAACTATGTACACAACATAGATATCAACATGAAACTATTACTTAATTTATTTTTATTATTTAATTCGGGAGCATTGTGTATTTACAGAATTTACAGACATTTCAACATTTGAAATTTTTTTTGAGTTATATAATACATTCAGACAGTTTCAAGCCATTATTTCTGTCTATTTTACTGTTGGAAAGATGCAATTTAAATGTAAAACAGTTGTTAATGTTTTCCAGGATGTACACTGATGGAATATCTTGTGTTTTCAGTCCGATATCACGTATCTCTCATCTCGTGATAGGGTATCGCCGATATTTTCACTCGTGTCTGCGCCACTCGTGAAAATAACGGTTTTACCTCATCACTCGATGAGAGATAATCACAAAGAAAACACAAAATATCCTCCATGTATCAGTAGAAGTTGACATGATGTCTGCCTGTCTTTAACAAGAAATGCTAGTTGGCAATTCTGTGACAAATGATATGTGCTCTTTCCTCTTGAACACCGATCGCAAATGACTTCCGGTACTTTCAAATGATGATAATCAGCCTTTTGCTTTCATGTGAAATTGACTTCCCATGCAGAGAAAGTTGGTCAGTAATGACACTCGCCCTACGCTACGCGGATTTACACAGTTTGCACAGCGTTTTTTAAGTTTATACCTCCATCCACTTAATAAATGTTGAAGTCAATTCTTAACAATGCTGTCAACTACATTTTCAATTTACTAATATAAGGATAATGATGATGATTACAACAATAAAAACCTACTTCAAATACTCCCCACATATGTGTCTTAAAGTTCTCAAAATAGCGATATCTTTTCAAATTTTCAGAGCAGTGGGCTTTGAACAGTATTGGAGATGTTTTGTGCTCTTCACTCAATATAGAGACTAAGGGATTACATCCAAAGAAAGGAGATAGAAGTCTCATCTTTTTTATGTGAGTTCTAACATGTGCTTGAGAAATGGAGATTTCAACACAAAGAATTGAGGGTCTTACAAAAAGTGTATGTAATATTTATTTTGTAAAAAGATATTTATTGTAACATACAATGTATATCATATTCATATAAGTAATTATTATTATTTTATTATGATACATAGCCAGTGGTGGCTCTACACCTACTTGCAAAAGAAAGTATATGGCTCAGTTATATTTATCATTTGTATAATTTTCAAAGTCAAATATCTCGAGTTTTCGACGTCGTATTAAAAAACGGGCTTGTTTAGGAAATTAGTCAAAAACATTAAAACAGTCAAAGAAGACCTCTACGCGGTTTAAAATTTTTAAAATTAAAATTAAAAATTTAAATTTTGAAATTCCCCCAAATTAATTTTGATAAAACACAACTGTTCATCGACACATAACTTATACTCTGTGTGAAAATCAATAAATGTGCTTCGTCCTGCACACATTTACAACATTTTGAACATGGTAGGGGTTATGTTGGTGTAAATTTCATTTCTTACCCCTGTCTACTTTTAATAATGATATTTTAGTTACAAAATAAAATAGTCTCCAATTAAGTGATTCAAACCATTGCCGAGAGGTGTTATTGTATCGTGCCATAATCAAATGCATCTCATTTCTTTAAAATATTGAATTAATCGAAAACAAGTGAGTGCTATACTTTCTTTTGCAAGTAGGTGTAGTTTCATATTTTCGAATTATTGTACTTCTTGTATTCTATTCACAATAGTAATACATATATCTCCTTGCAGAATAAACTGATTAAATACCATAAACATGTGTCTACAATATGTGTAAAGGGCAGAATGTAATGATTTAATTGAGAATTGAAACGAAAAACAGAGAGCAGATTAATATTTTGCAGATATTGAAGTAAGGCCAAGGGCCTAGTTTTGTAGAGGGGAACTGTTTAGGGATTTGTTAAAGACAAGTTTTTAAATACTAAACAAGGCACATTGTTTTTCACAGTAAAAGGAAACTGTTTTAGAAATGAAGGACATCCAATAAAACGTTGTTGATATCAGTGAATATATTAAAACAGCGCTACACAAAAGCAATGTTATTTTTTATTCCAATGATAATCCATAAATTGAAATAACTTAATTTCCCAAATGGTGCGTTTGTCATCTTTGAATGTGTGCATTCCTTTATCCTTCAATTGATATTGGAGCTTTTAAAGATTTAGATATTACACATGACCAATATCCAAGAATACTTGATACTATGATTTCTTTATTGTGATAAATAACCTATAACCAGCTCAATACAAAATCAATGAACCAGTTCTTGCAATTCATCAAATTTAACAATATTAATATTGACAGATGAGGACTTTGTACAGCAGGTTTATCGAAATTTAAATTCATGTGAATCTTTGGAGTCAACCTAAAAATTGACCCGTGATGAAATGCTATACTATTTTAACAAGGGTGTGATATTCAAAGGACCCTTTCTATGACTTTAATCAAACTGAAATTGACAAAACAATGGCTACGATATGTTAAAGTGTGACAACGTTAAATGACAGATAAAGATAATTTTAAATGGCATTGTTAATTTAGTGGTTTGATAATTTTGAGAAACCAATAAGAAGTGAAAAAGGCTCTGTACTTTCATAATTCTTAGCGACACGTACAATGCAATTTCTTCCTGTATACATACAATGATTTCATGTAAATGCGACTTATGTAGGACATGCTTAAAATTGCAAATATTGAAGAAAATTATTTGTAATTAAGATGTTCGTTTGCATTTATGTAATCTATTTGAAAACGGCATGTTAAGCAACGTGATTTCTAAACTGAAAGTCCTTATGGTTATGAATAAAATGGGATGTGAACGATATATATATATATATATATATATATATATATATATATATATATATATATATATATATATATATACATGATGTATATATATCATTTGTCATTACTTGGATATTACACAAGTTAATTACATAAGCTTACACAGAGGTAATAGATGTTATGTGTGTTAACATTGTTAAATCAATCTGTTCAATAAACAACCGTTTCAAATGTCTACTTTCTGAAAGTGGATTTACAAATAAATTCCTACTTATTAAATTTATGTTTCCAAACCTATACCATCAATCTGCAATTTGCTAGCAATTGAAATAAATGGTGATGGTTCCTCTTACTAGATGAGGATTTATTAGATGATGAATTATGTGTCATTAGCTAAAGTGCAGTAATAAAATATCCATCCCGTTCAGCCGAACTGGTGCCAGATTGGGACGTTAGTAGCGATTTCATTATGTGATGGTTAATAAAGACAGCTGTTCTGTGATGTAAGTGTTATAACTATGAATAAAGATGAAAGTCTCTATGAACATATTTACATCACAAGAAGGCTGTCCGTCACACCTTTTTACTTGAAACAATGCATCTTTTAGTTAATAATTTGTTACATGAGTATCTTATTGTACGTTCTAAAGTTATACTTGAACATTTACATGTGAATAAACGAGAAGTGGCGTTAAGTAACTTACAGGTATATTAAATATACTACTGTTACTATAGCGACTGCATATCTAACTTGTTATTGAATTGGGGGTTTATTTGCAATTGTAAATCATTCCTACTGCACATGATATTGAATATTTAACGCCGCAGATGAATGACTCTTTTATATCAAACTAAAGGCTCTGAAATATGTTTATAATTAATGGGTCGAAAAAAGAAAGTAATATTCCATTTATGCATGTATAGTCATAATGCCAAAGTTCGCGCTGGTATTGACATGACCTACCGAACCTACACATTACAGCTATGATCTTCTTAACTTCATAGTCCATGATAAACCGCATCATTATACAGAGACATGGATAACGTTATGATTGAACCAAGCTAAAACAATAACAAATGGTATTCCAATGCTTAAATCTATAAAACTAATTATATTATAAAACTAAAAATAATTAACTGGAATTAATGGAAGCTGACGGAAAAAAAAGATATAGATATAGTTTAGAGATATAGTTGTTACATGGTGATCAACAGCCATCTACAGAAGTGGTCAGACAAGCGGATAAACTGGATAAAACAAACAATATCATCATCAAATAATGCTAATAAGGCTGCCTGAATCAATATCAATGAAAACCAAAATCATGGAATGCCAAATACATTAGTATTCCTTGGACACCGATACCCACAGGAGGGAGGGTGTAGCATATTGTATATTGGTTGGGGGGAAAGGGAAGGGCGGGGGAGCGTTTCAGCCCGATTTTCGACAATTGTAAACGATTCTTTTTCTAAACGGAGAGGTGAGTTCAAAACCTATTGGACCCGAAACAGAAACCGGAGAGTGAGTTATGTTCTCTTGTTTCAGCAATTCGAGTTGAAAGTTGTGTGTTTTCGTGCATGAACAGGGACATACATGTCAAGCGAACAAGCTAATCATCCACGAATAATATCATACCAATGGTAGTTCATCCACTTAAGCCACTTACTTGTTCATTGGTTGATGTTTGTGCATACCTTACAGACAAGACTTAAAATGACAGTGATTGAAGATCATAATTTTAAACAAACAAGTTATTATGATTGAAAGGGAGAAAACTTTGAAGAAAAAAGTAAGAATGCCTGTACATTACCATTGTGTTATACTTCAGAGTAAAAAATATAAAAGCAATATCTTCAAATCAACTTAGATCTGACCAAATCTTTTTAAAATTCCTTTAATTTAATAATATTTTCAAACATGATTTCTGGTTACTTGCAAAACATACTCTACTAACTTGTGGACAACAATTATAATGCCCAAATTCTGCACTTATTTGATTGTGCTTCTTGTCTTTCAATTTGTAATTATTCTATTAACAACATGCGATCATATTTATTTCGAAAAATGTCCTTCATTTCATTCACACAAATTCGTGATTTTTCATTTCACAAATTTTGTTTTATAATTATGTTATACTTGGGAAATGGGATTTATATCTTAGTCTTTGATAATTAACCATGGCAATGAACATACACATGTATCTACTTAATCCCTTTATGTTGTTGTAGCAAGATGATAATTACTTATAAATGATGTCTCATGTAATTTGTTCTAACACTCAGTAACAATTAGTTTGATGTCTTATTAAGAACATATTGTTTTCCTTTGTTAATACTTGATTCCTTTAAGTGTTCTTAAAAGCATTCACTTAATCTGATATAAAATTGATAACATGCCAACGAAGTATTAAGGGGATTTCCCCAAAGCATTGAAGTGTAAAGAAGGTTGTTTCAAACATTAAATACATTGTTACGATTTTCAAGCTTTCAGAAACACGCCAGCAGAAATTCTGGTTATGTTTTTTGATTTACAGAATTTCAAAATGTAGGAATACAAATTATTTTTTGATAAGTGGATGCTTTCTCAATCAGTGTATTTTTACAACATGTGCATCATGAATCAAAAGAAAATAAACATGAAAAGGTTTAAGTGAAGAGGGAAAATAATGTGATTATCATGACAGCAGCTGACCTTTCAGTTGCAGCTGGGATCCAAGATTATAAAACATCATTTCAATTCTCTAGGTTTTCTTCTTTAAACCGAATTTCAATATAGTCAAGTCTTTTATTTGCATCGACCCATATACAAGGATACATATATACAGTAGTAGATACATAGCATATAAATATAAAATAATATAACGATTGACATATAGGGCATAAGACACTTGTTAGCTATCTATTAAGATGACCATGTCTTAATTCAAAACTTAGACATAAATATTGGCATTAATTGTTCATCAACTTTACAGATGTAGAGGACATTAATTGATTGAATTTACAGATTGATGGGTTATCATAATACAAATGTGGTATACAACAGGATCTTAAATTGTCATACAAATTACATTTCAATATAGAATGGAACTCATCTTCGATTCCTGTATTACACACAGGAAATATACGTTGATGATAGTCAATTCCTAGCCACCGCCCCTCATTTACCTTTAATTTTAAAATACCAACTCAAATCTTTAAAAAAAAAATTCTATGTTTTTTTTTATTAGGAAGCAATGTAAGATATTTCTCTGGTACAAGTAGGCTTTATATTGTCTATACAATCTATATCTCGATTGTACTGTTCCATGTCTGTATATACATATCAACTGCAAGTATACTTTAAAAGTATATTAAGCATCCGGAAATGGGAAGCAAAGTCACTGAATTGAAATTGATTGAAAATAGGGTGATGACAGGGATGCAGGTTTTTATTTTATCCAAAATTCCTTGCTACATAGAAATAATGAATTATGTTCCTAAGAATATGACATATACATGTGATAACATTTTCCTTAAAACGGTTTTAACTAATAAGTGAACAGAGTCAATTCATAAGTTTTATTAAATCGTATTAAGAGTTAAGAAATATATTTACCAAAAATCGATTATCGATGAAATACAGAAATTTTAAAAACTTTCAGATAAAAATCCAAATCAGGTCATATGACAAATACACAAAATTACTCAATGTTTAATAATTATAATATAATAATATTTTCAAAGGACGGCCAACAATTGCAAATGACATTTCAAAACATTTAAATTATTTAGCGTTATCAACCAGTCATGATCAATAATGCACAGAAGCTTTGAACTAATGCAAAAATGAACTTGTGAATGTAATCAAATTTAATAATGGTACATTTGTTTCCCCTTCTCTTGTTATATACAGGATAGAGATGTATTCCATTGTCAGCTTATATCAATGACTTTGACTAATGATCTTGAAGATTTCATGTAACGAGAATCAATATTCCACTGTTTTTGAAATATCATTCGGAACCATTATTACATGTACTCTCCCCTAGGAGGTATGAACTTATTATGACGTTAATAAACTTGATTAAAACGCCACAATACTGAACTAATGTAATCAGAATATGGCTTGGTTATTTGATAAAATCTTTACAAAGGATGATATGTAGTCAACCTAATGTCTTTTACAAAATAATATTGAGAATATTATCTTCTCGGGTAATTGGTTGTCAGTGAATTGTTTCATCTGTTCACCAGACAAGTATTTTTAAATTTTTTATTTAGATTGTCAAATCTTATTACTCATCAAATGCAAAAAAAAAATACAAATAAGGCAGTATTATCTTCAAAGAAAAGCTTTAGAAACGTGTTTTGTATAATTGGAAACGAATGTTGTTGTTTTTCGAACCATTCTCTTCAAAATAATCGGTCGCGCGGAGCGCTTCATAGGCAGCACTGAAAGTACGATTCCTTCAGGGTAATAATTGTGTAGCGCCTTGAGCATGCATTGTGCATGGATATGTGCGCATTATAAATATACTATTATTATTATTAGTATTATTATAATAATGCATCAGGTTAATCTCCGAAGGTTATTAATCAACCAAAACTCGAATGGATCTATATTTACAGGACATTTTCATGAAGCTGGGTCTAGGAAATACTCCGAATACGTTTCCGAAGTAAGATTTTCAATACGTTTTCAAACAACAAAATATTTTAAAAGAGTAAAACAAAGTGAAAAGCTTTATTACATCAATTGAGTTTTGTAAATTGTTGCCAGTTCTATTAAAAAATCCATGACAGATAAGAGGTGCAGCCCTCTTATCTCAATCCACTTCCCTTAAAACAGTTTACAATGCATCGATGCATGAATGTGTTTTCAGTTTTCATATGTGCATAACTTTGTCTTAACAACTAAATAGACTTGTTCATAAAATAAGGTAAGACAATATGTTTCTTATTCTATTGATACATGGATACTTACAAACTATAGATTGCGAACAAACCTCATTGACATGTGTTTTTGTTTAACTTTCTTTTAGAGCATTATGTTTATATCCTTTGAAGAGGTGGAACTACATTGTATTCACAATCTTAGGAAAGTGCGTTGTTGTGTCCGATTACCAGCTTCCAATGTTCTTCAAAGTCCTGTGTAAATTAGCAATATATATGCAAAATCATCAAACCAGTTTGTAAGTCCGATCAACAGATCAGTCTCATTTGCTCATTATAACACAAATATCAGGTAGGCTATTATAGAACATCCATGAAAAGTGTCAGTGGTGAAATAAGTGTAGAGGTCGGAACATGTAAACTTGCTTGACCAGGATCGAGTACAGCCATGTGGGGCTTGAAGTTGACACCTTGCTAATATCCTGAATTTTCTACGTCTCATGCCTCCAGTCAGACATCAGATCTGTTCGTGTGTCAATTACATCCACTCAGCGTGCAGAGCTGCCTCCAACTCATGTACATTATGTACTGGATGGTTATTAACGTATTTATTTTTGACCTAGGGAAAAGATAACAAAATGAGATAACAATGACATGAAGGGGTGAAACAAGTGACGTTGTGATAACTGGTAAGCTATAAGATGATTGACACACACAGATAGAAGAACAACAATCAATTCCTTTCATACCAGCCTTCTCATTTCTTCACGTTGATCAATGACTGGTGCAAGCCGATTTCGTTTTTAGGTTCACATGTGAGATTGGCATCATAACGTTCATTGATCAGTGTTTGACAACATCTAAATTAATAAAAATAGTCACCTGACCTCGCAAAAACGTGTAAGAGATGTAAATAACTACAACAAAAGAGCGGTTGACATGTTTTTCTCTTTGAACATTTCTAACAGGAAGTTTTAAAGTATAAACGTCATTGGACGAATATCGAATAACAAATAACTAGCCAACTTCACTTTTGATTCCTTTCCATTAATTGCCCAATTCTAATAAATTTGCCTTGCACACCTTCCTCAACAAATATCAGGGACTCTTTGAACCAAAAGATCCTAACATTAAGATTCACTCTCTGTGCTCAGAGACTCAAGGTTATATGTGGGCTTTGCCGAACGGGATCTGACTATTCGCCAAGTTTTGCTATGCTAATGTTATCAGGAGAAGGCATAAGTCATTTATAACGTGATCAAAAGGCCAGAGAACTGAATATTATTACCCAAGTACGTTCAATCTTGACGTGAATGTCTTGGACGACAGTAAATAAAGTGAATCTTTGATGGAGTTTCATCTTTGAGGTTGCAAAATCCAAAAGTAAACCTCAAGAAAGCTTCTAAAAGGAAGTGTTCATTACTTCTGCTTTGTTGTGACGTGTATTAACAAAAATGATTTGGACCTAGAAACTGGAAATAGATATATAACTAATATAAGGGAATAATGACTGCCCAAGAGCAATGGAAACCACATTGAGTGGACAGACATTTGAACGGATCATTAATAAAATTTTAAAATAAAATAAAATATATTGCATCAATATGACAAAATTGTACTTTGTATAAATTGATACAGTGGATTTACGAGAATAAAACATTGTGCACATATGTCAGTCATAAAGCATTTCACGTAAGGTTCATGTAAGGTTTGGGTGCCAGTTCGTTATTACAGCTGTTGCTCGCAGGTTTCACTGCAATGCATAACTACAGTTGCGTTGTGGGCTTTCTCCGTGCAATAATAAGAGCAGCCGTAGTCTTATGTATCATATAATTTACCAAAAACATAGTATTATCTACAAAACGTATAATATAATATTAGTTTAAACAATTCTTTATTAGATTAAACCACTGATAATTGAAACCTAAAATCGGCTCCTGTCTAACGGCAAAGGATCATTATACTTCAGTCCTAATCAATAAGATTCAGCAGACCGGAAATGCATGGTATAATGTAGCCAAAAACGATAGGGTGTCATCTCCACAAGTGTCCAGTCAACTAAAGGTCTGGAGTCGAGATTCTTCGACATATGGAGCAGGAATTGAAGATATCTGGTAAAACAAACCATGCATTCATCAACAAGTTAAATGTTGACACTTCCTTCCACCGGAAATTGGAGGCCGGCGCCAGAAACCACTTCCTGTAAAAGGGGTCGCGATCTGAAGAATATGTTTGTATTAGTTCCACCTCGACGTGTAACGGACCTAAATATATCTCTACTTAACAAAATGTGGTCAGCGTGGCAGACAGGATTGACAGACTGGTTGGGCGTGGAATAATGAACCTACTTTGCATTGCAATATTGCAATATGACTAAGGAAGCAGCTTGTTATTGGTTTGAACATATTTGACTTTTACCTGGGCAATAACAAGTTCAGTGTCCATTCAAAATGAATGGGTATGGATAATTCGTGAACATGCATAGATTTTACAGTTTGCATATGATGAAATTTTCTCTAATAACAGAATGTGAGAATTGTCGTTCCATGGTCAGTTGAAATATATGCTGGTTTCAAAGCGCAGCACAACACATTAAGAAATCATTTCCTTAATACTGGTTGACTAAAGGGTTGATATGTGTCTTTAAGTTCCCATAATTTTGTAGTGATATATCATGTTAAACAAAAGCTGCGAGATTTAGTTTAGCATTGACAGTAAATACGTTGACGGGCAAAAGAAAGTATATGGCTCAGTTATATTTATCATATACCTCGAGTTTTCGACGTCGTATTAAAAAACGGACTAGTTTGTGAAAGTAGTCCAAAACATTAAATCAGTCAATACAAAACAATACCTCTATGCGGTATAAATTTTTTATATTAAAATTTAAAATTTAAATTTTGAAATTCCCCAAATTAATTTTGATAAAACACAACTGTTCATCGACATATTACACATACTCTGTGTGAAAATCAATCAATAATTGTGCTTCGCCCTGCAAACATTTACAACATTTTTAACATGGTAGGGCTCATGTTTGTGTAAAATTAATTTCTCACCCCTGTCTACATTAAATAATGATATTTTTGTTAAAAATAAAACAGTCACCAATTACTTTGTACACAAAATGATCCATTCAAATGGTCTTCCACAAGATTTATTTACTCAAAAAAGTTGAAATATAGATTTTAGCTTCAACAGTCATGAAATATGTTCTAGAAAATACGTGAAGCTACTGAAATAAGATTTAGAAAGAGGCAAAGTTTTTGGAAAGATGACTGTATGATTACATTAAAGTTACACGTGCTAGCCGCTGGTTTTAGGATAACCCTTGAGAAGATGAAAATAAGTCTCTATATCAGCAAAACAGACTGCACCTATAATCAATAATACTTCATATCTTGTCTATTCTGCGGGACAGGTAGAGAATATACAAAATCTGCAGTTTTCACACTTTTGAGGACATGAATTGGGAATTTTCTGAAATGAAACGTACTTTATACAGTGAATATGATCATATTTCCCCTTAGTTTTGATTAAAAAAGAGATGATCGATATATGTTATTTAACATCGTTTCTCAAGTTTTCAAGTTTTAACAAAGACCAAAAACGAAATAACGTGTTATTTACTGCTTATTGATTATACCTGAAACTAACTGTGATAACTTGACAATTCATGTAACCTGTTTGCCTTTTAGAAATTAAAATTGACAGTGACATAACATGAACGTTGAGGCAAGGTTTTGTAAAAAAAAGAACAGAGTGTACAAGATCTGAATTTTCATCAGTGACCACAAAATTCAGCTCCAATCATTTATTTGTTCAAAATAATTTGTTCTTGTTGTAGAAGTTATCTTTGATTCTATTTAAGTTATCAAATTTGGAGTTAAATAGCCACATCAGCTGCAAACCTCATTACAATCCGACAAAAATGGATAACACAACATTTATATGATTTGGTTTGATTAATCAATGTTTTAAATAACACATTATATTAATCTTGCAATATCTAAATCCTTTATCAATTGAAATTAATGTAAATAGAAGGGAAATCAACATGAAGATACATGCGTGATATAAACCTACATGTAGTTGATTTGATTTGATAAACTCACTGCAGCTACAATTGTGTTTCCTATGATTGAATATGTATTGATATTGATCATATTTTTCACTTTTTGCTTTTACTCAATTTGAAAGTGAAATATATCTCAATAACAAAATCTAAATGGAAAAGGAAATGTTTTCTATGGAATGATTTATTCTATTTAAATTCTGAAACATTTCCCTGTCACTTTACAGCCTCTGTAAGATGATATGTGTGAAGATGTGTTTGCTATACACTTACAATAATTTTAGATAATATTTCATAAGGGATTTGAAACATTTCGCTCTTTCTAAAACGTGTCTATGGAAACTTAAGTTACATTTGGTCGTAGGTTACAAAAAGTGTAAAGAATATTTCCATATGCTTTGTAGGATTTCTTTTACATTAAGATCTAACATTTACCCTGTCAGCATTTTATGTAGACAATTGTTATTTTTCATGGATTATTTGCTTTTTGCTGTTTTTCATTCCAATTATTAAAAATTCATTGTAAAAAAACTTCTTACATTCAATATAAGAGTCATATAGACAGAATGTTAAGTACAACAATACAGGCATACGCAATATATAAGACCAAACAATAATGAAACCCGGATAGGTGAATGTGAATGTATATTTCAACAGTTTTAAAACACAGGAAACGATTAACCATTTCCTCTCAACATCTCATATTTAATTGTATTGACTCCATTCGTGTGTTAAAATATAGGTATGATCCACATTTACGGATTCAGTGCACAAAATAATTAATTACTCAATATGTGATGATTAGAGTTATACTTGTTCCATTGTTATTGCACATATTTAACAGAAATTTGAAAATGTTCAGCATGTCAATTATTGAGACCAACATTCCCGGTTACAAATTTAAAATTGTGAAGAAAATCATACCTAAACCATGTGATTTACTATTTCGCCATGATTAACCTTTTTGATGGCATTGTTATTGTTCATCTTTTGAAAAGTTGAAATACTTTGACATAAAAAGGAGTTTTCGATTTTGTTGCCCTTGTATCAATCTTGTTATTATGTTGGACACATGAAGGACATTTTCCAAGGTGTCAAATTAAAACAGTTAAAGTAAAATGTTTCAGTATGGTTACAGTATGTGTTCCCTGCACATTTAAAAAAGAGAAAGACAAACAGCAATGTTATTTATTAGTTTTACACTTGACGCAGTTATAATGCAGACAATTATTACTACTGAAGAATATGTGATCATGTTATCTCTCTATTCCATTGATTCACCATCACTCAATTTAAGGTTAAACACGATTTTCAGTTTTAATATATGGTCATGATTCCATGACATAAGTGATATAAACTAAATGCTGCAATGTAAAGTATGAACGAATACAATGTGTGTGATCCTCTTGACTTCTTTTATTTGCTGAGTAAGCTGAATGCGTATGATCTATGAGAATCGTCGATAACAACTAAATAATTCAAATGTACTCTCTATAATTTTACATTTCAATAAAATTTTATGAAATTAATGTAAAAACAAGTTTCAAAACTTCAAAATACGGCCAAAAGTTACAGGATAATCTCACATGTCAATTTTGTTTTGTTAAAAATCTTTTGTCTGAACATGTGCATAAGCTATGAATAACTATCTCCAATTAGAGCGTTCTTTAAGTGAATATTTGATACTAATTTGCTTTGATATAGCAATTTTCATTTTTAAGTATTGAATTAAATTAAGTGTTGAATCTAAACAACAAAAGGAACCATTTCGCCTTTTAGAATACTTACATCAACATCAACAACCCTCATTTAGTCCATTAAATCTTGATTTATTGCCAGTATATGTAGGCAAAGTTATAATATGAGGTCACTAAAGCAGCCATGACTGATGTCAGTGAATTTAACGGAAATACTATGTATATTCTGAACCATCTGTAAAATGCAATATACAGCCAGTTAAGCTTTTCTACTGACCGACAAACAATGTACAGTTTCCCAAGTGCAATAGTTTAGTACAACTGATACCACTGTCTGACATTCTGTCCCGACGGGCTGATCCTCACACTTAACGATTGATATTACTATTCAAGCATTGCTCTTTGCTTTCTTATTGAAACTGTGATGTGGATAAACTGAAGATTGCAACATTGGTCAACTTTATAATTTGATTCTGAATTTGAAGTCATTACATAGCAAATAAAAACAAAACAAATCACCAATATTGTTAATTTTCATCCAATGAAGACTTTGAAGAATTTAACATTACCAGTAGGCCATGGGCCGAAAGCCGTAGCTTGTCTCTAAAGTGACTTTAGGTCCAAGTTTTTGGTGAAGGCAGAAACAATATATCAATTTAATCCTGAGTGTTTACTGCTTCCAAAAATGCAATGTTTCACCTAGGATACTTGTTCATTATGAAATTAGGGCATGTTGAAGGGATGAATCAGCAGTTTCGCAAAAGGTCTTCTTAGCCACGGAAAAACTGATTTTTTGACAATTCTTTATATATATATATATTTCCACATATTACATATCTGTTGAAAGAGAATATGTTGTTCTATCTAAATACATGTATTGTGATCCAACTGGGTTTCCTATTACAAAAAATTGAAATTTCTGCAAAAAATGTTCTGAAAATAAATAATTTTTCTCAAACCGTCCCATTTCGTTTATGATTTTAAAAAGAAAATTAAATTTTAGCCCTAACTCAATTCATAGTGTAAGAAACCGATGTAATTACAACAATGAAAAGTTGGAATTTTTAAACTACATAAATTTCCAAGAGAGCTAAATGAATTTTATAACAGGGGTGAGAGTTTTTTCTGAGCAAAGGGAGGTAACTCTTGCAAGAATTTCTATTTTTTTAAAACATTTCTCATAGAATTTGCCATCAAGTAACAACTGATTCTTATTACAAACGTACGAAAACACATTATGGAATGATATGTTACAAAAATGTAGAAGAATGTAAATATAAATTTTTGATTTTCCCCCCTTTTTTCCCTATGGAATAAATATGTAAAAAAAACAAAATGCAAACATCAACTACAATAATGCAGCGATACAAAATTGTACATAAGAAATCAAAATTTTATTAAAGGTGTGTTAAGTCTGTTCGCTAAAGATACCCATTTTCTGTAGAATTAGTTAAAGGTTTGAGCTTTTTTAAAAAATAAAAATATGAATGAAAATATCTTTGATTTGAAAAAAGGTTATAAAACAATTATGTTTTCCCCTTTACTTACTTCTTTGAATCCTTTGAATGCTCATAATTTTTTGATTATGAGAATTTGATTCAAAAGAACTTATGTGTTTGGTAGGCCAGATAAATAGAGGATTCTTCAGTGTTTTCAGTATGATGTTGCAGTTTATCTCTCAGCGAGTGCCATTATTTTTTAAGTGGCGCAGATACGAGTGAAATATATATATAAGATGAGATAAGTGACATTACACTGTAAATACAAAATATTCTATATATTACATGCTTCTGTGTTTAAAAAAATGTGGTGTTTTAAAGTTAAAAAGTTAAAAACTTAGGGAGTTCTTGTGATATCATACGCTGACGTTGTTGATAGCAGACGTGACGTCATATTATTGTGGACATGATGTCATTCCCTGTGTGATATTTTCACTGTGTTGAGAACTCAGATCAAACTGCAGTGGTACTGGTGAGAACGTTTTCTCAAACAGATAAATAGAGAAATTATGTCTTTTCTTGACCATAAAAATATAAAAAAAAAAGTATTTGCTTTATCAATGAAAACATACTGGTTACAAACTACAATTCTTACTACCCACAAACATCAATCCAAATAGTGTTAAACCATCTGTCATGATTATGGATTGAACTAATGACATCAAACTATTAATTGACAACATACTTTCATATCTCTCTTTTGCATGAGGGGGTATTGACCCCCCCCCCCCCCCCCCCCCATGATGCCATAGTGCTGATGACGTCACAATGCTATTCTACTTCACTGAGCTCACTGACAAAGAAGCTTTAAGGCAGTGTTGTGTTTGAGATATGTTCATTCATTAAGATAAGATATCCCGGAGGAAATTTGTTTCATTGGCATGCTGGGGATATTTGTAACTTTAATCAAGTCCTGTTGATATATTTGATATCAGAAGACACATGGGTAAGATTCTCAATTGATGAGCATTTAGAACAATGTTAAATTCTAATATATACTACCGTATATTTGTACGGTTACTGCCCTTCTAGAAAAAAAACTATTGAGCTTCTCTGTAATCAGACCTCATACACTTTTGATCAAGGTTCCAATGGACACGGAGATCTCACTATAACCTTTTATCGTCCAATATTATGTTCTGTAGTATCTTCAACATTGCCGTAGGAACCAGGGGATTTAAAGTAACCAACCAAATACTGAAGAGTTGCTTTAAGATATTATCACTTTTTTCAATGATAACTTTGATTTTGACTCAAATGTGTTACCAAGACTGATAGGTTCATTTTCAAAGCATAGCTAAAAACCTGTTAATTTTTTTTTCTCTGAAAGATTTTAAAATTATTAATTTAGTTTCTATGGAAATGGTTTGGATTTGGACACAGGGACAGGTTCGTTTCCATATAAGAAATTTATAAAAAAGGTTAATCTTTTATCTTTTTTAACCTAATATGTGTTATCCACCTTGTGAATTAGTTCATTTCCGGAGCAGAACTGTTTGTGTTATCTTTTTTAAACTTAATAGGTGGTAATCAGTATTAAAGGTGGTATCTTATGACATGTTAATTGTTTTTAATACATAAGTATTGTGTTTTTATGGAAACGAACTGGACTTTTATTGAGGGATATGTTTCTTTCATTTCCCAACACAAAAGGTCAATATACCTTTTTAAAAATATGGGCCTTTTATGTTTCAAAACTTTCAAATTTTGATTTGTTTCCATGAAAAGAAGTGAGACCTGGAGCCATTTTGTGAGGGACCCATACTTTTGTTTCTACTGCTTGCAAAGTTTATCTGCGCGTCAGTTTTATAGACAGTAGATAGGTAGATATATGCATAGAGTCAATATGAACACCCAACAAAATTCAACTTAGTATTTGCATATAAAATATAATCATGTAATTGTAATACATTGTTTGCTCAGGATTGTTTGTCATTTTTGAAGATATTACAGATATTGCTAAAGGTAAAAGTTTTTTTCTGTGTGTTTTTTCAAGAGGTGTGAATAGTTTTTTTTTTCTTTTTCTTTCTTTCTTTTTTTGTCTAGTTTTTTTTTTATTCCATTTCATTTCAAATCAATAGAATATACATACAAAACACAAATATAAATGTCATCAGTCTATTGTTGTCAAAGATAAATAATAATAGGTGTCAGTAAAAGTTACCAGATTGATGTTAATGGTCACAAAATTGACTACCAATAAAGTGTTTTACATGCCATCATCAACAATGTTTTCTACTCAAATACCAAATTAACTGTTAGTTATAGCCATGAAGACAGTTTTAAAATTAAAATTAAAAAGAAATTCTCACTTGTGTACCATTTAATTTGGGCAAATGATCCATTTTCTCAACATGAACCCGATATTGTAAGTAAAACGGAGGTTAAATGAAGGTAAACAAAAACCCTACACCCTATATCAAATAAAAAGAATAAAGGAACAATGTCAGCCATACTGCCGATCTAAGGAAGCGGCCCATTCAACTTCAGGTCAAAATGTACGCTATGAATCGGTGACATTCACAAATAATCGCACGTACCAATCAACTATACATTTCTCCACAAACCCTGTTGATTTCAAACATATGTCACCCTTCAGATAACTTAAGTACCTCTTCTAACTCGAAAATTGACCAAAAAACCTCTCCCCTGAACATTATTCTGCAGTATCACAGTGTAAATAATCAAAATTATGATTATTTTTCGGTTTTCCATCCAGAAGTAGCCATTGTTTAATATACCCATATATATGGCCCCTGGAAACTTCTGATATTGCCACAATTTGATCAGTTGAAGACTCACAAACAGACAGACACACAATCTATAATGGGGGCGGCCATCTTTATTGTACCGGGCAGGCTGACCTAGCTGCTCTCTGATTGGTTGAACATAGCATATTTCTCAAGGGCCTTCTATTACTGTTTATTAATTAATGAACAAGTGTTTTTGGTGGAACATTGAATATTTTGTGAAAAATAACCATTTTCTACAATATAAAGTAAAGTTTTCCCCTTCACCAAAAACTTGGACCTCAAATGAACAAAAACAGTCCTCGGCCCATGGCCTAGAGTCCCAAAGAAAGGCACATAATTCCTACACGCTAACATATTTGTACTTTAGCACAACAGACTAGGAGCAAGCATCGTCTGAAACATCTCATAGCCATTGGCAGCTTTGGAGTCGATGTCTGTGAACTAGTCGGCTGCTTCAACTTAAGAGTGTAATTAATATACACAGATAGTACAGCTATTCTGTTGACAAGCAATTTATAAGTTACCCAAGAGTCTACTGCAACTGATGATATTGTCTGACGTTCTCTCTCTGAGGGATGCTCTTCACACACTCACAGATAGATATTACCCTTATATTATGAACTTCTAGGACATTTTTACTCCACCATTATTTGTAACTACCTCAAGGGTTGATTATAACCATATGTTTAGCTATTCGATAAACACAAAAAATTTGCCAGTAGTTCTGTATATATGTTAATACTATCTAACGTTTTCCCCTTGAGGTCTTTATATAAATATCCATGCATTGTTGTTTGATTACGGTTTTGATAGCTTTGGCACTCTCTGACACATGTTGTATGGGACGAATGACATATCATGTTGTACAATGTACATACTTATGCATTATTGATTAACTGTAACTAACATTCATATTCAATTCATATAAACTTGATCAGTAACCTGGTTTCTCGATAAGAACAAAATGTGTTTTTATGAACATTTAATTCAAGCGATTAAAATGTACAACATAAGTATAGAGAATGTTCACATGTATTTTTAAAAAAGATTTTATCACATTTTAAGGCTTCAGAGAATCTGCACGTAAACATGTTCTTCTAATGTCCTTATCAGAAATACCATTACTATATTAAGAATATCGGGCACAATGTACTTGAGGCACCCAAGAGATTCCCCATTCACAAAATCAATAGAAAAATAATTCCGGATTAGCAATCATTGCTTTTCTTTATTCTTTCACAAGTTATTAATTCTTGGAATATATCACTATTGTTTTGAAAAGGCGGAGTAAATCTGCTAGTTTAAATACCATCCTGCAGAGTTTATATTCCTTTCTTTGATGTACAACAATATCTTGAGAGAATGCTCACATCTATTTCTTGAAAAAGCTTTAAAACATTTTAAGGCTTCAGGTAAACTGCACTTAAACATTTTCAACTAATGATCACATGTTCTTATCAGAAAATAACATAATTATATTTAGAATATCGGGTACAAATTACTTGAGGCATCTCAGAGATTCCCTATTTCCAAAATAAAACATATATTCGGATTAACGTCATTGCTTGTTCTTATTCGTTCACAAGGTCTTTAGTTCTTGGAATATATCACTATTGTTTGGAAAAAGGCGGATATTTACCATGATATCATTTTTTTTGTTTTATGTTGTCATTTTGCCACTGTCCTAGAAGTTAATAGTTGACAGGAGAAGGAAGAAATGTAATCGTTCTCATGAATCTCAAGTGCATCTCAGGCTCATTTCACTTTTTCCTTATCCAAACAATCTATTTTTCCAAATAATTATTCTGAACGAATGAATTATTAAGAATTAATTGTATTTCATTTGATTAAGGATTAAAAAAGTTATACTTAAAATTAAGTAGAATGGTGACAAATGCATTTAAATCAGATCGAATGTAACACTAGTACCTCGTTAGTCGAACTAACCCGCAGAGATGATGTCAGGTGACCGTCAGAGTGACCTTACACCTTAAATTGAGCCAATCAGAGGTCTTCTTAGATACATTTCGTTTGTCAATTTGAGTGGGTCTGATGTCTTTCGAACCTCGTCACTGATGGTCACACGACAAATTTCTATGGTGGTGCAATGCTCCTATCAGGCGAGGTAGAGTGTTAAATTCGATCTGATTTAAATCAGATTAATTTGTTATTAAAGAGCAACTCCCGGATGATTTTGCTCCAATTTCTTTCAAGTAACTGCCTATGGTTTACATGCACATTGCAAAGACATAGAAATTATTTGAATCGGTTTATAAACAACAAATTCTCGCATCCCATTACCATTGAAATCATGTGTGACTTTAGCAAATCGTAAAAGAAGTCAGAAAACTGTCTGTTTACGTCGCTTTTTGACGTGTCGGCCATCTTGTTTTACGGAGAACACCGGAAAAATCTCGATTTTCCCCGAAGGAATGTATGACGTCAACTGGAGAACACAAACCAATGCAAATGGCGGCCGCCGTAGCATTAACACTATCAGAGTAGTAAACTGCGCGGGCAATAGGAATCAAACCAGTCGACCATTTAATGTAAAAACTTGTCATATATTTGCATATGACAACTTGAAGAGAATCAGAAAAGGAATATACTCAATATCAGCGATAAAGTTTTAAAAATGATTCTTACTAAACCCAGAAGTAAATTCCCAAATAATTAACCGAACAGCTGATATCATACGTGTTTCAGTGCTGATATATCTGGCAAACTTACGTATTTTAGATACATCATTAATAGTGTATGAATGTAGTTCAATATTTTGTAATTTGGTGACTATAATATAAAGGTTATTTCATTTTTGGCGAAATAACTTTACCGTACCTGCATGGTCACGTGATATCTTCTCTGGATGCAGTGAACTCCAATGCATATCCACACGTTTCGCTGAACTCGTACCCAATTTTGTTTTAGGATGAATAGTGTATTGCAATAGAAATAATTTTATTGGAGTGATATTGTTTCATAAATTTTGAAAGACATTGAAAGAAAGAATGAAAATATTGAATCTAACTGATCTGTATTTTAGTGGATAAAATAAATAAGAATAATGGAATTTTTGGTGATTGATATCTCATTTAAATGATAAGATAATCCTTATTCATTTCAAAGTTTACATAATATTTTCTGAGTATATTTGTCAAGTATATATTATCTGATCAAATGGAAAATTCAGACATTTATTGATATAATCTGCAATTTTAACTAACCTGTATTTTCAGTTACAGATATATATAAAAAATAAAATATATACTTCATCACAATGCATTTGATTAATTTTGTAAATAGCATAATCCAAAGGGACAAAGATATGTATTTCTATAAAATAGATTTGTAACAGTGTGTAAATACCTATGTAAGCATGACTTGTGTTTTTACATTTGCCTACACCTACCTGCATATCAAATAAACTTACCTTGAAACAGACCTAAGAATTCTGAAAAGAAATTATGTTCAAGTTTTCTATTTTTATTGTGACATTAAAGTCACTTAAGATGCAATATTGCATTTCCACTTTTTAATCATGAATAAAACAACAAATATAAGAGCCAAATTTATTCAACTAAGTATACATGTATTGAACATTATTTTGTGTACATTATTTTGTGTAAGTGTTTGCATTTTAGGAATAACAAAGGAACAGTGCACATGAAATTAATTTTTATCATAAAATTTATTTTTAAATAATTTGGGAAATATTTGATTTTATTTACTCTCATAATTAAATTGAAATTTAATTTGATTTACTATTACACTATTTTGTGTAGTCTTGCTCAAGTTTGCTGCAAAGTTGAATTCAATATTTCTAAAACATTGGCACATTCTCATATCCAAGAGAAGATAATGATGTGGATATCAGTTCACACAATCAGCATATATCACTTCTTATGACAATGTTTATATATATCATTTCCTGATATCAAAGACCTTCAGCACCAATATTTTACTGCACATACAGTCCATTCCAAATGTTTTTGTTGTTGTTGATGTGTTCTCTTGTATTAGGGACTCCCATCACCTGTAACCACATTACTAAATCTTTCTTGATGCTGCATATGTTTACACATGATTAATTCATAACATGTTTTTGTTTTGGTATTTGGTATAGGACCTTTGATATTTTTATGTCAGGCAAGTGAAATAATTCTAAACATCTACAGCCTCAGTCTAATTTCATCACAAACGATAGTTATATATAGTTATAGTTAGTTAGAATAGTTATCAAACAAAATATTGAAATCTTTTATGGAAAGCCATTTCTTTGAAAATTTAAATATGCATATATATACATTCATGATCACTAAAAAGGAACGGTGTTCAAATAAGCCTTGTGGCTTGTTCACCAATCCTTATTTCATTTTATAATATACAAATATGTTTAAACCAAGATCACTCACTCAGATGGCTTCTAATTTGTAATTTTTAAATACCAGTAGTAATTTCTACTACATTGTTATATGGATTTGAATTTTATATCTGTCTAATATATTTAATTGAAAGCAAATGTCGATATTTAAAAAATAATTTCCTGAAGTTGATGACAAATCAATTATTATAAACGTTTTTTAAAAAGGCGAGTCATGCATTATAAGTTCTCATAATTGACATGTTAATGAATCTCTGGGCTAAAATTAACACCAGTCATTCAGCCCGAGGCTAGTAAAAATTACTATGGTTATCAAAATTTGAATACTGCCATCCATGTGGGCCAGACAAATTTCTTTAAAAAATCACTTTGGAAGATTGTATCGAAAAGTCGATCTGCAAAACACACTCGACGAGAGTCACGATTTGACAGACTGTTAATGTTGTTTTCCTCGACTCAGATTGAAAATTCAAGTAATATTTATATTTTCGAAAGAACATGTCCATTCACATAACAAATTATGCATCGTTAGAAGAAAGACATCAAAGACCCACTTACCGAAATCGTTCCGTGTCGACAGGGGACAACGACTCCTTTACTAGGCTACAGAATTTGACTTGTCCTTTCGGATCATGAATTCTTCTCATAATTATGTACCAAAACAAATATTTAGCTAATTCCTCGTTGCCATTATACTTTCATACAGCAGATATTCGAATTTCACTCTCAGTTTAACTTTATTTGTGACCAAAATCGTCAAAACGCGATCACCGAAGTGAAGCGCTGTGTTGTTTACATTGTCACGTGGCTGTTACGTCACGTTTGTTTGCCCAAGTTGACGTCACATCCGGTTACATCACCGGAACAAAACGATCGCGGCAAGTAAATGACGCTATTTTTTATAATCGCAAATAATAAAATAATCTATTGTTTTAAAATTTTTATGACCTAACGAAAACTCATATTTAGCTAGATACTATACATACAGATGCACATTAGTGTACAATTTAGCTTGGTTTAGTCAAACGAATTTTGGTCCATTTTATCCGGGAGTTGCGCTTTAAGTTATGAAATATCATTAGATACAAAGAAAGGGCATAATTTTGCTACAATATCTAATTTTGTCTTTTCTGCAAAGTTCTTGTAAAATATGGCACAATTTTATTCTTGACAATCGAACATGTATGCTTTTCCACTAAGAGAACCAAGTTTCTTTTCATATATAACATTTGTGTCCTTTTAAATCCTCCATCAAACAATGGCACCAAACACCATGTTATCTAAAGTATTACACTGAAGCCAAAAACAATCTAACACACATGTTAAACGAGTTTTGAAAGACAGTCTCCAACTGCCTCCTCGCACTCGTCAATTTCAAACCCATCCCTCAGGTCGTTTTGTGTTAGGTTTTAACAACAGAAAGGGGAATATAACTCTGATTCTTTACTCTCAGAAAACAAAACTCGTTAATGTTGAGATGGAGTGAATTGGTTATATTATTGACTATTTGGATTACTTCAACATTTGTAGGATGGTTTACCATACCTCTCAGTAGGCGCTTTGCAGCAATCAATATTCCTTACGATCAGTTTTAACCCAACAAGTTTTGAATTGAAAATTTAAATTGACTTCTCTTCTCTTCATTTCCTCACTTTCAGACTTGAGCCAAAAACAATCTAACACTAAGTAAAACATATTTGTGTTCTCCCCTGATGCCAACTCGTATCCTACAGAATACCAGACTGTTTCCAACTGCTCCTCATCAACCTATTATGTGTGGAAAATTGATTCACCAGAAGGCTTCCAGTCATCATTTTTTTTTACAGGAATTTAAGACATGATTGCATGAGACTTCTCTGCCACGAGCTAAATACGACTGAAACAAGGTTACATCATGTTTTCAGTACTCATCAAGTAGTTTGTGAACCATGATCTGTTCAAACTTTTTAATACACACATTTTAAGAAATATTTATTTTGAAATGTCTTTAACTAGATGAGATAGTAGCATCAAAAAGCGATGTTTTACTTGTTTTATGACGCCCTACAGACAAAGACGCATCAACAAATTTAAACGCAAGAGCGATATTTATTATAACAAAATAACATGTGGTGCTTAAGTTCACTTACATACCAACGACTGTGGTCAATGGCTGACTGTAGACTTAAGATATCAGACAAGCATCATTACTTCTTTCGTTGAGTATATGTCTCATATCTATACACTTGGAAATTATTCAAGGAACACCCAATTTTTCAAAGAGCAAAATCGTTCCTATTTGAAAAAAGACAATATGTTACTTTTAGTGATTTAAGGTAGAACAATCATTTAGCAGTGTTGAAACGAAAGGTCACTTAAATAAAGGTTCACTGTCCTTTGGATAACGGCTGTTACATTAATTTGGTATTTTGATGTCAAAATCAAAGTTCAATTATGAAATGAAATGAAAGTCAATAATTTTTAATAATATCAGTACCTTCACATTTTCCCTCACATGTTCAAACACTTTGCATATGGTGGCTTTTTTTCAGTGAATGAGCCGCTAAATAACTAATTGTTATGACTGGGGTGATAAAATCGTTCAATTTATCCTAAGAATCCCAGAGAACCACATTTCATTTTACAAACTAGGGTGTTGCTTAATTAAATTCCAAGTGTAAATAATAAGTTTTGCTCCTATTTCCCATCGATCGCTTGTTTGAAATGAACAGTTTGTAATTGCAACTGCTAGGTATATATGTAAAGAAGGTTATCTTATTCTGGGTATTATCTCAAACAGACATATAGCAATATATAGACAAAGAGAAACACGTGTTGAAACCAAATGTAGTCATGCTGCTCTATATAAGGAGATTTCATTTAGACAAGATGTATTTTTCATCTAGAAGACATACGATGAAAAGCGAAAAGAGAACATCACGGCAATAAGTGGCTGAATCTCAATATGAAAATAAAATAGCACTCGTCTGGAGTTATAACAGTGTACTAAATCAATAATGATAGGGTCTTGGAAGAAACAATCCACACCGTCTTCAGTGTGTATTATTTAAGTACTCGACTCTGTCTGTCAAAATACTAGGATCAATGTGCATGTCTGCATTGTCTCTTTTCCACAAATATGTGTTGAAACCCATTTCCTCTTTGAAAAAAAGCTAATTCTTATGTGTTTATTGAACAATATTCTGAAGCATATGTATTATTATAACACATTTAAAAGCATTGTTTAAAGTAACAATCGAGAAATGAATCAAGTTGTATGTCTATTGAGATATATTGAATTTTTAGATGATTTGTTTGCTAAAATGTCAATAGGCATACTTGTTCATAAGTGATGATTTATGGTTGATTAATAAAGTACTTAGAGATTAAATTATGTTTTAATCTAATTTATTTCAGAATGAAATCAAGATGTGTTTCAGGAAAAAAAGTACAATAGATTCACATCAGATTGTATAACAGATACTCAAGAGACTTTGTATCCTTAATTGAAAATGCTACTTCAAACTTTGATCAACCATATTTCAAGATAATATTTTGTTATAACTGATAGAATCATTACAATTGACAGCTTTACATTAATGTAATGTGATTAAAGTTCGCTAATTTGTCATTTGGCATAATTATACCTGATTGAAAGACAAATAACGACCCTAGAAACATCGTTATCAAATTATACTTCACTGCTTTTATATCATAGAACATTTGTTTGCTCTCTGATTTGATTGGCTAGAAATGAGACCACAAGTCTCTAACCAATGGATATGTAAAATTCATTATGTATCTAACAGAAACATCTACACAATAAATTGAAATTAGCTAAATATTGAAGTGATGCATACGAGGAACAAGAGCAGAATATACTACTGGACTTACAGATTGGCTCCAGATTAGACTCCACAAAACAAGGCATTGATTTAACTGCTTGATAATCGGATAACAATGGTAATTGAATTGAGTTATAGAAATTATCAGTGAAAACGAATCAATTCTGGATTATGGAACTATAACTCCTGTATGGTTGTAAACCATTTGGGTTTTATTTTGGTGTTGACAGTGAAAGATTTAATAGAATTCACTTAGTTCAGCCTAAACTGATTTGAATATTGTTAATTTCGTCTGTGTGTTTTCTTTAAACTTTGGTCGAAACTGTTTGACTTTCACAACATACCATAGTCATTGAGGCGTTCATGTTTTCAGATCATGTCAGTAGGTGCATTTAAATTGGGGACAAGGTTGTTTTCCTCAGAGATGTTTTTGCATTTACAAAGAGTTGGACTGACTATGAGATTGTTGATCTTTTTCCTTCCCCCGAATCCTACTTATAGCTGGGGCTGTCACGAATATGATAGAGTGTCTTCCTCATTCCTACATTCTTTTCAAAGTAAACAGGTTTGTCCACTTCTCGATCCCTTGTTAATTCCCTGCAATCTCCTTGACATGACGTCAGTGGCTTGATGTATTTCTATTCGTTGATATTGATTTCTTTTCTACTTTAGGTGTTTTAGATGTATTGCTTTTACCAATATCATTAGTGGATATTGTCAAGATCCAACACCAGAACAAAGGTTGGATCTGTCGTCAGATGGTCGACAGAAGAACGTGAATAATATGTCGGATATTCTACAGGTTAGGGTTTATATGCACATACTATACCATTTCAAAATAGTTTTTAAAATATTTGAAATTAAGACATTATTCTTCAATGAATAAATATGTTTCAATCCAAAATAATTTTCACATACATTAATATACAGAATAAGTGTTCAAAAAACGTATTGATATGTGAAGCCAACACATAAGAGTCCTATCAAGTTTCGAAAGTGTGCAATAATGTTCAGAATGTTTAGTTTAAAGTGATGCAGGTGCATATACTTGTTCGAATGTTTACGTCTTGTGTAATGTCAATGAACGATTAAGGAATAAGGCTACAACATCTCTGAACATTCCAGCAAGTCGTTAACAAAGATACAATAGTGCCAGCAATCTTATGAATGTGATAACAAATCTGTCTCATCTGACTGATGTATGACCTTTAGTGCCCGTTACTTGATATACAGCTCTATAATTTGTCAAAGACAAAGATACCAAACAAGAGTTATGGTGTCATGTTTCACAGGACAAAAACTGGTGAAATCCGTTTTCCGGATTCTTCTTGATTTTCCCAAAAATTGGCAGATCCCGAAGTATCCGGAAGAATCTGAAAGGAACCGGCAAGCGGATTCCACCACTTTTTGTCCTGTGTTTATAGAGAATGTTAAACAAAAACAGCTAAACACAGTGACATTGGTCTACATGGCAATGCTTCACATTACTCAAGAAACAGTATAACAGAGACATTACAAATTTAATATTTGAGACTAAACATTAACCATGACCTCATTTGCTATACACTTCCTTTAAAAAATTTAGACTCACTACTATTAATGTGGCCACACACTTTACTCGTCTGTTCCAAACTACATAATGCCATTTGTTGTAAGCGTTTTACAGATACTGCCAGTATATAACCTGATGTGCATGTAACATATGTAACATATGTAACATTAAAACGTTTGTGTTTGTGTTCACTAGATGACATTTCTTTTAGTAAGTGTGTACATATTAAAGCATCTTCAAACCAAAACGCAGCTGTTCACATGCATGATAATGCACGTACTTAGCATCAATTTGTCGAGGGATGCTGGTGCAGTACAGCTTTATAAGATTTGCAGTGCGTTAGTGAAAAGTCATCCTCGGTTACCCATGGTTTTATGTATATTTATAACAATATTTTTTCCAAACATATTTTGAATTTATAAAGACATCTTACAATGAAATGAAGATACAAAACCGTATCAGCAATTCAGCATTTACTTTAGTTAACAAAAACCCTCTAATCAAGCGGAGGTTGGTTGTGTACAGTAATCATTCTATCACAGAGATCAGAGGCTTGGACAATGGCGACATGGAAAAACAATTAACTCCTATTTAAGCCACCAAAACATGTAATATAATATGTGAAATTAAACGAATAATATTTAACATTAAAAATAACACAAATTGGTTTCGAGGACTTGAAGTAATTTACATGCGATATACATATATAGTAATGTATACATTGTTTATTGTTCATTATCAAGTTAACTGCAGTGAAGTGAGGTGATTTAGGGTATAAGGCGCTTTCAGTTTACCTATATCACAGCTGCTAGTATTATGGAGTTTAGAAAGCCCATGACTGGCTATGCATTGCCAGTATTGCCTGGAAATAGCGAACTATTGGTGGTACTGCACTGAAATTCAGTGTAGCATTACTGCATGTAGAACAAATGTCTACAACAGACAATTGCCGAGCCGCTGACGAGTTTTGAATCCAGAACATCTTGATCTGAAGATGAACACGCTATCCACTGTTAGTCACTCTCCATAGTTGTTTTGTTTCCATCTGATAATCATATGGTGAAAGATGTTATTTAAAACTTGGTGCCTTGGTTGGGAATTAAATCCCGAAAATATTCTTTGTGTTAGAGTGGCTCTATGTACGTTGAACATATTTTATAGGTTAGAAAAGAATTTCACTGACTGAAAATAAATAAATGGTTTGAATAAACGAGAATCACTGTCATGAAATTTCACACATTTCGATAAATTATAAATTTGGCAATATGAAATCTAGATCAATTTGAACCGTACAAATATGAAGTCAATAAAATGTAATCATTGCAAAAAGATCAGTTTTACAAAATAGTTTAATTTTGTTAATTATCAATGTCATGAAATGCCCTATATTAAAAAAACACTTCTACCTGCTCTTGATCTACTAGAACTTAAGTAGAAACGAAATCAATACTGAATCATAAAAACACATTAAACTGCAGCTGCCGTCATGTCGAATTTGCCGAGGAATTTGCGGACACCTACACGTAACACATTGAAGTGGACAGACCTGTTTTCTTTAAGACGACAATTTTCTGAGGCAGGAAGAAACTTCATCAGATCCTTGACAGTCTACGAGATAGGTAGGACTCTAATGAAGGAAAAACATGACCAGTCGTCTATTTGGCGAACATAAAATTTTTACTTCAACAAAAACGTCTCTGTGGGAAACTTTTTGTCCTAAAGTTAAATGCACCTATTGACATATTATGCAACAGGTACGCGTGTACATTTACCATCAACATATGTTCTGTAAGACAAAGACCATTATTTGTACATCATTCTGTCTTAAGTGCTACTTAAAACGTATTTCTTAATGATCAAATAGTAAAAGTACACGAATGAATAGTGAAAGGTGGATTGCTAAGAGACCAATTTACAAATAGATAAGTGGGTTTTCTGATCATATATGAGATTATCTGACATCCTACTACTTATCCAATTCTTTTGGATAAAGGGTCATGAATCTACTTATAAAAGGACTGAATAGCGATTCTTAACATATTTTCATCCATGAAAGTTTTGCTGCAGTATTTAAAAACAGTTTAACTGGTGACATCATCAAAGTACCACTAGGTCGGTATAAGCTAATTATTGGAAAGACTCAAGAATTCTCTAATGACTGCCTGTTGAACTAACTTTATGAATATACATCCATAAGAATATATTCCGACATTAAAAGAACCACAAAGCGTATTCCTTTCACATCAGATTCGGATATCAACGAATGATCCCTTGACACAAAAACATAATGTTCTGAACAAAATCAATAAACGAAAGTAACGCTGGACTTGTTTTAACATCCCATAGCACATGGTTGCCTTATAACTGCTTTAAGATAAGGTAGTAATTATGCCATTGTTATTGGTAGAGAATAGGTATCACTAACAATTTCACCAACAATTGTTTCTGTTAATATCCCTTTGCAAATTAACATATCGATATGCAACATGGTTTTTCAGTTAGACATTAATAGCTTCTACAAATTTTATGGCTTCTGATAGATACCGTGACACCAGTTTTTTCTTCCATTTATACCTAAAGGCATCAGTGCATTTATTATACCCCCGCTACGAAGTAGTCGGGGGTATATAGCGCTCAGCGCGTCCGTCCGTCCTTGCGTCCGTCCATCCGTCCGTCCGGAACACTTTTGGTTCCGCTCATAACTCATATACTACTTGTTCAATTGTTATGAAACTTTATACATGTACACTTTATGGTCCCTAGATGTGCCTTTTCTATGTTTCCCTCAGATTCCATGATTATTTTTTCAGATTTTCCACTTTTAAGCGTCTTTGTGTGCGCGTCTATGGTCACACTTTTGGTTCCGCTCATAACTCAAATACTACTTGTTCAATTGTTATGAAACTTTATACTTGTTCATTCAAAAGTTTAAACATTGATGCCCTTTTGCTATTTTCAAACATTTCTTTTTTACCAATGTTAAAAGCGGGGGTATCATGAGTGAGCTGTGCTCACTAATTCTCTTAATTTACATAAACAATACAACATGTCTTGTATCGTGAACTTAGAAATCAGACAGAAGACACTGTAAACTAAGTTAGAAGTTGAAGAGTTATCATCTACTTGGCAACGAGAGCTTGTCCATCTTATTATTTTGTAAATAATAAAGTGATGCAATCCTATGGAGATTAAGCACCATCATTTCGTTCTTTCAACTTCATTTAATTTAGGGGTCATTGTAGATTATGCTCCATGCCATATAGTCTATATCAACTCTGCATGTGTATAAAACTTTGATGTATGGCCAATAACGACATCAACATAGACTCCATGAACCAGCTCTGACTATTTTTCAAATTTGATCTTGCTAATATTAACAGATGATAACTTTGTTCAGCAGTGTTATCAATTTCCTCCTGAGTATTAAACATGTGATCTATGCACAGGAGTTGGAAATCTAAACCCGGGTGTGTGCTCAATCTTCATGTGGAAGGTTTTGAGTCAACCTAAATCAATGGATCCTTGATGAAGTAGGGAAGTATTCATAGAATATAGATCCAAAGAACTAGAAGCAAACCTATCAAAGTTCTAAAATTACCTCTTCGCGACATCTACTATGCTGTGACTTAGATAAAAACAAGTAAACGAGTTTTTCATCATCGACACAGATAAGTGAGTGAAAGGTTAGTTCTGCTTGTGGTATTGATATCGTCGCGCTTTTCGCTGTTTGACAAAATTCTACCACTTGCACACGCAAAACTATTATTTATTTTAGTTTACAAAACCATAATAAAACCTGCCAAGTGAAAGTACCGCATTAGTAATTTGATCTTTATACAAGAGGGAGCAATATTAAACCACGTCTGCTCAATCTTGATATGAATGGTTTGTAGTCAACCGAAATCCATGATGAAGACGAGAAGTGAACATTACAATTACAGTTTGTAAAATTCAAGGACCCCCTTGAATAAAAAAAGTTTCAAGGGAAGTCCATTCCACTTTTCCTTGATTGTCATTAGAACAATAATTTCATGAGTAAAATATTAATTGAACATAATATTACACATGATCACTTCCTGGGAGGTCAAGATATAAGTATGTACATAACGACCTCTAGCTGTTAAACTATTGACAACATAAAATCTAATTTTGCTGTTACTCTGTTTGCAATTATTATGAAGCAACGTGTAGCTTTAGAGAAATGACTTTGAAAACATATATATGGGATCGGATTTCAACATTTTCGAATGTTATGATACGTTCAGAAAGTCCCAAGCGAGATTCGAATAACATCATATGCCAGTTGTTTCAAATCTGTTTTACTGCTTGAAAAATGTAATTTCAATGTAAAATAGTTGTAAACGTTATTCAGGATGTACACTGATGAACATGATTAAATATATATTCTTAGACGAGTCTCATTAAATGCGGTCCATAACCTAGATATAAAAGGATTGTTTTAAAACATATTTAGTCTGGTTTAACAGTAATAGAATGTTATATTTGAAGAAGCTTATCTTATTTCATGAAATTCACTCTTGAGAGTATCGTCAGTGACAAATAAAAGACATATATGTTGTTTCAGTAGACGTTGACATGATGACTCCTATCTGCAACAGGAAATGCCAGTTCAGATGCATATCTACTGTCTAGATAGGCGGCAATTCTGTGACAGATGATGTGAGCTCTTTACTTTGAACACTGATCGCAAGTCACTTCCGGTGCTTTCAAATGATCAAAATCATTCTATTCCTTTTACAGGAAATTGACTTCCCATGCGGAGAAAATTGGTCAGTAATGACGCACGCCCTGTTGCCGACATATTTGCTAATTGTTCAGGCGTGAGTAGTGATTGGCATATTGTACTAAAACATGGAGCTTTGAAACACAGGGACATTTAATCTCTGGCAGAAGATTAATAAGTGAAGTTGTTTCATTCTTCTGCACATGAGCCTTTGTATAGATTAGGTTCAAGGCGTTCAGTCATAGAATCCTACTTAAGTATATATGATCGTTTCACTCATGGTAAGCAAGGATAATTTTATGATGATTTCTGAATTATTATTAAAGGTCAACACCTGTAGGTATGTACAGTGAATGTGCAGGGCTCTATCCTATCACCCCCGGGATCATGATGGTGATTCTTCGATCGTTGAGTGTAATACTAACTTGTCACTTCTTTGAGAGGTATTTAAGAAACTGAAATGTCAAAATTGACAAAATTACATTCATAACAACTTCTGTATAAATGATATGCGACGTTTATAAGAGCGCTTCAAACAGGCAATGTTACATTTATTTCAATCATAATCCATAAATTCAAATAACTACATTTCCCAAAGGTGCATTTGTCATCTTTGGATATTACACATGACCAATATCCAAGATTATGATTTTCTTTACAGTTATAAATAACCCATAACCAGCTCAATACAAAATCCATGAACCAGTTCTTGCTATTCACCATATTAATATTGACAGATGAAGACGGACAAATTCTTTTTACGAAGAAACACCATTACATTAATCTGTACACAGGAGGAAGCAATCTAAACTCAAGTCTTCTCGCTTTCCATGTGGATTTTTGGAGTCAGCCTAAAAATTGGACCCGTGATGAGGTGGGGAAGTGCTTTCCTACGTTTACAACACTTGTCACTTGCTATGACTAAAATTAAAATGAAAAGATATCAAAATGATATCTGCGACTAAACTATGTTAAAGTGTGACACCCTTAAATGGCAGATTCACAGAATTGTAAATGACATTGTTACTTTATTGGTTTGATATTGAAAGGAACATTTGAATGAAACCAGAAGTGAAGAACGCTCTGTACTTTCATAATTCTTACCGACTCGTAGAATAAAATCTCTTTGTGTATAAATACTATGATTTTATTATAATGTAAATGTGACTCATTCAAGACATCTTTGAAATTACAAATATTATAGAAATTGTATTGTTATTTGTAATTAAAATGTTCTTTTACATTTATGTAATCTATTTGAAAACGTCATTCCTGTTGCCACATGATTTCTAAACTGAACCCTTTGGAATATGAATGAGAAATGTGTAAATATCCAGATATATCGTTTGCCATTTCTTGAACAATAAATAAGTTAATTACATCAGCTTACACAGAGGTAATAGATTATAATGAAATAGTAAGAAAAGCGTGCACGTGAACGGACCAATCATGACGGGTACTGTCACGGTTGTATAAACACTATTGTAATAAGGTTAACACTAATGCGATTGATTATAATACTTGTATCAGCATTGATGTAAAGCTGAAGTCAAGTAGCTTATTAAAACATAGGAATATTTACTATCATTTCAGCTGCTGTGATGAGCTGAAATAAAGCGACACATTAAAATAGTATTTATATGGTTTGTTTCAGCGTCTCTTAGATGCTGAAATAAAGATAGATTATAAATGATTATTTACAATACTTAAATGCTAAGTAGCACTAACTAATAACAATAAAGACATACATAGTATATCTCTGTAACATTAACATTGCTAAAATATATCTGTTTAATAAATAACCGTTTCAAATGTCTACTTTCTGAAAGTGGATTTACAAATAAATTAACACTTATAAAATATATGCTTCCAATCCTGTACCACTAATCTGCAATTTGCTAGCAAATTGAAATATATGGTGATGGTTCCACTTTCTAGATTAGGATATTCACAAATTATATGTCATTAGCTAAAGTGCAGTTATAAAATATCCATTCCCTTCAGCCGGACTGTTGCCAGATTTGGATGTTATTGTTATTTCATTATGTGATGGTTAATATAGACAGCTGCTCTTGGATGCAAGTGTTATTAATCTGAATAAAGATGAAAGTGTACATAAACTTATTAACATCACAAGAAGGCTGTCCGTCAAATGCACCTTTTTACTTGGAGTAGTAGTAATTGAATAGAATGAATAGAATAGAATGACTATCTGTCACTTAATAAACGTGGTTATCTTTTATGAGTATGAGAATCTTAGTGTACGTTCTGAAGTTAAACTTGAACATTTACATGTGAATAAACGAGAGATGGTGTTAAGTTACTCACATGTATTAACAATACTACTGTTGCTATAGCGATTACATATCTAACTTTTTATCAAATTGTTATGTAGTTGGGGTTTTATTTGCAATTGTAAATCATTCCTACTGCACATGATATTGTATATTTATTGCATCAGCTGAATGACACTTTTATAAAAATAAAAACAACTAATGTCTCTGAAATATGTTATTAATCAAATGGGTCCCAGAAAGAAAGGAATATAACATGTATGCATATATAGTCATAATTCCAAAGATCCTACAAAACCTAGGGAACTTAGAGATTACATCTATGATATTCTTCTTAAATTCATAGTCTATGATAAACTGCATCATTATACAGAGACATGATCAAAGTCATGCTTGTACCAGGATAAATCAATAACAAATATCAATACCATGGTATTCCAGTATTTAAATCTATAAAATGATCTCCATTTGAAAATAAATGTCTCGAAAATCACAAACAACATATGAAACTTCACTGCCTCCCTAATATTGAAGATTATAGTCTCGATCCCGTAATGAAAGCTGGAGGAAAGAAAGCAGATATGATTATTAACCCATTACCAAACGCGGGGGAACACACCTCGCTTCACTTCACAGTGGACGGATATCACAACTTTTAAAAGTCTTTTTACGAGTTTGTTTTCTTTGTTAATGATTACTGAGATACAACAACAACATTGCGTTGAGTAGGCCGAATTGATTTATTGTTTTATTGGGTTCAACATACAACTTGCAATCATGCCAGCGCTGTAACCAATATGTTGTAAGTATGGTTTCGCGGTTAGTGAACGCACGTGACAAGTGACACTGGCAATCATTGCAGGTGTCAAAAGAGTAGCTGGATCCAATCATGTATTCGCTGCTCTTCAATTCAGTTTTAAGTTCATGATATAATTATTAAGACCTGTGCTTTTACAAATACGTTTAATTCCAATATAGATTGAGATAGTTTTGTTTATATTACACTCTGTAAAAATTGGATCGCTAGTTTATTACACATAGATATCTTTAATTAATCTGAATATTGAATGTAAATAAGATGAAAAACATACAATCTATCGCTACCAATTTACAAACAAATTATAGAACAATAGCGGACTCTTAATATTTATTCATAGCGGTGACCTAGATATCGAAAACGAGGCTAAGCCCGCAAGCTTCCAAGATGGCAGACGAAAATGCCGTGATGCGACGTGCGAGTCCGATATCGTATTTCATGAATAGCTTTACTGCAAACACACAAAAGTTTTCTACTTTTGCACAAAAGTCTGTTGCTGTTTTCTAAAGGAGTCAGTGTTAAATTTGACAACGGTGATTAAAATTTTCATTCATAAAGTGCCTTGCTGAAAAGTCAAAGCATCGTGGAACGTTGATTCGCAGATATGAGTATTTGTCAAATATCTCAATTTTTTACAAAATTCATGTGATATTATACGATAAGAAACACAATTTTAGGTTGAAATTATATTTTATGGATTTTTTGTAACAATCTTTAGTCATCTAGTCATATTAATGATTTATATCTTCGCTTTTTTCTGCCGTTTGTACGTAATCTCTAACATTCGATCAACTTCCGGGAGGCTTGCAATCTCACAATGCGTCACTTGTGCAACTTTCCTACAGAAACAGTTTTATTATCTATGTCGTATATCTATCTAAAAACCAAAATACTAATAATACTCAAATTGATATGGTTCTATTTACGAGTTCACGCGCTATACAGGCCGACCAACGGGAATAGAATTGAACTTATTCAGGAGCCTGTACTGTACATAGTCCAATGCAGGTCTAATGTGCATGTATAATTGTATATTTAATAGATTTACAAACGAACTTCTTCAACTGTAAACACATTTTAATTTTAAGTGTTGGCGTGTTTAAGTATATATGATTTTTGGTAATTCGGTTATATTGTTATTGCATATACTTTGGGGGGATATGGGTAAAAAGTAAACTTTCAACTGCCCTTTTCATTGGGAAATACAATTCTACAAGTGCAAATTGGTTCCTGATTTTTTAAAGTAAAACATCACTCAAATAACAAAATTATATAATATATGTCAGTACCTGAAACCCTAATATCAATTTAGAATTTTATGGATATAATTCATATACATCTTAATCATGTTTTGGACCTGACTCAGAAATTTACATGGATTGATCATGTTGATACATGGACTTAAGTTGATCTGTTTTGCTTTAGTAATTATTTTCTATTGAGTAGGGGGAATCATATAGAGGTATATTTTACTCAAATTGAATTATCAAAATTAAGTACATTTTCATATTTTAAGAGTTTGGTTTGACTCAATCACGGTGATACCTGACAAAATAAAGCTACACTTTGTAAAGATTAACAGATTATATTTTATCTCTGAAGGGTAGCATATTTTCAAAATGGTCAGATTCCTTTAGATATAATATAATTGCAGCAAATATTAATTAAGATAGTATAGCCTTCTTTATGTAACTAAATCTTATCTAAAACTCCTAATTAAGAGATTAATTTTAACTTGACGTGTAAATATTTTATTATTTTTTTTATATATATTTTAGTTGAAACTTAATTCTTTATCTAAAATTTACTTGACCTTTCTGTAAGTTTCCAAGGCATAAAATTGTTTATATATGTCTACAGCTTCAATGTTAAGAACATGAAAATTCTATAATTTATGGTCAAACTTTCTTTTAATGAAACATTCCATATCATTTATGCCAAATCTATTCAACATCACAAATTTACAAAATAAATGTGTTAATAATTTAGATCAATTATATAATATGCCTCAAATCTTTGATTCATTATATTTTTACAAGACCTGAATAATTATGTGTATATATATATAAACTGACATCAGCACAATCACAAACTATTACAAGTAAACTACAATCCATTTGTGTACATATTTCAATCCATTTGTGTACATATTTCAATCCAGATTATATTTGGTTTTGATTGTGACTTTGTCATATTTTTCATCTTATTCGTGAAAAAAAATCTTACATGTAAATCCTAGATTGCAAATGTACCATGTTAAACAAAATATAAAATTCGGCACATATTACAATTTCCCATGTAACATTGTTATTAACTTGAGATATAATTAAAACCCTAATATTTAATGCATAATACACTCAGATAATATTTTGTATACAAAATTAATTTTAGTTATTTATTTTCTTGATTTTCTGTAGAATTTACAGTTTTAAAAAAAATCATGCAGATGCTTTATATTAAAATTATATTAAATATATATATATATATATAATAACTACTTACCTTATAATTGATTTATTAAAAAATATTCACATCTGCCAACATGAAAGTACAAGTCAAGTACTACTATATAATAGGTCTGCTTGAATCAATTCCGCCGGCTAATCTACGTCTGTCAGCACATTTACGAAATTATAATATTATTTTCACATTTAGGCCTATAAGTTTTCATAGAAATGGGCATGGTAACAGAAACATGTTTTTGTCAACATCACTGGTTGGCGAGACACGGCATGCGATTGTTCATGTCGATTGTTCATGTCGAGTATCTGCATGGCTACATCGAAGAAGTGAGGGAAATAAATAAGCTCACAATGTATTTATCATCACGAACCGATAGGGCTTACATCAATATCACAATCGTATTTAGTACTTTGAATCTAGATTTAAGTATGAAACAGCAATTGGATATTCGTAAAAATAAATCTTTCTTGATTTCACGTTTCAATAATGAGCGCAAGTTTACTTCAGCAAACGTCATCTGTTCAAATACTGAATTTACACCACACATATTTTGAGTCACATAAACATTTGAGATGTTGTTTTAGCTTTTAGTTCCGTCAGTAACTAGTGACAATGTTTGAAAGTGGTATAAAACGAACTTTTTGGCGACATGTTACGAGAGAAAACTGCGATCAGTCACTTCCGGGATCACGCTGTTCATCCATGCGGGCTTAGCCTCGTTTTGGATAGCTCATGAATATTCATGACGTAATATTAAGAGAAGTCTATGGGTTACGGGATTATCATTCTGTTTTGCCAAAGAGAAGATATTGAAATGTTAGGGTGGTACTTGACTCACGTGACATTGGTGTCAGAAAGGCGTGTCTAGATTGACCAATCACATATCAGTGTTACATCGCAACCAATAGTCAGTTGTGATATATACCAGACACTATGATTTGTGATTATGATGTGAGACTGAAATAAAACATCTGTCTGTCTATGATTATTGGTTGACTTGCGTTTGTAAAACCTTAATACTCAGGTAAGGTAAATAAGGCTAATTTTTACATGCGCCACCCCTTTCAATACATTAATTATGATATTTTCCATATAATTTCGCAAAGGAAGACGAATACAGACTTTCAAATGATAGCAATCACCAAAATCGTATTCCAGTTTTAAAAAGTCGTGGGTTGTTATATCAATATATTTGGATTATAAAAGATTCCTGCGCCCCTGACCATGTCAACAATTTTGTTTTGGTGAAACCTTGATTATTTACATACTCTAGTTGATAACTCACCGTAGCCATTGAATCTTTCTCATTTGATCACTCGACAAAAATAACACAGTAGTTACCTCCCCCATCGCTGCTCTCCAGTGCTTATCCCCAGGACGTCCATTAAGAGTTTGCGGTTTTTGATTAAATACCCTCGACCAAGGTTTTCTAGCTCTTGTTTTGAGTTGTTTCATGTGTTTTGTGTGGTTCTTCTTTCCCTGCTGGGTTTGAAGGAAGGTTTTTGGATTTCCTACTATAGTGATAAATGTGAATAGGATGATAATGATGAGAATCCAGTGAAAAGTTCTTGTGATATCGTTTCCACACTGTTACATGATGGTTTTACCTAATATCTCTAATTGTTTTCCAGACACTTGTATTCTCTCTTAGAACATGTTGCTTAATTAATTTCTAACATTAACCATTTTTAAATTGTCAAGGGAAAAGTATCGTCTGGGTAAGCTTTTCTTTATACTTTCTACAATTTAGAATCCCCATTGGCCAAGGAGTCTGCACACAACTTTTCAGCTCTCTAGACCTTTTGGGACTGGATAAGAAGCTGAAATAGGTTTTTAAGGATGTCACCCTGTGACCCCATTTGGGGTCAACTGGAGAAGAAGATGAAAATAGGATTTTAAGGATGTGACCCCATATGGGGTCATGGGGTCACGAAATCTACAATTTAGAATCCCCATTAGGAGTCTGCTCACAAAATTTTAGCTCCCTAGACCGAGTGGTTCTGGAGAAGAAGATGAAAATGCGAAAAGTTTACAGAAGGACGGACGGACGCCGGACACCATGCCATGCCATAAGTCCATCGGGCCTATCAGGCCAGATGAGCTAAACAGTTACCATTTCATGAAAATGTCCCTTCCTGTCTCGTTTCAAAAGACGGTTTCTAACAGTCGGCACCACCAGTAAATGATGTCCAAGGACCTAAGGACATCACTTCATACCTCTTCCGGGGAAAGCATACGGCAATCAAAGAGAATCTTCATTGACCTTCCAGATAGGGACAGCCATATAGCGACCATTTGACTGGAGATGTAAGAATTACATGCAAAATATGAAAAGATTCCAGTCAATAATATTTGAGTTATTGGCTGAAAGATGAAAACTACAAGGTACATGTATGTATTTAACAATATCAATAATCTACAATTCATTATCTCCATTGGCCTAGACAAGTAGACAACATTTTACATTTGAAATTATATAGCTCTAAATTTCATTTAAAGTTGAAATAAAGTGAAGTGAGTTGGGCTTTAACGCCGCTTTCAGGAGTCTTTCACTTAAATCGCAGCTGCTATTATTAAGGCAGGGAGAACTCCCGCAACGCCATATAGCTATGCATTGCGGAGAAACCTGCGAGCAACGGCTGGAACTAGCGAACCATGGGTGGTACTACTCTGAAATTTAGTGTAGCATTGCACCCAAACCTTACTGCGTGTAGAATATTACACTTCTAAGAATTACCTACATTTACAATCTTGATTTTCAGGCTGCAGATGTTAGAACGCATATTGACAGGCGTGTAGTTGACAACATAAGATCATTGGTAGAAGACGGCGTGAAGACAACAGGAGAGTTGGCCAGACATAACAAGATCTTTATTCGGAAACTCCTACCTCAAACACCTCCATCTATATAACAGAAGGTTGTGTATTAAATATGATAAATCAAACATATTTATAACCATAACTATGGTAAAATTGCCTATATAAAGATCTTACTATATAATTTGGAGTGAGCAACTTAGTTCTAACAGTGAAATAAACCCTCTAGTAAGCTACAGAGGCGATAACCTTCGGGTGAACTAATTTATAATTTACCCATGTAACGGTACTCTATTCAGAACTTATATTAATGAAATGTCGATATATAGATGATATCGGTCTTTTCTTGACTAATACCAAGTCGAAAATGCGGACTCCTGGCCACGCCACAAGTCCATCGGACCTGATGAACTAAACATGACAAATTGAATATTAAAGGTTCTATCCAAGCAACGTTGACATCCGCAAAGTAGCAACTCGGCATATGAAGAAGCTAAGCCAAGGCATGGTTGATCAAGAACGTTTGAAAGCTACATTACCAATGTTACAGGCGGAGGGCAATTATGCTTTCTTCAGACCAACATGTATACATGTTTATTTTTTCATATTAAACAAAGTCTCGTTGAATCAATGTCCAGTTTACCACCTTCTATTTGAAATAGATAATGGAAACTGCGTAAAAACTGATAGCAGCTAATTAATGTTATCATTAAATGAATATGTATGTGTTACCTCCAGGCACCGATGAAAGCCAAGAAAAGATGAATCTCCTTTTCATTAGTCAATGGCAGAAGAAACTTAAGCAGATGTATGGCCAGGATATGGTACTCTTGGATGCAACCTACAAGACATCACAGTATGCACTACCACTCTTCTTCATGAACGTCAGGACAAATTCAGGGAAAGAGAAGACACCGCGTCCCTCACAGAAGCGCTGAAAATGCGGCACAAGGAAAACCATGCATGGAATCCACCAGCAATGCATGATAGACAACTCAGACGTCGAGATACATGCCATCAGTGTAACCTTTCCAGGTAAAGGAGTGAGTGAGTTATTGTTTAACGCCGCTTCGGCAGTATTCCAGCCATTAGCGGCGAGTCCAGGTAAAGAAATAATATGTTATCATGAGTGTGTTTAGGGATGGTCAATATCCTGCATTTGGAACAAACATAGTATTTTGCGAACTTGACTTGAACACTATCTTTCCTTGAAAAATCAACAAAAAAACAAAGCTTCTTGATATATACTCGGAAGAAAGAATATTATCGAAGGGGTCATCTCATAATATGTATAATTAATAAACACTGACAATAAGCTCACTGACCACTTTCTAAATACTGTGCTGTTAATTTCAGATTCCAAAATTTACCTTTGCGACTTCCACAGAAAACAATCATGGCTCGGAGGGATAAGGAATCATAGAAACCAAGTTTCTAATGATGAGGATGGCATCATGAAGATCCTGAATGTAAGTCAATAACTCTCCCAGATTATACACAAGCTAACATTCAGTTGAGGAAACAAAATATCTGTATGAAATGTTACCATTAGATACAGTGAACAGTGAATTACGAGTGAATAGTTGACAAACCAATTCAATGTGATAATTTACATGTTGTACTGAAAATGTTTATCACCTAAATGAATGAGGTCTGGTTATGTTGAACAGAGGGTAGTCGCTTCCTCAACAGAACAGTAAATTAACAACAGATTCCGGAGTCTGGAAGCAGCATGCACGGCTGCAGCAATATCTGGAAAGACATTGGCTGAAAGATGAAAACTACAAGGTATGTATTTGGTCTCCCAAAATTAATTAAAAAAATTGAGCCATTGGCTCTGTAGCCCACCAGGAACTGCATGATTGCATATATATCGAAGATCTTAACAGATTGAACTATTGGACGGACGCCGGACAACGGCCCATGCCATTAACCCATTTGACCTTTCAGGCCTGATGAGATAATAAAAATAGAGCCATGGCCTCTGTAGCTCATTAGGGTTTATACTGTTTAAAGATGAAGACTGAAATAGAGTTTTAGGTAATGGCCCCCGAGGCCTTTATTTGGGGCCCCATGGTCAAAGAATCTACAATTTAGAATCCCCATTGGCTAAAGAGTCTGCACACAATATTACAGCCTTCAAGGTCTTTTCATTCTTGAAAAGAAGATGAAAATAGCTGTTTAGGTCATGGCCAGCAAGGCCCTTATTTGGGACCACAGGGTCACCAAATCTACAATTTAGAATCTCAATTGGCTAAAGAGTCTATACACAATATAACAGCCTTATAGGTCTTTTTGTTCTGGAGAAGATAATGAAAATAGTTTTCACCAAATCTACAATTTAGAATCCCCATTGGCGAAGGTGTCTGCACATAAAATTTCAGCTCTCTCGAGTTATTAGTTCTGGAGAAGAAGTTTAAGGACGAATGGACGGACGGACACCATATGCCATAAGTCCATCAGATCTCTCAGGCCTGATGAGCTAAAAATTCAGACTTGATAATTTTAGCAACTTAAGAATCATTAATCAATTCTATTTACAGAAGTGGGTGTGTGCCTTCCGTGTCGACGGTGTCATAAAGACGAACACAACGAACGGCACTGAAGCTAGGAACAAATCTTTCAAGTACGATTATGTTAAACCACAAAAATTGACAACCCTAACCGACCTCATCCTGATGGAATTTCTAAAGGATCAACAACGAAAGTAAGCATTAGTTCTGTTTGCATCCAATTTACTTGCACTATTTTTGGTAAAAGAAACTTTATTAAAAATGATTAAATCTATTCAATAATTAAGGTTTCTGAAGCTTTTCAATAATGATATTAAAAGAAAAATCAATGAGTAAAACAAAAACTTTCGTTCTAATTAATGTCAGTACTCACTCAATTTTTCTTTTGAAAGGTACATTGGTGCAAATGTCAAGTCGTCTGCGGGTTGGAGGAAATAAGGAAAGGGAGTGCCAGACACCGCTGCCCACAAACCTCTTCACCTACCTAACGCGGAGATAAGATGCAGCAGCATCATCAATCAGCAAGGATGTTATCAAAAAAGTAGGGGATCAAGAATTCCTTCTGCAATCGTCCTCTTTTTGCAACAAAACCTACGAACTTGACCTTAACATTCCAAGGTGCCCTGCATCAATTTTGCAAGAACGAGGACATTATGTAAGCACTTTGATGCTGTTTTCAAGCATACAACCTTGGACTGGAACGATCTTCCCGAGTCGTAGAAGGGTCATCCCATTTTGACCATAGACTATGGGTGTGTTGAGGGGATAAGTTGTGTTTGAGGTGACAAGTGTACTGAAAACAGGATCAAGAACTGGCCAGACAATACCTGCAAAGAAAGAAAAGCCATTGAAAAAACAGGGAAGGGCGTAAAAAAAACTACAAACTGAACTAAGAGACAAACTGACAATTCCAACCCAATTGACATATCTCTGCCATGATCCAGAAACACTGAAAAAAATCAACTTCAGACATAAATCATATGATCCATGCAGACAAAATGCAAAAGGGATGTGCTGATCCTTGAGGACTCTTTCGGAGAACCATCCAAAGAGAGTGAGGGCTTCCCTAAAAGAAATAAATGTATATAATGTAGGTAATGCAACATGCAATCAAATCTATTTCTAAAAATGTCCTTCATGATTTTTCATTTCACAAATGTTTTTTTCCAATTATGTTATTTTTTGGAAAGGGGATTTGTATCTCAGTCTCTGATAATTAACCATGGCAATGTCATGTCCTCTGAACATTTCTACTATTTTGTAAACAAGAGTCATCAGAAGATGACATATCCCACCGGTTCCACAAAATTTGTAAAACACATCTTTTACAGATACTTGTGTATCTACTACCATACTTCAGTTAGTGGGTATTACAGAGTTTTCAGGAATGTTAAGGGTTTTCAACTTCTGCTCCAGAAGCAGTCAAAATCAACAACAACCAACATCCCTCTCATGTTTCTATGGAAACAGAAAAAATAAAATTTTCAGAAATCTGAAAATATCAAAAGGCACCACTTCAGTTAGTGGGTAATACACATGCAAAGTTTCAGGAAGATACGATGATCGGTATTGGAGCTATGCTCCGGAAACGAACCTGTCTCTGAACAAAGTCCAACTTCAACATGTTTCTATGGAAACGAAAAAAAAAAAAAAAATCAGAAATCTGAAAATATCAAAAGGCACCACTTCAGTTAGTGGGTAATACACATGCAAAGTTTCAGGAAGATATGATGAACGGTATTGGAGCTGTGCTCAGGAAACGAACCTGTCTCTGAACAAAGTCCAACTTCAACATGTTTCTATGGAAACGAAAAAAAATAAAATTTTCAGAAATCTGAAAACATCAAAAGGCACCACTTCAGTTGGTGGGTAACATGCACAGTTTCAGAAAGAAATCATGAATGGTTTTCGAGTTCTGCTCCGGAAACGAAATGATTATGGACGGACGGACAGACGGCCGGGGCGATGACTATATCCCGCGGTATTACATACCGGTGGGATAAAAAGACAAAAACGTTTTAAATGTTTTTTAACTTTAAGACTAATGATGTGTTTAAATAACGTGTAGTCTAGTGAAGATGAAAAAAAGGTTTTGCAGGACACAAGTTTTGGTGTTATTTCAAACGCAGACTGATACAGTGGGTGACGTACTCAGTGTCTGTCACAGACATGTTTAAGTTGTGACCCAGCTGTGAACTTGAACTTTTCCTTTCTCCATAGTTCATATATACCAAGTAAGAGCCTGATAGCACAAACAAAGTTTGAAGTTATCATGTTTACAAAGATTGTTTTAGTGGTTTCAGAACTCATGACTTTGACCTTTAATGTGAACATGTAAAAATCATTCACCAGGTTAATAAGAAAGAAGTTATCTATATGAGGTGTTAATATCTTCATAGAAAAAGTCTCGTGACCTTGACTTTTGATCTTCAAGGTCACACAATGACAACTTTTCATTGTCTGTAACAATCATGTAATGATTCAAAGTGTTAATAGTTTAAATAAGGCATGTTCGCAAATGCATGCTTAAGTTGTTACCTCGCTGTGACCTTGACCTTTGATGGATGTTGGCGAAAACCTTTTCAAATCTTGGCCTTTCTCCATAGTTGATATAAACCAAATAACAGCCTGATAGCACTAATATGTTTCTAGTTGTCATGTTTACAAGGATTGAATGTGAATATGTCAAACATATTCACCTGGGCCCACTTGCACAGAGCCCCCTTAGCCTATGACTTCCCCCTTAATTAGCCCTACGCTAAGGGCGCCACCCACTTTCACAAAACACCCTTACACTAAGGTGATCGTAACTAAGATTAAACAATTAAGGCGAGTATGACCCACCCTTAGCATTGTCGTAAATATGGCGTCATACATGTTGTGCACCGACTTCGATAGAAAAGACAATGAGTTCCACCTTAAAAGAGACCGCATCCTTCGTGACCGTACCTCACAGCTGGACTGTTATACGACACCGATTTGATCTCTAGGTACAGGATGCGGAGGGCAGCTATTTTTAGCCTGGTAGACATGGTGAGGGATGCAGTGGAGCACCCCACCCAGCGTTCGCACGCAGTGTCCCCGGAGACGCAGGTTCTCCTCACCCTTCGCTTCCTCCGCAAGGGTGGTTTCCTTTTGGAAATTGGAGACCTGCATGGAGTGTCCTGCTCAAGTGTGTCGAGAGCCTTCCACAGGCAACTTTCAAACGCAAGGCATAACTCTTGCCAGTCTGTATTACTGGTTGATTTAACTCTTGAGGTATTTCCCTCGCTATGTTGTGTCAAGATAGTGAAACGCTGCACCAGAAATGCATAGCGGGCCTGGATTTCTAAACACAGATTTCTTAAGGAAATACTGCAAGGCCTAAATCAGCCAGTAATGGAGACTGGTAAGAGTTATGCATTGCATTGGGAATTTGTCCACAGGACGATCGACGCCTTGTGTAGGGACTCCCGGCCATCACCTTCCCGGCTCCCCAAAATCAACGAGATCTCCAGCGGGAATTCCACTCGCTTGCTGGTTTCCCAAAAGTTCTTGGGAGCAATAGATGGAACGTTGATTCCAATCAAGAGGCCTGGCAAAGATGAAGAGGCTGCCTACGTTTGTCGCAAGGGATACCACGCGGTGAACGTACAAGCAGTGTGTGATTCTCAGCTCAGGTTAGTGTTTACTAAGTGTTGTTTCTCTCTAGACACATAAGTCACACTGTTTTCTGTGTATGTATCTTGAAATGTATGATAGAATCGACAGTTATTACAGGCAATGGCTGTCGTATTCATAGACGGAAGTAAATATTGTTTACATTGGATACGACCTTGACCCATGAATAAATGTTTATAACCGTGTATATTCCATAGGTTACCCTATAACAATATCATGATAACTTATGTGTTTTTAATTTTCAGATTCACCAACGTCATGGTAAGGTGGCCGGGATCGTGCCACGATTCTTTTATGCTGACAAACAGCACGCTTGGCCAAGCGTTTGAGGTAAAAAGAACCTGACGGGTGGCTGCTTGGTGATTCAGGTTACGATATTTTAAATGTTTTAATTAATTTGATTTTAATTTTTGAAAAATAATGAACATGAGAAATCTTCATTTGAACCTTTAAACCTTTGTAACCCACCTTAGGACCAACCTGAAATCAGTTGTTAATTACATGCCCTTTTTAGCAGAAATAGTATAGATGATTGTGTTTTATTACACGCAGTAAGGTTTGGGTGCAATGCTACACTGCATTTAAGCATAGTACCACCCATGGTTCGCTAGTTCCAGCCAAAACTTGCAGGTTTCACCGCAATGCATAGCTACATGGCTTTGCGGGCCTTTTCCCTGTCATTATACTAGCAGCCGCGGTATAAGTGAAATACCTTTAAATTAAAGCAGCGTTAAAATCAAACTCACCTCACCTCACCAAGAGTCACCATATGTTATGTATGTTATGTAACAAACATGTAATTGTTGGTTGTAGGTGCCTTCACAAGTCAACGGGATTTCCCTAAGTTTACTCCAGTGAAATTCACAAAAATAATTCAGGCATCCTTCCTACTCCACAACTTCTGTGTGGCCCGGAGACTACCTGACCCTGCCCCTCTGGAGGGGGAGGAGACAGGATGTTTGTATTGATGTTGGGATCAATCAGGGGGGTAACCATGTCAGGACGCATCTCATTAATAATTACTTTTATGAATTAATGCTATTAAATCCAGGTGTGTGTGTTGAGGGGTGATGGGAATGGTACTTAAACTTTAGTAATGAGAGACATTGTACATTTCAGTCATATTTAGCAGCTCCGAAAATGTACAGTCATATTTAGCAGCTCCGACTTAGTCGGAGCTGCTATCAGTTTTTGTGCAGTTTCCGTCGCCGCCTGCGCGTTTTGTATTTGCTATAACTTTTTTTCCTAGAAGGTTTTGAGAACTCATATACATAACTTCTTACTTATGCCCCTGGGGATTTTTTTTGACATGTTCATATTCACGGTCAAAGGTCAAGGTCACGAGTTCTGAAATCGCTAAAAAAAATCCTTGTAAACACGATAACTTGAGTGAGTTATTGTTTAACGCCGCTTCGGCAGTATTGCAGCCATTAGCGGCGAGATATTTAATTTATTTGCCTTATTTAAAAAAGAAAATTGCAATTGGAAAACAAAACACGGCACGAAGGCCGCCAAAACATCAGCGAATTATCACAAGTTGAATAAAAGCTGATAATGAACAGTTAAAATTTGTCAATAAGGTGTATAGCCTTTAAAAAATCTAAAACACGATGCTCACCGAAATGAGTAAAAACTTGATTGATTGAAATAGAAGGATAAAAAGTTTCCCTGATATGTGCAGTGTCCCAACACTCACATAGAATGTGTTTGATTGTGAGAGGACACTGACAGGGTATACATACAAGGGGATCTTCCCCCTTGAAAAGATGAGAGTGTCCAATACGACATCGTCGTAGGACACAAGCTTCCTGCCGGGTAAAAGATGATAGAGATTTGTATCCTAAATGAGGTTGAATAGTGTGAAGTTTGTTATGATGTTGTTGGTCCCATTGGGACTTCAAACGTTGTTTAATGTAAGATTTAATAGCAGGTTTAGAATCCGTATATGGAACTTTAGTGGGAGAAATATGTTTGAGGTTTAATGCTGATTTAGCTACCGAGTCAGCTTTGTTATTACCTCTTATACCCATATGGCTAGGAAGCCAGCAGAAGACGATATCGCATTGGAGACAAGAATTATGAAGTAATAAAATATCCCTGATAATTGGGTGATCACTCTTACAGTTTTTAATTGCTTGTAGGCAAGAAAGTGAATCAGAAAAAATAATGTAATTATTTGGAGTTGAGTTTTTAATGTGATGGATGGCCTTAGCTTCTGCAGTAAAGATGCTGCTGCCATCATGCAGCCTTGAAGCATATGTTTTTGAAGGAGTCACAGTTATTGCTGCATCCTTAGAACCGTCTGTGTAAATTGGTTTATAATCTGCGAAAAAATCACGTAGTTCAAAAAATGCCTGTTGAAATATTAATTGGTCAGTACTTGCTTTTTTATGAGTAGATAGAGAGAGGTTGACACGGGGCCTCACCAGCTGCCATGGCGGAGTGGCAAGCAAATCGTGCTCTGCTATTGTTGTTAGGTCGATATCAGAATCTTCAACATGTTGTTGAAGTCGGATACCGATTGGTGGAATTGCTTTAGGTTTTGAGTTATACAACTGCTGGTATTCAGGATTGAATACGCAGTTGTATGCAGGATTTGAAGGGTTTGATTTTAATTTGGTTATAAATTGAAGTGCTAGCTTGATGCGCCGATCTTCAAGAGATGGCTCATCAGCTTCAACATAAAGGCTTTCAACAGGTGAAGTTCTGAAGGCCCCAAGACAAAGCCTGAGACCCTGGTGATAGATTGTGTCTAGCATAACTTGAAAAATATTTGTACTATCAGGCTCTTATTTGGTGTACATCAACTATGGAGAAAGGCCAAGATTTGAAAAGGTTTTCGCTAACATCGGTCAAAGGTCAAGGTCACAGCGAGGGCACGACTTAAGCATGCGTTTGCGAAAATGTCTTATTTCAACTATTAACACTTGTGATCACTAATTGTATGACCTTGAATTTTAAAGGTCAAGGTCACGAGATAGGGTCAAGATCACCAGTTCTGAAATCACTTAATAACCTTTTCCCATATACATAGCTTCTTTCTTATAAACCCGGTGGATGATTTTGACATGTTCACATTCAAGGTCAAGGTCACGAGTTCTGAAATCGCTAAAAAAAATCCTTGTAAACACGATAACTTGAAAAATATGTGTGCTATCAGGCTCTTATTTGGTGAATATCAACTATGGAGAAAGGCCAAGATTTGAAAAGGTTTTCGCTAACATCCGTCAAAGGTCAAGGTCACAGCGAGGGCGAAAATGTCTTATTTCAACTATTAACACTTTGAGTCATTGCATGATTGTTATACACAATGAAAAGTAATCATTGATGGTGTGACCTTGAAGGTTCAAGGTCATGAGATATTGGTTAAGGCCATGTTTATCTTTTGATCCAATTTTGAAATCAGAAATATGTTTTAAGAACAAAGTTGTGAAAAGTGACCCCAGTGATGATTCAACTTGTTAGAATAACTTGAATAATGAAAAAAAAATTGTCAAAAAAAATTCCCATTTTATTTATGCTGAGGAGAAGGCGGAACAGGGAAAGGCGAGACCCAAAGTTTCGGAGCTGCTCTGCTTTTGCGGTGTCCCGCAAACGCTCTTCTAGTTTTAAATTGATTTTACGAAGAGAGAAGGGTGTTATAATATTGATGACATTATTTTTCAAAAACATTTCATCGACTTATTTCAGCGAAATAACGTGCTTCTGCCCCTTTAAAGACTAACTTAACTTTACAACATATTTTGCATTTCTTCTAATAGTTTAATAACAGGTGATACACAATTCTCTGAAGATTCTTGGGGTTTTGTTAATATCTTCAGAGATTTAGCAATTTCCTCAAATGCCAAAACTTGTCCGTGTTTTTATGCCATCATGTCTGTATGGTGTTGCACTATGAGCTCCAACTTCTGTAGTTTCAGCTTGATAAATTGTTCTGCAGTATCTATTAACATAGATGAATATATCAGGTCAATGTTCAATTGTCAGACACCAACTCAGGACATTAAATTGTGTCTTATTCACTGTCCTGTTTTTCAGAATCACTGTTGTGTATTACAAGTATTATCATTATCATTCTTTACAATGACAAGTTAATCAAATTTCAGGGGGCGGGATAGCGCAGTGGTTAGCCCGTTCGGCTTCAGATCAAGAGGTCCGGGGTTCGAATCCGGTTAGGTTTTGGTGCAATGCTACACTGAATTTCAGCGTAGTATCACCCATGGTTCGCTAGTTCCAGCAGCTGCTCGCAGGTTTCACCGCAGTGCATAGCCACATGGCGTTGTGTGCTTTCTCCCTGCCATAATATTAGCAGCCACGGTGTAAGTGAAATACTCTTGAAAGCAGCGTTAAACCCCCAACTCACTCAATCACTTAATCAAATTTTAAGAACTTTATCAGTTTCACTGAACAAAAATGAGTATAGTCACATAAATTGATAATGTGTACTCAAGAAATATCATCTAAATAATGTTGATCTCTTTTAATCCTTAGTTTATTCATATGTTTATTATCCCACCGGTATGTAATACCGTGGGATATAGTCATCACCCCGGCCGTCTGTCCGTCCGTCTGTCCCTCCGTAATCATTTTGTTTCCGGAGCAGAACTCGAAAACCGTTCATGATATCTTTCTGAAACTTTCCATGTGTATTACCCACCAACTGAAGTGGTGCGTTTTGATATTTTCATATTTCTGAAAATTTTATTTTTCATCGTTTCCATAGAAACATGTTGAAGTTGGACTTTGTTCAGAGACAGGTTCGTTTCCGGAGCACAGCTCCAAAAGCGTTCATCGTATCTTCCTGAAACTTAGCATGTGTATTACCCACTAACTGAAGTGGTGCCTTTTGATATTATCAGATTTCTGAAAATGTTATTTTTTTTCGTTTCCATAGAAACATGTTGAAGTTGAACTTTGTTCAGAGACAGGTTCGTTTCCGGAGCACAGCTCCAAAACCGTTCATCATATCTTCCTGAAACTTTGCATGTGTATTACCCACTAACTGAAGTGGTGGCTGAAATTATTTTTTTTCTGTTTCCATAGAAACATGAGAGGGATGTTGTTGTTGATTTTGACTGCTTCTGGAGCAGAAGTCTAAAACCCTTAACATACCTGAAACTCAGCATCTGTAATACCCACTAACTGAAGTACGGTAGTAGATACACAAGTATCTGTCAAAGATGTGTTTTACAAATTTTGTGGAACCGGTGGGATATGTCATCTTCTGATGACTCTTGTTGTAATTGCTATTTGAAAATTGCCTGACTTGGCTGAAGAGATGAAGTTCTGCTTCCTTTTCTGTTCATTTGTGTTACTTTTTACTGCTGGAAAAAATTATATAACAATTATATGTTATCAGCTTAAAACTTTGTTTCCATGATATGAGTATGAAACATGTGATAATATATAGGCCATATTTAATTGTATATGAATATGAGCCGTTTAACAAAATTAATGATAAGGGAATAATGCTTACTGCAAATGTATTTTTGATTGCATTGCTAATTTATTTACAGAACTTAACCTTGCTTACTCTGTAAATTATTTAATTTAATACAGTTTATCAGAAATATAATTGAATAACTAGATGAGCGTTTGCGGGACACTGCAAAAGCAGAGCAGTCCCGAAACTTTGGGTCTCGCCTTTCCCTGTTCCGCCTTCTCGTCAGCACATATGAACTGGGAATTTTTTTGACAAAAATTTGTTCATTATTCAAGTCATTCTTACAAGTTGAATCATCACTGGGGTCACTTTTCACAAGTTTGTTCATAAAACCTATTTCTTATTTCAAAATTTGATCAAAGGATTTATAAACGTGACCTTATAAGCAATATCTCATGACTTTGACCTTAACCTTCAAGGTTAACATAAGGCATATTCACAATAGCATGCTTAAGATGTGACCTCACTGTGACCTTGACCTTTGACAGATTTTAGCGAAAACGTTTTCAAATATTGGTCTTTCTCCATAGTTGATATATACCAAATAAGAGCCTGATAATAAGTCGGGACTGCTATTAACAACTTGAAGACTAAGAGATTTCACCATGTTATGAATTTTGGTTACATGGGTTTTGACAAGATTAAATTGCAATGATTGACAACAGATTACTAATACTTCCAATTCATTAATACATTTACCTTGTTTTATGTTCCTGGAAGAGGCCACTAAGCTCACATTTTCTGTAAACAATTTAAGAAAATATAATAAAATTGAAGAACAACAGCTGCCTCCCCTCCACTTTCTTGTTTCATCTCAGCAACTGCTGCTTGAGATTCTGAAATGATATAAATAATTACATTATCACCCAATTTTCAGTCAATACGTGCAGGTTTCAAGGAAATATGTATAACCAACTGGTGTTGCAACCCATGTCCATGAAATTATACATGTTATACCAATGTAATGTAATGATTGCTATAATATGTTGATTAAGAAATCGTTGAATCGCTATGAATGTTATTCACATTATAAACAAATTTCATAAGATTTCAAATCAATAAATTCTTAAAATATTGGATAGGCTTAATGATGTATTATATATTTATTGCAAATACCTCCATATAGCCCTGTGTCCACACCTGCCTCTATGCCTGTTATTTGTCAGTCAGGTATAGTGGAAACCACCTGAAACAATGTAATATGTATTGAGAATTGAGTTTTGTAGTCAAAATAACCTAATTAATATTATTTGTTCACTACTAATATATTGTAAAGAAATATATTTAATTTTTAATCTTACTTTGTTTTAGAGGATTTACAAAATATCTCTGATTATTGCTACTATGTATTTATACTATTGTATGTACTCAAACTTTGTCTATAATTGTTTGATAATATTATAATATTATATATACATTTTTTGAATACTATAATACATGTACAATAGCCTTAGCCTACATACCTTCTGCTCATATATGTGAGCTGGGTTGGTGCAGGCCCACCCCCAGTCTTCTGCCCCTCTCGCCTTACTCCACAGACCTTCTTTTTGACAACAGACCTTTAAATTGATGTGAAAATGAATAGATAGTGTTATCTATTAATTTGTATTTGTTTGACATGCTTGAATCTTGTTGATAAGCATTTGGGACATAAGCATTAGCATTTGTGTATATTCCAAATTAATCCCTTTCATTGACATAAAGTGTCAGCTCTGTACATATATTTCTTAAAAATAAACTTTTGCTGCTTGGCAATAAAAATTGTTCTATTGTAAATCATCTGTGTCATGTAAATAAACATGGCTATTTTTGTAAACACGTGTTGATTGTTCTATTGTTACAAGAGAAAATGTTAACAAAAGGTCACATTTAGAAACTTTTACCTGTAGTCTTGCCATTTCTTCCTGATCTCATCAGGAGTCCTGTTCGAAGCACAGGAGGCATTGACACTGAAATTGAAATGTTCGAATTATAATTTTATTATTTTACAAATTTATCGAGGCAATTCAAATGTACTGATGACACAAATATGTGTTGGGGACGAAATCTTCGATCTTCATCTAGGCTAAATATTATTTTATGAACGCTTCCTCAGCCTGTTGATGCTTTATTTTAGTGTCAAACTAGCAGATTGAAATAATAAATAATTTTTAATCAAAGAACTAAACTTGCCGATCAGTTATGGCCCTCCAAACTTTCTTTTGCTCCTGGTGAGTGACGGTAGATGAGAAAGATGAGAAGAGCAACCCTCCGTGCTGCGTGACTTCATCAGTGATTATATCCATCTCCTGCACGGAGAAGTTGCCCTTTCTTACTCGTTTGTTGGGCGTTGGCTGGGACATTTTTACGCCGCTTCATTCACTCAGCCTGTCGTCTGCTGCTCGAGTACCTTGCGCACCTTGGCAGGGGAGCCAACTCTCGTTCCGTAACTAGCGGTAACTAAGGAGTGTTTATCTATTTCTTGCACTGAAGAGTTGGCTCGTAGTGCTAAGGGCGATCGTAAATAAACTTGTGCAAAGGGCGCCGTAAGGGCATTTTGTGAAACCGGTGTAAGTTTTTCTTAAGGGCGCCCTTATCTTCGTCGTAACGGCTAAGGGCACCCTTAGTAAAGGGGGCTTTGTGCAAGTGTAAAAGAAAGAAGCTATGCATATGAGGTGTTGATACCTTCTTGGAAAAAGTTATTTACTGAATTCAGAACTGGTGACCTTGACCCTATCATGTGACCATGACCTTTGATATTCAAGGTCACACAATCAATGATCACTTTTCATTGTATATAACAATCATGTAATGATTCAAAGTGTTAGAAGTTGAAATAAGAAGACATTTTTAAGTCGTGACCTCGTTGTGACACTGACCTTAGCGAAAACCTTTTCAAACCTTGGCCTTTCTCCATAGTTGATATACACCAAAAAAAGTCTGATAGCACAAATATTTATATTTATATTATTATAAGTTATCGTGTTTACAAGGAGTATTTTAGGAATTTCAGAACTCGTGACCTTGACTGTAATAATGTCAAAAATATTCCCTAGGGGTAAAAGTAAGAAATTATGTATATGAGTTCTCAAAACCTTTGAGGAAAAAAGTTATAGCCAATACAAAACGCGGCGGCGGCGGTGACTGAAACTGCGCAAAAACTAATAACAGCTCCGACTAAGTCGGAGCTACTAAATAAAAGTAAGGGGGTAATCATTCTACAACGGGAGATACTTGTATTTCAAAGGGAGATAATAAACTGTCAGGGTTGTGGTTTGGTCATGTACACTATTTCCTTCTTGTAAAACTCATTGATTTTGTGCCATGCAATCACAAAAATGGTTCGTCAAATTTTGTTTCTGTATGTATGCATAACGATGATTCCCGTATTCACAATGGTGACTAGGCAACAAGTATGTTTCCCAATAGACAACGTACGCAGAGGGTCATATCAGAAGATGTTGCAAAGTGGTCAATCAGAAACGAGTAGTACGCAAGGTTATACATGTAGAGGAATCATTTTTAGGAAACTATTGTCAACGGACATTAATCAATAACTTATGTATGAATAAATTAATCCAACCAATGTTAAATTATCCAATGGATCACTTGAATATGTCGTAACTGATTGTTTTTAAACCCCTTTATGTTGTTGTGGCAAATTGAAAATTACTTATAATATCATAAATGATACATATGATGTATTTCAACACTCATCAACACTTGGTTGTGATGTCTTACTAAGAACACATTGCTTTCCTTTGTTAATTGTTTATTCCTTTAAGTGTTTTTAAAAAGGTTTCACTTAATCTGTCTTTTAAACTGACAACATGTCAAGTGAGTTTTCAGAAGATTTCCCAATACCATTGTAAAGAAGTGTAAAGAAGATTATTTCCAACGTTAAATACATTGTTAAGATTTTCAAGCTCTCGTAAAAATTGCAAAAAGTAGGAATACAATTAATCAAAATAACTTTTCGTTGATGTATTCTTACAAGACGTGCAATATGAATCAATTGTATACCCTCCACAAAAGAAAATAACTATGAAAAGGTTTAAGAGGAAAAATACTGTGATTATCATTACAGCAGCTGACTTTTCAGTTGCAGCTGTGATCCAAGATTTAACAATATCATTTCAATTATCTAGGTTCTCTACTTTTAATGTTATTACCATATCAGCAAATTAAGCATCCAGAAATGGGAAGCAAAATCATTGAATTGAATTATGATTGAAAATAGGCTGATCGCACGGATGCAGTTTTTGTTATTGTATCCAACATTCCTTGCTACATTTAAACAAAAAATGAATTATATGTTCCTACTTTTGTGGCATATACATGTGATGACATTTTCCTTAAAATGATTGATTGCTTTTAACTGAGAGGTGAACAGAGTCAATTCATAGGTTTTATTAAATCGTATTAAGAGTTAAAAAAATGTATTTATCATATAATGGAGGGTGTTATCGATGAGATACATCAAATTAAATAACTTGGTATTCACGATTCATATAACTATCCAAATCAGGTCATATGACAAATAAACATTACTCAATGTTTTATGATTTTGTAGATTTGATATTTTCAAAAGACGGCAGACAATTGCAAATGACATTTCAAAATTAATTGAAATGATGTAGCGTTATCAACCAATCATGCCAGGAAACGTTTGAACTAATGCAAAAACGAACGTTTTAATGCAATAAAATCCGTCGGCTATAATGGTACATTTGTTTTCCCCTTCCACTTGATATAAACAGCTCCATTGTCAGCTCTAATATCAATGACTTTGACTAATGACCTTGAAGATTTCATGTAACAAGCAATATTCCACTGTTTTTTAAATACAATTCGGAACCATTACATGAACTCTCTTCCAAGAGGTATGAACTTATTATGACATTAATAAACTTGATTAAAAATCCACAATGCTGAACTAATGTAATCACAATACGGCTTGGTTATTTGATAAAATCTTTACAAAGGATGATATGTAGTCAACCTAATGTCTTTTACAAAATAATATTGAGAATATTATCTTCTCGGGTAATTGGTTGTCATTAAATTGTTTTATCTGTTCAAAAGTGCAAGAATTTTAAAAATATTTGTTTAGATTGTGAAATCTTATTACTCATCAAATCCAAAATAAGTACAGATAAGGCAGTATTATCTTCAAAGAAAAGTTGTAGAAATGTGTTTTGTATAATTGGAAGTGAATATTGTTGATTTTCGAACAATTCTCGTCATAATGCATCAGTTTAATGTCCGAAGGATGAATAGTAATATCATTATTCAACAAACAGCTCGTATGGATCTATATTTACAGGACATTCTCATGAAGCTGGGTCTAGGAAATACTGTAAGCCGTTTCCGTAGTAAGATTTTGAATACGTTTTCAAACAAAAGAATATGTTAAACAAAATGAAAAAGCTTTATTACAGTATCATCAATTGTGAGTTTTGTAAATTATTGCCCATTCTACTTGACCATTACAAAATAAACTTTAACATTTTACCATTAACAAATCCATGACAGATAAGAGGTGCAGCCCTCTTGTCTCAATCCACTTCCGTTAAAACTGTTTACCATTGTACTTTGTTGATGACGTACATCAGTGCATGAATAGGTGTTTTCAGTTGCAAAATCCTATGTGCATAACTTTGTCTAAACAACTATAAAAGACGTGTTCATAAAATAAAGTAAGACAATATGTTTCTTATTCTAACCTCATTGACATTTTGTTGTTTAAGAGCATTATGTTTATATCTTTGGAAGAGTTTGAATGTCATTTTATTCACAATCTTAGGAAATTGCGTTGTTGTGTTCGATGACCAGCTTCCAATGTTCTTCAAAGTCCTGCTTAAATAAGCAATAATTATATATGCATAATGACCTAATTGTCTCATTATAAGACCGATATCAGGTAGGCTATCAGAAGTTATGATAGAGTTTCCTCATGACAGGTGTCAGTGGTGAAATAGTTAAAGACGTCGGAACCGTCAACCTTGCTGGATCAGGATCAATTGCAGCCATGTGGGGCTTGAAGTTGACACCTTGCTAACATCCTGAATTATCCGAATACTGTGAAAAACGACATCCAGTTAAGCTATTAAATTCAAAGAAATTGCAAGTTACAGAGTAATCTCGTTCTCTCGTAAATGATGTCTGACGTTCTGTCCCTAAGGGTTCAAATGAAATTGTTGTTTTTTTGTAACGTTGTATCGTTGCTTGTAAGTAACCCTGCCGTTTGGCTAAATGTTTTCTGACATCAATTTTCCAACGGGCACTGGAGATGCAATGTGCAACACCAATGTCTAGGTGGATGAAGTTAACCTGATTGATGAAGCGTAAATTACTTGTGAAAGATATTAATCAATGCTGATCTTGATGTAACATTTGCAGTTGAAACAAATGGGAATAAATTGACAATCTAAATGCTTTTGAGTTTAGAATATATCAATAAGCAATGCATGCTTCATTTAAAAGTGTCTTTCTGGAGCCTAGATGAAATATTTCAAATCATTATACAGAATACAACGGATTTGCTTTGACACTTTTTGTCTTCAACTTTTTAACAAGAATCCTAGAATATAGGTTAAAGGGGCGTTCTCACGGTGCGACCTGTAGTAACAACATGTAGCTTGCGATTTGAAGTAAGACTAAAATCGCGAGTACAGGTAATATTTCAAGTCGTAACAACTGTGTTCTCATGAGGACAACATGGATTCATCAGGCGATGAGGAGACGCTGGCTGTACTTTATGCATACACCTATTTGGCAGGCCAACGAAGGGAAAGGAAAACACGTAGGCGGAAATCTGTTTGGGTTCGTGGGTGGATCGGCAGACGAGGCGAGTCCGGCGCATATAATGCCCTACTAAAGGAGTTGAAAATGGAAGATCCACGATCTCTGAAGAATTTTCTTCGAATGGACAACACAAATTTTGACTACCTGCTGGAGATGGTGAGGCCTTTGATCGAAAGAAGATGCACCCCGATGAGAGACAGTATCCCTGCCGGAGAGAAGTTAGCACTCACCCTTCGATATTTAGCGAGTGGTATGTAATCCAGCCTATGTTAGACCTATATTGAAACCTTTTTAAACCCTAAAACAAAATCGTAATTTATATAAGTAAATTAACTGTAAAATTTGTTGTAAATTGCCTTCGCACAAACCCGGAAGTACAGTACGCAAACAAAATAAACAAATGACTGCTCCCGACGTATTTACAAGGGAGATAACGCAACTATTTCTATCGTAATGAAGCGCAATAAAATGTACCGTTAACGGAAAGGATAATAGATCTAATAAAAATGTGTATTAATTGTTTCCAGGTGACAGCTATCAGTCCTTGGCGTTTCTGTACAGGATCCCGAAGAATACCATCTGCCAGTTTGTCCCAGAAGTGTGTGCTGCTATTTCTTCAGTTCTTCATAAAGACTATGTCCAGGTATTATAATTAATACATCCTTTTAACAGGTTTAGAAAATATAAATATGAGTATAATGACAATTAAATTAATAATATGACAATTTTTTAAATTTAAATGTGTTGTAGGTACCAAACACTGAACATAATTATTGATTGAATAATGATAACAGTTACATTATGTTCATTTTATATCTGAATGTCCTAATATTTTCAGACAAAATATACATGTCAGGAACATATTTTTAATTGTAATTCTATATATTTCTACAGGTTCCAAATACTGAAAGCCAGTGGAGCAAGATCAGGGAGGAGTTTGAGAGACGCTGGCAATTCCCCAACTGTATAGGAGCGCTAGATGGGAAACACATTGCTGTCCGTGCTCCAGACAACAGTGGATCAGCATTTTACAATTACAAAAAAATTCTTCAGTATCATTCTTTTAGCTTTGGTTGATGCAAATTGCAAGTTTATTTTTGTTGATGTAGGTGCAAATGGTAGAGCCGGGGATGCTGCTGTTTATGCTAATTCTGATTTGTCTCATGCCCTGGAATCAAACTCACTCCATCTGCCCTCTGCTACCACTCTACCTGGAAGACAAGACCCTGTACCCTGTGTAGTTGTTGGTGATGATGCCTTCCCACTCAAAACTTACCTCATGAAACCCTTTCCTCTAAAAAATTTGTCACATTCAAAGAGAATCTTTAATTACAGATTATCTCGGGCAAGGCGTGTTTCAGAAAATGCCTTTGGCATATTGGTAAGTCGGTTTTGCATTTTCAGGAAGCCGCTACAGGTATCTCCAGCAGTTGGTGAGAAAATAATCATGGCTGCAATTTCTCTCCACAATTTCCTGAAAAGTAATAATGATGCTGTCTACCAAGCACAGCCTGACACTATGGAAGCGGCTGATCGAGCACAGGCCAACATACCTGGTATCGCCCAGCAGGGGGGTAACAGGTATGCTGGCAGCGCACTGGACATTCGTGATGAAATATCTGATTATTTCATGACAAATGGACAGGTCACATGGCAATGGGACATGGTTGTGTAATATTGTGAATCACATCATTGAAACAATGAGTACTGCATGTAAAATCATTTTGTATTTATTATTAATTATTTTGTATTTACTCATCCAAAACTGTGTTCCTGCGAGATCATGTTTTGACAGTAGATTTTGCACAATGCCCTGTCATCTACATGACATCACTGCTTGTAATGAGTAATGACATCATAAACTTGATGACGTGTCAATGCTACGACAACACCACATTGAAAGTCAAATGGCAGTGCTCAGAGATGTACAATTTTCATTTAAAAGTAATGAAACATGATTTTGGATGATAAAAAGAATCTCACCTTCATATAGACTCGTGTTGATTTATAGAGGACATTGCATGAGTGTATATGTCATACTATGTTTACGACACGAGTGCCTGAATATAAGTAGGGCATAGTATGAAAAATATGAACCCTAATATGTTTGCCCTTGTAGGTAATAATTCAACATATTAATTTGTTAACCGGAAAGAATTGTAATGTCGGTGCCATTACTAAGCCGAACTGTATAGGTCCATACTTCCTGGGTTCAGGTACCCAATTAAATAGCTGGGTGGGCTGAGTGCAATCTGCCCAAGGACATAATATAGCATTAGATCCATGACACACATCTATGGTTTCTCACCCAAAATTCAAACCTGGGTCTTTAGCTGACAGCCCGGCACGCTAACCAATGTGTTTGTACACATTGACTTTATCAGTTTCTTTACTACCTGTCTCAAAAGATTAAAAGGCATGAAATATGTTGTAACATTATTTTTATTTCATACTATAACATGAGATTAAATTCTCACCAGGCTACAATGATCTGATGTTTAGCTGTATGACATGAATAATGTACAATGAATTGTTTATACATGTTTTCTCATTGTAAATAATGTGAAATAACAATATCAGTTGTTATAGCAGATTAATAAATTTGAACAAATTAGACTATCATTAAACAATTTTATGACATCTGTGCAATGAAGGATCACTGTTTTCTCATTATATATGATGATAATACTTTACCATATACAACTTCAAGATATCTCATAATTGTCAATCACATCAATCTTTCAGTTCATAGATCTACTGTTCATTTTCAAAAATATAGTCAAACATTAGCTGTTGAATTTTGAGCTTCAGTTCTTGCTTCTTCCTGGGATTTTGAACTATTTTAATTTCTAAACCAACCTGATGGCCAAACAAATAGTCAGTGTCATTTAATCGCTCTGTTTTTGTCCTGTTCTTCTCTTCCATGGTAAGAAGGGATTTCACAATCAAATTTTCTATGTTTCCAGTTGATTCAGAAACCTTTCTTTTCTTTGTTGATGATACAGGGAGAGCAGGCACTGCTACATTGTTGGAGTCATGATGAGATGGTTCCTGAAATTAGTGCAATTGTCATTATGTAAAATAGAAATTAAGAAATATTCAAGTACCATTAAAAGTCATTTTAATATTAACTTTTTAGATATTAGGAATATTATGATATAGGATATTATCAATGTGTCAACATACAATACAAATGTATTGTAAAGAATGTTTTTTTTACTTGTAATAAAATTGTAAATATGAATTGCATTCTGTTGGTATTTTCATTAATAAGTAAAATGACTTGAAATTTCACCTCTGTAACAGGATTTCATTTTACTATACATTTAACTGTTATGTTTGCACTGTCTTAACTTGTGTTCAAATATGACATTGATGATCAAACAGGAAGCTGTGGGTCTAAATTTCTATAAATGATATTGTCTTAAAAACAACAGTGCATCTAAGAATTTATCAATCAATGTGAATATGCAATTGTAATATATGACTAAGCAAACATGTTAAAAGTGAAAATGTATTGGATTAATGGGTCAGTGAAACACACGAAGAAGTGTTACAGGTAAATCTACTATATGATAAATATATATTGATATGTGCACAAAGAATATAGATACATTCAGTGTCAAATCACAGTGAATGTTTTACATGTCAGTCAGAAATCAGTATATGCATTGTTGTTCCTTCTGTGATCTCCTGAGGGGGTCATTTTGGCCATTTCTTAACAAGTGGGACCCTTTGCAATGGTAAAAGACTTTAAGTATCCTAATTTTTCAAATGTTAAGGGACACCAAGCCAAAAAGGTGGGCAAATGTCCCCAGGACCTCATTTAGGAACAACACTGGTATATATTTGTTTTCGATCAATAACTTGAAGTATGTACATACATGATAGGCATTAAAATGTCAAATGTTACTATAAATTGCGACCTCCCCCAGTTCCTGCGACTGTGAATTATGATTACTTACCTCTGCTGTAGGGCCATCTGTACCCTCACTGGGCTCTGCACAGCCTGATAGTCCTTCGCAAGCCGATACCACCTCTTCCTTTAACTGAAATCATTAACATAAATTCAGAGTCAGACCACAAAATATAATTATTATATGACATGCTAATTCATAGTTTATCAGGGATTGGGAAAGGCAGGGGCCATTTTGCACATTGGTCCATTACAATTTGAAATTTTACTATTTCTTTAAAGAGGAATGGCCCTTTTGAAATTCTTAAAATGACTAAAATCCCTAAAAAAAACCCCCATTTTCAAAGGTGTTTTTCCCAATCCCTGGTTTATACTTAATTAAAACATTAAAATACAAAATTTGACAGGAAAAGGAGTATTTATCTTTACTTGCTGGCGACCAATTATCGCCGCATACCAATTGTCGCCAACACATAGCTACATAGCTAAATACTTAAGTTGAATTGAACTTTTGTTGGTTTTCAGTTTGGTGATATCTTAATGTGTGAAATAATAGGGAACAATATGATAAAGTTGTCTGCGCAAGCTCTGTAGCTATGTGTTGGTGATAATTGGTATGCGGCGATAATTGGTCGCCAGCCAGTAGTGTTTCAGTGGCAGAGCCAGGTTATGGGCTGCCTCAGGAGCTTCAGATCTTGTGTGTTTATACATCTGTTTGATTAGGCCTGAGTCAAAGAACACATTTTATCATATGTATTTGCATAATATGTGTACAACTTTACCATGTTAGTTGAAGATGTCCTCTGCTGAACATGACATCTGAGGAATGGATCAAGTAGTGGGAAGAATTCCCAAGTGGAGTGGTACACTTGGTCTGTTCCTGCTCCACTTTTCTCAGAGGCATTTATCTTTCGCAGTTCTCTACCGTAGTAGGTTCGCAAACTTGCGATTTTCGATGCTACTTGTTCAACTGAAATTAACACGGGTACTAGTAGAGAATCATTTGGATATATTTTCCTTGAGGTTAAGCAATACACATTGTAAATAATAAACTTCATTAAGTCAAAATGAAACAATGAAACATGACTAATTGATACAATTATTGTACCACTTATTATTAATATTATCACATAGGCCTAATACTCTTCAGCTTTGAACATGATATAAGATACACAATTAATGTAATATGGTATTTTAACATTTATATTAATGTGTTTCAATTTTACTTAAACAAATGAACAAAGTAAAAAGTAGAGTGATAATTCATGAGGGCTTGAATCTCCGATATAAAAAATAAGTTTATATTTGTTGATCTGATACACTTGACTTCTAGGCCTACCACTGTTACTCCTACATAGTAAAATTTAGCCTACTGTACTGCAGTACAGTAGTCTACACAAAACAAAACAAACAGTATCGGTGGGATAACATATTGCATACAATAAACCGCAATTATATGTCTCAGAAATACTTATAATCATCCACACTTAAGTTCTCATTCCTTCTTGTTTAACTTTAATAGTGTTTCAAGGATAAACAGTCAATCAAAACAATCCATCGAGTAAAGCACATGTCGTCTGCCGGTCACGTTGACCTGTCATATTCCTACCTGTCATCTCCCGACCTTGGCAGATCATCTGTTTGGCAATCATGGCCTGAGCTGCTGTTCTGTTTTCCCTCTTCGAGTAGTTGGCATGTTGTAGGTTCCATAGGCATTCTTGCCCGAGATAATATCCGATGAAGAGTTCGGTTTCCGCACGGTGAAAATCGAGACGCGACTTTGTTTTCTCCATGGTTCTGAACAAGGGAGGTAACACGCGCTAAAACACATCAACGCAATTTGATTGGCTGAGGGCTCGCGATTTGTAGTAGGAAATAGGACAGGCTCTATTTTCTGCGACTAGCTTTCTACAAGTTGTTTACGATCCGAAGTCGTTACGATGTAGGGGTTCTCACACATCGATTGTGTTGCGAGCTACATGTTGTTACTACAGATCGCACTGTGAGAACGCCCCTTTACCGATCATAATCAGTAATCAACAACAGTCACGAAAACTCAGTTTAGCAAATAATTAAGGTTTATCTGCCACGAACAAAATAGTACTTGAATGTGTGAATGCATTCCATATAACATGGCATAGACATTAATTACTGTCTTATCGTACCGCTACTGTCACATTGTTCAAGGCTCTCAATAGTCCAGAAGTAACTTAAAAAAGTAAAAGTAAAACAACCAGTACCAATTAACTCACAATGAAGCAGTTTAATTGATAAATTGTGCATCAGCTAAATATTCAGCTTAGGGAATGCTGTTCTGCTTTAAACATATTCAAAGTCGTTGTTCCATGTAGCTGAAAGAAACTACTGAAGTGCTCTGTTGAAATGATGCTCTATTAAAATAATAAAGGCATTATGCTAGATGGTTTGGTGTTTTAGTCATTAAAAAGATGAAATTTGGAAGTTCAATTTCTAAAATAGTTATATCAAATCATTAGTGCATCATTATCCCACCGGTATGTAATACCGTGGGATATAGTCATCGCCCCGTCCGTCTGTCCGTCCGTCCGTCCGTCTGTCCGTCCGTAATCATTTCGTTTCCGGAGCAGAACTCGAAAACCATTCATGATATCTTTCTGAAACTTTGCATGTGTATTACCCACCAACTAAAGTGGTGCCTTTTGATATTTTCAGATTTCTGAAAATTTTATTTTTTTTTCGTTTCCATAGAAACATGTTGAAGTTGGACTTTGTTCATAGACAGGTTCATTTCCGGAGCACAGCTCCAAAACCGTTCATCATATCTTCCTGAAACTTTGCATGTGTATTACCCACTAACTGAAGTGATGCCTTTTGATATTTTCAGATTTGTGAAATTTTTTTTTTTTCGTTTCCATAGAAACATGTTGAAGTTGGACTTTGTTCAGAGACAGGTTCGTTTCCGGAGCACAGCTCCAAAACCGTTCATCATATTTTCCTGAAACTTTGCATGTGTTTTACCCATTGATTGAAGTGGTGCCTTTTGATATTATCAGATTTTTTCTGAAATTTTTTTGTTTCTGTTTCCATAGAAACATGAGAGGGATGTTGGTTGTTGATGATTTTGACTGCTTCTGGAGCAGAAGTCTAAAACCCTTAACATTCCTGAAACTCTGTAATACCCACTAACTGGAGTACGGTAGTAGATACACAAGTATCTGTAAAAGATGTGTTTTACAAATTTTGTGGAACCGGTGGGATATGTCATCTTCTGATGACTCTTGTTATTGTTAGATGTTAAATGAAAAGATACCTTTTCAAATATTCAAAATTAGTTATTATTGGCTTGTACCATTCATTGACTTAAATATCCAGTATTAGTATATATATTGGTGATATTTATTCTGCCCTGAAATGTATTGACGTTCATACCAACTTAGTATCTTTACATGATCATAAATGTCCATGACCTTTGAGACAAACGGACACCTACACTCGGGGAAACAAGTGTGTTTATCCTAATCGATCATTGGTTTTATTTATAAAATCTCTGCTGAACCATTAGGACACTGAGTGTAATAGAGTACTCATGAATTTGCAATGAGTAACTTAATTAATTACCAAGCCCAAACTTCCTCAGACATATTTGTTTACAGGTTAGAAGAAAATCTATGAGACATGTATTAGTCTTTGTTGAGTTTTTTTAATGATGTAGTATTAGATTAGTCATATAAATGCATGTTTAAGTTGGACTTCAAACGAGTCAATCATGCATTTTAATGATCCAAATTTAGTAACGTGGTGTCATCTGTCAATTATTTCGACTTCTCTATGATTAGACTAATTCTAGCATGAGTTTGACTGCCTTCAAGCTTTGAGTGCTTTACCACACTGTTTGACATAGATCATGACCTCATCGTCATTTAATAGATGTGTTGAGTTTAAAACCTTTGCTAGTACTTTCAAGCGATATATTAACTTGGATAACTGAACTCTTATGTATCTTACTTAAAATGTTTGTGATCTTATATTTCTCAAGAGAATGTTAAAAAACATATAAAGCTTCCAATATTTATATAATTATTCGTAGAAATTCGTTAAATTGTGTTGCATTTACTCACAAAAAGTCTGTCATCTAGAAAACGGTCTTTTGTTATTCGGTAATTTATACACATTTCCATTACAATGCTTATGAAGCACCTTCACCAACATGAAAACGAACTTTATCCTCATAAAACATAAAAAGTGGCAACAGAAAGTATGTAGGTCTTTGAAGGGCATTTAGAAGTGGTATACATAAGAACAGGAAGATTTTCTGGATAACAACTTCTTTAATGTGAAAATACACGACGTTTCGGAGTACATACTCACTCCTTCATCAGGTGGAATGTCAGCTACAGTATGTAGCTACAGAAAGTATGTAGCTACAATGATGTAACGTATTTTAGACCACGCTTGATTAACAAAACTGGCGACTTAACTACCTCTTTAAATTATTTTTCGTTTTACTGTTTCACAATATATTCTCAGCAAAGACATTTCAAATCAAGTTATAGTGGTTTGACTCTGTTACTATGAAGCCATTAATTTCTCATTTACAAGTTTTCAATACATATAAGGTAAGATAAGACTTTTAAACATCTAAAACATTTGAATAATTTACAATAAAAGAACCCTTATATATACATGTACATTGTATAATCAAAACGACAATATTCGATTCAGCAACTCTAAACTTGTCTGAAGTGTTGAACATACATGGATCACAATAGAAACACAGGAAATCGTCTATCCTTACAGTAACTCGTACATATAACTGACAATAGTACAGATAACTGACAATCAGACAAATAACTGACAGTCGTACACATAAATAAAAACTGCAGAACTATTTGTGCAAGCAATCATTGGCCAATCATTGACATGCTCAGTTGTAAACATGTCTGAACTGTCCAATAAGGAGATCCAAATGGTAATAAATGTACAGAACGTGTCTTAATTACCAAATTAAGCCGTTGTTGCATACACTAGCCTTCTTGTTCATGGATAGTGATTGACATGTTGTCCCTTTCTCAATAACCATCTCTACACTGGCTTTCAGGATTACAATAAATAAATAATGCAGACTGTGACCTGAGTCAGACCATCACTACAGAAATACGTTCATTGTTACATCTTAATAATCTTGATGCAAGTGAATGAAAAAGAAAGATAATTTAGTGCTTGGCACATACTTGTACAAGTTTCAATTGAAAATAATATTAATACAACAATTCTATTACAGAAAATTGATATGTTTGAATGATAATTACATCATAATATAGATGGTCTTACGGTATTAACAATTCACTAAGTCTATGAGATCATTATTATTCCTGTATTACAAAGATCAAAAGCTAGTAAAGACAGGCATCAGCCGTTCACAGGATTCGTAGACGAATTAAGCATAGTAAACATGTTTAGATAAGCAATGCCTTCAATAACTGCATATGCAAGAGGAATACACTAAGACAAGAAACGAGGAGGGTAAAAACATAATTCCAGCAAAAGATCAACTTGATTGAGACGCAATGCAAACGGGAATACTGTTTGATCAAATGAAATAGCCAACTGTGACGAACTGCTTCCAAGCATTTTGAAAAAGATTATAATACAGCAAGTTATATACAAGATTCATGTGAGTAGTATCATGAGACAAGTGACGTATCTGGTATACCCAATATAAAGATGATAGACAAACACAAATAGAAGAAAAACAATCGATTCCTATATCATTCTCATTGTCCTCAAGTAGTGACATTTCTACATTGCTACCAAGAATTTTGGAAAAGATGATCATAGTACAGCAAGTTATATACAAGAAAAATGTATCTAGTATAGTGAGATGGCAACGATTACAAGCACAGGACAAAGGCTGGTGGAATTATTCGGAATCCGTCAATTTTGGGGGGAAATCGGAAGGATCCGGAAGTCAGATTCCACCACTTTTTGTCCTGTGAAGATGAGATAACATTGACATGAAGGGATTGTGCGACTGTTGTGATATCTGATGTAGCTAATGTTAAGATGATAGACAAACACAAACAATCCGTTCCTTTCACACCAGTCTCCATTGTTCTCAAGTCGTGACATTTCTTCAATGATCAATGGCAGGTGCAAGTCAATTTCATATTTAGCTCATCAGGCCTGAAAGGCCCGATGGGCTTATGGCATGGCCATCCGTCCATCCGTCCGTCCATAAACTTTTCGCTTTTTCGACTTCTTCTCCAGAACCAATGACTCCAATGGCAAATGGGGATTCTAAATTGTAGATTTCGTGACCCCGTGACCCTAAATGGGGTCACAGGGGTCGCATCGTTAAAAACCTATTTTCGTCTTCTACTCCATTTCCAAAAGGTCTAGAGAGCTGAAAAGTTGTATGCAGACTCCTTGGCCAATGGGGATTTTAAATTGTTGATCTCGTGACCCCATGAACCGAAATGGGGTCACAGTGGTCACATCATTAAAAACCTATGTTCATCTTCTTCTCCAGTTCCAAAAGGTCTTGAAAGCTGAAAAGTTGTGTGCAGACTCCTTGGCCAATGGGGATTCTAAATTGTAGATTTCGTGACAGGGGTCACATCCTTAAAAACCTATTTTCATCTTCTTCTTCAGTTCCAAAAGGTCTAGAGAGCTGAACAGTTTTATGCAGACTCCTTGGCCAATGGGGATTCTAAATTGTAGATTCCGTGACCCCTTGACCCCAAATGGGACACAGGGGTCACATCCTTAAAAACCTATTTCATCTACTCCAGAACAAATGTACCTAGAAGGCTGTAATATTGTGTGCAGACTCTTAAGCCAATGGGGATTCTAAACTTTAGATTTGGAGACCCTGTGGTGCCTGAAATAAGGGCCTCAAGCCATGACCTAAACATTTATTTCAGTCTTAATCATTAAACAATATAAATCCTGATGAGCTACAGAGCCCGTGGCTCTATTTTTATATTCACAGGGGAGATCATTACGTTCATTGGTCAGAGTTTGACAACTACTAAGTTAATAAAAATCGTCATCTGGTCTCGCAATGTAAAACGCGTAAGAGATGTTAATAACTTAACTACATGAAAAGAGAGCTGACATTTGTTCACTTTGAAAATTTCGAAGTTTTCGAAATATAAACTGAAGAGACGAATATCGAATAACAAATGACTAACCAACTTCACTTTTGATTCCTTTCCATTAATTTCCGAATTCTAATACATTGGCTCACAATCATCACCACATTGCAAGGATTCTTTATACAAAACGATTTCAACATGAACATGTACTCTACATGGTGTGAGACTCATGGTTACCCGAGGGCTTTGTTGAACGGGATCTGACTCTTCGCCAAGTTTTCCTATGCTAATGAAGCCATTTGGTCAACAACTATATTGATTCCTTTCCTTTGATAAGGCATCATTTATAACTCGATCAAAAGGCCTGAGAACTGAATATTAACCAAGTACGTTAAATATTGGACTTCAGTCATATAAGTGGATAGTGATCATTACTTCTGCTTTGTTGTGACATGTATTAAAAAAAATGATGGGGACTTAGAAACGGAAAAAGATATATGACACTAAAACGTAAGTGACATCACTTAAAAGGGAAAAATGATTGCCCATCGAATCAGCAATAAAAAGTATTATTCCCTTAAACTTGTGGTCAAGAGGTCTGTGTTTTGAATCCCGCCAGAGTCTCGGCAATTTTGTCTAAGGTAGAGAACTGATCTTCGTACAGTAAGGTTTGGTTGCAATGTTGCACTGAAATTCAGTGCAGTACAACCAATTCCCCGCTAGTTCCAGCCGATTCCAGCAGATTTGACTGCAATGCATAACCACAGTTGTGTTGCGAGCTTTCTTCCTGCAATAATACTAGCAGTCGTGATATAAGTGAAATCGCAAGTATTTTAATATACACATCGTATGAATCATACAATTTACAAGACATATTGTTATCTACACAACGTATAATATGAAACTAGTTTAAACAATTCTTTATTGATTAAACAACTGATATTTGAAACCTAAAATTGGCCCGTATCTAATGGCCATGGATCATTATGCTTCAGTCCTAATAAATAAGATTCAGGCAAATTGGAAATGCATGGGATACAATTTAATGTGACAAAAACCATAGCCTATCTCCACAAGTGTCCAGACAACTTAAGGTCTGGAGTCCAGATTCTTCGACATATGGAGCTAAAATTGAAGAGATCTGGTAAACCAAACCATGCATTCATCAACAACTTAAATGTTGACACTTCCTTCCACCGGAAATTGGAGGCCGGCGCGAGAATCAACTCCTGGAAAGAGAGGATCACGATCTGAAGAATATGTTTGCATTAGTTCCACCTCGACGTGTAACGGACCTAAATATATATCTACTTAACACAATGTGGTCAGAGAGGCAGACAGACTGGTCGGACAGGGAATAATGAACCAACTGTGCATTGCAATATATATGACTAAGGAAGCAACTTGTTATTGGACATATTTGACTTTGCTTGGGCAATAAAAAGGACAGTGTCCATTCAAAATGAATTGGTATGAATAATTATTGAACATGCATATATTTTATAGTTGATTGAGAGGGGGGATTTACATGAATCAAGCCATAATGCATATTATGAAATTTCTCTAATCACAGAATGTGACAATCATCGGTCTATGGTCAGTTGAAATATAGACTAGTGTCAAAACGCAGCACAACATTAATAAATCATATCCTTAATACTGGTAGATTGAAGGGTTGATATGTGTCTTTAAGTTCCCATGCTTTTACAGTGATATATCATGTTAAACCAAAGCCCCGAGATGTCTTTAAGGATTGACAGTGAAGAAAATGAATGATGTATTGGTGAATCACGTTATCTTTTAAGGAAGTGGGTAAAATGTCTTTTTGAAGTGGGAAACGTTTAGCTTAAATAAAAACAGATTTCGAACTTTGAAGACTAAACTTTTGTCTATAAACATAACAATTTATTTTTGATATTTATTTTTCATATGTCGAATTTGAAATCAACAGTTGAATAATGTGTAGATACTTTGAACACAAAATGATGCATTCAAATGGTCTTCCACAAAATGTATTTACTAAAATAAAAGGTGGAACGATAGATTTTAGCTTCAAGAAGTCATAAACTATGTTCTAGGAAATACTTGAATCTACGGAAATAACATTTAGAAACAGGCAAACGTTTTGTAAAGATGACTGTATGATTACACGACGTATTAACCGATTGCTTCAAGATAACCCTTGAGAAGATGAAAATAAGTGCTATATCAGCAAACCAGGCTGCACCAAAGCCATACTATTGCAAAATGCAATATATATAATCTACTTTTACTTTATATCTTGTCTCTTACAGTTAGGGGGTGTACACAAACTGCAGTTTTTAAACATTTGGGGAAGTGAATTAAAAACTTTCTGAAATAAAAGGTATTTTTTAACAGTGAATATAATCATATTTCCCCGTAATTTTAACACAATACATTTTCTCTTTGAGAGACATTTCAAGTTTTAGCAAAGACGAAAAACGAAATAATATGTTGTCTGCTTATTGATTATACGTCAAACCAACTGTGAGAACTTGACAATTCATGTAGCCTGTTTCCCTTTTAGAAATTATAATTGACGTAACAGTGACATAACATTTTGTAAGGTTTTATTGAAGTTGTAGAAGTTATCTTTGATTCTGTTATCAACGTTGTCAAATTTGGAGTTAAAATAGCCACATCAGCTGAAATCCTCAGTACGATCCAACTAAAAAGGATAACACAAATTTGATATTATTTGTTTTGATTAATCAATATTTTTGAAAACACATTTGATTAATCATGTAATACCTAAATCCTTTATCAATTGAAATTAATGTAGAAGGGAAATTGACATGAAGATACATGTGTGATATGAACCTACATGTAGTCGATTTGATTTAATGAACTCACTGCAGCTACAATTGTGTACAGCTGCGTACCGAAAGTTTGTTCACCTACATGTGAATCCAAGCGCAAATAGAATGTAAATTGATGTTCTTTGTAACGTCAATAAAATTACATCACATACAAATGTCAATGACAATAAACCCTCATACATCCATGAGATAACCAATCATTCTTAAACGTATCCTGTGACCGTCACGGCACTGGTATAGCTTTATGAAATTTGGCATAATGAAAAAGACAGAAGGAAATTTTGCAAATTCAAATTTCAATAAATGACTAAATGAGAAGAAATTGATCACAAATGCTTTGCATGCGTATAAGAGGTAGTATATGATGTATGTAAAACTCAGTTGATCCCTTACTGAATATTTCACAGAAGAAAATAAAAACTGTAGTTTTGAAAAGATTGACCCCTGGTCACTTCAAAGAGCTGCCAACATGTTAACAGTTTACTATGAGTTATTAAATCAGATTATGTTATGTCATTTTATAATGCGAATATGTAAAATGGTCGGTCTAGATTTCGCGTTGATACTATGTTTCAAAGACATTCCAAATTATATGATATTTGCACTAAACTACACCACCAGGTGAACAAACTTTCCTTACGCAGCTGTATGCTATGATTGAATATGTGTTGATATTGATAATATTTGTTCCCCTTTTTGCTTTTAACTCAATTTGAAAGTGAAATATATCTAAATGATAAGATCTAAATGGACAAAAGGAGTGATTTATTTTATTTAAATTCTGAAACCTTTCAATGTCACTTTAGAGCCTCTGTAAGAAGTCAGTTGTAAAGTCTTTCCTATACAATAATTTTAGATTGTGTTCATACAGGATTTGAAAATGTTCTGTCTTTCTAAGACGTTTCTTTTGAAATTTAAGGAACATTTGGTCATAGGTTACAGGACGTGTACAGAGCATTAAGATCTTACATTAACCTTGTCAGTATTTTATTACATAATGTTGTTTTTCATGGGTTATTTTGCTTTTTGCTTTTATTCATTCTAATTATTAAAAATCATTATAAAAAAAACTATTCTTAAATTCAATATACGAGCCAAACAAATATAATGTTAAATTCATCCATACAGACATGTATAAAATATAAGACCAAACAATAACGAAACCCGAACACTGACGTTTTAAATGGATAAGATAATGTGAAGGAATATTTCAACAGTTCTAAAACATAGGAAACGATTTACCATTTCCTCCAAACATCTCATATTTAATTGTTTTGACTCAATTCATGTGTTAAAATACAACTATAATCCACGATTAACAGATTCAGTACACAAACGATTTAATAACTCATTATAAAATGATTAAAGTCATACTTGTTCCATTATCATTGTACATATTTAAAAGAAATTTGCAAATTTCCAGCATGTCAATAACTGAGACCAAAATTCCCGATAAAAAATTTAATTGTAAAGAAAATCAATCCTTCACCATGTTATTTACTATTTCGCCATGATTATTAACCTTTCTGATGGCATTGTTATTGTTCATCTTTTGAAAAGTTGAAATACTTTGATATAAAAAGGAGTTTACGATTATGTTGCCATTGTTTAAATCTGTTCATTATGTTCGGCATATGAAGGACATTTCTCAAGGTGTCACATTAAAAAAAGTTAAAGTTAAATGTTTCAGTATGGTTACAGTATGTGTTCCCTGCACATTTAAAAACGAGTACGACAAACAGCAATGCCATTTATTAATTTTGCACTTATTGATGCAGTTATATAGCAGACAACTGATACTACTGAAGAATATGTGTTCATGTTATCTCTCTATTCCATTGATTCACTACCACTCAATTTAAGGTTATTTAAGGAAATTATGAAAGAATACAATATGTGTGTGATCCTGTTTGTGAGATGTATTAACACTTGATTAACTTTCATTCATAATACTTGCCTCGCAGCATTATTGTGAACTCTTTGAGGGGCATTTATTGTTATGGTGCTTTTTCAACCTGTTTCCAAATAATGTTTTATATCTGTGAAGGGTACTGATTATGAAAGTACCTCCTGATAAAAGAAAGTGCTACTATGATATCCTATTCTTGTAATGGTATCGCCTTTCTCATACATTTTGCCATTTTGTTAGACTGACACCTTTTATGTTCTTGTTGAACAATGAAACAATAAATTTCTTGATTAAAGCCGAACTATTTAAAATGTATATTTAATATAATTAGTGTTCAGTAATGTGATGAAATTACTAAAGATATTTTTTCAAAACTTCTTCAAAAGGGGAGAATATTACCAGAAGTTACATGTAAATCTCACATGTCAATTTTGTTTTGTTAAAAACATTTGTCTGCACATGTGCTAAAGTTATGAATTACTTTCTCTCATCCGACGTTCTTTAAGTGAGTATTTCATACCAACTTGCTTCTATATAGCAATATACATGCAAGTACATCTTGTTGAATCTAACCATCAAACAGGAACATCTTCTCCTTTAAGAATATATTACATCAATATCATCCAAACCTAATTAAGTCCATTAATTCAATTAACTTGTTTGCTTGCCAGTATATCTCGACACAGTTATAATATGAGGTCTATAAAGCAATCATGATTGTGTTCAGTGAATTTAACACTATGTATATTCTGAATATCTGAAACATCTGTAAAATACAATAAACACAATCAGTTCAGTTTTTCTATCGACCAACAGACAATGCACATTTTCCCACAAGTGCAATAGTTTAGTACAACTGATACTACTGTCTGACATTCTGTCCCGAAGGGTTGATCATCACTCTAAACGATGGATATAACCATTCAGGAATTGCTGTTTGCTTTCTTATTGCAACTGTGAACGATTAGATAAATTCTTTCTGGCAACCATTTGTAATTATCGACAGGTGACAGCAATGCTGTATACATGTGTTGTGGATAAAGTGAAGCTTACAATATTGTAAAACAATATTTCCTGAATCTGAATTTGAAGTCGTTCACGAGTGAAAATTACAACTTTATCACCAATATTGCCAATTTCTAAAAAAACAATGACATATTTTATATCCAATGGAGACTTTGAAGGTCACGAACCTAATTAAAGGATTTCAAAACCCCATTTTATGTTATTTTACTTCATAATGGTGATGTATTCAAATTGTAAACACAAGCCGTCATGTTTTTACGTCACTTTTGCAAACCCGCGCTGACAGTAGTGCGGTCCGCGGCAAACCCGGCCTTCCCGTATGCAAAAAGATCGGCAGCTTTCGGCAGCTTTCGGCAGCTTTCGGCAGCTTTCGGCACCTTCCGTAATGTGACGTGATAGTGGTCCGTCAATCTCGCCTCAGTGCGAGTCACTGCAGTTGGCCTATGTCAAACCTGTTCAGAAACACTCACTTGGTAGGTTCACTCGTGGAGCCCTGTATCATATATTTTTAGTAACATTTGTCTATGACATTGAACTAATGTTGGAGTTATTCAACCATTTTTTCGACGTATTGTTTTAAACACGAGTCAAAAGCAAATATCCGTCAGACCAACGTTCAAAGTAGCCTGCCTGCAGTCGGTGTTTTACCGTGCGGCGTACGATATACCTGATCAAATGTTTCCAAAAATATATAATAAATGAAATTATGTATCATAACTGTTTATCACAATGCTGAATATTGGAAATTATGTTTTGCCCTCGATGTTATTTTTCCCAATTTCTGATCTATTTCTAGACCCGGAAGTAAGACGATCGAGTTAAAACTTGCTGATTTTTTCCTTATAAAGTGCTGGATGTCTAATTGTCTACACGGTTCACCGATTCAAAGTTTTAAAAAATAAACAATGAACAATTACTTCGGTTCAATATTTTAATTTTGTAGTCGTGTTCCTCGTAGGCCCTATATCATATATTAATATTTATGGTCAGTGGCCTTATTATCGTTGCAAAATAAGTTCTGTCCATATGCTGATCTAGAATACTTTTCCTTATGTTTGCAAAACGCTAAAGAAATAATTAAACAAAGTGAAGCAGCATCTTAAAAAGTAAAACATATCAAATATAAAGTTATTTAAAGTAACAAAATTATCGATATCAAAATAACGAAAACACCTGGATAATTGACGTGTCTGTCATATTTCAGTGGAATGTTAAAAGGCTTTAAATATATTCAGAGTAATCATTGCATCATCCCGTAAAACATCGTTGGTTCAGAGAATTCAGAATCACTGAAATTAACATAATTATCAAAACCTACAGCGTGAAAACGTAGCCTTTTTGTAACACACTGTCAAAGCTTACCACTAAAAAATGCCTTTCCCGATAAAACTTGGGCATTATAGATTTTGTTTAGTTTTGAAGATATTTTGTATTCATATAATATCAATGAAAATACTTTTAATTGTTTTTATGATGGTTTTATTTTGATTATAGAGTCATAAAAATATTATAAATGAAAATTTCAAATACCCCGATAATAGGGGCAATTCTGCTTCAAAACATTACATAAACAATGGGTTTTCCTTCCATGTCAAGTACAACGTTTATCCAAGTTTTCAAAAAGTCAAAGATTCTAACAGTTTTGATGGAAATGCATTAATAAAATGATACAACCTCCGAAAATATAGGACCCACCTCCTTGGATATATCTCAACATCTCTATCGACTTCACGGTCAACGCTGTACTGTACTGTACAGAGTTATCGTTCTTCCTACGGTACTGTTGACTCGACATGACTGGTAGCCACATTCCTGAGACGAAATGTTGTTCAAACTTCAGATTGGTTGACCCTCTTGACATACAAATTTGTTTCTATGCATTCTTTGTAGATTCTTCTGGTAGGTATTGCTACTTTTAACCGTTGACGTTTTAAAAAATTGACAGGTTTTTCCAAATTTCGTTATAGCACCATGCCGTCAGTCACTCGCAGTCGCGAGCGCAGCTAGGCGTGTTTTGACGGATTGAATCATAATTTGAGATCACATCGTTGAAATCTACATATATTTATAATGCAAAAGTGCTTCATATATGAGCAAACCATGTATCTAAAAGAAAGTGCAAAGTTCAATAGCTGAAAGACTTGCGTTGAATACCTTTTTTACAGTGAGTGTAGAACAGCTGTAGAATGACTGCATAAATTTTAGTGTCACTTGCTCTTGCTGTGAATAAGTTTAGATCGATTTATAATTCTTTAAAATAAAAACCTATGGGCAAATGTCTTCCTAACATGTTAGTTTGAGGGCATGTAGTGTTAAATATTTCTTATTATCGTAAACTAGGTCAATCTACGTCTTTGTAAACTCACACCGCGTAACTTTCCCTTCGCTCGCATGTCAACAACTGCACACTCGGACCACTATTACGTCACAAGTGCATAACTCATTAAAGTTCGGGATTCTTCGGCGCTCACTCGGATATCGCGACGTAGCAAGTTTGACGAAAGTGACAAAATTCTTAGCGGGGCAATGCCGTAAGATGTGTTGTGTGATAAAGATATCATGTTTTTGATCACAATTATTTCTGAAAGGGGTTTTGAAATCCTTTAAAGAGTTATAAGCAATTTAAAATATGGCCCCAGTGAAAAAAACGGGAAAATACATAAATTACTTGTTTTAATCATATTTTTATTATTTGGCACCGGATTTCAACTATTGTTGTTTTTATCAAATCTACTAATGATATCCTTTGTATTTATTGCAAAAATATGTTAAAGAAACATGAAATTAATTATGTTTTGGGGGATTCAATTTCAATTTGTCGATTTTTATGACACTTTTTTTTCCACATTACGCTGAATAAAACAACTTTATAAATTCAACGATTTTTTAAAAATCTCGGAAATGAAACTTTACATTATATTCATCATAATTAAATAAAAATATGTTGGGGTCACCGAATGAATTAATCCGCCATAACGTTTTGAAAATTGACATCACGGCAAATTATTTATTTATTTTCGCCTTTATCATACATGGCGCGGGCCTTACCGGGAAATCCGAGGCGGCCCGGTGTATCTGCAGTGATGTGATCCACACAAACACTTTTCCCCATGCAAATATGTAAGCTCCAGTTATGGAATGTAATCAGAAAGATGTCATAACTACTAGATATCGGCAAATTATTGTAGAAAAAATACAATCCATACGACTGCATGAGAGAGTGTCGTGCCAGTGGTGGATTTTTAGCTTGTTTACCGTTTGCAATAGAGTTGCAAACAGCTGATTGTCAAAATAAACTTTTCAAATTCAACGATTTTATGAAAATTTGTAATATCAATGTATGCATCCTTTCATTCTGATAGATCAAAACATATATTGGGGTCACCGAATTAATTAATCCGCAAGTTTTTTTTAAAATTGACATGTAGCGTGAAAATGGTGCCGATATTGGTCCATGTCGGCCGGTATGTTGACATGTTATGCGTCCGTATCGAGTAACTCTGTACCCTCGAAGACATGTAAAACAAAGTTTTCAAGTTAATTACAGTTTAATAGTGATGATACAAATTATAAACTTCACCTGAACTAAGCGTCTATAAGTACAGTAGGCCTCATTTATAATGACACCATGATATGGTGCGGAGGCTATTTTCACGCATGACTTCACTCAAGGCCGGTTCACACTGTGCCGAATTTGACAAAAGATGGAAACACGAATTTGAAAATGTTCAAATTCGCAAAGGATCGTAAGCAATCGGGCCATTCGTAAACGCATCTTAAGCATTCGTTTGGTCATCGGCGGAATTCTTCTCTGTTCGGCGGCAACATCGGGAGAGCGAGCAAAATATTTGACATGTTAGTTTCGTGGTGCATTCGTGTCCTCATCGTGCCCTTCGTATGTCTATCGAGATGACATCGTATGATTCGTATCATCATCGTATTTGCCTTCGCCTGTCCATCGGAACCATAGGGCATATTTCCCAAGCGAAGGCCATACGAATGTAACACGAAGATGACCGAAGTCATAAGAAGACAACGCGACTGCGATCATACCTTGCAAGAATGCACACGGTGATTATACCATGTCGTATTGACTAGGTTACGAGGGCATTTACTACATCAAAAGGTTTATGTCAATATGAGACATGTAATGATATAAATATTACATATTATAACCTGTGTAATATATGTAACAATACCTCTATATATCACAATGAGTATGAAATATATAGTACCTTATATTTACCACTTAAGTAAACATGCATCTGGAAAATGTATCTGTACTATAAAAAAAACTCATTACGTACATCTATAAGCATGCATTATATTAAACATGGAATGTATTCATATAGGTATCGTATATAAATACATATATGTATTATATATATATATATGTGTGTGTAATGAATATATTCTTACTTAAGTTCCATCGTGATAGCATCGTAATGCTAAACGATGGTTATACGCAGGTAATCACGAGGATTGAAGATAGTCGCGTTGCCTTCTTGTGACAATCGAGGGGCAAAGTGTTTAATATTTTGGCGATGGTACCGATGGACAGACGATGAGAGTACGATAATGAAAAGAAGTAACAAGATTGCATCTCGATGGTCGTGCGAAGGGAAAGATTGAGACACGGGCTGACCACGAAAATGAAGATTCGCACGCGGGTTCGGAAGTTTTTTAACACACAAAGATTTTTTAACATCCGCCGATGGTGAAACCGAAGGCCGAAAGGGTCACGTGATTTCCTGCTGTCATGGCAACTCACGCTAGACTGGTTTCAGCAACTTTATTGACTTTATGTTTGCTCCATTGCTCAATAGTCATCCTAATTATATAATTAACTCATAAGCTTATCCAGAGTGGTAATTGGGTAGTGGGGATTCAGGGGTTCGACATTTTGTATATTTCTTTTTTAAATTAGAGAAAAACATTTTATAATTTTAAAAACTTCAAAAATGTTGTATGTAACTTTGATATGTAGCACCATGCACCAAGTTCCATATAATATAACATCTTTTAAAATGATTCTCCATGGTGTATAAAGGAGTAATCAGAGTTAAAAGAGAAAAAGTGCGGTTAACTCATTTCGGCAATATCTTGTTTTCATAGCAGTAATCAGGTTTATGCTTTCTCTGCCATACTAAAACAAAGTCTATATTACGCTGTTCCAGTATTTCCTAACATTTGAAATTAAGCTTTCCCGGGCCGACACCGAGAGGCCAACCGTCACAGCAACAGAGTTATATAATGTGGATGTCACGTGATGCTTGTATCACCAAGCTCATCTTCGTATTCTCATCGCATACTCGTCGAACTCTTCATTCGACGTCGTGTTGCCATCATGCTGCCATCGTGTTGTATTCTTACAGACTATATAACGTTAGGCCAATGCGACGATCAACCCGACATTCGCATTGCATTCGCATTGTAGTCGTGTGTTACGTCGTATTACATCGTGTTACATCGTATTGCCTTTTGACTGCATCGTACCTGCTCCGGATTTTGATTAGTTTTTAACCAAAATCGAAACCAAATTCGTGCGAAATGCGAATTTTCTAATTCGTGTTGGCATCTTTTGTCATATTCGGGACAGTGTGACCCGGCCTTCACCTTGGATCACTTCCGGATAGTTTTGGATACGTTGTTGAGCAAAAATAAGTCTTTCATCGAAATTGTAAGTTGCAGCGATAGCCTAGATCTATCCCCCAAATTGCCTGTATCGTTTATCTTTTATATATCGGAATATCAAATAATTTAGTGAGACTTACATTGTACGTTCATTGTCGTTCGTGTAAAGCTTTACAATTACAGTGCTGTACTGTCAGTAGATCTAATGTTTCGAACACCGAGATATGATATTGAGACACCAGTTTATAAATATGTGACCTAATTTGTGTCCAAAGTTCTTTACTGATAATATGATATTCAGTAGTGGAACTAGTGTTGAAGTTCATAAAAAGCAAAATAAACTCATAGGATTTCAAGTGACAGGTTTTATTTCAAAATCAATAGAGACAAAGAAACAAACTATACAGTATATTTAATCGATTAAAATTTGGCAAAGCATTAACATGATTAAACATTAAAATTGATTAGTGCACTTCAGAGAAATGAGACAAATCTTATAAATGTCATGATTCCAACAAACACTCTGATAATTTAGCATTGCTATCACTTGATCTACTTGTAAAATGATATAATACTACCAAATAAATTTGGAATTTTCTTGATCAGCCAATGATACACTCATAAGTTTTTAGTCAGAAATACTTATAAATATTTAGTATTTAGTTTTTCATTGTATGAAATACTTTATTACTCAACCTTGGTGAGATCACTCATTAGATAACAAAAAGTTGGTTACACACTTATGTGATACCACTGATTGCTGCTGTAATGTCATAATGGGAACGTGATGTCATAATCCTTTTTGGTTGACGTCACAATGTTAGCCGCACGACTGCAATAGCTTTCGCTTGTTAAAATACCAAACCATTCACTCGTTTAATAAACATGTTATCAAACGGGACATCGTTTTGTATTCTACATGTTCCTAATTTATGTAAACAATATAGCCTGAAATTACATTCACAGATAGGTCCATAAAACATTCCTGATAAACAATTGTTATAAAATCAGAGTCACAAGCAAATCTTTAAAATCAGTCATATCAGTTCCAAAGGTAATAGGCCCACTAAATTTCTTGTCAAGCATAATTTCATATTTTCATTTTTTTAAGTGCAAGCAAAATCCATACTTGTCTTCTAAAACCCCTCAATTGAAAAATATGTGTTGTGAAAATAACTATTTACTCATTAATATGGTTAAAAATAACCGAGTTCACAGTTTCAATATGACACACCTTTTTAGGTAATAATCTCAGATTCTCTACATATCACCCCTTGCAATAGTCTGAAATCTCTTTATTGTCACTAATGTTATATTTCTTGTGATTAGTGAAGTTGAAAAACATTCAACATTTAAGTTCGGCTGGAAATGAAATCAAATATTTTTGTAACAATCGACTTTGATTTTGTTATTCTAGGTTTCCCATCACAATTTTCCCCAAAAAGTGCCTCCAAGCCTTCACACCCACCTCTTTGGACAGCAAGTTTTACATGATTTAAACACAATCCACTGCCAGCAATCTTTTCTAGCATTTTAATGCTTACCACCCCCTTTAAACACTGTAGAGTTACAAAGTAAGTCTTCCTTCTACAAAGAAATGTTATTGTATTGTACACATACACAAGAGAAAAGCTGACAAACGGCTGTACTGAAGGAATGGAGTGAAACAATTCCTGCAAAGCAAATACATCAGCCACAGCATCATGTGCATCATAGGTCTTACCTACAACATCATTATAAAGATCCTGCTGTTTGTATGAGCTTTTGCCAGGAATTGCTTCTTTAGTCAGTGGCAGTGTGTCAACAAATCCCAAAACACAGGTACTAAATTTATCAAACATATTACAGTTAGTAATACACGTTACCAGCACACGTGAATAAAAAACTTTTGAATTATGAGCAATTAATACACATGGCCCGCCATTAGAACAAAAATTCATGAAAGACTGCAAAGCAACTTTGATGGACACTGCCTGAACACATATTTTGTCCTTGTACAATAGCTGGCCATTACAGGACAAACCATTGACTTGTTCAGCCTGCTTCGTTATGGGTTTTTTAGGGAAGACATAACAACTGAAGTTGTTTTTCCCATCAGTTGCTGCAATCTGGGTGATGTGAGCATCATTTCCTGTAAAAGAAGGTGTTCATTTGAGAAATAATACAATCCTTTTTCAAATTCAAGCACAAAATGTCAAGAAAATTAACTTTGTACAATTATAAATTAATAATTGTAAAATTGTTGATTTCACAGAATGTGAAACATTCTGATTTATTACAACTGTCCACATTTGTTATGACAAAGGTAAGATAAAGAATAAACACATATATGGATTTACAACTTCTTTATTGCAAAGATATACAACATTTTGGTGTATATACTATATTTGCAATGAAAAAGTTGTAAATCCATATATTTGTTTATTCTTCATATCAGCTTTTACATACCTCTTTAAGAATTCAAGCTAAGAATCTAAGATAATTTCACAATTTTATAACATTCACAAATTCTTACCAAAACCAGTTGTTTCTAAGTCGAAGAAGATATTGTGAGTGTTTTCAATATCCTCCACTTCTGTTGGCACAGGTTGGGGTGTATTTGAAGGGATATTTTCTGTGTCTGGTGGCTCTGAAATGATTTATTTATCAGCTAGCTGAGTATCTTTGAGATCAACAATAACCGCATGATATATAATTACTTATCAGAAAATTGGCACATTATGTAGGTCTCGTTGGCTGAATGGATAAGATGTCAATAGATGCCTGATTCTGAGAATGTGGGTTTGAATTGTGCAAAAGAATGATCTCAAATGTAAAAGTAGACATATTTGTAATATTGCAAATAGTGTGATCCCCTGAAAATCTGTTTCATTTGTAAAGAACTCTACACAAAGTGTGGCTTTTTAAGCTTTGGTTTTGATCCAGTGATGAACAAATTATATAAACTAATGTCCAAAAGAAAGTACCCACCTCAGTTCATTTTATCATGTGTACAATTTTCAATCACAAATATCTCAAGTTTTAGACGTCGTATTCTAAAACGGTAAAGAAAAGGAGGTTTGCCTTCAGTAAGAGAATGCTTCTAATAGGTTTTTAATTTTTTTTTTAAAATCAAAATTTTGAATTAAATTTTAATTTCAAAATTCATTTTCATAAATCAAAGCTGTTTATAGACATGTAAGCTATAATTTATGTAAAATTCGATTAAAGTGCTTAAATCTTCAATAATTTACAACGTTTTAAAGACGGTAGGGGTCATGTTAGTGTAAATTTCGTTTTTGACCCCTGTCTCCTTTAAACAAAGATATTTCAACAATACATTAACCATACACACATTAATTCCTTCGAATTACTGCATACATGAGTTATTTTTATCGTCACATAATCAAAAACACCTCACGTCTTTTAGATATTAATTAAATCTAAAACAACTGTGGTGGGTACTTTCTTTTGGACATTAGTTTATAAGGTGGGTCAGATGAACAGGGGACAGAGTGACCTCTATAATACTTAAATGTCTTACCAGCTGCTAGGTTCAAGTTTGACTTGTAGGTAACACCTTCTCGTATATCTGAACTGGCATTGGATACTATATTCTTGGCTTTTAATTGAAGACGTCGCCGCTTTTCCTTTAGACTCCTTCTCATGGCGCGAAGTCTCCTTGTTTGCCTGTCCAGGATAGTTCCCCGGGATGAGCTCATCTTTCCTGTAGATAACAACAGTCTCCTGTTTACCTGCAATAAAATAACCTAATTAATTCAGGAAAATTTATTTATGCTCTCCTGACTCTACATATTGTTGATGACTCTTAATCCCTTAGAAGTTTGGTGACTTATGAGTCTGTTTTTAAAGATACTGTTTACATTTATGAATTTCAATACTGCTTGTATTTTTCTGAAAATGTATCTTACAATTAAGCATTATTATAAAGACAATGAACACTCTGAAAATGAAACTGTATAATGCTTAAAATCCTTGTTTAACTCACTGCAGTTATGTATGAATATCCCATGTTCTTTTGAGCAACTCCAGCCCCAACTCTTAAGTTGAGACTGGCACTCTTGCTGTAGCACTTGTCTTTTGGTGCCTTACTGGCTATTGTGCTGTTTAGACTTTCATTAGGTTGCGAGCTCGACATGTCTGCTAGTTTGTCAACATGTGGTTGATAACCGGCAAACAGTTTGCCTAGACTCTGCTTGAGTGCTTGGTCTGTCAGTGGACGCTTGTGGGGAAGAGACTTGGACGTGTAGCCATCCGGGTTCTGGAGGTAGCCACACCAGCTAGAACTACAGCTGACATGGTCTCCAAATGGGTGGCAAGATAGAGCGTTCAGACCTAATTTTATATTCTCTGGTTTACCCTTATTTTCCTTACACATATAAGAAAAATTCCGCAACAAATACTTAATGACAGAGACCGAGAGCTGCTTGTGAAACTGTCTAAGTGCATACAGAAAGTTAGAAAGGTTTTTCTTTATGTGGTTACTGTCAGAAAGCTTATGAATATCAGTGCTTACTTCTTTTCTAACTCTAAATATTGTTGATGAGTCTTCATCACCTACAAGTTTTGTGACTTTGATGTCTTTTGCTAAAGATGATTTTAAAATGTCAACTACTATGTCAGCCTCCATTGCTTTAGAACCAATTATGCCTACACTCATGGTTTTTATGCGGGTTAATTTGACACTGAGAACAACTCTTCGAACGCACATCATACCCTATAACTTTCCCGGTTTCTACTCCAATCATAGAAACATGACCTGTGGACAAACATAAAGCTTATGTACTATGATACATATCAAAGCCACACAGTTTATGAATATTGATTACTAATAAAAAGTATTTAAATTATGACAAATATATAACAGAATACTATTAAAAATAGAGCCATGGGATCTGTAGCTCATCAAGTTTATATGGTTTGATGTTGAAGACTGAAATAGATTGTTGTCAATATCATGAACCACTGTTACATAATATATATAGTCTCTGCTGTCTCTCTCTCTCAGTACAAGGCCTGAAGTCAACATGCCTGGTGCCAGGCTTTAAAAACTAAACAACATTTTAGAATCCCCATTGGCCAAGGAGTTTTTACATACAATTTCAGCTTTCATGAATCGCTGATTTTGGAGAAAATGTGAAAAGTTTACGGACGGCCGGATTCATAAGTCTATCGGGCCTTTCAGGCCAGGTGAGCTAAAAATGTATGAAAATTATGACAAAAATATGCAGAAAACTATTCAAAATATTATGTAAAGTATAAGCAATGTGAACTTGAAAAGTTACAGATTTCTTATTTACTTTTGCTACATCATGTCCCTTTATAAAATCGGTATTACAAGAGTCATCATTCGGTAATTTCTATGTACACACCTGACAAACTGTTGTAGTTTCGCCCACTTCCCCTTGACTGCCAACCCCCGTCAACACTAGCAGTCAACTCCACCTCGCTGATATCCCTGTTCAATCTGCAACAGTTTTTACCAGGTAAAATGGTTGTTTCCTTTGATCAAATTTTGAGAGAAGCAATGGTTTAATTAATAATACCTACATTAAACACTTCAAAATATGATTGCATAAGTAATAATAAGTCAATTTAAATGTCAAATGTATCCAATAATTAAACTATATTGTTATGAACTAGTATGATTCTTTTTAAATAAATTATCATCATACTGAATGTAGTTTCATAGTGCTGGCACCTGTTTGCAGTAGCCTGTTTTTCTTCTTCAATGGCCTCCTCAATAGTCATCCCAGCTACCTGCTCTATAGCCAGGCCCGACTCCAGCTCCCTCTCCTTCAGGGTCTGTTTGGAGACAGGTGGGATGTTCATTGAAGTAAGGAGGTTGTTCACCTGGGTTTCACCAAGTCCGCTGTGTATCATACCTGCCAATTATAAAATAGTGATAAACATGAAAAATAAGCTTTGATTTGTTTAAAACACAAAATAATTAATGTATGTTACAAACAATTTGTGTATTCTATCTATTTAATTATGTCGGCAGGATAACGCAATGGTGATTTGCCATTCCAGCCATTGCTCGCAGGTTTCACCTAAATGTATAGGAACAAAAGTGTTGCGGGCTTTCTCCCAGCAATAATAATACCGATACTATCAGCCATACTACAAGTGACGCTTCTAGCTCTAAATGAGATCAACAATATCAAATCAACATTCGAACCACAACAAATTAAATAAATAAGTTTTAGTTTATTATGAAGAAACTGATGAGCTACAGAGCCAATGACTCTATGTTTTAAAAGTCATATGTCAAAAATTCAAGCGTAATAATTTTCTTCTTACTTTTCTATGATTTCTGTCCATTTGAATTGCATACTAGTTTTGCTACATTGATGTCAAGAAAATTCTTTATGACATCACAGACTTTGATACACAGGAACTAGCGCTGAAGGACCATTGCTTGGATTTTGAGAAAGCACACTTGTTCACATATGAAAATTATATCACAATTTATGTAAATACAGCAATACAAATTTAATAAGTGTCTTTTGACATTGAGAATTTTCAGAAATACAGAATACTAAAATTAATATTTTCAATTTGTTGAAAAAAGTTGATCTTGATTTCCAATATGGTGAAGATGATTGTTAAGACTTACCTGTAGCTAACTTGGTGTTGACGTCCCATATCTTGTTATTTTCTCCATGGCGATTTCCAAGGGGAATCCTGTTTACTTGGCCACACGCTCCATTACTGCATGGAATATGGAGCCAACCGCCCAGCCCCATCCTAGTTTCACCAATACAGTCTGATAACCTGAAGAGAATTTGTTTATATTCATTCTTAATCAATATCAACCAAATCACATTGTCATTGATATTATTGTTAATACATTTTTACACATAGATTTCCTATCTGATAATAATAAATGGTTGTAAGCAAAGGCGTTATAAGCTGAAGCAAATTATCATTAGTAATATTGAAATATTGTTTTCATAATTTCATAAGGTATGCCGTGTTTCATTTGTGTTAATTATTAGCTTGAAATCGTCAGGCTATTTAAGTTTGTATATCGATTTACAAAAAATAGAGCCATGGGCTCTGTAGCTCATCAGGGTTTTATGATTTACTATCTAAAGTTGAATATTTATGTTATTTGAGTTATTGTTTACAAGCAAAAGATAGGTTCTTAGATCATAACCACTGTGACCCCATTTGGGGTCACGGGTCACAAAATCTAAAATTTAAAATCCCCATTGGCCAAGGAGTCTGCACTCAACTTTTCAGCTCTCTAGACCTTTTGGAACTGGAGAAGAAGATGAAAATAGGTTTTTAAGGATGTGACCCCGGTGACCCCATTTGGGGTCACAGGGTCACATAATCTACAATTTAGAATCCCCATCGGCCAAGGAGTCTGCAAACAAGTTTTCAGCTCTCTAGACCTTTTGGAACTGGAGAAGAAGATGAAAATAGGTTTTAAAGGATGTGACCCCTGTGACCCCATTTGGGGTCATGGCTTGAGGCCCTTATTTCAGGCACCACAGGGTCTCCAAATCTAAAGTTTAGAATCCCCATTGGCTTAAGAGTCTGCACACAATATTACAGCCTTCTAGGTACATTTGTTCTGGAGTAGATGAAAATAGGTTTTTAGGGATGTGACCCTGGGGACCCCATTTGGGGCCACAGAGTCACAAAATCTACAATTTAGAATCCCCATTGGCCAAGGAGTCTGCACACAACTTTTCAGCTCTCTAGACCTTTTGGAACTGGAGAAGAAGATGAAAATAGGTTTTTAGGGATGTGACCCTGGTGACCCCATTTGGGGTCACAGAGTCACAAAATCTACAATTTAGAATCCCCATTGGCCAAGGAGTCTGCACACAACTTTTCAGCTCTCTAGACCTTTTGGAACTGGAGAAGAAGATGAAAATAGGTTTTAAAGGATGTGACCCCTGTGACCCCATTTGGGGTCTCGGGGTCACTAAATCTACAATTTAGAACCCCATTGGCCAAGGAGTCTGCACACAACTTTTCAGCTCTCTAGACCTTTTGGAACTGAAGAAGAAGATGAAAATAGGTTTTTAAGGATGTGACCCCTGTGACCCCATTTGGGGTCATGGGGTCACAAAATCTACAATTTAGAATCCCCATTGGCCAAGGAGTCTGCAAATAACATTTCAGCTCTGTGGAGTCATTGGTTCTGGAGAAGAAGTCGAAAAAGCAAAAAATTTACGGATGGACGGATGGACGGAAGGACGGATGGACGGACGGATGGACGGACGCCGGACACCATGCCATACCATAAGCCCATCGGGCCTTTCAGGCCTGATGAGCTAAAAATCACTGAATTTTTTAAAAAAATATAAAAAATAGAGCCATGGCCTCTGTAGCTCATCAGGAAATAATAAGTGGGGTATGTTATGGAGTGGACTTTATAGCAATGGTCAGATAATGGAATGTAGTAATAAGAATCTAGGTAGTGAAACGATTAAAGCAGTTTAAAAATATTTTGTTACCATAACTTTGCCAATCTGCTATATATATATGTGTTGAAAGAGCAACACAAAGCTTGGAAATAAATTGCTGGTATCAAACATATAATAATGTGGTGGAGAGATCATACTATTTTTTAAGATCGTACACACATTATATAATAATGATTATACCGGGTACAATTCTTTGCATACAATTCACCACTGTCAGCTATTGCAATAATGGCCTGGGGCTGTAGAAGAAAATGAAAAAACCTTTTAAGGTCATGACCCCTGCTAATTATTATCAAAATTGGTTACACATAAATCAAAAACATTCGTTATGAATATCATACACCTTTGCATTATATTGTTTTAATTCTTAATTGAATTATGGCAATACCAACATTTATTACATAATGAATAGGAGCCTCAGTTTTTGAAAATCCAAATTTTTTTTATAGGCTCCATTTCAATACTTAATAAATTGGTGAATTTTTTTTAGTAAATTCTTTTTCACCATTTCTTATAGGCTCCTTTTCAATATTTGATAAAATGGTGATATTCTATGAATAAATTCTTTTTTAGAGTCAGTGGAAGACTAAAGCAGTCTCACGCACAGTCTTTGATAACACAGTGCTGCACAGTAGTTTGAAGTAACCTGAAACCTCTGTGTAACCATCAGTTTTCATCCTTCTGCCAGGAAGAGGTCAACACAATGCAATTACATAACATGCAGACACTGGCCTCACAGCCAGTAAAATTTATGTTAGATGCAGTTTTTCCTACAATTAATTATGTTTCTGTACTTGAGAAGATGATGAAAATAGGTGTGATGTCACAATCTCATATAGCTACTTCTTGTATAGTCCTATGTTATCACCAGTCATCACTAGTCATATTCAGTTCACATATCTCATGTAAAATGAAAAAATTCCTCTTCAAGTTATTCCTTCAAAGGGTGTTCAATAGTTCTCATTTCAAATAGATTCACATTAAACATGTCCATGATGTAGACATCTATCTCATTTCTTGTTCCTATTGAATAAAATTAACTGCAAAGTTAATAGAAAACTAAATCAGTTTTAAAGTATAAAATATGATATAAATAAGGTATACCAAATTGACCCGTACTGGAAATTCTCATTAATTAATTAATTAATTCTCCAAATAATTACACAATATCATGAGATATTAAAAAACTCCATTATTTACTCTTAAATTACAAAGAACATTATATTAGATTTAATAAAAGATTCTGTATTAAGTCTTTAGAATACTTTTAGACTTGTGTACCTTTATCAGCAAATTCACTTGCAAAATACAAATAATTACTCATATGTGAAATGTGAGACAAAGATAAAATATGACTTATAATTTTTGTTAGACCTCCAATTCTAAGTTTTTAATTCTCAATATCTCTTTTTCATCAGACATATTATATTCTCAAAGCACATGTTAGAACTCTCACATCAGAAAGATGAAATGCCTTTAACTCAACTGTTTTCTTTAAAATTACCTCCCTTACCTACTTACTGATTGAAGTGCACATATAATCTCAGAAAGATGCTGTAAACTGAAATAGGCTTTTAGGTTATGATCCCTGTGACCCATATTTGGGGTCACAGACTCACCAAATTTACAATTTAGAATCCCTTACAGCCAAGGAGTCTGTACATAAAATTTCAGCTCGCTAGAGCCATTGGGACTGGAGATGAAGATGAAAATAGCATTTTAGGTCATTGCCTCTGTGACCCAATATTTGGGGTCTCACTGTCACCAAATTTACAATTTAGAATCCCCTTCAGTCAAGGAGTATGTACATAAAATTTCAGCTCTCTACGTTCATTGGGACTGGAGAAGAAGATGAAAATAGTCTTATTTAGGTAATGACCCCTGTGAGCCACACTTGGGGTCACAGGGTCACCAAATCTACAATTTAGAATCCCTTTCAGCCAAGGAGTCTGTACATAAAATTTCAGCTCTCTGGAGTCATTGGTTCTGGCGAAGAAGATGAAAATAGCTTTCAAGGTTATGACCCCTGTGACCCACATTTGGGGTCACAGGGTCACCAAATTTACAATTTAGTATCCCCTTCAGCCAAGGAGTCTGTACATTAAATGTCAGCTCTCTGGAGTCATTGGTTCTGGAGAAGAAGTCGAAAAAGCGAAAAGTTTACGGACGGACGGACGGACAGACGGACGGACGGACGGACGGACGGACGCCATCCCATGCCATAAGCCCATCACTATGTTGAGATGTGTTTTGATTGTCAATGACTTACCGTACTTCATCTTCGCCGACGTCTGCTAATCTCCCGTTTATTGTTGATGGATGCTGTAACATATGGGTATTCTAAAATGGATTATAGATTATACTTACCATACTTCTTTATTTATTTCAAACAAAATCATTCTCCAAAAAAAGGTAACAACACTGAGTGTCTGATTGCTTTATTAAAATACTACGTCTACGAATCCACCGCCAATCCGTCTACGAATCCACCGGAAATATACGTCTACGAACCCGTCTGGTCTACGAAATCACCTACAGCCCTTTCAGGCCAGATGAGCTAAAAAAAACATGACGTAGTGAAACTGGAAGTGATCCTGCTCGGAGATATAAATAGATATATAATGGTGTTCCTTTGATTAACTTACCTTAGTGGCAAACTGCACTGAACAAAGTTGTCGAGCTGCTTAGCGAGAAAAAACAAATCAACCACTCGTCTCCCCTCTCTCCAGTTATGCAAATCCGAACGAACAGTCTCTTCGGCCCAAATATCCTCGAAGTCATGTTGGTTACCTGTCACTTCCTGGTTCGGTTCGCTTACCGAAACCAGGTATGAATGATCGCTGTTATGTGAAGCGGAATCCTTCCTACTCTTCAGCCTGTTGTTAATTAGTGACTTTCGACGTAATCCTGCATTTGAGGAAAATTTCCCCGACTTGGATCTCGCTGAATGCCAAATCATCGCGATCAGCAGATCGGCGTTCGTAAACAAATGCCGTAAGTCGTTCGATTGTCGTTAAATGATTTATTTTGGAGTATAGTGGATTGTTTTATTGTTACAGGTCGTACATTCACTGCTAAACAACAATAAAGCAATAATTACTGACAATTCATGTATTCTAATCGAGTTATATGATGTTGACGTAAAGTTCTTTTCATCCTGGTTGACGTCTTTTTAGACATGCGCAGAATAACTTTTGGTGCCTAGACTATACCCTTAAGGGTGTAATTAATATCCACAGATAGTACGTATGTTCTATTTACCAACAGAGTCTAGTGCAACTGTTAATATTGTCTGATGTTCTCTCCCTACAGGTTTCTCTTCACACACTCACAGATAGATATTACAACAAATGTTCCAAGTACTTCTGTACATCTGTAAATACTGTCTAACGTGTTTGCCCTTAAGGTCTTAATACATATTATATGCATTGACGTTTGATTAGTGTTGATAGCTTTGGCACTCTCGCTAAACATCTCTGACACATGTGTGGAACGAATGAGATACCATGTTGGACAATATACTTGTGCATTATTGATTAACTGTAGCTAACATTCATATTGATTTTATATGAACGAAGATAGTCACATGGTTTCTTGATCAGAACAACACTCGTCATATTCATAAAATGAGTTATTTTGTGAAAATGTATTTAAAGCGATTGTGAAATGTATGCCAGTAACTTTAGAGAATGTTCACATCTATTTCTCGAAAAAGTTTTAACACATTTTTAGGCTTCAGGGAAACTGCACTATAACATTTTCTTTTTAGTATCATAAAGTCATTATCAGAGAATAACAGAATAATGTTAAGAATATCGGGCACAATTTTTTTGAGGCACCCCAGATATTCCCTATTTCCAAAATAAAAAAATGTATTCGGATTATCATTGTTTTTTTAATCGTTTCCGCACAATCTGTTATTTCAAATAATTATTCTGAACGTGTACATATATTAAACTTCTTTGTAGGAATACCACATCGCATTTTCAATACATTAACCGCTTTTGCAAATGGTCAACATCATCTGATAAATAGGTATATCATCAACATAGTCACTGTCATAAATTGTATAAAAATTGCTGAAGAATTAATTTGGTATTTGATTAAAGGATTAAAGTTCATTCAAATCAGATCGAACATAACACTAATACCTCGTTAGTCGATCTTATATATACCGAATATATCATGTGAGGTGACCTGCATTGTGACCTTTCACCTTAATTTCACCAAATCAGAGGCTTTGTTAGAAATTGAATTGAGTGTGGTATTTTGTATGTCAACTCATGTCGGTCTGGTGGCTTTCTAGTCTCGTCGCTGATTAACTGGAGTAAAATGTCACCCAGAGTGGTTCTATGGTAGTGCAGGGCTCAGATAAGAAACGCAAAAAGTCAGAGAGTTAAGTTCGATCTGATTTTAATTAAATTTGATTAAATTGGTGACAGTTTGATCAAAGGTATGTAATATCACGATATATACACACAAGACATAATGTTGTTAGACACGATTCTTTATATTGATAGTTACAACATCCAATTTTGTCTTTTCTGTTCTGGTTAATCTACATATGAACACATACAATAAAAGAACCAAGTTACTATTAATATATATACTTTCTTTCCTTTTAAATACTCCATCAAACAATGGGACCAAGCACCATATTATCTACAGTATCAGACTAAAGCCAATCACAATCTAACAAATGTAAAACAATTTGTTCCGTCAACCTTGAGCTTGATGTTCCGATAAACATGTTTTTTTTACGAGAACTTGAGACACGATTGCATGGGACTAACCCGCAAAGAACCGAGTTGATAGGAGTAGGGCAAGGCTGTTATTTCACAAGGAATGTAATCAATTGACATTGATGAGGTCGTTGCTTTTCACCCTTTCTTATCAGTAGGCGCCTTGCAGCAATCAATATACTTCATAGTCAGTTTTAAACCTACATGTTTTGAATTGGATGGAATGTTGACAGTTCGCAACTGCTGAAATATTAATGAGTGAGAATATTAATACATAAATTGCTATTTGGAATTCAGATTTAATTTTTTTTAAAAGTATGGAATCATGTTTATATTGCAAATCCCCATTGTATACCATTCTCATGTATGTTAATCTCCCTGATTGACTTCCTTCACCATTGTTTTGTTTGTTATATAAATGTACTATATTTTGTTATTTCCTTACATTCCACCTGATGAAGGAGTGAGTATGTACTCCGAAACGTCGTGTATTTCCACATTAAAGAAGTTGTTATCCAGAAAATATTCCTGTTCTTATTTTACGTATAGTTTAAGAAATGCAAGTTTCTTATTTGTTCCACATTAATGAAATAATTTGTTTCTCTTTTTGAGATGCTGTATTTACAAAACAAAGTGTAAGACCCTCTTTCATATTTTGGATGTTTCAAAATCGCTTTCTTAAACGGAAAAAAACTATTTTCTACTTTCGAAACTATTCATGGATTAGATTTCATTATTTTGGGATTTAATTTTCTTCTTGACACAATAAAACATTACTGGTTTCGCAATGACACCAATGAAATAAAAAGCATACTTCATTAAGTAATATGTACATGTACAGTCACTTAATATGATACGCAAAATGCACTTTACGAAACAGTAACTATATTTCACTATAATTCCGTTAGACAAGAATTCAAAATCTACATCATTTTCCATGCCATGTTACTACTCTAAAATAGTATCATCTTATGTGACTTATTCACTCTTCATGTTTTCTTTCAGCGATGACAGTTTGTTCAAACTCATCTCTAGATACACACAAACGGCATACTGATAAGCGGCAAGATTATTTTATGTTGAGAGTTACCAAATCCAATTTTCTCTGCAAAGTTCTGGTTACAGAATGTACATTTTTGATGATCAATGTATGTTTCCCTGCTATCTACATAAAGACATAAAACATCTTCAGTATGAGACTTAAGCAACAACTAAATCTGACACTGTGTGAACTGAAATGGTTTTCTCCTCTGATGTCAACTCTATTACATATATCAGACTTTCTCCAACTGCCTACTCATTGGTCTATCATTTATGGTAACATGATGCGTCAGAATTGCAAAGTATGTTTTAACTAGAAGGTAATACATGATTACGTGGTATCCCGAAAAGAAACGAGTTGATTGGTCAAGTAGTTAGGCAAGACTGTTTTATGAGAGTAATCATTTGACATCGATGATGTTGTTAACTGAAGCCTTTCTTTTAATAAGTATTCTTCACGATCTACATTAAGTAAATATATGGACAAGATAAAATTCCTACAGTAGGTGACTCAAACAGCGTGGTAAAAAGAAAACATCACTCCTTGTACTGAATCACTAGCTTTGACTGTCGTTGAATTGGGTGTCGTGAATGTTTCATAAAAACAGCAAAGTTAAATCAAATTGTATTGTATTGCTTTATTCCCAGATTCGTATATGTATTTTGACAACAATGTCTTTTCATCATTACATACCACAAAAAATATTGGATAGACCAATGTAGGCAGAAGATTACACTCATTTTGCTATCAATCTTTAGAAAGATTGCTCAAAGAGGCCTCATAAATCGCAGTCTGAAACAATGATTAACTCGTTCATACTGTAGTTTTGAATCTGAATCCGCACCAGACTGAACTATTGGAAGTCGATATCCCGCTATATGATCTATATGTCTGTTCCATGCAGGTTGTCTTCCTTCAAACAAAAACTTCACAAATTCCATTATATTATTGTCTACCATGATAATGTAGACATCATATGTTTGAAGGGACTCAACCAATGTCGAAGGAACACTAAAATCTCATTGAAGTGTTCCCTCCAATTTATAAATCTATGTTTAATAGGATCCATCATCGACATAGCAAAGCATAGCAAGTTATATTATTGGATACCAGTCATAACACTACATAATCGCCGCATAAACATTTCCAAGAACAAAAGTAAGTATAAGTATAAGATCGTACATAATCCTAATCTTATATAACCGTATAGTACTCTCTGTAAGCTTGATACATATTTCCGCCAAACTAAGATATGAACAAAAAAAACTATTGCAAATACACTCAACCCCAAAAGAAACGTCACCATACAAAATACAAAATAATTCAGTCCACGAGTGGTTATCACAGCTAAAACATAGATACATTATGTCTCCATAAGCCAACTAAACAAAATATGAAATTTCAAAACATTATTTCTTCAGATTCCTAAGAAACATACTTTTTTCAATCGTCTTTTTCGAATCTCCTTAACTAGAGGAGAAAAGAGAGTCGAAAATGGCTTTTGTGCTTGCTTTATGACGTCATACAGTAGAGACGCATAAAAAAATTGAAGTCCAAGAAGTTTATTTATGTCGATAAGATCATTATTTAATTAAAATTCTACAATTTTATGAATTTCTAAGTTAATTGCCAAACGACATGGCCAAAAAACATTTTCAATTTCAACACCCCACGTGTCCTTAAACAGATATAAAAATAAAAGTATTATACTCTGATGTATGACATTCAGGGTACTTCTTTACAAATGTTATCTCTATAAAAATCATTCCAAATCGACTTTCTCTGGCAGCAGTATTTCGATTTTTACACAGCTGAAAATGTTGTGACGTTTCTTTTGCGGTTGAGTGTATGATATATGTCTACTAGATTTTGTCGAGATACACACGGATCTTAACTATCATCATATAATTGAGAGACAACATAAATTTGATAATCATCAACTTACTCTTTAATTCTGCAAGGTTATATGTTCATATTACCCCTCGATATGTTGAAATATAAATGAAAAATTTAAACCTCAATCTCTTCAGTCCCTAATCTACAAACATAAATAATTTCCAATATAGCCCACATAACATCATATAGTTGACACTTATACTTTACCCTTACTGTCCTAAATGACATGAACAATTATTGGAAGCAAAAGTATGATAATTCGCCGAAAAAGAAAGCACAACTCCTCATTTCTCAGGTCATACCTAATTTCACTGAATACTTCTTGCTTTTGAGTCGCGTGCGAGATAGAAGTATTGAAGCCGATTTATCCATTCCAATAGCTATGGGTCTGTTCATGTATACGATTTCGTCATTACTACCGACACCAACAAGCGTCCCAAGTGACTGTCCATAATTAATAGAGTTATCTCAAGTGATTGCTGAAAGTGTTGCCTGTCAAACATTGTCTGTGTACCAATAGTCTTAGCATCGTCTAATTGTCGTGAAGTCTACACAATAAAAAAACAACCTAACGGGAGGAACTATTGCGGATATTGATGTTATATGAGACCACATATCAATAATGAAATAGGGTTGATTAACATATGACTAGTTCCTTAATTATGGAGCATTTTAATTCTGTTTCTTCAACAACTAAATTTATAGAAACATTACAAGTCAATGATGTAACTGAAAACATATGTATTGTATAGTGTGTAAGTATTGATGATTTGCTGTTACCTAATAATTGTGTTTCCCTCAGATTGCATATATTGTTGAATTTAGTTATTTCCAGTGATGTGATGTTTCTGCTGATATACTGCAAATAAGTGAAATCAAAAGTGCATGTACCATTTGCATGACCACACAGTTAAGCAGAAAAGTTAAACACTACTCGCACCTCCCATTAAGCTGTAACGATATGAAAGATATTTGGACTGAACTACAACATCCTGATATATTCTCTATTATGAGACCGAAACAACTTTATTGTGTTATCCTTTTTGTAATACGACTTGCTCGATATCCCTTCTACTCCACCGTTATATCAAGTATATGTTAAATAAACAAAAGAAATCAAATAAAAAATAGTTGATGTGAAACCAAGAAAAGACAATTGGGAGACTATTCTTTCGACTGTGTATGTTCAATTAAAAAGTGTATTACATGGAGAATCGATAGTAATGACAACATTGGTTTTAACAAACATGAAGGCCGGATAGCACAAACATCTGAAAGCATGAGGTGAATCTTCAAGTCAGCACTCATCATGCAGCTGAAAACTACACACTCAATGTGATTGAGGCAGAGCGGAAATACAGGATATACATTCGCTAAGAGACGATAAAGTGTCATCTGCCCCACTGTCCAGACAGTTTGCTGAGTCGATGATCTATACCACTGGAACTGAAATTGAGGGCGTTTTGTCAAGCAAACTCTTCAGTTCATAAACAACTTTAACTTTTCCTTCTACAGGAAATTGGAAGGAAACCGTAAGCTTGTGAAGTTGTTTGTCTTAATTCCACAGTGATGTGTAAAGTGAATGGATAGATCTCTTCTTGATTAAATAAACTCAAAAGGCAAACCGAATGGAAGAATGAAATGAAAGCTGAATGAGTTAGTTTGGCAATCACCTAATTTCCAATGGTAAAAGTTAACATCATAATGACCAAACTGTTTGGTGAAAACATGGTTTTTGTGAGTTTGTCCAATATTATTTTTCAAAGATATATATCTTGTCTTCTTGGTTTATTCCGACATTTCCGACAACATGTACATATGATAATTATGTTACTTGTTTTTAATAATGGCATGTTATGGACAAATTATCTTACATGTTTTTTTTAGCTACCGTGGCCATGTCCTATGTTTGATCCGTGTACTTTTAAATGCTTTGAATTTCTTCCCTAGACAAATCCTTGTTTTATAAAAAGTAGAATGTGTACTATGTTTGTATGCAGATTGCATTTTGTTATCATCAACATAGGGTTAAGAAATTGTAAATACACTCATTTTCGATAACACTACAGTATTTGCTATTCTTAATTACTTCGTAAAATGTGCATTGCATACTGTTTAACAATAGTACAAAGAATATTTATATTTCAAATGGAAACAAGATAGTTAGTATAAAACATTGGTAAGATTATATGTCTGATGTGTTCACTGAGACAAATAAAACACATATCGAAACTCAACTTTCCTTCTGTTAGCGTTGCAACAGGTCATTCCCAATGGAGCACGTGGTACTGCGTGAAGGTCAAGGCGTCGTTTAGACGTTAGGCGTCGTTTAGAATCCTAAGCTTATTATAGACTTTTGATTTCCTAGTTAGACGACCACTATAGCCTGCCCATGAAATTAAAGAACCATTGACTGTAAGAGGTACTTTCTCATAAAAAACGAACATGTTCAGAGACAGTTACTGGTAGTCATAACGTCAAAAACAGTAAACTTGTAGAACAAATATCTCAGCGGCATATTCAAAGAAAATACTACAAGCCACTGGTTGGAGCAATTTGTTTGGGTAGAGTTTTATTTCTAAACAAAAATTGTTATTTATACGCGCCAGTTGTTACATTACACATAAGAGCTGATGATTCATTGAAATAGTCTTTCTTTTGACAAAGGCGAGACCAATGGTAAGAACTCGAATACATGTGTGTTAGCAATCTATGACAATTGAAGCATACAGTTGTAAACCTGTCTGAACTGTCCAGTAATGGGAAATACAAATGGTAATAAATCTACAGTATGCGTTTTAAGTACCACATTTAGCCACTATTGCAATAGTGATTGACACTGTTCCCTTTCCAAATAACATCGCTACACTTGCTTTCACGATTTCAATAAATGAATAATGCAGACAGTGATTTGCATCAGACCATGATCATAGAAATATCTTCACATTTATATCTCAATCCTCTTGATGCAAGTGAATAAAAAAGAGAGAATATTTAGTGTTGGGCACACACATGTACACCTTTGTATATTTAAAATTCAATTATTTCAATTGGATATGATGTTAATATAACACTTATATTAAAGAAATGTGACACGGTTGAATACGAATCAAAGAATAATGTAGATGTATTTACAGTATAAACGATTCACTAAGGGAATGACATCATGTTATCGTGTCCTGCAGAAAGTTTACAAGACAGTAAAGACAGACATGAGCAATTCACAAGCGTCGTAGACGAATGTAGCACGGAAAACATGTTTAGATAATCAATGCTTTCAATATGTGCACATGTAGCTGTTTCTCAAGAGGAGGAAGATAATGCCTTGCCTTACACATGGGGGCAAAATGGCTAAGCCGCATGCCGATGTAACACACGGTGGAAGAAATCGTACAGTGAATACTAAAATCTATTTATACTTTATATCTTATCTCTTCTGGAGAACAGTTAGAGGATGTGCAAAAAAATGATCCAGAAATGTTATTCTGTCAAAGTGCAACACATCATCTCTATGAGAGATATCCTCAAGTTATAATAAAGAAGGAGAACGAAATAATGTGTTTTCCGCTTATTGATCATATGTCAAACCAACTGTGATAACTTGACAATTCTCGTAACCTGTTTGCCTTTTAGAAATTAAAATTGATGTAAGAGTGACATTACATGAACCTCGCAGCAAGGTTTTGTACAGATAACAGAGAACAGAGGGTGCGATGTTTGGATCTGAATTTCATCGATGACAGCAAAATTCAGCTCAAACATGTTTTCTTCTTCTTGAAGTGATCAAATATGGAGTTGAAAAAGCCACATCAGCTGTCATCCTTATTACGATCCTATTTGATTAATGTTTTAGATAACATATTTGATTATTTTAATAATACCTAATTCCTACCAATTGAATTGAATGTAGAACGTAAATAGACATCAACATACATGCGCGATATAAACTTACATGTAGTTTTCCCTATTTTAAAAAGTAATTGCAGCTATAATTAGGATTGATGATGTTGTTGATATTAGTACTATTTATACATTTTTGCTTTTTACTCAATTTGAAAGTAAAGTATAACTGTAAATGGAAAGGGAACATTTACCTTGTCAGCATCTTATGTAGATAATTGTTATTTTATTTTGGATAAGTAAATGTGAATGTATATTTCAACAGTTCTAAAACGTAGGAAACAATATGCCATTTTCTGTTAACATCACATATCTGAATGTTTATTGAATCAATTCATCAATGGGAAAATAAAGTTATAATCAACGATAAACGGATTCAGTGCATAACTTATTTTAGAACTCAATATATAATGATTTATAGTCATACCAAGCATGTCAATTATTGAAACCCACATTCTCAAAATGACACCTAAACCCTGTGATTTCGCCATGATTACCTTTTTTATGGCAATGTTATTGTACATCATTTGAAGAGTTGACTTACTTTGATATAAAAAAAGACTAATGATTATGTTGCTATTTTACCAATCTGTTCATCATTTTAGACATGAGGACATTTCTCAAGGGGACCAATTAATAGCGTAAAAGTTACAGTATGTGCTACCTGAACATTTAAAAAAGAGTAAGACAAGCAAAATTTGTGTTTATTAATTTTGCACTTATTTATGCAGTTATAATGCAGATAATTAAAACCACAGAAGAATATGTGACCATGTCAAAGGACTCAATTTCAGGTTATAAACAATTTTGATATATGGTCATGATTGCATGAGGTAAATGATTTAAACTAAAGTCTACACTGTACAATATGAAGGAATACAATATGTGTGTGATCCTCCTTGTAAGATGTAATAACACTTTCATTCAAAATATGTGTACATGGCTCGCAGTGTTATTGTGAAGTCTTTAAGGGGCATTCATTGTGGTGCTGCTTTTTCAACATGATTCCAGATGTGTTATATCTGTGAAAGGGAATGATTATGACAGTCCATTCTGATAAAATAAAGTGCTGCTAGTATGTCCGATTAAGTAAGGGTATCGCCTTTTCTTATTCATTTTGCCATCTTGGTGGACTGCCTCCTTTTATATTCTTGTTGAGTAAATTGTATGCTTAAGAGATTCGCCGATCAAATATTTGTATTTAATAACCATTTTCTGTCGTCCGTATTGTAATGAAGTTAATGTAAAAAACTTTTGTCATAACTTCTTTAAAAGCGGATACTATTACCAGAAGTTACATGGACATCTCAAATGTAAATTTTGTTTTGTTCCAATCAAGTTCTTTAAGTGAGTATTTGATACGGAATGTACATTCAAGTACAAAGTGTTCAATCTAGCAACAAACATGAACAACTACTCCTTCAATAATATTTTGAATTAATATCAACAACCCTCATTAAGTCCGTTAAATCAATTAACTTGTTTGCTTACCAGAATATCTCGGTAAATTTATATTATGAGGTCTATAAAGCAGCCATGATTGTTGTTAATTTAAAACAAACACTATGTATATTCTGAACCATCTCTAAAATGATATATACACAGTCAGTTTAGCTTTTCTACCGACCGACAGACAATGTACAATTTCCCAATAGTGCAATAGTTTAGTACAACTGTTAATGTTGTCTGACATACTGTCCCGAAGGGCTGACCCTCACACTTAACAATGGATATTACTACTCAAACATTGCCTTGTGCTATCTTATTGAAACTGTCGACAATCTGATAAATTCTTTCTAGCAACCATTTGTAATTATCGACTAATGAACAGCAATGATGTATATACGTGTTTTGGATAAACTTAAGATTACAACAATAAAAAACAACATAATCTGAATTTAAAGTCATTCATGAATGAAAAAAAACAATACATTATCACCAATAGTGTCCATTTGTAAGGAAAGACATATTTATAGAGTTTTCAATCAATGAAGACTTTGAAGGAGTTTACATTATCAGTTCCAAACAAAGGCACATTATCCTACACACTAACATATTTATACATAAGTACATCATACTACGGAGCAAACATCCTCTGAAATATCTCATAACCATTGGTAGCTTTGGTGGAGTCTAGACCTGTGAACTGCTTCGAACTAAAGGGTACGGTGTAATAAATATAAACAGATAGTACAGTTGTTCTATTGACCACCAATTTATACGTTACCCAGGAGTCCAGTACAACTATTACTACTGTCTGACGTTCTCTCTCTAAAGATTGCTCTTCACACACTCACATATAGATATTACAGTTATATCAATAGTTTATGTATTTCCTGGAAACTATTACACCACCATTATCTACCAACTTTCTGAAGGGTTGATACATCGTATGTTTCGCTTTATGATAAACAACACATGTAACCAGTAGTTCTGTACATTTGTAAATATATTAGTATTTTCAGTATATTACATGTATTGTGTTTTGATTACGTGTTGTTAGCTTTGGCACTCTCGTAAATGATCTCTGACATACATGTATGTTGTATGCGATGAGTGAATGATATACGTTATATGCGATGAGTGAATGATATACGTTGTATGCTTCTCACGATGGTAATACGGTCTCATGTACCATCTTTGTACCAGTCTCTCCCGAGCCCTCAGTCGAGGGATGGCACTGTTACAAATTGGTACATGAGACCGTATTACCCCAGAGAGAAGTATACAACGTATTTATCTTTCCATCATGTCAAGAAAATATGTATTTATTGTGTTTTGACTGACTATAACTGATCAGCTGATATAGATTGAAAGACCTTGACCCTAAACGTAAACAAAATAGCGTCATCCGTCTCGACTAAAATGTTAAAAGTTGTATAACGTATTACTTAAGGCTTTTAAGTGCGTTAAAACATGACATTTGTACACCGTGAGACTGACTAGGTACATAAGGAAAACGGGTATTCTACTCTAAGGAAAGAAAAGATATCATATTGGACAATAAACTTATGCATTGTCAATTAACTGTAGCTAACATTCATATTCATTTCATATAAACAAAGGAAGTCACTTGATTTCTCGATAAGAACATCTTCATATTGATAAAATGAGGTGTTACGAACATTTTTTTTAAGTCATTGAATTGTACAATAGTAACTTTGAAGAATATTCAAATCTATTCCTCAAAAAAAGGATTTAACACATTTAAAGGCTTCGGGGAATCGCTACAACATGATCATAAGACCTTATTAAAACAATAACATACTTATATTAAGAATATCGGGCACAATTTACTTGAGGCACATTAGAGATTCCCAATTTTCCAAAATTAGAAATATATTCGAATTAACAATCATTGCCTTTTTATTCGTTCACAAGCTATTTCATTCTTGAAATATATCACTATTGAAAATGTCGGAGAAAAACCAGCCTTCACGGTTTATGTAATTGTTATTATGCTGTCATGTTGCCACTGTCCTAGAAAATAATGGACGACAGGAGAAGGAAGAAGTGTAATTATTCTTATGAATCCGAAGTGCATGCTTCAAGTCTCCTTTCACATTTTATTTCTGGGCACAATCTGTAATTCCAAATAATTATTCTGAACGTGGATATGTATTAAACTTCATTAAAGGAATACAACACCGAATATTTAAATATATTAACTGTTTTTGCAAATGGTCAACATCATCTGTTAGTATACTATCAAATTTGTCATAAATGGTTTAAAAGTTAATGAATAATTAATGGTATATGATTTAATTAACAAAAATTCCAAAGTTCTGTTACAGAGTGTACAACTCACCTTTGGGCCATCAAACATTTTTCTCCACTATCTACATAAAAACAAAACATATCTTCAGTATCAGACTAAAGCTACAACTAAATCTGACACTGTAGGAGTTAAATTGGTTTCTGCCTCTGATGTCAACTCGTCTATAACTCGTCGGTAACTTGATGAACTACTTGATGTATTTTTAAAAGAAGTGTACATGTTTTAGTGAGAAAGAGTTGATTGGGTAAGGAGTTAGGCAAGACTGTTTTATGTATGTAAACATTTGACATCGATGAGGTGGTTATCGGAGTAATTTTTTTTCAGTAGGCAGCAATCAGTATTCTTCACGACCTAAATTAAGTAACAATATGGACAAGATAAACTCCCTGCAGTAGGTGACTCAAATAACGCGGTGCAAAGAAAATATCATTCGTCTAGAGTACAAATAGTGTACTGAATCACATAGCTACCACTCCCGTTAATTGGGCTTCGTGAATGTTCCATAAAAACAGCATAGTTAAATCAAACTTGCTTTATTCGAAAATTTGCATATTTATTTTGACAGCCATGTCTCTACATCATTACATATACCGAATGAAATATTGGAAAGACCTACGGAGGCAAAATATTGTATCAATGTTTAGAAAGACTACCAAAAGAAGCCTCATAAATCGAAGTCCCAAACAATGATTAACTCATTCATACTGTAGTTTTGAATCTGCACCAGACTGAACTATTGTAGATCGATATACCGCTCTATGATTTATATGTCTGTTCCATGCAGGTTGTCTTCCTTCAAACAAAATCTTCATAAATTCCATTCTATTGTTGTTTATGTACACATCATCTGTTTGAAGAGACTCAACCAACGTTGAAGGACTCTACCAATTGAAGTGTTCCCTCCAAGTTATATATGTATGTTTCATGGGATCCATCATCGGCAGAGCAGCTGAGAATACGAAAGAAGCATTGACTGCACGAGTTAATTCCTCATAAAATCGAACACGTACAAATCTACAACGTGAAGTCATGACTACTTTGAATTCATCGTTTTTATTTGATCATCTTTCCTAGATATCATTAACTAGACTATAGTATACAATTTAAAACATATCTGGTATAGTCAGTGTTACGTTGGAAGACAAACAGAAGATCAAACATTGACCTCCGCATTGTACTCCAGTCGGGACATTTCTTCACGTTGATCAATGACCGATGAAGTCGAGTCCGTATTGATAATAACTAGGGAGATTGCTTTTATTACGTTCATTGAGCCGTGTTTGACAAATGCCAAACTCAATTCAATAGTCAACTGGACTTGCAAGGTAAACCGCGTAAGAGATGTTAATAACTACAACAAAATACAGCATGACATTTGTCACTGTGGATATTTCAGATAATAAGTCTTCAATGCATAAACTTAATTGAACAGATATCGAATAACGATTAATTGACCAATGTTAACAAGACTTTATAATTTTCCTGATTTTCATCAATTTGCCTTGTCTATCTTCATCGCGAAATTGCAGGGATTCCTTATACGAAAGTATTCAAACAATGAAATTTTCTCTCCATCATACCTGACACCAGTAAAGGTTAGCCTGGTCCTTTGTTGATTGGGTTCTGATTATTTGCTAAGCTTGTTCGTGCTAATGTTAACAGGAGATGACATTTCGTCAACAGCTAGATTAAATCTTCCTATGCAAAATCGTCATTTATAACGTGATCCAAATACTGGGAGAGTCCAATATTAACAGTGTACATTGTACGTTCAATCATGATGTAAATGTCTTGAATGATAGAGTAGGGTATATCGAAATTTCATCTTTAAGAGTGCAACATTCAAAAGTAAGCCTTATCAAGATAAAAAGAAAACACCATATCTATGTAGTGACGTGTATGAAACAGGAAAATGAGGACTTGGAAACGGAAATAGATATTTGACTGTGAGAGTTAATTGATATCATTGATATATTATTGAATGGCAGCCCATAGGATTACATCTTCACAACGTCACGGGCATAACGAAAGGATTTTCAAATCATCTCTCTCCGCCCTTGACTTCACGGCCCGCTTTTTTTTTTCTTGCGCTAAGATTTTAGCGTACTGCAGGCTAATCGGATAGGCCAATCAGAAGAAAGCTTGCAATATGAACTTCTTATGTCAACAGCAAAGGCGTTTGCAGTGATACATTGCCGCTAGGCCTACTAAACGAAAACATATTTTAAATAGTTTCAAGCATTTACTTTACAGTCTCAAATCGTGTGCTAAAATCCCAATCATAATGAAATTGTCCGAGTAGACAAAGTCAATGCTTTACACTTGAATGTAATAGACTTGATCTATATTTAGACTGGAAAACACCTTTTCTAATTCGTTAAATTTCTCCGCTAATATTGGGTCGCAAACTGTACATTTTTTGACAGTATTTTGATCAGTCCAGGACTTGTGTAAACTTTCAATTGACATAATTACAATTCGCTTTCATAAACCTGTAATCGATAATCAAACCGTCGAAGCGGACAGCTTCAAAGGCCATAAAGTTAGCACATGGAGTGGACGCACTGTTACGATGTTACTGTATGATGACTGCAAAACTGGATACATTCATAAATTTCGCGAATGATTTTGCGCATGTTATCAGGTATCGCTTGTTAATTTCACAATATTGCAGCTGGAAGTACGTTGAGTGATTGAGTTGGTTGTCAAAGTTTTAAAAAGTCATATAAGCTGAAAAATAACTAGCACATGTTATTCACTCCGAAATCGAAGAAATCAAGTGTTAAGTTTATCATTTAATGATTTCACACTAATTTTTACTGAATACCAAATAACGGTATCATCATGGTATTTCGATTAAAGAATCTCAATTATTTAATACTGATCTACATACCGAAAATACAGGCTGTATAACGTTTAAAAAAACTGTGATTTGATTTCTTGTTTGATAAATTGTGCCTAACTCTTACTAACTCTTATTTATTAATGTTCCAATTTTTAAATAAGCAAGTTATACTAATTGAAATATCCTTATTTAATGCGACGATGTGTATTCAAATCTTTTAACTAAGTTTGAACGTGAGTATTTCTCATTTACATATGAACTACATATGTCTCTGTTATAAATTTAACAATAAACTAATAACGCTTCTTGGCTAGCATTTGGTCTACTTTCTTAATTAGCATGTTTATGACAATATATTTTCATGGATTTAAATACTATACGACGAGTATTGCAATGTACAAGAAGAAACGTTTACCCAACGTATGTTTCTAAAAATAACAATTTTACAGCAGTACCGAATGTAAACGGTGATTTCATTGGACGTCTGTAAGCAGCTGGTAAGGGGCGTAACTCGTGATCACAATAGATGCCGCTGCTTCGTTGCACCGTTTTCTGTGCTTTTGAGGGAAAGGTAAAAAATGGATAGAATTTATTTCGATACGTTTTCACCTTGCCGTGGGAAGATGATAGGATTAATGGAAATCACATCGAAAGGACAGGAATTAAAGAGAATCAGCAATAACCATAGTATTGTGAGGAAGTTACTGTAGCCAAAAGTTCACGGAGAAAGGCTGAACGGAAGTGGTGGAGAACATAGTTAGAGATAGACAGACAGATTTTTAGAACAAAATGCAACTTGGTATCCAAATTGCTACGGAAGCTCAAGTCTGAATACTGCCTTAAAAGGGTAGAGTCTGCTAATTCAAACAAGGCCTTTTATGACTTTATGTTTTCGCTTTTGGGTAGAGACAACAGTACAGTGCTTCCATCTGATGATGTCACCACTCTGGTGAGCAGTTTCAACAACTACTTTGTGAAGAAGATTGAGGATATCCGGTCCTATCTGGATGACATTGCAGATGATGATGATGAATATATTTCCTCAGAAAATGATTTGCCTTACTGCCTCAGCCAACTGAACACTTTCACCGAAGCGGACGTTTTGAAAATCATCAAATCCTCAAAGCCAACTTTCTGTCCAGGTGTAGATCCCATCCCCACAAAAGTTGTTCTAAACTATGTTGATATCCTGTCCCTGTAGTGACCATGATTGTGAACCTTAGTCTTGAGTCTGGAAAGGTACCAGAACAGTATAGAAGGGCTCTTGTTCGACCACTGTTGAAGAAGAAGACTTTGGATTCGAACCTTTTTAAGAATTATAGACCTGTGTCTTACTTGGCGTTTATGTCCAAAATCCTGGAAAAGGCCGTGAAAGTTAGGCTAATAGCTCACATGGAACAGCATGGGTTATTTGATAAGTACCAATCGGCGTACAGGCCTGGACACTCCACAGAGACGTGTCTTCTTAGAGTCATGAACGATCTGTTGACTGCTGCTGACAAGGGCAAGGTAGGACTTCTTGTTCTCCTTGATCTGTCGGCAGCATTCGATATTATAGACCATAACAGGCTGCTACTCCGTCTTGAGTTTGAACTAGGTGTAACAGGTGTTGCACTTGCCTGGTTCACCTCATATTTGTCTAACAGAAAACAGGCAGTCTCCATTAATGGGGAGTCTTCCAATTATACAATCCTTCATTACGGAGTCCCTCAGGGTTCTGTCTTGGGACCTCTGTTGTTTGTGATCTATATTTCACAGTTAGGCAACATGATAGACACTTTTGACACGTGTTGCTATGGCTACGCTGACGACAATCAACTCGTTAAGACCTTCACTCCTGCTGAATCAGCACGGGAGATAACTGAACTGCTATTTCGCACATCTGCGGTCCAGACATGGATGACAGGGAACCGCTTGAAGCTCAATCCAGATAAGACTGAGGTTTTACTCACTTGAAGCAGCCGATCTGTTGCGACGGTATCAGAATCATCATTTGTTGCCGGTGGTGTTAATATCCCATTTTCAACAAATGGAAATCCGGCAATCTCCTTCTCTGGACAATTACAAGGCACAACTGAAGACTTACCTCTTTAGATGTGACTATGGCTCTGTGTGAGGAGGCGCTATGAGCGACTACATGTAGACGGATATGGCGCTGAAGAAATGGACTTTATTAAAACGGGCTATCTCTTCATCAGCATCGGTTTGAATTGATAAAAAATTGTACCCTAATTGCCATTTCTATACAAAAATGTTATGGTTTAATTTAACTAGGATAAATCATTGCACAATTGCACAGTTCTATACATCGATACAGTAGTACACCCATAATTTTGAAACATTAACGAATTTGTTTTATATGATTATAAATTTTCACGTTTATGGCAAGCATTGTAGTTCTAAATATTAATATAGTGGTTTTATCATTTACATGCCGTTGATTTCCAACACGATATGATTACCTTCACTCTGCTATAATGGAATGATTAGGTAGTGTATTATTCCACAATGACATGGTATCCCTAGGTAATCGATGACACGATCTGATGTCAATGCCAATGCCGTGATGGCATATCACAATCTTTAATGCAGTAATTTGAAGAATGCCTCAGGAGAGAATGGCAATTTCCTAATGCACTAGAGTTCCCTCTGTTCTCTTGTTAAATGCATGCATTTGTTTACATTTTGTTATTATGTGGTTATTATTTGACGACAATCATCTCCAAGCATAGATATGTTTACAACTTGTTGATTTGGTCTTATTGTACTTGAGGGACTGTTAATGTAACAAAATTAACATGTGTTTTAATACACAAGTCTTACGAATCTTATAATCTACAACAAATATTATGATCTACAAAACGTATAATGCAATACCTGTTCAAATAATCCTTATTAGATGATATGTGAAATCTAAAATCAGGTTTTTTTCATGTCATGCAAGTGGTCATTATATATTTTAATACTTATCAAGAAGATTAAGGCATACCGGAACTAAGGTAAGTATGGTAAAAGGTGAGAGGGTTTCATCTCCCGAAAGTATCCAGACAGCTTAAAAGGCTTAGAGTCGAGATTCCTTGCCATGCAGAACTGGAATGGAAGAGATCAGGTAAAACAAACCATGCGTTCATCAACATTTTAAATGTTGACTCTTTCTTCCACCGGCAATTGGAGGCCGGCGGGAGAAAGCACTTTCTGTAAGAGGAACATCCAAATCTGGAGAACATCTTTGTAGTAGTTCAAACACGACGTGTATAGGATCTACATAAAGCTGTACTTAGCACAATGCGGCTTGACAGACAAACAGAATAATTAGACTGAGAGGACGAGAAACATTGAACCAACTTTGCATGGCAGTGGTCAAAGTATTCGGTGATGGTAGCAAAAACGAGTTTGTCCAAAATCTAATTCCCGTCTTATATCAGTTCAAATGTAGTCGTGTTGACTAGGTTATTAATTCTGTACACGATGGATGGTCACAGTAGTTTGACAAGAACATTAGCTAATAGATTAATGATTAGAAATGGTCATTATTGTTAAAATACTATGCACGTAAATTGAACATACATGAATTTTCTTATGGATACATTGTAAATCACATGATAAAGGAAACATATTTGATTGTTTGGAACATATAAAATACTTTGCCACAAAGCGCTAAGAGATAACGAACATTATATTTTCGCATATCCCAGAGAGTCTACTATCAATCACTAACATCACTTACAATGTATGTTAGTTTGACAACACATGACTTTGTAGTCCTTTGAATCTGTCCATGTCGGCCGCCATGACATGACGTTATTCAAAGGACAGATAACTCTCATCTCCTGTCCTCGAGCAGGGAGATTTAATATTTTGTACGCTTCCATCACTGACTGAATGACTGTAGCAACTTATTTTGCTATACCGAACATCACAAATAATAGAATGGTTCGATTTTATAGATGCTGTGACAGGGTACATATAACTCCGCGGTTTCGTTCCTTATCCTATCGTCAACACAAATACATTTTAAAACGCAATAAATCGTATGAAATAGAAGTTGGTAATTGATAGGATACATAACTCGTTCCCCTTTCTCATCAAGTTTATGTCCCTCGTGAAATAATTTTGATATGAAAGGAGAAGCTCGTTAGATATCATATACATGTAAGTATATATTATCTAAAATACTTGTTGTCGGGAAAACAAGATTATGTAACACGCAAAAGATTATTTTAGATTTTCTGCAGTTGTGAGAACCTATTAAAAGAGCAAAATAGGATTCACCGAATCATTATTATTACAAAATGCAATACATATAATACAAAATGTATATAATCAGCTTTAAATCTGAGTGATTTTACATTAGATTATGGTACAAAAATGATATCATGTTGTTACACATACGATGACAACGGGAAACCTATTAAGGAAGGAAAGTTTAAACAGTTGATATGTTACATTTTTTTCTCACATACATTTTGATAAAACCCAAAAAGATCATTCGAAATAAAGATGGCGCTTCTTGTATCATTACAGACTTTACTTTACTGTCTTAAACTTGCTTGTGCTAATATAAGTTGAAATACAACGTATGATCTCTATATAAAACTATACCTGAAACTACCATAAAATATGCGTCTTTATATAATGTTTTGGGAAAATTTACCTGTGAAAGTACATGAATCCTATCATAAGGTTTTGTAAAAACATTCAAACGTAGAGAGGGTATGAATTTTGGATCCCAATGTTATCATGTCTTTTGGTTAATATAAGGTTTGATAAACGTTTTTGTTGTAGGATTTGTCTTTGACCAAGATGCATCTTGAAAATCGTCAATATCATACAAATATATTATCGGATTCATGATTTAATGGTATTGATAGGATGCATATTCCTTTATGCGTTCTACTCCTATTGTCAGTTAAATATATCTCAATAATAGAAACGCAAGTGGAAGAGAAAACGCTTCGTATGGATTGATCTATTTTATTTTACAATTCTGCAACCTTTCAATGTCAATCGAGTGCCACTTTAAGAAGCCAAATGAAAATGTGTGTGCAATAACTTTAATATAAATAGCCCTTCGTAATGGATTTGAAACATTCCTCTGTTTCTGAAACATCTCTGATCAAATTTAGGGCACATTTGCATTTGTTTCCTTAAGCAATTCTCGATTCGTTTTTACGTTCATCCATCAAAATGCTTGTTCTGGTAAAGTAACTACTGTTAAGAAATCAATTCCTCTTAAGAAGTCTTCACCGCAGAATGGCAATCAAAACATTAAGACTCATTGTACCTTATCCATTGAACCAATTCTAAAATAATGTAAAGTCTTAATTACATGAATAAGCATTCTCTAAGGTTGATGTCGGGGTTTGATTGATTATACAAATGTACATAGAAACCCTGACCTGGTTTTATAGATAATGACAAACACAAAAACAGTTCTGCGTAAACATAAGGAAGAATACATTGGGTCCATCCTTTACTAGCTATATACACCCAAGGGCAAAGGAAACGATACCATACAAACTAATAGATATGTCAATCCACCAGCGATACATAAGACTGAGAGTTACATGTTCTGAAACCAACAATCTAAATTTTAAATTTTAAAAGGTTATCCGTTCATATTTCCGAGAAACATGTTTTAAGAAATCGTCGTACTATGTAATAAATAGAGAACGCTAAACGACGTTGCGTTTGATAACATATTTATGAAACGAGTGAGTGTATTGTATTTACCGAGCGAAAGCCAGTTAAATACAAATACCATCTCACGAGTTTCATAAATATGTTATTAAACGGAAAAGGGTTTACTATTTTATTTATTACTAACTGATTAAAATGCCACTTAATTCCACAAACTCGTCAATAAATGGGACACACTCCATTGCGACCGCGGCGCTGACATTGTGACGTCATATCTTTGCCATTATGACGTTACGTCAATCTGCAGCATGCGATGTTATTACACTAAGTGAAATAATACGGTAGATTTATCAAACTGCGATATCTTCAACGGGTGAGTAATAATATGTAAGTTGACGTCCTAAAGTAATAATGAGTGAACAAATTGAAGTCCAAGAAGATAAAATTATCCCATTTCCATATATATAAAAAATGTACCTCAAATACCAAACATTGTGTCCAGAAAACTGCTATGTTATACTGTTATGTATCATACTCTCATGAATTGAATATTGTATTTATCTTTACCCTCATCGACTTTATCCATTATTTTGTGTTAGACTCTTTCGAAAATTTCGTATCGTTTCTTTTCCCCATCGTTGTAGTTGAGTGAGTGAGTTAGGGTTTAACGCCGCTTTCAAGAGTATTTCACTTATATCACGGCTGCTAGTATTATTGCAGGGAGAAAGCCTGCACCGCCATGTGGCTATGCATTGCGGTGAAACCTGCGAGCAACGGCTGGAACTAGCGAACCATGGGTGGTACTACGCTGAAATTCAGTGTAGCATTGCACCCAAACCTTACTGCGTGTAGAACAGTTCTCCACTGAGACAAATATGCCGTGCCCCTGGCGGGATTCGAACCCTGGACCTCTTGATCCAAAGCCGGATGCGCTAACCACTACGCTATCCCGCCCCCGTTGTAGGTGAACATCATAGAAGTTCAATCAGTCACAATAATAAAACGTCATTATAACTATAATGCCAATACCCTGAAATTAAGTTAACCATATAGGAGTGTATACCATTAACTGTCAACTATTTTGAAGAATCAATGTCTATGTTTGTAATCTTACTAAAATTAAAATAAAGAAGGAAGACTTTCTCGTGTACAGAAATCCTGGAATACAATATGTGTGTGATATTCTTTATGAGATGTTATAACACTTGAGTAACTATTACAGGCCTCGTAGAATTATCGTGAGGTCTTTGATGTGCGTTTATTGTTGTGGTGCTTTTTCAACATGATTCTAGATGATGTTTTATATCTGTTAAAAGCATTGGTTATGAAAGCATCTCCTGATAAAAGAAACTGCTGTTATCATGTCCTATTGTTGTAGTGGTATCACCTTTTCTTGTGATTCCTCAAAATTTCAATAGACTGGCTTCTTTTATATTATTGCTGAGCAAACCGAATACTCATGATCTGAGAAATTCGCTATTAAAGCTGAATGCATATCTGGTCTGTAAAAAAACAATGTTTTCATCAGTAATTTGAAAAAATTAATGTAAAAAGTTTCTCAAACTTCTTCAAAAAGGGAGAATATTATCAGAAGTCATAAAGAAAACTCACATGTCAATGCTATTTTGTTAAAAAGATCTGAACGAATGCATTAGGCTGTGAATTACTTTCTTGCATCAGATGGTAGCTAACGTGGATATTTATAAAGCATTGTACAGTCAAAAACATAGTCTTGAAATGTCACACAACAAACAAGAACAGCTGCTACCTAAGTCCATTAAATCAGTTATTTATTTATTTGCCAGTATCTGTGCGAAGACATAACCAAAAATGACCGACAACAACAGTAATAGGCCCAAAAAAACAAAAACAAAAGTTTCTGGTCTTTACAGGCTGACAAAAATGATGCGATGACGCGATTGTTTGTCCCCCGCCGCAACGCGGAACGGGGGACTATGTATTCAGCGGCGTCCGTTACCTTGGCCTTATTTTCAAGGTCATTCTTGTTTACGCGATATCTCATGAAACGTTGCATCCAAAGTCTTCAAAGTTGGTGTCTGCCCACATTGTGAGAAGACGCAGACACCAGTCAATTTTGGTGACCTTGGCTTTATTTTCAAGGTCACCAGGACACTTTGACACTCTTTGAACTCTTGTTAAGGCGATATCTCATGAAACATTGCATCCAAAGTCTTCAAATTAGTTGTCAGCCTACATTGGGGAAAGATGCAGACACCATTTGATTTTAGTGACCTTGACCTTATTTTCAAGGTCACTACAACACTTTGACCACTTTTCAAACTCTTGTTATCACTATTTATTATGACCGGTTGGACCCAATGTTTTTAAATTAGGTGTCAGCCTACATTGGGCGAAGACGCAGACACCAGTTGATTTGGTGACCTTGACCTTTTTTCAAGGTCACTTCAACACTTTGACCACTTTTCAAACTCTTGCTTACGCGATATATCATGACCAGTTGGACCAAATGTTTTTAAATCTGTTGTCAGTTTACATTGGAGGATGACGCAGACACCAGTCGATTTGGTGACCTTGACCTTATTTTCAAGGTCGTCTCTACACTTTGACCATTTTTTGAACTTTTGTTACTCTTGTTGCGATATATCATGAACCCAAGCACCCAAAGTCTTACAATTTGCTGATCATCATGTCACTTTTTACCAGTAATGCAATATATAAAGTAGCTCCAATGATGTGTCTTCCTAACTCAATGTCACCGGCGGGGGACATAACCATGTTAGTGGCAAACACTTGTTTATGTCATTTTGTTTTCGAATGAAGAGATAAATTCAATTTTACACAAACTTCTCACCAGTTAAAACACAAATTTAGACAATTATTTATATAAATAAAGCACAAACCCTTGTTATTAATTCAAATGGTCAATAATCTTTGAGAATTTGAGCTATCCGCCCTTAAAACCTAGAAAAAAAGACCTGAGGCTTTGGTTTGAAACTGATGCGAGGGAAAACCAGAAACAATTTTTCACCCTACCGTCTGGTATTCTGGCAACCATTTATAGTTATTTCTTGCATGAGAGGCCATGCTGTATTTGTAGGATTTCTAACGAGTTTCCCCTTTCATATCAAGTTAATGTCCAGAGTGAACTAACTTTGCTTTGTCTCGAGCCTTGGCAAGTATATATAAATTGTACTTGAAATTAAGTATAGTGATGTCAGTTTTGTAAATTTTATGCACTTTCCCCAGATACATGTAAACGGCATACTTTTGTTAGACGAACTTTTGTTGATAGTACTAGTTGTTCATACTCGAATTTTCTCTGTTCTTCAAAGTTCTGTTTAAAGATTGTAGAACTTATTTTCGAAAATCAAACATGTATACTTCTCCGCTATCTGCATGAATTTATGAAACATGATTAAACTAGGTTTCTATTAAAACAAACATGCCTTTCCTTTTTAATTATGCACCAAACTATGTTGTCTTCAATACCCGACTTCAGCCACAACTATCTAATGCTATGTAAAATGTATAGATTTTCTCCGCTGATGACAACTAGTATATAACAGTATGTCAAACTTTCTCCAACTTCCTCTTCATCAACCTATCATGTATGGAAACTTGATGCACCGGAATTGCAAAGGGTTCGAATCAGCATGTTTTCTTAAAGGAATTTATGACATGATTGCATTGGACTAGCCCGCCACGAGACGGTTTGATTGGGCAAGGAGTGAGGCAAGGCTGTTTTTATGTATGCAATCATTTGACATGGATGAGGTACTTGTCATCTCTTCTTTTCAGTGGGCGCCGTGAGGCAAACAACACTATTTCCAATAACGTTTAAACATGTAAGAATTATTTGTTTCGATAGAAAGTCGATAGAAAGTCGACATTTTGGAAATTACAAAAGGTTTCCAGTCCTTGGTTGATGTCAAGTGTCCAGACCATTCAAGAATACCACTGATTTAAACACCAGTGAATGGTGACTACATTGATGTCTTTCCAAAGGATCGCATGAACATTAGATTTAAGTCATTAACTTATTCGATAAAAGTAAAACATTACAAATATACACGTATATTGTGAACATTTTTTAATTAACAAACGATGTTCAGTAAGATATTGATGACATATTTAGACATATTTATGTCCTAAAGCAATATTTTAAAGGGACAGTAGCACGTTTTTTCACTGAAATAAGTCGATGAAATGTATTTGAAAAATAATGTCATCAAAAGTAAACACCATCCTCTCTCAAGTAAAAAACTGAGTGAACATGGTTCCGTTAAGCCATTGGAATCGTTTTTGTCATTCGAAATATTTAATTGTGTTCACAATAAAATGGCCGCCATGCATTGTTTGCTTTATAAGCAACACCGTTATTACCACTACGGATAATTGGTTTGTGTAATAAGATGTTTTACCCTCTAAAGTAAATATAAATGACATAAACTATCATTATAAATGGGAAATTTGAAAAAAATAAAATTTGCAAAAAATGTGCTACTGCCCCTTTAATATTTAACAATTTCCTTTTTTAAAACAGAAAAACCTTCTTCCGAATACTGTTAGATTTCATCTGGGATTAAATAATGTATATGCTTATAATTGTTTTTATATAATCACATTGTATGTTATCTACACCTTTATTTATGTACCTACATGTATAGTGAAAATAAAAAAAAACATTATTTCAGTTAATTGTTTCCATTTCGCAAAGTAATCTGTGTCCAGATAAAGACAATTCTATATATTATTATCATTTGAGCTGTAAAGGCGATGTGTGTTATTTTTCAATTAACACTTGATCTGATCTGTTCTCATTCTCGCTTCTATGGCAACTATTTTAATCAACGCATGAAAGATACGACTGATACATGGTTATATCATGTTTCAAGTAACCAACTAACCAAATTTTGAATTTGTGAAACAGTATCTGAGCAGATTTAACTTGTTAACTAGATGAAATAGGAGCATCAAAAAGCTAGTTTTACTTCTCCTACAAGAAAGATGGATCAACATATTTAAATCCGGGATTAATTATTCCGACGACATTTTTATATTAATTATTAATTTATTATTAATTCACTCACGTACCAAACATTGTGACCCAAAACCATACTGAATAAGTGATATCAGAACATTCAGAAAGTTAGCTGACAAAAGATATAAGATAAGAGACAATCATCAGTATGCGTCTACTTTATTAAGTATTCCCTTGGTGGGTATGTCTCTCATATCTATCTATCAGCAGTTTCGCTCCTATTTCTATTAGACCGTGTGAAATGAACAGGTTGTATTTGGAACTGAGTTATATCTATGTTAGGGACATTATTTTCTAGTCAAATGTAGTCTGTGTTCTGGTATTGATAAGGCTTCATTCACACTGTTCTTTGTGAAGAGATTGGATTTATTGATGATTTTTAATTCTGAAGACCTACGCTGAATGAGAATATATAATAGATAATGTCACCATGTATACATGCATTAAAGCTAAATCCGTGGGGAAAAGAAAATATCACTCTTCTGGAGTTAAATAGTGTACTGAATCACAAAGATACGACTCACATGGTATGTGCCGCCATGAGTGTTTCTCAGAGATAGCATAGTTAAATCAAACTTTATTATCGTAAGCACATTGTGGCAAGTGATGCATGCATATAAAGGTATTAAAGGGGCTACATGAATAACCAAACATGTCTGTACATGGCAGACGGTTTATCAGTGTAAGAGGTCAGATAGACATGAACAGATTTAGAGTGTCCCGATGTCTTTTCACAGGCAGCCAATACTGTCTTCTGTTGGTGTTCATATAAGGATATATTTAGGTCTGTTTAACAATTTGCGTGTCTGCTTAAAGTGTCTTTAAGTGTTAACTTGTTGCTATACTTCTTCCAAAATACATAACTGATATATGAAACAGAAGAACAATATTTCACTTAATGACAGTCTGCTTCTTTTAGGTGTAGAGCCTTTTGTCGGTAATATATGGCTGATCTGTGTTTATAATATCCGAGTCCATGTGCTTAAGTTACAATGTCTTGAACCGAAGAGTCTGTATGTCCTTTCATTATCTTCATTTTGTACATATGGCATTTGTACTTTCACTGTAAACCATCCAGTTTTCGTTGCTGTTGCATTCATTGAGGGAACACTGTTCCAGAGTTTCCCTCTCTGGTTTTATGGTTCGGGCTTCAGTAACGTATGAATGAATGATCATACTGTACTACTGGTTTAAACATATGAATTCATTGCGAATGGTCTGGAACGTTTGAGTATAAAGCGTCCATGCTAGCTTTTTCTCCCGGCATGTCTATTGCTTTGACTACAAATAATTGTCATATATAAATAAATTTGATCGATTTTATGAGATACATGGCTTTTCACTTGATTCAGTAGTAATCTACTTCATAGGAATTTTATTGAATAACAATACATTAAATGTATGGTCTGAATTCTCTCAATGGAATTGGCTGATATTTTCTGTGGACATAAAAACAGGGTTAGTTTACTTCTGCAGACCAATCATTATCACTATACATATTAATTGTTGGAATTATAGTACTTTTGACAAATCGTATCATTGGATAAACTGATCAATACAAATAACACTGATTACATTAAATCAAATAGGCACGATATTTCCGAGGAAAGAGACTAATGGACATTACCTTTTTAAGTTACATTCAAACTATTGTTTAAAGAAAACGAAAATTTCTTAAGGAAAGGATAGGTAAAGCCCATTAAGTAAACACATACTTCATGACTAGAGAACAAAAATACCCTTTGTTAGTGCACGTGATACTTAGATTATACTTCGAGGATCTGCATATTTATTTCTACAACCGTATCTTACATAACATATGAAATCTTGGAATTGTTGAGCAAATGATTACTCATAATTTACCATAAGTCATAGAAAGACTTCTCAACACGCTTCATAAATCGCAGTTTCAAACAATGATTCACTCATCCATACTGTATTCTTGAACCTGAACTGGGATGAATTATTGAAAGTCGATAACCCACTCAATGATCTTCACTCAGACTATCCCTCATTACACCCAAGACTGACTGTTCCTTTAGTCGAGTGCGAGACAAAAGTATTGAAACCCGATCTGTCCTTTCCTATATTAATGGGCCTGTTCGTGTATAAGGTTTCGTCATTACTACCAACACCAACAAGTGTCCCAAGTGGCTGTCCATAATTGATAAAGTTATCTCAAGTGACGACTGGAAGTGATGCCTGTCAAACATTGTCTGTGCACCAATAGTAATTGCATCGTCTACTTGTAATGAATTGCACACAATATAAACCAATCTAACATGAGGAACTATTGAGAATACTGATGTAGAAACCACAAATAATGTAGATAGGGGCTGATTAAATCAAATGTAAGCGACCTTTATGTTGGAGCATGTGCATTGTAAGTTTTAAGTTCTTTTGGAACTAAATCGTTTGAAGACAATAATGTAACTGAAAGCAGTAAGTTTTGTGACCTATGGTGCTTTTCTATTACCTATTGTGAATTTTTTTTTAATGATACATTATTCCTCAAGTGAGCATATGCTGACTGAATTCAGCTACCATGTGATCACACTAAAAATTGCCTTGAACTTGACTTGTCTTTTGAATCTACTCGTACGTTGGTTAGTTAGTTTCTGCTAACATACCGGGGTTTGGAAATGTTTGGTCACAAACAAATCACTTGAAAGAAGGAAACAACACTTCATTATCATGTAAGGTTTGAAATAAGAATATAGACAGTTGTTCTGTTCCGTTTGTCGCACAATTATAACGTTTAGTAATGCTATTGTGTCCAATCATTGTTTGCTGTGTTGAAATCAAAAGTACATGTGCAATGAATTTGACCATAAAGAACCAACGGAAGAGAACATCTCTTCTGATGATAACACAAGATGTAGGGTTGTCTTACTATAATTGATTACTCAACATCCACACTACAACGGTCTATAACGAGACATAAACAAACTCATATTTGTATCCTTTGTTTTAACATAGCTCAGTCTATATCTCTTCGAAACTACCATTTTATCTTGCATCCCTTATCCCGCGATATAAGTGAAATACTCTTGAAAGCGACGTTAAACCCCAAATCACCTCACCTCACCTCAACATCCATTAGACGGCCTATTATGAGACGTAAATAACATAATATTGTTTATCCTTTAACAGAACTCAATCTATATATTTTCTAAACTACAATTATATCTTGCATCCCTTAATGAACAGATACAATTCTTATAAAATTGTTAAACAAAAGTCGTAATCAAGACAAAACAAGTGGGAAAAATTATTATGTCAACTATGTCTCAATGTGTATTAAATAGTCATTGTTTCAAATCAATGTAACCAATTTTGCAATAAAAAGACAGAACACAAATACAGGTGATACATTTCTTAACAGGCAATAAAGTGTCAGCAACCCCTAATGACCAGACAGCTGATTGCGTTGATGGTCTTTACCACTGGAACTGAAATTGAGGAGGTGAGGTAAAGGAAAGTAAATGAACACTTTTAACTTTGACTTTTCGTTCTTGAGGCCAGTGGCAGAATCCATACCCAGTAAGATAAACACCGCTCTGAGCTTGATAAGATGTTTGTGTTAGTTCCAGAGCGAGATGTAATGGGAATACATAGATCGCTTCTTGATTAAATGTATTCAAAAGGCAAACCGAATGTAAGGGCTGGTGAAATGAGGAAAATTGGATCAACTTGGCATGGCAATGACCAACGTGTTTTGTGATGACAGTTATCCTGGCTATCAACTAAGGTCTCTTGGGCGTGAGTTTTTACAAATATTCGTATTCACTATAATAATCGTTGCAACATATATTTATAATGATTGCCTAAATATTGTGTGAACAATCTCATTTCAAGTTTGCTTTGGAGCATTTTATGTAGACCATTGTTAGGATAAATGGATTAATTTGTTCTTTTGTAACCAAATATCATTTATTTACCTGAAATATATAGGAGTACTTCGAAATAGAAACTGAAGGAATTCCATGTGTAGTCATTATGAAATCTGTCATGCAAGTTATATGTGACCAAAAAGCAGGAACGCCACAACTGATCATTATAACTGTCATCAGTTAACTGTCCCTTATTTTAAAGGATCAATGTCAATGTTATCCGTCTATTCAGTTAACTCAGTTAACTGCATTTGAGAGTAGGCCTGATTCTCACGTTTGATATTTTACTAATATTCAAAGAAATAAAGAGTATTTGCACGTATACAGAACTCCTGGAATATAATATTTGTGTGATCCTCTTTATGAGATGTAATAACGCTTGATTAACTCTCACATGCCTCACAGCGTTATTGTGAAGTCTCTGATGTTCGTTTATGGAGGTTGTGCTTTTTCAACATGATTCTAGATGATGTTTTATATCTGTTAAAAGCATTGGTTATGAAAGTACCTCCTGGTACAAGCAACTGCTGTTATCATGTCCTATTGTTGTAGTGATATCACTTTTTCTTGTGATTTCTCAAAAGTTCCATTGACTGGCTTATTTTATTTGATTGCTGAGCAAACTGATTACTCATGATCTGAGAAATTCGCTTATCATTAAAGCTGAATGCATATCCTGTCTATAATAACCACTTTCCATCATCAGTAATTTGAAGAAATTAATGTAAAAAGTATTTTCAATACTTCTTCAAAAAGGGAGAACATTATCAGAAGTCATAAAGAAAACTCACATGTCAATGCTGTTTTGTTAAAAAGATCTGAACAAATGCATTAGGCCATGAATTACTTCCTTGCATTAGATCGTTGCTAACGTTGATATTTATAAAGCATTGTACAGTCAAAAACATAGTCTTGAAATGTCGCACAACAAACAAGAACAGCTGCTACTTAAGTCCATTAAATCAGTTATTTTTTATTTGCCAGTACATACCGACAATGACTGACAATGTACAGTTCACACATGAGTGTAGAACAACGGTAATAGGCCCCAAAAAAAAAGAAAAACAGTTTCTGGTCTTTACAGGCTGACAAAAATGATGCAATGACGCGATTTTTTTTTATGTCATTTTGTTTTCGAATGAAGAGATAAATTCAATTTTGAACAAACTTCTCACCAGTTAAAACACAAATTTAGACACTTATTTATATAAATAATGCACAAACCCTCTTAAATATGTGTTACTATTACAAATGGTGAATTATCTTATCCATACACTCCATTTTCAATATCCATGTTTTCTGAGGGGATTTGAGCTATCTGCCCTTTCTTTTGTAAAAACCTAGAAAAAAAAGATCTGAGGCTTGGGATTGAAACTAATGCGGGGGAAAACCAGAAACAAATTGTAACCATACTGTCGGGCATTCTGGCAACCATTTATAGTTATCCCCCGCCAACATGGTTGGGGGGGATATTGAAATGGGCTCCGTCCGTCCGTCCGTCCGTTCGTCCTTCCGTCCGTTCGTCCGTCCGTCCGTCCGTCCCGATTTTGTTTCCGGAGCAGAACTCGAAAACTATAGGACATATCTCAACGAAACTTGGTGTGTGGAACAATCATCATGTGTAGATGTGCCTTTTGGGGTTTTCAACTTCTTCGAGTTATTTTTTTTGACCGTTTCCATGGAAATGTAACTTAGAATTTCGTTTCCGGAGCAGAACTCGAAAAATATAAGACATATCTCAACGAAACTTAGTGTGTGGAACAATCATCATGTGTAGATGTGCCTTTTGGGGTTTTCAACTTCTTCGAGTTATTTTTTTTGACCGTTTCCATGGAAATGTAACTTAGAATATCGTTTCCGGAACAGAACTCGAAAACTATAAGACATATCTCAACGAAACTTGGTGTGTGGAACAATCATCATGTGTAGATGTGCCTTTTGGGGTTTTCAACTTCTTCGGGTTATTTTTTTTGACCATTTCCATGGAAATGTAACTTAGAATTTCGTTTCCAGAACAGAACTCAAAAACTATAAGACATATCTCAACGAAACTTGGTGTGTGGAACAATCATCATGTGTAGATGTGCCTTTTGGGTTTTCAACTTCTTTGGGTTATTTTTTTTGACCGTTTCCATGGAAATGTAACTTAGAATTTCGTTTCCGGATCAGAACTCGAAAACCATAAGACATATCTCAACGAAACTTGGTGTATGGAACAATCATCATGTGTAGATGTGCGTTTTGGGGTTTTCAACTTCTTCGAGTTATTTTTTTTGACCGTTTCCATGGAATAGTAACCTAGAATTTTGTTTCCGGAGCAGAACTTGAAAACCATAAGACATATCTCAACGAAACTTGGTGTGTGGAACAATCATCATGTGTAGATGTGCCTGAAAGGCCCGATGGACTTATGGCATTGCACGGTGTCCAGCTGTCTGTAAACTTTTCGCATTTTGTCTTCTTCTCCAGAACCACTTTGTCTAAGGAGCTGAAATTTTGTGTGTTGTGTTTAGTTGAAAAAAGGTTCATAGTCACTGTAACTATTCTTCAATAAATTTTCCCAAAGGCGGGGGATATGGCCGACTCTGTCTGCTTGTTATTTCTGCATGAGAGGCCATGCTGTATTTGTAGGATTTCTAACGAGTTAATGTCCAGAGTATAACTTTGCTTTGTTTTCGAGCCTTGGCGAGAGACAAATACAAATTATTTGATGATATTGTGGTAAAGCAAGTATATATAAGTTGTACTTGAAATTAAGTATAGTGATGTTAGTTTTGTAAATTTTATGAACTATCCCGAGATACATGTAAACAGCATACTCTTGTTAGTCAATATTCTTTTGTTGATAGTTCCAACCTCGAATTTTCTCTGTTCTACAAAGTTCTGTTTAAAGATTGTAGAACTTATTTTCGACAATCAAACATGTATACTTCTCCGCTATCTGCATGAATTTATAAAACATGATTAAAGAACTAGGTTTCTATTAAAACAAACATTTCTTTCCTTTTTAACCATGCACCAAACCATGTTATCTTCAGTACAAGATTTCAGCCAAAACTATCTAATACTATGTAAAATGTGTAGATTTTCTCTGCTGATGCCAACTCGTATATAACAGTATGTCAAACTTTCTCCAACTTCCTCCTCATTAACCTATCACGTATGGAAACTTGGTTCGCCAGATTGCTAAGGGTTCCAATCAGCATGTTTTTATACAAAATTTATGACATGATTGCATTGGACTAGCCCGCCACGAGATGGTTTGATTGGGCAAGGAGTGATGCAGGGCTGTTTTTATGTATGTACTCATTTGACATGGATGAGGTACTTGTCATCCCTTCTTTTCACTAGGCGTCGTGAAGCAAACACCACCAGCAGTGAATGATGGTCACGTTAATGTTTTTGCAAAGGATCACATGAACATTAGATGTAAGTCATAACGTTATTATATAAAGGAACATATTACAAATATACACGTATATTGTGTACTTGTGTTATTTACAAACGATCTTCAGTAGGAATTGATGACATGTTTAGACATATTTAAGTACTCAAGCAATATTTGGATATTTTAAAAAATCTCCTTTTTCAAAACAGAAAAAACCTCCTTCCGAACACTGTTAGATTTAAACTGGGATTAAATGACTTATATGCTAATATTTTTTGTACATAATTACATTGTATGTTATCTACCTATATATATATATATAAACATCATTTCAAATAATTGTTTCTGTTTTGCAAAATAATCTGTGTCCACGTAAAGACAACTCTATATATTATTATCATTTGAGCTGTAGAGGCGATGTGTGTTATCTTTCAGTTAACACTGGATCTGGTCTGTCAATTTGACTGCACCTTACCAATAAAGATACGTATTGTTTCACATGATTACATTCTTACTTGTATTGCAACTGTTTTAATCAACACATGATAAATACGACTGATACAGGGTTTCATTATGTTTCCAGTAGCTAACTTAACCAATTTTGAATTTTGGTGAAACAGTATCTGTGCAGACTTCTTAAAACACCCGTATTAAGAAATCATCATTTTGAAATCTCGTTAACTAGAGGAGATAAGAGCATCAAAAAGTGAGTTTGACCTGTCCTACAATAAAGGTGAGTCAATAAATTTAAATCCGAGATATTTTTTGCCGACAACATTTATTATTAATTATTAATTTAATATTTACTCACTTACATACAAAACAATGTGGCCATAAACCATATTGAAAAAGTGATATTAGCACCGTTTGGAAAGTTAGCTGACTAAAGACATACGATATGAGACAATCACCAGTATGAGTCTACTTTATTAAGTATTCCCTTGGTTGGTATGTCTCTCATATCTATTAATTTGCAGTTTTGCTCATATTTCTATTGGATCACCCAAGTGAAATGTGTAGAGGACACGGAGTTATATCTATGTTAGGAACATTATTTTCTAGTCCAATGCAGTCTTTGTTCTGGTATTTATAAGGCTTCATTCACACTGCTCTAAGTGAAGAGATTGCATTTATTGATGATGATTTTGTAATTCGGAAGACCTACATTGAATGAGATTATAGAATACATAATGTCGACCCAATGCCTTGCTGACAAATCCGTGGGGAAAAGAAAATAGCACTCGTCTGGAGTTATAATAGTGTGCTGAATCACAAAGATACAACTCGCATGGTATTTGGTGCCATGATTGTTTCTCAGAGATAGCATAGTTAAATCAAACTTTATTCCCGTAAGCACATTGTGGCAACTGATGCCTACATATAAAGGTATTAAAGGGGCTACACAAAAACCCAAACATGTCTGTACATGGCAGATGGTATATCGTTGTAAGAGGTCAGATAGTCATGAAAAGATTTAGAGTCGTGCTGTCTCTCCACAAACAGCCAATGCTGTCTTCTGTTGGTGTTCATTTAGTGATGCTTAGGCCTGTTCAACAATAGACAAGTCTGCTTAAAGTGTGATTAAGTGTTTCTAGCCCAAAATTGTTTTGCCAATATACATAAATGACATATGAAACACAAGAACAACATTTCACTTAAAAACAGTCTCAGAAATGAAATAGATCATAAAGAAGGAAGACTGTTAAGAAAGAGAGTGCAATTATGTTATTCACATGTTTCGTCCTTTTGTCGTCATCTTTGTAAACAGTGTGCAAGTCGACCATAATGGTTTTCTTATATAGTCTTGGAAATACCTTTCGAAATGTATGCATTTTCTCGGTGACTAAAGATGAATCAAGTAGATAGATGTATTGTCTGTACAACTATTTTTAAGAAATATTTTATTGCACTTTTATTTGTTCAGTTGGAAATTAGTTCTCTGTATTGTATCAGTGTAAACATATAAGGTTGAACATATCTCTTATATACAAGAAAATACAATGCATTATGCTTAATGTATGTGGCTAAATGTTTGGAAGGGTATGCCTTTATTACCAATGTTTGATTATTGTTGAGGTGGTGTCCATTGTGATTCATAATACTTAATTTGGCTTTAATACGTACTAAAATAACATGATATCATCATTGATTCAACTGGCATATTCTGATCCCTAACCCAATCGCCAAATATATCATAATTGTCTGTTGCCAATGACAATCGAGCAACGACATTGTAATGGTGCAGTGCCAAAACTGCACGTCAAATTTACATACACAATAGCTATATGACCTATTAAACATTATCAACCCAAATTGGTCTTTATGTCTGTAGAAAACAAGTTCCCATCATATTGTTTGACTAGCTAATGTGTGTCATCCGCTCTCCATCTGTCTGGTTTTCACAAATAAATTACTGTTTTCAGTATTATATTGTCACTATACTAAGTCGACCTTCATTAAAAGGGTAACTTCCGGTGAAAGTCGGTACTTCTAGATAAAAAAAAACCCCACACCATTTAATGTTTGGCATATGTGACCCTCAAGAACACACTTGATGTCCTTTAAAAATGAGATTGTACCTTTAAAAATGTACTGTAACACAGTAACAATACACGTCATAGCCCATTTTGCAACATGAGACGATTGTTCTTTGACGTAATATTATATATTATCCATACGGTTACGATACACAGGTGATTATTTTTGTGATACTTGCACATGTGCTCTTTAGTGATTCTCAACGCTGATTGGTCAGTACCCAGAGAATATAACGACGATTGGTTGTACAACTTTCTTGTTTCATTGATAATTAAAACGTGCTGAACTTGGTCACACATCTCGATTTTAAAAATAAAAACAGAGATCAAGAATATAAAAATATTTAGTTTATAACATGTTCTGTATTTGAAATTATATAATATTTATTTATCTACATTGTCATTATTACTTTATTGACACGTTATTGACGATAATTTAAATAATTTCAACGGCTTCATGTGGCAGCCAACAAAGGAAAACCAATAACAGTTCCGGACAAGAGAATGTTCAATCAGTAAATAATTAGATCTACCTAACCATCAGCGAGAGACAACATCAGACAATATTGGACAATCTATGCACTATTCTCGTTGTTTTTGAATCAGAATAAGCGTGCAGAATAAGATCAAACCTGTCGTTTGACATTGGGAGTGCAGACTGCAGTTCAATCATTCCACGATCGAAAAAACCTTTCACCAAGGTCTCCCTTTGCACGCAGTGTATCTACATTCGACATCAATTAAATAAATATTTCCTTAGGCACACACTTCCTGGGACCAATGTTTTGTTGTTGTAATCGTCATCGCCATCAACTTAACCGTCAGTGAATGTCCAATTAGAGTTTTCGTTCTTCGTTGTGGATCTACGGCCGACATATTGTGAACTGAATATTCACATTCGTGAGAAGAAATATTGATCAAACTTGACTTTGTTGGCATACAAATTTGATTCTATGCTTTCTTTGTAGATTGTTCTTGTGGGCATTACCACTTTTAACTGTTTTTAAAAAAAAAAATTGACAGGTTTTTCCAATTTACGATTCAATGCTATGCTGCTCAGTCACTCACACACGTCATTCATGCATACTGCGAGTATTGCAGTAAGGTGTAATGATGTAATTATTAAAATAATTTCAGGTTGTATCGTATATGTATTTATAATGTAAATGTGCGTCATATAAGACAACTATGTTACGGGTTAGGCCTATACAAACAGACTAATGATATATTAGTTTCTCGTCGTTTTATTAAAGAACTATGTTTTATAGTGTTTGACAACTGGAGATGTTCGATGTAACACACGCATGAATACAAATCAGCTGATCAATGTCACTTACTACAGTCTAAACAAAGAAACGTTCGCGTTTGTAAATTAGTATTTAATTGAATGTAATAGGTAATATATAGAATAACCAACTCGATACGAGTGATTACAGGCACAGGACAAAAACTGCTGGAATCTATTTGCCGGGTCCTACCGTATTCTCCCAAGAGGAATCCGGAAGTATCCAGCAAGCAGATTCCACCACTTTTTGTCCTTTGAGGAAATATGCACTCCTCGAAATGATGGCTCGCGACTGTGAACATAATTTTGACTGGTGCATATTTCCCGTAATCACTCGAACCTCGTTGGTTATTCTCTAAATCAGTCACTGGTCACAGTGAAAAGATCAGATATCTTTACTGTAGCTTGATAGACAGTTTACTGGATGAACATCATTTTCAGGAAAAAACATGTTGCAGCTTTGAGGATACAATAATCATTGGTCTAGCCAATGTCAACAGGAATTATATTTATTTCAATTTTAGTATTAATAAGAAGGACATTGTTTTCTCCAAGTGGTGTGTAACTCACATATTAGGTTGCGTAGGTATTTGAATTATGATTCTCGCTATTTGCGCAGCTACAGTCATTAATCCTGGTATTGCGTTTGTAATAGGATATGTGTTTATGTATTTGTCATCATAGTACTAGTTTATTTGTTTATGTTTCATTACTTGATTGCACTATATACTGTTGAATGGCGGGTCTTTAGGCTGCAGACGCGTTATAATACTTTGTATTGACAATACAATTAATGTAACAGTGTGAAGATGTTGTTCATATCGCTGATTGTAATTGTGTATGAAAACTGAAGAGTATTTATAGTACTTTGTGTTGTGCTGTGAAGCCTATATAATATATGTTCAATAAATACATATTTTGCTTGATTTAGGTGCAAAGCATTTATAATACTTTTTCGGTAGTATATGACTGATCTGTGTTGAAGCCTTTAAAATATCTGAGTCAACGAGTGTCTTGAGCTGAAGATTATTTATTGTTAAACGTCCATTCATTATCTTCATTTTGTACATACGATAGTTTTGCTTTTATTGTAAACCCTCCAGTATGTGTTGCTGTTACATTCGTTGAGGGAACACTGTTCCAGAGTTTTCTTTTCTGGTTTTACGGGTCGCTTTTCAGTATGAATGAATGTATGTTTTCACACGTGAATGAATAATCATATTAAAACATGAAGTACTGGTTTTAAAACATGAATTTATTGTTTATGGTCTCGAATGTCTGAACATAAAGTATCCATGCTAGTTTCCTCTCCCATGTTTATTACTTTGAACGTAATGGCTACAAATAATTGTCATATATAAATACATTTGATCGATTTTATGAGATACCATTTATTACAGTCAACAGTTTTTCACTTGAAAAATCCATGGACAGTCTATAGTAATCTACTTCATAGCAATTTTATTGAATAACAATAAATTAAATATATGGTCTGAATTCTCTAAATGGAAAGGGTTGACATGATATTTTCTGTGGACATAACATAGGGTTAGAAGAATTCTATAGACCAATTGTTACCACTGTACAAAGTTATTTCAGGCTTGTTCTAAATTTTACAATTATTATCACTGGTCAAAATTATAATGGTTTGAACTTCCATTACCTTTAATGAATGCTACGTTTATTTAAAAAAAAATACAACTGTTTACATTAAATCAAAAGGACGACTTTCGAGGACATTACCTATTTTAAAAGAAAAACCATTGGGTAAAAACATAGTTCATTACAAGAGAACAACAACACCCTTTATTAGTACACGTTCTATTGTGATAATAATTTGAGGATTTGCATATTTATTTTTACAACAACATCATTACAAAGCACATGAAATATTGGAATTATGCAGCAAATGATTACTGATATTTTACTACCAATTGTAGAAATACTATTAAAAAATTTAATAAATTGCAGTTTCAAACAAATCCATACTGAACCTGAACTAGACTGAACTATTGAAAGTCGATATCAAACTCAATGATTATTTCTCAGACCATCCCTCATTACACCCAAAACTGACTGCTCCTTGAGTCGGGTGCGAGACAAAAGTATTGAAACCGGATCTGTCCTTTCCTATATTAATGGGCCTGTTCGTGTATAAGGTTTCGTCATTACTACCAACACCAACAAGTGTCCCAAGTGGCTGTCCATAATTGATAGAGTTATCTCAAGTGACGACTGGAAGTGATGCCTGTCAAACATTGTCTGTGTACCAATAGTCTTTGCATCGTCTAATTGTCATGAAGTCTACACAATATAAACCAACCCAACACGAGAAACTATTGAGAATACTGATGTAGAAACCACAAATAATGTAGATAGGGGCTGATTAATCAAATGTAAGTTACCTTTATGTTGGAGCATATGCATTTTAAGTTTCTTAATAACGTTTGGAACTAAATCGTTTGAAGACAATAATCTAACTGAAAGCAAATAATTTCTGTGACTATTGGTGATTTTCAATAACCAATTGTCAACAAAATTGTTATTGATACATTATTCTTCAAGTGAGCATATGCTGGCTGAATTTAGCTACAATGTGATCACACTACAAATCGGCATGGACTTGACTTGGCTTTTGAATCTACTCGTACGTTGGTTAGTTAGTTTCTGCTAACATTGTACTGCGCATTGGAAATGTTTGGTCACAAACAATCACTTGAAAGAAGGAAACAACACTTCATTATCATGTTCGGTTTGAAATAAGAATATAGACAGTTGTCCTGTTCCGTTTGTTGCACAATTATAACGTTTAGTAATGCTATGGTGTCCAATTATTGTTGATGTGTTGAAATCAAAAGTACATGTGCGATTTGACCACAAAGAACCAAAGGAAGAGACAATCTCTTCTGATGATAACACAAGATGTAGGGTTGTCTTACTACAATTGATTAATCAACATACACACTCTGACGATCTACAATGAGACTTATAAACCTCAGGTGACGTCATCCTTTTGTTAAGCAGCTTTTCGAACCTGGAGGTAGGACCTATGCGACATCAAGTTAGGTTTATCTGTGATTTAGAGACCTCATATGAGGTTTATCTGGGATTAAAAGACCTCATATGAGGTCTATCTGGGATTTAAGGACCTCATATGAGGTCTCTAAATCACAAATAGACCGCAAACAGTATTAATTGAATTTTAAACTAATTTCTCAGACATTTCCTATCATAAAATTCATTTAATCTTAGAATTCCAACACAAGAATTTTACAAATATATCACTCGAAAGTCGGGGATCGAACCACTGGCCTTTCGGTTTGTATTAGGGTACGGAGCCAGTTGAAATTTGAATGATTTTTTCATGACCAATTGATCACACTATTTCATTGCCACTTGCAAAATTGCCAGTTTCTGCATTACTTATTTTAATGAATGTAACATTATGTTTTATGTGCAAAGAGTCTTGTAAATATTGAAATTGTGGTGTGTTTGGGATAACTTTGTTTACAGTTTAGTGTGCAAGTGTGTACATTTCAACTCGCCGCCACCCAATGACATGTGCACCAAAGTCATACAGTTAAAAATGCGATATGCGGCATCCTTATAACCAGCGTTACCCATTTGTATTAACTGTCAAATTCTACGATACAGTATTAAATGAAAACATTTTTAATGTTGATTAATAGAGCAAATTATTACTGAAGATTCTTTTTTAAACGAACTCAAATTATTTGAAACGTCGTTCCTTTATAATGAAACCATTTTGTCTGGGTCATTTTTATAGAGGGGTGGGGGTATTTTTCATATGTGAATTCTGCAGGTTTCTCCTTAACATGATATATTCCCTCAGTTTATAAGCCTGTTATGGTCATCAGACACGAACTTGGTGCAAGTAGATAGACCCCAGGGTGGGTCAGGTAGAGCAGATAGCCCTTCGGCTTCGCCCGCGGTCTATCTGCTCTACCTGACCCAACAAGTGGTCTATCTACTTGCACCAACACCTCGTCTTCGTACCTTAACCCTTACATAAAATCATGTATCCTTTGATGTAACATAGTACTGTCTATATCTCTTCGAAACTACCATTTTCTCTTGCATCACTTAATGAACAGTTAAGTGTCATATTTTAACACACGCTGAAAAAACAAGCGGGAAAAGTTATTCGTTCAACTATTTCTCAATGTTTATTCAATAATTTATTAAGGTTTTCAAATGAATGTAACCAATTTTGCAATGACATAAGGCAGAACGGAAATACAGGAGGCACATTTCTTAAAAGTCAATAAAGTGTCAGTATCCCAAAATGTCAAGGCAACTGACTGTCGATGGTAAAAGTAAACTAAATGAACAATTTTAACTTTGACTTTTCTTCTAGAGGAAATTGGATACCAGCGGCAGTATCCATACCCAGTTAAATCAACACCACCATGAGATATTTTTGTTAGTTGCAGAGCGAGTTGTAATGGGAATACATATATATTTTCTTGAATAAATGTAGTCAAAAGGCAAACTGAATGAAAGGGATGGTCAAATGAGGAAATTTGAATCAACTTGGCATGGAAATGACCATGGTGTTTGGTGATGACAGTTAGTTCTCTTGGGAGCGAGTTTATCAAATATTTGTATTCACTATTATAAACGTTGCAATATCTTATCTGATAGGTTGAATTACTGATTTTACTTTCAGGAGAACATTTTGAAATTTTCAAATATAAATAGGTTGTAGATATAACTCAAATACAAAACCTGGTTTGATTATCATAATACCTTTTTATGGGTATGCAGGCATACTGCATTTTGTTTTCATCAACATATAGTCTAGTCCCTGTAAATACAGGAGGAATAAATAAAGATTATTCATTTCGATAACATTATAATGTTAAGTATTCTTTGTTACAACATCTAATTTGAAATTCACAATTTTCTGTAAATAGAACAAACATTTTTTACATCAATCACTGTTGTTTCTGCTAACATACTGCGAGTTGGAAATGTTAATGTAAAAAAATATCATATTTGAGAAGAAATTAACACTTCATTATCACGTTAAGTTTGAAATAAGAATATAGATGGTTGTTCTGTTCCCTTTGTGACACAATGATAATGTTTTGTAATGCTAGGGTGTCCCATTGAAATCACAAGTACATTTGTTATTTACATGTTTATATGTGCCCATAAAGAACCAAAGTCATAATCTCTTCTGAAACTAACACGAGATGCAAGATTTTGTACTAGCATTAATTACTCAACATTTATTTAGACGGCCAATACTGAGACGTAAATAACATTATAATTTTATCCTTTATCAGCACTCAGTATATGTATTTTCTAAACTACCATTATATCCTTAATGAACAGATACAAGTCTTATAAAATAGTTAAACAAATGTCGAAATCAAGACAAAACAAGTGGGAACAATTATTATGTCAACTATGTCTCAATTTGTATTAAATAGTCATTGTTTCAAATCAATGTAACCAATTTTGCAATAAAAAGACAGAACACAAATACAGGTGATAGATTTCTTAACAGGCAATAAAGTGTCAGCAACCCCTAATGACCAGACAGCTGATTGGGTTGATGGTCTTTACCACTGGAACTGAAATTGAGGAGAATAGGTAAAGGAAACTAAATAAACACTTTTAACTTTGACTTTTCGTTCTTGAGGAAATTGGAAGCCAGCAGCTGAATCAATACCCAGTAAGATCAACACCGCTCTGAACTTGATAAGATGTTTGTGTTAGTTCCAGAGCGAGATGTATTGGGAATACATAGATCTTTTCTTGATTAAATGTAGTCAAAAGGCAAACCGAATGTAGAGGGTGGTCAAATGAGGAAAATTGGATTAACTTGGCATGGCAATGACCAACGTGTTTGGTGATGACAGTTAGCCTGGCAATCATCTAATTTCTCTTTGGAGTGAGTTTGTCAAGTATTCGTATTCACTATAATAATCGTTGCAACATCTATTTATTTTCATTGCCTTACAATTGTATGTACAACCTCATTTTATGTTTGCTTTGGAGCATTTTATGTAGACAATTGTTAAGTAAATTGGATTAATTTGTTCTTTTGTAACCAAATATAATCTATTTACCTGAAATATATAGGAGTACTTCGAAATAGAAACTGAAGGATTTCCATGTATAGTCATTATTAAATATGTCATGCAAGTTATATGTGACCAAAAAGCAGGAACGCCACAACTGATCATTATCACTGTCATCAGTTAGCTGTCCCTAATTTTAAAGGATAAATGTCCATGTAATATGTCTCAAGTTTGATATCTTGCTAATATACAAAAGAATAAAGAGTATTTGCATGTATACAGAACTCCTGGAATACAATATTTGTGTGATCCTCTTCATGAGATGTAATAACGCTTGATTAACTCTCACATGCCTCACAGCGTTATTGTGAAGTCTTTGATGTGCATTTATTGTGGTGGTGCTTTTTCAACATGTTTCTAGATGATGTTTTATATCAGTTAAAAGCATTAGTTATGAAAGTACCTCCTGGTACAAGAAACTGCTGTCATCATGTGCTATTGATGTAGTGGTATCACCTTTTCTTGTGATTCCTCAAAATTTCAATAGACTGGCATCTTTTATTTGCTTGCTGAGCAAACTGAATACTCATGATGTGAGAAATTCTCTATTAAAGCTGAATGCATATCCTGTTGGTAATAATAAATTTTTATCAACAGTAATTTGAAGAAATTAATCTAAAAAGTTTCTCAAAACTTCAAAAAGGGAGAATATTATCAGAAGTCATAAAGAAAACTCACATGTCAATGCTGTTTTGTTAAAAAGATCTGAACAAATGCATTAGGCTGTGATTTACTTTCTTGCATCATATCGTTGCTAACGTGGATATTTATAAAGCATTGTTCAGTCAAAAACATAGTCTTGAAATGTCGCACAATAAACAAGAACAGCTGCTACTTAAATCCATTCAATCAATTATTTTTCTATTTTCCAGTACATCTGTGCGAATATATACCCGACAATGACCGACAATGTACAGTTCACACATGAGTGTAGAACAACAGTAATAGGCCACAATTTCTTTTTTAAATTCTGGTCTTTACAGGCTGACAAAAATGATGCGATGACGCGTTTTGTTTCATGTCATTTTGTTTTCGAATGAAGAGATAAATTCAATTTTACACAAACTTCTCACCAGTTAAAACAGAAATTTAGACAATTATTTACATAAATAAAGCACAAACCCTCTTAAATATGTGTTACTAATTCAATGGTCAATAATCTTTGAGATATCCGCCCTTTCTTTTGTTAAAGCCTAGAAAAAAATGACCCGAGGCTTGGGTTGGAAACTGATGCAGGGGAAATTTTTTTTTTTTTTACCATACTGACTGGCATTCTGGCAACCATTTATAGTTATTTCTTGCATGACAGACCATGCTGTATTTGTAGGATTTCTTACGAGTTTCCCCTTTCATATCATGTTAATGTCCAGAGTGAAATAACTTTGCTTTGTCTCGAGCCTTGGCGAGAGAAAAATACAAATTATTTGATGATATTTTGGTCTAGCAAGTATATATATGTTTACTTGAAATAAATACAAATTTTTCGTTTAAAAATACAAATTATTCGTTAAAAAGTCGACATTTCGGAAATTACAAAAAGTTTCCAGACTTTGGTTAATGTCAAGAGTCCAGACCATTAAAAAATACCACTGATTTGAACACCAGTGAATGGTGATCACATTAATGTTTTTGCAAAGGATCACATGAACATTATATTTAAGTCATAAAGATATTTGATAAAAGTAAAACAATAGAAATACATACGTATATTGTGTACTTTTGTTATTTACAAACGATGTTCAGTAGGAATTGATGACATCTTTAGCGATATGTATGTACTAAAGCAATATTTGGATATTTTTTAAAATCTCATTTTTCAAAACAGAAAAAACTCCTTCCGAACAGTATTAGATTTAAACTGGGAGTAAATGACCTATATGCTAATATTTTCTTTACATAATTGCATTGTATGTTATCTATTTATATATATATAAACATTATTTCAAATAATTGTTTCTGTTTTGCAAAGTAATCTGTGTCCACGTAAAGTTAATTCTATATATAATTATCATTTGAGCTGTAGAGGCGATGTGTGCTATCTTTCAGTTAACACTTGATCTGATCTGTCAATTTGACTGCACCTTACTTATGCAACTTCCCAATGCAAAGCATAAGTCTTGCTACTCTCCATTACTGGCTGATTTAGGCCTTGCAGTATTTCCTTAAAAAATCTCTGTTTAGAAATCCAGGCCCACTATGCATTTCTGGTGCAGGGATTCACTATCTTGACACAACAAAGCGAGCGAAATACCGCAAGGGTTAAATCAGCCAGTAATGCAAACTGGCAAGAGTTATGCCTTGCGTTTGGAAGTTGTACTTATGAAGATCAGACTGTTTCACGTGATATCATTCTCGCTTGTATGCCGTGCCAACTGTTCTAATCATTGCATGACAGATAGTGATACAGGGTTATATCAAGTAGCCTACTAAACTTAATTTTGATTTTGTGATACAGAATCTGTGCAGACTTCTTAAAACACACGTTTTAAGAAACCATCATTTTAAAATCTCTTTAACTACATGGGAAAATCTAAAAGCGAGTTTAACTTGTCCTACAATAAAGATGCATCAAAATATTTAAACCTGAGATTATATATGCCGACAACACTTTTATATTAATTATTACTTATATATTTCTTCACTTACATACAAAACATTGTGACCAAAATCATATTGAAAAAGTGATATTATCACTGTTTGGAAAGTTAGCTGACAAAAGACATAATAGATGAGACAACAATGATTATGCTTCTACTTTATTAAGTATTCCCTTGGTGGGTATGTCTCTCATATCTATCAGCAGTTTTGCTAATATTTCTATTAGACCGTGTGAAATGAACAGGTTGTATTTGAAACTGAGATATATCTATGTTAGGACATTATTTTCCAGTCAAATGAAGTTTGTGTTCTGGTATTGATAAGGCTTCCTTCACACTGTTCTATGTGAAGCGATTGGATTTATTGATGATTTTTAATTCTGAAGACCTACGTTGAATGAGACTATAAGATAGATAATGTCACCGCAATACATGAATGAATGCCAAATCGGTGGGGAAAAGAAAATAGCACTCGTCTGGAGTTATAATAGTGTACTGAATCACAAAGATACGACTCGCATGGTATTTGGTGCCATGAATGTTTCTCAGTGATAGCATAGTTAAATCAAACTTTATTATCGTAAGCACATTGTGGCAACTGATGCATACATATAAAGGTATTAAAGGGGCTACATGAATAACCAAACATGTCCGTACATGGCAGACGGTTTATCAGTGCAAGAGGTCAGATAGTCATGAAAATAATCTCGAGTGTCTCTATGTCTCTTCACATCTCCTCTGTTGGGGTTAATTTAATGGCTAGTTAGGCCTGTTAAACGGTTTGCATGTCTGGTTAAAGTGTCTGTAAGTGTTTTTTGCCAATAAACGTAAATGATATATGAAACAAAAGAACAGCATTTAACTTAATGTCTAAGAAATGAAATAGACCTTGAAGAAAGAAGACTGTTAGCATAGAGAGTACAGTTATGTTATTCACATGTTTCGTCCTTTTGTCATCATCTTTGTCATCAATGTGCAAGTCGACCATAATGGTTTACATATTTAGCCTTGGAAATACCTTTCGAAATGTATGCATTTTTCTCGCTGACTAAAGGTCAATTACTATCAAGTAGATAGATGTGTTTTGTGTACAACCATTTTAAAGAAATATTTAATTGCACTTTCATTTGTTCAGTTGGAAATTAGTTCTCTGTTTTGGAGGAGTGTAAACATATAAGGTTGAATATATCTCTTATATACAATAACATATAATGGTATTATGCTTAACGTATGTGGTTAAATGTGTGGAAGCTTATGACTTTATTACCAATGTGTGATTATTGTTGAGGTGGTATCCATTGTGATTAGTCATACCATTGGGACAAAGAAGTTATGTTTCTCATTCTTGTCATTGAAATCTGTTACATGTTTTATTGTGGAGGTGTTTCCTTCAATATTTCAATTATATTATATCTTATTTATTTTTACACATGACCTTTGCACTGATTATATCAGAAATTCTATTGATTGGTTGACGGTACTACTTTCTTGTTTCATTGATAAATAGAACGTGCCGAAACTCGGTCAGACATCTCAATTTTAAAAATAAAAACAGAGATCAAGAACTATTTAGTTTATTACATGTTCTGTATTCGAAATTATATAATATTTATTTATCTACAATGTCATTATTACTTTAATTGACACGTTATTGACGATACTTTTTAATAATTTCAAATTAACGGCTTCACGTTGTCATTGTTTACAAACATACAGACATGGCTGCCAAAAGAGCAAAACCATGAACAGTTCCGGACACGAGAGTGTTCAATCAATCCATAAATATATCTACCTAACCATCAACGAGTGATAACATCAGAAAATATTGGACAATCTATGCACTATTCTCGTTGTTTCTGAATCAGAATAAGCGTGCAGAATAAGATCAAACCTGTCGTTTGACATTGGGAGTACAGTCTGCAGTTAAATCACGCCGCGGTAGAAAGAACCTTTAACCAGGGCGTCCCTTTGCACGCAGTGTATCTACATTTGACACCCATTAAATAAATGTTTCCTCAGGTACACATTTCCTGGGTCCAATATTGTGTTGTTGTAATCGTAATCTCCATCGACTTCACCGTCAGTAAACGTCCGATTAAAGTTATCGTTCTTTGTTGTGGATCTACGGCCGACATAGGATAAGATGTTTATGTATTTGTCATCATAGTACTAGTTTAATTATTTATGTTTCATTATTTGATTGCAGTACATACTGCTGAATGGCGGGTCTTTAGGCTGAAGAAGCATTATAATACTTTGTATTTACATTACAACTAATGTCACAGTGTGAAGATGTTTTTCATATCGCTGATAAGCAGTAATTGTGTATGAAAACTGAAGAGTATTTATAGTACTTGGTAATTCATTGTATCACTTTGTGTTGTGCTGTGAACCCTATATAATATTTGTTCAATAAATGTTTTGCTTGGTTAAGGTATAGAGCATTTATAATTCTTTTTCGGTAGTATATGACTGATCTGTGTTGAAGCCTTTAAAATATCTGAGTTAACGAGTGTCTTGAGCTGAAGAGCTGTAATGATTTATTGTTAAAAGTCATGTCCATTCATTATCTTCATTTTGTACATACGATAGTTGTGCTTTTATTGTAAACCCTCCAGTATGTGTTGATGTTGCATTCGTTGAGGGAACACGGTTCCAGAATGTTCTTCTCTGGTTTTACGGGTCAGGTTTCAGTATGAATGAATGTATGTTTTCACACATGAATGAATGATCATATTAAAACATGTACTACTGGTTTTAAAACATGAATTTATTGTGATTGGTCTCGGACGTCTGAACATAAAGCGTTCATGCCAGCTTCCCCTCCCATGTTTATTGCTTTGAACATAATGGCTACAAATAATTGTCATATCTAAATAAATTTGATAGATTTGATGAGATATCAATTATTACAGTCAACGGTTGTTCACTTGAAAACTCTATGGACAGTCTATAGTTATCACAGGAAATTGAGGATACCCAATATCTAAATGTATACAATGTATATAAAAGTATCCACGCCCCCTCTATACAATAGGCTAAAGGCGCGACACCTGCCATCTTGGTTTTGTTTTCAAACCTCTCGACTCGACTACATTCGTGGCTTATATTTCAAAACATACATATAGTAATCTACTTCATAGCAATCGTATTGAATAACAATAAATTAAATAAAGTCTGAATTATCTAAATGGAATTGGTTGACATGATATTTTCTGTGGTCATACAATAGGGTTAGTTGAATGCTATAGACCAATTGTTACCAGTATACACATTTATTTCAGACATTATAGTGATTTTGACAATTATTATCACTGGTCAAACTTATAATGTTTTGAACTTCCATTACCTTTAATAAATGTTATGTTTATTTAAAAAAAAAACTAAAACTGTTGACAAAGCAGTTTACTGTTGTAAAGCAAGACGACTCTCTAGGACATTACCTATTTGAGTTTAGAAAATGAAATTGAAAGAAACTTGATGTCATTTACAACTAAGTCAAAACTCATTGAGTGGGAGAACAGTAGTATAACGCTACAATCTAATTCCTAGAAAAAGCAATAATAACCTCATTTCACTTTCATTGTTAAGTGAATGAATGAAGACTAATTTTATCAGAGGTTCTAGCTGTTGACGTATGTGTGCTCTATTATATTAGAGAGTTATCATCGTCAGATCGATTGGAGAGTAAGAAGGTTTCTCATGTATGATGTCTCTCCTATGACGTGTTCTCCAAAGCAAGGATAGGTGGTAAACACATACCAGACTAGAGAACAACCATACCCTTTGTTAGTCTAGTGGAACTTGGATTATAATTCGAGGATCTGCATATTTATTTCTACATCGTATCTTACATAACATATTTTAATTATTGGAATTATGGAGCAAATGATTACTCATATTTTACTATCAATTATAGAAGGACTACTGAACACATTCACAAAGCGCATTTTCAAACTATGATTACCTCATCCATACTGTACTTCTTAACCTGAACTACACTGAACTGTTGAAGGTCGATATCACACTCAATGATCATTTCTCAGACCATCCCTCATTACACCAAAAACTGACTGCTCCTTGAGTCGAGTGCGAGACAGAAGTATTGAAACCCGATCTGTCCTGTCCTATATTTATGGGTCTGTTCGTGTATAAGGTTTCGTCATTACTGCCAACACCAACAAGTGTCCCAAGTGGCTGTCCATAATTGATAGAGTTATCTCAAGTGACCACTGAAAGTGATGCCTCTCAAACATTGTCTGTGTACCAATAGTCTTAGCATCGTCTACTTGTCGTGAATTGCAACCAATAACAAGCAATCTAGCAGAAGGAACTATTGGGAATACTGATGGTATTTGAAACCACAAATAATGTAAATATGGGTTGATTAAATCAAATGTCTCTGACCATAATACTGAAGCATTTAAATTTCAAGTTTCTATATAACGTTTGGAACTACTTCGTTTGAAGACAATGCTGTTACTAAAAGCAATAAGTTGTGTGACTATTTGTGATTTTCTATTACCAATTGTCAACAAAATTGTTAATGATACATTATTCTTCAAGTGAGCATATGCTGGAGATGTGGAGATAATCAATCATGCAAAACTTTGTGGGTGATAAGCGTGACAATATACAAAGAGTGAAATATAATATGATAACAGTATATTTAGTGTTGCTTCTGCTAATATACTGCGCATTGAAAATGTTATGTCACAAACAAACGTTTGAAAGAAGAAAACAACACTTCATTATTATGTTAGGTTTCAAATAATTATATAGACAGTTGTTTTTTTCCGTTTCTAGCACACCTTTACATTTTCTAATGCTTTGGTGTCCCATTGAATTTGCATGAAGAAACAAAGGAAGAGATAAATCTCTTCTGATGCTAAAACGAGATTGAGGAGGTTGAGTAAAGCAAACTAAATGAACAATTTTAACTTTGACTTTTCCTTTCAGAGGAAATTGCAAGACAGCGGCAGTATCAATACCCAGTAAGATCAACAACGCCATAAGCTGGATACTTAGTTCTCTTTGGAGCGAGTTTGTCAAACATTTGTATTCACTATAACAATCGTTGTAATATCTTATCTGCTATGTTAATTATTCTGCAAATTACTGATTTTACTTTCCGGAGGATATTTTGACATTTTCAAATACAAATAGATTGCAGATATAATTCAAATACAAAACCTGGTTTGATATGAAAATAATTACTTCATAATATCTGAAATTCACATAATTTGTAAATAGAACAATGAATATGCACATTTCAAATGGTAGAAGAACAGGTATTAAACACTTTTAAGTTCATATCTCTGATGTCAAAACTAAAATGACTTCATACTCCATTCCTCCTCTGCTAGCGGTACCGTGGAAAGTCACGGCGTTTGTAGGGAACCCTTTAGGCAGTGTTCTGAATCATTAACCTAATTTATTGCCAGCGAGGGTAATCATATGGGGGTTCATATTTTCATACGATGCCCTAAGGCAAGATATCATTGGTGACGTCACGTTTCGTTTAAGACATTGCGTTCTAAATGCAGCGACGGCGGGTCGCCAGACTATGGTTGAAAGTCGACTTTTTCATTTGTTCATTAATTTTATGACTTCGGTAATAAAAAGGCCACTTGTGCCTGAATATCAGAATATGCCTCACATTCGTTCGGGGAAATTCTAATATTCAGGCATTCATGTCCTAAACATAGTATATTATGCCATAGACACTCATATACTATCCTCTATATAGATCTGATATTTCAGACCACCATAATTATGTGTCTACTTCATTAAGCATATCCTGGGGCAAGAGCAGGACTGATGAGTAGTTTAGAATTATAAATACATTTGCCTTTATTTCTATTCGATTGCCCATGTGTAACGGGCAACTTGTAATTGGAATTGTGTTGTATCTGTGATTGGAATCATTAGACCGCGGCTTTCAGGCCAGAGTACTCAACCAGTCAGTGTACTCCAACATGCATGCCCTGAAGCACATATTAACGGAAAGGTATTTTGGTTTCATATCAGAATAGCATTACCTTTATTTGTTTGAAATTATCTTGAGTTCTCTGATCCCGATATTAACGCTTTCCTTAAATGTTAATAGTTATAAGGATATTGTGTTCTGATTTTGCACAAATTTGCTGTTAGACCCAATATGTCAATGCATCAGAATATCAGTGTTGACAACATTTACTGCAGTCTGTGCTTTGATCCTGAGTGACTTTGGAAAAGAAAACCTATTTCGCCTGAATTACCATAATGTAATGAACAAGTAAGGAACGAGTGTCGTATATTGAGCACTGTAAACGTTTGGTACTGATAGCAGAGAAGTGGGAGTTTGTAGTCTCAACTGATACATACAAATAGTGACATTTACAGTTCATGAATAACCAAACATGCGCATTCTTGATTCATTTCAGACAGTATATCAGAGAGAAGTGTTACATTTATCGTCATGTGAAGATTTGAGATCAGTGTCTATGACAAACGTTCACATATCAAATAAAGTCCTTAAAGGCGCTGTAGCACATTATTCTTCCTGCTCTGATGAAAATGCAAATAAGTTATTCCAATGGTTAAATAACACACTTGGATAAATAAAAAGTGTTATAAAACGAATGTACATGGTTGGGTTAAACCATGCGAAGCCATGTCCCATCCAGCGGCCATTTTAATGTGTTCACAACTAGGTATGCACGAAGGCCATTCAAGTGATCTGGCTGATGTAGCGATACCTATACACTCAGAGTAGAATCATGGCACCACGTTAAAGTATCTTGCTGTATGAAGTCTAAATATCGCTTGAGACCTACAAATCTACGTTTCACACTGAAGAGTTGGTTTTGTTGAGATTGAGTTGAAATTGTTGCTGTACAAATCAGAACCTTTTCTTCCAATTTGGAAAACCAATTTCAATGGATACAGAGTGTCGATTAATGTAATGACATAATTTTAACGGTACATTGAATTGTATTAAGTTTGATGTTAAATAGCAAATTTGAGAAAACATAAGATGCAAAAAAGTGATACAGCGCTTTAAGGGTTAATGAAAATCAGACAATACTGAGCTCTGTTATTTTACTGGTTTTCAACAGTATTTGATTAAATCAATGTTGTATATTTGTAGAGATTTTTACCATTGATCTAGCCCCGTTCGAGAGAAACACTAATGAACACTAATTCGACAGTTCCTAATGTGTAACCGAACAACTGGTGCGTGGAAATAACCACCGATGTTCAGAAATTAAAACTCAATGTTTCCCACCAATTTATGTATTTTGAAGTGTTACATTCTTTGAACGGACTTGACTGATTGTTTTTTTCCGGTTCAATGTTTTGAATTAACCAATGATTGTTGCTTCACATGTAATCTTGCTAGTTTATTTGGGGGAAATGAACTCTAACAGCCAATGGTACTTTACTTTTACGGTAAAATGTATAGTGGCAATCTATACATCACTAGGCATGACTTGTGAATTTGTGATTAGCTCACTAAATCAAACTTTTTATTGAGAAATGTAATTAGTTTCTGGTAGAATCCAATTATTGTTACGACCACACAAATGCATTTCTTGCTTTATAGAATATTGATTTAATCAGAAATAACATCAATGTATTTTTGTCCATTGTATTTATGACGGCTCAATAAAGACAAGTGGAGTGTTCGTTCATCTTTATTCCATCGTATACCGGTAGTACATGTATAGGGTAGGAATTTGTGCACCTGAAGTTGCAAAGCATGGGTTACAAAGCATGGTTTCGCTGTGAGTAAAAGAGCGAAGAAGGAAAAGGTAACTCTAAAGTTACTGTAATAGAGCTATTGAAAAAAAGGAAGCGTTCGTAAAATGTCCTATTAGCTTCCAAAATTTAATGGGAATAATAGCAGGGTGGATATTAATGACTGCGTATTATAACAGTTTATGTATATGACACTATTTAATCCTCGTTACGAGAAGTTTAAAGGAACATTAGAACAAATCATGAAATTACATTTTCTTTGCAAATGTGTAAAATCTTACTTACTTCTTAACCAATTGATTAAATTCGTGAATACAAACGGATTGCTTTCTCCATGTGAGATAAACTTAAGGCAGATGGTCTATATTCGTCTGTTCTCCTTGATACTTTCCACAAATTCAATGTTTCTCATTTATGCACCAAATTCATTCTTAAATTTTTAATCATAATTCTGCCCACAGTAATGAGCCACCTAATCAAGGCCTAAACAATTCTATATACTTTGTAAATAACCTCTGTGCCTGACAAGAGCTAATGGACTTAATTTCAATTAAGTTTACCTATTTTCTGTACATGTATGTGTACTAATTACTAATCAAACCGTTGGATATCTTTATTGTAAACTGGTTGAATTATGTTGAAACGTCATGAAATAAAAATGACTCATTAACAATGATCAAAACAGCATAACTATTTTATCAATATGTCAATATGTATATCCAAAGCCAAAGTAGTTAAATTAGAATTACAATCATACTCTGTGAAGAGTCAGTACGGGCATGGAACATGTGGACCTGTAATAGAGTTGACCAACTCTTTTCTACATATGTCTGAATAAAACTGTCATAAGTGGCAGTTAAACCAATTTCCCGTCACTAAATTAAGGTTTTATTGCATCATACTGAACTTTGAAATGATAAAATGACACTTTACGACGTTACACTACGATAACAAGATGATATATCAATTTCAAAATGAATTCTGACAAGCCTTTTCAAAGGAAGAACATTTTTTATGACTAACTTTAAAAAACAGCATTCGATTTGATTTGAACACGTGTAATTAGTTTAAAGTTATCTAAGTTTGATGAGAAGACATTCTGGAGATTACCAGCGGTTCACCGAGTTCAATTGAAATCTATTGACATGCTTCTAATCAATTACCAAAGAAACAAGTTTTTAAATGAACATTTTACTCATTTAACTTAATTAACAATGTTCCTGATTCGGTTTTGATCGTTGCTTTCGTCACAATATTATTATTTTACGTAAATAAAATAAAACAGAACTATAAATAATTAAATATCAACCAAAATGTGTCTTTCTATTATACAGTTTGCAACATATATAAATATATTTTCATATAACTAGTGTATGTAGTTTTGATATGTAATTGTGTTGATTTCCATGTCTTGCTTGCCACATGTTACAGCATACAATAACAAGGGAAACTGACAATCTAACAAAAATAAATCGACGACGATTCATCTAGAGGGCAGTATCGAGTAAACTAATATAATGCAATCAGCCAATATGCCTAAAAGTTTGAATTCTTTTGTCACTATCACAGTGGGATAGTTGATCACAATGTATAACCATCCTTTATTGCTGAAAGAGTATTGAGTAAATTTAATGCTAAAATACTCTTGAACAGAAACTTTTTGAAAATGGTACTTAACATATAGTACAATTTTGTAAAGTTAAAAAAACCGTTTGAATTAATAACAACATACTTTTGGAAATGGAAATAAAGTGTAAATGGCAAGTCTACATTATTGCTAAAGGTTTTGAATAATTCATATGAAAACATGTGAAATCGATCAATGAAAGATTAAAATGTATATCTATGTACCGACTATTGCATGAACATAACTATGTTTCAAATCGACAAGTAATGGAGTTGAATTTATATTTCTGAGGAATATTAAGCTACAAGCAAGATGCACATAGGAAGGCATAAACGTCTTATTTGTCAGCTGCTTGCCCCAGGCTAAGTTAAAGCAATTGATTGATCAAAGTTTTATTTTTGCGAAAATCATTACTTATAATTGCAATCTTTACTTTTGATTTGATTAATTTAGAATATGCCTGCAGTGTCTCTTTAAAAAAGTCACTTTTTGTATGGCTATGATATTTTTAAATATGATTTTTGCTCTAAGACAAGTTGGTAATCAAGGAGTTTGACAAGAAGAAACATTATCTTACAGGCTAAGAAATCTCTACAGCATCTTCTGAAATGTCATGTAATCATGGGCTTAACGGTGCTGAGACTTGAGACGTCCTGTGAGAGGATGTTATATACACATTTTAATTAGCTTTTCTATTGGCAAACAATGTACAGTTACCAAGAGTCTGTGACAACTGTCTGACGGTCTGTCCCTGAGGGATCATCACACGATCAGAGATAGATATACTATTCATGAAATGTTGTTGTTTCTTGGTAAACCTTCAACATTTTGATTTATCCTTATGGCAACAGTTTGTAATTATCAAAACTCAGATGCAATGTTGGAAGGAAGCATTATGGATAAACTGAATGTTTATTCAAGTCAAATGCGACATACCCAAAGCACATACATTTGCCGTATTACTCATGGTAGTAAACATTTACATCTGCCCCTGACTAGGTGCAAAATTGCTTAAGATTGTGAGAAAATTGCTTAGGGTAGTAAAATATACATTTGTCCAAATGTGTCCATACGGCGAATTTTGCTCATATAAATTTACAATGTGTAATGCTTTACTCATATGCAAACGCTCGCCGTATAAACAGGGCTTTAGTCAATGCTTCAGTGGTGATTGCCTTAACAATCAGGAGGTCAACATATGGACATCACACTGGTCAATATTTATATGTCTTTTACGACTAGCATGAATTACGTTTCGACACAGGCATATAAATCAAGAATCCTCACTTTTTTCACCAGCAAAGGTTGTCAGTTAAAGTAACCATTTGGAGTAAGAAAGTCATATTCTAACAGTTTAAGAAAGAACATTTCATTCAGATAGCGTTTCGCTTGTTTTGGATATTTATAAAATATGGGTTTTCAACACCATGTATATAACACTGAGAAATGAAAATGATTAATGGTTGTTGTAAAGTGAGTAATTCCATTCTTTCAAGACAACTGACCAAACTGTAGTAACCCCCTTTTAGTCAAAAGTCACTTGTAACAGCACTATATACCTTCTAATTAAGAAAACAAATTTAAAAGACAATTTCAATAAAAGTGGCCTACTGACAAAATCTGGTCAGTCTTAACTGTTATGATCCCTCTAAAACAAGAAGCGTTTAATATTTTTTTTTTTATTATTTACCCATGTAAACTTTAGATATTAATACAGGGGTGCAATACAGTTTCAGTGCTCGATTTGGTGAATTCCGTACTGCACGGCTGATGGTTCTACTTTCTCTAAACTTCGGCACTTCTCGGAATTCTCCGTACTTTTCAATGTTTTCCCAATTCAATCTCCGGAATTTATGTTTTAATAACACTGCTATTTTTTTTTCAGTCGGTTAAAGTATCAGCTTGGATTTAGGCCTAACATGAACAGCACAAGCAGGGAAAATGTCACTCAAATTATCATTAACAAGGCCGAAAAGCGCAAAGTATAAGGGAATTGAAAACATTGCCGAAAGCTTCGCTAGCGAAGCTGCGTCATTGAGACGTCACAACCGTTTACTATTGTGACGTCATAACCGTGGTTACCACATTCGAAAGAAGCACGACGGACGGAAGCCTGAATGTTGTTTCTTATTTTCAGTTCTTTGTAATTTAATGATAGTAAAGCAAATTTGATGGTTTAATTATGTTACCAGACTGAGGAAAATTTCACTTAAAGCTCTATTGGGCTGACAAATGAGAAAATAAAGATATTATTAAGATATCAAATCGTGAGTCGTGCTGGTCAAGCAACCGTCCGTGTATCAATACGCAGCACATCGTCCCAGTAAATTTCTTCAACTTTATTTGTTTACCAATTTGCAGATAAAAAGGGGTATATAATAAATATAGAACATCATACTTGTGCATTTGGATCGTTAGGTCCGACTGCAAAAGTATGATGTTCTATATATTGAACTGGACAGAATACAAACTGCATTAAAAACCGAATGTTTTTAGCCTTTTAACCAATAGATGTCAATAAGTGTTGAATTGATGAGAGCTTCTTTTTATAATAAAAGATTTCTGATGAACTCAAAAATGATGTTTTTGTCATCTGAATCCTAAATATTATTACGTAGTTTAGTCCAAAGGACAATACTTTTTTTTGGTAAAAAAAATCAGTACCATTACAATAATTTCAGTCTAAATTTCCTCAAATACCAATATGAAACACTGTTTTGGAAGAAATCGGTTACAAAAGTTACGTTTATCATGTTGAGAGAGATGAATTCAATCAAATTATTGTTTTCAGAGATGCAGAAATGGAACGATTGAGGCCATTGGTCATCACAAGTCAAACTAATCGAATGTGTTATTTAACAACTGATGCGTGTAAATGGCAACTATTCTACAGAGAGAAAAACGTATCTCAGTAAATGGTTCCTGAGAAGCAATATTTCTTCACTGTTATGATTGCATTCATTCTCATGATCAGAGCTACGATACAAGTCGTCAGATTTAATGTCTTCCTGAAATGATCTGCTGAGTGGACCTCCTTTTTTGAGCAATTGCTTTGAATGAAATGGTTACAAATTGTTGTGGCTATATGGTTGAACCTGATTTATGATAATCAAATCATACAGTTAATAGTTCTGGACTCGATTAATGTGAGCACATTCCTCCCTTTTGTATTTGATGTATTTCTTCTTCATGCTTACAAATATTTTTTTGGTGAATACAAAATATTGGTTTTATATAATATCAGCAACAAATGAATTGTGTGTTTGATAGAATGATATTGCTTTTATAAGGAATAAATATTATGGCCAAAGTGTTTTCACTTCCCACATCTTAAACAGTCTATAGTTAATGTTGTTACAACAAAATAAGATTTAAGTAATTTGCAATACATGTTCATCACAATAATCTGGTGTATGTAGAGAACTATTTTCTTATTAAACAATTATTATATACAACCATTCAGGAGCATGGTTTAGTTTATAAAGGATGACTGATTCTAACAGAGATTGAGTAATATGACCGATGGTTGTTATAACTTCACCGTAATCGATGTGTTACTTTCGTTGTGAAAGAGCTATAGAGACCATACGATGATATTATTTTAAACTTATTTGACCCAACAACATTATTAGGTGCAAATTATGTGTTTATTTAGAGGTGTTTGTACCTAAAATCATATCAAATTATATCATATCACCTGTTTACATTTGATTAGACCGATTGCAGTGATAGTGTTGCTGTCTCCTGCAAACATATGTCCATGTATTAGCATCTGTAAAGAGAATACATTTCAACTCAAAGCATTAATATTTATTTAAGTGAACCATTGGAAATCTCATCTGTTTCCATGATGTCCTACAGAGCCAGAAGCCTTTTCTCGAATGATAGTTTTTAAAAGTATCCATAAGCATGTCACAGTCATTGAAGATAGTTAAACCATTCTCATAGTGTCCTAAAAAATTTAAAATAATTAGTATAAGTTTTAATGAAAATAGTTATTGAGTCTATTGTCACTATTCTGCGGCATATATGCTGTTTAGTGACACAGAACATAATTTGGACGATCCCTCATTGTACTGTTTGCTCCCGAGTGCCAGACAGAAACATTGGAAGTGGATCACTCATCTCCATTATCTATGGGTCAGTTCATGTATAAGGTTTCTTCATTACTATCACAACTAGCAAGTGGCTCAAGGGCTGACCAATAATTGACAGATTTATCTCAAGTGATACCTCAAAGTGATGCCTGTCTATTTGCATCCATTGACTTTGCATCGTTGACTTGTCTTAGAGTGTCAAAATGACAACCAACGTTCCAGGAGTAAATTGTAGAATATGGTATGACAAATATATTATCTCTACTAATCAATTTAAGATAGTGATATCAAAGGCAAAAGAGTAAATCAAATTCAAAGAATTTTATCATAAGAATAGTGTGAACTTAAATTTAAAATCGATTAATATCCTTGATTTTATTTGCAAGTCAGTTAATATTGGTGACTGTCATACATGACATCCTGTGTGAATGTCATTACTGAAATTAAAAAGTTTATATAGTTTTGTTTGTCAAATAATTTGCTGTCTGTGGCGTCTGTGCTAAGTAGTAAATTGTTTATGAACAAGTTTACAGAGGGCTTCTATAATAGTGTGAAACCTGAGATTGATAAATAATTAAGCTGTCTGTTCGCCCTTATAGTGGCGACCGTGGTTGGATAATATGCTTAAGATAGTAAGATGCACACAAATAATATAGATACATGATTACACAAGTTTAATTCTTCAATATAGATAAAAGGATAGTTCCTCCATATGGTTTTTGATCACAATACATATAAGAAATACTAGATATACGTCATTTTCCATATAACAGTATAACACTGCTTTACATTTGCTCTCAACGGCCCTAACATTTATCATTACATTTCTCCACTCATCCTCATCATCTCTCACCCGTCTTTGCAGAAGACAGTAATATTACCCTTTAAATATATAAGAGAGATTCGTCCTCGTCTTTCCTTATTATTTTCTAAATTTCAACATCTTAATGTTGTTAAAAACTACCTCTCTTTCATTACAGTTGAGATTGTGTTTGCCAAAACATGAACAAGTGACAGTGAACTGGATATAACCTATCCATTTCATTTAAGACATACTGGATCAAGTCTTTGAATAATAATAATGTTTATTATTTATATAGCGCCTTACGTCATAAAATAAGATCTAGGCGGTTAAAAATAGTAGGAGTATATAAACAAACACTGATCAACATATATACATGGTATGAATACCATTTAGAAACGGTATACATAATAATGAGACAAACTAGGATTGACGCGTCAATACTAAGGTCTTCAAGACTTTTGCTTGACCTTTAACTCCGTGTTGGACTCTAGGTTATTCACCAGTTTCTCTGCTTTAAAATGAGCTATCAAACAAGTCTCTATCTACAAAAATTCGTCAAAGACAATGACCCTCTGAAAAATGGAACAATAACTTATTAATGGACCCCTACATGATCTTTCTCACGATTAAGACAAAATGGTTGATATTTCCATTACAGTGAAAAGTACATGGTTGTTTAATTTGCAATTCACACAAAACACATTTCTTAGGCCAATGAATGTAGAAATAATATATCAACGACTTTGTCGAAGGTTGTTTACATAAATATATGAACTGGTCAGTTTATAACATGATTGTTTTTACTGATTGGACGGGCTCAACAAATATATAAAGTGTGTCAATAGACTACATGTACCACTGTGGAATACAGAATATGTTTGACATTGTTCAAGCAGAAATCTGTTTCAACATAGTTAAATTACGAGAACGCTAAGTTAAAAAATATGTGTTGATAAGTAGATAGGTATGCTTCTATTAGTGCGACTCTTAATGGGACATTAACACCATATGTATGCAGCTAGAGACAGGAGCATACAGATGAACAAAATAACTATTTTCAAATAAATATATGAACTGATAAATTTAAAACATAGTTGATCAAACTAAATAAGTCGAGGAGCTAAACAAATCTATAGTGATTGTGTATAGGCTACATGTACCAATCTGGCAGACAAAATGTGTTTCAAATTTTTCAAGAAAGAAAATTGCTTTATATAATATTCTCAGCTTGAATTATGAAACGCGAATTTAAACGACATTTGTTGATAAGTAGAAAGGTATTCTTCCTACGTGGACTATACATCTGAATGAAAATAATTTTGTCTTGTCAATTTATATAGTAATAAACCTGGCGGATGGTTCAAATAAGGAATTCCAAATAGTAATACATGTTCAACTGTGAAACTCTTAGAACGAATTGGGCCATTTAAATATCATTGAGTTTGAGGTAACGTAGGGGTTGATTGGACAAAACGTCAATACACCTCTCCTACACTGACCTCAATCTTTGCATGGAAGCCAGAGTGTCATGTACATCTGATCATTGTCAGAACGAGCCTATTACTTGTATTTTCCTCCTGGCGAGTGTATACGATATACAGGCGACTTTCCGAATGGAAATAAGATGAAGTATGGTGGTAGCAGAAGATTGACAACATATAAGCAGAGCATTGAACTAAAGAAACTGGAAACGCAATGAACTTTTCATCCTGTCTCCAGCGAAAGACTATTAGCCTGAGCCTTGATTATTCAATACTGAGACACATTTCCTCGCTTGTCCCCATGGTGTTAATACATTGATAGATCCAACATTGGCTTGTGGCTATATGCAGTTTAAATTACATAATAAATGGACAGACACTCTTAAAACGATTCCCTATCAAAGCAGAATGCCACAAGCTTCAAGTACGCAACTAGACAAACTGTCAAGTGAGAAACAATTTAATTCAGGCCCAATATATATTTAGTTATCATACGACTTAAGAACCCAATACTGTCTACAATGACGGATCAAACAGGAGTTCAGAAGTATAAACTACGTGTGAAATGTAGTTTGTCAATGGTTATTCTGGTCAATTAACTGTCACTCACGAGTCGGTCTTACACATCGAAATACTGAAGTAGAATTCTCAGCCCGATGCTGGCCAATTGCTTAAGTATCTTAGATGGTAACCCACTAGCTCCATCATTAATATGTTCTTTGGTCTTTCACCCTAATTATTGAAGGACATCAACAAATCTATACAACCAGTAAACTTATATCGACCACTAACGGATATCAAGCAAAGACATGTCAAACGTCAACATTTTCTGTGAATGTGATACATCCCTGACATGTGAAATCATATTTGCTGAATTAACTGTCGGTCAGAACTGTCAGAATAGAATCACAATTGAAGCATACATAATTATGTTTAATTGATTAATTCAAGTTTAACGGACATTTTACCAGATCTCAATTTGAACACGACTAGTTTTCCGATGATGTGAATAAAATATTTTTCAATGACATTTAAATGATTTTGTCTAACACAAAATGAAATGACGTAATGAACCCTGAAATGATAAAATCGACAATCTAGATAATGTTATATTATTACGACCTGATTATTTCTAGATTTATATAGATTCTGACATAGGATTATACCTTACAAGTTCATCTTTAGGAAAATAAACATGATCAGATTACATTTTGGTTTCAACATTTAGAGAACGTGTAGCTAGTTCTCTGTCCTGTATAATTGATGACGGGCCAAAGTTGAGGTTAATGTTTCTAATCAATCAGCAATGAATCACACATTTCCGTTGGATGATACTTGCAGAAACGTTTTTCCTCAAACTTTTTTTTATAAAAGAAACTAAATCTATTTTAAATATGAAAGTCATAAAAACCTCATTCCATCTGTATATCTAAGAATTAAACTTTCATTTCGTTTAAACATGCCCAAAATGTTTTGTTAGGCCCTTGGTTAGGTATCATATTGATGAATTACAGAAACGTGAGCTTTTAAAGGGGCAGTAGCACGTTTTTTGCAAATTTTATTTTTGCAAATTTCCCATTTATAATGATAGTTTATGTCATTTATGTCTACTTTAGAGGGTAAAACATCTTATTACACCATCCAATTATCCATAGTGGTAATAACGATGTACAAACATTGCATTTCGGCCATTTCAAAGGGGCAGTAGCACGTTTTTTGCAAATTTTATTTTTTCAAATTTCCCATTTATAATGATAGTTTATGTCATTTATGTCTACTTTAGAGGGTAAAACATCTTATTACACAATCCAATTATCCATAGTGGTAATAACGATGTACAAACATTGCATAGCGGCCATTTTATTGTGAACACATTTATTATTTCGAAATACAAACAACTATTCCCACGGCTTTACTGAACCATGTACACTCATTTTCAATTAGATTTTCCGAAAAGAGAAGGGTGTTTTACTATTGGTGACATTATTTTTCAAATACATTTCATCGACTTATTTGAGCGAAAAAACGTTCTACTGCCTCTTTAAACCATATAAATGTGATAATCATAACAGTTAAAATCGTAATACGGTTTAGCTGCAAAGTGCAACAAACAATAAAAAAAAGTCATTGTCATTTGAAACTGCGCGTCAGACAATATCGTCCCTATACTCATATCGTAGTTCTTACTTCAAACGTTCAAATTAGACTTCAATAATAGACTTATGCAGAAAGTTGTGAGTGAGGCAAACATTACAAAGGAAATTATTGAGGACAAACGATTATGTAGCTGCAATATATATACATCATGGGGGGATAATTGATGAAATTAGATCGCTTTTTTCTTCTTTCATCAATTTCAAAGCAAGCAAATGATATGTTATTTAGTTCCGGTTTGTGATGTCTAATTTGATTTGACAATTTTACGTCTTAGAAGCCAATATCTCTCGGGATACATTACAGCTTTTCTTGATATATCAAAGACTTTGGTACATTTATATATTTTTTATTAGATGACATTTATACTCTGGATGTAGTGCATTTTGTTTCAAAAGGAACATGGGGTGTTGAGTGAGAACTATCCTTGTTAAATAGAACAGTCTGGAAGTTTTGAAAGCATTCGGAATCATTCGGTAACATGTTCCTCGTGTAGTAACCGACGAAAGCATTGCTGTTGAAAGTTATTTGCCCCCAGCTCCTCGCATTTAAAGCTTATGTGGAACGTTCAGTGATTGGCTACCTGAATTGTGTCAGTACATGCAAGTCTATGGGCTGTTATCAGACTGTTTGGCGAGGCAACCTCTGAAGGATATGACTTCGAATCGAGGTAGATGCACTATTTTGCAACTTTTATTCCTCAGAAAAGAGTCGATTTCATTTAGGACTGGTTAAAAATAACTTCGTTGAATTTTTAAATATTTGTTCACGCTAAAAATACAAATGAAAATGTCACCGGACAAAAAGGGTATGGTAGAACGTCTTAAAAATCGTTGCTAAATTATCATTATATATGAATGATTTAGTAAATCCAAGACTGTCACCAGGATAGAATGTGTATTACAAAATGTTTGCTACACTTCAAATGGGTTTAGATAATTACAAAAAGTATTAGCAGGTGCATTATTGGTGCTTAATCTTGCATACCGATTCAGATGCCTAGTCACAGTATCCGGTTACTGTCAGCTTAAGACAAGGAGAAGACAGACTGTCTGAAGTGATTTATTTGAGCTGATCCGGTCTGGAAGACCCGATGGGCTGATAGCATGCTATTGTGTCCAGTGTCTGCGTTTTGCTTTTTCAACGTCTTCTCCAGAATCAATAGTAAAGATAACATAGGTTTTACAAAAAATAAAATCCTGCTAACACCAATATATGATAGCATGAGAGAAGTATGTCTACACGTCAGTACTAATCATAAAACTGAGAAATCCACGATCAATGAAATTGAGGTAGAACGGAAATACAAGAGATACATTTGTTAACAGTCCTTTGCCCAAATATCTAGTTGATTAGGATGATGGTCTTCACCACTTGAACTGAAATTGAGGAAGTTGTGTCCAGCAAAAAAGAAAAGTTCACAATTTCAAGTTTGACTCTCTTTTACAGGAAATTCGAAGCCAGCGGTGGAGGCTGCATCCAGTAAGATCATAACCACCATGAGAAGGTGTTTGTTTTACTTACACAGCGAGATGTAACGGAAATAAGTAGATCCCTTCCTAATTGAATGTAGTCAAAAGGCAAACCGAATGGAGATGGTGAAATGAAAAAATAATCAATTTGACATATCAATGACCAGAGTGTTTAATGATGATAGTTGTTGTGCCGGTCAACATGGTTCTCAACACTATCTTTATATCTTCCTGTGGTTAATCTTTGTTGCACAAAGAGTATGCTTTCGTACCGTGTTTGTGTTCAAAGTGCATTTTGCATTCTTCAAAATAGGTTGGAGTACTTGTAAAGACACGAGGAATACATAAATGAGGAACGTTCCCTTTTGATAACATTAAAGTCTTAATTGCACTTCATTATTTCATCAGCACAGAATATTTACATTTCAATTGATAACAGACCAGCAAGTAAAAACCTCACGAAAGATCATGTCGGATTCCTAAACTGAAATGATTTGAGACCAAAATGGTAGCTCCACGTTCTCTCCACTGTCGTTTCCAGAAATGTTGCAACATTACATCCTAATGGGGCTAATGGCGCTGTCTGAAAGCCAGACTCTTTTTAGGATCCCTTCAGGCGTCGTTCTGAATCATTAGCTTTATATACATCCAGACTACCACAATCATGTATCAACTTCATAAAGCTTGGCCTGAGGCAAAAACTTTGTCCGAAATATCTAGCTGTAGTTTTACTTATATTCCATTTGAGAAATGAACAAATTTGAAAATATGTTGTACCAATGATTTGAACCATTATCACCTCAATATCTAGACCAGAGTAACCAGCAAGTGTAATTCATCAGTCAAGAAGAATTAGAACTCAACCTACTTTCTCAGCCAATCAGACGGTCGTATTTTCCTGAGATTATAGACTCTTAATGATTAAGAACTCTACGCTAAAACGCTCTTCATGACATGCCCTCTCTGTGCCTGATTGGTCAAAAACAAATAATTACAAAATGGTTTTGTTACACTAATTTCCGCGTTTCAGATTGGACGAGAGCTCTCAAAAACCTGCTGCCATTTCTCGATGAATGCAGATAAAATGTGCTACTATACCTAATGCATTCGTACCTTGTGACGTCACAATCCATTCGAACAAACGGTCAGGTCTGCCGGTTATTTCAACTGAGCGTAACGTTTTGATGCAAAATATGAAATACATATGTAATTTCGTCTTCACACCTACACCTTTAACTGAAATATACATTTCTTTTCCGAATGAGACAATTAACTTCACCGGGAACACTTAATTTTGATAGATAGGCCTACAAGTCCCTGAGCTTGTTCACTCACAGCGCTTCACTAACAGTAGCCATGTTTGAGCGTCGCGTGATATGCCAATATATGGGGGTTAATCTAAAAATCCGGAATGTAGAGTAAACGAACTCTGATTGTATGCATGTGAATGTTGGGGAAAACGAAATTAAATCTTCTGCCGTTTTAGATGAAGGATTCCTCAATTTTGATTCAGCCATGTATCATTGCGTGTAACAAGCCGTTGTTTCTCGTGATAAATTACAAATATATTAGATTAGTGTAAATATGTAAAGAAAAACCTGTTGATTTTGTAATTATAAGGATTTTACATGTTTTTTGTGCCTCTATCGAAGTATAACAGCAACAAATTTTGTATATTACAACTTTTTATTGACATGTGCCTGGCGTGACGCGAAGTAAACACGGCCTCAGAATAGATAACAACTATACAAATAACCTGTCATCTTGTGATCCTAGAGAAATATAAGGTTAACACTTGCAAAGACAGCCACTACGTAATAGTTAGAACCTATGAAGAGACATCTTAGTGATTAAGAAGGGGCGGAGCTACAACTGATGCATGTAAACAACTTTCGTTGGGCAGAATTAGAAACCCCACTCATAGAAAATTAGTCACCCCGATGTCGTACGATTTTAAAGGGTTATTTCTTTGAAATGATAACTAAATAAATTTCTTTCTACAAGCTCACTTTGAACAAAACCACTACCAATGATTGTCACTGTACATATAAACGTATTCGATTTTATGATTGAATTAACTCAAGCAGTCGATTTTATGGACAGTTGATAGTAGACTTCTATACATCAAGTCCACATGTTTGTGATTATTAGACTGAACTACTTTTCTCATTATATTCAAGTGATCAAATATTTTACATGGTGAGTCGGCAGCAATTGAATATCCTTGCGACGTAGTCGTTAGTAGAGACAAGCTGGATCATACCAATTACCATTTCTCTTTCTCCTATCGACAATCTCTCGCTGTAAGAGATGTGTCAATCAAAATTGTTCATGCCACAAATATGCATTTGCGTTTTAATACACACAAAGTCGCAAATATCTGCACTATTCAGGATTCTTGCTTGGTCTGTGCATTATTGTTACGGTATTGATGGTGTATTATGTTCAGTTGTATGATTCTAATCATTCCATGTCAAAAACGAAACATTCTAAAAAGATATATTAAAAACAAAATGTTTGGTATCATTTCTGTTAAAGATAAATCCATTACTTAACAATCATACAGAGGCTTTGAGACATTTAGAATATTGGTAAGCTTCATTATTTTGCTCCAATACATTGTTTACTTGATAAATATATCATAAAGCTCATTTCCGAACCCCGGATTGGCAGAGTTAATGTCTTGGAACAATCCTCCTTTAAGTGTGATGTGGTGGCAATGACTGACACGTGGAGGTCAAGTACCGGAGTGCTCATTGGTCTAATGATTGCCAACAGTGCTCTAATCAACACTCCACCTAGTCAATACTTCAGTTGCGATTGATTTGTTTGGCATGATTTGGAGGTCCAAGTGTGAAAGCCACACTAGTCAATATTTATAATGTTAATTTACAGAAAGCATGTGCTTCCACAGAGTTTTGACACATGTACCGCATATTCGTGAATAATCACCCGGTAATCAAGACAGACAAACAAATTCAATGCTGAATTGCTACATACTTACACCATCATATTCAAAACGTAGTTTTAATTTTGTTCTCTTTACAGGAGTACAATGACTGATAAGAGGCTGATTCCTGATATTGTTGCATACAACTACATATTTAAAGTGCGTCGTGTTACGATCATTAATTCTATAGGTTTATGAATTGCATGTGATTGATTAACTGATAAATCTTTAAATCTTAAGTTTTAACTGATTTTAACTATGAATCATCTTTATCTCAACATGTCGTTTTATTATCTGGAATGTTAAAGTATTTTAAATTTAGTATTAGTCTCTCTAAAGAGAATTAACTTCAACTCAAATCTGTAATCTTTTCTATACTGAACAATTCTTCACTATTTCTATGATACACATGTGACTGTTTCATTGACCATAACTTCATACAAATGAAAAAGAAGCCACAATCCGTTCTCACCTACCCTTATGCTTGTCATAGTAATTGTAGATAGTTAACCCTCACTCATATTACCTAGAACCTTTCTAATAGCCTTCTTGAAATAGTTATGGAGTCAATTGCCTCAATTATAAAGCAAATTTGCTATTTACTGAAGAGAAACATTCAAGAACAATCCCTCATAATAATGTCTGCTCCTTGACCCGAGTGCCAGACAGAAACATTGGAAGTAAATCAATCATCTCCATTATCTATGGGTCAGTTCCTGTATAAGGTTTCTTCATTACTATGACGGCCAGCGAGTGGCTCAAGGGCTGAAATATAATTGACAGACTTAAGGGACGCCTATTTTGCATCTGCACCAATTGACTCAGCAATCTAAGAGTGCACGGCGAAAGAATAACTATCAGTTGATTATACCAGGCTAGTTAATTCGTCACTAACTTGAGATACGCATGTAATTCGAATAACACACATAGTGACATATTTACCGCGAATAAAGGTGACGGTAACGTTATGCGGCATGTCGTAAAATGACCGTTATAAAGGCGCTACGGTAAATTTAAGCGCTCCCCGTTAGTGTACAGATAAGCCTATGCCTAAAACAACGTAACCTATATATTTTGAGACTAATTCACAAGAATAAATTGTTGTCTTAGAGTATCAGCAGTGGCAACCAACGTTCCGGAAGTAAATAGTGTTACTATGGTGTGACAACTATATAGTGTTACTATGGTGTGATAACTATATTGTAACTAATTAAATATTCTATTGTACATGGTAATATCATCCAGTTCGTAGATGTGAACACTAAGTGTCTGTGTCTCTGACATCATGGTACCATCATAAATAATGTAATCGATCTGTTAATGCTTTATGAGGACACACATACACATTAGTCAATCATGTCTATCAGTCACACTCGTCCTAAAATAAGAAAACTATCTATAGATATGCCGATCTGAAGTTAGAGAGCATTACCTTTAGCCCTTTATAGGTTTGCTGAGAAGAACGTGTATTTCATTATTTTAGGGGTTAAAGGTTCTGTTACAGTACATTGTGAATGAACTTTGTATAATTATATTTGTTACCTAAACAAAAGTGTCCTTGAATTTTAATGATTTATTCACAAACTAAATATATTTTAATTTATTATTCGAATTCAAGGTTTGAACTCGACCAGCCTTCCGATGATGTAATATAACCTGTCAACAATAAAACTTTAAATAAGTGTGTCTAACACCAAATGATAGGATGTAACAACATCTTACTGAACATTGAAATGATAAGATCACTAAGCTGGATAACGTTGTATTAATATAATCTGATTATCTCTCGACTTACATTGGAATTCTGAATACAGGGGAATGGTTGTATCTTAAAAATTTACCTTTAATGAAAAAACTTGATCAGATTAAACATTGATTAAACATTTGGTGTGCGTAAGAAAATTTAACTAGATTTCTGCCCTGTATGATTAATGAGGAGATTGCAATTGACATATTTCTAATCAATCAATCACCAATGAATCACACAGTTTCCTTAAACGATACTTGCTGAAACATTTTTGCTCAAACTGCGTTTATAAAAAAAAAACCATATCTCTCATTTAGAACGAGTTCTTATGAAAGTAATAAAATGTCAATTATGTGTGTTTATTGAAGCATTTAATTTCAATTTCATTTGAACATGTCCACATTATCTGGTATGGCGCTTGTGAATGTATTACTGTGGAAAGTTATATGTTATAATTTTGTTATTTCAATGCGATTAAAATCATGCTGATGTATTTAAGAAATATGAGCTTTTAAATAATGTGAATGTGATTACATTTAAACAATAAAAATTGTTTAGCATCAATGTGATACACTTTCTGATTTTATATACACAGCCCATGACTTTACAGCCATATTAAATTTGAAAAGTTGAAATATATTAAATGTATTTATTTCTTTAATTCATTTAAATTATCTTGTGTTTAATGTTCTCTTCACAAATAGGGCCACTGGCTCTGTAGCTCATCAGGCTTTATATAGGCTACATTAACAAATTCAAAATGTTAACTTCTAGGTGAGAGAAGCACTTTGAATGGAGAAGATGAAATAGGTCTTAAAGGTAGGGTTCTGTCGCCATATTGGATATTTTGCATTACGTGAAATGAAAACACGCTATATTGTACCCAATTTTGAAACTTTCTGATAACTAAAGACATACACTGGTAGAGTATTCACATAGTAACACATAACACGTAATACAACTAATAATCAAGTTGCTGTTATGCTGTAGCGAAGTTTTCCCGACTCGCAACGCCGATGAATGACTTCAGTTCTCATCGTATTATTTTTCAACAAATGAGCGCTTGTGTTTATCAAATTGTGAAATATAAAGTCACCAAAATGTTACCTTCATTAGTATATTTAAATTTCACTGTGTTTTAGTCATGAATCAATAAGATATATGTGTAAACAGGAATATCCTCCCGAATTTCGTTTCCAGAAAAAATACCCCGATAGAACCCTCCTTTTAAGGTCCTTACCCCTCTGACCTATCTTTGAGGCCAGGGAGAAAATCCCCTACAAATAAACCACATTTGAAGATTTAATTTATCACTGTTGTTTATTACCTCCCTTTGAAGAGCCATAACATCTCACGATGAAAATAGCTTTTCAGGTCATGACTTCTTTGACCTAGGGGCAAGGAGTCTAGTCTCTAGGGTCAGTGGTTCTTGAGACGAAGATGAAAATAGGTCTTAAGGTAAAATTACCTCTGTGACATTTATTTGGGGTCACAGAGTCACGAAATCTACAATTTCGAATCCCCATTGGCCAAGGAGTCTGTACACATCATTTCAACTCCCTAGACGAAAATGCGAAAAGTTTACAGACGGACGGACGCCGGACACCATGCCATGACATAAGCCCATCGGGCCTTTCAGGCCAGATGAGCTGTAAATGGCATCTTTAAAATTGTATCTGTCATGTTATTATGGTTTATTTATTGCATTATTATTGTCGTGTAATATTTCTGCATGTTATCGTTTGTATTTTGCAGATTTAAATGTACATACATGTTCATAAAGTGGACAACCGTGGTGTGCTGCGAGATTAGTTTCTACGGATAGATGATATTGTACTCTAAAAAGGTAAAACAGCCACGCCAACAGTCAGCCCTTTCATATGAAATGTATAATCTCATACCTTTATTTAACCAATCATTATCATAATCAACAACATAATTTTCTTGAGAACTTTCAATTTTTAAATTGGATATATTTATTCATAACATAATGGTTTGGAGTTCAAATTTATGTAAATTAATTTAAATAATATATGTAGAAACTCAAACATCTGATTGACTGTTACAAACATCCATCTTTCCTTAATACATTACCAATGTTTTTAAGGGATACATTGTTGGTCAAGCATTGCCATTTTCAATAGTAATATATTATAAGCATAATATTTAACGTTCATGGTACATGGTATGTATGTCTCTTCCTTTTTGTTGACTAGATAATATTGTGTATCTCTCAAAGTGTCCAGACTACTGATTGGGTCGATGGTTTTTCCAACTCCGGCAATATAATCCGCTACTCATATCGTATTTCATACTTCAAACATTCAATTCATATCAGACTGGTTCAGATAGTTGTGAGCGAAGGAAACCATTACAAAGCAAATTACTGACGACAAAAGATAATGTATAAACTTCGTGGCTAGATAATTCATGACATTAGATCGCGCCTAGCTCCTTTCATCAATTGCAAAGCCTACGAATGATCTATTTAATATGACCATTTCACGTCTTAGAAGTCCATACCTCTCGGGAAACACGAGCTTGTATTGATGTGTCAAAGACTTTGGAACATATTTATAAAATCGCAATCATATTGAAAATGCAATGTTTAAGAGTATCACATTAATAAAGACCAAGTAAAATCGAATGAACCTATATTACTGAAATAATTGAAAAAAATGACTGAAAAATTTTGACTCCAAGAACAGGACAAACTTTCTGTTATTCAGTCTATGATTCTGAAAGAAGTGATCTCAACGTTAAAACTTGGTTCAGATATAGTGCACACGGAAGTGGTCAGTTCTGAGCGGACTCCTGCCTCATAAAATCCTCTCCTATCCTCCGTCTGATATCACAAACATTAGACTCTTCTTCCTCTCCTGGTCTGAGCGAACTCATTGGTCTAGATCTCATTCTCAGAGGAGTCACTATCATCGATACATATCCGGAGAGTAAGAACTTACCCAGTCAAGAGTTGTAGCTGTACTTCCTTCCTGTCTAGACTGTTTTGCTCACACATTTTAGTTTCCTCTTCGTCTTCTTCCACTTCAGCATGATCTGTGCAGTCGAGTTTGTTTGTTTTCATGCTTCACCTACTCGATATACATGTAACATGAAATTACACCAACGTGTGGCATGAGATGTTTGAATTATGCTTGTAGGAGTTCTTTGGAATGACCTTCAGGGACCTCGGTCATGTTTCAGTTCACTGTTGTTTCATTATTACAGAGTGTAGATAAAACTTATGTAGATAACACGTTTAATATGTTTGTAAATGAAATACCATACAATTCATTGCCCTCGTACAATTAATCAAGGGATATAGTCAATGTAGATGTGACCATTTATGATAAGTGAAACAGAATCCTTGAATCGCTCAAAGTAGCATAAATTTGTATTTTGCTATTCACAAATCGGTCAATATGTCTTATCAGGATGAACTACTTGGTCCATTTTTGGCTCATCTGGCCTGAAATGCCCGATGGGCTTATTGCATGGCAAGGTGCCCGGCGTCCGTCCGTAGATCCGTTCGTCTGTAAACTTTGTGCATTTTCGTCTTCTTCTCCAGAACCACTTAGTCTAGGGAGCTGAAATGGTGTGTGCAGACTCCTTGGCTAATGGGGATTCTAAATTGTAGATTTCATGACCCCTAGGGTCACATGGTCGATCCTGGTTTAGGAGTTATAGGCTCTGAAAGAGTTTGTGTGCATTAAATTTGAATTTTTGTTTAATGCTAGTGCAATCATTGTTCATTGACATCTCTTCTCTATGTTCAAAGTATCCAATTGCCTTCTTTGCTTCTATACAATCCTGAAAAACATTGATATTAAAAGGTACCAAAAAGGTGCCACATGGTCGGAGCAACTGTTTTTGCTGCATATCACTATATTTTGAAGCTGTCGAGCTGTTGGTCTAGCAGATATTTTACGGTTGCATCTTTAAGCATGGATTATTGATGTTTGCAGCGTAACAGCGTTCTCAGTGACCGCCACTTGGCAGGTACATACTTCCGGAGTAGTATATTTATGCTTGTCAGCATTTAAACGTCACTAATCCAACATAATTACCACTATGCGATTGTAAATCTGGTTTATATATGTCAGGAACAATACAAATAAAGTTGTACACGTACATGATTTATGTAATTGACTGATTCAAATCGTTTGTTTAGATAAAAGATACGACCAAGTGGTCCCTTTATGTAATAGAAACTGATTTCGTTTTGTTCTTTGTGATTCACCTTACAACAAGTGTTTGTCACTAACATGGCAATGTCCCCCGCCGTTAACATTGAGTTTAGTAAGACACATCATGTGGTCAAGTGTCATAGTCACCTTGAAAATAAGGTCAAAGTCACCACAATCGACTGGTGTCTGCGTCCTATCCCAATGTAGACTGACCCAAACTTTGACAACTTTGGGTGCTTGGGTTCATGAGAAATTGCGTTAAGAGTTCGAAAAGAGGTCAAAGCATTGTGGTGACCTTGAAATTAAGGTAAAGGTCATCAAACTGGACTGGTGTCTGCGTAAACCGCTGTGTGCAGACTCCTTGGCTAATGGGGATTCTAAATTGAAGATTTTGTGACTCCGTGACCTCAATTGGGGTCACAGCGGTCACAACCTTAAAAAGCTATTTTCATCTTCTTCTCCAGTTCCAAAAGGTCTAGAGAGCTGAAAAGTTGTGTGCAGACTCCTTGGCTAATGGGGATTCTAAACTGTAGATTTGTTGACCCAGTGACCCCAATAAAGTGTCAGGGGTCACAACCCTCAAAAACCTAATTTCATCTTCTTCTAGCTCTAGAACAAGCTGAGAAAATGTATTATAACAATAGAAATCCTGATGAACTACAGAGCCCATGGCGCTATTTTTAATTCACACATAGATTAGATACCACAACTGGTATGACCCCCGACCAGCTTAAACAAATATCCTGAAAGTAGATTGGTTGAGCCCGTGACACAGATGATACTAACATATGAACTGATATGCAGGACTTGAATAGACAGGGTAAGCTTATTGGGAGTCACTGTCCAGGCAAACTCGTCGAAATGACTTCTGGGCAACCAATTTCAGCTTCTGTCAATACCACAAGATTATGACATTGTATAAAATGTATAAATATCCCTTTCTTTCGGTCATGTAGTCAGGTATCACCCTCTGTGATATATAAATTGAGCATCAGTAGAACAAGCTTCCAAGACAAAAGACAAATAATATTATTTTATGTTGTGTCAATTTAATTAATTTTGGAGACACGATGGATGAATGAACTGGTTGGTTATGATATGTGATAATAATGACCGGATGATTCAGGACTTATTTATCTGATCAATGCATCTTCAGAAAGAGATATTAATGCTAATTCTACAAAAGGTAATTAATCTTGTATGATATATAGACAGACTCTGTTTATCCACACAATTGATAGTGGAAAATCGTCCGGAAAGCAAGCCCTGCGGTTAAGTGAATCAACATGTTTGTTTGTATGTGAGTTGTAGATTCTAAAGACTAAGTCAAGTATGAGTCTCAATCTGCACAATGTCTCCATCACCTCCGCAGCTGCTTGTTGTTGTGAGAACAAAACCTCACTCCTCGCCACTCTATCTCTATCATCTCCATAGGTGACCATTTTTGTGAGAACAAAACCTCACTTCTCGCCATTCTGTCTTCATCATCTCTGTAGGTGACTGCTTGTGTGAGTACAGCACCTCACTCCTCCATTCTATCTTCATCATTCATCGTTGCAATCTCCAGCACCTCCATTTTATGAGAACAGTATCCACTACTTGCCGTTCTCTGCCTTTTTAAAAATATAAAATGGTATCACAACGTTACTACAATTATACTATAATCTCAATGGTTTATCTTTCAGATTCACGGCCCGACGGAATTCATAAAGTCTTTTTCAAGGTTTATGTCATTCCACCAAAGATGAAGTATTCAAATCCATCAACCGAAGTCAGGTTATACTGGAATCCAATCCATACACTAAATGAGGTGAATGAATAATATTGGAAATCAATACAACATTTCAGCATCATTATTAATAGTAATGATTATACTGCTGTGCTTTTAATAAGTTTGTGATTGATTAGTTGACATACATTTTTTTTCAAAAGTTTATTAACTATTATGCAACCTACAAAAGAAACATTCCCGCATTTTTAAGAGAGTATAAACTGAATACTGTTGTCAACGAAAGCAGATTTTGAATGCATCCGCTAGACATATGTTTAGTTAAGAGGAACTCATAGCTTCGTACATCAGAGTATAATCCGTTCATCGTCATGTCAGTTCATATGAACATGCTTTTTCCAAATGGTTTTTGACAAGACTGTTTGGCATCTGTTTTAACTATTTATGGTGCATTACATCTATATCAATTGATTAATTAGTCCAATTGAAGGGGTACATTCAAGAAGGGCACATGTGCTATGTTATATACATAGAACATGTGCCCTTCTTGAATGCAATATCAATTGATTAATTAGTCCAATTGTTCAGATCATATCTGGTATGGAATACCTTAAATCTGCATCACTGGCGACTCGTTGACCTTAGTCCAAGATGAAGGACACTGATTATTTCATGGAAAGATGGAGGTCTATTTTAATTAATTTGTTGATATTGAGAGCGTTGTTCATGCTGCCTCCACTACACGTGCTGGAATACACAGTTCCCACTTGATTGGATGAGTGCGCTTTGAATGGACGACAGCACTATCAGTATAAATGTTATTATTAATCCTGTCTGGCATCACAAAGTAAGCAGTGACTGTAATAAACCACTGACCACTGACAATACTGCTGCCAATTTGTTCTAATCATCTTCGGTAGTTGTCCTATATTTTCAAACGTTTGAGTGACATTTTAGCCATGATCATATAAGAATAATCTAAATTGACATAATGTACGGATTTCTGGTGAACTCGATTTACATAAGCTGAATCTCTTATTTCCGGACTAAGGAATGTAAGCTAATATACCTACACGAGCTCATCTTCACCAATGGTTTATCATGTTATGCCTTCTGTTTTACTTCTCCTCGAGGACGACGAATTAAGATGATGAGAGGGAAAATCATTCAATGTTCAAGTTATATCAATATAGCTCACAATCTAAAACAGTTGACATGCCATGCCGAAGATATAATATGATGTTTGCTCCATTGAAACATTTTATTCATTCAAGAAATGGATTGGGCACAAGTTAGCCAACTAAGAAACGCCCTCCCCAGAAGCTATAATTCCATGTGCCCCGTTGGAAGCCTACCTATTTACAGCAATAACAAACTTTCATTACACAGAAAATTACCTATGCAAGACAGGAATATCTATAATTCTATAAATACAGAGAAGAAAAACTCTTGACTAATAGGATTTGATACGACTCGTCAGTCCCATTGGACATTCACTGAACATAACCACTCAGGACACCTCAAGTTGTTATTGACCGTTGGTAGGGATTGCCCAGCAGTCAGTAGTAGTTCATGTTGATGAATTACGGATAGGGATTTATGTAATGAAAACCATTGTAGGATGCACACAGAGATAATTCATTCTAATAGATTGTCCTGTCAATGAGAACAAGCCTTGTTATAAAGGACATTGTTGAACTTTTAAACATGCTCAGTTTCGTAAATAAACTATTTTCTTCATGAACAATAAATAGAAAGCAAAAAGCATATAGCAACATACCAACCATTTATGGTAAATTATCATAAACATTATAACACAGTAATGTAGTAAATTATATAGTGTCACCAAGATAGGATGTTGAACTATAAACCGTTGGCAACAATTCAAATGGAAGTAGATAATTACTATTAGTGGCCGGTTACCTTTAGTCGGAGGGGTAAGGACTAGACAGAACCTAAGAGATAAATATTTAGTCAATCAAGTCTGGAAGGCACATGGGCAGATGACATTGCATCTGTCTATCTAGCCATCCACCGGTCCATACAAGTATCGGTTTTTGAACGTCTGAACAACTGGCTCTAGAGTAATGAAATATAAATGGTGCATATAATGATAGATCTACTCTTAGCCTAAGTTAAACATCAACAAAGAAAACAATTAAATTCATTGTTTTCAACTTTTGTTTTGTCAGATTACATGGATACCTGTTAAGCAATAAAAGGCAATACAGAGTCATTCCACTAAGTGTCGGGACTTCTGATCGGGTCGATTGTTTTCATCACTCAATGTGAAATGGAGGAGTTTGGGTAACTCATCCTATAGAGCTCTGAAGGAAATTGGACGCTGGGGGCATAAGCGACAACCAGTAAGATCAACAACATCACGACCTGGAGAAGGTGTTTGTCTTAGTTCCACAGCGAAGTGTAAAGAGAATATATATATATATATATATATCTTTTCTTGATTAAATGTAGTTGAAAGGCAAACCGAAAGTAAAGGGATGGTGAAATGAGGACAATTCAATCAACTTGGCAATGATTAAGTGTTTGGTGATGATCGTTTTTGCCAATCAACCAGGTTTTCAGAAGAGCAAGTTTGTCCAATATAGTAGTCAATATTAAAATTCTTTGTAATCTTTGTTTGCTTGTTTGATTTAGACATCAAAGAGTGTCAGGATAATATTAAGACGTTTTCAACTATAAATGTAAATACATTCTAATAAAAGTGTCTCTATTATAACAATGGAATGTTACCGAAAGTTAGTATAAAGTTATTCTTTTATTTCATTGACCTTCTCTCCTATGTTTGCTCCAAAAATTGTTTAATGCTCTGAAATTCTTTCGTTCGCCAAGTCCTGGTTTCATAGGGAGTATACTTTTGTAAGTTTATGTAAGCATATTTCATTTCGTTATCATCAACATAGGTTTGAATGCATACATTATTTTAAATACTGTCATGGTCTAATTATACTTCATTACTTCATAGAATCTGAAATTCACAATATCTATTAATGGGTGACTATTGAAACAGAAGATCAAGTATGAAGACTCGAAAGATCATATTTCTATTGCCTGAATTGAGATGACTTGTAGCACATATAAAATGGTAACCATACTTTCCATTCGCTAATGGTTCCTGTTTTGCAACAGGCCGTCCTCATTGTGAATGTTTGGTACTCATATCAGAAAGGTCGAAGTTAACAGTTGCATTTACAGTTCATGAATAACTGAGCATCTGTATTCTTGTACATGTACACTCTATCATATAAACAGTTAATTGTTACATTATTAGTCATGTGAAGATTGGAGGCCAGTTTCAACTATGCAGTGTCTACATATGGAATCATTTCAGTAATATTGATCTCTGTTATTTTACTTTTGACAAGCTTATAAGCATGTCCAGAACTTAGTTTCAATGTACTGCTTATAATGTCCGGTAAGGATCAAGAATGGAACATATGCATCTGTCATCAGAAATATTGATGCCATACTGTTGTGTTTATTGAATAATGGAAAGTATTTTACTAATTGTATTCAAGCTTTCAAAGTATGACTTTATGGTGCATTGTTCATGTACATTCCATTTTAAGATACCAGAATTATACGGCTTTCTTTCTGTATGACCATGCAAGGTATAACATATTTAGTCAACCTTTTCATTAAAATAACCAAAAATATGACCTTATCAACCATATCGTTTACAATCCCATTCAAGTAATATAAGACTAATTTAGGCATAATCTGATGTGTTATTTATAAAACAGTAGGCGGAATTGTTCTCTATATACATGTACACTGTCGATCAAATGAAACTATAAAAACTATAGTGAACAGTTTAGAAATAATATAACATTATGAAGTTGCACTATTTCTGCATATATTTTTACATTTCAGAAGTTGTCATTTCACAAAAGAATGGCGATTGTTGAAATGAGACAACATAAATTGTTCAGTTTTCGATCAGTGCTTGATCAGAAAAACATTTGAAACAGATTTTCATACAACCGTGTGCAAATATACAGGAACGCAATCGCATTAAAGTGGTGATTATGCTACAGCTGTACGTGGTTACAGTGCGCTAGTGAATCAACCGGAAAGAGCGCTCTTCGTAGCGCATGGTTTCCATTAATGTTATTGGCTCGAATCATAGTTCTCGATGATTTCAATAGACTTTCATATTAATTATTGCTACAGCATACAGCGAAGACCACCATTTATTATATTTCAGAAATATTTAATTTTTCGTTTGAAGGAAAATCAATTAGGTGTTTATTTTGGCCGACAGTGTATATATGATGCTGTATTTCGTTCTACTTCTCAATTGAATTTGTTTTTGTAACATTGTAAAATCGTTGACTCTCTCATAACTGATTACTGCTAAAGAACATATGACAATAAATTTACAAATATAAAAACAAAATTTGTATAGTGATTATTCTACTCGAAAGACATAAATGGTTGTAAGTGCGTTCATAGTCCAACAGAGTGTTTAATGTCTTCAATGAACTGTAATATCTTCGATCAATAACGCTTACTGGCTGATAACATCATTTGATGACTTGAGTATAGCAGATGTGTGGAGTGTATTACCCTTGGTCTCGTTAATGTCAGCAGAAACACTTTTGAAATGAGTTGCCAGCTCTTAATGTGTTATATAACAACTGGTACATGTAAATAACCATACTTGTGCAGAAAATTGGTCCCAAAAATGGCGTATGTATTTTGAAGTTTATTCTCTTTGAATGGATTTCCGAGTCATGGAATTACTGAATTCAATGTTTTGAACAGATGACTAACACTGATTGGCGCTGTACCCCAGAACATGTTGCATTTTCTGATAAATGAACTCTTACAATAATTAGTTGTGTATCTTGTGTATCAGTCTAAGGATGTTGACCTTTTTTATATCAAGATTAGCGAATTACGTTTTTTTGTGATTAGTAGACTCAGTTGAGCTGTATGATAGAAATATTTGTGGTACCCAAAATATAATTAGAAAGCCTTTAAACCACTAGGTACTGCTATCCAAATGAATTACGTGTTTCAATAGGAGAATATTTATTTCATCGAGAATAACATCTAATGGTTAATTGTTTTGCATTGCTCATGTTTATGAATGTTCTATAGCAATCCTCGTTACAACAAGTTTAAATGTACATAATGTTCATTACTGGTCATGGAATTACGTTTTCTTTGAATATATGTGAAAACGTGCTTACTTCTTAACCCAGTGATTACATTAATTCACAAGAGTTGCTTTCTTCGTGAAGGTTGAACATAATTATTGAGGTTGATGCTATTAAGCATGGTGGTCGATGATTTTTTCACAAATTCACTACTTCTCATTCATTCACCATTGTTTAATTATCAATGTTAATTCCTCCTGAGTCACTGTACACATATATGAACAAGCTACTTCATCAAGGAACAATACTAATTGGAGGGTCTTAACAATGCTGTGTAATCTATAAAATGCCGTTTGGGCTGACAAGAGCTGTTTCAAAGTGTGTAAGTGAGATCTGGTTTAAAAAGATAATCAATCATAGGGAGAAAACTTAATTAAGCAATCTTTTGTGATACGTACATATAAATAATTAAACACAAATTGTTATTAAAGTGGATATTGAACAGTTAGCAGATGATAGATGCTATAATTTCGATTGTTTGGCTGCCTTACTGATCTTGAAACTCAATTTACATCCCAACTTCCAACAGGAACAGGAAGTTGATACATCTTATTTCATTATAAAATAATTCCAAATACATTTGCTTAATACACATGTGCTGGTCCATGACGATAATTGCAACTGAATGATAGCCAGAAAATAAGAAAAAAACATTTTGTATTATCAATCTATGTGGTCTTATGTATAAGAAAGATTTCACTTTGAGGTAATGTTGGAGTATTGATATTGATATTGATTTTGATACATGAATTCCAAATAACAGTCCCTTTAACTATCTGATGATTAGAATTGTACCTTTCACAATGAACCAGGAATGTTGGACTACATGTCGTGGACGTATAATGGGTAGTGACAAGGTCCTCATAACTACTATATTCATCTGAAAACGAACCAAACAAATAGAAAAAGTAAGTCATTCTTACTTTTGAAATGTTCTTGTACACACATGTTTGTACAAAGTCGGATTATCAGGAAGAATAAAAAAACAAAAGGCTTAACTTCAATGTGATACACAAGAGTTACCTCCCTTCCTTACACGCTTAATATGATTTCGCCAAGAACACGGCATGCATGGAACGTGTGTTCGATTTTACAAAATCGTGTATATTGCTCGAATCTAGAGCTTAGCTGACTTTCATTTCTGAATAAAACTGTCACCAGTGACATTAAAATCATTTACCAATCACTGAATTTAGATTTTATTGAATCATACATATGAAGTGGTAAAATGACAGTTGAAATAAAATGAAAGTTGCATTATGATAACAATATTATATCTCAATCTCAAAATGAATTCTGACAAGCATTTTCAAAGGAATGATTTTTGTAACTCACTTTGGAAACCAACATTGGATTAATTGAAGTTCAACATCTAAAAAAACGTGAAATTAGTTTCCATTTATCTGTGATTGATGAGCAGACAGGCTAGAGATTATCAGCGGTTCAGTGAGTTCAACTCAAATCGTTTGACATGTGTCTAAGCAATTACCGAAGAAAATTGAATTTTCCTATTTTACTTCCGATCATCCTTTTTCTAATAATATTTTTCATTTATGTCAACAATATAAAAAAGAACAAAACATAAATAATTATCAAACGTGATGAATTGCACTGTTTTTAGAAATGAAGTTGTCAACAACTATAAATGAAATAAATTGATTGGAAAATGTGCAGAAGTGAATATAATCTAGTCCTTTTACATATTGCCATGTCTTGCATACCACACAGCAGAGAACAAAAGAAAAAAAATCTCAATTTAACAAAACTAGTCTTTTATGTCTTCTCAATAAATCATTAATTTAATTTTCATTTTCGATTTTTCTTCTCCTATTCTCATTTGAATGGCTGTATGGTTGTATACTTGTCAATTTGTCTTGTACATCTGCATGGTATTGGATTTGTTTTATATCATAATTCTATTGATCAATTTTACCATAACTTTTCGAAATATGCAATCTGATTTATCTGTTATTGTATGTGTTCTACGACGGAAGGCATTAATATTTTCAAAATATAGTTTATACAAACAACAAAATATCTCCACGGTTTTTATATAAAAGCGAGTAACCATTTGAAGGCATCTCATAAAAAAATAGAAGACTCGTTGTCGTGCTTTATCGTAGAATAAAACATAGCAGAGAGATGAGCTTTTGTCATGATTAAAATGGCACAAAAAATAGTTTGGATTATAATTTGAAAGCGGTCCAAATGAGACCCGATACTGGGAAAGTTAACAATGCGAGCAAAATCTATCATTCAACAACTTGGCATATTAGAAACATTCTTGAATAAATTTAATTCGGGTGACAAAATAGTTACAACCGGATAGTATATCATCCGAAAACTGTCGGAATGCTGATTACACTTACCCAAAACTTTATTTCCAAACTCAACGCTGTAGTACCGAGGTCAATTTTTTTTTAAAATGCAGAAATTATCCTAATTTCTAACGCCGATTGCAAAAAGTTCCCGTCTACAGAATTAGAGTGAGCTCCCTTTAATGCATTCGGAAACCTTCGCTGTTTTCCGAGGCCTTTATAACGAGTAATGTCATTCGAGCTTACAAAATGCGTCATACCTTTATAAATGCTAGACGTTCGACTTGAAATTAACTTAAGAGCTATAATAATTCCGTTACATGCCGCTAATTTTCAAACACAGTATGTTTATCTCCCAATTGGAAGCATAACATTTTATATCATGTAAATGTAGTAACGATTTAGTTAATACTTCTGTGCATTCTTGATTCTAATCGGTTGAATTGATAATATTTCTGTATTGTTTGAGGCTAGGATAACTTGACCACGAACTGATATACCATGTTTACCAGATTCGGCCCGCCTCAAGATTAATTTGTTTCTGTTTCCTTAGTGTTAGTGCGTTACACAAATTTGACAGATGTCTTGTCATTTTCTAATATGCGTATACCTGTAGATGTCACAATTTACGCTCAATGTGTATGAATATCAAGTACCTTAAATGTTTTCAACTTAACTGACTTAATTTGTCCAGGTTTGCCTCCTTTCATGCAGCCATTTTGTTAAAAGCCGTTGCCATGGTATGACGTCATAATTGTAAATGTTTTTATGTCCCAGTGTTAGCGACAACTGAGATGCCATGATCGATATGTAAATTATGGTTGAACTGACACATGTTTGGGTGTTTCTAGCGTTTATTCAAGTCAACTGACGGAGAATATAAAGACAATTTGTTGAACAACAACGCACATACAAAGACAGACAAGGTGATCATTATACGATAAACATGTATTAAACCAATTATTGGAGCATAAAGAGCATATATATTTTGTAAAAATATTAATCATATTTTTCTTCTAAAAGGGAATCTTGAGTTTTATCGTTCATCAACAAACTTGACCTTTAAGTTCACCTCCAGAGGCACTCTAATAATTCCCCGTTTACAAAATACAGAAAGTCGTTATGTATACCATCAAGCACATTCGTTGTAAGCTCTTTTAGATGTGATGACATTTCTTAGATTTTGGGGTAAATACAGCATATGTCACTATCATTAACGTAATCACATCCACTAGCCAACAATCAGACAGAACCTTTTAAATGCATTTAGAATATCAAGAAAATATTGCCTATCTAAACATTCATTCCAAAAGACAAATCTACGTTGCTTTCTTGATTAATATATGATAAAATATCCATATCTCTTGATTTCTCGATTGATTTCACTGGATTGAATATACTGTACTGTTGATTTATTGCCTTACATGTTTGAATGTGTATGAACATGAACAAAAATGAATAAAGTTATAAAAAAAAAAATATATATATGATAAAAACAATTGCTGAACCCAAGATTGACAGAGATAATGTCCAGAAAAAAATCTTCTCATATTACTAGAATATGAAGGTCAATCAACGCAGTGCTCATTGGTCTACTACCACTACTGCCCTTACGTGGATATTTTGAATTACGTTACAAGACATATAGACTAGGTAAGGAAGGGAGTCTTTGATATATATAGAAATTAATATAGCATTGCTTTAACGGTAACAATATGTTTATTTCAAAACAATCGACTGCCATGGCATTGAAGAATGCTGTAAGTATGAGTATGCTGCTTTAACTTAGTTGCACCTAGTTGCTGCACAAATGCATACTCCAAAATGTGCTGAGACTGAGCGTGAGATCCAATAATCAAAGAAAAGCAAACGCCTTTGAGCAGCTTTATGTAGCTGGATATAGAAGCAATACAACTGTTTCTATGTATGTATGTATGTATGTATGTATTATACATGTACAGTGCAAGATGGTATCATTTAATCAACAGATAGATGCCTGTTTGATTAGCATTCGCTTTTATTAATAGCATATATGTACTTATTTATCCAAGTACAGAGACATGTCATGGACGTCTTGGTCACTGCCTTAGGCAACTACTATTTCATAACGTTGAGCCGCTCACTCGATATTCCTCAAAGAAAGGTTTGACTTTTGAAATATAAAGAAAATTTTAGGTTGAAACTAACTGATGGAATACAGACGACATACTTTATTAACTTAGATCATGTTTGCACATAATCTAAATTTTGTCTCATGGGCAAATGTGTGTCTTTTGTAGCCAGGAATGTTGGTCAACACCTGCAGGTAAAACACTAAATACATGCTCAACGATCGCTAAGATATGTAATGGATATGATGTTTAATTATATATATCTTAAAGTGTGCCTGTGCGTACATGAACAAGACTCTTCTTCCCATATTTAACGGGATCCTTAAGATAAGTTTTGAATAATTATACACCTCAACATATTCCTCAGTTATCTCACTATAGTGTTATATCACTTAGGTTATTATACTGTCAAATTAGCATTAGCCTCTGTAAGTAGTATACAATATAACGTTAATCTTTAACCTGTATTAAACCATTGGAAAGTTCATCTATTCACAGTTAAATAAGCAAAATTTCAATAGATCATTTAATGTCATAGTCATTGTTGGTAGTTAAACCTTTCCGACACTGTACTAAATGAGTAATAAGTATTCGACTCCTTGACAGAATCATCGAGACCAGTTTCCCTATTCTGAAGCAAATTTGCTATTTCTTGAAGAGAAATATTCAAGGACACTCCCTCATAATACTGTCTGCTCCTTGACCTGAGTGCCAGACTGAAACATTGGAAGTGGACCAATCACCTCCATTATCTATGGGTCAGTTTATTTATAAGGTTTCCTCATTACTATCACAACCAGCAAGTAGCTCAAGGGCTGACCAATAATTGACAGACAGTGATGCCTGTCTATATTGTATCTGTACCCGTTGACTTTGCATTATTGACTTGACTTAGAGTATCAACAATTATATAAAATGTTCGAGGATAAAATTATGAAATGAGGAATGACAACTATATTGACTCAACTTAAATCACTTTACGTTATTGATGTAAATGGCAAAAGAGGATATCAAACTCGAGGAGTTTCATCTCAAGAAAAGTCTGAATCAATTAATGTTTCAAATGAATTTTGGAAATCAGTAAATACTGCTGATTAGTTTCAGCATTTGAAGAGAGCATTCCAAAATCGAACACAACCTTAAATATCTAGTTTAGCTTGAAATAAAAGTACTGTTATGAGAAGTGACACGACAAATGCTTCATACACACTTGACAAAATTTGTGTTTAAAAGACGTTTGCTATAATCGATCTTCCACATCATTAAAATGCTAATAACCATTTAACAGTGAACAATGACTAACTGAAAGGCTATTTTATTGTGACCGTTTGATGAAACAGGAAACGACTCAAAGTACAGAGGACAGTAGCGAATGCAGTATTTAGATAACCATTTTCTGTGCCAAATCAGTTATATATCAACAGTTACAGTGAGAAAACCAACTGGTGCAAACTATCAGACTTCTTTCAATGGCATTTAGAAGTTGGTTAGATGAAGGAGAACTAGTTTTATGGATTTACAACTTCTTTATTGCAGAAGAGCGACGTTCCGGTGTTAATCCATATTTGCGTGGTAACATTGTTAGAATCTACACCGAAACGTTGTACTCCTGCGATAAAAAAAATTGTAAATCCATGAAACTCGTTCTCCTTCCTGGATATATCGTACTCCATGAAATATGAGTTTAAATTGTCCATGTAGGAAAGAGGTCAACAAGGTCCGAATTAAAAATGTTATGCATGGTAACATAAGTTTAATTCTTTAAGACGTGTTCATGGTTTTCAGTGTCTTGGAGAAAAAAATCTGATTGCCTTTTGTAGTCTTTTATTTTAGAAAATACCAAATGAAATATACTATAAAAAGACATAAGTATAAGTAACTAAGAACTGGATGAAAGCTATCCATTGCATTTAAAACAAATTGGATATAATCTTTGAAGGGCATTTAGATTCATATTAATGAGGAAAAACATTTGAGTAATTGGCAAGAACTTGGTTGCTTGACAGGCAATTCACACTAAAAAAGTATGTAACATAATGTATCAGCGAATTTGTCCAAAGTTGTTTGCATAAATATATAAACTGATCAGTTTATAACAGTCATGACTAATCACACTGACTAAATCTATAAACTGTGTCTATATACTACATGTAACACTGTCGAAGAGTGAATTTGTTTGAAATTGTTCAAGCAAAAATCTATTTTAAAACAATATTCCATGTCTGAATTATGATAACATGAAGTTTAACAATATTTGTTGATAAGTAGATAGGTATGCCTCTGTAAGTCAATTATTTATGGGACATTTAACATCAGATATATACAGCTAGATAGATTTGTACTTTAGGAGGATACAGCAGAACGAAATATTAAAAATAAATACATGAACAGATCAATTTATAACATGGTTTATCACACTAAATATTAACTAAATAATTGTCTATCGGCTACATGTACCACTGTTGCAAACAAGATGTGTTTTGAATTGTTTATATTGAATTATGTTATGTTCAATACCTGAATCATGAAAAAAACGAATTCAAGCGATATTTGTTGATAAGTAGATATGTATGCGTCCTTATCAACGAATATCAATGTGGGCTCAACAACAGATACAGATTGAGATATTATCACACTAGAGCAATATGGGAAAATACAGCCGAATGAAACCAGTTTTGTATTGTCGATCTGCAAAGTGATAGACATGTCGGATATTTCAAGTAAGGATTTCCAAATGGTGATACATACGCAACTATGGAGCCCTAGTACCAAGTGAGCATATAAATAGCAGGCAACGTCGGGGTTAATTGGACAATACGTCAACACATTTCTCTTACACTTGCGTCCATAATGACATGAAGTGAATAATCCAGGGTTCAATTTACATCTGATCACGGTCCAAAAGAGCCTATTACTTACATCTTCCTCCAGACGAATATATACATGTAAGATATACGGGCCTGTCTGTCATACAATGACAACTCATCCAAAGCTGTGGGAAGCAGAAGATTGACAACATAAAACATTGAACTTAAGAGGCAAAAAAGATAATGAACTCTTCACTCCAGTCTGATAATGTAGATATAACTAAAGCTTGCTATTCAATTTCGAGAAATATGGCTGACTTTCTAATTTATCACAATTATCGCCATGGTGTCAATAAGTTGATAAACATTCTGGCCATCTTTAATTTAATGATTACAGATTAAATGGACAGTCACTCATAAACAAAACAAAATAGCTGGTGAGATATAGGTCCAATTGCTTAGGTATCTACCATCATGGCCCATCACCCTTATTACTGGACATGGAGCGGTATTAACATTAGCCATTGTGGCTTGTTTACCAATCCATATTCAGTTTATTGAAGAAAAATATGTTTACACCATTATTGGAGGACATCAACTAATCTATACAGCTTCAAAATAAATATCGATCCTTAAAAGTACGCACGCCATATATATGTCAGGCGTCATGACTTCCTGAGACAATGGTATGATGTAGTTGGTTCTTCATTGGTACGAATCAGTTAACACTAATCAAAATACGTAAGTAGAATTCTCAGCCTTATGTTGGTCAATTGCTTAACTATGTGAGAGGGTTACTACACCAATATGTCCCCGAGTCGATCAGTCCAATTATTGGAGAATGTCTACAGCTATGCCGTCGTGAATTTGTTTTAGTTTGACGGCGTCGTCTCTTGCCCTATATAGGTTTGCTGAGCAGAGCGTTTTCTTCTTCTTCTTTTTTTATTCCTTAGGTAAGTTTAAAGGCACTGCTACATAACATTGTGATTGATTTCATATTATGATTATTTCAATAAACAAGTGTATTTTGATTTCAATTATTTTCAAGATTGCATAAATCAAATGACTTAACGAAAAAACATTTTAGCATAATTCAATTTGAACTCTATCACCCTTCGAAAGTCGTGAATAAGAAATTTAAATAATTTCGTGTAACACAAAATGATAGGACGTAATGAAATCGTAGTGAACATTGGAACGATAAATACACTAAGCTGGATAATGTATTAACGTTGTATTAAAACAACCAGATTAGCTCTCGGTTTGAATGGAAATTCTGACAAGGGAACGATTGTGCCTTACAAATTCAACTTTAGGAAATCCCCTAGTGAATGTAGATGTGGCCGTATATCATAAGTGAAACAGAACCGTTGAATAGCTCAAAGTAGCATAGATGTGCATATTGCTATTCGCAAATCTGTCTATATGGGATGAACTGGCCGATTTCCAATTCATGCATAAATAACATACTATAACTGGTACGAAGCTCGATCAGCTTAAACAAATATCGTGTAAGCTGAGTGGTTGACCCTTTGACAATGAGGATACTAACAGATGAACTGCTGTGCAGGACTTCTGGCAGTGAATAGACAGAATAAGGTTATTGGCAGTCACCGTCCAGGCCGAAATCGTCATTCATTTTATCGAAATGACTCCTGGACAAGCAATTTCAGCTTCTGTCAATACCACAAGCTTATTACAATGTACGAAACTGACAGTCCCCAGTACTTGTGATGTATTAAAATCCCTCTTGTCATGTATTTAGATATCACCCTCTGTAAATGGATATAGTGGTCATCAACAGAACGTTATAGCCATACTGCAATGTCACATGTCAAGTAATATTATTGGTCACACATCATTTAAATAAATTTAATTGACGTGATACATTAATGAACTGGTTGGTTATGAAATGTGATTAGTGACTGGTTTATTGAATCAATGCATCTTAGGTCCAAAAAAGAAAACCAAAGGATTGCTGAGATACATTAAATGTGTGCTAATTCTACAAAAGGCAAGAAATGAAACTCATATGGTATACATGGATGTGTGTGATTTTTAGATTCTAAAGGCTTAGACAAAATTAAAGAGACTCTCCATCTGCAAAATGTATCGTCTCCCCCTTAGCTGCCTACGTTTGTGACTACAACACCTGCCTTCTTGCCATTCTATCCTCATCATCTGCACAGGTGACCATTTTTGTGACTACAACACCTGGCTTCTTGCCATGCTATCTTCATCATCTGCATAGGTGACCATTTTTGTGAATACAACACCTCACCTCTTGTCATGCTATCTTCATCATCTCGACATGCCACCGCTTTTGTGAGTACAACACCTTACTCCTCGCCACGCAAATAGCGTTACAATCTCCAGCACCTGCTCGATCGACAGCTTTTGTCAGTACAGTAGCCCAGTGCTATTTTCTTATTCTCTTTTCATTTATGGTATCACAACGGTACTACACTAATATCATAATCTCAAGGGTATATCTTTCGGATCAATGGTCCGACGGACATAGAGGAACGTTAAAAAAATCGTCTTCTTTGACTTCCTTTCCCCAAAGATGAAATATCGAAACACAATCAACAAACAACAGGGTGATACTGAAATCCAATCCATACAGAAAATGAGGTGAATGAATAACATTGGAAATCAATACCACATTTCTGCATCGTTGTAAAGTTCTGATTACACTGCTGTGTTTTCAATAAGTTTGTGATTGATTACTTGCCAGAAACCTTTTTATGCAAAAGTGTATTAACTATTGTGTTATTTCTGAATAAATAATGATTTGAATATACTCACGTGCACAAGAAACGTCCCCACATTTTTAAAAAGCGTTTAAAACTAAATACTGTGCCAACTAAAGTACATTTTGAATGAATCTCATAGACATATGTTTAGTTAAGAGGTACTGACACTTTCTTACATACTTTTTTGGTTATGTCAGTTCAAATACACTTGGTGTGCTCAATTCGTTTTTTCAAAATGGTTTTGTCCAGAAAGTTTGGCATTTAATTTGGAAGTAGAAATGTAGAAATGTAATTAATAAAAGATGTTGTCGTTTTCATTTGAACAAGAATATCTGTACTAAAAAGATAGTACATTTTGAAAAATTATAATACAAATTGTAAAATCTTCCGGCTAATCACTTATTCGCTATCATTTTGTATTATACCGTCATTTTGTGCCTCATATGCCGAGGTTCTCGGCCGTAAATTTCTTTTGTGTTCTGTTTTGACAAAATAACCTACTTGAACTCAAAGAAGCTGCCGCAGCATTACTGGAGGACGTCATAAATCGTTTAAATATTTATGCTTTCAAATCATTAAAAGTCTGACAATGTCAATGTCAAAATGAAATCATGTTTTCAGCTACGATAGACTAACAAAATCGCATTACAGAACATATTTTGCACCGTTTCATTTACAGTGACATATTTCTAATGACTTACGAAGTTAACACAAAATATTTCTATAAATTAGCACTGACAAAACATTGATGAAGGAATCCAATCTGTGGACAAAATTAGATTATACTCTAACATCTTTGACATGAAAATGGTCTCTCATACGATAGATTTGTCATAATATTGAAAGGAACCATTTTCTGGAACCGAGTGCGTTATAAAGCTTGGGACAGATAGCGCAAACCCCCAGCACTCGCTCTTGATTAATTGCCTGTGTATATTGCCATTGATGCGTTTCCTAATCAACTTGCAGAAAAAGCGCAGCTTAAGCCATATCAGTACTTTTCGTCTGTCCATCTCTCTTCATTGATGTTTATACCATGTAGATTTTGTTCAAACCACATTAACATTAAGCATGGGGTCGCCAAGAAGACTTGGGAAGGTGTAGTGTATTTAAATGAAAATAAATCTATTCCATCAAATCAAGGACAGAAGTTAGATATTGGAGTCAATATTGTTTAACAAATGAACCTTTAACCCTACTGAATATTCCACTGAAATATTTGAGGAAGCGGATCTGTGAATGGTGATAATTCCAGCATTGAGTATCTAAAAACGTTGTGATTAGATAGGCAGATTAACAGTCAGTCATTCATATCCGATCTTTACAGCTCTCACTGCTAGTTACAAGTCAGGAACTTGATTAAATTGCTTGAGTCGCGGTGTTCTTGTTTCGCATTGAAGCATTGCCGATTATCGATTCTTGCTTATATCTGAAAGACGTGGACTTCTACTGCATTTAAGGTATAATACATCCTCGATAATCCAGCGCTATTGTTCCGATAAATCTACACACAAGCGCTGGAAAACAGTAAGGGTATTTATCCCTAACCAAGTTACCTCCTCTTGGGTCCATGTTATCCAATCAGAAACGAAACGCAGACACTATCTGCGTAAACAACTCGACCAATCAAAACGCATCACTACCGTTGTTTATAGAAACAAACAGCGGCGACCGACTCACTCGATTACGATAAAGTTTGTAACACAATCAGCGTAGAAAACCTGACAGAAACTCAAAAGAAAGTTTTAAGAAGTCTGTACGAGAACAAGGGTGTATTCATGTCCATCAAAACGGGTGGAGGTAAATGATTAAAATCCCTGTGCTACCAGGCGTCTGCGAAAGCCAAGATCCTGACACGAGAGTGCTTGTTATTTCACCCTTGATTTCAAGTGATCTCATTGGTTGTTAGAAAGCAAGCGTTTCGCTGAGTCATTGCGAAGGGAGGTAACTAGGTTAAGGATAAATACCCTTACTGTTTTCCAGCGCTTGTGTGTAGATTTATCGGAACAATAGCGCTGGATTATCGAGGATGGGTATAATATTGTATTGACAGGTTTATGACGTGACAATATATTCCGGGCATCAAACAGCTTCAAGATTAAAATTCAGTATGTGTTTCAATTCACTATTCTCATTTTGTTGGAGCTGTTGAGACCAGTTTTAACAGATCAATGGAAGTTATTTAATATAAAGATCTCCAATTACAGATAGTGCCATCTAAACTGAGGTACAAAATAAACTTTACACCCTATTGTTTCACTCATGCAATCAAAAATTATAGAACCGGGATATTATTTAATTTTCAATGTTGACTGATTCAGCAAACAATCATACATGCAGAGTTAGTCACCGAAAGGACTGGCGTTGATACAGGCCATAACTCGCCGTCTCAACTCGTCATGAAGTGCCAGTTGCTGTCTGGTCTGTGGCTGCGGTTGTCAACGTCTCAGCTGTCGTCCAAGATGATCCAAAATATGTTCTTTTGGTGACAACTCCGGGGAGCGTGCTTGCCATGGTAAAATGTTGACGTTGTTCTGGGCAAGGAAATCTCTGGTCAATCTGGCAGTATGGGGTGTGGCGTTATCCTGCTGAAACACGGTCCCCTGTATCTGTTGTTGAAGGAATGGCAGCATTACGGGAGTCACTACTTGATCTTGGTTCGCCTGAGTATTAAGATTTCATTGTAGCGTAACCTGAGGTGGCTTCAGATCCCAACAATTGCCTCCCCAAACCATCACTCCACCACCAACAAAGGGATGAACCTCTTGTACACAACCTGGTGAATGTCGCTCTCCTCTACGCCTGTAAACTCGGACTCTACCGTCGGCATGTTGCAGATTAAACCGACTTTCGTGAGTAAAGAGTACCCGTAGTCAATTCCGCCGTTGCCAACGTCGCACAGTCTATGGCTGTTTGTTGTCTTGTAAACAACCTGGTGCATGTCGCTCTCCTCTACGCCCATAAACTCGGACTCTACCGTTGGCATGTTGCAGAGTAAACCGACTTTCGTCAGTATAGAGTACCCGTAGCCAATTCCGCCGTTGCCAACGTCGCAGTATATGGCTGTTTTTTGCTCCTACCTGGGACATACCGACGGCTCGCTCCCGTTGCTCTGTTATGAATCTTGGCATTCTTTTCGTGTGCTTTTCGTTGCAATAGTGCCAGTTCATCATGCGGGTCTCCTTTTATACTGTTTGTGCAAGAATTCCACGTGCAGTCACCAAAAATCATGAATGTCGAGAAACAGCCTTCAAAAGCAAGAAGGAATTGAAGATGATGTGTTTGGGCGAAGGATTCACGTGTCGTGTGTTTGGTATGTCATACTGACCAAGGATTTCAATTTTACTCTGTATATTTTCAAAATATTTACTACAATACGGGTGTAAAGTTTCTTTTCTACCTCAGTTTATTTCCATCAAATTAATTCCGAGCATCAACTGCTCAAATACCGATGTCAAATTTTTTTTTTTCTTAGAGTGCCTAATGCCTTTAAAGATCGTTTGTGATAACAGTATTTGACTTTGGACATAAAGTTTTTGGATTTGTGTTATCGACTGACATTTTGCCTTGCAAATGTACAACGTTAGAATGTTTTTCATTCATCCTGGAAGAAACCATTGTAAAGACGACATACTGTTAAACTCAGAATTTAACTCATAAATTTGTTTACGGTATTAGAAACTCCCTTACTATAGTCACCTTACTTACCTACTGTCTTAACAAACGTCATCTTATCAACTGCCTGAATTGTCAAGTATTGTGTAGATTACAGTAAGAAGAAGTCCTTGCTATAAGGTAAACTTGGTTGATGTGCTTTCGAATTGTTAGTGTTGAGCAGTTTTTAAACCTGAACATACGGCAGATTGCTGCATTAGATATATATATCAATTAAAGATTAAAGCGTCCCTTTATTCAGATCAATATCTGGTGTATAGTATGTCAAATAGTATGTCAAATCTCCATCACTGGCGATTCGTTGTCCAACATGAATGATACTGATAAGCCCATGGGGATATGGTGGACTGAGTTAATTAATTTGTTGATGTTGAGAAGCCTATCAAAGCTGATGTTGGTAATGATGTTGATGATACTAATTTATAAAGCGCTATATCCACGCACAAGGTCCATTCTTAAAGATAATAAAAAGCTATGTTATCTTAAAACGTGTGTTTCTCAGAAATATGAAGAGATAATGTAGGAACAGATACTTTAGTTTAGTTGACGTTTGAAGACATAACGTAATTTTGTTTCAGTTGTATGTATCACTCGTGGGTTAAACTATCTTGTATTTTATATGGACTTTGATATTAGATTTCAAATATTTATGCATTCAAATCATTAAGAATGTCTTTTACAATGTCAATATGAAATTAATGTAACTAATAACATTATCACCAATCCTGTCCAGTATCATAAGATGATCATTTGCTTTCAGAAACTCACCACTGACAATACTACTCCCAATAGGTTCTAATCATCGTTGGTGGTTTAAATTACATATCCTATATGCTTAACAGATACTTCTCATGTTACATCAGTATACCCCAACTTTCTAAACAGTTGACATACAAGATACAACACATGTCATGTACTCGCTCGAGACACTCATCTGTTTACAACAACAAACAAACTGTCAAAGTTTTATAGCTCACGTCTCTACTTGTACAATTCTATCTTCATATTGGATTAGATATGACCCGCCAGTCTCATTGGACATCCACTGAACATTAACACTACGGACATGTCAGATTTGCCCTTAACGTTGGTAGTCAGTTTAGGGATTTCAAGATAACCACTGTTGAGAGTTCATATATTGATGACTTATATACGTATATGGATTCTGTAATAAAAGCTATTGTAAATATGAAAGAAAATCTACAATAAGCTGACATTTCAGTGTTTGCCATAACACAAGGACAGTGTTTCTTTTGCTCGTTTAATGACCCTGATTTAATGGCATAGGACGAAACCATATGCCTCGTGGTCTACATTATTCAGCCTTATTAAACATTGTTAATGCTTTCATCTATTTTAAACCGATGCCATTTATCATTTGCCTTATGCATGTTTAATCAAATTTTAAAAAAACATAGACATTTAAAAAAAAAAATTCCATTCACTGTACAAATATCTACAACATAAACAGTTACAAGGATTGGTACAGACTAAATTCAAAATAATTTCAATGTTACAAGGTCATATAGAGTTAACAAGCTCACAAGTTCTTTTGGACCTGACATCACACATTCGCAGAAGATTATGGCATACAACGAGTTTATCAATCTTGTATAGATGTTTTAAGTCTTGTTTTATTACATTATGTTGCGGTAAATATCCCTTTCAATTTTGCTACAATAACGTTTAGAATCATATTTCGTCTTTTGAGATTTCTATGTATAGTCTGTTGTTTGCTCTATAAATGTTTTAACGCTATCCCAGATGTTATTCACTTTTGGGCAATCATAGATGTACTTTGCGCCAATATGTGATGAGAATGTCGTACGTATTATTTATTTTGATCAATTCGTTATTAGTCATTGTTTATTTCAAAAGATGTTCCCACTGCTGTTTATATTTATATTGCTTTCCATTAGTAGAGCTTTGAAAGATGTCATATACAGATCTGCAATCTTTAGTTTGTTTTACAATGTTTGTTTTGAAGTAAGACATGATTGGATTGGGGAGTTTGTGTGATAATTTTTTAGTTCTTCAGATAATATACCTTTCAATCGAATTAACTAAGTAAATTGTTTTACATTTGAAGGAATGAGTGAATGCTTCGAAATTTTCAAAATCTCCTTGGTCATCCAAGATATCATTTATAAATGGTATTCCGTGTAATTTGCAATGTTTAAAAACGTATTTCCAAACTGGAAATATTTTCATTACACCACATTGAGCCTCAAACATGAATATAACATAAATCACCGTTAAGGATTTTTTGAATTCTAAATGTTAAACTGGACAAACATAGGTTACGGATTAATGCAAATCTTTAATATTGATATATTTACAAATTCACACACTGATCGAATATCAATAATAAAACTTTCAATATCCCTAACATATTTTGACCAGTATATATGTGTGTGTAGACCATATGAGCAAATTGACCTTCTGAAGTGACTCATCACACTTTTAAAATCTATCTTGTTCTAATTGTGATCAGAACGACAGCTGAACATCTAATTATTTAAAAAAAAGGACTATCGTATATGGATACATAATCAAGGAGATGTTTATCCATAAATTATGTCAGAACGTGTTTATCGGTAAATGAGTGTTCTTGTTTTATTACATATGCTTTTAATTTTAAATGACCGAAGACTCCTAAAAATTAACTTAATTATTCTGAAAAGAAGTGACGATACCAACCCCTACGGAGGATATTCTGATTAAGTATGTTTTGTATCCGTTTTGCTATCACAACACCTTGATTCCTGATTCCTTGAGTCCAGTCACTGTCTTTTTGATGTAGGATGGTTATTGTTCGTTAAGTATTATAGTATGTATTTTTTTAGCACATCAAATGTGACTTGAAATTAGGTGATCGTTCAACGATCCTGTCATCCGGGTTCTGCCTCGCATGGAAGGATGGATACAATACGCCGACTGAGTAGGATGGTGTAAAATCTTGCTTACTTATGTACTCATCTTCTAATCTTGATTTCCTATTTATTCCACTTGTAAATGCCAAAAATATACCCAAACGATAATGAAACTTAGATAAAAGTCAATAACTTTTAGCTAACTGTATAGCTATTCAAAAGTTAAGATGATGATAAATAGCAGAACAATTGATAACATCGGATGAATTTGCTTAGAAAAAAAAAAATACGTTCAGTTGCCCGATATATGCCATGTGTACCTTTACTATCTTTTGAATATTGAAATAGGCCAACTCAATATTGTCACAGACAACTTTATTAGTAGTATTTTTAACCCGTATATTGTTCATGTTCAAACAAAAAATAAAATAATTCTCAATTTTCTTTCTTTTCAAACATTTACAGATTTAAATTGTTAAGTCAGGATTACTGCAAACATCTCAATTTCGTTTGTTATTCAGATTTCCCATGTTGAATGTTCAACTCTTTGCAATAGACAAAATCTTTTGACTTTTTTCGTAAATTAATAAAGCATTAGAATAACTATCTTCATAACTACATTAATATAACTACCAGGAACTTGTTTATGACATTGTTTTACATTCATCAAGGACTCGTAGAAAAAGGTTCATATTGATAATAATATGTGTAGTCAAATGTCAATATGGATTTAAATCCGTGTCCTACGAAATGAATAAAATCCCGTTATGAAACGATCTGAAGCAGGTCGTACAAGGGTCGAAAACAAGATCGTATGTGTAATGACCTTAATTTAGGAGGCCTTTGTGAAACAGCGAAAAGGTTCCCATGCTGAAAATTCATTGTTTTCCAGTGATCTTGACCTTTTTTTTTATTAAGCCATTAAGCCTGTAATTATGTATAATCTGTTTCGTAGCTTGAACTTGGACTGAAAGCCTTTCTAATGAACAAATATAATGTTAATGATGACTAATAAAACCATATCCATCGTAAGTGTCGTCTGAAGTATTCTATTATTCATATAACAATATTTCATATCTGATATTATCTTAAAAGTGTGAAAGTGTACTTTTGTAATAAGTTCATTGACCCGTTGTATATATAAGGATGATTTAACTGATTGTTATCCCTTTTTATTACTAAGAAAGACAAATGCAAATATTTTACACAAAACTATATACTTTTTATTACTTAGAAAGACCAATGCAAATGTTTAACACAAAATAATACACTTAGTCACATACCATCGCTGAATATAGAAGCTTCTCCAAATTCGAATAATTCAAGCTTAATACTGTTCTTTGAAAGGTTAAAGTTGACTGTGTCCCTGACTGATCGTAAGCTTACAGTTGAAATCATAGTTATGACTGATATGAATAAAGAAAGTATCCATGTTGCTTTTAAGATTAAAAGTATTCACGCTATTGCGAATGTTCAAGTTCGTCACGTTAAGCAGGCCAATGTGCAGGACAAGAGTCAGTCTAATTGGACTGCGCAATGACCTCCAACTATCTGACTCACTGATTCTATACCTGCCTCCCCGTCTAAATACTTTGAATCCTCCATAATCATGGCGACCCTGTTGAAAAGACATACGCATTGAAGTGAAGTCAGAGGTAACATATTTACCCATTTTTACAGTGAGGAGCCATGTGTTTATTTTGTCATTCTCGAAGGTTTGAACACTTCTAAGTCCACAGGAACCCCAACGAGGGGGTTTGATAACAACTTCCGTTTTCCCATAGTGATCGCACGGCCTTTCACTTCGGGCAGTCATAAAACTCAACAGGGGTTCTGTGAACAAATAGATGCATTACTTTTGGTGGTAAGTGAATAAGTGATTTGTTGCTTTCTTTGTCCAAAACAATAACTTACAAGTGTTGACAAAGGAAACTTCAGGAAACTATAGACATTTGGAGATAAATAGAGATTACATAACGAGTGAGTGTTGAATATTGAAAATGTTGTGATTTATTCACGAGCGAAAGCGAAAGCATCAGATAATAATAGTAATAATATTAACACTTGGTAATAATCTAGATGGAGTCAAGACATAAAACAGTAAAATGTGGTCCCGTTTTGCGTTACAATCTCGTTCACATCTACATAAAATATCACATTTGCACAATCATAATTACAATCTTTGTCGTTCTTTACAACATAAGTCGTAATTCCTTGACCGACTGAACGTTTCTACATGCATACTTCTTATTTTGAACTCCCTATGTGCTTAGCACAACGTCTTTGAAAATCAGAGACATGCTATACTGGATTGATAGCGAGTAAATTTAAAATTGAAACCGAAAGCTGATGCTGACAGTGTGTACAACCTGTGTTCAATTACGTTTGAAAAAGTCATTGTTGACAACAGCAGCGATTTCGTACAAAACATAATGTTGTTATACACAATATTTTCCCCCATAAATTCTCTTTAACTTACGTTTTGGATGATCAATCAATATCTTACCTTTTTCAGTTTTCAAAGTATCTGAAATATAAGTCAAATGGAGTTATACAATGCGATACACTCCTTTGTCTCGAGTGATGATGAACTGGACTTTAGAGGTTGAAAGGAGATGCTGTCAAGCAAGTACAGGTGGAGAGTAGCATGTGTTTTACTCGGGTTTCACAATTTAATTATTTTGTCATATTTACTGCTTCAGACTGAAAACTCAATAGTGACAATGAATTGTGCTGCAACATGTAAGCATTATTTGATAAAACAAACAAAGACGGATAATACTGAACTGAATAACATGTTATAGTTGTACTGAAACCTAGCTACACTTTAATGTAAATGCTGCATGCGAACCACTATGTTATGCGTCATTACACAATGGACTACAGGTCTTTCAAGACCTAATTTCTCCGCCTGGACTATAGCAGCCTAGACAGAACAATTAGCGCGCAATTTCTGACATTTTGTTTTCAGAGTGACTTATTGGGCAAAGGGAATTCTAAATTGTTGATTTGACAACCCAGTTACCCCAAATATGGGTCACAGGGGAAACGCCCTCAGAAACCGAGTTTGATCTGCTTCTCCAGGGGAACAGCTCTATTTTTAAATTAAAGCTTACGTTACACAATGACGTAATTTTTTTTATCAGTATTAAAAAGGTGAAACTTTCAAGTTAGATTTCAGACATTGTATTAACAGTTTAATATGAATTGAATATTTTAACAATTAAACGTATATAATCTGATATTTGTAAGTAAGCTAGTACATGTCATATATGATGTCTTTTGTAAACTTTCAGTTGATAACATTTAGATATATTTTCTCAATAGGATTCTTGTGAACTATATCTCAAGGTTAAGTTTTTTAGAAAATTATGAAAACCTCACTGTAGAAAACCTCAAGCACGGGAATATTCTTGGACCTCGTTTGAACCATGCGCTCAGTGCAATAATGTCTCCCACAAGAAGAGAGATTCTGGAAACAAGAACAATAGTAATCTGAGGGTGCAGTACACATATTCTGGCTTGTATTCAATATCTGTACATCCTCTTCTCTCTGAACATTTCCTCTGACATTGTGAGCATCCCAGGTTCTGATTCAACGTCACATTGAAGTGAGTCTCTTCCACACAGTGACACCCGGCTATCAGGAATGCAACAACCCAGGGCAGCACGAAAGTCATCTTCTGTCTCGGGGCAAGTAAAATGATAAGGAATTAAACAGCATTTCATACATAACCTTTTACACATTAGAAATAAATGTAATTAACACTATTTGGTAATGTGTCTATGTATTTTACAATAATTCAGCTTTGTCCTGCATTCAGTTTCTGAAACGATACAGAGTCACCAAATGTACATTATATAACTCCAAATAGCCATGAGAACACCAGCCAATCACACTATATGACACGCCGATTTTACAATATTTCATTAAGTAGATCATGAGAATTTTATTTACCCATTTGACATTAACCCTCGTGGTGCCCGGCCGTTGACGTTATGCGCTCACACAGTGCCGTTAACGTTTTTGACTCACTTAAAGGGGCAGTAACACGTTTTTTGCAAATTTTATTTTTTCAAGTTTCCCATTTATAATGATAGTTTATGTCATTTATACTAACTTTAGAGGGTAAAACATCATATTATATAAACCAATAATACGCAGTGGTAATAATGTTGTTGAGTATTAGCAAAAATTGCATGGCGGCCATTTTATTGTAAACACATTTTATTATTTTGAATGACAAAAGCTATTCACATGGCTCTATGGAACCATGTACACTCATGTTTTAACTTGATTTTCCGAATAGAGAAGGGTGTTTTACTATTCGTAACATTATTTTTCAAATACATTTCATCAAGTTATTTGAACGAAAAAAAACGTTCTACTGCCCCTTTAAGATTTAGGTCAACATTGTACACAAAATATCTCCAGGCCGTTATTCATGTTCATACAATCATGAAATTATAACTGAATGCTACCCGTTTGGGTATCTCTCTGCCTATGTATTTGTTTAAACAAAAAATGTTTTTGCTATTGATGATTATGTTACTGGTAAATTGTTCAATAATGGAAGGCCAAACCAACAATATATTAAGAATTTCGTTTCCATTGTGTATATCTTGTTGGGCAATAAATGTTTTGGCAAAGTATCAACACTTCTTTGTTTCCTCTCTTTCGATTTGACCAGGTCGTCTTGATTGCAAGTTCTTAGCTGAACTTATAGTAACAATTGAGTGGCTCACGACTTTGTTGTCGTAATTCGTATTAAAGGAAACTAAACGAATAACAAAAAAACATATATTAATCCCAGCTGATCATTAATACACTGCATTGTATTATGCTGTCTTGCACATCTTCTTCGTGATTTGACGATTCAGTCACTCCTTTAACACCAACATTTATCAACAGTTACAAAACTGGAACTTCAGTTAGAAATAGTTGGAAAGGTATATACTATCAAGACTTCCCAGTGTTTAAAAAATATGTGTTTATGCCTCGCTCTGTATAAAATCCTATTTTGCAATTTAGGACAAGTTATCTTAACTTCCAATTGAAACAGATTCCTAAAAATGAATGTAACTTATTTAATTCACCAGCTATAGGAGACGAGTTTCACTATCTTGTTCGATGTAAACCTCTTCTCAAACAACGTCTACAAAATATATCCCACACCACCTCTTAAAATAGAGCCATGGGCTCTGTAGCTCATCAGGATTTCATTTATGTACTATCTAAGGTAAACTATTTCAGTATCATATCTCAAGTAATACATTGTTTACAAGCAAAGATACGTTCTGAGATCATGACCCCTGTGACCTAGATTAGGGTCACAGAGTCACGAAATCTACAAATACAGTTGCTGATAGACAAAAATTATATTGTCGAAACATTGTAATCAACTATGAAAAATCTTAGATGATCCCTCGTCAACAATTAGAATATCTAGACTTCGAGAAAGGCAGCATTCATATGACACTATCTCTGCCTATCAAAAAGGTTACAAACATCATAGAGAATTGCAAATCATTGTAGTAAGGTTAAAATACAGTTTACCCCCGAAAATGACCGAGTATCCTGGAATCTGGAAACAAAATGTAAACTGGGTAGTATCCACTTGGTATCTATCTGCTGAAACTAGGCAAACTGGTTTGCAACTAGAATTCATTTTGGATTCTATAATATTTAGTATTTCCGTGATGGAAACCAACAGGGAACTCTGATTGAGAATTTCCTGTTTGTTTCCATTTTGGGAAATTGCAATCAATGTTTCCGTGAAATGGAAATCAACATGAAACTATAATTTGAAGTTTCATGTTAGTTTCAATTCCTGTAAATTTGAATTATTGATTCCAGTAAATGGAACCCAACATGAAATCAACATGAAAAACATTAAATCAAGTGAATTTTCATCAATAGCAAATTAATTGTTATGATAACTGCAATGATATATACAACAATTATGAAAGAATACTTACTCAAAGGAAAACTTGGACAGAAACAATTATAACAACAAGTTAAAACAACATCTTGTGGCTATAATTTCTAGAGTTGTGCTGTCAGCTTGTATTTATTTTTAAAAACCAAAAAAATATTACTATAACAGTGAAAAGGGTAACTTTAATTTTTTGTAAATAATAAATTTTACCACTTAATGTTTAACGCTTTATTGATGATAACGGAATAACATTTTAAATTACAGTTTTAATGGACACAAAACAAGTTTATGAAAATTAAACTGTGAAGTGCAATAGGCTGAGAAGGATATTTCAGTATGTTTTGTTTCGAATGACACATTTTACCTTAGAAAAGATTCATGTAAACGTTGAATAGTTGATGAATTTTTCAAGCTCGACAATCAATTACAAAATTGCTGGTTTACTACCATACTGTGGCAAAATAAGTGTGGTATTTATTTTATTTTTTCAAAAACTGTTATCATATATATTGTTCTTTTCGTTCTGGTAATGATGAACACATATAAATTTCTCAATATTTACTCAGGATATCAGCAATAAAACCCCAAAACCGAAACATTATCAGCCTCACTTTTTCAATCAATGGTCTTTGGAGATTGAATCGTGTACAAAACATTCAGAGAGCAGAGGGTTACAAAATCAGTGTAAGATGGCATATAAACATTACAAAACACTAGTCTTTGGAGATTGAATCATATACGGAATACTCTGAGAGTAAAGACAATTGAAAAGTCCTCATAAAACATTATTTTCTGAATACAGGGATGAGTGATTTCCACTTATTGGTAAATTTACTCATTTCATTGTTTCTTTGACAGATGTATTTTTCCACATAGTAAATATCTGACAGAGTCTTTTTATAATTGATAAGATTTGGTATTGATTTTTTGATGTTGCATAAATTAATATATTTCTTTGCAGAGACAATGATTTGATTTATCAAAACATTGTTATATGATGAAATAAACCAAATAAAATATTTTGAAATTTTAATTTTTTGTTGTTGATAATTATTTATGCAGAGTTCAAGCTCAGTCCAAAATTTTTGGGTCACACTACATTCCCAATATACATGACATATGCTCTTTTTCAATCTTAACAAAAACAAAACTGATCCACAGTGTCCACATATACTAATATATAAGAATTGTATTGCAAGAGTATTCCAATCTGTCCGTAACATTGGACTGGTCTATATAAACAAGCTCTACTCTATCATCAAGTCACTCTAGTCTACCTGCACCAAGGTGATCATGTATGTGAGAGCTAGTCAATTCTGTAATTCTTGTATACATTCTATGGAATTTACAAAGATTTAAGCCCAAGAGATTATGTGTCTATCGACCAAACCTTAATTACATCTAAACTGACGATTAAAAACAACTAGTCACTTAATTTGAAGGATTGTAAAACCACCAGCACTTCGACAACAACGATACAAACATAAGGAAACAAGAATAATTTACATATGAACATACTGGTAAGATACTTTGTGAAGCTTGACCACTTAAAACTTCAGAGTAAACACCTATATGTAATCTATTCACTCCGAATGTATAATGTATATTCAATCAAAGATGTGATACTTAAATATTCTTAAATGTTAACTATGGAAAACAGGAAGATGTTCCTATAGGCGATGTAACACGTTTTTCTTACTGAAATAAAGTGATCTCACGAACAGGCAAATAAGTGTTACCAATGGCTAAATAACACCTCTGATAAAAGATAGTAAGGATATTAATACAGGCGTGCACTACGGATACTGGGGTCATTTTTTGTATTGCACCGTTAATTCCGTATTGCATGGCTGCCGATTCTACTTTCTCTTAAATTCGTACTAAACAATGTTTTACCAATTCAATCTTTGGAAATTAGGTTTAAGTAACATTTTGATTTGTTAAAGTATAAGCTTTGATTTAGACATAATACTAACAGTACAATTAAGAGAAGAGTCACCGAAGGTATTCTTAACAAGGAAGAAAAGTGTCAAACATTCGGGAAATTGAAAGCATCTCTGAAGACATCCCTAGCAACGCTGCATCATAATGATGTCACAACCATTAACTATTTTGACGTCATATACATGATGACGTCATTCGAAAGAAGCACGCCTGGCGGTTCTTCGAACTCTTTGTTCTCCTCTTCCATGACATCATCTCTTTTAATGCGAACTATCCAAAAGCACAAGTAGGATTATCTATACATATACATGTACCATTATTTTAGTTCAATCAAATAGACATGTATAGATGATAAAGACCGCCACTGTCCACCAACATTTGCATGTTCACGGCACAGGGAACTAATGCTGCTTTTAATGTAGTAATTATCACAGAAAACGATTTTGTTATGGAGGTTCCTTACCTTTGTTTCTGTACACCCTCAGATTCAGGTGATGCATGAGGCATGCATGTCTTGTCTGCCTTTGTAAATGGTCACCAACAGTGTCATTTATACACATTAGAAATTCAAAATGACTGTCTGTCTCCTGTGTTACTTATTTAATCAATGCATTATAATTATGCGAATTGTTTTGCTTATACAATAAAAACTGTATTATGCTCTATGATATATTTAAAGTGAAAAACGTCATCTATGTTGTAAATCAGTCAAGCGTCAGGGTCATCTCTCAAGAGGCCACCATATCTCAATAAATTATTACCACTGGTTTCCCTAATACATGATTATTTTGGTTAATTTTGTTATTGAATAGTATTCCTATTAAATAGTGATTTAAGCACTTCCTACAAAGACAAATTGAAAAAAAGTTTAATTTTAACAGAATCTGTTATTCAATGAAGCGGCAACGTACGTTCAATAAACAATACCTGACATGCTCACATTTAATAATCTCCGTAATAGTCCAACAAGCTAATAACGCTCGTTTGAATTTGATCATTTTGACCATCTGTGATTAGGTTTGACATATATATACAGCTCAGTATCAGTTCAGTATCAGTAACAGTATCGAGTACATTACAATCCCAATCTGTCTTTGAATATAACATTAATTTAACTTCATGACTATAAAAGCTGTTTAGTGCTGGATATTTCCCCCCAACTTTGTACTTTCTCTGACTGGATGCGAAACTCGCGAGTGATGAGTTAACATTTGTAAGAAATATTATGTTTTATTACGTATTGCTTAACGTGACTTGTGAATGGATGTACATAACCCGGAGTTAAGATTGAGTCAATTGATTTTTACATTCACTCTTCAGTACTCAATATTCCCAGTTGCATCCCCTAATGTCTGTAATCATCTTCGCCCAAGCACTTACCCTTCTCATATATTCTGACTTCTTTTGGATGCGGGTGATAGAGGTTATCAGAATAGTGATTTCAATGATCAGAAGACAATTAAAGAAAATATGTGGGGGCCAATCTGGAACATTACTGATTCTGGAGCAATTACTTGAGCTTCTAACAGTGTCTCAATGGATGCTCCTGCCTGTTTCATGCGTCATGGTTTGGAAGTGAAATAGTTATTTATAGGAAGAAGACGTATGACATATAGAGGACCCTACCAAAAGGTCTCACAAATAAATAACAGTTAAAGATAGATATTGACTTCATTTCTTCAATTGTGTGCCATGCTTTACCATATAACATTGACTATTTTCATATGTCCCGTTCCATTTGGTAAGTTTTTCAGATCAAATTAATCCTCAATTAACATTTTACAAATAACGATAAATATATTTCAAAGAAGGTAAAATTGTGGCTTTCCTTTCACAATTTCTGAGGCAACAACACATCTAAACAATTGACATAACCATAGCGAGCCGTTGCTGTGACCATATCAAACCGTAACGACCACTAACAAACGTCCTCTCGCAGTAGCGTATTTCAGGATGTGAATAACCTGAAGTCAAAGAATTATGACGATCTCATGTTTATGACGTCATAGAATTGTGTTGTCATGGTAGGGCATAATGCAAAGTCCTCTGCCAAAATGATATACCCTCTTATCTCTTGATATCACACAAGCGATATATCCTGTGCAAAACAGTTGTGAGTAATAAAATTATGAGATGTATTACTTGTTCACCATCTTCCCCATATGATAAGTTTAAAACACCTTAATAATGATTAGTTAATTATGAATGTGTATTTTCTGGTGTACCGTATGATACCAATAAGATTATCACCCTGCAGACATAAGTTCGATAACTTTGTTAACTTCGTTACTTCTTGTACTTCGGACTAGTCCACCTAATGAATGGCGAAAACTGAACAATTCTGTTTTTTCATTTCAAAATTTTTTGGACATAACAACTTCTGAAAATTAAATATATTATGCACATATTATGCAACTTCATAATGCTATAATCTTAATCAAACTAGACCCCCTCCCTCCCATGGGGTTTTCAATGTCATCTCTGTTGGACTAAGGTCAATGAGACTGCCTTTGGTTGAGAATCGACATATTTGAAATATTGTTCCAAATAGTTAAATGTTAATCAGCTGTAGCTATTTGCAATTATTCATTTGTTGACCTTACACAGTCACGTAAAAGTAACTGTTCTGGCCAAAATGGTGTCTCAGCAATACATCGACAAAAATCGAGGAAACAGTCGATATTTCATTCGTAGCAAAAGCAATCAATCTCGAAAAGAGTGTTCTACTATCACTTGACATCCCTGATACATTTGTCATACTTGAATAGTTCGGGTATCTTATCGTAACAACTTTATTGCAACTTATATACAGGACAAAAAGTGGTGGAATCCATTTGCCGAATCCTTCCGGATTCTCCCAAATAATGGCGGATTCTGAGAAAACAGAAGGATCCCGTAAGCGGATCCCACCACTTTTTGTCCTGTGATAGATTCATAAGCAGATGCTTATTCCATGAGTAATGTCTGAGCACTTATCTGAAAACGCTTAATAAAATGAAAATGTGTTGCTTCCATAGACCGTTGATGAAGAAATTGATCTGAATAGTGGGGACTTTCTGACTGTCAAGAACTACATAACTCTGGCTTCCAGAAGATTGCTTCATTTTCTGATGGATTATGAGGAATCCGTCTTATAGGAGACCAGTTTCATGTAAAAAAGGATCGACGGATTGATTATCCAATACCAGTGACTCATACCAATATCGGAGTTAGTTTTTTGACTTGTAATTAATGTGTCAGTTTAGATGAAACTATGCACTTCGTTTCGTTGAATACAGGTCCATCATTCTTCTGTAACCGTTTTTTTTTCAATTTCCTATTTGGCTGTTAAATCTAAAAGTTTTTCAAACGATTTTCTAACATTTGATAAGTAATCATCCAAGTAAAGTATCAAATTACTTCCTTACATAATCGTATACAAATTAATGGTTTGTTTTATTCTGGTAGAAATGAGAAAAACAGTTCAACTATTATTTGATCATGAAAGTTTTCGTCAACCAAAGAGCTTTCACTGTTATCTGTGAAATATCAGTTTTGATAATTCTAGTACCCATTACACCGATGTTAAAATATGTGATGGTGATGCATGTACGCGCTCACATAACAATGCTTAACAATGGAAGAGGACAACATTATATACATTTAGATGCACAGATTTACGAAAGGGCGGGATAACGATGGGCGATATAGCAGACTGCAGACAAAGTTGACGTGCCCCTGGCGGGATTCGAACCCCGGACCTCTTGATCCGAAGCCAAACGCGCTAACCACTGCGCTATCCCGCCCTCACATAGTAGATATAATCATTATTTAGATTGAACACATAGTTAATGCATTACGTTCTTCTAAATATGAAAGAAAATACTCAAAAATGCTTAAATTAGGACCCCTAGACGACGTTTGCGATGTTGGGAGCTTAACTATAAACTTTTTGATGAAAGGGTGCAACAGGAAAGTTGTTGTTCCTAATAATGTGCATAAGTAGGTGTAAATATAATTTCAATAGTGTATTTAGTAAAGCAGTTATGATCCTTTGAACTTTGCTGAAGATGGCGATTTTCGAAAAAAGACAATCTCCTATGATTTGTCACACGTAAACTATTATAGACGCGTGCTTGAAAATTATTATCCGGAATAAATGACGTTACTACTTTGAAATGTGCTATACAACGTCTTCCTATCTTCAGTGGTTTTCGATCAATAATTCACCAAAGATATACCCCTCGAAAATGCTCAAAATCACAAAATGATACTTTTTTGGGAATATGTCTAAATTGTGCCCAAACAATAAACTTGTATATGATATTAATGTGTTATGGAATTTTTAAGCTGGTTATTACAAAGCGATTGAAAGACATAACTATGACATAAGTGTATTCCACACAGAGCAATGTCCCTTTGAATATAGCACCGAAAAACGAACATTAAAAAAAGACAATATTCGTGGGAAGATAATAATAGTTATAGGACGAAATTCAAAATTTTGTCTGGTCACTTTGTTCACCGTTCATTAATCTTTAAAATGAGCTATCATACATAGCTATACGTATTGTTGTGATTTAGAAGAAGATTTTCAAAGACGCGTACCCTCAAAAGGAAATTTTTCGTTTTTTCAAATTCTATTATTACAGCCGAAAACCATTTTGATGAAAGTTTTGTGAAATTATCTTGAATTGTTTTCGAGCTATTGAGGTTTCAAGTTTCAACTTTAAGGGGAAATAACTAAAAAAACAGATCGTGTTTCAAATTAATCATTTTTTGGGGAAAATAAACGGATAACGTCAACCGCCAGAGAAATCATTTATCTACAACATCTATGGCATGTGATAAATGATATTCATCTCACGACAATGTAATGAAATTTGGCTTAAAAGAGAAGAAATCCTTCAAGAAGCGCGCATTAAGGGTATCTGACGTCATATAAACAGAAACCTTTTTATTGCGTAAAACGTACTACACAACAGCAAATGCTTCCGAAGCGTGAAGGCTCGTCTCCTGCGCAAGTCGCCATAACAACCAATGTGCTACACGCGCTGCGCGTGCTTCTCTTACAAGGTACCCTTGTCACACATTACTAAATGTGACGATTGCGTTATAAACAATGCTTCTCAATGTCCTGAGAATATACAAAGCATGGCCTGTTTAATGTACTTCTTATTGACATAAGACCAGCAAATTATGACAAATATTTACTCTCATTAATTGTAAAATTCAAGCAAAATACCTTTTTGGGGAGAACAATTATACCAAGGAAATATATTTTTGCCAATTGTTCTATATGTTCATCAACATCTTTGATGGCTCTTTAATCTAGCAAGTATCATTGATAACTAAGGTCACGAATTATTGAAGCAATGCTAAAATGTGTTCTGAATGCTGCACAACAGAGATACCAAGATAAACACATTTGAATTTGGGCTTTGGTTCTAGATTAGGTGGTAGACAAGTCAATTTGGCTGCTAATTAGAGAGAAAAAATACACTGAACAGAGATGAATATAGTATATATTGTCTTTCTCATCGTATTCTATATCGTACATCTCATCTAGTGAAATTGAAACTGATATTTTCACATGTGTGAATATATGATTTTTACTTCTAAAGATTAGATATACGTGGTGTTCGATGGGAAATCCCAATTGTTCTATTCACTATTTTATTTTATATTCATAGTTGTACCTTACAATCTAGCGAATGTGGTTCGTAACCCACCACCTGCGCCATATTAAATAATAGCTTCAGTGATTACTGATGTGACCAAATAATGATGAACGCTATATTTCAAATGCAACACATTGTGCACAATGTCTTATGCTCAATAGATTTGAACACATAATCATTGCATATCACAATGCTCTCAAATACATGAATGTTTATCATTTATGTGTATATAATCGAAAACGCAATATAATATTTAGGGAGGTGCCTGATTTTTTGGTCTATAAGTGTCACTAGATTGTTGTTAATTGTTGTCAAATTCTCTGCCCATGAGTGACTCTGATATAAAGCAACAGGTAATAGTTTTTATATAATAATCTTATAAGTAACAACTAAGAATACACAGAGTGTAATCGACAAATCTGGATGATCGACTGGACGCCAATGAGCCTACTTTAGTTGAAGTGTTAATATCTATAAGTATATTACTTCAATGTGCATACTCCTTCTTCATTTGTCTAGGTCAAATTCAAAGGTGGACTGGTATGTACTAAGAATATCTATAAACATATGTTGAGCACCACACCATAACTTTGTTTCACATTTGTAGCATCTCATAAGTACATGTATGTACATGTCCTCTATATACATGTATATGACATTGCAATGTCAATTCTTGAAGCCTTTAATATTTATTTATTTATCATTTGATCTTGAACTTAAGTTTATCTTGGATTCTAACAACAATTTTAATGTGTTATACATGATTTAATATTATGATTTCATCATGGCTCACACATTTGTCTGTTCTTATTGACGAATTGAGATACCTACATTTGTATATGCAAAACCATAAGAACAATTTATAGATTCAACTTTACTAATACATATATAGTGCCACAATCAGTACAAACGTAGCCAAGGACTATACTAATTAATGTAACCGAAAGACATGTAGGTATATTAGTAACAATGAATATTTATTAAACGCTAATGGTGCGTCTTCACAAACAATATCCTGTTATGTTTGTAAACTGTGTTAATGTGAACAATGTTTTAATGTGAGTCAATAGAGACTGGCACAACATGGGAATTATGTACATAAACACCAATGAATAATGCGCCTACTTTCTTAACGAGTAGATCTGTAAGATTAGGTAGGAGATTGAACATGTTTTCTAGGAGCTGATTTGCAACATACGTCTTTGACCAACATACATCATTGTACTTTTCTGACAAGAACCCTAATGGTTAGCATGTAAATCAATATTCTAGCATTATTACATAGTCATACATGTGCTGTTGATTTGTATGGTGTCACACTATGTGAGTTCTGTTTATATAAGATTCAAATTAAGTGGTATTCTTCCTCGTTGGGATTGGATACGCCACCTACAAGAATGGCCACTGAAGTTGAATTAGGAACAATTCAATGACAGACTCTGCAGATGTAAGTGAAACTGCTTTCAGTTTGCAACTTTTGGTAAGATGTGAAATGCTCTATTTATCTCTACATAATGAGTAAATGAGTTTATTTCTGTAAATCGAACATCATAATTGCTTTGCTTTCTCAAGATCACCTAATGACATCATCAAATCGTGACATTGTATAAATTGTTATTCAGTAAATAGAATGATACAGTTGTTATTTGAAATGATAAGTGCCTACTTTACCATTGAATATATGCTTATGACATCTGTCATTCGTCTTGTGTTAAGATTACAGATGTAACACCGATAAAATAATACGTTTTTGTTGTGGATAAGTTATGAATATTGCAAGATAACTGTTTCCTTTCTTTCTTTAATATACGTATCCTGTTCTGTTGCCTCATTATTTCTCTTGCACACTGATCATTTACATATAAATAAAGTAATCACATTAATTGAAGGATACAATTTCTTGTAATGCATTATTCACGTTATTCAGTTGTCACGCAATCACGGGATGAAACTACTTTGTTGCCAAATAGGCTCATTACCTACTAGGCACGTAATGGGAACGTTTGTATAAGACCTCATGGACGTCATTGCCTGGTTGATATAAAGAGTATACTAAATTGACTTTGTCAACACCAGATTTATTTCATCAAGTGTCAAGTGATTTTTTAGGAGTGGCGCAACCACGAGTGAAATGTCAACTGTACCCATGCCACAACAGAAATAAAATAAATCTTAACTATAGCTTGATAGGGTTGCATCTCCAAGATTATAATGATTATTTTTAATTTTCACCTAAATTTCACCAAATTTTCTGACTCTCCGTTTCTGAGAAAACTTATCCTTGTGGTGATTTTGTGAGTATTGTCATTGACATGATTGAGTGCAAATGATTTCAAATTAATGAATGTTATATGAAAGTGCCTTTGGTATCAGAGCTGCGCTAACATTTGCTTTTCAAATTGCCTTGAGCAATGTTTTTGTCTTATACCAGGGACTAACAATGTCTGGAGAATTACATTTTAATGTACGAACGTAAAAAAACAACTTTTGGCACTACTATTTGGTAGCTTGATGTAAGCATATAAATTCATTATATGATTACAGCTCTCTCAGACAGATCCGGGATTCCAACTGGTATTTTTATAAGGGCCTGCCATGCATCGTGAGATATCTCCCAACGTTAACATTAACGCTCAGTAAGTGTAAATATCATATTTAAGCGTGGACTTATCCCCTGTGTAGAAATTAGCCCCGATATAGTCAAGTAGGATAAACATCATAACGGGCTTCAGCAAACATTTCGGATGTTGAAATATTTCTTCAGACAGTAATCAAACAACATTACCATACAGACATTATTGGCCTTGAGAGACATCTCTAAACACTGCACTAATTTCATTTGGCCGTCAGCCTCTCCCCTGATAACAGTCAATTACAGGGGCTGATAATAGTCTGGTGGCTGGTGTTGGAATGTCTTGATATATGAAAATGCATTGATATATATATATATATATATAAAACAAAATTCAGTTCAAACTTGTCCAACCCTCAGGTCTCATATAGGAAAATACAATTGTCGAAGAAATCACGATGATATAAATATTCTGTTTTTCCGATATACAAAGTGGATTCAACTAAATCTGATTGCTTGGCAGAAAAAGAATTATTGTTTATTAATAAATATAAGCCAAGACTCAATTCTAAAATGTAATGTCATTATCAATTCAATGTACATCTATAACTATGCATTGTATCTATGAATGTATCTATGCAATGTATTGTGACGTCATAATTACACTTAATGACGCATCAACCGACTCAACGTCATTCACCTGATGAGACCCATGATGGTCGAAAGCATGTTTGTGAATTATGAATAAATCATCGTGATTTCTTCGACAATTGTATTTTCAAATATATATATATATATATATATATATATATATATATACAGTCAGACCTCGATAATCCGAACACTTCCGTTTTTCATCAAAAACGTTCGGATAGTGAAACGTTCGGACTGCTGAAATGAACCAAACAAGATGGAGTTACCCCTTTGAATCTACATACAGAAGACAACGTATTTAGAATATCAAATGAGTTTTATTTCATACACATAACAACTGGGATACATATATTAATAAAACAATCATTGCACAACATTCTAGACGTACATGTTAAAAACATTGAACTAACTCACTCAGGTTTGAAGAATTTGCCGATTACAGATTGCGTACTCAATGGCTTGAACGACCCACGCATAGTGATCAAAGTTTCTAAATTCTTCTCGTCACCAACACACTCAAAGTACGTAATCATGGAGTCCATGCCATCGTGACAAGTGTCAAATGCAACTGACCTCATGATGATGATGATTACGGGGATTTAACGAGCGGTTTTCAGCGGAGCTGTTCTCCCATTCGGGTCACAGGGACCTTTAATAAGGACCTCATTCTGACACGCTGGATATTTATAACTATCACACAAAATTTCAATTTATTAAAATCACAAACTCCCGACACACAAAGTGAGATATCTCAATTTATTACAATCACAAACTACTGACACGTTCAACTCCCTTGTCAATCCACTGTCATTGATGTTTACCGATTCAATCAGTGTGGTGCTCGCTTGTCTAGGGGATTAGCCGAACGCTTTGATGAACCGTCGGATTAATGAAACAGAAATAGCTGTAATTAACTAATCCGTTACAGCTAATTAGCGTTCGGATTCGGAAACGGAAGCAACGGATTAATGAATCCGTATTTAATGAGTTTATATAGAGATTAGTTTGGTTACAGCTTGCTACCGTTCGGACACTGCGAGATTCGGATTATCGGAGGCCGGATTATCGCGAGTTGACTGTATATATATATATAATATATATATATATATATATATATATATATATATATATATATATATATGGTAAAGTAATACAACTAATAGTAGTAAATAAATATTTCATGAGTTTTTTTAATTTTAATTCGTTGAAGCACCGTTACTGTAGGACGTCATCAAACAAGGTAACACTCTCCTATCTCGCCAAGATAAAGTGGCATTATGGAGTTTAATGATATTTCATATTGCCTTCAAACGTGCCAAAATACCACATGTGCTGATTTAAGTTAAACGTTTTTCACTTGACAAGCACATTCATACTAAATCACCAAATATAACCATTTGTTTTCATCAATACAGAAAATGTAAGTTTCATTTAACCTAAATCTGCCTCTTTGTGTTTCATAAATAACTTTAAAACATTACGCCTCACTAATTGATGCGGCCAGCAGCGGTACATTAATAGGATAACGTTTCTAAAATGTGTAATTTACTTCAGTCAGCTTCTGGACACAACATGTGAGTTTCTTTCAGTCATTCAATCAGTCATGGATTAAGCTATCATGGTAGCATTTCTTTTCGATTAAATTGAAAAGTACAAAATAAGTCATAAAGTACTTATAGTGGTGTAAATAAGTCACAGATATAATGTTGCAGGGGTATTTGTCAAATGAAGAGACAACTGCGTGTGTTCGTAAGGATTTTGGCTTTATTTCCTTGAGATGTAAATACACCCTGTAAAACAGTAAAACAATCATAAGTACAGGTAAAATATATAGATAATCATTACATCATAAAATATCACAAGTCATACCTCTTAATTAAAGAGACGCATACATTACTTATACATTTTAGATATTAAATGGCATTAGATACATCACATGTAGCGTTACATAACGCTTACACATGAATACGGTTACAGCATTATAATTAATAATGCACAAGATGACTTAGTACATAAAGATACAAATGTATGCCAACCACACATGAAATATAATAATACACAGTGCTCAATATTACATAAGACAAATACACGAGATAAGGATGAGCACTGGATATTAAACTATAACACTGGCATACATAAAGCATACCAATAAACTGACCATAAGAAGCACAGACAGGACAGACATATATATATTTCTCAGGTTAGTTAATTATGTTATTCATAATATATTCGCTTAAATAGCTTTCTAAATATTGCCTGAACGTAATGTTAACTTAAATGTCTAAATGCTAATGTTTAATGCATATTTCATATCATTCCTAAACCTAAAGTATATTCAATAATAATGATTGTGATTGAGTGTGAGAGTGTATGATTTAAAGGATTCAGTTAAGCGCATCATTGCTTTATATTTCTAGTATTGCCATGATTAATTATATGTGGCAAGGCCTCAGGGTTATTTTATATTTTATCATTTCTAGGAATCACTATGTCCTAGACCATTTACGATGTGGGTCGAGATGACACCTCAGTGTCACCCACAGGGTATGTATAGCTTGTGTTTTTATAATGTATTGCTGTGTTTATATGGTCAGTTTATTGGTATGCTTTATGTATGCCAGTGTTATAGTTTAATATCCAATGCTCATCCTTATCTCGTGTATTTGTCTTATGTAATATTGAGCACTGTGTATTATTATATTTCATGTGTGGTTGGCATACATTTGTATCTTTATGTACTAAGTCATCTTGTGCATTATTAATTATAATGCTGTAACCGTATTCATGTGTAAGCGTTATGTAACGCTACATGTGATGTATCTAATGCCATTTAATATCTAAAATGTATAAGTAATGTATGTGTCTCTTTAATTAAGAGGTATGACTTGTGATATTTTATGATGTAATGTTTATCTATATATTTTACCTGTACTTATGATTGTTTTACTGTTTTACAGGGTGTATTTACATCTCAAGGAAATAAAGCCAAAATCCTTACGAACACACGCAGTTGTCTCTTCATTTGACAAATACACCTGCAACAATAACTCAAGATTTTAAAGATTTTCTATTTGAATCTTGTTGTTGTGACTAGTAGTAAGTTTTGTATTGTAAGGTTGTAAATTTATGTCACAGACAACAAATCCTATAAATACAAGTTGGTAATACATGTAATACATGAATCGTGTTTGTTCATATACAGTTTATGTCCCTTTTGAAATACATGTTTTGTTCATCCTCCGATGATAAGAAGTTCATCTAGACAATATATTACAAATAAGAAATATGTAAACAAACTTAATGCTATCTCACTTGCTTAATGGTATCAATATTTTATTCTCAATTGATCGTCAAAATCTGAGACGATTCTTTAAATTTTAACATTTTAATTATTATCGGTATTCTTTTATTACCATTGTGGTGAAATTTCACTTTTCAATTACTTTTCACACGGCGTACGTATAATATCCAATTTTGCAATTTAGGACAAGTTATCTTTACTTCCGATTGAAACAGATTCCTAAAAATGAACGTAACTTATTTAATTCACCAGCTATAGGAGACGAGTTTCACTATCTTGTTTGATGTAAACCTCTTCTCAAACAACGTCTACACAATATATCCGACACCACCTTATAAAATGTTCTAACCTTTCAGCAATGAAACAATTATTGACCACACAAAACATTAAATGTATAAAACAGTTGTCATTATTTATAAACCATGTCCTTAAGATTACTAAAACTCTTAGTTAGTATTTTGTACATATTTATTGCCCTATTTGTTTTTGTATCCGCATAACATGTTTTCATACATATACTATCTTGATCGATTTATTCTGTATATAATTGTTTATGTATTATGCGAAGGTGGAATTGAGTTGACTTATACCTTGATTGTTAAAGAAAACAGTGTAATAAACAAAACGACATTTACATGGTGTGATAGCTTTGCCCTGTGAAGTGAAGCGAATGGTATCGTTGTAGAGCGTCCAACACCTAATTAATGTCTCGTTGAGAGAGGCCAATAAATACATTGTCTGAGAAAGCATAACCTTGGGTCAGACGCTTTTGTTAATGACTTAATTTTAAAAAATCACATTTTTTAAACATAAAGGATGACACTTCCATTTCGAAAACCTTGTTTCTCGAAATATGATACTTGAATCAGACCAAATTCAGTTTTTAAAGCATGTTTGTTCTGTATAGTAGACAAACTATTACCACAATAGTAGTTCTTCAAGATCGGAGAAGGTGACACAGGGTTTGAACTTCGACAGCTTTGTCGTTTTTGTTTCAAACATGCTTTATTCATAAGAAGAGGATTGGGTACAAATAATATGACCACCCTCTCCTACAGTTTGTCCTAAAAGCTAAAGCAATCAACTTCTATGTTGTGCTGAGAAGATCTAAACTGCAGTCATTTCTGCACCAGACGTTCCTCTTTGAATACGTCAAGTAAGAAAGCATGCTTACAGGGGCTAGGTTCATATGCTGGTAGTATGTGAAGCAGTTGCATTTACACAACTGCAATCACATTAGTCCTTGTTTTTTTTTTGTATGTGAAATAGATAACACCCTCATCCTTTGCACGGTGAGCTTTATTTTACGCTCGTAACATAATTCGTAAACTTATTCCGTAGTAAGTTCTACAGAAGACAGTCAAAGGATATAAGAAAATAAGACTGTTACAGAGACAACAAGCGTTTCACAAAGACTCCCCTTTCATGGAGAGCACACTCGAACATCAGTGCTCGATCGAGTTGGCTACCAACCAAAGAATGCTGGTGGATACCACAACAGAGACACCCTCAGATGCGCTATTAAGCTATCATTGGAAACACAAGAAAAGCCAGCTATGTAACTGAATCTGAACCTGAAAATCCCGAAATCTTTCTTCAAGAAAACAAGATTCCATCAGAAATAGAAAGAAAATACATTTCGAAAATATCCAAGAAAAATAGCAGATACTTTTAATTGCCATTTATTAAAAAACTCTTTGCAACAAATTGGCTAAAAAACAAGAGATGCTCAGATTTACAAAATTGTAATGGTGATGAGAATCAAATTCATAGAACCACCAATACAAACAAAAGAACCAAAGCAACTTTCTCTAAATCCAGAGAAGAACAACCTACTAGACCAAGCAGTAAACGAAATGGTATTTAGAAATGCAGTGAATCCTGTTCTCCCTCACAAAAGTCAATTCTTAAGCACAATGTTCATAAGACCAAAAAAGTAAGGTTTTCAATGCAAAACAAAAGAATTGCGTACACACACTTCAAGATGGAAACACTGGTCATGCTTTCAGATTTGATTACAAAAACGATATTGTGACAATAGACCTGAAGGATGCATATTACTGTGTTCCCCTGGCCGAAGGTCAGAAGAAATATGTTCGGTTCAGATTGAACGGGACACTGTTCGAGTTTCAATGCATGCCTTTCACCAGCACCAGCTCCCAGATGCCTCACAAAGGTTTTGAAACCTGTGGTTGCAATTCTGTGGCGGTTAGGAATCAGTCTTCTAATTTAGCCAGACGATATCATTTGTCTGAACCAGAGTTTGTCACAGTTGCTGATAGACAGAAATTATATTGTCGAAACATTGTAATCAACTAGGAAAATTCCGAGATGATCCCTTGTCAACAATTAGAATATCTAGGCTTCGAGAAATGCAACATTCATATGACAGTATCTCTGCCTATCAAGAAGGTTACAAACATCATAGAGAATTGTAAGACATTGTAGTAAGGTCAAAATACATTTTATCCCCGAAAATTGTAACAAAAGCACAGCAAAAAAAGACCGAGTATCCTGGAATCTGGAAACCAACTGTAAACTGGGTAGTATCCACTTGGTTTCCATCTGCTGAAACTAGGCAAACTGGTTTTCAACTAGAATTCTACCATGTCATTTTAAAATCCTTGATTTTGATTGGGTTATTTTATCGTCGAAAGGTGGTTCGAACACGATTTTAGTGATAGGGGATTGACTGCGTTTGAATACATTATGACGTAAAATTCATTCATTGAATAATCGAACTTGCGTAATCTTCGCTTTGCAGTTGCCATCATGTTTTTCTTCTACGCAATTAAATCTTTGTATCTATTTTGGAAATAATTCTAATTTGGGCCCATGGTTTGAATAAAATTGCAAAACTACAGAAGTCAATCACGACTGGAGTCAACGTCACTGAGACTGTGTTTGCCGTTCGGAAGTCGCTTCAAACAGTTACACATGACAAGAAACTATAACGGCGTACATGCTTCGTACATGACATTTTTCTACTAATTTAAGTTACCTCATCGCATCTTTTTTACACAGATTGCAAGCGGCACTTTCGCGTACACTCTAGATATCTGACTGCGATAAACGATAAGCTTCGAGCAAACCGGTTTAAGTTTGAATAAAATGATGTCATAAGCTAAAACAGTTATGACGTCACAGGAAATGGTCGCGTCGATATGACAATACTTAGTGGTAGCGGGAAGAATTTCAAGCCGGTGAAACATTGAGCTTTCCCAGGTTTTATTTGATTAAAATATATCGTATAACTTAATTACCATATCTGAATACGAATGAATTGTTTATTTCACTATTTGTTCATTTTCAAGCGGATCGAAAGCGGCGGAATGTGATGCGTCGTACCTGAAGAAAAATGGGTTCAACAGATTACTGCAACACACAGTTCACTTCCGCAGTGTCAAAGAAACACGTTAAAAATATGGTTATAACTCGTCGTGGTAGAATGTAGATTAGACACCTTTTTTTATGATTCGAAGCCTCACGCTAATGCGTTCGGCTCTGAATAATAAAAATCGTTATCAAATCTACGTTAGACCCACAAAAAGTTAAAAACACAGTAGGTTTATCTCCTAATTCATTTTGGATTTTATAATATTTAGTATTTCCGTGATTGCAATCAATGCTCCCATGAAATGGAAATCAACATGAAACTATAATTTTAAGTTTCATGTTAGTTTTCATTACTGTAAATTGCAATTATTGATTCCAGTAAATGGGAACCAACATGAAATCAACATAAAAAACATGAAATCAAGTGAAGTTTCATGACTAGCAAATAAAGTATTATGATAACTGCAATGATATATAAAACAATTATGAAAGAATACTTACTCAAAGGAAAACTTGGACAGAAACAATTATAAAAGAAGTTAAAAAAACATCTTATGACTATAACTTCTACAGTTGTGCTGTCAGCTTTTATTTATTTTTAAAAACAAAACAACTTGAATATAACAGTGTAAAGGGTAACTTTAATTTAAATGTTTTCCAATAATAAATGGTTTTGAAAACGTGTTTTTAATATTGGTTACATTTGTATTACTTAATGTTTAACGCTTTATTGATGATAACGGAATATCATTTTAAATGGCAGTTTAAATGGACACAAAACAAGTTTATGAAAACTGACTTTTTGAAGTGCAATAGGCCGAGCAGGATATTTCAGTATGCTTTATTTCAAATGACACATTTTACCTAAGAAAAGATTCATGTAAACGATGAATAGTTGATGAATTTCTTAAGCTCGACAATCAATTACAAAATTGCTGGCTTACTACCAGACTGTGGCAAAATTAGTGTGTTATTTATTATATTTTTTCAAAAACTTTTATCAAATATATTGTTCTTTTCGTTCTAATAATGATGAACACATATGGGAAGGTAAATATGAATTTCACAATTTTTACTCAGGATATCAGCAATAAATCCCCCAAACCGAAACATTATCAGCCTTTACTTTTTCAATCTGATCAAAAACAAAACTGATGACTCTGCTACCAGGATGTAAGGTATAACGTGTCCACATATACTAATATATAAGAATTCCAAAAGTATTCCAATCTGTCCGCAACATTGGACTGGTCTTTATGAACAAGCTCTACTCTAGCATCTAGTCACTCTGTCTACCTGCACCAAGAATATCATGAATGTTGTTTCAGAGAGCTAGTTAGTCAATTATGCTTATATACATTCTATGGATACTTCATTGTACAGAGATTAAGTAAAAGAGATTATGTGTCTATCGACCAAACCTAATCAAATCTACACTGACGATCCAAAAAGACTAGCCACTTAAGTTGAAGGCTTGTAAAAGCACCATCTCTTCGACAATAACGACACAACCAGGAAACAAGAAATATCTAAATATGATCATACTGGTAAGATATTTTGTGAAGCATGACCAATTAAAAGTTCACATCAACCACCTATTTGCAATCTATTTACTCCGAATATACAAGGTACATTCAATCAAAGATGTGATAATTAAATAGAAATAGTTAAATATTCTTAAATGTTTAAAATGGAAAACAGGAAGATGTTCTTATTGGCGATGTAACACCTTTTTCTTACTGAAATAAAGTGATCTCACGAAAAGGTAAATAAGTGTTGAATGGCTAAATAACACCTCTGATAAAAGATAGTAATGATAGTAATACAGGCGTGCAATACGGATTCCGTGGTCAATTTCCATATTGCACAGTGATTTCCGTATTGAATGGCTGCCGATTCAACTAAGTAAGAGAAGGGTCACCGAAGGTATTATTAACATGGCAGAAAAGAGTCAAGCATAAAGGAAATTGAAGACTTCCCTAGCAACGATGCATCATTGTGACGTCACAACCATTTACTATTGTGACGTCATATACATGATAATGTCATTCGAAAGAAGCACGCCGGACGGTTCTTCGAACTCCTCATCCATGACATCATCTCGTTCAATGCAAACGATCCAAATGCACAAGTCTGATTATCTATACATACATATGTACCCTTTTTTCAGTTCACTCAAATAGACATGTATAGATGATAAAGAGCGGCACTGTCCACCAACATTTGCATTTTCACGGTACAGGGATATAATGCTGCGTTTAATGAAGTAATTATCTCAGGAAACGATTTCATTATGGGGGTTCCATACCCTCAGTTGTCAGATTCAGGTGATGCATAGTCTTGTCGGCCTTTGTAAATGATCACCACCAATGTCAGTTATACACATTAGAAATTCAAAATTACTCTCTGTCTTCTGTGTTACTTGCGTAATCAACGTATTATAATTATGCGAATCGTTTTGCGTTTACAATAAAAAAATGTATTATGCTCTATGATATATGTAAAATATGGGTTCAGTATCAGTTCAGTATCAGTAACAGTATCGAGTACATTACAATCCCAATCTGTCTTTAAATATAACATTAATTTAACTTCATGACTATAAAAGCTGTTTAGTGCTGGATATTTCCCCCCAACTTTGTACTTTCTCTGACTGGATGCGAAACTCGCGAGTGATGAGTTAACATTTGTAAGAAATATTATGTTTTATTACGTATTGCTTAACGTGACTTGTCAAGGGACATTCATAACCCGGACCTAAGATTGAGTCAATGGAGTTTTACATTCACTCTTCAGTACTCAATATTCCCAGTTGCATCCCCTTATGTCCGTAATCATCTGCGCCCAAGCACTTACTCTTCTCATATATTCTGGCTTCGTTTGGATGCGGATGATAGAGATTATCATAATTGTGATTTCAATGATCAGAAGACAATTAAAGAAAACCTTTTGGGCCAATCTGGAACATTACTGATTCTGGAGCAATTACTTGAGCTTCTAACAGTGTCTCAATGGATGCTCCTGGATGTGTCATGCGTCATGGTTTGGAAGTGAAATAGTTGTTTTATAGGAAGAAGACGTATGACAAATAGAGAACCCTACCAAAATGTCTCCTGATATCAAATGTATCAACACACATAACTAACAGTTAATGATATATATTTACTTTATTTCTTCACTTGTATGCCATGCTTTACCATATGACATTGACTATTTTCATATTTCCCGTTTCATTTGGTAAGTTTTTCAGATCAAATTAAACCTCAAATAACATTTTAACAATAACGATATAATGTTTCAAAGAAGTTAAAATTGTGGCTTTCCTTACATAATTTCTGAGACAACAAAACATCTTAAAAATTTACATAACCATTGCGAGCCGTTGCTGTGACCATATCAAACCGTAACGACCACTAGCAAACGTCCTCACGCAGTAGCGTATTACAGGGTGTGAATAAGCTGAAGTCAAAGCATTGTGACGATCTCATGTTTATGACGTCATGAATTGTGTCGTCATTACTTGATGATGTAATAGCGTAACTTTATGTAGTTGACAGTGGTAGGGCATTATGCAAATTCTACTGCCAAAAAGATTATGACAATTATGAGTGTGTATCTCTGGTGTACCGGATGATACCAATTAGATTATCACAGTTACAATAACAAACGATAAATTATAGAAAGCACCCGGCCACATGGCCTATGAGACACTAAAAGCATTTAATATCACAGTAATACAATAGAAATAACATTAATGTTAAACAGATATATACTACTGGACAGACACACCGGATTCGTGAGGACCTATTAATAATGAAGTTAATGATAATGATAATAAGTAATAGATAGAGGACGAGTAGCAGTACATGAATATATTTCAAATTTGGGAAACATTCTCTCGAACACAACCTGCAAAACATTGACTTTTGTAAATTTCATTTGCAAATGTTAGGGACATTGACGTCATCATCGGTACTGTGAGCACTTAAATTGTCCGAGGTGCATGAGGCGTACATTGTATATAAAACGTACGAGTCGTGCTAAAACATAAGCGTCGTGCTTGAATCACGAGCATGCACGATAAGCAAGTTTTTATTCAGAAAAAAATAGCACTAATACACTTCATACCTACAAAGACTGAGTGGTTTTTAGAATGAATCAGTTCATACAATGGCTTCATCATGGACAGTCCGAGGACAAGTACACTATTCATTCAGGAAAGGTAACTTTTTTACTCCTTACCTTTTTAAATGTGTATTTAAAAAAGTCAATACTAATTTTCATTAAATTGGTTTATTTAATAGCAGTTATTGTTTTTGTATTTCAAATATTTCCCGTCATGTTAAGCTGTTGGTTAAGCTGTATTTGTCAATTTAGTTATTGGTAAAATGCTAATGTGCATCATATCTATATTGCATATAAAGTATTTCAGGTTACTGCAGCAACGGAATTGTGCTCAAACTGTCTATGGGAAGGAATTTAGTATGTAATGTCGTACTGGACTTTTCCTGGACGCTGTGTTACAATACAAGGTTTCGGTAAGACGACCCTGCAGCATCCATCCTCTTACGCTTCAAAAAGGTAAACAATTTTATGTCACAGAAAAACAGAAAATAAAACAACCTATTATACGTTCAAACAGTGGTAACATTGGTTGATGGCTGTCACTGTTTCTCATACTTTCGAGATATAATTTAATACACTTGAAAAATTCCAATTCACCTCACATTACTTGCTTTATTTACATGCTTATATTCTTCCTTTCGGAATCGCAAGCTCCTCAACATAGAAGACCAAGAGACTTTTTCCTTTCGGAAAGGGAACACAGCAATTCAGTTGTCGTTGTAATAAGTGTTTAATTGTGTATTATCCACATAATTAAGTATCAATAATATCAGTTGGCATTGTTTGTTGTTTTTAATAAAAGTCTGTGAACCAGTTTTATGAGCATTATACCCGAACACAACCAGAAATGTGTACACTTATCGGGATATAATTGTTATCCACGTGACCACAATACAATCATATGATTGGACAAAAACCTTTGACTGTGCTCTAATAATGTATAAAGCGCTATATCCACGCACAATGCGCATGCTTAAAGAGATTTAAAAGTCTGATATCTTAAAACGTGTGTTTCAAAGAAATATGAACAGATAATGTATGAACATATAATTTAGTTTAGTTGGCTTTTGTAATGTAATTGTGTCTCAGTTGTATGTATCACTCGTGGGTTGACCTATCTTGTATTTTATATGGACTTTGATATTAGGTTTCAAATAGTTATGCTTTCAAATCATTAAGAATGTATTTTACAATGTCAATGTCAATATGCAATTAATGTAACTAATAATATTATCACCAATCTTGTCCAGTATCATAAGATGATCATTTGCTTTTAGAAACTCACCACTGACAATACTACTGCCAATTTGTTCTAATCATCGTTGGTGGTTTAAATTACATATCCTATATGCTTAACAGATACTTCTCATGTTACATCAGTATACCCCAACTTTCTAAACAGTTGACATACAAGATACAACAAATGGCATGTACTCTCCCGAGACACTTATCTGTTTACAACAACAAGCAAACTGCCATTGTTTTATAGCTCACGTCTTTACTTGTACAATTCGATCTTCACATTGGATTAGATATGACCCGTCAGTCTCATTGGACATCCACTGAACATTAACACGACGGACATGTCAGGTTTGCCCATTTTATAACCCTTATTTAATGGTATAGGACGAAACCATATGCCTCGTGGTGTACATTATTGAGTCTTATTAAACATTATTTATGCTTTCATCTATTATAAACTGATGCCATTTGTAATTTGCCTTTAGCATGTTTAATACAATTATGTTTCTAAACATTGTTTTCGTTTTAAAAAACATAGACATATTAAAACAAATCCATTCACTGTATATATCTGTAAATATCTACAATATCTACAATATAAACAGTTACATGGTGGTACAGACTTAATTTAAAATAATTTCAAAGTTACAAGGTCATATAGAGTTAACAAGTTAACAAATTCTTTTGGACCTGACATCACACATTAACAGAAGGTTATGCCATACAAGGACTGAGTTTATCCACTGTATAAGTACTAGTCTTGTTTTATTACATTACGTTGCGGTAAATATCCCTTTCAATATTGGTGTGTATTTGTCAACTTTTGCTACAATAAGGTTTATAATCATATTTCGTCTTTTGAGATTTCTATATATAGTCTGTTGTTTGCTCTATAAATTTTTTAACTCTATGCCAGATGTTATTCACTTTTGGGCAATCATAGATGTACATTGCGCCAAGATGTGATGAGAATGTTGTGTTATTTATTTTGGTCAATTTGTTATTAGTTATTGTTTATTTCAAAAGATGTTCCCACTACTGTTTATATTTATATTTGTTGCCATTAGTACAGCTTTGAAAGATGTCATATACAGATCTGCAACTTTTAGTTTGTTTTATTTATTATGAAGTAAGACATGGTTGGATTGGGGAGTGTGTGTGATATTTCAACTTTTAGTTCTTAGATACGCTTCAATCGAATTAACTAAGTAAATTGTTTTACATTTGAAGGAATGAGTGAATGCTTCGAAATTTTCATCCAAGATATCATTTAAAAATGGTATTCCGTGTTATTTACAATGTTTGAAACATATTTCCTGTTTGCAAACTGAAATATTTTCATTACACCAAACTGAGCCTCAAACATGATTATAACATAAATCACTGTTAAAAGAATTTCTGTATTCTAGATGTTATATACTGGACCAAAATAGTTACGGATTAATGCAAATCTTAAATATTGATATATTTACAAATTCACACACTGACCGAATATCAATAATAAAACTTTCAATATCCCTAACATATTTTGACAAGTATATATATATATATATATATATATATATATATATATATATATATATATATATATATATATATATATGCGTGTAGACCATATGGGTAAATTGACCTTCTGAAGTGACTAATCACACTTTTAGAATCTATCTTGTTCTAATTGTAAACAGAACGACAGCTGAAATACTTAAACATATCAGAAGCATACATCTAATTACATATAACGTCTTTGAATGGCATTTTAGAAGTCAAATAAGAATAATCGTATAAGAATAAAGAATCAAGCAGTTATTTATCCATAAATTATGCCTAAATAAACAAAGTGTTTATCCGTAAATTATTGTTCTTGCTTTATTACATATACTTTCAATCGCATTTTAAATGACCGAAGACTCTTAAAAAAAAGAACTTAATTATTGTGAACAGAAGTGACGATACCAACTCCTACGGAGGAGATTCTGATTAAGTATGGTTTGTATCCGTTTTGCCTGATTCCTCGAGTCCAGTCACTGTCATGTTGATGTAGGATGGTTATTCTTCGTTAAGTATTATAGTATGTATTTTTTTAGCAAATCAAATCTGACTTGAAATTAGGTGATCGTTCAACGATTCTGTCATCAGGGTTCTGCCTCGCATGGAAGGATGGATACAATACGCCGACTGAGTAGGATGGTTTAAAATCTTGCTTACTTATGTACTCAACTTCTAATCTTGATTTCCTATTTCCACTTGTAAATGCCAAAAATATACCCAAAGGATAATGAAATTTAATAAAAGTCAATACATTTTAGCTAACTGTATAGCTATTCAAAAGTTCAGATGATGATAAATAGCAGAACAATTGATAACATCGGATGAATTTCCTTAGAAAAAAGAAAATACATTCAGTTGCCCAATATATGACATGTGTACCTTTAATATCTTTTGAATATTGAAATAAGCCAAACCAATATTTTCACAGACAACTTTATTAGTAGTATTTTTAACCCGTATATTGTTCATGTTCAAACAAAAAATAAAATAATTCTCAAAATTGTTTTTACTTTTCAAACATTTACAGATTTTTAAATAAAATGTTTAGTCAGGATAACTGCAAACATCTCAATTTTCCTTTGTTATTCAGTTTTCACATTTTGAATGTTCAAAATGTAAGCACATTTGTTTAAGTACACTTGTTTTATATATTCACTTAGACTGTCTGTATACATACTTACTCTTTGCAATAGACAAAATCTTTTGACTTTTTTTGTAAATTAATAAAGCATTAGAATAACTATCTTCATTACTACATTAATATAACTACCAGAAATTTGTTTATGAAATTGTTTTACATTCATCAAGGACTCGTAGAAATAAGTTCATATTGATACTAATATGTGTAGTCAAATGTCAATATGTATTTAAATCCTTGTCCTACGACATGAATAAAATCCCATTATGAAAGAATCTGAAGCAGGTCGTACAAGGGTCGAAAACAAGATCGTATGTGTAATGACAGGCCTTTGTGAAACAGCGAAAAGGTTCCCATGCTAAAAATTCAATGTTTTCCAATGATCTTGGCCCTTTTATTATTAAGCCATTAAGCCTCTATAATTATATATAATCTGTTTCGTAGCTTGAACTTGGACTGAAAGCCTTTCTAATGAACAAATATAATGTTAATGATGACTAATAAAACCATATCCATCGTAAGTTTCATAGCTGATATTATCTTAAAAGTGTGAAATTGTACTTTTGTAATAAGTTCATTGACCCCTTGTATATATAAGGATGATTTAACTAATTGTTATCCCTTTTTATTACCAAGAAAGACAAATGCAAATAGTTCACACAAAACTATATACTTTTTATTACCTAGAAAGACCAATGCTAATGTTTAACACAAAATAATACACTTATTCATATAACATCGCTTAATAAAGAAGCTTCTCCAAATTCGAATAATTCAAGCTTAATACTGTTCTTTGAAAGGTTAAAGATGACTGTGTCCCTGACTGATCGTAAGCTTACAGTTGAAATAATAATTATGTCTGATATGAATAAAGAAAGTATTTATGTTGCTTTTAAGATTAAAAGTATCCACGCTTTTGAGACTGTCCAAGTTCGTCACGTTAAGCAGGCCCATGTGCAGGACAAGAGTCAGTCTAATTGGACCCGCCAATGCCTTCCAATTATATGACTCACTGATTCTATAACGAAGTCCTGTTCTAAATACTTGGAATCCTCCATAATCATGGCGATACTGTTGAATAGACACGCGCATTGAAGTGGCGTCATACATATTGTTATGATATAGACCCATTTTCAAAGTGAGGAGCCATGTGTTTCTTTTGTCATTCTCGAAGATTTGAACACTTCTCAGTCCACAGGAACCCCAAGGAGGGGGTTCGATAACAACTTCCGTTTTCCCATAGTGATCGCACGGCCTTTCACTTCCGGCAGTCATAAAACTCAACAGGTGTTCTGTGAACAAATACATGTAGGTGCATTACCTTTGGTGGTAAGTGAATAAATGATTTGTTGCTTTCTTTGTCCAAAACAATAACTTACAAGGGATGACAAAGGAAACTTCAGGAAACTGTAGACATTGGGAGATTACATAATGAGTGAGTGTTGAATATTGAAAATATTCCAACGAGATATTTTCAAATGTTGTGATTTATTCACGAGCGAAAGCGAAGGCATCATATAATAATAGTAATAATATTAAATTTGGGTAATTAATCTAGATGGAGTCAAGTCATAAAACAGTAAAATGTGGTCACGTTTTCCGTTACAATCTTGTTCACATCTACATAAAATATCACATTTACACAATCATAATTACAATGTTTGTCGTTTTTAACATCGACATAAGTCGTAATTCTTGACCAGCTGCACGTTTCTACATGCAAGCTTCTTATTTTGAACTTCATACGTGCATAACACAACGTCATTGAAAATCAGAGACAAGCTATACTGGATTGACAGCGAGTAAATTAAAAATTAAAACCGAATGCTGATTCTGACAGTGCGTACAATGAGCTCTGAATTACGTTCGAAAAATCCATTGTTGACAACAGCAGCGATTACGTACAAAAAATAATGTTGTTATACACAATCTTTTCCCCCATAAATTCTCTTTAAGTTACGTTTTGGATGATCAATCAATATCTTACCTTTTTCAGTTTTCAAAGTATCTGAAATATAAGTCAAATGGAGTTATACAATGCGATATCACTCCTTTGTCTCGAGTAATGATGAACTTGACTTTAGAGGTTGAAAGGAGATCCTGTCAAGCAAGAGCAGGTGGAGAGTAGCATGTGTTTTACTCGGGTTTCAAAATTTAATTATTTTATCATATTTACTGTTTCAGACTGAAAAAATTTCAGATTTCTCCGCCTGGACTATTTAGCAGTCTCGACAGTACAATTAGCCCGCGATTTCTGACATTTTGTTTTCAGGGTGAATTATTGGGCAAAGGGAATTCTAATACCCAACTCACACTATGTACGATTATAGTACTATAATATTACGATTCGATCGTACTGGTATCGTACTCACGTTTTTACGATCTACTATATCAATACGGTTTATGTGCGAGAAATGCAGGACATGTTTACAATCAATGTACGAAAGAAACACGACTTAACACGACACTCACACGACGGTCACGTGATGCCATCATGATTGGTTTACGAATAATGCACGCTTTTTAAAAGGGTTTTTACCAATCCAAAAACTGTTTCAACTCCCTTCCATTGAATACACGGCGCGACAGTTTAGTTGCGCATCAGGTTTTGAAGATGACAACTAGATGAAGATTGTAACTTCAACTGAAGCTAATTGATGTGGAATTAGATATTATAGAGTTGAATGAGGAAACAAGCAAGAGGAAAAGAGTGTTGCAGCTGGAGGGACCGCCAAAGAAGAGAAGGGCGAGAACCGTTTGGACACGAGGTTGGCTGCTCCAGAGACCCTTGTATGGGCAGAACGAGATTCTGCTCACGGAGTTGAATAACGAGGACCGGGTCAGCTACAAGACATTCCTGAGGGTAGACAATGCTCTCTTCCAGGAGTTAGTCACTCGAGTCGGTGAGAGACACTTCTTTCAGGAAGGCACTCGACCCAGGCTTGAAGATTGCGGTAGCGCTACGTTATCTTGCTACGGGGAACAGCTACTTGGACCTGCAGTACTCCTTCAGAGTCGGCAGCAACACAATTGGACGCTTCATACCTGAAGTCTGCGAGGCAATTATAGAAGAATATTCATCAGAAGTCATGCCACCATGCTTAAGCCCAGAACAGTGGAAAGCTATGGCTATGCTTGATTCGTTTTGGCGGCGTATACACCGGTCACATGTCCGGCGTACGCCGTTCCTCTACTAGGCTCAGTTGAAACAAGTGTATCGGCGTACAGACAGGAAGACGTCATCATCCCTCAAACTAGCTTAAAAAAACATATCATTTATATTATATAACTATTTTTTTATAATTATTTCAAAACATTGATTAATATTTTATTAGCGTGTAATGCAATGTTTTGAATAAGCAGTGACATTTAAAAATAAATCAGTCAACTATTTAATTGTACAACGCAACTTCATAAACAAAAGGGTTATTGAATGTCGCAAGGGTAACATTTGTCCGCCATTACACGCCGCCTTCGCCGGTCATTTCCAACCGGCGCATTCGGAGTACGCCTAAGGGGTACGCCGGGTTCCAATCAAGTGATTTGCCGGTTGTGCCGCTTCCGGCGGCGTATGCCGGGTAGTGCGCCGGGTCCCGAATCAAGCATAGCCTATAGCTGACGGCTTTCTGGACAGGTGGAATATGCCGCACGCATGTGGAGCTCTGGATGGAAAACATGTGCGGATCAAGTGCCCGAGGAAGTCAGGATCGCTATTTTACAACTACAAGCACTATTTCTCAAAAGTACTATTTGTTTTGGTAGACCATGAGTACAAGTTTATATACGTAGAAGTCGGAGCCAATGGTTGCTGCTCGGATGTCCAGCTCTTCAAGCATTCTGAACTCAGACACTTGTTGGAGTATGAAGACCTGGGTCTCCCCGAGCCAGATAAGCTTCCCGGGAGCCAGGAAGAAGTGCTGTATTTCATCATCGGTGACGATGCCTTCCCATTGCGAACATGGCTGATGAAACCATACTGCAGGCGTCAGATGACTAGGTAAGAACGAGTTTTCAACTATCGACTGTCACGTGCAAGACGGATCGTGGAAAACGCCTTTGGGATTTTGTCTTGCAAGTTTCAGTGCCTGCTTGGTACGCTGTGCCAAGTGAACACGGAGAACATGGACTCCATCATTCTGTGCTGCGTGATGCTCCATAACCTCCTTCGCAGTCGCTATCCTGGCAATCCTCAAGGTAAATGTGAAAACACGTAATATATATACTCAAATAAATGATAAAATCCTATATATACAAATGATTGTAATATCTATCTATCTAAATATGTTCCGAACTTGTTCATGTATTTTTATTCTCATAATATGTTTGTATTGTATTGTTCATATTGTTCTGTTCAGCTGCAGACCAAGAAGACGGATAGCACAACGTCGTCGCCGTAGACTGGAGGCAGTGTCGCCAGCTAGACGACACTAGCAGAGATACTGCTAGAAACAACAGGAGTCAAGCCAGCAACAACGTCCGAAATACCCTTGCAAAGTACTTTCAAACTAGAGCTGGGTCTGTGCCATGGCAGCTGCAAGCCCTGAGCTAAACTCTGACCTCTGAACACACGCTGTACATCACTTGTCAGCCATCTTTATGGCTACAGCTTCCTCAAATAAAGTGACTTATTATGTCTTAGATTGTCAAGTCTGTTCATTGCCATCCATCAATCCATTTATTATCTTTGATTGGCATTCTAGAAATTGACTTGATGAAGGATGAAGACAATTGTTTTGGAAATACAACTTCTTTGTTCTGTATAAGCAGCATTTCGGAAGAACTTGTAATGTCAAGCCAACGTTAGAATCTATGTCGAAACGTCGCCTCTACAGAATAAAGAAGTTGTATAATATCCATAAAACATTCTTAATCTTTCATCGATTTTTATTATATGAACGGTAATATACTTTTCTGGATTAATATATAAGTAACTAAACGACCTTCTATTTAACAATATTTTCATTAAACGAGTAAATGGTCTTTAGTGCAAAAGCTTTAATGATAATGGTATTAAATAGAAGGAAGGTTGGTATCCTGTTTATTACTCGCCTACTTTAATGAAGCGAAATAGCCGGCATGATGCTGAAACTATGAGCCCGACACAATTGTGACGACGGTACTAGCAGTGTGACGTCATGCTCACAAAATATTGTGACGTTATACTTGCAACTGTGTAACACAAGTCTAATATACATAGAGAATTGGAAACAACGTCCCGTTTAATACATCATTTATGAAACAAGGGAGTGGTTTCGTATTTAACGAGCAAAATACATATGTTATTAACGGGACCGAGATTAGTATTTAATTATTTCTAGCTGTTTTAAATCAAGCTAAACTGCAAAACACCCCGCTGTTATGAAACTCGCTTGTAAGTAGGACACCAGATTATGACATCACAGCACAAGGCGATGTTATGAAATAATGTGTAATAACATCGTAGACTTATTAAAATAGTGTCGCCAATAATAAAACAGCATCTTTCTTCGAAATATTAAAGTTAAAAATCGTGTGCGCATGCTTATTTTCAGGTATTGGAATACTGTTATTATTTGGCGGCCATTTTAAGATGTTCACATTAAAATGGCCGCCAGTAGTTTTCACTATATCCGAGACACGATGTTATGCGACTACAGATAATTGATTCGTGTAATGAGAAGTTTTACCCTTTAAAGGTGTTATAAATTGCATAAAATGTATTAGAAATGGCAAATTTAAAAAAAATGAAATTAGTAAAAAACGTGCTACAGCCCTTTAAACACTGAGTACCAACTACAGATTATGCCTCAGGCAAGTGTGTCATATGACTTTTACGAAATAAGTGTAAAGTATTTTTATTGTCTGCGCGAGAGCGGGGGTTATACATACATTTGCAGTAGTTTACTAAAGGTCATATGATATGCTTGTCGGGGTCATTATTGCCAATTCTATTTCATTCTAAAAGTATTGAAGTACCAAGAAGGCAGATTGCTTCCCTTGCGACGGCCAACTACAGTGACGTCACAGAAGACGAAATATGGCACCCAAAGCTGAAACAACGGTTGCTAACCTAACTTCATATGTGCACATGTGCTCATAATGAAAATATAAACTTGGTTATTTTAACCATATGGGTAATAAAGGAACTTGACCATGGTTGCATATACAATGCGCATTCATGTTTCATTGCGGGACAGGGACTAAAAACTAAATAAATTTAGAAGCAAGACATCTAAGTCGTATTGATAGTATGTTACACAGGTGTAAGGTAGGAAGCATTCATAATAAAGTAACACAATATATTGTTGAAACAATTTACTTTCAAAACATGTTAAAAAACAAAAGCTTAAAACACCTTTTTGTGTCATGTCAATAACAAAAACGAAATATCATTTGCGCACTCTGGAAGTGTGAAATCTTTCTTCTCTTCTTCATCAGAGTCAACGTTTAGAATGGTCCATAAAAGTCAAGAAAATGAAAGTATTGTTGGGGTTTCAAGTCAGAAGTATTTCTGTTCTTCACAGACTTTGATCAAGCTCACTGGCTACAGTTAACATAGGTGTTCCAGCCCTTGTCTGAGGACACTGCACTTGCTGTGACCTTGGAAACTGCGTCTGTTGAAAGTGCTGGGGCTGATGTACAACAGACTCATTATAGTTGTGCATCCACATCTGACCTGGTGGTATACAGGGAATAGGTGGATTTGAATCTGCAATTTGCTGAGCCAGATATCTGTCTTGTTGCATATTAGATCCAAAGCTGCTTGGTTGAAACAGTGGTTGAGATAGCGTTTCGAATCCGCTTGATGATTGAGTCAGAGATTCGGTGCTGCTGGGCTGCTGTAAAGCTGTGGTGTCGACCCCATCTTGGGACCTCTCTTCTGTTAGTTCAATGCCAGCTGCAGCGACTCATGCAAAAATTATGTTTGTAATTCAGTGATCATGTTCCGCATCATAATTGCCAGGTAGTCTCCATGCTGCTGACACTCATCCGCATGCGAATTAAGGAAGTGTGAAATCTTTCTTCTCTTCTACATCAGAGTCAACTTCTTAATCATCTTCAGACACTTCTACCTGCACATCATCATCATTATCGCCGGTAGAATAAGAGACACCGTATCGGGTGTCACATGCCTTGCGCAGATCTATCGGGTCCATATGTCGACTAAGAAACTGCCATTCTTCAATGATTTTGCTGCTGCTCATGGTTGATTTTTGCACCGCTACCGCTCTTCTTATTATTGCTCACTCGTCTGTAATTTCAAAAACTGTCCTCTTGTTTCTATACCATTTGAGCGAACTGCCAAACACACCCTTGAAGAATTCAAGGTCACACTTGTCCCATTAGTCCTTTTTTCTGTCTCTATTCGAATAGCCCTCGCCCTCCTTGTTCTACACGAACTCTGCGTCTCGGATCATCTCTCTGAGCCTGTCTAGTATTGTAGTACCTGCCGGCTTTCTGCGGCTTGGGTTTCTTTGGCGTGGGTTTTTTCGATGTAGACTTTTTGGCATTAGCAGCTGAAACAAACCGCTTTTTGGGATGCGGGTAGACAATCCTCTGTATCTCCTATTGTGATTCGCCAGACTCTGTTTCCTGTAAAAACATAGTATCACCGATGTATTCACTGTGTATAGATATAGAAAATACAAAACGACCTTCTAATAATACCATTTTTTAGTAAAACGTTACTGATTTGGTATCAAAGGAGAGAAATTTTATATCATTCACGAGGTTAGTAAAAATGATATTAAATAGAAGGAAGTTCGAAGTTCGTATTCTGTGTATTAGTGGCCCACTTACACCAAGCTGACATGGTGCTGAAACTAAAATTTTTCGAGAGTCCAATACCACTGTGACGACGCTACTAGTATTGTGACGTCATAACCACAAGCTTTTTTGACGTTATACGTGGAGTGGTATTGCACTATGAATATTGCATTGCAGTGCAGTTTCTTACATGGGCTTATCATATTTACAGATGATAGTTACATGTACTGTACCTTTTGAGAAGAATGCTCTGGAAGCAGGAATCGCATCTTCCGGTCGGCGGGTGGATGTGAACTGCCCAAACCCACATGTGGTACAGCCGGTTCAACTTCGACAGAGGACGGTGGAGTAGGACTTCTTGGTTCATCGCTTGTCTTTTGAACTTGAGCAGTAATGCTACAATCAGTATGCTCAGGTTGAGAATTATCATCAGCAACGTTACGTTTCGCGCGTCTCCCTCGCTTATCAGCCATCGTGTTCAATGCAATGCGGTAAACTGAACAGCGGACGTGACGAAAACAGCTTTGGTGGGAAACGTTCAGATTGGTGCAAATTATGTTCCATGTCGTGTAACGATTGTATCCCGATCGTATAGTGAACTTGTTGACTTCGTGTACTGTTCGAGCTGCCATCATGGTCCTAAAGTTTAGCACTTTATGGGTTAATTTAACTAGAGTACGGCAACAGGACGATCGCAAGACGGACAGTTTGTCGATAGTGTTGTGATTGTGATGTTATCGTGTCCAGAGGCTGAAGCACGATCAACACCATCACAACACAGTCACTACACGTTCAAAACACAATCACTACACGATCGACAGGCCCACAACACAAGTTTCTGAAATTAGGAACATGTTTCTAATTTGGACGAATCGTGCTTGGCAAGGAGCACGATCAGCTCAATCACTATACGATGACAACACAAGAACATCACAGTAACAACACGATGACTACACGGCGCAATCGTTAAGCGATTGTAGTCGATCGTAGGTAGTGTGAGTTGGGCTTAAATTGTTGATTTGATGACCCAGTTACCCCAAATATGGGTCACAGGGGCAACGCCCTCAGTAACCGATTTTGATCTGCCTCTCCAGTAGGAAAGCTCTATTTTTAAAATTAAAGCTTACATTAAACAATGACGTAATTTTTTATCGGTATTAAAAATGTAAAATTTTAAAATTAGAATTTAGACATTGTTAACAGTTTAATATGAATTGAATATAAAAACAATAAAACTTATATAATCTGATATTTGTAAGTAAGCTAGTACATGTCATATATGCTTAGATATATTTTCTCAATAGGATTCTTGTTAATTATGTCTCAAAGTTAAGTTTTTTAGAAAATTATGAAAACCTCACTATAGAAAACTTCAAGCACGGGAATATTCTTGGACCTCATTTGAACCATGCGCTCAGTGCAGTAATGTCTCCCACAAGAAGAGAGATTCTGGAAACAAGAACAATAGTCACTGTCTCTGTAGCTGATTAGACTTTGAATGTTACATTGTATACACTTAAAATTTTGTATCAGTTTATAGTCCACATTCGCCAATGCATCAAACACAAACATTACATCACATGATACATCGCTCAACTGGCGGTCAAGGCATTTAAATATTTCAGCTGTGTACTGCATTACAGAACCATCAAGGATGTTAGTGTTTCAAATACAACATGATTTGTGAAAAATATACTTATAACGTCAATCGTTAGAGAAATCTGTTATCTACAACATGACATGTAATAAATAATTTTCATATGACGACAATGTAATGACATTTGGTTTCAAACACAGGTTTCCCTTCGAGTAAAGCGCGTCAAGGGTATCTGACGTCATATAAACAAATTTCCCTTTATTGCATTAAACGTACTACACAACAACTAGCTTTTTAGCTCATCAGGCCTGAAAGGCCCGATGGGCTTATGGCATGGCATGGTGTCCGGCGTCCGTCCATCCATCCGTCCATCCGTCCATCCGTCCATCCGTAAACTTTTCGCTTTTTCGACTTCTTCTCCAGAACCAACGACTCCATAGAGCTGAAATTTTATGTGCAGACTCCTTGGCCCATGGGGATTCTAAATTGTAGATTTCATGACCCCGTGACCCCAAATGTGGTCACAGGGGTCACATCCTTAAAAACCTATTTTCATCTTCTTCTCCAGTTCCAAATGCTCTAGAGAGCTGAAAAATTGTGTGCAGACTCCTTGGCCCATGGGGATTCTAAATTGTAGATTGTGTGACCCCGTGACCCCAAATGGGGTCACAGGGGTCACATCTTTAAAAACCTATTTTCATCTTCTTATCCAGTTCCAAAAGGTCTAGAGAGCTGAAAAGTTGTGTGCAGACTCCTTGGCCCATGGGGATTCTAAATTGTAGATTTCGTGACCCCGTGACCCCAAATGGGGTCACAGGAGTCACATCCTTAAAAACCTATTTTCATCTTCTCCTCCAGTTCCAAAAGGTCTAGAGAGGTGAAAAGTTGTGTGCAGACTCCTTGGCCCATGGGGATTCTAAATTGTAGATTTCGTGACCCTGTGACCCCAAATGGGGTCACGGGGGTCACATCCTTAAAAACCTATTTTCATCTTCTTCTCCAGTTCCAAAAGGTCTAGAGAGCTGAACAGTTGTGTGAAGACTCCTTGGCCAATGGGGATTGTAAATTGTAGATCTCGTGACCCCGTGACCCCAAATGGGTCACGGGTCACATCGTTATAAACCTATTTTCATCTTCTTCTCCACCTCAAAAAGGTCTAGAGAGCTAAAGATGTTCTGTGCAGACTCCTTGGCCAATAGGGATTCTAAATTGTAGATTTCGTGACCCCGTGACCCCAAATGGGGTCACAGGGGTCACATCCTTAAAAACCTATTTTCATCTTCTTCTCCAGTTCCAAAAGGTCTAGAGAGCTGAAAAGTTGTGTGCAGACTCCTTGGCCCATGGGGATTCTAAATTGTAGATTTCGTGACCCTGTGACCCCAAATGGGGTCACGGGGGTCACATCCTTAACAACCTATTTTCATCTTCTTCTCCAGTTCCAAAAGGTCTAGAGAGCTGAACAGTTGTGTGAAGACTCCTTGGCCAATGGGGATTGTAAATTGTAGATCTCGTGACCCCGTGACCCCAAATGGGTCACGGGTCACATCGTTATAAACCTATTTTCATCTTCTTCTCCACCTCAAAAAGGTCTAGAGAGCTAAAGATGTTCTGTGCAGACTCCTTGGCCAATAGGGATTCTAAATTGTAGATTTCGTGACCCCGTGACCCCAAATGGGGTCACAGGGGTCACATCCTTAAAAACCTATTTTCATCTTCTTCTCCACTTCCAATAGGTCTAGAGAGCTGAACAGTTGTGTGAAGACTCCTTGGCCAATGGGGATTGTAAATTGTAGATCTCGTGACCCCGTGACCCCAAATGGGGTCACAGGGGTCACATCCTTAAAAACCTATTTTCATCTTCTTCTCCAGTTCCAAAAGGTCTAGAGAGCTGAAAAGCTGTGTGAAGACTCCTTGGCCAATGGGGATTGTAAATTGTAGATCTCGTGACCCCGTGACCCCAATCTAGGTCACGGGTCATGACCCAAAAACCTATTTTCATCTTTATCTCAAGTATGTAAAGCTCTAGAAAGGTGAAATGTTGTGTAGAGACTCTTTGGTCAAAGGTGATTCTTAATTGTAGGATTGGTGACCCTGTGACTCCAAATATGGGTCACAGGGGTCATGATCTAAAAACCTATTTTTTGCTTGTTAACAATGTATTACTTGAGATAACGTAGATATTCAACCTAAGATAATAAATCAATGAAATCCTGATGAGCTACAGAGCCCATGGCTCTATTTTTCAAAGCGTGAAGGCTCGTCTCTAGCACAAGTCGCCAAAGCAACCCACACGCACATGCTTCTTTTGGAAGTTAGGCTACACTTTTCACATATTACTGAATAAGTGAATAACACGATTGGTTTATAAACAGATTCTAAATGTTCTGAGAACATACACGTAATTGCCTGTTAAATGTACGTTTTTTGAGCTAAGACCAGCAAATTATGACAAATATATTCTCATTGATTATACAATTCAAGCAAAATACCTGGTTGGGTAAAACATTTATTCCAATATCTGTAGAACATACATAATTAAATGAAATGGTAAATAAATAACCGTCTATATATTTCGTTTCCTTTCATTGCTCATAAACTTTATTTTTCTTTCGTGTCTTTGTATACATTGTGTGAGCTAGACCACAATGCTTTGCGCTTGAAAATAATAGACACCTTTCCTAATTAGTGCAATTTCTCGGCTTATTTTGGGTCGAAAAAATCTGTGAAAAATTAAATGTAAATATATAGGTAGATTTTTGGCAATTTTCTGATATGTTCATCAACATCCTTGATGCCTCTTTAAGTTTTTGAGAAGATACCTGGTCTTAGCATGGGACTACAGAGTCACCAAATGTACATTATATATAATACATGATCATTAAGCAGAGGGTACAACTTCATGTAGGCTATGCGCAATGACGCAAACAATGTCTTAGAATTGACACGATGCCAATCACAGTTTGAGTTCTGAGGACATTGGGTCAAAAACAAATCTGACATGTACACTCTAGAGGTCAGCATGCACATCACATTTGGAACTAGAGTGTACCTGAAATACACAAGAGCCAAACAGGACGAGCCAGTGAAGATGTATATGGATTGGAACATATTTTATCTGATTCTCTATCAACACATTTATACCTGTAGACAACTGACGTCCGAAAGGTTGAATCTGAGGGTGCAGTACAAATATTCTGGACAGTATTCAATATCTGTACATCCTCTTCTCTCTGAACATTTCCTCTGACATTGTAAGCATCCCAGGTTCTGATTCAACGTCACATTGAAGTGAGTCTCTTCCACACAGTGACACCCGGCTATCAGGAATGCAACAGCCCAGGGCAGCACGAAAGTCATCTTCTGTCTCGGGGCAAGTAATATGATAAGGAATTAAACAACATTTCATACATAACTTTTTACACATTAGAAATGAATGTAATTAACACTATTTGGTAATGTGTCTATGTATTTTACAATAATTCAGCTTTGTACTGCATTCAGTTTCTGAAACGATACAGAGTCACCAAATGTACATTATATAACTCCAAATAGCCATGAGAACACCAGCCAATCACACTATATGACACGCCGATTTTACAATATTTCATTAAGTAGATCATGAGAATTTTATTTACCCATTTGACATTAACCCTCGTGGTGCCCGGCCGTTGACGTTATGCGCTCACACAGTGCCGTTAACGTTTTTGACTCACTTAAAGGGGCAGTAACACGTTTTTTGCAAATTTTATTTTTTCAAGTTTCCCATTTAAAATGATAGTTTATGTCATTTATACTAACTTTAGAGGGTAAAACATCATTTTATATAAACCAATAATACGCAGTGGTAATAATGTTGTTGAGTATTAGCAAAAATTGCATGGCGGCCATTTTATTGTAAACACATTTTATTATTTTGAATGACAAAAGCTATTCACATGGCTCTATGGAACCATGTACACTCATGTTTTAACTTGATTTTCCGAATAGAGAAGGGTGTTTTACTATTCGTAACATTATTTTTCAAATACATTTCATCAAGTTATTTGAACGAAAAAAAACGTTCTACTGCCCCTTTAAGATTTAGGTCAACATTGTACACAAAATATCTCCAGGCCGTTATTCATGTTCATACAATCATGAAATTATAACTGAATGCTACCCGTTTGGGTATCTCTCTGCCTATGTATTTGTTTAAACAAAAAATGTTTTTGCTATTGATGATTATGTTACTGGTAAATTGTTCAATAATGGAAGGCCAAACCAACAATATATTAAGAATTTCGTTTCCATTGTGTATATCCTGTTGGGCAATAAATGTTTTGGCAAAGTATCAACACTTCTTTGTTTCCTCTCTTTCGATTTGACCAGGTCGTCTTGATTGCAAGTTCTTAGCTGAACTTATAGTAACAATTGAGTGCCTCACGACTTTGTTATGGTAATTCGTATTAAAGGAAACTAAACAAATAACAAAAAACATATATTAATCCCAGCTGATCATTAATACACTGCATTGTATTATGCTGTCTTGCACATCTTCTTCGTGATTTGACGATACAGTCACTCCTTTAACACCAACATTTATCAACAGTTACAAAACTGGAACTTCAGTTAGAAATAGTTGGAAAGGTATATACTATCAAGACTTCCCAGTGTTTAAAAAATATGTGTTTATGCCTCGCTCTGTATAAAATCCTATTTTGCAATTTAGGACAAGTTATCTTAACTTCCAATTGAAACAGATTCCTAAAAATGAATAAAACATATTTAATTCACCAGCTATAGGAGACGAGTTTCACTATCTTGTTCGATGTAAACCTCTTCTCAAACAACGTCTACAAAATATATCCCACACCACCTCTTAAAATAGAGCCATGGGCTCTGAAGCTCATCAGGATTTCATTTATGTACTATCTAAGGTAAACTATTTCAGTATCATATCTCAAGTAATACATTGTTTACAAGCAAAGATACGTTCTGAGATCATGACCCCTGTGACCTAGATTAGGGTCACAGAGTCACGAAATCTACAAATACAGTTGCTGATAGACAAAAATTATATTGTCGAAACATTGTAATCAACTAGGAAAAATCTTAGATGATCCCTCGTCAACAATTAGAATATCTAGACTTCGAGAAAGGCAGCATTCATATGACACTATCTCTGCCTATCAAAAAGGTTACAAACATCATAGAGAATTGCAAATCATTGTAGTAAGGTCAAAATACAGTTTACCCCCGAAAATGACCGAGTATCCTGGAATCTGGAAACAAAATGTAAACTGGGTAGTATCCACTTGGTATCTATCTGCTGAAACTAGGCAAACTGGTTTGCAACTAGAATTCATTTTGGATTCTATAATATTTAGTATTTCCGTGATGGAAACCAACAGGGAACCCTGATTGAGAATTTCCTGTTTGTTTCCATTTTGGGAAATTGCAATCAATGTTTCCGTGAAATGGAAATCAACATGAAACTATAATTTGAAGTTTCATGTTAGTTTCAATTCCTGTAAATTTGAATTATTGATTCCAGTAAATGGAACCCAACATGAAATCAACATGAAAAACATTAAATCAAGTGAATTTTCATCAATAGCAAATAAATTGTTATGATAACTGCAATGATATATACAACAATTATGAAAGAATACTTACTCAAAGGAAAACTTGGACAGAAACAATTATAACAACAAGTTAAAACAACATCTTGTGGCTATAATTTCTAGAGTTGTGCTGTCAGCTTGTATTTATTTTTAAAAACCAAAACAATATTACTATAACAGTGAAAAGGGTAACTTTAATTTTTTGTAAATAATAAATGGTTTTGAAAACGCATTTTCAATATTGGTTACATTTGTATTTTACAACTTAATGTTTAACGCTTTATTGATGATAACGGAATAACATTTTAAATTACAGTTTTAATGGACACAAAACAAGTTTATGAAAATTAAACTTTGAAGTGCAATAGGCCGAGAAGGATGTTTCAGTATGTTTTGTTTCGAATGACACATTTTACCTTAGAAAAGATTCATGTAAACGATGAATAGTTGATGAATTTTTCAAGCTCGACAATCAATTACAAAATTGTTGGTTTACTACAATACTGTGGCAAAATAAGTGATGTATTTATTTTATTTTTTCAAAAACTGTTATCATATATATTGTTCTTTTCGTTCTGGTAATGATCAACACATTTCTCAATTTTTACTCAGGATATCAGCAATAAAACCCCAAAACCGAAACATTATCAGCCTTACTTTTTCAATCTTAACAAAAACAAAACTGAGCCACAGTGTCCACATATACTAATATATAAGAATTGTATTGCAAGAGTATTCCAATCTGTCCGTAACATTGGACTGGTCTATATAAACAAGCTCTACTCTATCATCAAGTCACTCTAGTCTACCTGCACCAAGATGATCATGTATGTGAGAGCTAGTCAATTCTGTAATTCTTGCATACATTCTATGGAATTTACAGAGATTTAAGCCCAAGAGATTACGTGTCTATCGACCAAACCTTAATTACATCTAAACTGACGATTAAAAACAACTAGTCACTTAATTTGAAGGATTGTAAAACCACCAGCACTTCGACAACAACGATACACACATAAGGAAACAAGAATACTTTACATATGAACATACTGGTAGGATACTTTGTGAAGCTTGACCACTTAAAACTTCAGAGTAAACACCTATTTGCAATCTATTCACTCCGAATGTATAATGTACATTCAATCAAAGATGTGATACTTAAATATTCTTAAATGTTAACTATGGAAAACAGGAAGATGTTCCTATAGACGATCTAACACGTTTTTCTTACTGAAATAAAGTGATCTCACGAACAGACAATAAGTGTTAGCAATGGCTAAATAACACCTCTGATAAAAGATAGTAAGGATATTAATACAGGCGTGCACTACGGATTCTGTGGTCATTTTCTGTATTGCACCGTTACCTCCGTATTGCATGGCTGCCGATTCTACTTTCTCTTAAATTCGTACTAAACAATGTTTTACCAATTCAATCTTCGGAAATTAGGTTTAAGTAACATTTTGATTTATACAAGTATTAGCTTTGATATAGACATAATACTAACAATACAATTAAGAGAAGAGTCACCGAAGGTATTATTAACAAGGCAGAAAAGTGTCAAACGTACGGGAAATTGAAAGCATCTCTGAAGACATCCCTATCAACGCTGCATCATAATGATGTCACAACCATTGACTATTTTGACGTCATATACATGATGACGTCATTCGAAAGAAGCACGCCGGACGGTTCTTCGAACTCTTTGTTCTCCTCTTCCATGACATCATCTCTTTTAATGCAAACTATCCAAATGCACAAGTATGATTATCTATACATATACATGTACCATTATTTGCAGTTCACTCAAATAGACATGTATAGATGATAAAGACCGCCACTGTCCACCAACATTTGCATGTTCACGGTACAGGGAAATAATGCTGCTTTTAATGTATCACAGAAAACGATTTTGTTATGGAGGTTCCTTACCTTTGTTTCTGTACACCCTCAGATTCAGGTGATGCATGAGGCATGCATGTCTTGGCTGCCTTTGTAAATGGTCACCAACAGTGTCATTTATACACATTAGAAATTCAAAATGACTGTCTGTCTCCTGTGTTACTTATGTAATCATTGCATTATAATTATGCGAATTGTTTTGCTTTTACGATAAAAACTGTATTATGCTCTATGATATATTTAAAGTGAAAAACGTCATCTATGTTGTAAATCAGTCAAGTGTCGGGTTTATCTCTCGTGAGGCCACCATATCTCAATAAATTATTTCCACTGTTTGCCTTAATACATGATTATTTTGGTTAATTTTGTTATTGAATAGTATTCCTATTAAATAGTGATTTTAGCAATTCCTACAAAGACAAATTGACAAAAAGTTTCATTTTAACAGAAAAATAAACCTTGTGCTTCATTTTAACAATAACGTTACATTAACACCTTGCACATATTTGTTATCTTGAATCTGTTATTCAATGGAACGGTAACGTACGTTCAATAAACAATACCTGACATGCTCACAAAGTCTCCGTAATAGTCCAACAAGCTAATAACGCTCGTTTGATAGGTTTGAATTTGATCATTATGACCATCTGTGATTAGGTTTGACATATATATTCAGCTTAGTATCAGTTCAGTATCAGTATCAGTATCGAGTACATTACAATCCCAATCTGTCTTTAAATATAACATAAATTTAACTTCATGACTATAAAAGATGTTAAGTGCTGGATATTTTCCCCTAGCTTTGTACTTTCTAAGACTAGGTGCGAAACTCGCGAGTGATGAGTTAACATTTGTAAGAAATATTATGTTTTATTACGTATTGCTCAACGTGATTTGTCAAGGGATGTACATAACCCGAAGTTAAGATTGAGTCAATGGATTTTTACATTCACTCTTCAGTACTCAATATTCCTAGTTGCATCCCCTAATGTCCGTAATCATCTTCGCCCAAGCACTTACCCTTCTCATATATTCTGGCTTATTTTAGATGCGGGTGATAGAGGTTATCAGAATAGTGATTTCAATGATCAGAAGACAATTAAAGAAAATCTGTGGGGGCCAATCGGGAACATTACTGATTCTGGAGCAATTACTTGAGCTTCTAACAGTGTCTCAATGGATGCTACTTGGTGTGGCATGCGTCATGGTTTGGAAGTGAATAGTTGTTTTATAGAAAGAAGACGTATTACAAATAGAGAATCCTACCAAAATGTCTCCTGATATCAAATGTATCAACACACATAAATAACAGTTAATCATAGATATTTGCTTCATTTCTTCACTTGTATGCCATGCTTTACCATATGACATTGACTATTTTCATATTTCCCGTTTCATTTGGTAAGTTTTTCAGATCAAATTAAACCTCAAATAACATTTTACCAATAACGATATAATGTTTCAAAGAAGGTAAAATTGTGGCTTTCCTTACACAATTTCTGAGACAACAAAACATCTTAAAAATTGACATAACCATAGCGAGCCGTTGCTGTGACCATATCAAACCGTAACGACCACTAGCAAACGTCCTCACGCAGTAGTGTATTACAGGGTGTGAATAAGCTGAAGTCAAAGCACTGTGACGATCTCATGTTGATGTCATGAATTGTGTCGTCATTACTTGATGATGTAATAGCGTTGTAACTTTATGTAGTTGACAGTGGTAGGGCATTTTGCAAATTCTACTGCCAAAAAGATTATGACAATTATGAGTGTGTATCTCTGGTGTACCGGATGATACCAATAAGATTATCACCCCGCATACATAAGTTCGATAGCTTTGTTAGCTTCTTTACTTCTTGTACTTTGGAATAGTCCACCTAATGAATGGCGAAAACTGAACAATTCTGTTTTTTCATTTCAACAATTGCCATTCTTTTTTGACATGACAACTTCTGAAAATTAAATCTGTTATGCACATATAATGCAAGTTCATAATGCTATAATATTGCTTAATTGCCCATTATAGTGTTTCTGACATGTGATAAGATATCTGGTAGGCAACAGTGTATCTTCCAGTACCTTAGAAGTACAATACATACGTCATACGTCATGCATAACTGTTCTTTGTTTCGTTCTGCTTTTCGATACCTATTGAACTAAGAAGTTTTTTTAGATGTATGTATAATGATAATACTTTGACTTTGAACTATGTTTCCAAAGCAAGTCTTTACCATTGCCAGGATTAGGAGATGTTACGAAATGTTCCATATTTGACCGTATTCGCAAACAGAAACATCTACTTTTTAATATTGAAATTCAACCATGCTTATTCATGTTGAAGTGAGTCAATTTCTTCAATTTGGATTTGCATGGTTTGTTTTTAGGAGAGGATTGATTATCCCTGACAAAGTACACGGTTTTGGGTTCTGTGATTGGGTAAGGGCAGCAGGTTTAAATTTGGCAAATAAAAACCTACTTTATTTCGCTCTGAGGTAATTTTCCATCCACGTAGACAGTTAAACCAAATATCGAGACTGGCAACTCAAAATTACACAGGGCACTGAATGAACATTTTTTTTGGATCTTTGGGAAGAAGTTATGAAATGTTTCATTTCTAGAAACCAAACAACACTTTATGTATTCTGTCAGCCCTCCAGTACTTTATATATTACGGTAGGTGTCTAGCGAAATACCAAAAAGGCTCATATATTTAGTAAGCATTGTTACAAGGCAAGACAAGACAAAATAGAGACTATTGTGTTTGTACCTTATGTTATTTTAAGACACACGTTTCTGAATAATGTAAACAAATAATCGCTTGCTTTGTTCGTCCTTACTCTTAAGTGTTGTATTTAATTTTTCATTTTTTTGCTCAAAAATACAGAAGTATGCTCTTTAAAAAAATTGGCTAGTAAAATGAAGACTGATCTGCTAGTATAATGACAAAATGGAAAAAAATATGGTGATAGAACGGAGAAAGATCATCTCTTTTACAGACAATGTGGCCTATTAATATGACCATTTTAGCACTTTTCCTACAGCTGAAAATAAAACAAACTCTCATTTTGCGTGGCAAATCATTCACTTCCTGCTATGAAATTTGAAAGGGGACCAATGCACGATTTTCTTAAAGGTGGCTAGCCAAAGCAATGAGTTATATTCAACATGGATTTGTTAGCAAGTCCTATAGTGGTTCTCCATTTTAAATTGCAACCCTGTCATTTATTTTATTAAAATATGATAATGGATTTTACAAATCTTGGTCTCAATCATATAGAGAGCCTATAGTGCAATATTTAACATTCGAATATTTCTAAAGAGCAATCAAAAGAGGCTATTGTATTACCCTTATTATGCAGACAGCGAATATCAGCCATGTGACCCTTGGTATCAAATACATCAAACGAGTTGATTAAAGTTACACTATTTTAAAAAAAGTACATTAAAATATCGTAGGGTAAGCATACGGTTCAAAAGTCGGGACCATGCTGATGGCAATATTGGACTGTAAAAGAACGCCAAACTTGCAATATTTAAAAAAAACATTTTTGTCATATTACCTTGAACACATGGAGTTTACACTGGTAGTCTGGAAGTATTGATGCCAACCTTACTGTATTGTGTTAGACACACAATTTGAACTTTTTATATGTAGGCTTTTCAAGCATCATAAAAAGAAAGGTTATTAACCCTAATTGAGGAAATAGGCCCAGAAAGTCAACATGTATCATCGTTTGCTTCGTATGACATCTGGGCACAGGATTCCTTATGATCGCAATTTAAAAATATTATAATGCAATCAGTATTTATGTACATAGTATAAGTGGTAAATTTTTAAAGTGAAATTATGTAAATCGCGTAAACCTTTTAGATTAGAAATGCAAGTAAAACAGATAAGATAAGTTTATATAAACTTTTTGTAGGCCTATCTGCCAGAAAACTAATTTATTATTGATTTAAATTATCAGGAAAGTATTTTTCAACTGTTAATTCCCGAAGGCCCTATTTTAGTTTTATTTTGTGACTGCATATTCGGACTTTACAAATGCAGCCACGATTCGGAAGTTTGGGTTGATATGATACTTTTAATAGGCTTAAACATCACATTAGCATTATTATTTAGATCAAATTATATTCAAATCAGACATTGATAAATACCAGATACAGAACCAGATAATGGGTTGGATGTATGTGGCTGCTGAAATAGACCTACAGTCTGTTAATTAAAAATTAATGAGTGATCGACAGGCATATTAAGTTACAATTTTATCTTTGTGATATAATTGAAAGTTTATTGATGGGCGCCTTTTTCATTTTCCTGTCATATTACTCTGTTTCAGATTAATGTACCGATTTTCTCGTCTCAAAAATATATGTATTTCGTTGTTAGATTTTTCTCTGTTCTCCGAGTTGCATCAACCTGGTTACGGGGCTTTGTTGCTGCGCTTGCGTCTGCTTAGAGCTCATGCGCGAGTCTTGACGGAAAACATGTTGGAAAATCCCAGATATAACCGATGATATCTGAATGACAAATCAGAACCATGGTCCTGCTATCATGACAAGAACGGAAAGTTCTCGGACGGACAGCATCCATTACTATTTGTGAGGTGCTCCCTGAAAGTTCCTTGTATACGTAATTGAAACCGGGGAAAGTGTTTGACTTCGTAGCGGGGGTATAACAATTATTGTTATTCATTGACATGATTGACAAGATTATATTTTCAAATTTATTTATACTGTATGAAGGCGATCAGGCGGGGGTATGTGAGGTGCGCTCACTTTTGCCTTGTTGATAAAAAGTCCTATTGTTCAGATCAATATCTGGTGTATAGTATGTCAAATCTCCATCACTGGCGATTCGTTGACTTAAGTGCAACATGAAGGATACTGATAAGCCCATAGGGATGTGGTGGTCTGAGTTAATTACTTTGTTGATATTGAGCGGTGTTCATGCTGCCTCAATTGCACGTCCTGATGAGTGCGCTTTGAGCATATACCTTGTGTTTTGATACACGGCAATATTACTAGGGAGAGAGAGAGGTTTATCAAAGTGTCACTTGCTTCAAGTTACAATAACAAACGATAAATTATAGAAAGCACCCGGCCACATGGACTATGAGACACTAAAAGCATTTAATATCACAGTAATACAATAGAAATAACATTAATGTTAAACAGATATATACTACTGGACAGACACACCGAATTCGTGAGGACCTATTAATAATGAAGTTGATGATAATGATAATAAGTAATAGATAGAGGACGAGTAGCAGTACATGAATATATTTCAAATGAATTGTCAATAAATTTGGGAAACATTCTCTCGAACACAGCATGCAAAACATTGACTATTGTAATTTCATTTGCAAATGTTAGGGACATTGACGTCATCATCGGTACTGTGAGCACTGACTTTCTTAAATTGTCCGAGGTGCATGAGGCGTACATTGTATATAAAACGTACGAGTCATGCTAAAACATAAGCTTCGTGCTTGAATCACGAGCATGCACGATAAGCAAGTTTTTATTCAGAAAAAAATAGCACTAATACACTTCATACCTACAAAGACTGAGTGGTTTTTAGAATGAATCAGTTCATACAATGGCTTCATCATGGACAGTCCTAGGACAAGTACACTATTCATTCAGGAAAGGTAACTTTTTTACTCCTTACCTTTTTAAATGTGTATTTAAAAAAGTCAATACTAATTTTCATTAAATTGGTTTATTTAATAACAGTTATTGTTTTTGTATTTCAAATATTTCCCGTCATGTTAAGCTGTTTGTTAAGCTGTATTTATCAATTTAGTAATTGGTAAAATGCTAATGTGCATCATATCTATATTGCGTATAAAGTATTTCAGGTTACTGCAGCAACGGAATTGTGCTCAAACTGTGTATGGGAAGGAATTTAGTATGTAATGTCGTACTGGACTTTTCCTGGACGCTGTGTTACAATACAAGGTTTCGGTAAGACGACCCTGCAGCATCCATCCTCTTACGTTTCAAAAAGGTAAACAATTTTATGTCACAGAAAAACAGAAAATAAAACAACCTATTATACGTTCAAACAGTGGTAACATTGGTTGATGCGTGTCACTGTTTCTCATACTTTCGAGATATAAATTAATACACTTGAAAAATTCCAATTCACCTCACATTACTTGCTTTATTTACATGCTTATATTCTTCCTTTCGGAATCTCAAGCTCCTCAACATAGAAGACCAAGAGACTTTTTCCTTTCGGAAAGGGAACACAGCAATCCAGTTGTCGTTGTAATAAGTGTTTAATTGTGTATTATCCACATACTTAAGTATCAATAATATCAGTTGGCATTGTTTGTTGTTTTTAATAAAAGTCTGTGAACCAGTTTTATGAGCATTATACCCGAACACAACCAGAAATGTGTACACTTATCGGGATATAATTGTTATCCACGTGACCACAATACAATCATATGATTGGACAAAAGCATTTGACTGTGCTCTAATAATGTATAAAGCACTATATCCACGCACAATGCGCATGCTTAAAGAGATTTAAAAGTATGATATCTTAAAACGTGTGTTTCTCAGAAATATGAACAGATAATGTATGAACATATAATTTAGTTTAGTTGGCTTTTGTAATGTAATTGTGTTTCAGTTGTATGTATCACTCGTGGGTTGACCTATCTTGTATTTTATATGGACTTTGATATTAGGTTTCAAATAGTTATGCTTTCAAATCATTAAGAATGTATTTTACAATGTCAATGTCTATATGCAATTAATGTAACTAATAATATTATCACCAATCCTGTCCAGTATCATAAGATGATCATTTGCTTTTAGAAACTCACCACTGACAATACTACTGCCAATTTGTTCTAATCATCGTTGGTGGTTTAAATTACATATCCTATATGCTTAAGAGATACTTCTCATGTTACATCAGTATACCCCAACTTTCTAAACAGTTGACATACAAGATACAACAAATGGCATGTACTCTCCCGAGACACTTATCTGTTTACAACAACAAGCAAACTGCCATTGTTTTATAGCTCACGTCTTTACTTGTACAATTCGATCTTCACATTGGATTAGATATGACCCGTCAGTCTCATTGGACATCCACTGAACATTAACACGACGGACATGTCAGGTTTGCCCATTTTATAACCCTTATTTAATGGTATAGGACGAAACCATATGCCTCGTGGTGTACATTATTGAGTCTTATTAAACATTATTTATGCTTTCATCTATTATAAACTGATGCCATTTGTAATTTGCCTTTAGCATGTTTAATACAATTATGTTTCTAAATATTGTTTTCGTTTTAAAAAACATAGACATATTAAAACAAATCCATTCACTGTATACATCTGTAAATATCTACAATATCTACAATATAAACAGTTACATGGTGGTACAGACTTAATTTAAAATAATTTCAAAGTTACAAGGTCATATAGAGTTAACAAGTTAACAAGTTCTTTTGGACCTGACATCACACATTAACAGAAGGTTATGCCATACAAGGACTGAGTTTATCCACTGTATAAGTACTAGTCTTGTTTTATTACATTACGTTGCGGTAAATATCCCTTTCAATATTGGTGTGTATTTGTCAACTTTTGCTAAAATAAGGTTTATAATCATATTTCGTCTTTTGAGATTTCTATATATAGTCTGTTGTTTGCTCTATAAATGTTTTAACGCTATCCCAGATGTTATTCACTTTTGGGCAATCATAGATGTACATTGCGCCAAGATGTGATGAGAATGTTGTGTTATTTATTTTGGTCAATTTGTTATTAGTTATTGTTTATTTCAAAAGATGTTCCCACTGCTGTTTATATTTATATTTGTTGCCATTAGTACAGCTTTGAAAGATGTCATATACAGATCTGCAACTTTTAGTTTGTTTTATTTATTATGAAGTAAGACATGGTTGGATTGGGGAGTGTGTGTGATATTTCAACTTTTAGTTCTTAGATACGCTTCAATCGAATTAACTAAGTAAATTGTTTTACATTTGAAGGAATGAGTGAATGCTTCGAAATTTTCATCCAAGATATCATTTAAAAATGGTATTCCGTGTTATTTACAATGTTTGAAACATATTTCCTGTTTGCAAACTGAAATATTTTCATTACACCAAACTGAGCCTCAAACATGATTATAACATAAATCACTGTTAAAAGAATTTCTGTATTCTAGATGTTATATACTGGACCAAAATAGTTACGGATTAATGCAAATCTTTAATATTGATATATCTACAAATTCACACACTGACCGAATATCAATAATAAAACTTTCAATATCCCTAACATATTTTGACAAGTATATATATATATATATATATATATATATATGAAAAAGTTGAGGAAGGTCTCACGTGAAGTAAATGTATATAAAAATAAAATACTTCAGACGACACTTGCTGTAGATATCATTTTAATGATGACTGGATGCGTCGCATTTCGACTTGTTTACAAGTCTTTTCAACAGTGTGGAGCATTTTCAACATGGAGAGAGGAAATCGTAACAGAAGACCACTTGCAGTTCCAAACAGAGACAAATATTTGGATCAAACTGATTATCATCACTACGAATCAGATGGGTCCTTCTCAATAGAGGGGATGAATCAGTCCCCAGTGTTATCATCAACTGAGGACTTAGACCAAACCAACACAAGTGCAACCGACCAAACCACTGTGTCACCAGCAGAAACAACAAACATTGACTTTAATAACACCTCTTCAGATTCCTCTCCAAACACCATGAAAAAAGGTCTTTGGAGTAAATTTGATTTTATAAGAAGAACTTTTTCAAGAAGCACAAAATCGTATACTCCCCGAAACTACATGTATACTAGAAATGTCAATTATGCAATTGAAACAAATGATCAATTCATTGACTGTGGGCCAGGATGTGAGACCTGCAATGACTCAAATTTTAATCCCTCGTAAATAGTTTATTGTGTGCTAATCAAGCTAACCACATGTCACTTACCAATCAATCAACGTCTATTGTACATTGTTTAAGCTACCTATATATTCGCCATGTTGAAAATGCTCCACACTGTTGAAAAGACTTGTAAACAAGTCGAAATGCGACGCATCCAGTCATCATTAAAATGATATCTACAGCAAGTGTCGTCTGAAGTATTTTATTTTTATATATATATATATATATATATATATATGCGTGTAGACCATATGGGTAAATTGACCTTCTGAAGTGACTAATCACACTTTTAGAATCTATCTTGTTCTAATTGTAAACAGAACGACAGCTGAAATACTTATACATATCAGAAGCATACATCTAATTACATATAACGTCTTTGTATGGCATTTTAGAAGTCAAATAAGAATAATCGTATAAGAATAAAGAATCAAGCAGTTATTTATCCATAAATTATGCCTAAATAAACAAAGTGTTTATCCGTAAATTATTGTTCTTGCTTGATTACATATACTTTCAATCGCATTTTATATGACCGAAGACTCTTAAAAAAAAGAACTTAATTATTGTGAACAGAAGTGACGATACCAACTCCTACGGAGGAGATTCTGATTAAGTATTGTTTGTATCCGTTTTGCCTGATTCCTCGAGTCCAGTCACTGTCATGTTGATGTAGGATGGTTATTCTTCGTTAAGTATTATAGTATGTATTTTTTTAGCAAATCAAATCTGACTTGAAATTAGGTGATCGTTCAACGATTCTGTCATCCAGGTTCTGCCTCGCATGGAAGGATGGATACAATATATGCCGACTGAGTAGGATGGTTTAAAATCTTGCTTACTTATGTACTCAACTTCTAATCTTGATTTCCTATTTATTCCACTTGTAAATGCCAAAAATATACCCAAAGGATAATGAAATTTAATAAAAGTCAATAAATTTTAGCTAACAATATAGCTATTCAAAAGTTAAGATGATGATAAATAGCAGAACAATTGATAACATCGGATGAATTTCCTTAGAAAAAAGAAAATACATTCAGTTGCCCAATATATGACATGTGTACCTTTAATATCTTTTGAATATTGAAATAAGCCAAACCAATATTTTCACAGACAACTTTATTAGTAGTATTTTTAACCCGTATATTGTTCATGTTCAAACAAAAAATAAAATAATTCTCAAAATTGTTTTTACTTTTCAAACATTTTCAGATTTTTAAATAAAATGTTTAGTCAGGATAACTGCAAACATCTCAATTTTCCTTTGTTATTCAGTTTTCACATTTTGAATGTTCAAAATGTAAGCACATTTGTTTAAGTACACTTGTTTTATATATTCGCTTAGACTGTCTGTATACATACTTACTCTTTGCAATAGACAAAATCTTTTGACTTTTTTTGTAAATTAATAAAGCATTAGAATAACTATCTTCATTACTACATTAATATAACTACCAGAAATTTTTTTATGAAATTGTTTTACAATAACAATAAGTTCATATTGATACTAATATGTGTAGTCAAATGTCAATATGTATTTAAATCCTTGTCCTACGACATGAATAAAATCCCATTATGAAACAATCTGAAGCAGGTCGTACAAGGGTCGAAAACAAGATCGTATGTGTTATGACAGGCCTTTGTGAAACAGCGAAAAGGTTCCCATGCTAAAAATTCAATGTTTTCCAATGATCTTGGCCCTTTTTTTATTAAGCCATTAAGCCTCTATAATTATATATAATCTGTTTCGTAGCTTGAACTTGGACTGAAAGCCTTTCTAATGAACAAATATAATGTTAATGATGACTAATAAAACCATATCCATCGTAAGTTTCATAGCTGATATTATCTTAAAAGTGTGAAATTGTACTTTTGTAATAAGTTCATTGACCCCTTGTATATATAAGGATGATTTAACTAATTGTTATCCCTTTTTATTACCAAGAAAGACAAATGCAAATAGTTCACACAAAACTATATACTTTTTATTACTTAGAAAGACCACTGCAAATGTTTAACACAAAATAATACACTTATTCATATAACATCGCTTAATAAAGAAGCTTCTCCAAATTCGAATAATTCAAGCTTAATACTGTTCTTTGAAAGGTTAAAGATGACTGTGTCCCTGACTGATCGTAAGCTTACAGTTGAAATAATAATTATGTCTGATATGAATAAAGAAAGTATTTATGTTGCTTTTAAGATTAAAAGTATCCACGCTTTTGAGACTGTCCAAGTTCGTCACGTTAAGCATGCCCATGTGCAGGACAAGAGTCAGTCTAATTGGACCCGCCAATGCCTTCCAATTATATGACTCACCGATTCTATAACGAAGTCCTGTTCTAAATACTTGGAATCCTCCATAATCATGGCGATACTGTTGAAAAGACACGCGCATTGAAGTGGCGTCATACATATTGTTATGATATAGACCCATTTTTAAAGTGAGGAGCCATGTGTTTCTTTTGTCATTCTCGAAGATTTGAACACTTCTCAGTCCACAGGAACCCCAAGGAGGGGGTTCGATAACAACTTCCGTTTTCCCATAGTGATCGCACGGCCTTTCACTTCCGGCAGTCATAAAACTCAACAGGTGTTCTGTGAACAAATAGGTGCATTACCTTTGGTGGTAAGTGAATAAATGATTTGTTGCTTTCTTTGTCCAAAACAATAACCTACAAGGGATGACAAAGGAAACTTCAGGAAACTGTAGACATTGGGAGATTACATAATGAGTGAGTGTTGAATATTGAAAATATTCCAACGAGATATTTTCAAATGTTGTGATTTATTCACGAGCGAAAGCGAAGGCATCATATAATAATAGTAATAATATTAACACTGGGTAATTAATCTAGATGGAGTCAAGTCATAAAACAGTAAAATGTGGTCCCGTTTTCCGTTACAATCTTGTTCACATCTACATAAAATAACACATTTACACAATCATAATTACAATGTTTGTCGTTTTTAACATCGACATAAGTCGTAATTCTTGACCAGCTGCACGTTTCTACATGCAAGCTTCTTATTTTGAACTTCATACGTGCATAACACAACGTCATTGAAAATCAGAGACAAGCTATACTGGATTGACAGCGAGTAAATTTAAAATCAAAACCGAATGCTGATGCTGACAGTGCGTACAATGAGCTCTGAATTACGTTCGAAAAATCCATTGTTGACAACAGAAGCGATTTCGTACAAAAAATAATGTTGTTATACACAATCTTTTCCCCCATAAATTCTCTTTAAGTTACGTTTTGGATGATCAATCAATATCTTACCTTTTTCAGTTTTCAAAGTATCTGAAATATAAGTCAAATGAAGTTATACAATGCGATATCAGTCCTTTGTCTCGAGTAATGATGAACTTGACTTTAGAGGTTGAAAGGAGATCCTGTCAAGCAAGAGCAGGTGGAGAGTAGCATGTGTTTTACTCGGGTTTCAAAATTTAATTATTTTATCATATTTGCTTCTTCAGACTGAAAACTCAATAGTGACAATGAATTGTGGTGCAACATGTAAGCATTATTTGGTAAAACAAACAAAGACGGATAATACTGAACTGAATAACATGTTATAGTTGTACTGAAACCTAGCTACACTTTAATTTGAATGCTGCATGCGAACCACTATGTTATGCGTCATTACACAATGGACTACAGGCCTTTCAAGACCTAATTTCAGATTTCTCCACCTGGACTATTTAGCAGCCTCGACAGTACAATTAGCCCGCGATTTCTAACATTTTGTTTTCAGAGTGACTTATTGGCCAAAGGGAATTCTAATACCCAACTCACACTATGTACGATTATAGTACTATAATATTACGATTCGATTGTACTGGTATCGTACTCACGTTTTTACGATCTACTATATCAATACGGTTTATGTGCGAGAATTGCAGGACATGTTTACAATCAATGTACGAGAGAAACACGATTTTAACACGATCAGAACACAATCAATACAAACTTAACACGACACTCACACGACGATCACGTGATGCCATCATTATTGGTTTACGAAAAAAGCACGATTTTTAAAAGGGTTTTTACCAATCAAACTCCAAAACTGTTTCAACTCCCTTTGAATGCACGGCGCGACAGTTTAGTTGCGCATCAGGTTTTGAAGATGACAACTAGATGAAGATTGTAACTGCAACTGAAGCTAATTGATGTGGAATTAGATATTATAGAGTTGACTGAGGAAACAAGCAAGAGGAAAAGAGTGTTGCAGCTGGAGGGACCGCCAAAAAAGAGAAGGGCGAGAACCGTTTGGACACGAGGCTGGCTGCTGCAGAGACCCTTGTATGGGCTCGCGGAGTTGAATAACGAGAACCGGGTCAGCTACAAGACATTCCTGAGGGTAGACAATGCTCTCTTCCAGGAGTTAGTCACTCGAGTCGGTGAGAGCACTTCTTTCAGGATGGCACTCGACCCAGGCTTGAAGATTGCGGTAGCGCTACGTTATCTTGCTATGGGGAACAGCTACTTGGACCTGCAGTACTCCTTCAGAGTCGGCAGCAACACAATTGGATGCTTCATACCTGAAGTCTGCGAGGTAATTATAGAAGAATATTTATCAGAAGTCATGCCGCCATGCTTAAGCCCAGAACAGTGGAAAGCTATAGCTGACGGCTTTCTGGACAGGTGGAATATGCCGCACGCATGTGGAGCTCTGGATGGAAAACATGTGCGGATCAAGTGCCCGAGGAAGTCAGGATCGCTATTTTACAACTACAAGCACTATTTCTCAAAAGTACTATTTGTTTTGGTAGACCATGAGTACAAGTTTATATACGTAGAAGTCGGAGCCAATGGTGCCTGCTCGGATGGCCAGCTCTTCAAGCATTCTGAACTCAGACAATTGTTGTAGTATGTAGACCTGGGTCTCCCCGAGCCAGATAAGCTTCCCGGGAGCCAGGAAGAAGTGCTGTATTTCATCATTGCTGACGATGCCTTCCCATTGCGAACATGGCTGATGAAACCATACTGCAGGCGTCAGATGACTAGGCAAGAACGAGTCTTCAACTATCGACTGTCACGTGCAAGACGGATCGTGGAAAACGCCTTTGGCATTTTGTCTTGCAAGTTTCAGTGCCTGCTCGGTACGCTGTGCCAAGTGAACACGGAGAACATGGACTGCATCATTCTGTGCTGCGTGATGCTCCATAACCTCCTTCGCAGTGGCTATCCTGGCAATCCTAAAGGTAAATGTGAAAACACGTAATATATACTCAAATAAATGATAAAATCCTATATATACAAATGATTGTAATATCTATCTATCTAAATATGTTCCGAACTTGTTCATGTATTTGTATTCTCATAATATGTTTGTATTGTATTGTTCATATTGTTCTGTTCAGCTGCAGACCAAGAAGACGGACAGCACAACGTCGTCGCCGTAGACTGGAGGCAGTGTCGCCACCTGGACGACACTAGCAGAGAGACTGCTAGAAACAAAAGGAGTCAAGCCAGCAACAACGTCCGAGATACCATTGCAAAGTACTTTCAAACTAGAGCTGGGTCTGTGCCATGGCAGCTGCAAGCCCTGAGCTAAACTCTGACCTCTGAACACACGCTGTACAACACGTGTAAGCCATCTTTATGGCTACAGCTTCCTCAAATAAAGTGACTTAATATGTCTTAGATTGTCAAGTCTGTTCATTGCCATCCTTCAATCCATTTATTATCTTTGATTGGCATTCTAGAAATTAACTTGATGAAGGATGAAGACAATTGTTTTGGAAATACAATTTCTTTATTCTGTATAAGCAGCATTTCGGAAGAAATTGTAATGTCAAGCCGACGTTAGAATCTATGTCGAATCGTCGCCTCTACAGAATAAAGAAGTTGTATAATATCCATAAAACATTCTTATTATATGAACGGTAATATACTTTTCTGGATTAATATATAAGTAACTAAACGACCTTCTATTTAACAATATTTTCATTAAACGAGTAAATGGTCTTTAATGCAAAAGCTTTAATGATAATTGTATTAAATAGAAGGAAGGTTGGTATCCTGTTTATTACTCGCCTACTTTAATGAAGCGAAATAGCCGGCATGATGCTGAAACTATGAGCCCGACACAATTGTGACGACGGTACTAGCAGTGTGACGTCATGCTCACAAACTATTCTGACGTTATACGGGCAACTGTGTAACACAAGTCTAATATACATAGAGAATTGTAAACGACGTCCCGTTTAATACATCATTTATGAAACAAGGGAGTGGTTTCGTATTTAACGAGCAAAATACATATGTTATTAACCGGACTGAGATTAGTATTTAAATATTTCTCGCTGTTTTAAATCAAGCTAAACTGCAAAACACCCCGCTGTTATGAAACTCGCTTGTAAGAAGGACACCCGATTATGACATCACAGCACAAGGCGATGTTATGAAATAATGTTTTTATAACATCGTAGACTTATTAAAATAGTGTCGCCAATAATAAAACAGCATCTTTCTTCGAAATATTAAAGTTAAAAATCGTGTGCGCATGCTTATTTTCAGGTATTGGAATACTGTTATTATTTGTCGGCCATTTTAAGATGTTCACATTAAAATGGCCGCCAGTAGTTTTCACTATATCCGAGACACGATGTTATGCGACTACAGATAATTGATTCGTGTTATGAGAAGTTTTACCCTTTAAAGGTGTTATAAATTGCATAAAATGAATTAGAAATGACAAATTTCAAAAAACTGAAATTAGTAAAAAACGTGCTACAGCCCTTTAAACACTGATATCTTCAACTTGAGAGTACCAACTACAGATTATGCCTCCGGCAAGTGTGTCATATGACTTTTACGAAATAAGTGTGAAGTAGTTTTATCGTTTGGTTTAAACATATTTTATTCACAAGAATCGGATTGCTATAACCTAACTTTATATGTGCACATGTGCTCATAATGAAAATATAAACTCGGTTATTTTAACCATATGGGTAATAAAGGAACTGCATATACAATGCGCATTCATGTTTCATTGCGGGACAGGGACTAAAAATTAAATAAATTTAGAAGCAAGACATCTAAGTCGTATTGATAGTATGTTACACAGGTGTAAGGTAGGAAGCATTCATAATAAAGTAACACAATATATTGTTGAAACAATTTAGTTTCAAAACATGCTAAAAAACAAAAGCTTAAAACACCTTTTTGTGTCATGTCAATAACAAAAACGAAATATCATTTGCGCACTCTGGAAGTGTGAAATCTTTCTTCTCTTCTTCATCAGAGTCAACGTTTAGAATGGTCCATAAAAGTCAAGAAAATGAAAGTATTGTTGGGGTTTCAAGTCAGAAGTATTTCTGTTCTTCACAGACTTTGATCAAACTCACTGGCTACAGTTAACATAGATGTTCCAGCCCTTGTCTGAGGACACTGCACTTGCTGTGACCTTGGAAACTGCGTCTGTTGAAAGTGCTAGGGCTGATGTACAACAGACTCATTATAGTTGTGCATCCACATCTGACCTGGTGGTATACAGGGAATAGGAAGATTTGAATCTGCAATTTGCTGAGCCAGATATCTGTCTTGTTGCATATGAGATCCAAAGCTGCTTGGTTGAAACAGTGGTTGAGATAGCGTTCCGAATCCGCTTGATGATTGAGTCTGGGCTGCTGTAAAGCTGTGGTGTCGACACCATCTTGGGACCTCTCTTCTGTTAGTTCAATGCCAGCTGCAGCGTCTCATGCAAAAATTATGTTTGTAATTCAGGGATCATGTTCCGCATCATAATTGCCAGGTAGTCTCCATGCTGCTGACACTCATCCGCATGCGAATTCAGGAAGTGTGAAATCTTTCTTCTCTTCTTCATCAGAGTCAACTTCTTGGCACTCAGGTCATCATGTGCCTGGTAATCATCTTCAGACACTTCTACCTGCACATCATCATCATTATCGCCGGTAGAATAAGAGACACCGTATCGGGCGTCACATGCCTTGCGCAGATCTATCGGGTCCATATGTCGACTAAGAAACTGCCATTCTTCCATGATTTTGCTGCTGCTCATGGTTGATTTTTGCACCGCTACCGCTCTTCTTATTATTGCTCCCTCGTCTGTAATTTCCAAAAACTGTCCGCTTGTTTCTATACCATTTGAGCGAACTGCCAAACACACCCTTGAAGAATTCAAGGTCACACTTGTCCCATTAGTCCTTTTTTCTGTCTCTATTCGAATAGCCCTCGCCCTCCTTGTTCTACACGAACTCTGCGTCTCGGATCATCTCTCTGAGCCTGTCTAGTATTGTAGTACCTGCCGGCTTTCTGCGGCTTGGGTTTCTTTGGCGTGGGTTTTTTCGATGTAGACTTTTTGGCATTAGCAGCTGAAACAAACCGCTTTTTGGGATGCGGGTAGACAATCCTTTGTATCTCTTCTTCCGATTCGCCAGACTCTGTTTCCTGTAAAAACAGTAATAACACTATAGAATAAACCATTTAGGCTGCCAAGAACCAACAGACAACTAAGTGTCTGAGAATGTGTTACTGCACATAGTATCACCGATGTATTCACTGTGTATAGATATAGAAAATACAAAACGACCTTCTAATAATACCATTTTTTAGTAAAACGTTACTGATTTGGTATCAATGATATTAAATAGAAGGAAGTTCGAAGTTAGTATTCTGTGTATTAGTGGCCCACTTACACCAAGCTGACATGGCGCTGAAACTAAAAAATTTCGAGAGTCCAATACCACTGTGACGACGCTACTAGTATTGTGACGTCATAACCACAAGCATTTTTGACGTTATACCTGGAGTGGTATTGCACTATGAATATTGCATTGCAGTGCAGTTTCTTACACGGGCTTATCATATTTAAAGATGAAAGTTACATGAACTGTACCTTTTGAGAAGAATGCTCTGGAAGCAGGAATCGCATCTTCTGGTCGGCAGGTGGGCGTGAACTGCCCAAACCCACATGTGGTACAGCTGGTTCAACGTCGACAGAGGGCGGTGGAGTAGGACTTCTTGGTTCATTGCTTGTCTTTTGAACTTGAGCAGTAATGCTACAATCAGTATGCTCAGGTTGAGAATATCATCAGCAACGTAACGTTTCGCGCGTCTCCCTCGCTTATCAGCCATCGTGTTCAATGCAATGCGGTAAACTGAACAGCGCACGTGACGAAAACAGCTTTGGAGGGAAATGTTCAGATTGGTGCAAATTATGTTCCATGTCGTGTAACGATTGTATCCCGATCGTATAGTGAACTTGTTGACTTCGTGTACTGTTCGAGCTGCCATCGTGGTCCTAAAGTTTAGCACTTTATGGGTTAATTTAACTAGAGTACGGCAACAGGACGATCGCAAGACGGACAGTTTGTCGATAGTGTTGTGATTGTGATGTTATCGTGTCCAGAGGCTGAAGCACGATCAACACCATCACAACACAGTCACTACACGTTCAAAACACAATCACTACACGATCGACAGGCCCACAACACAAGTTTCTGAAATTAGGAACATGTTTCTAATTTGGACGAATCGTGCTTGGCAAGGAGCACGATCAGCTCAATCACTATACGATGACAACACAAGAACATCACAGTAACAACACGATGACTACACGGCGCAATCGTTAAGCGATTGTAGTCGATCGTACGTAGTGTGAGTTGGGCTTAAATTGTTGATTTGATGACCCAGTTACCCCAAATATTGGTCACAGGGGCAACGCCCTCAGTAACCGATTTTGATCTGCCTCTCCAGTAGGAAAGCTCTATTTTTAAAATTAAAGCTTACATTAAACAATGACGTAATTTTTTATCGGTATTAAAAATGTAAAATTTTAAAATTAGAATTCAGACATTGTTAACAGTTTAATATGAATTGAATATAAAAACAATCAAACGTATATAATCTGATATTTGTAAGTAAGCTAGTACATGTCATATATGCTTAGATATATTTTCTCAATAGGATTCTTGTTAATTATGTCTCAAAGTTAAGTTTTTTAGAAAATTATGAAAACCTCACTATAGAAAACTTCAAGCACGGGAATATTCTTGAACCTCATTTGAACCATGCGCTCAGTGCAGTAATGTCTCCCACAAGAAGAGAGATTCTGGAAACAAGAACAATAGTCACTGTCTCTGTAGCTGATTAGACTTTGAATGTTACATTGTATACACTTAAAATTTTGTATCAGTTTATAGTCCACATTCGCCAATGCATCAAACACAAACATTACATCACATGATACATCGCTCAACTGGCGGTCAAGGCATTTAAATATTTCAGCTGTGTACTGCATTACAGAACCATCAAGGATGTTAGTGTTTCAAATACAACATGATTTGTGAAAAATATACTTATAACGTCAATCGTTAGAGAAATCTGTTATCTACAACATGACATGTAATAAATAATTTTCATATGACGACAATGTAATGACATTTGGTTTCAAACACAGGTTTCCCTTCGAGTAAAGCGCGTCAAGGGTATCTGACGTCATATAAACAGATTTCCCTTTATTGCATTAAACGTACTACACAACAACTAGCTTTTTCAAAGCGTGAAGGCTCGTCTCTAGCACAAGTCGCCAAAGCAACCCACACGCACATGCTTCTTTTGGAAGTTAGGCTACACTTTTCACATATTACTGAATAAGTGAATAACACGATTGGTTTATAAACAGATTCTAAATGTTCTGAGAACATACAAGTTATTGCCTGTTAAATGTACGTTTTTTGAGCTAAGACCAGCAAATTATGACAAATATATTCTCATTGATTATACAATTCAAGCAAAATACCTGGTTGGGTAAAACATTTATTCCAATATCTGTAGAACATACATAATTAAATGAAATGGTAAATAAATAACCGTCTATATATTTCGTTTCCTTTCATTGCTCATAAACTTTATTTTTCTTTCGTGTCTTTGTATACGTTGTGTGAGCTAGACCACAATGCTTTGCGCTTGAAAATAATAGACACCTTTCCTAATTAGTGCAATTTCTCGGCTTATTTTGGGTCGAAAAAATCTGTGAAAAATTAAATGTAGATATATAGGTAGATTTTTGGCAATTTTCTGATATGTTCATCAACATCCTTGATGCCTCTTTAAGTTTTTGAGAAGATACCTGGTCTTAGCATGGGACTACAGAGTCACCAAATGTACATTATATATAATACATGATCATTAAGCAGAGGGTACAACTTCATGTAGGCTATGCGCAATGACGCAAACAATGTCTTAGAATTGACACGAATCACAGTTTGAGTTCTGAGGACATTGGGTCAAAAACAAATCTGACATGTACACTCTAGAGGTCAGCATGCACATCACATTTGGAACTAGAGTGTACCTGAAATACACAAGAGCCAAACAGGACGAGCCAGTGAAGATGTATATGGATTGGAACATATTTCATCTGATTCTCTATCAACACATTTATACCTGTAGACAACTGACGTCCGAAAGGTTGAATCTGAGGGTGCAGTACACATATTCTGGCTTGTATTCAATATCTGTACATCCTCTTCTCTCTGAACATTTCCTCTGACATTGTAAGCATCCCAGGTTCTGATTCAACGTCACATTGAAGTGAGTCTCTTCCACACAGTGACACCCGGCTATCAGGAATGCAACAGCCCAGGGCAGCACGAAAGTCATCTTCTGTCTCGGGGCAAGTAATATGATAAGGAATTAACACTATTTGGTAATGTGTCTATGTATTTTACAATAATTCAGCTTTGTACTCCAGATAGCCATGAGAACACCAGCCAATCACAATATATGACACGCCGATTTTACAATATTTCATTAAGTAGATCATGAGCATTTTATTTACCCATTTGACATTAACCCTCGTGGTGCGCTCACACAGTACTCACTTAAAGGGGCAGTAACACGTTTTTTGCAAATTTTATTTTTTCAAGTTTCCCATTTATAATGATAGTTTATGTCATTTATACTAACTTTAGAGGGTAAAACATCATATTATATACACCAATAATACGCAGTGGTAATAATGTTGTTGAGTATTAGCAAACATTGCATGGCGGCCATTTTATTGTAAACACATTTTATTATTTTGAATGACAAAAGCTATTCACATGGCTCTATGGAACCATGTACACTCATGTTTTAACTTGATTTTCCGAATAGAGAAGGGTGTTTTACTATTCGTAACATTATTTTTTCAAATACATTTCATCAAGTTATTTGAACGAAAAAAACGTTCTACTGCCCCTTTAAGATTTAGGTCAACATTGTACACAAAATATCTCCAGGCCGTTATTCATGTTCATACGACTTTGTTGTCGTAATTCGTATTAAAGGAAACTAAACAAATAACACACAAACATATATTAATCGCAGCTGATCATTAATACACTGCATTGTATTATGCTGTCTTGCACATATTCTTCGTGATTTGACGATACAGTCACTCCTTTAACACCAACATTTATCAACAGTTACAAAACTGGAACTTCAGTTAGAAATAGTTGGAAAGGTATATACTATCAAGACATCCCTGTGTTTAAAAAATATGTGTCTATGCCTCGCTCTGTATAAAATCCTATTTTGCAATTTAGGACAAGTTATCTTAACTTCCAATTGAAACAGATTCCTAAAAATGAATGTAACTTATTTAATTCACCAGCTATAGGAGACGAGTTTCACTATTTTGTTCGATGTAAACCTCTTCTCAAACAACGTCTACAAAATATATCCCACACCACCTCTTAAAATAGAGCCATGGGCTCTGTAGCTCATCAGGATTTCATATATGTACTATCTAAGGTTAAATATTTCAGTATCATATCTCAAGTAATACTTTGTTTACAAGCAAAGATACGTTCTGAGATCATGACCCGTGTGACCTAGATTGGGGTCACAGAGTCACCAAATCTACAAATACGGTTGCTGATAGACACAAATTATATTGTCGAAACATTGTAATCAACTAGGAAAAATCCTAGATGATCCCTCGTCAACAATTAGAATATCTAGACTTCGAGAAAGGCAGCATTCATATGACACTATCTCTGCCTATCAAAAAGGTTACAAACATCATAGAGAATTGCAAATCATTGTAGTAAGGTCAACATACAGTTTACCCCCGAAACTGACCGAGTATCCTGGAATCTGGAAACAAACTGTAAACTGGGTAGTATCCACTTGGTATCTATCTGCTGAAACTAGGCAAACTGGTTTGCAACTAGAATTCATTTTGGATTCTATAATATTAAGTATTTCCGTGATGGAAACCGACAGGGAACTCTGATTGAGAATTTCCTGTTTGTTTCCATTTTGGGAAATTGCAATCAATGTTTCCGTGAAATGGAAATCAACATGAAACTATAATTTGAAGTTTCATGTTAGTTTCCATTCCTGTAAAGTTGAATTATTGATTCCAGTAAATGGAACCCAACATGAAATCAACATGAACAACATTAAATCAAGTGAAGTTTCATCAATAGCAAATAAATTGTTATGATAACTGCAATGATATATGAAACAATTATGAAAGAATACTTACTCAAAGGAAAACTTGGACAGAAACAATTATAACACAAGTTAAAACAACATCTTGTGGCTATAATTTGTTATCAGTTGTGCTGTCAGCTTGTATTTTTTTTTAAAAACCAAAAAAATATTACTATAACAGTGAAAAGGGTAACTTTAATTTTGTGTAAATAATAAATGGTTTTGAAAACGCATTTTCAATATTGGTTACATTTGTATTTTACTACTTAATGTTTAACGCTTTATTGATGATAACGGAATAACATTTTAAATTACAGTTTTAATGGACACAAAACAAGTTTATGAAAATTAAACTTTGAAGTGCAATAGGCCGAGAAGGATATGTCAGTATGTTTTGTTTCGAATGACACATTTACCTTAGAAAAGATTCATGTAAACGTTGAATAGTTGATGAATTTTTCAAGCTCGACAATCAATTACAAAATTGCTGGTTTACTACCATACTGTGGCAAAATAAGTGTGGTATTTATTTTATTTCTTCAAAAACTGTTATCATGTATATTGTTCTTTTCGTTCTGGTAATGATGAACACATATAAATTTCTCAAGTTGTACTCAGGATGTCAGCAATAAAACCCCAAAAACCGAAACATTATCAGCCTTACTTTTTCAATCTTAACAAAAACAAAATTGATCCACAGTGTCCACATATACTAATATATAAGAATTGTATTGCAAGAGTATTCCAATCTGTCCGTAACATTGGACTGGTCGATATAAACAAGCTCTACTCTATCATCAAGTCACTCTAGTCTACCTGCACCAAGATGATCATGTATGTGAGAGCTAGTCAATTCTGTAATTCTTGCATACATTCTATGGAATTTACAAAGATTTAAGCCCAAGAGATTACGTGTCTATCGACCAAACCTTAATTACATCTAAACTGACGATTAAAAACAACTAGTCACTTAATTTGAAGGATTGTAAAACCACCAGCACTTCGACAACAACGATACAAACATAAGGAAACAAGAATAATTTACATATGAACATACTGGTAAGATACTTTGTGAAGCTTGACCACTTAAAACTTCAGAGTAAACACCTATATGTAATCTATTCACTCCGAATGTATAATGTACATTCAATCAAAGATGTGATACTAAAATATTCTTAAATGTTAACTATGGAAAACAGGAAGATGTTCCTATAGGCGATGTAACACGTTTTTCTTACTGAAATAAAGTGATCTCACGAACAGGCATATAAGTGTTACCAATGGCTAAATAACACCTCTGATAAAAGATAGTAAGGATATTAATACAGGCGTGCACTACGGATTCTCGGGTCATTTTTTGTATTGCACAGTTAATTCCGTATTGCATGGCTGCCTATTCTACTTTCTCTTAAATTCGTACTAAACAATGTTTTACCAATTCAATCTTCGGAAATTAGGTTTAAGTAACATTTTGATTTATTAAAGTATTAGCTTTGATATAGACATAATACTAACAATACAATTAAGAGAAGAGTCACCGAAGGTATTATTAACAAGGCAGAAAAGTGTCAAACATACGGGAAATTGCAAGCATCTCTGAAGACATCCCTAGCAACGCTGCATCATAATGAGGTCTCAACCATTAACTATTATGACGTCATATACATGATGACGTCATTCGAAAGAAGCACGCCTGACGGTTCTTCGAACTGTTTGTTCTCCTCTTCCATGACATCATCTCCTTTAATGCAAACTATACAAATGCACAAGTATGATTATCTATACTTATACATGTACCATTATTTTCAGTTCACTCAAATAGACATGTATATATGATAAAGACCGCCACTGTCTACCAACATTTGCATGTTCACGGTACAGGGAAATAATGCTGCTTTTAATGTAGTAATTATCACAGAAAACGATTTTGTTATGGAGGTTCCTTACCTTTGTTTCTGTACACCCTCAGTTGTCAGATTCAGGTGATGCATGATGCATGCATGTCTTGTCGGCCTTTGTAAATCGTCGACAACATGGTCATTTATACACATTAGAAATTCAAAATGACTGCCTGTCTCCTGTGTTACTTATTTAATCAATGCATTATAAGTATGCGAATTGTTTTGCTTTTACTGATAAACATTTTATTATGCTCTATGATATATTTAAAGTGAAAAACGTCATCTACATGTATGTTGTAAATCAGTCAAGCGTCGGGGTCATCTCTCGAGAGGCCACCATATCTCAATAAATTATTACCACTTTTTGCCCGAATACATGATTATTTTGGTTAATTTTGTTATTGAATAGTATTCCTATTAAATAGTGATTTTAGCAATTCCTACAAAGACAAATTGAAAAAAAGTTTAATTTTAACAGAAAAATAAACCTTGTGCTTCAATTTAACAATAACGTTACATTTACACCTTGCATATATTTGTTGTCTTGAATCTGTTATTCAATGAAGCGGCAACGTACGTTCAATAAACAATACCTGACATGCTCACATTTAATAATCTCCGTAATAGTCCAACAAGCTAATAACGCTCGTTTGATAGGTTTGAATTTGATCATTGTGACCAATGATCTGTGATTAGGTTTGTATATATTCAGCTCAGTATCAGTTCAGTATCAGTATCGAGTATATTACAATCCCAATCTGTCTTTAAATATAACATTAATTTAACTTCATGACTATAAAAGCTGTTTAGTGCTGGATATTTCCCCCCAGCTTTGTACTTTCTAAGACTGGATGCGAAACACGTGAGTGATGAGTTAACATTTGTAAGAAATATTATGTTTTATTACGTATTGCTTAACGTGACTTGTCAAGGGATGTACATAACCCGGAGTTAAGATTGAGTCAATGGATTTTTACATTCACTCTTCAGTACTCAACATTCCCAGTTGCATCCCCTAATGTCCGTAATCATCTTCGCCCAAGCACTTACCCTTCTCATATATTCTGGCTTCTTTTGGATGCGGGTGATAGAGGTTATCAGAATAGTGAGTTCAATGATCAGAAGACAATTATAGAAAATCTGTTGGGGCCAATCTGGAACATTACTGATTCTGGAGCAATTACTTGAGCTTCTAACGGTGTCTCAATGGATGCTCCTGACTATGTCATGCGTCATGGTTTGGAAGTGAAATAGTTGTTTTATAGGAAGAAGACGTATGACAAATAGAGAACTATTATTCAAGGGACACACTGGTAGTAAAAATACAAGTGGTCAGTTTCTGAAGGTCATTGGTCAGTTTGTGCTATCATGGAGGTATACTCATCCAATCAAATTCATCAAGTGAGAAGCTTGTAAGGCAGCATTTCTAATACAGTCAGCATGTAGAGCGCTAGATACAATCAAATTAATCAAACTAGACCCCCTCCCTCCCATGGGGTTTTCAATGTCATCTCTGTTGGACTAAGGTCAATGAGACTGCCTTTGATTGAGAATCGACATATTTGAAATATTGTTCCAAATAGTTAAAATGTTAATCAGCTGTAGCTACTTGCAATTATTCATTTGTTGACCTTACAAAGCAACCTAAAAGTAACTGTTCTGTATCACCTTAATCTGGATATACTATAATAAAGGCTCGTTTCGCTGAAGGTACGAAATCCACTTACACGTAAAGATGAGGATATTCTATTTGTAAGGTACGACATAGGCAATTACATGTTTACCTATTAAGACGTTATTGACACTTAACACTTATCTCATTACGAGGGGTAATTGGTTTGTGTAATAAGATGTTTTATTACTCGCCCGTTGAAGACATCTCAGTTTAAACAATCTACAATGTTATAACACATTGTTTACTCCAGATTGACGTGACGTCACAATATTAGCGCTGCGGTCGCAATGGACTGAGTCAAAATTTATATCGAAGAGTTCGTGGAATTAAGTGACATTTAAATTAGTGAGTAATGAATAAAATACTAAACTCGGTTCCATTTGATAACATATTCTCAATCATATTTTCATATAACTCGTGTATGGTATCGGTATGTAACTCGATTTCGCTCGTTAAATGAAAACCACTCACTCCTTTCATGAATATGTTATTAAATGGAACGTCGTTTAGTATTCTCTATTTATTACTCGCGCTTTGAAGATATCGCAGTTTAATAAATCTACAATGTTATTACACATTGTTTAATAACATTGCGTGCTGACGATTGACGTGACGTCATAGTGGTTAAAACATGACGTCACAATATCAGCTCCACAGTCCCAATAAAGTTTGTCCCATTTATTGACGAGTTCGTGCAACTTAATCAGTCCGTAATGAATACAATACTAAACTCGGTCCCATTAAAAACATATTTATGAAACTTGTGAATGGTATTGGTATTAACTCGCTTTCGCTCGTTAAATACCAAACCAGTCACCTTTTCATAAATATGTATTAAACAGGACTTCGTTTAGTGTTCTATATTTACCCTCTTTGACATAAACTATCAATATAAATGGGAAATTTGACAAAATAAATTTGCAGAAAACGTGCTACAGCCCCTTTAAAGGTGCATCAATGTGTTGTTGGGGGTCACATATGCCAAGCTTTATATTTTTGTGGAAGAGCAGCCAGAAGGTATGATCCGAGAGATCAAAAGTGACAATGACCTTGATAGGTATCGTAACTAAGTATGTGACTGATTGAGTGATGTGCTATTCCTACAGGAGTATATTGGATTATCATGGAGTGCCAAATTGAGTAAGTAATGATGACCCACTAAACAGACAGTATCTGCCGAGCACCTTATACTATCTAAATATACATCATATGTCGTTACAAGTAGACTAAGTCCATGTATTCACCACCAGGTTGATGTTATTAATGTTTATTGCTATATTATAACCACCTGAAAATTGCCTATTACTTAGATAATCTATTTGCCTTGTATATAGTGTCGCATGTGTCATATAGTGTACATATACTGTCGCATTCTACTATAACTACATCTTTCATCTGATTGTACTGTTTATATCTACGTTGTGTAACACATCAGCGGGTTACATAGATATTTTTCTATTTACATTACTGTTCTACTTGCATATTTTCGTTTTATAAGATAACATATCAACTTACTTATACTATGCCGAGATCTGCACTGCCTGAATAGACTAAAAAAGAATTGCATAATTTGTGAATACTGAAAGATATAAATTTATGTGAGAATGGGTAATGACATAATTCAACATCGAATTGCTATTGGAAGTTTTTATAGAATTACACATCATGGAAATTCGAAATCTCACAAACAACGCATAAATGTATTCACTTATTTTTCAAGTCTTTTCAGTTCATCATTGTCTATCTTAAGTTCAGAGTGTAAAGCGTGCATTGTATTGTATTCTTTATGTTTCATGACTGCATCATTAGGTAACACCAATGTGCTTGTTTTATTCCTATTGTTACTTATGCTCTCCGGTGACATTGAGTTGAACCCTGGTCCTGTGTATGATGTAAGTCAATCATTAGACAAAAGCTTACACATCTTTCACCTGAACACGAGAAGCGTGCGGCACAAGCTAGGTCACTTAAATGAATGCTTATCTGAAAATCAAATAATTTGTTTCACTGAGACGCACTTAGATAATTCTATTATTACCGCAGATTTAGTTTGGGATACCTTTCAAGAACCAATACGTAAAGATAGAAATGCTTTTGGCGGGGGTGTCATGATTTACGTGAAAAATTGTATAAGTTTTAAAAGACATTTTGATTTAGAAAATACTTTTGATGAGACGATTTGGTTGGAAGTATTTTTACCACAAAAGTCTATTATGCTTTGCGCAGTCTATAGACCACCGGGCAACAAGGCAAATTTCTGGGAGAGATTAGAAACTGCTATTGAAAATGCACTTGATTATACGTCAAAATTAGTAATGGTCGGGGACCTAAACGAGGATCTTTTGTCAGACAAACTAACAAATCTTAGAGATATACTGAACAGAAAGGCATTGTATAATATCATAAAGGAACCTACACGTGTCGGTAAAACAAGCAGCACTTTATTAGATCCTATTTTGATCAGTAATGATATTGATGTATACGATAGTGGTATCATTGATTTCGATAGAAATATTAGTGATCACGGGGGCACATATGTTGCCATTAACACAACTATCTCAATGTCGTTATGTTACACCAGAGATGTATGGTGCTATGATAAAGGTGATTATGACCTGTTGAATAGTTACATCACTAATACAAATTGGAATAATCTAATAACAAATTGTGTAGACATTGATGAAGCAACAGATATATTTTATGATCATCTAGGAAGATATATAAAGGAATGTATTCCGTCTAAAAAGGTAACAATTCGGCCTAATGACAAACCCTGGTACAACTCAGAAATAAGACGTGAATCAAGAAAACGCAATCGATTGAGAAAAAAAGCTAAACGAACTAATATAAATGAAGATATTTTAACCTATCGTAAACAACGGAATAAAGTAAATAACATGAAGTGTTATGCAAAGGAACATTACCTTTCGAACTTTGATGAATTTATAACTGAAATGAGCAAAGAAAACAAACCCTCATATTGGAAAGTTTTGAGAACTCTTGTCAAAGAGTCAGGATCTATCAACTTAATTCCGGCACTTCGATGCACTGAATCAGATAACAACCCAACTATATTTACAGACTTTGATAAAGCGGAAACATAAAATTCATACTTTGCTTCCATTTGCCAATTGGATGATGTGAACAAAACTCTACCTTGTTTCGAAATGCGTACAACAAGTAGACTTAATGATATTGTAGTAAATGAAAATGAAATTGCTGATATCATTAAATGCTTGAAGGTTAACAAAGCAAGCGGTCCTGATCGTATAAGTCACAAACTATTAAAATATGTTGCAGAATCTGTTAGTAAACCCTTGTGTTTGTTATTCAATAAATCCTTATCTACAGGTATCTACCCTGATAGATGGAAAGAAGCACATGTGATGCCACTTTATAAGAAAGGAGATAAATCTAGTTGTAGTAACTACCGACCAATTTCCTTGATCAGTTGCTTGGGTAAAATATTTGAAAGAACTGTCTTGAAGTATATATCTAATTACTTTCTTGACAATCAACTGTTATACAAATATCAATCAGGATTCCAAGTTGGACATTCTACGACCCATCAATTGATAGAGCTATATAACAATATTTGCTATGCTCTAGACAGACGAGAAGATTACTGCATGGTGTTTTGCGATGTTTCAAAAGCTTTTGACAGAGTGTGGCACAGAGGTTTATTGCATAAATTAAGAAATTACGGTATAGGCGAGGGCATGATTAAATGGGTTCAATGTTATCTAAATGGAAGAACTCAAAGAGTTTTTATAAATGGTTCTTTATCGAATCAACAAGTTTTATCTGCTGGGGTACCACAAGGATCAGTTCTTGGTCCATTTTTGTTTATTGTTTATGTAAACGACATTGCCGATGAACTAGATTGTGTTGCACGCCTGTTCGCTGATGATACGTCTATGGGTTTTTCATCTACCAACCATAGGATTATGCAAGATACAATAAACAGGAATCTTCAAACTTTATCATGTTGGGCAAACCGTTGGCTTGTTACCTATAATCACAGCAAAACGGAAGCTATCCTTTTTAGTCTAAAAAATACTAATTTGACTCTTAATTTGAAATTTGAAAATGAGCATGTTAAATTTGATAAATCCCATAAACATCTTGGAATAACGTTTTCATCTGACTGCAAGTGGAGCACACATATTAATAACATTGTTAAAACTACTTCCTTGATGGTTTCATCTATGAGAAAGCTAAAGTTTATGTTAAATAGAAATACTCTGAATAAGATCTACATTGTTTTTATAAGACCACATCTTGAATATGCCTGTGAACTATGGGATGGTTGTTCAGTAGATTTATCTGATAAAATTGATAAAGTTCAGTTTGAAGCCGCCAGGATAGTTACTGGCCTACCTAAATATGCTTCTCGTGAATCTCTAACTTATGAGACAGGATGGCAATCGCTAAAGGAAAGGAGACAGTATCGTAAACTATCATTATTTTATAAAATATACAATAATAATGCTCCATCCTACTTATGTGACCTTATGCCCCAATCAGTTGAATCGAGGACCAATCATAACCTTAGAAACATGCGTGATCTCTCTTTGTCCTATTCACGTACACAGCTTTACAATCAATCTTTTATCCCATCATGCTCACAGCTTTGGAATAACCTCCCACTACACATACGAGAATCCTTCTCCATAAAAACCTTTCAATCCTATATTTGCCCAAGAAAGTTTAAAGCACCAACATATTTTTCATTTGGTAAACGGAAGTTGAACATTATCCATACTAAACTGAGATATTCAAATAGCAGTTTAAACGATGATTTATATAAAATTGGTCTCGAAGATAATCCTACTTGTAATTGTAAATTTGGTTGCGAAAACTCTCATCATTATTTTATGGAATGTTTTATGTATCATGAAATCAGGCAACAGATGTTTCGAGATATCAACAGAATATGTTGTAATAGAGTTCTGATTAATTTAGACTTATTGTTAAATGGCAGCGCAGATCTTACTTACAATGACAATATCAAGATTTTTAAGGAAGTTCAAAAGTATATATCTTTATCAGGAAGATTTGACAATTAACCCGGGTTTAATCTATCATTGTTAGTATTACTCATTGTTCTTTCCTAATATTTTACATGTTTATGTTTTCTTTCTTTCTTGTAAATATGCAACATAACTTTCTCTTTTCTGTATATATCATTGTACATATATTGCGTTTCAATATTATATGTCAGCACTGTACATAGGAGAGGGTTTCACTAGGTTGGATAACTTGTACCCAATCCTTTCAATTGAATAAATATGTTTAAATGAAAAAAAGCTTTATATATGTTGTTATTTTATCAAGTCATTTTCATGATTGTGGACTCAATATAATGACGTTATGAAGGTATAACTCATGATTTCTGATCGAAAAACGGACAATTCATCTAAATTGACGCACGTTCATTAGTCAATCGTAATTTTGGAAATTTATTTACAACAGACAAAACGACAAATTAGAATGGATAATGTTCAAAAAGTCATATATCTACTGTGCAGGTAAATGAAACGTTAAGTTTCGATTCTGCTCATGCATATTGATATTTCTAGATTATCCAGTAAAGTGCACCTATTGATTCCAGTAAATGGAAACCAACATGAAATCAACATGAAAAACATGAAATCAAGTGAAGTTTCATTAATAGGAAATAAATTATTATGATAACTGCAATGATATATATAAAACAATTATGAAAGAATACTTACTCAAAGGAAAACTTGGACAGAAACAATTATAAAACAACATATTGTGACTAAACTTTTACAGTTGTGCTGTCAGCTTTTATTTATTTTTAAAAACAAAACAATTTTAATATAACAGTGTAAAGGGTAACTTTAATTTAAATGTTTTCCAATAATAAATGGTTTTGAAAACGTATTTTTAATATTTGTTACATTTGTATTTTACTACTTAATGTTTAACGCTTTATTGATGAAGACCGAATAAAATTTTGAATGGCAATTTTAATAGGCACAAAACAAGTTTATGAAAACTGACCTTTTGAAGTGCAATAGGCCGAGAAGGATATTTCAGTATGCTTTGTTTTGAACGACACATTTTACCTTAGAAAAGATTCATGTAAACATAAAGATGAATAGTTGATGAACTTTTTAAGCTCGACAATCAATTATAAACTTGCTGGTTTACTACCATACTGTGACAACATTAGTGTGGTATTTATTTTATTTTTTCAAAAACTGTTATCATATATATTGTTCTTTTCGTTCGGGTAATGATGAACGCATAATAGAACGAAAATATGAATTTCACAATTTTTACTCACAAAAAAATCAGCAATAAAACCCCAAAACCGAATCATTATCAGCCTTTACATTTTCATTCTTATAAAAAAGGTATAACGTGTCCACATATGCTAATATATAAGAATTGCAAAAATATTCCAATCCGTCCGCAACATTGGACTGGTCTTTATGAACAAGCATTACTCTATCATCTAGTCACTCTGTCTATCTGCACCAAGAATATCATGAATGTTGTTTCAGAGAGCTAGCTAGTCAATTCTGCTTGTATACATTCCATGGATACTGCATTGTACAGAGATTAAGTACTATAAGATTAATCAACGAGTTGCGAGGAATTACGGATTATCTTTCCCGAGTTAATAATTGTGATAAACTCCGAGGTTTAGCGAGTTTGACATAATAAATCACGAGGTACAGATAATTCGTAATTCCAAGCAACGAGTCGGTTATTATTTTTCTTACCCAAGTTCATTTTAATGCGTAAAAATCGAAATATGAGACGTCACATTACAATCTAAGATTTCACTGTAAAATACAAATTGTATATTCATACGCCATTCAAACATTTTCTCACACCATCAAGATGCGAGCATCTAAATAGTTTGCTACTAACGATCTTTTGTCAGTAAGATTCTGATGTAATTGTTGAACTTTATTCCCAAAAGGAATTTCGGACATAATAAACAACTTGTAAATATTATCGCAGAATGAAAGAATCTTAGTGAAACGTAAACTAGCAATAGCTCAGTTGCAATGCAAGATAAGTATGTAATTACGACACTAAATGACGTCATAGATAATGACGTCACAAAGTCTTGACATCACGGCAGTTCAGTCGCCGACTCTTGCATGCTGCTTCGCCTTGCAAATTTCACTACTTAAATTACGTCCTCGGAAACATAGAACCAACCTGATTTTCTATTTTATATGCTTTACTATCGTGTGACTTTAAATAGGTATGCTCGAATATTGTTCATCTTTGTAATTTAGCTAAAACAGGACAGGCAAGAAAATCATGAATGGGCGTAAAGTAGTTCCGTCAACCAATCAAAATGAAAGTTATATTTAGAAAACTGTAATTCCCATGACCATTATGGAAACTTTAATAACCCGGCATATCGTTGCCAGCTTGGATGAAAAAAGAGATTATGTGTCTATTGACCAAACCTAAATCAAATCTACACTGACGATCACAAAAAAACTAGCCACTTAATTTGAAGGCTTGTTAAAGCACCATCTCTTCGACAATAATGACACAACCATTAGGAAACAAGAATGATTTAAATATGATCATACTGGTAAGATACTTTGTGAAGCATGACCAATTAAAATTTCACATCAAACACCTATTTGCAATCTATTCACTCCGAATATACAATGTACATTCAATCAAAGATGTGATACTTAACGTTTACTGACAGTTAAATATTCTTAAATATTCAATATGGAAAACAGGAAGATGTTCCTATAGGCGCTGTAACACGTGTTTCTTACTGAAATAAAGTGATCTCACGAACAGGTAAATAAGTGTAACCAATTGCTAAATAACACCTCTGATAGAAGATAGTAAAGATAGTAATTCTGGCGTGCAATATGTAGTCCGTGGTCAATTTCCGTATTGCACAGTGACATCATCTCGTTCACTGCATATGTATACATGTATATATATACATACACGTGTACCATTTTTTTCTGTTCTCTCAAATAGACATGTATAGTTGATAAAGACCGCCGCTGTCCACCAATATTTGCATGTTCACGGTACAGGGAAATAATGCTGCGTTTAATGAAATAATTATCTCGGAAAACGATTTTATTATGGAGGTTCCTTATCTTTGTTTCTGTACACCCTCAGTTGTCAGATTCAGGTGATAAATAGTTTTGTCAGCCTTTGTAAATGATCACCAACAGTGTCATTTATACAGATTAGAAATTCATAATTACTGTCAGTCTCCTGTGTTACACTGTTTGCCCGAATACATGATTATTTTGGTCAATTTTGTTATTGAATTGTATTCTTATTCTTAACAGAAAAACATAAACTTTGTGCTTCAATTTAACAATAACGTCACATTTACACCTTGCATATATTTGTTGTCTTGAATCTGTTATTCAATGAAGCGGCAACGTACGTTCAATAAACAATACCTGACACGCTCACATTAGTCTCCGTAATAGTCCAACAAGCTAATAAAGCTCGTTTGATAGGTTTGAATTTGATCATTTTGACCATCTGTGATTAGGTTTGACATATATATTCAGCTTAGTGTCAGTTTAGTATCAGTATCAGTATCGAGTACATTACAATCCCAATCTGTCTTTAAATATAACATTAATTTAACTTCATGACTATAAAAGCTGGTTAGTGCTGGATATTTCCTCCAGCTTTGTACTTTCTAAGACTGGATGCGAAACACGTGAGTGATGAGTTAACATTTGTAAGAAATATTATGTTTTATTACGTATTGCTCAACGTGATTTGTCAAGGGATGTACATAACCCGGAGTTAAGATTGAGTCAATGGATTTTAACATTCACTCTTCAGTACTCTGCATCCCTGGTTCGCTTGTAATGAAGGGAAGTAACTCTGATCATGTACAGCTAGGGTATTTATTCCCGTATCTTGGACCACTCGCGCTCAGATTACACTGTTACGATGTCTGTTAGTGCTTCTTTCTGGTCCAAATATAGTATATGATGTTTCAGTGTGATTTTGAAAATGTGGGACCACTTGATATTTTGTCCCACATTTCAAAGAAGTGACATTTTAGTGTGATTATCATTTTAAAAATGTGCCAAACTACAGATTTTTTGAATGCAAATGTAATCATTTTAAATATGTGACGTATCAAAATATTTACTACTTCCATATAATTAATGAAAACAAAATATGGAAACATTTCAAGAATAATTAGAAAACAATCAATCAGAAATTGAAACTGTGAAATATGTCTCAAACAACATTCTCGGATCATTTAAGATTGAAAACATTTTCAAGCAATTTTCAAATGCTGATAACTGTCGGAGGGTCAACGTTCCATCATCTTTATTAAAGATGGAAACTATTCAGGAATCTCATGGAAACACTCACTTATAACATTGAACTGGGAAATACGTTGATCAATCTCGAAGCGAATGTTTGGACAGCTTTTATTATATGATGGATGAGTGTTCTGTTTTCTGATTGTTGGTCATCGACAATGATCAAACGTTATGTTGACCGCGGGAAGCGTCACGCGAGGTTGACATAACAATCCAATGACCTGGAGCTAAAAATAGATCACCGCTGCGAGGAGCACTGATTAATTAATGTTTCTTTTTCATGTTTAGATATTTAAGAATAAAGTTTTTGTTTAAGTGTAAGTTGTCATTAACTTCAAATAAAATTAGAAAGAAAAACTAAACTTTTTGTAAAAAAAAGGAATTTTTGAAAAAAAAATATTTAAAAAAACTGAATTTTGTAAAATAAATTACACCTTCATGAATCATATAATAAAACAGTTATTGACTTCAGTTATCGGTGAATCAAATGGTTTATCGACCTCGGAAACTGTTCCGAGGTCGATAAACCATTTGATTCACCTCAACTGAAGTCAACAATTGTATAATGTTGACTTTATTGCACTTTGACCTGACCTGATCGGGTCAAGTATTTCAACCAATGAGAATTTGAATACATATGCTAAGTAGCTTTGACCTGTGACCTTACTTCAACTACAGCTAATGAAAAGAGAGTGCTCATTAATATTCATGGGATTTATCCTACTTTTCGCGGGGTTTAAAATAGACTTCTGTTGACAAGTTACGATGTAGTAGATTAAATAATGGTTTCCATCTTGTGGATTTGGAATAGGGACATGTACATTTTACTTCACATTGTCTTTTATATTAAAACCACCCAATACCAGTCCCTTTTACCTATCTCGTGATAAGAAAAAATTACCTTTCACAACGAATCAGGAAATGTGGGACCACTCGTCATGGCCGTATAATAGGTAGTGACAAGATGGTCCCACATTCTCATAACAACGATATTCATCTAAAAACGAACCCGTAAAAGTCGTGTTGTCAGTTAGAATACGAAACCAAAAGGCTTAGCTTCAGTGTGAAATACAAGAGTTACCTCCCTTCCTTACATGCGAACCAGCTATAATACGGTTTCGCTGCATCCCCTAATGTCTGTAATCATCTTCGCCCAAACACTTACCCTTCTCATATATTCTGGCTTCTTTTGGATGCGGATGATATAGGTTATCAGAATAGTGATATCAATGATCAGAATACAATTAAAGATAATCTGTGGGGGCCAATCTGGAACATTACTGATTCTGGAGCAATAACTTGAGCTTCTAACAGTGTCTCAATGGATGCTACTGGGTGTGTCATGCGTCATGGTTTGGAAGTGAAATAGTTGTTTTATAGGAAGAAGACGTATGACAAATAGAAAATCCTACCAAAATGTCTCCTCATATCAAGTGTATCAACACACATAAATAACAGTTAAAGATAGATATTTACTTCATATCTTCAATTGTATGCCATGCTTTACCATATAAAATTGACTATTTTCATATTTCATGTTTCATTTGGTAAGTTTTTCAGATCAAATTAATCCTCAATTAACATTTTACCAATAACGATAAATATATTTCAAAGAAGGTAAAATTGTGGCTTTCCTTACACAATTTCTGAGGCAACAAAACATCTAAACAATTGACATAACCATAGCAAGCCGTTGCTGTGAACATATCAAACCGTAACGACCACTAACAAACGTCCTCTCGCAGTAGCGTATTTCAGGATATGAATAACCTGAAGTCAAAGAATTGTGACGATCTCATGTTTATGACGTCATAGAATTGTGTTGTCATGGTAGGGCATAATGCAAAGTCCTCTGCCAAAATGATATACCCTCTTATTTCTTGATATCACACAAGCGATATATCCTGTGCAATACAGTTGTGGGTAATACAATTATGAGATGTATTACTTGTTCACCATCTTCCCCATATGATAAGTTTAAAACACCTTAATAATGATTAGTTAATTATGAGTGTGTATTTTCTGGTGTACCGGATGATACCAATAAGATTATCACCCTGCAGACATAAGTTCGATAGCTTTGTTAACTTCGTTGCTTCTTGTACTTCGGACTAGTCCACCTAATGAATAGCGAAAACTGAACAATTCTGTTTTTTTCATTTCAAAAATTTTGGGACATAACAATTTCTGAAAATTAATACATCGACAAAAATCGAGGAAAAAGTCGATATTTCATTCCTAGCAAAAGCAATCAATCTCGAAAAGAGTGTTCTACTATCACTTGACATGACACGTGACATCCCTGATACATTTGTCATACTTGAATAGTTAGGGTATCTTATCGTAACAACTTTATTGCAACTTTAAAGCATATACAGGACAAAAAGTGGCGGAATCCATTTGCCGAATCCTTCCGGATTCTCCCAAATATTGGCGGACTCTGAGAAAACAGAAGGATCCCGTAAGCGGATTCCACCACTTTTTGTACTGTGATAGATTCATATGCAGATGCTTATTCCATGAGTAATGTCTGAGCACTTATCTGAAAACGCTTAATAAAATGAAAATGTGTTGCTTCCATAGACCGTTGATGAAGAAATTGATCTGAATAGTGGGGACTTGCTGACTGTCAAGAACTACATAACTCTGGCTTCCAGAAGATTGCTTCGTTTTCTGATGGATTATGACAAATCTGTCTTACAGGAGACCAGTTTCATGTAAAAAAGGATCGACGGAAATACTAGATTGATATCCAATACCAGTGACTCATACCAATATCGGAGTTAGTTTTTTTACCTGTAATTAATGTGTCAGTTTAGATGAAACTATGCAATTCGTTTCGTTGAATACAGGTCCATCATTCTTCTGTAACCGCTTTTTTTTTCAATTTCCTATTTGGCTGTTTAATCTAAAAGTTTTTCAAACGATTTTCTGACATTTGATAAGTAATCATCCAAGTAAAGTATCAAATTACTTCCTTACATAATCGTATACAAATTAATGGTTTGTTTTATTCTGGTAGAAATGGGAAAATAGTTCAACTATTATTTTATCATGAAAGTTTTCGTCAACTAAAGAGATTTCACTGTGAAATATCAGTTTGGATAATTCTAGTACCCATTACACCGATGCTAAAATATGTGATGGTTATGCATGTACGTGCTCACATAACAATGCTTAACAATGGAAGAGGACAACATTATATACATCGAGATGCAAAGATTTACGAAAGGGCGGGATAACAATGGGCGGGATAGCGCAGTGGTTAGCGCGTTCGGCTTCGGCTTCGGCTTCGGCTTCGGCTTCGGATCAGTGGTTCGATTCCCGTCAGGGGCACGGCATTGCACCAAAACCTTACTGCATGCAGAACAGTTCTCTACTGCAGACAAAGTTGCCGTGCCCCTGGCGGGATTCGAACCCCGGACCTCTTGATCCGAAGCCAAACGCGCTAACCACTGCGCTATCCAGCCCCCCATATAGAAGATATACTCATTATTTAGATTGAACACATAGTTAATGCATTACGTTCTTCTAAATATTAAAGAAAATACTCAAAAATGCTTAAATTAGGACCCCTAGACGACGTTTGCGATGTTGGTAGCTTAACTATTAACTTTTTGATGAAAGGGTGCAACTGGAAAGTTGTTGTTCTTGAAAGTGTGCATAAGTAGGTGTAAATATATTTTCAATAGTGTAATTAGTAAAGCAGTTATGGTCCTTTGAACTTTGCTGAAGATGGCGATTTTCGAAAAAAGACAATCTCCTATGATTTGTCACACGTAAACTATTATAGGTGCGTGCTTGAAAATTATTATCCGGAATAAATGACGTTTCTACTTTGAAATGTGCTATACAACGTCTTCCTATCTTCAGTGGTTTTTGAACAATAATTCACCAAAGATATACCCCTCGAAAATGCTCAAAATCACAAAATGATACTTTTTTTGGAATATGTCTCAATTGTGCCCAAACAATAAACTTTTATATGATATTAATGTGTTATGGAATTTTTAAGCTGGTTATTACAAAGGGATTGAAAATCATAACTTTAACATAAGTGTATTCCACACAGAGCAATGTCCCTTTGAACATTAAAAACGGACCATATTCAAGGGATGATAAGTTTAGTTATAGGACGAAATTCAAAAGTTTGTCTGGTAACTTTGTTCACCGTTCATTAATCTTTAAAATGAGCTATCATACATAGCCATACGTATTGTTGTGATTAAGAAGAAGATTTTCAAAGACGCGTACCCTCAAAAGAAAATCTCCAGTTTTTTCGAAATAGCAAAAATTATATTATTACGGCCGAAAACCATTTTGATGAAAGTTTTGTGAAATTATCTTGAATTAATTTGGAGCTATTGAGGTTTGAAGTTTCAACTTTAAGGGGAAATAACTTTTAAAAAAAACAGATCGAAATTCAAAATTCGGCCGATGAACAGATCGAGATCTCGACACGGGTTATCATCCCTGGAAAATTCATACCCATCGGTCCAGCCGTTAGTTTTGAATCGTTAACAAAAAATCGTTGGAGTAATAAAAAAAAAACACGCCGATAACAATAAGGATTCAGCCTTATGGCTGAATCCTTAATTATGTGACACCATTATTAGTTATTTTGCAAATTTCGGTCTCATTCATCGGATATGATACAAGCAGTTACGACCCTCATGAAATGGATTCTTCCACGCACGTGCAGCGCAAAACTTTCACGTGAAGGGATGTGATAAGCCGAAAGGCATGGCTTTCCATGCTGTCTCCGTGCATTAAAATTTTAGAAGAGTATGTCGGATTCTTACTAACAAACAATCCTACAATTTCTAACAGCGTTTTGTAGGGTTGCATGTTCAAATACAGGTTCATGCATTACACAAATTAATTCGTCATACCGGTAATTGGGATATCTAAGACCCCATTCAGATATACCAAGACAAAATACATCAATCTCGAAAAATGTACTCGGTAAGCCATTACTAAAAATATCAAAACCTAACACCCCTACTGACTGGTACAGTCAGTGACCAGAATATTCTTCAGGATAATCAACTGTTAACAAAATAAACTGACATCATCACCCTAGATTAATACATAGAAAAAGCTTATAACATACATTTTAGTAAATACCGACAATGTACATATAGGCCAGTACTAGGCAGGAACCAAAGCCTTCCATTGTCTCCGGTCAAGTGTTATAAACAGTTTAAATACGTTTAAGAGAATTAAATATAGACAAAATGTCATAGAAATATGTTGACCGTGTACAAAGCAAGGCAGCAAAACTACTTCCCATGTATCAGTTGAAGTTTTCATGAAGGATAGATGAAATGATATATGGTCAAAATCGGATTCATTAAAATGGGATGTCAATTTGACAATTGCTCGATGTTAAGTTTCTGAAATCGGTCCATAAATTACTTATATACGGCTTGTTAAAAAAACGCCTAATTTAGCCCCGGCGACCAGAATGAAAGTCTGCGGGGGTGTGGCCCCTGAAGGGATGACTTCTGTGACGTATCAGGAGGAATCTGATTTCGCCGATAGTCATAATTCAACATAATTTCGCAACATTTTGATTGTTAATTTCACAAAGAAATCTTCAATAAACCAACTTAAATTTCCCATATATCGAATGTTTAGATATCCAACTAGGTAATTCCGCAGATGACAATTACACAATTATTACATAAACATGTCTTTTTGGCGATGTAATACACCTCATAAATTCATTTAGCGGCAGTGATAATCATCATTAATTAATTAACGAGACACCAGCGGAGAAGCTGTCTAGCCGGCACCGCCTGTCGCTTATCACAGTCACGCCTCACTGAGCATTTACAAAATGAATCGCCCAGCTGATTGCGCTAGTGTTAAAATGGGTGGTCGCATCCAGATCGGTCGAATTTCTGATTTCAGAGTAGGAAAATCCATTCGACCGATTGGCACAGTGGTATTTGCTGTTAACTAGCTTATGTAACATTGGATCTTACCAACAAATGACAAAAGGGGTGTTTAGTCTCTCTTTATGTTTTATGTTAGAGTCGCATTTCAACGCATTTCTTTGAACGCCACTCAGTTGCATTTCATTCATTTCATTTGTTGGAATTATAACATGAATGTTATGCATTTCAATATATAATATAATATATCCACATCACATTCAAATATAGTCCCATTCACCACACTCCAAGCAATTGTCCAACACAGTCTACGTATCCCATCACTCTGATGTCGCCGTTGTCTAGTCTCTCCTTTTCCCTGATGATGCGCTGGTCAGCTGCAACGAAGCGCCGCCGACGTTTCGGCTCTCGTGGATGGCCCTCAAGCTGCGCTATCTTCACTTCAGTAACGGACTGCTCTCTCTTGATCATGACGTGTGAAGGTGAAGATGTTGGGATGTGACGATGTCTGTTGGTTCATCTTGTGATGCCAGCCTTCCAGTTTGTTGTTGGTCATGTGGGTGGTGTTGTCGTACTGCTTCCAGGTCTCAAGTCGCCATGGGCCTTCTATCCACTGTGTAGTGACGTAGTCCATATACTTAGTTATCTGCTCACCGCCAGGACCCTCAGCCATCGTGTCAAGCCATACATCTTCAACGTCCGCAAAAGGGACGAGTGCTCCTCTTCGCCAGCGTCCTGAACTCGGCATCTTCTTTGTAGGTCGTCGCAAGTCCTGGTGACTGGATCTTCTTCCAAAGGGCCTGGGCAAAGTGAAAGAATCATCCGCGGATCTGAATAGTCGGGAAAACTTCTCTGGCTGCGTTAGCGACGGCGTGTTCAAAGTCTATCTGAAGCATGCTGGGCTGTAGGTTGAAGCCGTTGGTGGTAGCTGCATCCTTGATGTGGCGAAACATGGTGACGTAAGTGTCCTTGGTCTTGTCAGGAAGAATACAGTACACTAAGGGAAACATGTGTCCTTGAACTTCTGCATGCAGAGTGTACATTTGGTAGAACAGATGCGGAGCGGAGTAGAAAGTACCATCGCCATACATGATATCGGCATCAGCAAGGAGCTCAAGGTTGGTGGCGGTGGTGAAGATCAGTGTTCTCTTCTGCTGGTTTGCGATGTCGGCTATCAGGAAGTCGTCACCCGCATCTGTTGTTGCCCACTCTCCTTCAATCTGAACCTCAGGCTGGTTCTTGGGTAGTCGGGGTTGCTTCTTCCTTCTCTCTCGGTATAGTGGAGACCTGATGTAAGAGAATGTTGGTATGTGCCGCAGAATATCGTCCAGTAGGGCATCAGCACTTCTCCTGCAGAGTTCGTCCTCGTAGATCTTGCCGATAGACGTTGTTTCATCTCTGGCTCGGTCCATGAGACGTGTCCTGAAGACGTCAACTTCGTAGGCTTAGGGAGTGGGAGGATGGTTGTGGTCCGATGTTCTGGTCAGCCTGTCGTCCATGGTCGTCAGATGTCCTTTGCAGCTTCTGTCTGTGCATCTCCAGTAGATGGTGTTGTTCTTTGCCTTGTTTGAAGTGTACTTGAATCCCATGTGATAGGCGAATCTAGTACCTCTAGAATGTGTTAGAAACTGGACTTGAACAGCAGCGTTTGCCATATTGACAAGTATGAAGTGTTAGACATGTTATACGTGTATTAATATATGAAGGGATACTTTAATACTTTAATTTTTTGCTAATACCCTTACTCCAAGTTTTATCATTAACAACATAAGAGAACTTGAAAATAAACCCCTTTACTCACTAGCGAAGAGAAGAACACCTCATTCATGTCTTATAAAAACATATAAACAACCATCTCCCCTTTACTCACTAGCAAAGAGAAGAACACCTCATGCATGTCTTATAAAAACACGGCCACCCCTTCATTAGTGAACTTAGCTTCTCCCAGTGTCTTATGCACGCCCGGTGAGCACAAAATCACTCAAGCGTTTTTCGACCGATAGGCACAGTGAATATTTTTATTTTCGACCGATAGGGCCGGAATCAAATGGGTGAATTAAAATCGTTTTAATTGTCAATTGCAAGTGTATATTGTCTCGATTTTCTGCCCAATTGATTCCGATGTACAATATGCGTAGAGGTAATCATCTGTCATTCTTGTGAAAAATGCATTTCATCAGATCTTTAAGAACTGAAATAATATATTTTGAAATTATATACATTAGGGAATTAACTAAGCAACAGTCTAGTTTTTGACTGAAAATGAGGTGCTCTGAGATTGTTAGGATAAATTGAATGATTTTATCACCGCAGACAAAACAAGATATTCTCCCATGACACAACATAATACTCAATACCGATTGTATGGTTTTGAACACTTGATTGAATTAGATCTGATTTTAAGACCGCATCACAGTGTATAGTTCCACAAAGGGCACATGGATACATATGACCAGATTGATATGATTGAGACAATGACACATAATAGAAGACGAATCTGTAACTGATAACACCACCACATATCTATTACTGTGTTAGTCTTATTCGCAATCAGTTATGTTCGTAGCCAAAATATACCAGCACTTAACCACGAATGGAAAATGGTTCCTTCACAAACAGACATCAGTCGAATCTATAACAAGTTTGTAGTTTGATGATGGACATCTGATCTGATCTGTCAGTTACAATGACGAGATTACCAGAGATATACGTACTACTACATAATGATTGAATCCTACTGATCGTCAATTTAAGTGAGCAATGGAAGCTATCCATGCTGGATAACTACAGACAAGAATTTGAACAAAGTGATTTATAGAGATCATTACCCGAGGAAGTGTGTCATATGACTTTTACGAAACGAGTGTGATTTTTTTTTTTGCGCCAGAGAGACCGCGGGTTATACACAAATTTGCACGAGTTTCGTAAAATTCATATGACATACTTTCGAGTCTAATAATTTCTTTATTAACCTTTCTATTCCATTTGTGTCGCGTAAAAATATTCAGAAACCGGCCCACTTCTTTTTCGACGGCTAGCTTCAGTGACGTCATGAACAATCGTTTCATGACGTCCTAGATGGCAAAATACGGGAAGCCGTGTTGAAAATCGTTGCCAGGCAAACGTGATATGTGCACACATATGCTCGTATAAAAAATATTAACTCGGTTATTTTAAACCATATGGGTAATAAAAGATCATATGTCAAGCGATCAACTAAATACGCTTAGAATGATGGGCGAGCAGAAAACAACATCAATTTGAACACACACTCTAATATTGATTGAGATAACTTTTGTTTCAGTGCATACAATGAAATGAAATTATCCCTTCAGTTTAAATGTTGAGAGAAAAATGAATACACATAACCTAAAAAAGAAAATTAAAAATCAGCATTTTTGATAAAGAATGAAGTTTGAAAAGTAAATACCGAGTTCAATTTGGCATAGTTAAAGAATGTATTTATTTTGTTTACACAACCGTGGTGAGATCACTCATTAGATAACAATGAGTTGGTTACACACATGTGTGATACCACCGCGTGCTGCCGTAACGTCGTAATCGGCGCGTGACGTCATAGTCATTTTTGGTTGACGTCACAATGCTAGCTCGCCCGACTCCAATGGCGGGTGACCTGTTTGCAAGAGACCGTCACTAAAAACGATTTTCTTGCAATTCAGCGCTATTTATATCATTGAGTAATAAATAAAGTACTAAACTCGGTCCCGCTTGATAACATGTTTATGAAACTCGTGAATGGCATCGGTATTTAACTCGCTTACGCTCGTAAAAATACCAAACCATTCCCTCATTTCATAAACATGTTATCAAAAGGGACGTCGTTTAGTATTCTATATATCTTATTTTTTAATGATTCAATGTGTCGTTTCTCTATACTGTATGAACCAAAAAAGAAGTTTCACCACACGAGTTTCATAAACATGTTATCAAACCGAACCGAGTTTACTATTTTAGTATTACTCACTGGTTTAAATCCCACTTAGTTCCACGAACTCGTCGATAAATGGAACACACTCCATTACCACCTCAACAATAATATTGTGACGTCATATTCAAGCCATTATGACCTCAAGTCAATCGGCAGCACGCGATGTTAATACACAATGTGTTATAACATTGTAGATTAATTAAATAGCGATCGTTTCAACGGGCGAGTAAATGTTATTTGTGAATGATTCAATGTGTCGTGTCTCAATACTATACAAACCAAAAAGAAGTTTCACCACATCGGCGAGTCTCAAGTCTTTAATTTATTGATTTCATAAAGTTTCATGATCGGTCTTGTTAAAAAAATATTTCCAATCCAAAGTCTACTCCAATCCAAAGACACATTGATTGAAGGCTGGCAATCCTTCCCCGATTACCTTGAGCTTTGCTTAAGTTTCCATCTGTCTAAATCAGATCTGCTCTCCAATAGACTGAATCCGTGTGTGATGCCGATGGCGTTGGTTTTAAAGTGTTTTCTAGGCATTGATTACAAGAGAGCACTGCGTATCAAACATAGTTAAACACAAATCAAGATTTGAAAGAGAATAAAGGCGAAACAATGATCCACAGAGCCAATTCAAGATGTGATTGGAAATGGACAGGGGCCACTGAGAATGCCATTTCACATTATGGCAATAATTAGCTTAGTGTACTGTTATGTAGAGAACAGGGGAACATAACAGCCTGTTCAGCGTTTCACAGATTTAATGTTTTATAATTGAAAGGTCAAGTTAACTGTCAGTTTAAACGATGTTCACATTAGCATTTCCATATATCTTGTAAACAGATTGTTCCTACTTCAATACTCAACTCGCCGCTAATGGCTGCGATACCGCCGAAGCGGCGTTAAGCAATTACTGACTCACTCAATACTCACACTTTCAGTAAAAAATGTGTATGTGTGTATAATCGGTGTTGTTTGAGTGCAAACAAAAACACTCCGGAAAATAATCAGGTTTGGAAACAAAAAACTGTTTTGAAATCCAGTTTAACAAAGACTTATTACATTTGCCATGTAAGATGTTATTTAAGATAACCGAGCTAATGTTTATATTCGGATAAAGGAGTCATGATTTTGAACATCCTATATTTTGCTCAATATGTTTTGCTTGTATCAATGAGAGATTTGTTCAAATTGATCCGCCAATTATCTTGATACTACTTGTCATATGAATTGATTGATAAATGTTAAATTTCCCGGTGACGACGGACTTACAGGGAAGACGACATGTAGAGACAAAAGCGTTGTAGATTACGTGAAAGCCTCTCCGTCTTGTTTAAAACTTTTCGATAACTTTAGCATTCAAGACTTTAACCCTCTTTTTTCTGACGTACATTGTCCTCTTAATTTTACGCTGAAAATTGATAACAATAGAAATGACCTTATAAATGACATATCTCTGACACACTAAATCCGCACGAATCCACCGGTAAATCCTCTTCAACACAAAGTCCATGAAAATTCACACAAGATAAAGGTGAGCTATTTCGCTCAAATATAGACACAAAACATATCGATGATATTCTTCTACAAATAGCATCCGCACGCGAACACAGTATCACTCATGAGTTCATAAACACGCTCACAAACAGCATCGCGCACACTCTCACGGACTCTGCATACACTCCGTTCGGAGTAAGATCAACCCACACCAACACTCGCGTTAGCTCAGAGTCAGATAAGCCGTGGTTCGACTCCGAATGCAAAAGACAGAGAAGAGAATACAAGAAAGCCAAATGTCGCTATAAGAGATTCAATAATGAAAACAACAAACTAAATTTTCATACGAAAGCCAAACATTACAAACGTTGTATAAAACAAAATGCACGGAAATACAGAAACGCGGCGGGGAAAAAATTACGGCAATTGAGTTCAAAATCACCTAAAGAGTTCTGGAAGATTCTAAATCCCAAATCGTCAAATGATGTTAATGTTGACCTAAACATCTTTTATAATTATTTTAAAGATATGAACAATAAAATTCATACGGACACGGAATTACGAGAGAACCCCTACGAGCAAGATGTTGACGATACATTGTTAAATCAGGAAATTACTCTAAGTGAGGTAGAAAGTGCTATAAAGCACTTACAAAGAAATAAGACGGCGGGTACAGATCAAATCATCAACGAATATCTCATTGAGTCATTTGTTAAGCTTTGACATGCATATGTGACGCTCTTTAACTTAGTTTTAGACACAGGTTATGTCCCTGACTCATGGGTATGTGGCGTCATTAAGCCTATTTACAAGAAAAAGGGTGACCAAAAAGATCCAAATAACTACCGACCGATAACATTACTGAGTTGTTTTGGTAAACTGTTTACAAGTATTTTGAACGACCGGTTGACGAAGTTTACAGAAATTAATAACATAATATCACCATCTCAGTCAGGATTTAGAAAGGGATTTTCGACAATAGACAATTTATTTACAATGAATTCTTTAAATCTGTAAAGAAAAAATTGTATTGCACTTTCATAGATTTCTCTAAAGCATTTGATAACGTTTGGCGAGTTGGAATGTGGCATAAATTACGGAGTTATTGTATTACAGGTAAATTTTGTAATGTTGTTGAAAACATCTATAAAACATTAAATCATGTATCAATGTTAACTATGAAAAGTCAGAATATTTCCCAAGTTACTCTGGAGTACGACAAGGTGAAAACTTATCACCTCTCTTATTCTTATTATTTATAAATGACCTAGAGACACAACTGCTCAAAGCAGCCTCCAAAGGTGTTCAAATTGAGTGTGTTTATGATGAAATGTGTTTATTGTTACAATTTCTAGTTCTGCTCTATGCAGATGACACTGTTTTATTTGGGGACACCCCTGTTGCTAAGCAACGCTCTCTGGATGCATTTAACGAATACTGTAGGCATTGGAAGTTGGAAGTTAATATTTCTAAAACCAAGGTAGTAGTGTTCGGAGCTGGTCATATCAACAAGTATAGAACAAAGTTTTGGTTAGGTGATCAAGACATCCAATTTCAAGACTCCTATACTTACCTCGGCATATCCTTACACCGAAATAAAAAATTCAGTTTCGCCATTAAACAGTTGACGCATAATGCATCCAAAGCCATGTTTTGTCTACTACGTAGAGCTAAGAATAATAATTTACCCCTGGATACTCTCTTCAAAGCATTTGATGTCATGATAGCTCCGATTTTATTGTATGGGTGTGAAATATGGGGGCATGAACATATTGAAATAATCGAAAGATTGCATCTTAAATTTCTAAAGTTGTCATCTGGTTTAAGAAACTCAACAGCAAATTTCTTTGTTTATGGTGAGCTTGGGAGAGAACCAATGAGTATACAAATAGCTAAGACAGTTGTTAATTTCTGGCATAATTCTCTTATCACTAACAAAACTAAGATATCTAAAACAGTCATAGAATACCTAATGTGTGATAAATTGAACAACGATAAAGAAAACGTTTGGCTTAATAATGTGGAGCATATTCTTAATAGATGCGGAATGAGCTATGGGTTTAGTAATCCATACAACTACTCCCCCAAATGGGTCTCATCGCAAGTAGAAATTACATTAAGAGATCATTTTTATAAATCCTGGCGAAGTTCTGTTTCAAATAGCTCTAAAGGGATTAATTATATTTTGATAAAAGAGGTACCTTCCTTCGAACATTACCTTCTTTTCCAAAAAACCACGTATCTCCCAATTCTGAAATTAAGAACAAGCAACCATAATTTTCCGGTTGAAACCGGTAGATGGCGTGGCCTACCCCGCGTGGATAGAACATGCCCTCTGTGCGACTCCCCGGCTATTGCAGATGAGATTCACTATCTATTTAAATGTAAAGCATTTGAAACAGAACGTCGCATTTATATTAAAGAATCCTATTTCAAGTGGCCAAATCCTTACAAATATAAAAGATTGATAAGTGCAACAAAAATGTCAGAATTGAAGGCATTGTCAAAGTATCTTCGTATTGTTTCTGAAAAGTTAAAATGAACTATGTTAACACCATTCTTGTCTGTTTATGTAATATATATGTATGTTTATATTCTCTTGTACCACCGTGGGTTGTTTTTGAGGAATAAAGATTGATTGATTGATTGATTGTGAAAACATTTATATTATAAAATATACATTGAAAATTAAATAGAGTTATAACACATGAACATGAACACCATTTTAGCTCCTATGTCCGACAGCATTTTAGGAGGACCTCATGTTCCACAAAATCGACCATTTTAACAATATTGATCAAGCTGTGAATATGAAGCGAGAATGGCATGTTCACAGTCTGTGATCTACTTCCTGTTTCGCGGTGATTTCCGCTGATAGCTTGATAGCTTGCATAAAGCAGTGAGATTATCCGCTGTAAAGGACATGAGTTATGAGCACGTTCCTAACTGTCAATTTATTTCCTGCCTAACTTTCTGAGTTTCGTTCCTGAGGAGATTTGATAATGTTGGGCACTGTGTTGTGTGTGTAGTGTATGTTGAACGTGGCCTTAACATTTCGATGTTATGATTTATTTCCATGTGTGGGACATGCGATACATGTTTTAAACTTCTGTTTATAAGACTAGGGTAAAAGAGCCATCAAGGATGTTAGTGTTTCAAATTAAACATTTTGGGGGGAAAATAAACGGATAACGTCAACCGCCAGAGAAATCTTTTATCTACAACATGACATGTGATAAATAAGTTTCATATCTCGACAATGTAATGAAATTTGGTTTAAGATGCTCGCTGCTGCAGGCTGCATATCAAGCCCAAGGGGTGTTGACGTATTGATACGTCAATGACGTTTGACCCCTTGACATGCATACGACAAAAGTCTGTGACAAAGTTACCTGATTTATGAAAAAGTTAACATTTTCCGAATGAGAAATCAATGGGCTTTCACATGCTGTAATTAGTATCCATATACAATTTTATTTTATTGAGAAATGATGAATTAAAAATATTGAACGTATTTTCAATCACAAAACTGCCTGCAGGTGCGTGTTTGACGTCATAATAAAAATGTTACCTACTCGATTCAATTGGTTGAAATTCTAATGTAAGTGCATGCAAAATGCATAACTTTCACATCACTATGTTCAGAATATCCTAATCTAGCTGATTTACAAATTTGGACATTGAATTTATTTCTGTTAGAAAACAATCGGAGATTTGCGAAAATGTCGGCAAATGAAAAGATCAACCGATTACTTTTTTAAAAAAACGTGAAAATAAACAAAGCATTTCACTTACATATTTTAGAATCTCAAAATCTTCCACAAATAAATAAAAATGTATCAGTGCATTGTTTGTCAATTCTTGTTTCCAAATATAGTAAGTTATCCAACGTGTCATCAATAGCAGTGCCAAATCGGCCATTTCTTCAATTCACCCCATGACATGTTCCCGCTATTTTCCCATGTTACGCGACTCAAAGTGAACGTCAAGCTAGCGGAAGCTGTATCTATTTTTAGAAATGGTCGTCGATCTAACCATAGAGTGTTATTAATTGTTAAAATTAATCAAATTGACACTTAAAACGATGTAGTTTTATTAAAATCGATCAAAAATTAAATAATGTGGTTCTAATAATTATTTCACTAGTTCGTAGAATCTCTGTTGATGACCCGATAAATAAGTTCACCAAGCCCCCGGATGTTACGATGTTTGTATGATTAAAATCACTGTGAGTAAATTTGCATTTTGATTATAATTTATACATATATGAAAAATAAGTGTCATATCCTACCATTATCACAAAATATTATCATGTTTGAGTTTACATTCGAACTACGAAATGTGTTTGACATGACATGGACCGACTTTCCGATCTGCGATTTCACAAGTTGAAATGGAGCCGTGAAACAGTAGCAGTAACCCTATCTCGCTAAAAAGTAAATTACGAATTAACAAGTCTCGTCTATGTGAAATAATTGTATGAATACAATTGCTAAATGATTCATGTTGATTATTTTAAAGTTTTCATTTGGAATTTGACAGAAATTATACCCGTTTTCAAACGAAATCATAGATAGACCTGTCAGTTCGAATTCATTGCAAATGGAGGCCATTGTGTCGTCTCGGCTTTTTCACACAATATTTTGTTCTGATACGAATTAAATGAATGCACATGTTATAACATCCATGAAATTAACAAGAATGACAAACAATTATATTTCAAAGAATAAATGTGAATAACTAGTGTTTGAATCGGCGAATTTACAGTGAAATGACAAACGAAACATTGATGGTCACATGATCAATTTTGTACAACCAAGCTAATCACGTGACATTGTTTACAATACGTCAACGCTACCCGAACGAAATTTTGATTGTATTTTTAAACTTTTCAAGACCATGTTTACATTAAATATTCAACAGACATTTGGAAAAATGTGTTCTAACTTTGGTTTTAAACGGAATATTTTCAAAATGATTTAGATCATTAGATTTTTTTATTTGAACAAATCTGTAATCGGCGAAGGAAATTCATAACAATGGCGAGCGCCGAGTGTTTGTTGACTGTCATGTTTCGAGATATCGATGACTGATTGACGTTGGAATATATAAAAACTGTAATGTCATATGCTCATATTTGGAACACAGAAAAGTGAAAACATGTGTTAACCTTTTGTGTAAATTTTATTACGATTGATGCATTATTTTACAAATATTTCTCACAGAAGTAAATGCATTGTTCATTGAAGAATATCCATTGTTACAAATTACGTCGAAATTTTATAAATACAACGGAAATCGTTTATGACGGGCTCTTGTTTTCTGAAAGGAAAACACATATTATCAACATAATTTTTTTCTTGTATAAAATTTAATTCTGAACAAATTGGTGTAAAAATTGGGCTGCATAAATAATTATTGACAAAATAATTCGAGTTTGAAAATGTAGTACAATTTTAGAACTACTGTATTATTTCATTTTTTCCATAGACAAGACTTTTAGTGTAAAAATAATTGATTAATTTATAATTTTTCATGACAATAATAAGTTAGAAAAAAATGTGACTCAGATATTTATTTTAGTTATTTTAAGATTATGTTAATTACTAAGGCGAGAAAAACTTTAAATGAAGGATACCCATGTGACGTAATTGTTACAAATTTACAAATCTGACGCTCTCTGCAAAAACCTGAAAACAATCCAGCAGGCTAAAGGTTAAAAGAGAAGAACTCCTTCAAGAAGCGCGCGCTAAGGGTATCTGACATCATATAAACATAATCCTTGTTATTGCGTAAAACGTACTACACAACAGCAAATGCTTCAGAAGCGTGAAGGCTCGTTTCCAGCGCAAGTCACCATAACAACCCATGTGCTGCACGCGCTGCACACGCTGCACGTGCTTCTCTTGCAAGGTACCCTTGTCACACATTACTGAATGTGACGATTGCTTTATAAACAATGCTTCTAAATGAGAATATACAAAGTATGGCCTGTTTAATGTACTTCTTATTGAGATAAGACCAGCAAATTATGACAAATATTTACTCTCATTAATTGTAAAATTCAAGCAAAATACCTAGTTGGGTAAAACAAATATTCCAAGGAAATATATTTTTGGCAATTGTTCTATATGTTCATCAACATCTTTGATTGCTCTTTAATCTAGCAAGTATCATTGATAACTGAGGTCACGAATTATTGAACCGATGCTAAAATGTGTTCTGAATGCTGCACAACAGAGACACCAAGATAAACAAATTTTGAATTTGGGTTTGAGTTCTAGATTAGGTGGTAGACAAGTCAATTTGGCTGCTAATTAGAGAGGAAAATACACCGAACAGAGATGAATATAGTATATCTTGTCTTTCTTATCGTATTATATATCGTACATCTCATCTAGTGAAATTGAAACTGATATTTTCACATGTGTGAATATATGATTTTTACTTCTAAAGATGAAATATACCTGGTGTTCGAGGGGAAATCCCAATTGTTCTATTCAATATATTATTTAAAAAGTTATTCATAGTTTGTACCTTACAACGGGTAATCAAGCGAATGTGGTTCGTAACCCACCACCTGTGCCATATTAAAGTATTGCTTCAGTGATTACTGATGTGACCAAATAATGATGAACGTTATATTTCAAATGCAACACATTGTGCACAATGTCTTATACTCAATAGATTTGAACACATAATCATTGCATATAACAATACTCTCAAATACACGATTGTTTTTCATTTATGTGTATATTATCGAAAACGCAATGAAATATTTAGGGAGGTGCCTGCTTTTTTAGTCTATAAGTGTCACTAGATTGTTGTTAATTGTTGTCAAATTCACTGTCCATGCGTGACTCTGATATAATGTAACAGGGGAAAAGATAACAGTTTATATATAATAATCATATAAGTAACAACTAAGAATACACAGAGTGTAATGGACAAATCTGGATGCTCCACTTGCAGCTAATAAGCCTACTTTAGGTGAAGTGTTAATATCTATAAGTATATTACTCCAATGTGCATACTAATTCTTCATTTGTCTGGGTTAAATTAAAGGTGGGGTGATATGTATTAAGATAATCTATAAACATCTGCTGAGCATCACACAATAACTTTGTTTCACATTTGTAACATCTCATGTCCTCTATATACATGTATATGACACTGCAATGTCAATATTTGAAGCCTTTAAGATTTATTTATTTACCATTTGATTTTGAACATAAGTTTCTTTTGGATTCTAACAACAATGTTAATGTTTTATACATGATTTAATATTATTCCTCATGGCTCACACATGTGTCTGTTCTTATTGACCAAATGAGATACCTATGTGCAAAACCATAAGAACAATTTATAGATTAAACTTTCCTAATACATATAGTGCCACAATCAGTACAAACGTATCCAATGACTATACTGATTTATGTAACCAAAAAACATGAAGGTATATAAGTAACAATGAATATTTATTAAACGTTATGGTTCGTCTTCACAAACAATATCCTGTTATGTTTGTAAACTGTGTTAATGTGATTTTTTTTTTAATGTGAGTCAATTGAGACTGGCACAACATGGGAATTATGTACACAAACACCACTGAATAATGCGCCTACTTTCTTAACGAGTAGATATGTAAGATTAGGTAGGAGATTGAACATGTTTTCCAGTAGCTGATTTGCAACATACACCATTGACCACAATACATCATTGTACTTTTCTGACATGAACCCTTATGGTAAGCATGTTAATCAATATTCTGGCATTAGTACATAGTCATACATGTGCTTTTGAATTGCATTGTGTCACACTATGTGAGTTCTGTTTATATAAGATTCAAATTAAGTTATCTTCTTCCTCGTTGGGATTGGATACGACACCTACAAGAATGGCCAATGAAGTTAAGTTAGGAACAATTCCATGACAGAATTTGCAGATGTAAGTGAAACTGCTTTCAGTTTGCAACTTTTCTCCAAGTTCATCTCGGAACAGCATGATGTCTCATTTGCCCATCAACTTCTATGTAAATGACTAATAGTAGTAAGCATTGAATGAAAAGTCATGCAACTCAGTGCTATCACCTTTGAACGTGTAGTTGCATGTAGGAGAGGTACTCAAACGCAATTAAAACATAGGGGTATTCTTGGAAGATGTGAAATGCTCTATATATCTATACATAATTAGTAAATGTCATTTATTTCTGTAAATCGAACATCATAATTGCTTTGCTTTCTCAAGATCACCTTATGACATCATCAAATCGTGACATTGTATAAATTGTTATTCAGTAAATAGAATGATATAGTTGAAAAGTTTACGAATGTCGGACAACACATGATGGACCATAAGCCTGATGAGCTAATGATATTTATAATTTTAACAGTTATTTATTTTATCAATAAATGTAATGAGTACTCCACAATGTAGAGACAATATATGATTGTAATCACTACATTTAGAATTAAATAATTAGTCACTTTTTCATGTCAATAATTGTCAATCTCACCACAGGGTTGATGTAGCACTGCCATCAAAAGAAGTCACAGACTGGGATTCCTGACTCGGCATGATAAACAGTTGTAACGCTCCCCCTCTGCTGTCAGTTCCGACTGATAGCCATCAATTGTGACAGATTTTCATGAAAATCATCAATTTTAAATCTGCTTACACATACAAGACAATTAACCAAACAATATAAAGACAAATCACAATTAACATCTTTTAATTTGAAAATATATTTTTCACAATAGGAATCATCTCTTAATTTAAGGTGATTAGGCCTACATTAATTTGATATACGGGTAAATCAGATTTTCTAGTAAACTCTACATCTATTCCTGATGTAATCAATGGCATATAAATAGCCCCATGCTGAAGGTAAGCTTTTGGTGTTTCCTCTATTGATATAGGCCTACAGTATCTTGAAAAATAACATTCATCATTACCTCAATGATAAGTAATCTAAATTCTTCTGTTGAAAAATACATACTGGTATGTACATTGTATAGGCAATGATAATTTGGCCACAATCAACAAAAATTATTTTCTACAGATCCTGTGTGTAAAGTTAAAAGACCGATTGAAATAGTGCCAGCCTTCCTACTTGTTAAACTCATATGCAAGCCAAGGCATTTAATTATTGAAGATTACATGTAGGCCTGTGTACGGTAGTCGATCTACTCTTGGTATATGAAATAGGCTTTTTTTATGCTGGACTAACCTAACTACAATACTGTTGATTAAAATAATCAGTACTTGTACTCATCCTCTGTGTTGTCAACACTCATATCACAGGTAACTTCATGCATGTGAGAGGATTCGAACCTTAAATTAAAACAATTATAACATTATTAACTGTACAAGTGAAAATTAATTATGTGATTTTAGTCCTGCACTGCAAATTTTCAGTAATTTGTCACGATATTGTTTAATAAACATCTCATTCTAAAATCTTTCACCTGCTACAAACAATCATTGAATGCAATACGTTGAGATACTATTTTTTATATGAAGTCAATACATTTATCTTTTGTTGTATTTTTGGCAGTGCGTATATTTACCCGACACACACGACTGTATCAGACAGGAAGTAGCCTAGTCCGATAATATAACAATTTACCTTTCTTATGAGAACCCAAACGGCCTAAACTCAAATAAACAGAGCAATATTAGAGGTACGTTCACAAACGATTCAGTCTCTGGCTGTCAAAACTGGCAGACGACAAGTGAAATGCTTGACGTAACAACCTCCGTTAACCTGTGTCTAGGTAAATTTATTTCACGATTATTAATGTGATTTTCTTACCATGCATCTAAAAGTCGTTTTGCCAAGCTCTCGTGGCTGTTCAGGCCCATCGTCTCCCTCAGACTGTTCCATCTCGTAAATTGAGACCGCAAACAAACACGGCCAGTACTTGCTGCCATATTGTTTATGTTGTCATTGTGCGCAAACCAACACGAGAACCAGTTGAGAAGGGAATCACCCGAGGTCGGGCATGCGCAGTGCTATGTGACCTAGATAATGCCGACATGGAATTTCCCCTGGCCACCAGCGGGATTTTTAAATCCATTGTAATCGCTTTATTGGTGCACAATCCATTAGTAAAATTAGGTTAAATTTACCATATGTGATACCCTCTTTCATATTTTGCATACATATTTTTCCCCATAGGCCCCATGTTAAAGGGGACATTATCCTTTTAAGATAACCGAGCTAATGTTTATATTCAGATAAAGGAGTCATGTTGTTGAACATCCTATATTTTGCTCAATATATGTTTTGCTTGTATCAATGAGAGATTTGTTCAAATTGATCCGCCAAATATCTTGATATTACTTGTCATATGAATTGATTGATAAATGTTAAATTCCCCGGTGAAAACATTTATATTATAAAATATACATTGAAAATTGAATAGAGTTATAACACATGAACATGAACACCATTTTAGCTCCTATGTCCGACAGCATTTTAGGAGGACCTCATATTCCACAAAATCGACCATTTTAACAATATTGATCAAGCTGTGAATATGAAGGAGAATGGCATGTTCACAGTCTGTGATCTACTTCCTGTTTCGCGGTGATTTCCGCTGATAGCTTGATAGCTTGCATAAAGCAGTGAGATTATCCGCTGTAAAGGACATGAGTTATGAGCACGTTCCTAACTGTCAATTCATTTCCTGCCTAATTTTCTGAGTTTCGTTCCTGAGGAGATTTGATAATGTTGGGCACTGTGTTGTGTGTGTGGTGTATGTTGAACGTGGCCTTAACATTTCTATGATATGATTTATTTCCATGTGTAGGACATGCGATACATGTTTGAAACTTCTGTTTATAAGACTAGGGTAAAAGAGCCATCAAGTATGTTAGTGTTTCAAATTAAACATTTTTGGGGGAAATAAACGGATAACGTCAACCGCCAGAGAAATATTTTATCTACAACATGACATGTGATAAATAAGTTTCATATCTCGACAATGTAATGAAATTTGGTTTAAAAGAGAAGAACGCCTTCAAGAAGCCCGCGCTAAGGGTATCTGACGTCATATAAACAAAATCCTTGTTATTGCGTAAAACGTACTTCACAACAGCAAATGCTTCAGAAGCGTGAAGGCTTCATAGCGCAAGTCACCATAACAACCCATGTGCTGCACGTGCTTCTCTTGCAAGGTACCCTTGTCACACATTACTGAATGTGACGATTGCTTTATAAACAATGCTTCTAAATGTCCTGAGAATATACAAAGTATGGCCTGTTTAATGTACTTCTTATTGAGATAAGACCAGCAAATTATGACAAATATTTACTCTCATTAATTGTAAAATTCAAGCAAAATACCTAGTTGGGTAAAACAAATATTCCAAGGAAATATATGTTTGGCAATTGTTCTATATGTTCATCAACATCTTTGATGGCTCTTTAATCTAGCAAGTATCATTGATAACTGAGGTCACGAATTATTGAACCGATGCTAAAATGTGTTCTGAATGCTGCACAACAGAGAGACCAAGATATACAAATTTGAATTTAGGTTTGGGTTCTAGATTAGGTGGTAGACAAGTCAATTTGGCTGCTAATTAGAGAGGAAAATACACCGAACAGAGATGAATATAGTATATAATTGTCTTTCTTGCCGTATTATATATCGTACATCTCATCTAGTGAAATTGAAACATATATTTTCACATGTGTGAATATATGATTTTTACTTCTAAAGATGAAATATACCTGGTGTTCGAGGGGAAATCCCAATTGTTCTATTCAATATATTATTTAAAAAGTTATTCATAGTTTGTACCTTACAACGGGTAATCAAGCGAATGTTGTTCGTAACCCACCACCTGTGCCATATTAAATAATTGCTTCAGTGATTACTGATGTGACCAAATAATGATGAACGTTATATTTCAAATGCAACACATTGTGCACAATGTCTTATGCTCAATAGATTTGAACACATAATCATTGCATATAACAATACTCTCAAATACACGATTGTTTTGCATTTATGTGTATATTATCGAAAACGCAATGAAATATTTAGGGAGGTGCCTGATTTTTTAGTCTATAAGTGTCACTAGATTGTTGTTAATTGTTGTCAAATTCACTGTCCATGCGTGACTCTGATATAATGTAACAGGGGAAAAGATAACATTTTATATATAATAATCATATAAGTAACAACTAAGAATACACAGAGTGTAATGGACAAATCTGGATGCTCCACTTGCAGCTAATAAGCCTACTTTAGGTGAAGTGTTAATATCTATAAGTATATTACTCCAATGTGCATACTCCTTCTTCATTTGTCTAGGTTAAATTAAAGGTGGGGTGATATGTACTAAGATCATCTATAAACATCTGCTGAGCATCACACAATAACTTTGTTTCACATTTGTAACATCTCATGTCCTCTATATACATGTATATGACACTGCAATGTCAATATTTGAAGCCTTTAAGATTTATTTATTTATCATTTGATTTTGAACATAAGTTTATCTTGGATTCTAACAACAATGTTAATGTTTTATACATGATTTAATATTATCCCTCATGGCTCACACATGTGTCTTATTGACCAAATGAGATACCTATGTGCAAAACCATAAGAACAATTTATAGATTAAACTTTCCTAATACATATAGTGCCACAATCAGTACAAACGTATCCATTGACTATACTGATTTATGTAACCGAAAGACATGTAGGTATATTAGTAACAATGAATATTTATTAAACGATGCATAGCTTATGGTGCGTCTTCACAAACAATATCCTGTTATGTTTGTAAACTATGTTAATTTGAACAATTTTTTAATGTGAGTCAATGGAGACTGGCACAACATGGGAATTATGTACATAAACACCACTGAATAATGCGCCTACTTTCTTACCGAGTAGATCTGTAAGATTATGTAGGAGATTGAACATGTTTTCCAGTAACTGATTTGCAACATACATCATTGTACTTTTCTGACAACCATCCTAATGGTAGGCATGATAATCAATATTCTGGCATTAGTACATATTCATACATGTGTTGTTGATGTGCATTGTGTCACACTATGTTGAGTTCTGTTTATATAAGATTCAAATTAAGTGATATTCTTCCTCGTTGGGATTGGATACGACACCTACAAGAATGGCCAATGAAGTTGAATTAGGAACAATTCAATGACAGTATCTGCAGATGTAAGTGAAACTGATTTCAGTTTGAAACTTTTGTCCAAGTTCGTATCGGAACAGAATGATGTCTCATTTGCCAATCAACTTCTGTGTAGATGACTAATAGTAGTAAGCATTGAATGAAAAGTCATGCAACTCAGTGCTATCATCCTTTGAACGTGTAGTTGCATGTACGAGAGGTACTCAAACGAAATTAAAACATAAGGGGTATTCTGGTAAGATGTGAAATGCTTTATTTATCTATACATAACTAGTAAATGACGTTTATTTCTGTAAATCGAACATCATAATTGCTTTGCTTTCTCAATATCACCTTATGACATCATCAAATCGTGACATTGTATAAATTGTTATTCAGTAAATAGAATGATATAGTTGTTATTAGAAATGATAATTGCCTACTTTACCATTGAATATATTCTTATGAATTCTGTCATTCGATTTGTGTTAAGATTACAGATCTAACACCGATGAAATAATACGTTTTTGTTATGGATAAGTTATGAATATTGCAAGATAACTGTTTCCTTTCTTTCTTTTATATACGTATCCTGCTCTGTTGCCTCATTATTTCTCTTGCACACTGGTCATTTACATATAAATAAAGTAATCACATTAATTGATGGATACAATTTCTTGTAATGCATTATTCACGTTATTTAGTTGTCACGCAATCACGGGATGAAACTACTTTGTTGCCAAATAAGCTCATTACCTACCAGGCACGTAATGGGAACGTTTGTATAAGACCTCATGGACGTCATTGCCTGGTTGATATAAAGAGTATACTAAATGGACTTTGTCAATACCAGATTTATTTCATCAAGTGTAAAGTGATTTTTTAGGAGTTGCGCAACCACGAGTGAAATGTCAACTGTACCCATGCCACAACAGAAATAAAACAAATCTTAACTATAGCTTGATAGGGTTGCATCTCCAAGATTATAATGATTATTTTTAATTTTCACCTAAATTTCACCAAATTTCTGACTCTCCGTTTCTGAGAAAACTTATCCTTGTGGTGATTTTGTGAGTATTGTCATTGCCATGATTGAGTGCAAATGATTTCAAATTAATGAATGTTATATGAAAGTTCCTTTGGTATCAGAGCTGCGCTAACATTTGCTTTTCAAATTGCCTTGAGCAATGTTTTTGTCTTATACTAGGGACTTACAATGTCTGGAGAATTACATTTTAATGTACGAACGTAAAAAACAACGTCTCAATGAATACAGTTATTACTTTTGGCACTACTATTTGGTAGCTTGATGTAAGAATATAAATTACAGTTCTCTCAGACAGATCCGGAATTCCAACTGGTAGTTTTATAAGGGCCTGCCATGAATCGTGAGATCTCTCCCAACGTTAACATTAACGCTCAGTAAGTGTAAATATCATATTTAAGCGTGGACTTATCCCCTGTGTAGAAAGTAGCCCCGATATAGTCAAGTAGGATAAACATCATAACTGACTTCAGTAAACATTTCGGATGTTGAAATATTTCTTCAGACAGTAATCAAACAACATTACCATACAGACATTATTGGCCTTGAGAGACGTCTCTAAACACTGCACTAATTTCATTTGGCCGTCAGCCTCTCCCCTGATAACAGTCAATTACTGGGGCTGATGATAGTCTGGTGGCTGGTGTTGGAATGTCTTGATATATGAAAATGCATTATAAATGGTATTTTATAGTTTACAGTTTGCAAAATAAATGTGATTAAGCTCCAATTAGAACAATAAAAACGAACATAAAATAGTTTAATGATAGTATTCATTTGATTATGAAAAAGACATAGAGAAACATAAAATAAGGTGACCGAAACAATAAAACCTTGAATGTCTTTGATAAGTATACATGTATATATATGATAAAGTAATAAAACTAGTAGAAGTAGTAAATAAATAGTTCATGAGGTTTTTTTAAATTTTATTTCGTTAAGCACTGTTACTGTATGACGTCTATAAAACAAGGTAACACTCTCCTATCTCGCCAAGATAAAGTGGCATAATGGAGGTTAATGATATTTCATATTGCTTTCAAACGTGCCAAAATACCACATGTGCTGTTTTAAGTTAAACGTAGTTCACTTGACATGCATATTCATACTAAATCACCAAATATAACCATTTGTTTTCATTAATACAGAAAATGTAAGTTTCATTTAACCTAGTCAAGTCAAGTCAAGTCAAGTCAAGTCAAATTTATTGTATTCGAGGCCTCCGGCCCATATACAGTTTTCAGAGTTTACATAAGGGTTAAATAAATGACAGTTTATGATTATTTTTTAAACAATTCATCTCTTAACTTACAAGCATATTTTATATACAAAGACAAATTTTTAATATTTTGTTCATCACATGATGATACTAATGATCTAAAGGCTACTTCCGGGGATTTTGACAGGTAATAATCAGGTAAAAATTTCATTCTGATTTCATCATATGGTTTGCAAATAAACATGAAATGGACTTCGTTTTCAACTGCATATTTACATAATGGACAGAGTCTTTGGTTTCTTTCTATTGACATCTTTCTTCCCTCATTTACCATTAACTTCAACAATCCCAGTCTAAATTGTATCAGGCTACACCTTAAATCTTTACATGTGAGTATCGATAGATATTTTTCTGGCTGAAGTAGACTTTTAAAGGTCCTATAACAGTCATAGCGTGTGCTATTATTCAAACTCGATTGCCATTCCTGATGAAACATGCTTAAAGCTCGATTACGAAATATTTTGATAAAAGCAACAACATTGCCAACAGTTTGATTTAACCAGACAAAACCAAAGCCATGAGAAAACAATAAATATCTAACTCTTGATGCCCAAGTTACTTTACCAATACTGTCTAAGTAAAACATCATATTATATGATAACTTTGGAATACGATGATTAGGCATAAACATAATTTTGAGCCAATATTTCAGGCATCTTATTTGCGAGTTGATATAGAGGGGGAGTCTACCACATTCTCCATACACCATAACATTCGGTGTTGAAGGCCCAACTCCCAAAAACTTTTTACATGCTAATAAATGAATTTTTTCTAAAGATTGGAAACGTTGGAAACCCCAAATTTCTGACCCGTATAACAGAATTGGTTGTATTTGGGCATCAAACATTTTAAAGAATAAAACAGGTGTTATCATTCCAAGTTTATATGTTACCGAAATCAATTGAAAAAGAGATTTTTTAGCTCGAAGGGCAAGATCTGAAACGCTTTTGTTCATATTGAAAGTATGATAAAATCGAACACCTAGATAAGTATAACCGTCGACTATTTTCACAGGGTATTTATCTAGAAACCACTTCTCTTTATGGGATATCAGACCACCCCTCCGAAATATAACGACATAAGTTTTATTTAGATTTACTGAAAGCTTCCATTCTTTAGTATAATTATCTAGAATGTTAAGTTGTCTCTGTAATCCCGCCACTGTATCTGATAGTAAAATAACATCATCAGCAAAGAGAAGCATTAATATTTCTATGTAATCTGGAAACAACTGAATACCATGTTTTCCATTACTAATAATGTCACAGATTACCCGGGCGGTGTATGTCATATATTTGAAAATTAACCACTCTGTTCTTTGTCTATTTATGAGCATGTCAGGCAAAAACATGATGGAATAATTATTTTGCAGTCAAAGATGTACAATGAGATCACACATACAGGTTTCCATTACGTGCCTAGAAGATAATAAGGTTATTTGGTTAGTTGCTTCATCCCGTGATGGTGTGATACCTAAATAACCGAATAATGCATTTGTGTTGAAGACATACACTGACGGGCATAAAACAAACTTTCCCTAATATTTTGTTCATTTACTTAGTTAAAATGACAAATATAAAAGGCATTTTTTGGGCTAGTATTATAATAGGGCACGGGATCATATCTGGTGTACAATTACGACAAAACACAATATTAGATAACTTCTATGAGGTATTTTGAAAAGAGCTAATGATTTAACACTTTCGGGGGATGCACGTGCGGGAAGGGTATAAAAACAGTGGCATACACAAGAAGACCAAACAAGAAAAACACAAAAGAATGACACGGCAGAGAGAGCAAGGGCCATTGGAATGCTGCAATTCGAGTCTAAAACTGGTCATGTTGCAAGAACGTTCGGCAACACCGCTGTAACTGATCGGAGTCTTCGCCAAAGCTTTCAACAAACTGGGCAGACCTCAGACAGACCACGGACAGGCAGACCCCGGATAACGACAGTGCAGGAAGACCAGTACCTGAGGACGTTGCATCTGAGGAAACGCTTCCTGACGATGACGTCATCAGCCGCAACGGCATTGGATCACCCCCATCATTCAAAGAACAGTTGCTAGAAGACTCCGTGTCTTTGGTATCAGACCATTCCGACCCTACCGGTGAACAGTACTGACCATCAGACATCGGCAACTGAGACTGCACTGGGCCACTCAAGCACGACATTGGCAGATACGTGACTTACGTCGAGTGCTTTTTTGTGATGAAAGTCGTTTTGCTATATCAAGAGCAGATGGAAAATGAGGGTTTATAGGCAGACAGGTGAAAGAACGGACAATTACTGTATTACCAGAAATGTAATGGTGTGGGGCTGCGTTTGTGGCGACCAAAAGACTAATTTTGTTGTTACGAATGGCAATCTGACGGCCCAACGTTACATCAACCAGGTACTGAGACCAGTTGTCCTACCATACGTGCAATGACAACAACACGGAGACCTCTTCCACCACGATAATGCTCCACCACGTGTTGCTAGGATGTTTCATAACTTCTTCAACGTCATGACATGGCCAGCTCCATCTCCAGACCGATCTCACCGATTGACCATTTGTGGGACCACCTTGACAGGCGAATTCAGAATCGATAAAACCCTTCAATCAACCGACAACAAATGCTCTCATTGATGAATTGACACGTGTCCAAACTGACGTCATCAGACGCTCGAGTACGTCAGCCCGAGGACGCGTCTTTGCTTCTATCAATGCCAGAGGTGGACAAACTCGGTATTAGTGGCTCAATTTGCTGCAGTGTGAAGATCTCAATATTGATAAATTTTCATGAAATCTACATTTTGACCCCTTGCTCATTTGTCCATATCGTATGATAAATACAACTGTTCAATTGTCCATTTTTTTGTTTTTTTGTTGTTACCGAAATCTAAAGTAATTGATGCAGTTATGGCTCAACTAATTTGTTTCCTTTTGTAAATGATACGTTTTCAAGATAAACAATGAGACTAATGAACAAGATGATTATGTTTATAACAGTGAAACATGCATGCAAGTTACATATTTAATAAAACTGTTTTACTTTAATTTGGTTATATGTACATTCGTAAAACAGCATTCATCATTTCAACTAAACTCTGTATTAATCTGCTAACTGAATATCAATTTTATTTAACGTAACAATATTATCGGGAGAAAGCAAGGCGATATTTGATGTTCCATCTATTTACTCATTATAGAGTAGATACATGAATAAAATAATGACAGTTTACCAAAATACCTTTCGTGTTGTTTATTCCGTTGGAGTATGCCTATAACATGCAGCTACACGCGCAACGAGATGCCCCTGAGTTGTTCTTCTTAAAACAATGTAAACAGTTTTAGACAACACGTACTATGATGTGGTTTTTAACTAGAATGTACATTCCAGTTGGTCAATGCAAATCAGCTGCTAAAAACAAGTTTAGTCTCTTGTCTAGTATTGCTGATCTACACGTAAAGAAAGTAGTCCATGATTTTATATACATAGTGCTCCTTTGCTACCAGGCTCTATTTCATTGATCTAATATAGTGTTATTCGAACGTTCATTAAATACAGACATATTACTGATTGCTAAGCCGTCTCTTCAGTTATATAATTACTCATATAATCATTTATTACATTTTACTTATGAATACGCCTTTCCACAGATGCGTATGTAATTACGGATCACGGGATTGAGTTAAATTACATCCTTTCAGTCATCTGCAATTGAAATTAAATTTCGCTATTATCGCAACACCACTCAACACTGTCTGTCCACCCGTCACAAAACTTTGTGTAGAGCATATTTCTCATAGCCATGATCTCTAGTCGTGCCCTTTGAGGGTAAGACTGATTTCTGAATTTTATTTTTTTCGGTTTCCATGGAAACATGACCAAACAGTGACTCTGTAAGGAAGTCATTTTGTGTGGAACTGATTTCCTAAACTATACATTCTAGCTACACCAAACTTCATACACATGTCAACCATGATGCCTAGATGTGCCTTTTGAGGGTGAGACCTATTTCTGAATTTTACTTTTGGCGGTTTCAATGGAGACATGGGTTAACAGTTATCTCTGGAATTGTACATTCGCTATTCATTCAACTTTACACACAGGTTAGTCTTTCCCATTGTTGTGCCTTTCCTATTTTCAGTTATGTCAAACAATATTTGGAAGCGGGGCTATGTGAGCCATTATTATTAAATATGGTACTGGTGTCGTAGGGTACTAACTATGCATAATTTGTTAAATATAGAACATTTGTCAATTCCCGATGAATACCATGTATATCTCTTCTCTAGAAGTAGAAATCATATATTCACAAAAGTCAAAGTATCTATTTCCACTTTACAGGAATAGATGTATTACATGGCATTCGACAAGAAAGTAAAAATATCCTATACAATATTCATTTCTCCTGAGATGAGATTTGCTAGATTACTCATAGTATGATCTGGAAAGCAGCATACATTTAAAAACATCGAACTGCCCCGTCCCTAAGTCAGTAAAATCTGACAAATACCATGTTAACGTGCCAGGAAATGGTTTCGTTATGTCCCATCCCACACATCACGTTAAAAACAATGCCCAAAATAATCTTATCTCTTCAGAACCTTATATTCATGGAAATGAAATTAAACCTATATTCATGGAATTGAAATTAAACCAACACTCAGATAGTTATTGAGGAAATTAACTGACAGTTAGGGAAGGTGTGCATAACTCATGTCCTTTACAGCGGGTAATCGTATTGCATTATGCAAGCTATCTCCGGAAATCAACACAAAACAGGAAGTAAAGCAGAAACTGTAATCATGTGATTCTCAATAACATATTCATAGCTTGATCAGTATTGTCGTATCACAAGTCAACTGCATTATTCACGCAACATTAGAGCTTGAACGGGTGTTTCTTCTGTAAGATCCCCTTCACGTGATATCACTCGTGGCCTATATATTTAAAGATACACGAATTAGGAACTTCCGTTTGTAATTGTTCATAGGGCAACATCGATGAAATATGAGCCTGGCTCGGTAGAGAGAATTTTGTTTTACCAAAGTTGACTTTTTACTAAATATCACAAAGAATAAAATTGAAAGAGTTTGTGTTGTGCGCAATATTATTTACATTACCGTCATAGAGAACACATGCTTTCATTTTTTCATATATAATGTTTTCATTTTATATTCATAGGTCCTTCTGAACACATTTCACCAGCATATGAAGAATGCAACGATCGCGATTTTTAACTAAATGAATTAAATTAAGTAATCTGTTTTAGCGAGTATCAATACATATATTTTAGTAATTTCAACATAAAAGGAGGATCAATTTGAATAAATAATTAGTGACACAAAGAGAAACCATCCGAAGAGACGAAGAAACATTTAGTAGATATCTTACAAAACCATGTCACCTTTGTTAAAACATATTCATTAGCTTGATTATCTCACTAAGCAACATCGTACACGGCAAATGTAGTTTGTCTTTGCATTTTAATGATTGCAACTTGATACATGATACTTGATGTGAGGGAGTATTTGCCTTGTGATTGATTTATTAGCCGCCTCGAAACATGTTGATTGGTTTTGAACGATACAGAATAATGTCCTTTCTTAAATTAAAGGAAATATATATCTTACTTTACCATTATTTTCAAATTACCAAAAGTGTAAGGCACTATTTGGACATGGATAACATTGGCGAGAGTATATGATACAAATTTGAATAAACTGTATGAAAGATGACTTTCATATCTCTAATTAACGAAATGTTCAAAATCCAATTCTGAAACATTCAGTCAAATATATTTCACAATTAGTGTATGTGGGTATAGTCAGTGCCGTTGGAGTCAATGGGATAACTTTCGGAAAATAATCAGATTTGCAAAAACTCTCTTTGACCAGAGAACCTGAATATGAGTCAATACATCAATACATTCATCACTATGACTTGAACCTTAGTTCTGTCCACACAAGGGTTTCGTAGTGATGAAGCACTAGTACTAAGTACTTTATGAATGCAACTGTCCAACGTATTAACATACCCTCTTTAGTATTCTATAAAAATGAGAATATATGAAAGTCAGTTGTGAATTTGATTCATTTGTGCATTAGTAATCCTATTCGATTGACAGCTATAAACATATTCCTTTAAGTACATGTATATGTGTGAGTCAAAAGAATAAATTTGTTTAAAATGATAATTTGCATTAACACGTTTTTACTTGAAAAGCTGATTAAAATACTTGGAAGGAATGCATTCAGTTGAACCTCGGTTCAAGTTCTTTCCTCAAAATGTATTTGTAGTGATGAAGGTGTAATAGTAAGTTTATGAATACACCTACCCAAATTATTAAAAGTCCCTCTTTAGTATTCTATTAAGTCAGTTAGATTCAGTTGTCAACTATTAAAGTATGAAACCCACTTTAATCATACTTTTTACGAATATTATGCAGTTCTAGCACTGAACAGAGACAAAGCAGTTGACAATGACACTATTTAGACTGTCCATCGAGAAGACACGTACTAGCAGTTAATTGATATACTCTACCAGGTGTCAGGATCTACGAAATTATCTTGTACTGCAATCATTGATTAACATTATGTGTTCCAGAATTTGTCAACAAACAGTTATGTATTCATTAGAAACATAATCAAGTAATGTACGAACAGAAAGAGTATCATTACATATGAAGAAACAATCACCCATTATTGATCCCTTCTGGAGAGAATAAGAACTGTTTTTTATAGCTTATAGTATCAGAACGATGATGTCTTTATAATATAACTTACATTGTTAATAGTGTAGGGATGTCATATATGTCTCACTGATGCCAGTTTAAAATATAATACTGCTGAAGGCTACACAATATGGACCCTATGACTAAAATTCAATTTTATCATTTAGTTCAAAATAGTTCTTTGACCACTAATGCAGTCCCTTTGTTACTTGGTCATCCAACACAAACAACGTTAAAACTGACATTTGACTTGACTCTTCAAATATAAAACATTTAATCTGTGAAACAGTGAACACTTTGACAGCATATTAACGTCCTCCTGTTCCACAGTAGACCTAAGACCTTTATGTCAAACGGTTTTCTGAGTGAACTCTTTCAATTTCCAATCACAGTTTGATTTGGCTGTATGTAGAATTGTTTCGTCTTTATTCCCTTTCAAATCTTATTTTGTGTTTTAACTATGTCAGATACGCAGTGATCTCGAGGAATCAATCTCTAGAAAACACTTTAAATTCATCCTTCCTCTGCATCATTCACAGATTAATTCTATGAGAGAGCAGATCTGATGTAGACAGATGGAAAAGCGAAGTGAAGTTCACGGTAATCGAAGCCTTAAAATAGTGAGTGCGTTTCACATTAGTCTTCAGATAAGAGTGGATTTTGGATTGGAGAAGTTTAATTTCTTGTAGGTCGATCAGAAAACTTCAGGAATTCCATTAAATAAAGAACTCTGACCCTCCGCCGCATGGAACTTATATGGTATATCTTAGATACAAACAACACATTGAATCATATATATATATAATATATTGAATCATATATACACGTATGACATATAAATACATTCTTCAACTATTAGTTGTTGAACAATGATTAGAGATTGAAATGAATACATTATTGTAAAACCTACACCACATGCACAGGCGCTTTGAGGTTAAACATTTATCAATAACGACTTAAGATTACAAAAGATGTTTTTCATTTGTTCAAGGTTGAGTGTATTCATAAATGACAACGTGTATTGTATATCTAAACCTCTATCAGTCATTTAACTGAACAGATACTATTATTTTATATTATTTACCCGTCAAGAACAAATATCAATTGTACCTAATCAAATATAAGCTTTGAAAGCTACCGTATCTCAAGACAGGTTTGAAAGTATGTCCACATTGATGTTGTTTTCTGCTCACCTGTTATTCTGAGTTTTGTTAGTTGATCTTTGACATAGTATTAGAAACTTCATAACAGTTTCATCACTTTCTTGTCTTTAGTTATCATGTAGAGCGTTCATTACTCACTTGGATTGGTTCAGAGATCGGTAGGACTACAATCATAATAGTACGTGTCTCCCGAATCTCTTCATTGTAATCGACAGATCAGATCAAATGTCCATTTAAGTACGCCTTATGAAACACCAAGCCCGTTTTATACGCCTGATTGGTTTCTGTTTATTGAGGAACCCTTTTTCAACCGTGATTTAGCACTAGTAGTTTTTGGTAAGATTATATATGACAAATACTTTTGGTGTTATAAGGTATGTGTTATCTGTTTTTTGTGAGCTTGTAGTGGGGTAGAATGTGTATGACTTTTCAAACACTTTTGAAAAATACCAAAAGTGGATATATGTAACAGAATTTACGAGCTAAAGTGGATGTGATCAATGAACATGATTGGCTGTCTAACAATTATTCCATTCACTATTTTGAATCATACCTTGTAGCAAGGAGTTTTTGCAATCTTGAAGTCAATCACGAAACATGCCGTTTCGCAGATTCACGAGTTTCCACATCCATGTTTAATCTTGTAATTTAATGTAGGGTCTTCCTATTTTCTACCTAGTCTTACAAACGTTTTAGGACTTTTGTTTACATACTGATCATTACCTCTACAAATTACTATTACTAAAAATCTATTTCCTCTTATTGCAATAACAGATACATTAAGAACGGATTTCAGACACAATTGTGACCTCTCTAGTTAATGTAGCAAACATCTGATCAAATGGAATAATAGCCATACCTATGCTTCACTGTCTCTATGCTTTCGATGTACCAATCTGAATTGTTTAAAATAAGAAATATATAGTTAAGTTAAATAGTTCAACTATGTACATGGATTCATTACACCTGGCAACTGTCAAAGCCACATGTTGTGAATTTGATGTTATCGATATCAGTAGGCTGGAATGTGTCACACAGACACATACATTCGAATGATTTCATATGCAATATGATTTTACTTTACCAGAATATATGCGATTACATAAACAAGTTTCCAACATAATAACAAATGAATTCAATATGCATTTAAGAATGTATCTTCAATGCACAATGTTCAATGTTCATATAGGCAGATATCATACAATAACATTATGGTAAAACCTTCAACACTTGCACAGACCCTTTCTTTTCGAAGAATCTTTGCTGGTTGAACTTCTGTATGTAAACATGTTATATTAATGGTCAAATAGACATGTTGTTTTCTGTCAGTTTGAATGTCACATTCTGTCTGTAATACGTGTCCTCGTTGATACGTTCATTAGTATATCTGCAGGACTATACTCATATTAAACATCATGTTATCCCAATAATACACCCTTTAATAGTATATGACCATGAAGAAATGTGCAGATTGATATTTATTTCATGGAGCAGATACGACAGATACGACATGTCTTTCACAATAATCACTTGTTATTAAAATTTATTAAATGACATCGACTGACGTTTACTCTTTCATTGAAAAGTTATTATTCCTGAATTAACTTCCCTTATAAGTCTTTTGTAATTGTTTTCTCATCATTCAAGTTACTATTCTGATAACCCGTATCATCCACATGCAAAAGAAGCAAGACTATATGAAAAGGGTAAGGAGTTCTGTTGAGACAAGTAAGATAATTTGTAATGCAATTACTTGGGCTGGAATCAATTAACGGCGTATAGACTACTTATCGAGTTTCAGAATACTAAAATTGGATCTGACATTGCCACATGAAAAAAAGTGGTGGAATCCTCTTGCCGGACCCTTCCGGTTTCTCCCAAAAATTGGCGGGTCATGAGGAATCCGGAAGAATCTGGAAGAATCTGACAAGGGGATTCCACCACTTTTTGTCCTTTGTGCTTTCTTTAAACAAAAGTACATCATACAAAACATTATATTTCTTACAAATATTTAAGCGCAATACCTTTACTGGATGCTCGCTGTATCAAAGTCTTAGAAAGTATATCAAAGTTGAGGACGATTTTTCAAAATAGTTTTCAAATTACCAATCAAGCTTTAATAGTCATGAAAAAACATTAAAGTTAGATCAGATCGTTAAAGAGAGATTTCGATCTGATTATTCCTACAGTCGAACTAAACTGGTATTGGAAGGAAATAGCTGTGTGGTTCAAACCTAAATCACAGATGATCAAAATGATCCATGATCTAATTAAGACCTATGAAAGGTCTAAATGTGTTGAACCATAATGTAGACCAGTATGAGCATAATGCCAATACTTTATATTTATCAAATGCATCGATAATTATTGAGAAAAAATGTACGAGAAAAAAATATGCTCCTTTCAAATATGAGCCATGTTAAACATCGTTTATTTTTATGAATAATACATGTTTCCGAATTATTTAAACATGGTGTAATGACATTCTAGATGACAACTTGTATAGCCTGTGAGCTTGTATTCAACACTAATATACAATCTCAGTAGTACTATATTATAAATGCATGGGTCTGAGAGGGGTTCTCTGGATGGTTAATTAACTGACAGCTGGTACAGTGTGAACCCAGCAATAAATACCTCATGTACTTGGTGAAAATCTGCATTCCTGATGCTCTTACAAAATTCAGAAAGCAAATACAAACAGAAAACTGCAGGATACAGACACTGATGTCGAGAGGCCTTATCAAATATAGAACACGCTGATGACAGAGCGATCAGAAACAACAGATGTTCACAAAGTGCTTTAACACCTGTAGTCAGAAGAGGGATGCGGGGTTTTAAAATGATATTGAATAATGGTAACCACACGTTTGTATTTATTTTACACGTTGAATGCACGGGGGAAGTGTATTGGTTTTTGATAAAACATAATATATTTGATCCGTGATAGCGCATCTAATTTTTAACATATTCTATATTATTTCATAAGACACACGTCTGTGAACACTGATATCCTAGGTCTTCTATTATTTGTTTATGTCGATCAACAACCTCATCTTAGTTGAACAAAACTCCTCAATTATCTAATGATGTATAATAAATTCGCTTGAAAACGTCACATCATCTGCTTAATATTTCATCATAATACAAATATGCAGAATATTTAATGGAATTCCTCTTTAGCTCTGGCTTCTTGACAAATATTGCGGTCAAGTTGGGAAGCATAGCAAATCCAATATAAACAAGATTCTGATTAAAATTTCGCTCAGTTTCTTGCATCATATTGACTTGGGAGTTTATATTATTGATTGATTTCCAAAGTATTTTAACTTTGTTTGAGCTGATTAAACATTTTCTCATATATTTCAATTCTGGTTTTGGTACCCCTATGTTGCCAATTTACGCTCTCCCGCTCATATTTTCAGTCAGTGTAAAAAATGAAATACTGCTGCTGGATAAAATCACTTTAGAATACTTTAAAGGGACTTTATTTTTAAAGGGGTACATACAACAGAGTATAATACTTTTAACATAATGTCTGTTCGAGTTAGCTTTCTCAAATTGTTTTACTTCACAAATCATAACATTCGCAACGACTTTAAACACTATTTTGAAATTTCATATTTAGTTGAGTTGGCTTCTGAAGATATGGTGTAGCTCTGTTTCACTCATGGATTGAATTATCTTCTATTTTGTAAAGTGATTGAGTGTTGCTTTGTCCCCATCCTGTATCTTGTGGAAAGTATTTGTTTTGGTTTTGTTACGTATTTCCATTTTAAAAAGCTTGAAAATATTATTTGATTGAAATAAGAAACAGCAATTAATAGCAATCATGTCTTAAAATGTATATGTAATTCAAACGAAATTATACAAATAGTGTATTTATTCACATCAGTTTTTAAATATCTATTTGATCTAAAACCTCACTTTAAAGACATTAAAGTAAACTCATTTGTTAACATTTGAAACGTTTTCATTTTTTATATTTATTGAGGTTTGAACATATTAATTAATGCATTCAATAATGTTAAATATTATTTTGTAAAGCTCATTCAATATAAACACCTTGATTTACATTTTCAAGTCTGCCATTAGAGCAGAACGATACCATAAAACCATTTGTTTTGTTTGGGTGTATAATGAAAACGATGAATTGACCTATTAGCATGCACCTACTCAAAAAAGGAATTATTAACTTTAACATATTTATATGTTTTTCTCATGGCGATTATGCCATTTTTAGTATACGAGAAGAAACCCCTTATGTTTGCTTTTTATCCTTTTCATATTTTGAATGGGCGAGCATTTGACAATTTGCAGAAATACTTAACCTCAAAAGCGTAAGAATCATAAAGGCTGAAACAATCTTCTGTTCTTGGACTGTGTTTCACCTGAACAGAATTATCAATATTTTTGCGAAGTAAAAGCAATTGATTGTTCCTTTAGTTACACTTTCATATCCATCTTTAGATTGTGTTTGGAAAGATCACCTTAAAACCACTTGCGCAGTTGTGTCTTCAGTCCCATCTTATTTACATTGCTGGAGAATATTAGAGAAGACCTGTTCTAAGTGATTGCAGACTTGAGTACTTCTATTTCCATCATAACGCACAGTGCCAAGTCTGATGCTTTCAATGTCCAGAGTGTAAGAGTTCTGTTGTCATGTATGGCCATTATTCCAAGAATAAAAGTGCAGCATGTATGCTGTATGTAAAAGGTAGCACAAATGAGAACTCAAACGTGTAGATCATATGAGAATATATTCCCTTTGAACATTTTAATTGTTAAAACGAAAACCTTTAGCATATTTGAATTAACATGCGTTTCAGAATTTGGTGTGTAAACATGTACACCACCAAAAAAAGTATTGGCATGAAAACACACTGTGTTAAACTCATGGTTGAAGGTAAGTATGTACAAATATAATTCACACTACTTAAAGGCACTGTTGCACAGTTATTTAGCTAATGTTTCAAGTTGCTGAAAAGCTGGACAGAGTCATATTTATTTTAGCTGCATTAGAAATAAACGATTGAAAGATATATTTCTAGTTTAAAAAACAATCAAAGGAATTTACAACAAATGATTACAAATGTATTCAACTGACCAACTTCATATATTACACATTGGTTGAATCACGCAATTTAATAACGTAAAACTATATATATTTCTAGTGCAATACAAATAGTATAATAACTACCAATGTCAATAGTCACCAAAGGCTTTGAATTTCGTAGCTAGTATTTCAAAGAAGTGTTAACAGTATCAGAATGCCAAGTTGATATCATAGTACTTACTATATATTAACACTTGGTTCATGACAAGTAGAGAACCTTGCAGATGAATTCAACCAACTTATATATAAATAAGGTTGAGTCCATCACCAGAAGTCTGTTGGAAATTCAAGTTCCTCGATTTCAGACTCGTTCAGTATTGTGAAGTGAGTTGCGAATCAAATCCACAGTAACAAAACTTGTGTGACCCAACACTAATAAACTTCACAGAAACCTCTTTAATGAATAAAACACATAATTTACATCACAATTTACGCTGTAGAATAAAATACAGTGCAGATAGAAATAAACAGCAATTTAAGAGAAAAAGTAATACAATGAATATTAAAACATTGAAAGTGCATAAGGACACAGACTGTCTTTGCCTTTCATGTATTTATCCACAAGAATTAACCTTTGGAAAGTTAAACTCAACCTCATTAGTTGCCTCTTATTTAAATTCATTTTGTGAAGAATAGATTGTGATCAGTAAAGAAGTACATCAGTTTTAAAACTAACGAAGGAATTTATCAATTGTATATGCTTCGAGTTCAAATCCACGCTAACAAAACTGTCGTGACCCAAAACTCAATAAACTTCACAGAAACATCTTTCAATGAATAAAGCATAATTTACATAACAATAAGTGGCAAAATAAAATACAGTGCAGATCGAAGTAAACAGCAATTAAAGGGAAAAAGTAATACAAAGAATATTATAACATTGAATGTTCAGATTGTCTTTGCCTTTGATATACTTAATCACAAGAATGAACCTTTGAAAAGTTACACTCAACCTCATTAGTTGCCTTCATTTTGTGAAGAATAGCTTGTGATAAATAACGTCTTTGATCAAGTCATCTACACAAACATCACTTGCATCAATGTGTAACTTCAATGCCTTTGCTGTCTGAAATACAGGTGAATTCATGATGATGGATTTGAATCTTTCTAATCAGTCATAAGAACTAATTTGAGCTCTTAGAACTACAACGAAGTTAAATACATGACATCAGTACATACTTTTAGCAGTAAATTCAACTGTCAAAAAGATTAAAGGATTGGTGCATCAACTGGAATCCGACTCTTGAGGATGGAGATAATAACATCAATTTACATCATGTTTTACACTTGACAGAACCGTTCTTGGAAGGAGAAACCATACCAATTTCGATTCTGATTAAGTTTGACTTCGAGTTCGAGTAATAAATCAATAGTAAGCAAAACTTTCTATTCATACAAAGACAAGCATCTTCATGATTTTGCTTTGTTTCAATAAGACTACATTTCAAACTCTTTCTGAAGTTTTAATGAATATTGAGATGAGCGTGAGCTTTCTCAAACGTTTTTTTTTTATAAACGGCTACACAGCTTCTCTTTATGGTTGATTAAATAAAGATTGTAATTCATCGTAAGTACCGTAATGAAGGTTGTAACTCATGTGTTCCACGTTTTCTGATTATAGTTCATTAGATAGGGTAATATTATTTGGTTTAAAATCAACAATCAACTAAAATACCAAACAACATTCAGTCTACTACATATTCGGTAATCATGTTATGTTTAATAGACAGAGAAATCTGCACATTGAATTGCGGAGGAATGTAGTGGTCCTATAGATGTATGATGGACATCATGTTAGCCCATCTGGCCCCACGGGACCTTATAGCATGTGCAATTTCTTCTCGTGAAATATCTTTATTCTCGTATAAATCGACTTGACCAATAATGATTATCAATTGTAGACTTTGTGATGATATAGCCCAATAAAAGGTTCACATTGCCCATTTGGAAAACGTATATATTTGTCTATTCAGAAGGCATGTTGGCAAATGAGGATAATAATTCATAGATTTGTTATGATATAAAGCCTGGTGAGCTAGAGAGTCAATGACAATGTTTTGTGTATTCAGCTCAAAGCCACGAAGGGCTTAATATGGTAGTGATTGCAATTGGTTTGTATACAATGGTTGTAAAGTGTTTAAAACTTCCACACAGTCTTCCCTTTCTTCGACTTTCCTTCGCACTCTGAAATCAAGCAAAAACACCAAACATCAACTCGAGTGATTCTTGATTTCAAATCAATAAATGACATGGCTGTTTTACAAAACCACTCATTCCGTTGCCTGATAAACAACAATGTTCATGCATGAAGAGAAACCGTTGATTATCTACCGTGGCATTTATTGACGTGCATTCCAATCACCTCACTCGGTGAGTTTTAGCTTAAGGCAATTTGTTTATGGACGCAGCATTTGAAAACAATCGGCTTTATTTGCTCAGTATTACAACAAGAGACAAAATTTTGTTTACGAAAACGATAATTGATAATGAGATGTCTTCCATGCGACTCTGTTGCAAAACAAGGAGTGAGTGGTTCGTGTGGTCTCTGGGGCTCGTCGCATCCTTTCTGTGAACAAAATAGTCACAATGAGTGTATCTCTACCAAGATCATCAGACGAAAGAACAGAGTGAGAAATATCAATATTCTAGCTTGTCTCTGTCGCCATTGCCCTTTCACCTTTCTGATTTCTTGGGAGAAAATACTGTTGAAATTTAAAACCCAACAATTCAGTGCCCTCTTTTTATTTATTATGACTTAACATTTCAGAGGCCAATCAATATGAAATGAATATAAATTACTCAAGTCATATTAAATATTAGGAGAAATATGTAACTGCGTAATGTATTTATTATGTGAATATACAAAGCAAATTGTTTCATGTATTAATCTATAGTTTCTCGACCATGGTCAGTGTCAAATTGTTATTTCGACAACAACAAATTCTTAGCAAAAGTCAACAGTAAGGAATAATGTTGTTTGTTGAGGAAAGGTTCACATATTTATGTTCACAAATTCGTATCGAGTGTAACCACTTTGAGCAACAAGACAGTATTGTCATTTTCGTGAATAAGGCTTATGGAATCTCATTCCAAATGTCAAGCTTTGTCTCAGGTCGTTCAAAGTCACAGGCTGTCGTTAACGTCTTCTCAATATTCTCTCCATCTCATCCCAAACATGTTCAATAGGTTTGAGATCTGGAAAAACGGTCGTACATGTCAGAGGAGTTTGTCAAACACATGTATGCTCAAATTATATTACCACGTTATATCATCTGTAAGCACCAATACCGTAAAATATTTATGTAATGCCCTGTTACTTTTGTTCTTCTAGTATACACCAACACATAATTTGTACGAAAACTATAAAACATGAATTCCAAAGTTCCATTTCTATCACTCGTAGATGTAATGCAACTTTGTTTATCAATCCTTTTTCTTGAGGATATATGTCACGGTTTAGATTGTCCATTTATTCTAAGAATTATAATGCAACTGTGCATTGCATTTTACATTTTAAAAATAAAAATACTCACTGTTTGTGCACTTTGTTGAGTAATCAAACTAAGAATGGTAGCTCCTTAGGATCGATCAGTATATTCCAGTAAGAAATATTTCCCCTAGCCATTTAGATGTGTGGATCAAATAATGTCTATGTTTTCACCAATAGCATTTCTTAAGATGTTTAAGTGTGGGATGAAGTAGCTGCAGCTGTTTTCCAAAAGCTTGTCCAAAGAGCTGGGAAAATCAATAAAGTCAATCTAGTCTCCGCATTATCTAATAGGTTTTCACTGTACATGTTTTAGGTTTCATCAATATCACAATCACAACCAACACGTGACAGAAGGGTTATCTATAATCGACACACTGAAAGTGTTGTTTGTCAATGTTTTATCTTTCGATCTATCTTGTAATCACCGCATTTATCTATCCCTTTATTTTGAGTTAATGTCAAATTAGGTTTGATATCTCTCTCCTAGAAACCACTTGAAAGTATGTTTAATTTTCCACATCAATAAATAGCCGAAAATACAACCAGCTAAAAACTATATTTAAGAAAAAATGTACTCAGTCCCATTTATTGAATTTCTGTGAATGGAAACCGTATGGAAATGTACATGGTTTAAATGCTTTAGTTGAACACTTGCTCAAAACTGTAATTGGAGTTGAAAAAAGATGATTATTTACATTTGCTGATTCGTATCAATCATTGCAAAGTGTTACAAAAGACTGTCATTAAGACATGAACACATCCTATGAGTAGTGAATTGGTGACCATTGATTGAGATATAAAGTCTTAAACCTTAATTCCAGTCATTAATTTTGTAACGGTAATAAACGTAGTGCCGTGCCACTGCTGCTGCCTACTGTATCCATTAATGCATATATTTCAGAAAAAGCAGGTACAAATCTAAATACTACTCTTATAAACGTCTCTACTGTACCGCTTAATTGTTACCGCAGACAGCCATTCGCATCTGACAATCAGCTTAAAGTAACAGATTATCAGTTGCGACTTAACATGACCTTTACTTTCGGTGAACGTTTATCTGCATTACAATTATGACAAATGCACCACATCAAAGCTATAATCGTGTTATTTTTTCTGTATGTGGGTACTACATATTGATCTGCATGTATCAAAACTATTTAATAAAACATTAAAACATAAATATCAGGGTTTATTAAATAATAATGCACAGCACCTAATCCCCTTATGCTTGCATTCATTTATGTTCACTTCTATTTCAGACCAATGTGGCTCTATAGTATCATTCATGTTAAACTTATTAATGAAGCTGAAAGTTACTGACCTCAAACAAACAGATCAACTGGATTTGGTACAGTTGTCATCAGATAGAGAAATCCAACCTCCTAACACGATACAATAAAAATCAAACTGGAGTTGGGAAAATAAAGACAGTGTAGCTAAACCTGATGATTAAATTGCCCTCTTCGTCCTGGACAGTGGTCAGTGGTGGGTCAGTTTTAATTAATGGAAGGTTTCAGCAATACTGCATCCAGTCACGCTTTGTTGACTATGTGAGATGGCATAAAATGGTCACATATTCGATATGTCACAAGGTCAATTACACTAATTATTTGAAACAATCAACAAATCAGCCTGCCGGAAGGTCAGGGGGTTCATTTAGCTAACCGATCCACATTGCTTTCGAAGGGAGTGTGTCGTCACAACACCGCAACCTTTTTTCTAGAATTTAGTTTCATGAAACTTCAGCCCATCTGATGCAACCATCATATTGCCGACAGTAAGGATTTCCGAGTTCAACATGATTTGTGGAATCACTGAAGTTGTTTGAATAGAAATAGATTAAAAGTTTTAACTTTTCTAACCATTTGCATAGAATTGTTTTTAAAAGTTATGTTTTCAATAAGACAACTAGAGAGCCTGGTACCTGAGGGGCATACATAGTTTACGAAAGTAGTGTAAATGTCTGTATTACCCAAGAAACAGCAAGGATTATGCAAAATTTACACGAGTTTCAAATTCTTTCAAAATTTCAGTTGCTCTGTAGTATTGAAGGGTTTATTATTTTTTTTAAAATGAGAATTTGTGTAAAGATTGGTTGCTAGTAAATGTGTTATAGCACTGGCTACTTCACTACACAAGATACTTGGCCATTACTATTGTTTGCCAGATGGATGTGAAACATACATTTCATTGTACATATTCATTCAACTTGATACATTTCATATTTAAAAGATAAAACATATTGTTACTCATTTATCTAAGAATCTTACATTTTTCCTGTTTCAGTGGATATATTCAGATAATTACAATTCGTTAAGGCACATTGCTATATTTCTCAAATTCCAGGCACACAACCTCTTTTTAAAGGCTTAGTACTATTTGAAGATGATAGTATGATTCCATACAGGACAAACTGACCATTGATTCATTTACATGGTCGCATTTTCTCAAAAGATATTACAAATTCATGTCCCAAAATTCCAAATGATGTAAAACACATCATGCTTTTAATGCATTCATTTTTCATTTCTACATCAGATGTATCTTGCTTGCTACCCCAGGGCAACAATGGTATTATTCCATCGTTATTCACATTTTCACATAACACAATTGTCTGCAATCGCGGATTTGTCAGAAGGCAGGGAAGACTGTAAATTGGATTTTCTCATCGACTGGACAATGATGGATTGGCCACGTGTTTAGCTTGTAGGGAGAATGTGGTTCAATGACTATTGATACAGTACAATTCCCTATGTAGGAAAAAACGACTTGATTATTTTAGAGAAAAGCGGATAACAATAGAAAATAACATAAACGATTCCAAAAAGTTTTGGTCTGAACTTAAACGTTTGAATACAACTCATATAAAACAAAACAATATTCAGATAGAAGATTGGCTTGTACATTTCAGGCAACTTTTTTGTGGTACCGATGCAGTAGATAATGACAATGGCCGCATTAATCATGACAATTCTGAACATACAAATCTAAACCATCAAAATGCTGAACTAACTAAAGCAATACTAGATTCTCCAATCACTAGAGAAGAAATAGTAGAAAGTATCGGTCATCGTAAATCAAATAAATCGCCGGGAACTGATGGTATTATAGCAGAATTCTTAAAAAATTCAACAGACCTTATCGTTCCATACCTAGATCTTATATTCAACATCATACTAGAAAATGGTACTTTCCCACAGTCTTGGACGATCGGTATTGTTGTTCCGATTCATAAACATGGGGATACTAATAACCCAAATAATTATAGGGGTATAACATTACTAAGTATATTTAGTAAAATATTCACTTCTATTTTAAATAAGAGACTTAGTTAACTGGGGGGGGGGGGGGGGGGGGGGGGGGGGGGGGGGGGGGGATACAATGGATAAGATCAATGAATCACAAGCTGGCTTTAGACATGGATAAACCACCATTGACAATATGTTTATATTACAAAGTCTAGTTCAAAGATATTTGAATACAAAAGGGGGGAAATTTTATGCCGTGTTTGTAGATTTTGCAAAAGCATTTGATTATGTGCAACGGAACAAACTTTGAAACTTATTTCAATGTCATGGTCTTAGTGACAAAATGTGTAAACTTCTATCGAATATGTATAATAACGTAAAGGCATGTGTTAAAAGTAACCACAAATTTTCGGAAAAGTTCGAATTGCAACTTGGTGTCAGACAGGGATGTGTTCTAAGCCCATTTCTTTTTTCATTCTTCATAAATGAACTTGCTACCAAAATGGAAACTAACTGCTCAAACGGCATTCAACTCCATCCAGAAATTGTCCAAATATTCCTTCTCTTGTTTGCAGACGACGTTGTCTTATTTTCAAGCACCATAAGTGGCCTCCAAAATCAATTAAATGAACTTGAACAATACTGTGATACATGGAAATTAACAGTTAACAGGGAGAAAACAAAAATCGTAGTCTTTAAAAAAGGGGGTAAACTCTCGAAAATAGAAAAATGGACATTTAAGGATATACGCCTAGAATGTGTTAGCTGTTATAAGTATTTGGGATTGTTGTTCACCAATGGGCTTTCCTGGACCATGCATCATAAGTACTGCTCACATGCACCTCAGGAACATTGGAAAACTTCGAGCCTGTCTGAGTGTCAATGCTACTATAAAACTTGTGCTATCACTGGTCATGTCTCGTGTAGACTACTGTAACGGCCTCCTTACCAATGTCAACCAAGATCAGCTACGTCGCCTTCAAGCACTCCAAAACACCGCAGCAAGAATCATAACAAAGTCCAAAGTCTTTGATCACATCACCCCAATACTAAAAGATTTACACTGGTTACCAATTACAGCACGAATTGACTTTAAAACAATTGTAATGGCCTACAAGTGTCTGAACGGAATGGCACCTGACTACCTTGCAGAGTTACTGCCCCTGTATCAACCTTCACGTTCACTGAGATCACAAAACCAAATGTTAGTGACAGTGCCAAACATTAAGACTTTGGCAAACAGTCATTTGCCTTCAATGCAGCAATGAAGTGGAACTCACTCCCATTTGAAATAAAAACCAGTGTGTCACTGACATCTTTCAAGACTGCCCTCAAAACACATCTTTACAAGTGTCATTTTTCCTCATAAGCGCACAGAGCATTGATTAGTGAATGTTGCGCTATATAAATGCAACTTTATTATTATTATTATGCATGTCAAATATGCTGCGCTTCAAGCGCAAAAAGCACTAATCGGTATACTGAAAACAATCCATACACTCGGAGATATGAATTATAAAACCTTCTTCAAAATATTTGATGCAAACATAAATCCAATTTTAACTTATGGGTCAGAAATTTGGGGATTAACTGATTTTCAACAAATAGAAAGAATACACTTATATGCCTGCAAGAAATATCTTGGTGTTAAAGTGAATACTATTAACGCAGTGGTATATGGGGAATGTGGCAGATATCGCTGCATGTGTTTACAAATATAAAAGTCATTAAATACTGGTTAAAGTTGTTAAATATGCCCTCTTATAGAATAACAAAGAAGTGTTATAATATGATGTTATTGTACGAAAAAAATTGACAAAGAAATTGGGCTTCTAATGTTAAAGATTTCTTATTCTCAATAGGCTTCGGCAATGTTTGGAATGCACAATATGTAGAATTTCACACACCGTTCATTCAATCATTAACTACAAGACTAAAAGATATCTATCTTCAAACATGGAGTGAACAAATTTCGTTATCTAGCAAATGTTTTTATTATTCAATGTTCAAAAATAATCTAATCGATGAATTATATTAATCATGTGTTAACATAAAAAAATTCAGACGTTCATTGGCACGATTTAGATGTTCGTTTCACGACCTATACATCGAAAGCGTTAGATACAAAAATGTAAAAAAGGAAGACAGAATATGTAAACTTTGTGATTTAAATCAAATTGAAGATGAATATCATTTCCTTCTCATTATACATTACGTTGTAAATATATTAAAAAATATTACTATGTCCATCCAAATACAATTAAATTCTCAACTCTTGTTAGCAGTAGAAGTCAAACTATATTACAAAATCTTGCCATGTTCATCCATTACGCAATGCTGTATAGAAACAACGTATCACCGATGTAACCCATATTTATGTGTGTATTTATCCATCATGTATGTACTATAGGCCTGTGGCCTTTTCAGTATGAAATAAAGATTGATTGATTGACTATTGATAAAAAAAATTCCTTTAATATTACAAGACTGGGAACGTGTACAACAACCTTATTCACATTACACATTGCAAAAGAAGAATATACTTTATATCTTGATGAATATAATAAAGAGAGCAACATCAACCCAGACCCTCTCTTCTTGATTTGATAATACCATGGCGTCAACCCATATATGTGGGCCCATGATGAAAAAGTAGGGACAATGTCAGTTTTTACTGATTTTAAGGAGGGATGGGATGAAGAAATCGAATGCACTCATGGTAACATTTTGCGGCAACAATTTATTGTTGTGAATAAGTCTCAAAATATAAGCATTAAATCTTTTTAAGCATAGATTTATCAATAAACTAACGAAAAGAGCGTCTTTCTAACGGCCATTTTTCGACATGCCGCATGTCGTTACCGTCACCTATATTCGCAGTAAATATGTTACTATGTGTGTTATTTCAATTACATATCTCCAGTAAGTGATGAATATAAATCGCCTTGTATAATTAACCGATAGTTGTTCTTCGATCAAGCAATCTTAGATGGATAGTATATTCAATAATAATTACACGATAGGCCGTCAAAGTTACAGTTGAATTGACCAAAACTGTCACGATGTCAGATTTTTTACGTTTATGTAGGTGATTTCAAAAATGACGTTGAAGTAATAAAAAGCGTTCAGTGACCCCCTATTATTATTTCTGAATTTGTTTGTTTATTCAAGTGCGCACATTATATTACAGTTTTAGCAATATCTAAAATACGTGTGTCAGTGGAAATTCCTGTTGAATACACGAAAAACGATGATAAAAATGCTGTTTTTATTTAAAAACTGCTTGATTTTATTTTTTGTGCCTAAACAGTGTCATTTATTTTGAAAATATAAACTTGTTATGTATCTGCCTTTGTGGTGAAATTGAAGTTGAAAGGTTTTTGAGTTTAGTTGTTTAACGGGCGCACTTGATTTAAGTAGGTGAACTCTGTCAAAAATAGCATAACTTGCTGACAGGGGTGTTACTATTGATACTGATAACTCTTTAAATCATTCGGTGATCCCCCAATTTTCTTACATTTTTGGACAAAAGACATGATAAGCTTGCTATTTTTAAACAAAATAAGCCAATTCTAACATATTTCGTTTCATCGTCCTATCACTCCTTGAAGCACATCTTGACCACAAGACGATTTTTGTGACGTACATGTACATGTTTATTAAACAAACTTATTAAACTTAGTTTGAAACATGAGTGTGAAGGGATTTAAAGAATTACAGCAATCATATGTACATGTGCATGTATGATTTTGTATATGAAATATATATATAAACATACCTCCAAAAACAATTCATAAAAATATTTAAGAACATTAAACATATCATTTATTTACATTTGTATCATTAGTTTCTTTTATGTTTCCGCCACAATTGTTCATAGCTTGAGTGGTCATAATAGTTAATACCAATGTAATCGATTTACATTTGACATTAGGCATACATTCACTTATACTGCATATTTATCACGAATATTATCTAATTTAAAGTTTTTCAAAATATATACTTTGATTGTTCTTTAAAATAATTGTCGATACTTTTAAGATCACTCATCAGACATTAAAACATTTCTAGTGATAGATGCCTGCGGTTAAGCAGCTACTTTGGCGAAGGCATAAAACCAACACTAATGTTTGAAATCCAATTTGAAAGGCCGCCTGTCTGAATTAAATTTAAGAAAAGTCACGTTATGACTTGAGATCAAATGTATAATGACTTAAACGCGTATTCCCATTCCTTATCCATAAAGTATCAAATGGGTCAAATATACATCACATTTTTCCTGTTACACTCATTCAATGTATTTGTGAAGAAACAGTTCTCATCTAGTCTATATATAAACTTTTATTCGAAAATTAATGAAATTGGATTTATAAAAATAATTATATAAATTTCATAAATGTATGCCAATGGCATGGCGATTACAGGATACGTTTGTGAATTGATAAAATATGATTCATTGTCGTTGTATGTGATGAAATTTTACTGCTTTCAATGAAAGTCAATTTACATGATATTTTCTCTGAGAAACACATGTAGGTGGATAAACTTTCGGTTAGCAGCTGTTTTACCTCATTTTCTGAAGTGTACTTCAACTGTAGCAAATATACACCATTGAAATGTTTGTTCATACACTTACTGACAACTGTACATTAATTTGGTTTATTTGTTAATAATGCACACTTAGTGATACATGATATACATTTCAAATTCGTACAGATGACTGACAAAAAGAGAATGTCTTAAACCATGTCTCTGGTGGTGCCTATTGTAGCAACTCCCGAATAATAAATATTGTTGAAGTTTCGAGCAAAGAGCAACATGATTATACTATACTGTACTATACATCTCTACAGTTGAATTGATGGTTACGACAAATGACCAATGCATGCTGTCACTCTCTGACAATCAGCACAAAAGCAGAACTACGAATGTAAAAATACTTATATATGTCATATAGTCATTACAAATGCACCGCGTCAAAGCTGTAATATTCATTGATGAATTAATGTTGTAATGATTGAAAGAAAATATGCACAGAGATACTAAACAACAAAGCAGTATACTTTAAGTCAGCAAATATCCAAACTACGGAGAAGTGAGTGCTTATATGTGTTCATTAAATAATGATTCACATAAACTTAAAAATATTCATCAAATAACTGTACCTATCAACAGTCTCATTCAGGTTCTGTCATGATCATTGACTTCAAAGAGTCGACTTAGCTGACTTAGCTACCTGAATCGAACTTTTTATTAGCTCATCAGGCCTGAAAGGCCCGATGGGCTTATGGCATGGCATGGTGTCCGGCGTCCGTCCATCCGTCCATCCGTCCATCGTCCATCCGTAAACTTTTCGCTTTTTCGACTTCTTCTCCAGAACCAATGATTCCACAGAGCTGAAATTTTATGTGCAGACTCCTTGGCCAATGGGGATTCAAAATTGTAGATTTCGTGACCCCATGACCCAAAATGGGGTCACAGGGGTCACGTCCTAAAAAAAACTTTTTTCATCTTCTCCTTTAGTTCCAAAAGGTCTAGAGAGCTGAAAAGTTGTGTGCAGACTCCTTGGCCAATGGGGATTCTAAATTGTAGATTTCGTGACCCCATGACCCCAAATGGGCTCACAGGGGTCACATCCTTAAAAATCTATTTTCATCTTCTTTTTCAGTTCCAAAAGGTCTAGAGAGCTGAAAAGTTGTGTGCAGACTCCTTGGCCAATGGGGATTCTAAATTGTAGATTTCGTGACCCCATGACCCCAAATGGGCTCACAGTGGTCACATCCTTAAAAATCTATTTTCATCTTCTTCTCCAGTTCCAAAAGGTCTAGAGAGCTGAAAAGTTGTGTGCAGACTCCTAGGCCAATGGGGATTCTAAATTGTAGATTTCGTGACCCCATAACCCCAAATGGGCTCACAGGGGTCACATCCTTAAAAATCTATTTTCATCTTCTTCTCCAGTTCCAAAAGATCTAGAGAGCTGAAAAGTTGTGTGCAGATTCCTTGGCCAATGGGGATTCTAAATTGTAGATTTCGTGACCCCATGACCCCAAATGGGGTCACAGGGGTCACATCCTTAAAAACCTATTTTCATCTTCTTCTCAAAATCCAAAAGGACTAGAGAGCTGAAAAGTTGTGTGCAGACTCCTTGCCCAATGGGGATTCTAAATTGTAGATTTCGTGACCCTGTGACCCCAAACGGGATCACCAGGGTCACATCCTTAAACACTTATTTTCATCTTCTTCTCCAGTTCCAAAAGGTCTAGAGAGCTGAAAAGTTGTGTGCAGACTCCTTGGCCAATGGGGATTCTAAATTGTAGATTTCATGACCCCGTCACCCCAAATGGGGTCACATCCTTAAAAACTTTATTTTCATCTTCTTCTCCAGGTCCAAAAGATCTAGAGAGCTGAAAAGTTGTGTGCAGACTCCTTGGCCAATGGGGATTCAACCTTGTAGATTTCGTGACCCCATGACCCCAAATGGGGTCACATGGGTCACATCCTTAAAAACCTATTTTCATCTTCTTCTTCAGTTCCGAAAGGTCTAGAGAGCTGAAAAGTTGTGTGCAGACTCCTTGGCCAATGGGGATTCTAAATTGTAGATTTCGTGACCCTGTGACCCCAAACGGGGTCACCAGGGTCACATCCTTAAACACTTATTTTCATCTTCTTCTCCAGTCCCAAAAGGTCTAGAGAGCTGAAAAGTTGTGTGCAGACTCCTTGGCCAATGGGGATTCTAAATTGTAGATTTCGTGACCCCGTCACCCCAAATGGGGTCACATCCTTAAAAACTTTATTTTCATCTTCTTCTCCAGTTCCAAAAGATCTAGAGAGCTGAAAAGTTGTGTGCAGACTCCTTGGCCAATGGGGATTTTAAATTGTAGATTTCGTGACCCCATGACCCCAAATGGGGTTTCCTGGGTCACATCCTTAAAAATCTATTTTCATCTTCTTCTCCAGTTCCAAAAGGTCTAGAGAGCTGAAAAGTTGTGTGCAGACTCCTTGGCCAATGGGGATTCAACATTGTAGATTTCGGAACCCAATGACCCCAAATGGGGTCACATGGGTCACATCCTTAAAAACCTATTTTCATTTTCTTCTTCAGTTCCGAAAGGTCTAGAGAGTGGAAAGTTGTGTGCAGACTCCTTGGCCAATGGGGATTCTAAATTGTAGATTTCGTGACCCCATGACCCCAAATGGGGTCACAGGGGTCACATCCTTAAAAACCTATTTTCATCTTCTTCTCAAAATCCAAAAGGTGTAGAGAGCTGAAAAGTTGTGTGCAGACTCCTTGGTCAATGGGGATTCTAAATTGTAGATTATGTGACCCCGTGACCCAAAATGGGGTCACAGGGGTCACGTCCTAAAACAAACTTTTTTCATCTTCTCCTTTAGTTCCAAAAGGTCTAGAGAGCTGAAAAGTTGTGTGCAGACTCCTTGGCCAATGGGGATTCTAAATTGTAGATTTCGTGAACCCATGACCCCAAATGGGCTCACAGGGGTCACATCCTTAAACATCTATTTTCATCTTCTTTTTCAGTTCCAAAAGGTCTAGAGAGCTGAAAAGTTGTGTGCAGACTCCTTGGCCAATGGGGATTCTAAATTGTAGATTTCGTGACCCCATGACCCCAAATGGGCTCACAGGGGTCACATCCTTAAAAATCTATTTTCATCTTCTTCTCCAGTTGCAAAAGGTCTAGAGAGCTGAAAAGTTGTGTGCAGACTCCTTGGCCAATGGGGATTCTAAATTGTAGATTTTGTGACCCCATGACCCCAAATGGGCTCACAGGGGTCACATCCTTAAAAATCTATTTTCATCTTCTTCTCCAGTTCCAAAAGGTCTAGAGAGCTGAAAAGTTGTGTGCAGACTCCTTGGCCAATGGGGATTCAACATTGTAGATTTCGTGACCCCATGACCCCAAATGGGGTCACATGGGTCACATCCTTAAAAACCTATTTTCATCTTCTTCTTCAGTTCCGAAAGATCTAGATAGCTGAAAAGTTGTGTGCAGATTCCTTGGCCAATGGGGATTCTAAATTGTAGATTTCGTGACCCCATGACCCCAAATGGGGTCACAGGGGTCACATCCTTAAAAACCTATTTTCATCTTCTTCTCAAAATCCAAAAGGACTAGAGAGCTGAAAAGTTGTGTGCAGACTCCTTGCCCAATGGGGATTCTAAATTGTAGATTTCGTGACCCTGTGACCCCAAACGGGGTCACCAGGGTCACATCCTTAAACACTTATTTTCATCTTCTTCTCCAGTTCCAAAAGGTCTAGAGAGCTGAAAAGTTGTGTGCAGACTCCTTGGCCAATGGGGATTCTAAATTGTAGATTTCGTGACCCCGTCACCCCAAATGGGGTCACATCCTTAAAAACTTTATTTTCATCTTCTTCTCCAGGTCCAAAAGATCTAGAGAGCTGAAAAGTTGTGTGCAGACTCCTTGGCCAATGGGGATTCAACGTTGTAGATTTCGTGACCCCATGACCCCAAATGGGGTCACATGGGTCACATCCTTAAAAACCTATTTTCATCTTCTTCTTCAGTTCCGAAAGGTCTAGAGAGCTGAAAAGTTGTGTGCAGACTCCTTGGCCAATGGGGATTCTAAATTGTAGATTTCGTGACCCTGTGACCCCAAACGGGGTCACCAGGGTCACATCCTTAAACACTTATTTTCATCTTCTTCTCCAGTCCCAAAAGGTCTAGAGAGCTGAAAAGTTTTGTGCAGACTCCTTGGCCAATGGGGATTCTAAATTGTAGATTTCGTGACCCCGTCACCCCAAATGGGGTCACATCCTTAAAAACTTTATTTTCATCTTCTTCTCCAGTTCCAAAAGATCTAGAGAGCTGAAAAGTTGTGTGCAGACTCCTTGGCCAATGGGGATTCTAAATTGTAGATTTCGTGACCCCATGACCCCAAATGGGGTTTCCTGGGTCACATCCTTAAAAATCTATTTTCATCTTCTTCTCCAGTTCCAAAAGGTCTAGAGAGCTGAAAAGTTGTGTGCAGACTCCTTGGCCAATGGGGATTCAACATTGTAGATTTCGTGACCCCATGACCCCAAATGGGGTCACATGGGTCACATCCTTAAAAACCTATTTTCATCTTCTTCTTCAGTTCCGAAAGATCTAGATAGCTGAAAAGTTGTGTGCAGATTCCTTGGCCAATGGGGATTCTAAATTGTAGATTTCGTGACCCCATGACCCCAAATGGGGTCACAGGGGTCACATCCTTAAAAACCTATTTTCATCTTCTTCTCAAAATCCAAAAGGACTAGAGAGCTGAAAAGTTGTGTGCAGACTCCTTGCCCAATGGGGATTCTAAATTGTAGATTTCGTGACCCTGTGACCCCAAACGGGGTCACCAGGGTCACATCCTTAAACACTTATTTTCATCTTCTTCTCCAGTTCCAAAAGGTCTAGAGAGCTGAAAAGTTGTGTGCAGACTCCTTGGCCAATGGGGATTCTAAATTGTAGATTTCGTGACCCCGTCACCCCAAAAGGGGTCACATCCTTAAAAACTTTATTTTCATCTTCTTCTCCAGGTCCAAAAGATCTAGAGAGCTGAAAAGTTGTGTGCAGACTCCTTGGCCAATGGGGATTCAACCTTGTAGATTTCGTGACCCCATGACCCCAAATGGGGTCACATGGGTCACATCCTTAAAAACCTATTTTCATCTTCTTCTCCAGTTCCAAAAGGTCTAGAGAGCTGAAAAGTTGTGTGCAGACTCCTTGGCCAATGGGGATTCTAAATTGTAGATTTCGTGACCCTGTGACCCCAAACGGGGTCACCAGGGTCACATCCTTAAACACTTATTTTCATCTTCTTCTCCAGTCCCAAAAGGTCTAGAGAGCTGAAAAGTTGTGTGCAGACTCCTTGGCCAATGGGGATTCTAAATTGTAGATTTCGTGACCCCGTCACCCCAAATGGGGTCACATCCTTAAAAACTTTATTTTCATCTTCTTCTCCAGTTCCAAAAGATCTAGAGAGCTGAAAAGTTGTGTGCAGACTCCTTGGCCAATGGGGATTCTAAATTGTAGATTTCGTGACCCCATGACCCCAAATGGGGTTTCCTGGGTCACATCCTTAAAAATCTATTTTCATCTTCTTCTCCAGTTCCAAAAGGTCTAGAGAGCTGAAAAGTTGTGTGCAGACTCCTTGGCCAATGGGGATTCAACATTGTAGATTTCGTGACCCCATGACCCCAAATGGGGTCACATGGGTCACATCCTTAAAAACCTATTTTCATCTTCTTCTTCAGTTCCGAAAGATCTAGAGAGCTGAAAAGTTGTGTGCAGATTCCCTGGCCAATGGGGATTCTAAATTGTAGATTTCGTGACCCCATGACCCCAAATGGGGTCACAGGGGTCAGATCCTTAAAAACCTATTTTCATCTTCTTCTCAAAATCCAAAAGGACTAGAGAGCTGAAAAGTTGTGTGCAGACTCCTTGCCCAATGGGGATTCTAAATTGTAGATTTCGTGACCCTGTGACCCCAAACGGGGTCACCAGGGTCACATCCTTAAACACTTATTTTCATCTTCTTCTCCAGTTCCAAAAGGTCTAGAGAGCTGAAAAGTTGTGTGCAGACTCCTTGGCCAATGGGGATTCTAAATTGTAGATTTCGTGACCCCGTCACCCCAAATGGGGTCACATCCTTAAAAACTTTATTTTCATCTTCTTCTCCAGGTCCAAAAGATCTAGAGAGCTGAAAAGTTGTGTGCAGACTCCTTGGCCAATGGGGATTCAACCTTGTAGATTTCGTGACCCCATGACCCCAAATGGGGTCACATGGGTCACATCCTTAAAAACCTATTTTCATCTTCTTCTTCAGTTCCGAAAGATCTAGAGAGCTGAAAAGTTGTGTGCAGATTCCTTGGCCAATGGGGATTTTAAATTGTAGATTTCGTGACCCCATGACCCCAAATGGGGTTTCCTGGGTCACATCCTTAAAAATCTATTTTCATCTTCTTCTCCAGTTCCAAAAGGTCTAGAGAGCTGAAAAGTTGTGTGCAGACTCCTTGGCCAATGGGGATTCAACATTGTAGATTTCGTAACCCAATGACCCCAAATGGGGTCACATGGGTCACGTCCTAAAAAATACTTTTTTCATCTTCTCCTTTAGTTCCAAAAGGTCTAGAGAGCTGAAAAGTTGTGTGCAGACTCCTTGGCCAATGGGGATTCTAAATTGTAGATTTCGTGACCCTGTGACCCCAAACGGGGTCACCAGGGTCACATCCTTAAACACTTATTTTCATCTTCTTCTCCAGTCCCAAAAGGTCTAGAGAGCTGAAAAGTTGTGTGCAGACTCCTTGGCCAATGGGGATTCAACATTGTAGATTTCGTAACCCAATGACCCCAAATGGGGTCACATGGGTCACATCCTTAAAAACCTATTTTCATCTTCTTCTTCAGTTCCGAAAGGTCTAGAGAGTGGAAAGTTGTGTGCAGACTCCTTGGCCAATGGGGATTCTAAATTGTAGATTTCGTGACCCCATGACCTCAAATGGGGTCACAGGGGTCACATCCTTAAAAAAATATTTTCATCTTCTTCTCAAAATCCAAAAGGTGTAGAGAGCTGAAAAGTTGTGTGCAGACTCCTTGGTCAATGGGGATTCTAAATTGTAGATTATGTGACCCCATGACCCAAAATGGGGTCACAGGGGTCACGTCCTAAAAGAAACTTTTTTCATCTTCTCCTTTAGTTCCAAAAGGTCTAGAGAGCTGAAAAGTTGTGTGCAGACTCCTTGGCCAATGGGGATTCTAAATTGTAGATTTCGTGACCCCATGACCCCAAATGGGCTCACAGGGGTCACATCCTTAAACATCTATTTTCATCTTCTTTTTCAGTTCCAAAAGGTCTAGAGAGCTAAAAAGTTGTGTGCAGACTCCTTGGCCAATGGGGATTCTAAATTGTAGATTTCGTGACCCCATGACCCCAAATGGGCTCACAGGGGTCACATCCTTAAAAATCTATTTTCATCTTCTTCTCCAGTTCCAAAAGGTCTAGAGAGCTGAAAAGTTGTGTGCAGACTCCTTGGCCAATGGGGATTCTAAATTGTAGATTTCGTGACCCCATGACCCCAAATGGGCTCACAGGGGTCACATCCTTAAAAATCTATTTTCATCTTCTTCTCCAGTTCCAAAAGGTCTAGAGAGCTGAAAAGTTGTGTGCAGACTCCTTGGCCAATGGGGATTCAACATTGTAGATTTCGTGACCCCATGACCCCAAATGGGGTCACATGGGTCACATCCTTAAAAACCTATTTTCATCTTCTTCTTCAGTTCCGAAAGATCTAGAGAGCTGAAAAGTTGTGTGCAGATTCCATGGCCAATGGGGATTCTAAATTGTAGATTTCGTGACCCCGTCACCCCAAATGGGGTCACATCCTTAAAAACTTTACTTTCATCTTCTTCTCCAGTTCCAAAAGATCTAGAGAGCTGAAAAGTTGTGTGCAGACTCCTTGGCCAATGGGGATTTTAAATTGTAGATTTCGTGACCCCATGACCCCAAATGGGGTTTCCTGGGTCACATCCTTAAAAATCTATTTTCATCTTCTTCTCCAGTTCCAAAAGGTCTAGAGAGCTGAAAAGTTGTGTGCAGACTCCTTGGCCAATGGGGATTCAACATTGTAGATTTCGTGACCCAATGACCCCAAATGGGGTCACATGGGTCACATCCTTAAAAACCTATTTTCATCTTCTTCTTCAGTTCCGAAAGGTCTAGAGAGTGGAAAGTTGTGTGCAGACTCCTTGGCCAATGGGGATTCTAAATTGTAGATTTCGTGACCCCATGACCCCAAATGGGGTCACAGGGGTCACATCCTTAAAAACCTATTTTCATCTTCTTCTCAAAATCCAAAAGGTGTAGAGAGCTGAAAAGTTGTGTGCAGACTCCTTGGTCAATGGGGATTCTAAATTGTAGATTATGTGACCCCATGACCCAAAATGGGGTCACAGGGGTCACGTCCTAAAAGAAACTTTTTTCATCTTCTCCTTTAGTTCCAAAAGGTCTAGAGAGCTGAAAAGTTGTGTGCAGACTCCTTGGCCAATGGGGATTCTAAATTGTAGATTTCGTGACCCCATGACCCCAAATGGGCTCACAGGGGTCACATCCTTAAACATCTATTTTCATCTTCTTTTTCAGTTCCAAAAGGTCTAGAGAGCTGAAAAGTTGTGTGCAGACTCCTTGGCCAATGGGGATTCTAAATTGTAGATTTCGTGACCCCATGACCCCAAATGGGGTCACAGGGGTCACATCCTTAAAAATCTATTTTCATCTTCTTCTCCAGTTCCAAAAGGTCTAGAGAGCTGAAAAGTTGTGTGCAGACTCCTTGGCCAATGGGGATTCTAAATTGTAGATTTCGTGACCCCATGACCCCAAATGGGCTCACAGGGGTCACATCCTTAAAAATATATTTTCATCTTCTTCTCCAGTTCCAAAAGGTCTAGAGAGCTGAAAAGTTGTGTGCAGACTCCTTGGCCAATGGGGATTCAACATTGTAGATTTCGTGACCCCATGACCCCAAATGGGGTCACATGGGTCACATCCTTAAAAACCTATTTTCATCTTCTTCTTCAGTTCCGAAAGATCTAGAGAGCTGAAAAGTTGTGTGCAGATTCCATGGCCAATGGGGATTCTAAATTGTAGATTTCGTGACCCCGTCACCCCAAATGGGGTCACATCCTTAAAAACTTTACTTTCATCTTCTTCTCCAGTTCCAAAAGATCTAGAGAGCTGAAAAGTTGTGTGCAGACTCCTTGGCCAATGGGGATTTTAAATTGTAGATTTCGTGACCCCATGACCCCAAATGGGGTCACAGGGGTCACATCCTTAAAAACCTATTTTCATCTTCTTCTCAAAATCCAAAAGGTGTAGAGAGCTGAAAAGTTGTGTGCAGACTCCTTGGTCAATGGGGATTCTAAATTGTAGATTATGTGACCCCATGACCCAAAATGGGGTCACAGGGGTCACGTCCTAAAAGAAACTTTTTTCATCTTCTCCTTTAGTTCCAAAAGGTCTAGAGAGCTGAAAAGTTGTGTGCAGACTCCTTGGCCAATGGGGATTCTAAATTGTAGATTTCGTGACCCCATGACCCCAAATGGGCTCACAGGGGTCACATCCTTAAACATCTATTTTCATCTTCTTTTTCAGTTCCAAAAGGTCTAGAGAGCTGAAAAGTTGTGTGCAGACTCCTTGGCCAATGGGGATTCTAAATTGTAGATTTCGTGACCCCATGACCCCAAATGGGCTCACAGGGGTCACATCCTTAAAAATCTATTTTCATCTTCTTCTCCAGTTCCAAAAGGTCTAGAGAGCTGAAAAGTTGTGTGCAGACTCCTTGGCCAATGGGGATTCTAAATTGTAGATTTCGTGACCCCATGACCCCAAATGGGCTCACAGGGGTCACATCCTTAAAAATATATTTTCATCTTCTTCTCCAGTTCCAAAAGGTCTAGAGAGCTGAAAAGTTGTGTGCAGACTCCTTGGCCAATGGGGATTCAACATTGTAGATTTCGTGACCCCATGACCCCAAATGGGGTCACATGGGTCACATCCTTAAAAACCTATTTTCATCTTCTTCTTCAGTTCCGAAAGATCTAGAGAGCTGAAAAGTTGTGTGCAGATTCCATGGCCAATGGGGATTCTAAATTGTAGATTTCGTGACCCCGTCACCCCAAATGGGGTCACATCCTTAAAAACTTTACTTACATCTTCTTCTCCAGTTCCAAAAGATCTAGAGAGCTGAAAAGTTGTGTGCAGACTCCTTGGCCAATGGGGATTTTAAATTGTAGATTTCGTGACCCCATGACCCCAAATGGGGTTTCCTGGGTCACATCCTTAAAAATCTATTTTCATCTTCTTCTCCAGTTCCAAAAGGTCTAGAGAGCTGAAAAGTTGTGTGCAGACTCCTTGGCCAATGGGGATTCAACATTGTAGATTTCGTGACCCCATGACCCCAAATGGGGTCACATGGGTCACATCCTTAAAAACCTATTTTCATCTTCTTCTTCAGTTCCGAAAGATCTAGAGAGCTGAAAAGTTGTGTGCAGATTCCATGGCCAATGGGGATTCTAAATTGTAGATTTCGTGACCCCGTCACCCCAAATGGGGTCACATCCTTAAAAACTTTACTTTCATCTTCTTCTCCAGTTCCAAAAGATCTAGAGAGCTGAAAAGTTGTGTGCAGACTCCTTGGCCAATGGGGATTTTAAATTGTAGATTTCGTGACCCCATGACCCCAAATGGGGTTTCCTGGGTCACATCCTTAAAAATCTATTTTCATCTTCTTCTCCAGTTCCAAAAGGTCTAGAGAGCTGAAAAGTTGTGTGCAGACTCCTTGGCCAATGGGGATTCAACATTGTAGATTTCGTAACCCAATGACCCCAAATGGGGTCACATGGGTCACATCCTTAAAAACCTATTTTCATCTTCTTCTTCAGTTCCGAAAGGTCTAGAGAGTGGAAAGTTGTGTGCAGACTCCTTGGCCAATGGGGATTCTAAATTGTAGATTTCGTGACCCCATGACCCCAAATGGGGTCACAGGGGTCACATCCTTAAAAACCTATTTTCATCTTCTTCTCAAAATCCAAAAGGTGTAGAGAGCTGAAAAGTTGTGTGCAGACTCCTTGGTCAATGGGGATTCTAAATTGTAGATTATGTGACCCCATGACCCAAAATGGGGTCACAGGGGTCACGTCCTAAAAGAAACTTTTTTCATCTTCTCCTTTAGTTCCAAAAGGTCTAGAGAGCTGAAAAGTTGTGTGCAGACTCCTTGGCCAATGGGGATTCTAAATTGTAGATTTCGTGACCCCATGACCCCAAATGGGCTCACAGGGGTCACATCCTTAAACATCTATTTTCATCTTCTTTTTCAGTTCCAAAAGGTCTAGAGAGCTGAAAAGTTGTGTGCAGACTCCTTGGCCAATGGGGATTCTAAATTGTAGATTTCGTGACCCCATGACCCCAAATGGGCTCACAGGGGTCACATCCTTAAAAATCTATTTTCATCTTCTTCTCCAGTTCCAAAAGGTCTAGAGAGCTGAAAAGTTGTGTGCAGACTCCTTGGCCAATGGGGATTCTAAATTGTAGATTTCGTGACCCCATGACCCCAAATGGGCTCACAGGGGTCACATCCTTAAAAATATATTTTCATCTTCTTCTCCAGTTCCAAAAGGTCTAGAGAGCTGAAAAGTTGTGTGCAGACTCCTTGGCCAATGGGGATTCAACATTGTAGATTTCGTGACCCCATGACCCCAAATGGGGTCACATGGGTCACATCCTTAAAAACCTATTTTCATCTTCTTCTTCAGTTCCGAAAGATCTAGAGAGCTGAAAAGTTGTGTGCAGATTCCTTGGCCAATGGGGATTCTAAATTGTAGATTTTGTGACACCATGACCCCAAATGGGGTCACAGGGGTCACATCCTTAAAAACCTATTTTCATCTTCTTCTCAAAATCCAAAAGGACTAGAGAGCTGAAAAGTTGTGTGCAGACTCCTTGCCCAATGGGGATTCTAAATTGTAGATTTCGTGACCCTGTGACCCCAAACGGGGTCACCAGGGTCACATCCTTAAACACTTATTTTCATCTTCTTCTCCAGTTCCAAAAGGTCTAGAGAGCTGAAAAGTTGTGTGCAGACTTCTTGGCCAATGGGGATTCTAAATTGTAGATTTCGTGACCCCGTCACCCCAAATGGGGTCACATCCTTAAAAACTTTATTTTCATCTTCTTCTCCAGGTCCAAAAGATCTAGAGAGCTGAAAAGTTGTGTGCAGACTCCTTGGCCAATGGGGATTCAACCTTGTAGATTTCGTGACCCCATGACCCCAAATGGGGTCACATGGGTCACATCCTTAAAAACCTATTTTCATCTTCTTCTTCAGTTCCGAAAGGTCTAGAGAGCTGAAAAGTTGTGTGCAGACTCCTTGGCCAATGGGGATTCTAAATTGTAGATTTCGTGACCCTGTGACCCCAAACGGGGTCACCAGGGTCACATCCTTAAACACTTATTTTCATCTTCTTCTCCAGTCCCAAAAGGTCTAGAGAGCTGAAAAGTTGTGTGCAGACTCCTTGGCCAATGGGGATTCTAAATTGTAGATTTCGTGACCCCGTCACCCCAAATGGGGTCACATCCTTAAAAACTTTATTTTCATCTTCTTCTCCAGTTCCACAAGATCTAGAGAGCTGAAAAGTTGTGTGCAGACTCCTTGGCCAATGGGGATTTTAAATTGTAGATTTCGTGACCCCATGACCCCAAATGGGGTTTCCTGGGTCACATCCTTAAAAATCTATTTTCATCTTCTTCTCCAGTTCCAAAAGGTCTAGAGAGCTGAAAAGTTGTGTGCAGACTCCTTGGCCAATGGGGATTCAACATTGTAGATTTCGTAACCCAATGACCCCAAATGGGGTCACATGGGTCACATCCTTAAAAACCTATTTTCATCTTCTTCTTCAGTTCCGAAAGGTCTAGAGAGTGGAAAGTTGTGTGCAGACTCCTTGGCCAATGGGGATTCTAAATTGTAGATTTCGTGACCCCATGACCCCAAATGGGGTCACAGGGGTCACATCCTTAAAAACCTATTTTCATCTTCTTCTCAAAATCCAAAAGGTCTAGAGAGTTGAAAAGTTGTTTGCAGACTCCTTGGCCAATGGGGATTCTAAATTGTAGATTTCGTGACCCTGTGACCCCAAACGGGGTCACCGGGGTCACATCCTTAAAACTTATTTTCATCTTCTTCTCCAGTTCCAAAAGGTCTAGAGAGCTGAAAAGTTGTTTGCAGACTCCTTGGCCAATGGGGATTTTAAATTGTAGATTTCGTGACCCCGTGACCCCAAATGGGGTCACAGGGGTCACATCCTTAAACAACTTTATTTTCATCTTCTTCTCCAGTTCCAAAAGGCCTAGAGAGCTGAAAAGTTGTGTGCAGAGTCCTTGGCCAATGTGGATTCTAAATTGTAGATTTCGTGACCCCATGACCCCAAATGGGGTCACCTGGGTCACATCCTTAAAAACCTATTTTCATCTTCTTTTCCAGTTCCAAAAGGTCTAGAGAGCTGAAAAGTTGTGTGCAGACTCCTTGGTCAATGGGGATTCTAAATTGTAGATTATGTGACCCCGTGACCCCAAATGGGGTCACAGGGGTCACATCCTTAAAAACCTATTTTCATCTTCTTTTCCAGTTCCAAAAGGTCTAGAGAGCTGAAAAGTTGTGTGCAGACTCCTTGGCCAATGGGGATTCTAAATTGTAAATTATGTGACCCCGTGACCCCAAATGGGGTCACAGTGGTCATGATCTAAGAACCTATCTTTTGCTTATAAACAATAACTTAAATAACTTAAATATTCAACTTTAGATAGTAAATCAATGAAATCCTGATGAGCTACAGAGCCCATGGCTCTATTTTTGTAATCTCTTTATAACGTTCTTAAAAAAATTCACAATTTAATTTAGAAGAAGGACATTGATATGTACACCACAGCTAACATTAGACTTCTTCACTTGTTAATGATTTTGTTATGGTTAGTGAATGTACAATCATAGCTTATCTGAGTGTAGGTTTCAGCAAATATTGCATGTTTCATGTTGCGTCAAAATTAACCTGTAGGGGTATAGGAGAGCATCCTAATGACCACGTGTTCAATATTTCAGGCACACGGCCCCATGTCACTTTAATCAATGGTGACGACAATTTCAGGAGTAAATCCCTCAGAGAGGACTGTCAACAATGGTTTTTTAGCTCATCAGGCCTGAAAGGCCCGATGGGCTTATGGCATGGCATGGTGTCCGGCGTCCGTCCATCCGTCCGTCCATCCGTCCATCCGTCCATCCGTCCATCCGTCCATCCGTCCATCCGTCCATCCGTAAACTTTTCGCTTTTTCGACTTCTTCTCCAGAACCAATGATTCCACAGAGCTGAAATTTTATGTGCAGACTCCTTGGCCAATGGGGATTCTAAATTGTAGATTTCGTGACCCCGTGACCGAAAATGGGGTCACAGGGGTCACATCCTTAAAAACCTACTTTCATCTTCTCCTTCAGTTCCAAAAGGTCTAGAGAGCTGAAAAGTTTTGTGCAGACTCCTTGGCCAATAGGGATTCTAAATTGTAGATTTCGTGACCCCGTGACCCAAAATGGGGTCACAGGGGTCACATCCTTAAAAACCTATTTTCATCTTCTCCTTCAGTTCCAAAAGGTCTAGAGAGCTGAAAAGTTGCGTGCAGACTCCTTGGCCAATGGGGATTCTAAATTGTAGATTTCGTGACCCCGTGACCCCAAATGGGGTCACAGGGGTCACATCCTTAAAAACCTATTTTTATCTTCTTCTCCAGCTTCAAAAGGTCTAGAGAGCTGAAAAGTTGTGTGCAGACTCCTTGGCCAATGGGGATTCTAAATTGTAGATTTCGTGACCCCGTGACCCCAAATGGGGTCACCGGGGTCACATCCTTTAAAACCTATTTTCATCTTCTTCTCCAGTTCCAACAGGTCTAGAGAGCTGAAAAGTTGTGTGCAGACTCCTTGGCCAATGGGGATTCTAAATTGTAGATTTCGTGACCCCGTGACCCCAAATGGGGTCACAGGGGTCACATCCTTAAAAACCTATTTTCATCTTCTTTTCCAGTTCCAAAAGGTCTAGAGAGCTGAAAGGTTGTGTGCAGACTCCTTGGTCAGTGGGGATTCTAAATTGTAGATTATTTGACCCCGTGACCCCAAATGGGGTCACATCCTTAAAAACCTATTTTCATCTTCTTCTCCAGTTCCAAAAGGTCTAGAGAGCTGAAAAGTTGTGTGCAGACTCCTTGGCCAATGGAGATTCTAAATTGTAATTATGTGACCCCGTGACCCAAAAATGGGGTCACAGTGGTCATGATCTAAAAACCTATCTTTTGCTTGTAAACAATAACTTAAATATCTTAAATATTCAACTTTAGATAGTAAATCAATGAAATCCTGATGAGCTACAGAGCCCATGGCTCTATTTTTATACCAATTTATGAAAATGTCCTACTCTGTGGAAATATGTAGTTTATCAGGCCATCAGACACATGATAGAATGTTCAAGATATGATGTAACAACACACCTATAGCTCTCATACCTCTTGCGTGTGCTTTCAATGTCTGATATATGAGATTTATTTACTTGTTGCTACGATTCAATAGAAACATCATTTTTGCTTGTCTGTTTTAAATTATTTGAACCATATTGCCAACGGTAATCGATATGTTTAGGAGGGGTGATATGCATGGAAGCACATTTAAATTCAGAACGTATTTTAATTTAATTTAAAGTTTCTTACTATGCCTAAATCTCTAGTAAAGCATGATATTGTGATTATTACTTTTGTGTGATTTATATACAGAAAAGTGGTGTCTACTCAATATCTATTCAATTCATTATGAACAATACAGCGAATGGCTAGTAGTGTTTATCATTAAATACAGTGGTATTCAAGGACAGATATTACAATCTTTACAAATTATTTGTAAACTGTAGCATTATATTAAACATGGAACACAACAAATGTTGACCAGAGACTTGGTTTAAAGAGGAGACCAGCCACTGTTGTAGACATATACAAAATAAAATGAATAACAATTACTTATACTAATAAAATCATCCTGACTCATTCATGAAACATTCAGACGTTATGTATATACTATTATTTATCGTCATGCAACTGTTCTCATTAACTTTGTTTAAACATCCAGACACTACTAATTTTGCAAATGAGAGTTATGTTTTCATGAACGTTTGAAGGTGATCCTTGATTCATCTTGATTTTCATATAAATAGTAAACATTCTGGCCATAACATTCAGAGTACTTTTTTTAAATATTTGAATTTCATTCTATTATAGCATTGATAAGTACTGCGACGCACCCAACCTGATACATGCCAGATATTATATTAACCCAGGGCAACATTGCAATTATTCCATCATATTTCATAAATTCGTATAATACAATTTTCTGGGATGGAGGATATGTCACCAGGCAGGAGACGCTGTAAACTAAGTTCATTTCACGTCGACTGGACAGAGAGAGATGGTCTTCATGGATGCCTAAGGAAGAAGTATATGATTCATAATGGGATTAACCTGAACCACTTCTTGCTTTTCATAAAAAACATATCAAAGCTAACACTAACAGATGCGGACTTTATACAACTTTATAGTATCAGGGTTCTTTTGGGGGTAAATCGTTAATACTGATGTGATCAATATAAAACGCAACATTCAAGTGGACCTGCTCAATATTGATGCGACTAACATGGCATAAGCCCACGTCTGTAGAACCATTATTAAATAGTAAAACAAATTAAGTATGGGGATATATAGATTTCAATATCCAGTTCTCCCACAGCAAAAAGGTTTAAACATATTTATTTAGATTTCAAGATCCACGCAGCTTACGCAAACCATATTTAGCAGATTTTGAAGTCAAAATTCCTTTCCTTGATGTTTTGAAAAGAAAGGACTGATTTTAGAAGATTAATATTTCAGAAAAAAATAAGTTTGATACAGGTATGATTCCTATATTGTAACAATTTGTAATAATTTTCACATAATATATACTTTACTTATAAATAATTGTTTTCCTAATGTTGATTTGTGTGTTAAGAGTTATTTCTGATGCTTCTTTTATTATACCTTACCTTAGTTCGATCATCCATCGAACTATGGATGTATTCCCTGTAACATAGCAAATTATATCGATGAAGGTCTTTCCTTTACCTGACTATTAAACCATTTGAGGTGTCTGAATACAGCGTTGCATCTGCATGTCACAGTCCATCCTCGGTTACCCCGGGCCTTATATATGCTCCGCTACTCTCCACTATATCACCCCTGGGAAACTTCGGGTGGGAAAAGGGCGGGACATTTGAGTACATATTTCTCTGATGATGTTTCCCAGGGGTGATATAGTGGAGATTAACGGAGCATATATAAAACCCTGGGTAACCGAGGATGGTCACAGTCAGACAAATGACAAAGGAAACTGTCAGGCGATTCGTTTGCATTAAAAATATCAATGCACACAGATAATTTTTCCTTGTGAAAAACATTTCGTTTAATTGTTGGATTAATTCATGAAAGCTGGATTATTGTCACCTTGGAAATTATATGCTATGTCAAGAGGAACTGACACGGCAACTTTATAACACAAGATAAATTCAGATCCACCAACTAAACGGCACGTGTTTCCAGTATTTACAACTGATCAAACATACATGCTTCCCTTTCACAGATACTGTACAGACAGTAGCTAAACTGTCCTCCAGTTCTGATAAACTTAGTCAAGTCAATTTGTAAAAAAAGAGTAACAGTTGAGGTCTGAAAAATACTGAAATCAAAGTAAACGCAAAGTGATTTGAATAATAAAGGTGTTTCTTTTCCAGCAAACACTTAGTAAAGTAATTAGGTGAAGTGTTTTACCGTTGGGTATCATGGCATGATCATGGCAGTTGCAAATTATCCGATCATCCAGCTTTTCTTTCACCCAATAATCGCTGTGGCTTTACTTATATTTCCAATATATGTATCTCATCATCACTCACCTGAAGAAGGGGCAAACAATACCCCGGAAACGTTGTGCAAACAATAAATAAGAAATTGCCTTGACTGAAATGGTGTCTTGTATTTGAACATAAACCATAAACTTAACAAAGCCTCCACAGAAACTGGTAATGATGAGTTTGGCAAAAAACATGAAAATGGAGAGTAAATAATCTGGAATAGTTATATACATATATGTATCATAAAACAACGACATGCCCAATATATACCCAGTATATACATGAAACACAGCATGCATATAAACGTATTTTCGTTTGCATAATGGAAAATCACCAGGCAATGGATACAAAATGATTAAATTCATATTTTTAAATCAATAAACCCATCTACAGTGTTCAATGTGAGTATTCTACCATCATATACATCTATCATATGAAATGATTCAATCACATAAAATGTTCATGCCATTTGAGGATTGTAATAACACATTCACTCCAATCAGCGATTGCCAGATGGAGTTGTGGGATGTAAGGTAATACGAAAAACTATATTTATAAGTCGGATGTGATTAATACGTCTGAGTAACAATAATGGACTGTATACACATATAGACATGATAAGCCGAATGTTCTCAACACATTCATTAGAAAATCAATTTTACTGTTTTGTTGTTGTACTTGTCCTCACGTCAATATCTCATTAAACCTGTCTGTGTCGTGGTTTGGTCTCGATGTAAACACATTTATATCACTGCCATATGACGTTGGTGAAACTGCAATTATGTTATTAATCTAGTGGTCTCAGATAAGGACGTTCAAGATTTGAAATGACTTACTCGTCTTTTTAAGGTCGTTAAAAATGCTATTCCTAACATACGCTTGTAAGATATAATTCTGCTAACCATCCTTAGTGCATGATACTTAGAGGTTATAAAATTATATTTTCACATCATTTGAACATGTACCTCATACAACCGAAAACCCTCATATGAGCCCGAGGGCCGCAGGATATGGGATATGATATGACGTGCGTTTTGATGAGAAAAGACACATATTTGCAAATATATAACGTTGTGAAGAAACTATAGCGAGCCGTGCCACTTATACAAGCTACGAGTTGAAAATTACAAATTTTTCAGAGCTTTTGAAACTGAAAACAACATCATTGATTGGTGAAGAAAATGAATAACTTTTACTCTAAGTCGCATGTGACGTTATTCTGATTGACGACTGACGACGACGCACTCAAGGCAGACCAGAAACACAGGAGATACATTCCTTAGAAGTTGATAATTCAGAATCGCCACCAGCGGCCACACAACGTCGCCTTCTCTGCAACGCATGTACAGGATTTAAGAGGTTAATTTGAACAAACTGCACATCTAGCATATAATTCAACTTACTTACTTGTAGGCCAGAAGCAGAATCCAGTCCACTTCCGGTAAGAGCAATATCATGAGGTGGAGAAGGTTAAAGAGATCTGAAAAGAGACAAAATAAATCTCTACTTGACTTAACTCTACTTGAAGGCAAACATATTGAAGGGAATTGGGAAAGATGAAAATACTTGGTAATGATAGTCTGAGTGCCAATAAACTATGTGCGGAAGGAGCCGAGTTTGAATCAATAAATATTAGTTAATTAATAAGAATAACTTAGACACTAGTCTTGCGACATTGTGTTTATGAAATAAATTGATACATTGAACTTAGTTATTATTTCTCAATACTGATTTTGATATTGTTCAATGTATGTTAACTGCATGTTATTGTGATTGTTTTTGCAAATATTTTGGTTGAGTTCACTCATTTTAAACACTTATCATATTGTTCTGAAAACGTAACGCATAGTTAACAGAACCTTTCATGTGTTTTAATAATATGTCACTTTAAAATACATGCATCTGAAAGATTAAAGATCGACTTAAAAGAAATCCTTTTTTTACAATAATGGGGATGAATAATGTTGTACAGTCCGGGGCCGATGTTGTCTTAACTGATAATAAAATCAGTATACATGTGCCAAAGCCCACATAGTCCCGAGAGTATATTCAACATCGAGACATTTATCCCATGATATACATCTGATATGACAGCACAGTGCAACACATTAGAGGGAAGTCCGATGGACTGGCGTTCGTGTGATGTTAACACTGGTAGATTGTGGCATGGGGTGATTGTGACAAGTGATGTGTCACTTTTAGTAAGCTTTACAAGCTTTACAAGATTACAAGCACGTCTTACATCAATTGAGAGGTAGATTTTGTAATGGAAAGTGAATATTCATTTTGTATTTATGTAATTTATGTGACCGTTTTAATCACGTTGATGCAATTTCTCTTAATACAGTAGTCTTAATACTACAAGTAACAGTAATGAAACTTTAGAGGAAAATTCTGTGTCCAAGTGATGCAGAAAGTCACACATATTCGCCATGAGAAAACACAAATAAATTTTAACAAATTGCAAAGCATCAAACAATAAAACCTGACAATTGGTTTGCAATTACATTACAACAAACAGGAAACGGAAACATGTTCACATCCCATTGATCTTGTCAGTGATCATATGAGGGTTTAAGATTTCTGGAATACAAAGCAATGAATGTGAGCACACATTCACTACCATATGTGACCAAAATCACCAAAATATGAATATTCATAACTGGACAATATATTTTATAACTGCAATGTGCCTAGTATATCCAACAAAACACTTCTGCCACCACACTTCTGCCACCACGTCACACTCTACCCTTCAGTCTTGACAACAATGACTCTGACATCAGACCATACAATTAACGGGGTGGTGAACTGCTTCTCAACTAACAGTATATCACCTGGTACCCAAGCTCCTCACCCTCTTACCCCTCCCTGAATCCACATGGACCAGATGTCAACTAGCTACTTCACACATCTAAACCCAACAGGCTCACGACGTTGTTACAACGTCGCATTTTGGTTGAAATAAGGTCGCGACGTCGTTCAACTATAAAACGACGTCGTTTCAACGTCTCTCTTTTTCGACGTCGATAAAACAACGTCGTTTCAACGTTGTTATTTTCGACGTCGATAATATATTCGATATCAGACGTCGTTTCAACGTCGGTATTTTCGACGTCGGTGTTATGTCGATATCTGACATCTGTTCAACGTTGTAATTTTCGACGTCGATAATAAGTCTATTTGCGACGGCATTTCAACGTTTTCACAATTCACAACGACATGGATCCTCACTGCATCCTACTGTTCATTGATTAGCGATCGCAATGGCTTATTAGGCATATATTTCAAATCTTTATCCTTGATTATTATATAAAGATATGAAGTCTATGGGCCCTATAGGGTGCCTATATATCTAGGCGTCGTCGGACATATAAGAAATTACCATGTTAAATCCATCATTGATATTCTTTAATTTTCCGTAATGAGTAATGTTATTTTAAAACATATAAATGTGCATGTACACGTAGTCTACAATAAATAAAAATGTATTTGTGCATATATTTTTTTATTTGATTTAGTGATTTTAACGAATGATAGGTTACTGTTACGAATTATTTCAATAGTTAACGGGGAATTTATTTTTAAACCGATATGTAATCTATTTTGTATGCCCATGTATTTTAATCATTTACTTATTTATCATTTGAGACTCTTTTCTAAAACGTAACAAATATTTGTGAAGCTGTGTACGTTTTCGCGCCAGCACAAAAGCTTATGACGTCATGTGTGCAACGATTACGTCACAAACCAAGTACTTTCGCCGCCATGTTTGACGTCGCCGTAGAGGGAATCTGTTTACGTTGCGTATTATGGACATTGGTGTCGCCACTTCTCTTTCTGAGGTAAGTTATTGTTCCTGCATTTATACACACTTTGATCATTAATATTTAATAAAGTCAACCCAATACGGACAAGTCGTCGAAACCAAACCCGCCACACTAGTCTACCACTCAACTCAATCGCAAAGCGAAGCGTGTTGTTTACATTTACTGCAGTAGAAGTCGGCAGTCTTATTAACACTGCTGAAGAACGAGTAGGAATTTTAATGATTGTGCTACTATTACCTAACCTATCTAACCTATCCATAAACTTTATTTTCACTGACAAGAGATCAACGACATTCTATTTGCAAACCAATGTTGGTGTCGCCTGCCCGGCTTTGGAAACATGGGCAAACTCTTTACAGTGTTGCGTAAAGTGCTCCGTGACGTGTCTTTTCACAATGATGCGCGGAGTTCGTATTGTCTTCGATCAGCTGTTTGCAAGTTCACTGAGTGCAGGCTTTGCTAACATGTTTATGTTGATTGCTATTTGCGTCATATTAACACGATTAAAAAGCGTGCTAAAATTGGCATCATGAATATTATTGTGCCACTTATATTTAAACGTTATTTCAATATGATATACAGAGTGATGCAAAAAGTATTCGGACGGTGACGTTAATTCCATTCACATGCATGTTAATTTAGTTGACTCTGGGATAAATAATTTTCATAAAATATGTTCTTGTTGGATCAATGTCAAAATGTTCATCTTTATTTGAAATCATCTCAGCTTGAAGTACATAATATAAATGACATTTTCCGAGGACAATCTAGATAATGTCATCCGATTTACCTACATGTGTACATTGTACATTGAATAAAACGTTTTCCATAGATCGCCATGTTAAATTTTTCACAACTATCTATATATGTTGATCTAATGTACTGTTATTTCCAAGATAGAAAACAGAAAATTAAACATAGCCTAAATTATGAAAAACATTAAATTTATGTTAAAAATTCTACCGTTTATCAATCACAGAAATCACAGTAATTTGATTAAATTAACTAATAATTAAGTATACATAGTTTTTCAGGATGATCGATTGGGTTTCAAAAACAAATTAATGACAGTATCAGACTATCTATATGATGACATGCGTTAAATTCAAATGATCTTCTTGTTGAGATGATTTCTAATAATGCTGAAAAGTTGTATACTGATTCCAAAAGAACTTATTTCATGGTAAATATCTGTGCATGTACACGTAATTGACATGTATAATTTATGCTAATATATCGATATACTGAAAGTGATTCATATATAATTATTAATAGGAGCTGGCATCGGTGGAAATTCAGTTATTTGTTGACAAATTAATTGTTTCCCTGACTACAGTACAACTTGTTCTATAAGTTTCACAACTTGTGCCCAATCCATTTCTTAAATGAATAAAATATGTTTTCAATCAATTCCTTGAAATATGTAGATGTGTTCAACATTAGATTAATTTCTTTTAATAACTCTGTTAAAGAAGTATGACTGTTTGTAGTGATTAATTATAAATGCTCACATATCTGTTTTCAGTCAACTGATTGAGAAGGGATAAGACGGGGAGCAGAGAGTTGCAGACGGGAGATATCGCATCTATAGATTAGCTGGGTTACCTATCAGGCTCCATCCAGAATCTTTTCTCAGGTATACACTTATTCCTAATGCATCATGTATTTTCCGACATAAAACGATTAAAGGTCCACATATATTTAACACAAAAAGTGACATAGAATTCAGATAGTTAAAGTACAGTGATAATGAATGATGAGTAACATGATTATTTTTGAAAATTAGATACATTTGATGAAGCATCGACATAAATAATAAGTTGATTTTCTTTTCCTTTTTCATATGTGTAAGTTGTCTTTTTCATTTTCCAGAAAGCTGATGAATGGCGCTGTGACGAAACGAAGACACAAAGAACCGCGTATTCTTGTTATTTTAAGGCAGAATAAACAATTATGTAATCTTAATCCCTAGCTGTCTGTTGTTTCTTTTCCGATTTTGGTTGCTTTGACTAATCCCTTGTTGCTACAGCTAACCCGGAAGATATAGTATCTATCTTTTAGAGATACTTTTAGAATTGAGATTTTTTTTTAGAGATTGCTACTGCTCAGAAAGAACGTCATTTATCGACGTTGAAATGACGTTGTATTATGGTTGCATATGAAATTTGCGGCGACGTCGATTTATTGTCGTTGAATCGACGTCTTAACAACGTTTTTGATACGACGTTGCATCAACGTTGGTGCAACGTCGTATCAACGTAGATGCAACGTCGAACCAACGTTATTGCAATGTCGAATCTACGTTGATGCAACGTCGTAGCAGCAACGTTGTTTCGACGTCGATTGAACGTCGATAATCGACGTCGCCGCAAATTTCATATACACCCATAATACAACGTCATTTCAACGTCGATGAACGACGTCGTTTCAACATCGGTTCAACGTCGAATTGCCTGCTGGGAAGCTTCTTGGGAAATGTTCCACTTTCTGGTTCTTTAAGCCATAACTTTTGAATCAATTTGTAAAAATCAGCTAACTATTCCTACACCTGCTGAAATGTTATTTGAACAGAATACATTCTAACACATGTTTCTAATTCAAAGGTACTTTGAAGTGTTCTACATGTCGTAATGCTTCGTTGAATTTTAGTGCAGTACCATCCATGGTTTGCTAGTTCCACCACAATGCATAGCATCAATTGTGTGGCAGGCCTTTTCTATAATAATATTAGTTCAATGTACAACATCCAGCTTTTAAAGGCGTTGTAACACGACATTCATACTGAATTAAAAATAAAAAATGTAAATAACTGTTACTGTTATTAACGGCTACATAATGCTCCCGAATCAATATAAAGTGTTCCAAAACGAATGTACATTGTCTTGTTATTTCCCTTCCAGTGGTCATGTTAGGTGTTCACGTTAAAATGGCCGCTCAAAATGTAGTTCAAGTGATCTACTGATGTAGTGATACCGAAAGTAGCCTTTTAATTATGGAACCATGATGGAATGGTCACCCATCATCTTGCTGACTAACGTCTCAAATATGCATCAGTCCTACACATCTTCGCCTCACACTGAAGAGTTTAACACCACTCTTGCTTTATACGTCACACCATTTTCTTCGATTACAGGTAATAATTTATTATGGATGCGGCTTATCTGGTCGTTTAATGAGATGTTATATAATTAACAATTTATTGTACCATCTTTAATAATAAATGGCTAATTTGAGAAAAACACAATATGCAAAATGGTACTATGGCGCCTTTAAGCTAAAAAATAACACTTGAATATACGAACTTTTTAGGATAAAAGCTATAACATTTGAAAAAAAACCACACACAGGGGGAAACTGTTAATCCGCTATCATTACACTGGCATATTATATTCAAAACTGAAAAATAAAAGTTGAATCAATATATTTTTTTATCACAAAAGCATATAATTGTACAATATCCTCTGGGTAAAGGGATCTCTAGGAGTAAATGTAATTCTGACGTTTTCATTTTTTAAATTATAATGTCCAATTTTTTTGGCATGACGAGATCTTAAAAAGTCAACTCACATTTAACGTAAATTACCATAGCCCAAAGGAACACGTGTATTTTTCCATTTTCAACATATTTTCTTTATGTTGTTGAGCACTTATTCACTTTTCTTTGTTATACAACTCTCCAGTGCTAATAGGAAACAATGAACGGATGCATAACATATTAGCCCTTGAAGATTAAAAGGCACTTCCTCATGATATATATTCCTACATGTTTGGACGATAAGCTTTTCTTCGTCATTTAATAAAAACAATGATCTGTTGTTTTTCATAAAGATAGGTACATCAGATCACTCCAAACGTTAGTTCATTTCTGTGTTTAATAACATATTCAAACATACAATGTATATTGTTGTAAATATCCATAATTGTTTCTAGTCTAGTCCAATTGTTATTTTGAAAGTTCATATTTACTTGTTGTTTTATAGATGCATCCATATTGTGTTTCATAAAAATGTATTCCCCTTTAATATGTGCCAACATACGATATGTGCTCATTTCAGTTGAAACAATTTTACTCATCCCCGATCGCTAAATATATCATATTTACTACATTTCAATTAAAATCGAACAACATCATTCAACATGTGCAGAAACCGAACTACATGCCAATTGTACATGCACAGTAATTATAAGACCTTTTTAACATCATCAACCAAAACTTCTCTTTTTGTCTGTTGTAAATAACGTTAACTTTTGAAAATTACATTTGACTAATTGCCACACGCTGTGCATTCTCACTGGTATACTGAGTCGACTATCATCAAAATGGCAATTTTTTACAAAAGTCAGTACTTCTCGATAAAACAACACAATTTATAACGTTTGGAATGTGACCAAAAACAACACAATGGATGTACGTTTATTGATTTAATGGCACTAGACAGCTGAAATAAATATGTACTGGTACCTTAGCGAGACCAATTACGCCTCGTCACCTTTGATTTAGTGAGAGAGAAAGTGGCATGTCATAAACCTGTGCAGAAAACGATTTCAAACATGCAGCGATAAATGAAAAAATTTGATTGTTCCAAAATACCATAGTAGCAAAAGGGTTTCTTGAAGTCAAGCATGCGCAAAACATAACATTATTCCAAAGCATTATTGTCTTCCCCGCGACCATGCATGTGTTCTTTATCAAACGTTGAATAAACCGTTGCTTATGATAAATTATGCCTACAAAACATATAAAATACATCCAACGATCTACACTGCAACAAGTGTTTATTGACATCGCTAATAAGGTGAAAAGAATGCTTTCAGCTGATGCATGTATGCGTCACTCGCTAAATAAGCGCTGCTTTTAGCTGTCGTAATATGCGGCTTTCACTGTGAGGAGCTAATTAATGTGTCAAATATGTGCGGCTCTCGGCCTTAATGAGTGTTAATGTTCTTATAATTCCACGAACGTGCGTCATGCACGTTTGAGTTGAATGTGTTTATGTTTAATGATTGCTTGTGTTTGTTTGGGGTTCTGGCAGCGGTATAACTAACAAAAGTACTCTGAAGGATTACCCTCTCATCCAAAGGAGTATCCTCACAATTTTGACGTTTAGCCTGTTATTTGTTTCATGGAGTTAACTGTCAAAATATGTGATATTGCGGTGACATAAAATGCAACGATCATCATCTAAATAATGGTTGGCAACATGTCACGATGTCAATGTTTATCATGCAATGAGCCCATACCAGAGGAACAATCTAGAATTCATAATATTCATAAATACACGATTTGCCTGTCAGTTATTATGACAGGACAAAACATCATTTCTGTCGATGACATTGATTGCGGCTGCTTAGTCAATGATTGAGGGCGAGAAGCCCGTGTACTGAAGCTTAAAATTAAGCCAGTGCATTGAAGATTTATACCGTGATTGATCAGGCATTTGAACATTGGATGAGTGTTGACGAGTCTTTACTGTAGGGCGTAATAAAACAAGCCAAAGAGCTGTTTCTGACTCTCCAATCTCGTCCAGTTAAGGAGATTAAAAAAGACGATTTTTTGAACGTGTGATTCTCAGAAATTTGAACAGAAAATGTTTTGAAATTTCAAGTTTAGTTTAGTTGACTTCTAGAGACATGATGTATCTCCGTTTCAGTCGTGTTTATCACTCGTGGATTCACTTATCTTTCATTTGGTATTGTGACGTTTCTTTTGCGGTTGAGTGTACATTCAACAGTCATTATTTGTCGAAAAAATAACACCCTTGTAACTTTTGAACTATGTTACTACAATAACATATGGAGTGTCCCTTTAACGGATTTTTGTACAAAGGCATATTCTCAGATCTAAATCAGTGTCCGACCAAATGCAGAAACACTATTCAGCCAGAACTTTATCGTGTTCCACAAATATTCTCCTACTATGAAAATAATGTACACTTTTCTTGTTGATGTTGACTTTAGAGAATGCAAATCTGTTTATATTTTTCACATCAATGATTGATTTCTGGTGAATTTTTAAATTGAAATCAAGGTTGCAAGACAAGTATATGATCTTTATGAATCAATAATAAAATTGACCACGAGCAGCCCCTAATGATGACAAAGAAGGGTCATAGTTTGATGCTTTTTTTCACATCGAGTTTGCAGTGTGCTTTTGTACTGTCGCAACTAACAACAGACAGGCTAAGCATTAAAGTTTAAATTCAGTGCACTTATGTTTATGAAGAAAGGACTAAAGGCCTTTGACGTTAGTCAAAATCTATGTTGGCTAGTTAATCAGGTATAAGAACAAAACATAAATGTCAGATGTTCAGTAACGCAGCAAGCTATTAGAATAATGGTCACTGAAAAGGAATTTCAATGTTTTTACATAAGATTGTTATCTTATAATCAACAGAGGATACTAAACGACCTTCAATGTATCACTGTTGTAGTTATTTAAATGGCTATCTTAGCATTCAGGCGAATTAGTCAGGCGAAATAGAAAGTAATGAAACTAAAATTACTGTGATACAAGTACCATTTCAGCTGGTTTCTTGCTAAGATTTTCGGTAAAGTCAAAGCAGAAACTGATCAACATCCATATGTATTCAGCTTTTAAAAAAGCCTTAACTCTACGAAGAGTGCCTTATGTAATATATAAGTATTTATTTATATTTTCTTATTGAAGAACAATATTTTCGAAAAAGAAAAGTTTTTTCAATTTTGTTTATTTACTCATTTGGATACATTCAGGTTACAGGTGTCTTCGATGTTAAAACAAAACAAACAGTTTTCTGTGAACTTCTGTGTAACCATTGACATCGCGGTGCTAGCACTGTGTTAATCACATGGGTATAACAGCACAGTTTGTTGTTTATAGTCATGAGAACTAACACTTTGTGAACTTCGTTTCAACAAAAATTGATTTTAAGCTATTACTAGCGGTAGAACATGCGAAGAGGTAAAGGCAGAACAAATATCTTGCAAATAAGGGGAATTAGCATATAACTGATATTATCATTCTTAACCAAGGAAATTGGCATAATCAAGCAAAAACGATGTATTCCAAACTTTTTGTCAAGTCACAATCTGATTTTTTGAAGAAAGGGTCGGAATATTAATATAGTATTAACTCATGAGTGGTTCCATATTATGCAAAATTAAATTAAATTAAAGTCAACAAATGGATATTTATGATGATATTGAATTTAAAATAACATCACACGGTACGATTCATCAACCCCTAGATAGATAATGTTCTGGTTTGATACATTAGTTTGGTTTATAATTATTTTTCCACAGCAACAATTCCTAAAGAATACAGCGCGGTTATTACAACATCAATGCACCTCACAGGCACCTCAGTACAGTATTCAGTCTTTACAACTGACAAGTCATTGTCTCGATGTGTCTTGCAGTATTAGTCTGCCTGCCAACGGTTCATTGATATTCACAGTCCGTCAAGGCCTCAGATCACAAACATCAACGAGAAGCAAAGAAAAACCTTTTACGTATAATCGACAGCAAACCATGACAGTTTATGAGTCTCCTCACCCAGGTACATGATGGTCTTAGACACTTTACGAGCCTTGACCTTGATATGTCCTATCAATCTTGGGGATGTATGCATATTCTGACGATTTTGTTTATTTTGATAATCATATGATGTGAGCTTCGATTGGACTGTATCAGATCTGAGAACGAGATTTGATTACTATGTCAGTTTGAATATAAAACTGAAGGTCGTTGAAAACGGAAGTTTTTGTACCAGATGACAATTCTAAACGTATTGAAAAGTCATAATTTATATAAACCGCAAATAACATAATTCAGATAAAGGTCGACCCGGCAACAAATTAGACTTTGGGAGATATGCTACAAAGAAAATGACATTCTTATTGCCTCTTGAACATTATTCCATCACACAATGAAAACTGCAAATGATAAGTTAGATATATCATTGACCCACACAAATCATATGTGGTGATAGTTATTGACATGTGTTTCATGTACCTAACATTTATAATTTAGAAGAATTTTTCCGGATAAAATGACTTCTTAAAGTAATTTTTCCATGAAATCTGCAAATATGAAATTCAATAATTTGCATAAATTTGGCAAATACAAAGTGTGAAACAGTCAAGAAAAACATATTAACATCAAAGTGAAACGTGAATAAGAGAGGGGAGATTTTAAAGTAATGTTAGGGACTTTATTTGCAGTGAGGCCAAGGGCAAAAGAGCTTGTAATATATAAAGTGTAATTTAAAGTGTTTCTAATTACATATTTCTCTTTCTATGGACATCGTCAATGTAACGCTGCACACGTCGGATTAGATTTCTCACGAGTGGACCATACCGCCGACATTCAAATATTTCGCAAGGCTGATTCATGACAAGTTACTTAACTCGTTCCATATATTTTTTACAGTGTGATACTGGGGAATTATAAACTTCAAACTTTGTAAATACGTTGTATGCTGGATCAGTAGACAACAAAGGAGGTCTGAAGTTTTGAAATCCATGGCCAAATACCACCGACACAGGCGACTTTGCATGATAAAGGCCAATAGATAACGTTCTCCTTTGATCTCAAGGAAGGAGCCTGATTTTGACAGATTTACTGCTCTTCATTAGTTCGGAAACATTTGTGCATTCACTGCTAACATGTTTGATTTGTAGAAACCAGACAACACTGCCTATAATCTGGATTCTTTATATGAAGTCTGTGAGAAGAAAGATATTTCAAACTTCTGTCGATAGTTTTTTCTTTGTCTTACACAGCTGACACATTGCAGCCAATACCTGGTACAGCCAAATAACCGACATCACAGTAACATATTTTCAATAGGTTAAAAGTACATGTTCTGCAGCTATAACCTATAGTCAATTGATTGACTATGAATTTCTAAGACAAGATTATGATTTGTTTCTGTTAACATAAGGATGTGAACGCAATTGTATACACAATCTAATGCAACATTCTTTGATAGAGGCACAATACATCTTGAACAATCTATGTAGCATAATAACTCATAAGATTGTTCATATCAAAATTGTCATTCTTATCTTCAGAGTGACTCTCTCACATTTTATAGTTCTCATAAATCATTACTTCCCATGAGCATAGACGTGTTTTAACCTTATTTAGAAGTGGATTAATGAGTTAGAAAAATGTAAATACTAATAATGCTTATATCTGTAAACACTGTAATGTGAATGAAAAACATGGTTTGAATGAATATTTTGTTTCGTTGTTCCCTTTCATCCCAAATTGCAATAGTGACAAGAACACTTATACTAATGCTTTAACTCATTAACGCCGAGAGACGCGTATAGGCGGGCCGTTAATCTCTCGCTCACAGCGAGAGACGCTTATAGGAGTCAGCTAACTGCCAGTTCCTCACAGCGAGAGACGTGTATTAGGGGTAGCTGATTAACAGCTTCTCACAGCGAGAGACGCGTTTTAGGGGTGCTGCCTATTGAATCACAAACACACATAATTTAAAACAATTAGGTATCTATCATGCGAGATGCATGTTTTTTTTAGAGAGTTGCTACATATAGAGTTGATGGCCGGAAGTATTTAAGGTGTTTTGATAGCAGTCAGAAATAGGTATCAAAGGCTTACCTGCAGTAATCGCTTTTTCTATATATCCGTTGAATATTTTGTGTCTGTTTTACTTTGTGTAAACAAAGGCAATGCCTGAATATGTATTATGCAGTGAGCGTATAGAAAGAATAATTAAAATATTACAATACCTATTGTTTTGCATGTTTACATACGATTATGTAACTGTTTCAAAGACGCAACGCACATCTAAGCCAATAGAAGAGTGTTGAAGTATTTTCATTTATCTATAACTTCTGTACTATAACACTTTCCTGGGTTAATATTGTTGTCCACAGTAAACATTCATGTCATTGTTGTTATTGATAAGATATACAATGTAGTTTACCTAACTAGTCTGCAAAAACCTATCCATTGTACATGGTTACCGATACTTATTGTACTTGTTACATTGTGTGGCATAATTTGCATCTAATTCATTTCAATGATATTTCATGCAAGGGTATTGAAATATTCGTATTGATATTCTACATGTACAACAATGATTCGGTAATCCGTTACAGTTATTAGGTACTTTCATGAATATAAAATGCTTTCATTCAAAAATTAGCTAAACACGTTGACACAATCTGGTATAATCCAATGCCATTGTCATATATATCAATGGATCCGGTCTCTTGTGATCCGTCGTCAATAAAATTATAGTAAATACACATATGTTCTTGCAAATAACCATTCAATCAGACTATGGTAACACAATATTTGAGAAACTCAATTGACCATGAAATGTAAATCCCTTGGGGTAATTCGGCACTCCTGTTTGATCCGTGACACCTGCTAGAATAAACACCTGCAATAGATAGACAACACGATTCATTGTCACGCCCGTGTAATTGTGTGTATATGTCGACATATGTGTATGTTCAAAACAGATTAGAATTTGCGTTACGGCAATTATGCGTGTGAATATTCAATCAATCAAGATCAAGGTAATTTAGCTTGGAATAACATACTGGTAATTTCGGCTACATTCTAACGTTTCTCCCGTGACATGTGTTATATCATGATGGAGCTTGATTATTGTAGCCACGCCTACGTTAGTTTTATTCATGAGAACATACTTGGTAAATCCTTTCAATATTTCTATACACCTTCAGGTTACTAAATACAATCTTACATTATACGTAAGTAACATAATTGTTATAATTCATTTCAGGTTGTGAACCTGCAAAATATCAAACGTGCTGTTTAGAGATTTGGGCCACGCCCATCACGAGCCACAGTATCGATTGGTTATTGTTAGATCAATCAACTGACCAAGCTGTTCAGCGAAAAATCAAACGTGCTGTTTAGAGATTTTGGCCACGCCCATCACGAGCCCTAACATTGACGGATATCTTATACGATTGGTGAACAAAATTGTTAAATCTCTAGCTATCTTTGCTCATCACAACTGGCTTCTAATCAACTGCTCAATCTCCACAACAACCTTTGTACATCAACCTATTCAGCTGTATAAACAACTCATCCTAATTTATTGTAACAACAATGTTTGTATATGTTATCTTCCTCTCCATCACAGTATCACGTGCTTGTCAACGACACGACGTTAGTATCTATTTCGAAACGTCGCCTCTACAGAATAAAGAAATTTAATATCCAAAAAAGTTTGCTATTGTTTATAAATGTTTCATGCATGGAACTTTTCAGCCAAACTCAAGTGATAAAAAACTGAGACTTATGAATATGCTACTTGCAAGTTTCGAACTACTAATTGATTTTTATTTTGAATATGACTTATAAAACGTATGAAAGGATAAAAAGTATTTGATGTCAATAACTTATAATCCCAGCATATTAAGGTTTGATCTGGAAAGGTAAAGCAGAAACAAATATCAGAGATATATACAGCGCGAGACATAGAGAGAGCACACAGGATGTCTTCCCCCAGGCAAGATACAACAAGACCAGTCATTGTCAGGATGTGCCACTGGGAGGACAAGTGGCACTCTGTCAAGCTCCGAGAAGTCCTCCGAGAGAAAGGAATCGGTATTGCCAACGACCTTACTCAGTATCAGCGCAAGGAATTACAGAGACTTCGGTCGGAAAATCCAAATGTGCGATATTACTACAAGGGAAGTAAAATACTCGAAGAACCCAAGGAAAATTCGAACAGGACCACTAGGAACACAGATTCCGGGAGGTCAACTTCTGATGACCGGAGGGACCGTGTGCTAAGGTCTAATTCTCACTCCCGGGGTAGGGGACAGACCAGGTAGGATCTCGGCCAGGGCGATTTTACGACTCCTCAAAATGACACTGTCACTGACACACTGAGTACTACAAGTGAATTTGTTGAATTATTATTCTGGAATATTGCCGGTATTTACAACAAACTAAATGACACTGACTTTATTTCTTACATCAACAAGTTTGATATTATTGGTTTGTATGAAACATGGATCTCTTCTATAGATTTAGAATCAGTATTTTCAGATTTTATTATAATTTATAAAGATGCAGAGAAGATATCGCAAAGTGGGCGACTATCGGGTGGAATATGTGTTTTGGTCAGAAAAGAGTTTAAAAAATATATTGTATTAAGTAAGATAACTGAAAATGCAGTATTCATTCTTTTTGACAAAATATTGTTTGATCTTGATCAAGACTTATTGTATACATGTACATATATCCACCCAGATGGGTCGACTTTCTACAACAAACCAGGCTTATGTTGTAAAAATGGAATTACCCTTTTTCAAGACAGTTTATTAGATCTTTTATCAAACATGTCAGATGTGTATATTTTATGTGGAGGAGATTTTAATGCTCGAACAGGTACTGAGCCCGATTTCATTGAGGATGATATAATCAAACATACAGAGGGACAAGACAATTCAATGTGGGACTTTTTATTAGACTTTTTTAGTTTAAAGAGATTCTCGACTGAAAAATTTGTGAATACATTTGGGAAAGGCCTTTTAGATTTATGTTCAGTTCTTAACATCCATATAATGAATGGTAGATGCGGATCGGATTCAGAAATAGGTGACTCTACATTTATTGGCCATAACGGAACAAGTGTAATAGATTATATTATAAGTTCATCACCAATTTTCGACAAAGTGCTTGATTTTGCAATCCCTTGTCGTACAGAATCAGATCATCTTCCTCTTACAGTGAAATTACGTACGCTTCATTCCCATCATGGGACAGCCGGAAAACAGAATGAGTCATATACATTTGTTTGGGATAATGATAAACTCGAGCTTTTTAGATCAAATATACTTCTTGAAAGTTCCCAAGAGTTACTTAACGAGTCAACAGAATTTGTATTTACAAATATTGAGAAAAGTATAGATCTCATTGTACAAGCACTATGTACAGCCGCTTCCGACATGAAAAAAATAACAGGTAGGACAAGAAACGGAGTTCAAATTTGGCATGATAAAGAATGTGACAAATTGAAAAAAGAAAGATGCAGATATCTCAATAAATTTCGTAAATTAAAAGATATCCAATCATTAAATGATTATCATCACATTAGAAACAAGTATAAGACCATCTGCAAACAAAAACGAAATTACTACTTGAAATCTAAACAACAAGAGCTAGAACACTGTGTGAATAATCCCAAGAAATTTTGGTCCTCTCTGAAAAATTTGGACAGTAAAGTAAAGAATGGAAATGACATTGACATAAATGAATGGTATTCTTATTTTAAGAATTTGTTTTCTACATCTGAAACTGATGAGGTGATATATCCATGTAACCAAACTGAGAATATTGCTGAAAATAGGGATGATTTGATGACTACTGACATTCTTGATGCACCAATAACACGAGAAGAAATACTTAATAGTATCAAGCATCTTAAACTGAACAAATCATCTGGAGTAGATAACACTATCCCAGAATTTTTCTTACACTCCTCAGATATTTTACTGCCGCATCTTGAATTGTTATTTAATGTTATTCTTGATAAAGGTGTGTTTCCACATTCATGGTCGGTTGGCATTATTATACCTATCCATAAACAGGGTGATAAAAATCAAACTGAAAATTATAGAGGCATTACTCTTCTTAGTGTATTCAGTAAAATATTCACTGGAATTATAAATAAACGTTTGGTATTCTGGGCAGAATCCTTTGATAAGATAACAGAATGTCAAGCTGGTTTTAGGAAAGGATACACAACGACTGACAACATATTTATTCTATACTCACTTATTCAGAGATACTTGAATACAAAAGGTTCTAAATTTTATGTTTTGTTTGTAGATTTTGCAAAAGCCTTCGATTCTGTACACAGAGAAAAATTATGGACTCTTCTTGATAATCATTCATTAAGTAGCAAAATGAGTAAACTTTTAAGAAGTATTTACGATAACGTAAAGATGTGCGTGAGAAACAACAATGACATATCTGAAACTTTTGAAAGCCAGATAGGAGTAAGACAAGGTTGTATATTGAGCCCATTCCTATTTTCTTTTTTCATTAATGAATTAGCAATACAGATTCACGATAACTGCTCTAATGGTATCCAATTACACCCAGATATAGTACAGTTATTTCTCCTATTGTTTGCCGATGACATCATTCTCTTCTCAAGCACGGTACGGGGATTACAATCAGAAATAAATGAATTGGAAAAATACTGTAAGGATTGGAAACTAACTGTTAATAGAGCTAAAACTAAGATAATTGTGTTCAAGAATGGAGGTAAACTTGCTGCAAACGAAAAGTGGTACTATAAAGGCGAGACCATTGAAACAACCACATCATATAAATATCTAGGAGTTTATTTCACAAACCACCTTTCATGGTCTTTGCATGCCAGGAACGCATCGACGCAAGCAAAGAAAATATTAATAGGAATAATGAGATATATACATATTTTGGGTGATTTGCCTTATAAAGCTTTCTTTAGGATATTTGATGCTAAGATTAATCCAATACTCCTTTACGGTGCCGAGGTTTGGGGGTTTAATACATTTGATATCATAGAAAAAGTACATTTATTTGCAATGAAAAAATTCCTTGGCGTGAAATCTACTACTTCTAACATAATGATCTACGGTGAATGTGGCAGATTTCCATTATATGTGGACTCAAAGGTAAAAGCTATAAAATACTGGTTGCAAATATTAGGAATGCCATCTCATAGATTACCCAAAAAATGTTATAATATGATGATGTTGTATGACAAAAATGGAAAAAATAATTGGGCCACAGATGTTAAAGATTTGTTATGTTCGACCGGTTTTGGACATGTATGGTTTGATCAATGTATACACTCTCACACACAGTTCCTTATATCCTTTAAACAAAGGTTGCAAGATATTTATCAACAAGATTGGCTCCAAAAAGTATCTTTATCAAATAAATGTTTCTATTACAGAATGTTCAAACAGTCTATATGCAATGAAATCTATTTATCTACTTTGAATGTTAGGAAAATTCAGAATTTCACTCACAAGATTTCGCTGCTCATCACATGAATTGTTAATTGAAACTGGTAGATATGTTGGCTTAGAAAGAGAACATAGATTATGTAAAATGTGTAATTTAAATGTAATCGAAGATGAGTACCATTTTCTTTGTGTCTGTCCAGCCTACCTTGATTTAAGATATAAGTATATAAAAAAATATTACTTTACGAATCATAATATTTATAAATTCATATCTTTAATCAGCAGCTCTAGCAAAAGGCATGTTGAAAACCTGTCAATGTTCCTGTACCATGCCTTTATTCTCAGAAAAAATACACTCTCTTCTGCCTAAAAAGGCTTGTATATACATGTATGTACTATAGGCCTGTGGCCTCCTTAAGTGCAAATAAAGATTGATTAATCATGTAACGGGATTACATAATTGATAAGACGACAAAGAGTCGTGCACGTGCAGTTATGTAGAATGATGCAATCTATTCACATTTTTGGCTTTCAATGTCATCTTGCCGTGAATATACAATCAGTTCATTCTACACAATGGACGGAAGCGCTTAACGATAAATACACGTTTGATAACAAGAAATTCCTCTCGCTGAATCAGAGGTGCCAGGCTAATTAGCGTGTCGCTGTGGTACGCTAACCCTGAGGCGTGACGGCCAGGCGTTCAGCTGAAGATCGGTGCTCGGCGTTAATGAGTTAAAACGTTGTCAATCAACCAAAAAATGGCATATTTCTGCTATCATGCTAAGTATCTTCAACATTTATTTGAATGTATAAAACCAAAAAAGTAACTCTGTAACATATTGATGTAAACACATTTGTACGTTGGGTCTTTGAACTTTCTACAAATAAAACATCTTGAATTTTGAATCTTGAATAATTCATCTTGAATTTGTAGCATAATGTATAAGTATATAATTGAATCCGCCAATCTACCACCGTCCCCTGATCGTCTAAGCACCTTTTGCCTCACTATTTGTAGCATGTATTTCGTCAGTTAAGGAAACCTTGTGATTTGAAATGTGATTGTCTTTCATCTTTCTTCTCAGCTACATCCAGGCATATCAAATTGAATTATAAGTTGATATCTTAGACAGGTAAACGTTATTTGGTTAATTGTCAGTGTTGGTTAAAAGTGCACCAGGACAAAACGGGGATTTATGTGTATTGTCTACTGATTTCATTTTCAATAGTGAAACGTCTCAGTCCGAAATTTCCATAATTGTATGTACATGCACATGTGATACCCTTTTTTGTCTATAGTAATCTAGCATCTAGAGCTTTCATTACCTGTTTGAATTGCTTCAGAGATATGTAGGACTTCAATTATTACATGTAATAGTACATAATTCCTATAATCTCGTCAGTGTAATCGACAGATCATATCAAATGTCCATTTAGGTATGCCTTATGAAATACCCAGCCTATTCTATAGACCCAACTGAGTTTATCAGGGAACCATTTTCAAACCATGGTGTATACTAGTTTATTTTTGTAACATAATTGATGGCGAATAATATTGGTGTTGTTAGGTATGTGCAACCAGGTTATTGGTGAACATGTTACTTCTTTCAACGAATAACATGTCATTACTTTAAAGAATATCAAAACGTGGACATTTGTAACATAATTGACGAGCGTAAATGGATATAAACAATGAACATGATTGGTTGTCTAACAGTCATTCACTGCACAAAGAACGCAGAGTAATCCATTGAAGACGAAGCTTCATTTCACACCCAATAGGAAACAAGAGACGAATCAACTCGCACCTGTCTCCATCACTGGTTAAATTAGGCCTTGCAATATTTCCCTCACTGGTCCGTACTAGCGAATCAGAGTTCACTATACATCTCTGATGCAGCGTTCCGCCATTTTAGCACGGACAAGTGAAGGCCGTGCTGAAAGGCTTAATTTAGCCAGTGATGGAGACTATGGGAAGTTGTAGGCAAATGTGAAAGATGCATTCTATAAAACATTATATTTGAATATCAGTTAGTTCGTCCACCTCTATGATTGAGCTTCAACGTGAATGACAATCATGCATAAACATCACATATGTCAGCAATGTAGTAACAGGAAGTCAAGCTACTAAAACTGTTTTTAAATAGATACCAGTACAACATTTCCCATCAAATAGTAGTTTCACCTTTTTCTCATTTTTATCAGGAACACAAACTAAATAATATATATGCCATTATCAGTACTCCGACCAACAGAAAAGGAAGTTATGTGTTGTGTTTATGGAATTATTACTTTTTCAAACTATCAAGCTGACATATTAATTAAAGGCTACAAAATCAACTTCGATATTGCTATGAGTCACTGTCACTGGTTGATTCCAATCTGTGGCCAAACTAGTATTTCCATCGATCCTTTTTTACATGAAACAAGTCACTTATTAGATAGATTTGTCATAATCCATCAGAAAATGAAGCAATCTACTGGAAGTTAGAGTTATGTTGTTCTTGACAGCAAGTAAGTCTCCAATATTCAGATTAATTTCTTCCTTGACAGTACATGGAAGCTACATATCTTCATTAAACAGAGCGTTTTCAGATATTTCTAAGCTATTGCTTATGGAATTACCATCCGAGAAAAAGACGCATAATATGATAAATGTAGAATCAATGTTGCTTTAACCAGTTCCAAACGACGGACTCTTTCATCATTGTTGCATAAACTTTTGCAAGTAGCATAACACGATGCACGGCCTCGGCCCAAAAATTATACACCATGAGCTTAGGACGTGTACACCTACTCTATTGCAACCACTTCATGGCAGATGTACAAGTAAGCGTGGACCTACTGACTTATTGGAATTCATGTAGTCTGATTAAGAAACCTTGAGCCCTTTTGGACATGATCACGTTCGAATAATAATATAATCAAAATGCCATCATGGTTTTGATTATCTTCGTCAGTAGAAGTCATTGGCGCCTAACAGACACATTGTTGAGAACACATGAATTGTTTTCTGATTTCTACAAATAAACAATATCATAGCTTCTTCTCTCAGATCAAAAGCAAACTTTCTTTCAGTGCCTCATGTTAAGGCACCTACATATGAACAATGGAATGTTGCCAAACCCAAACCGATTGTCCTTTCCTATTTAGTATGGCCTGAAACAGTGTATCTTGTCTTGGATAATGAATCAACGATAATATCATCAATTAAAAATCTAAGACGATTTAAGAATACAAATTAAGGAAATTGACGTATCTCAATATAAATATGCATTGTTGGATATCAATACTCAAACAGAGATGGTTGTGGTTTCGAGTACAGACTGTTGATTTGGGAAAACAGTCAGTGTCCTCTTCAAAAGAACAACTTATTTACATACAACTCAAGCAACATACTCAAAAGTTCAGTATGCATCGACAAGCAGAACGTTATACATGATCTATGTTCTGAAATACTTACGTCTTATGAAGTTGCATGTTATTACCAATGTTGAACCTTAAGAATAAAATATCATCATCATTGTCAGGAGCATTATCTGGTATTGGTATTTTCAAGTCGTTTTGTAACTTCAACAACATGACTAATTGAAAACAGCTGAATAATAACTATTTATTTGAATTCTAATCTTACAGATTTAGATTTCATTCAGGTCAATTCCCGATCACAAGTAGCCTTATTGACCTTAGTTCAACATAGAAGACATTGAAACGCCCATGGGAAGGCAGGGGTAACGTTTCATTAATTTGATTGTATCTAGCGCTGTACATGCTGACTGTATTAGAAGTTCTGCAATACAAGCTTCTCACTTGATGAATTTGATTGGGTGAGCGCATGACAAACAAACTGACCAGTGACCATCAGAAACTGATAACTAAATTGTTTCGACGGTGCGGTCTGACAACCCCTTACCGCCATTCCCTCTGTCTCTCTCTCAACTTGTTGTTGTCGAATATGAGATTTGTAGAGATACTGAAAACCAAGGGCCTATTGAAATATTCTTACATTGTTTGTTGCAAAGGCATTTCTGTTGTTAAGTTGTGATTGCAACACGTCTTATAACGTCTCAACATTATAGGAAAACTGTATAACAATCCTGAGTCCTTTGATTGGAAACAGAAACATTTCGTTATATAAACACTTCCAGACACACTATGTAACTTGAACTAAGTATAGTCTTGGATCAGATTTGGGCTGCTATTTGAAAACCCAGTAATTTTGCATGGATTAAAATAAAAAGGGACGATATGATTTGAAAACATTTTTAAGGAACAAATACTGAGGCAATGGTGTTTTGTGTAGCAAGGTCGAATCAAGAACAATACCGAAGCTTGAATCCTGAAACTACCTGAAACTCCTAATCCTATCAATTGCAATGATGATTACATAATCTCAAGCAGAAATAAATAGGAAAATATTCTCACTGCATTAAATGGAATAGAGTAAAGTGTTCATCGTTAGAGGGCAGAATCTATGAACAATCTGAATTATTCTGTTGGTGCAGTGACACAATACAAACTCTACTCAATCACTCAGGGTCAATATCATACAATTCCTCTAACTTATGTTTGTTAACTCTGGAAATAAGGAATCTATCCTTCGAGGCTCATTTCAATTTTCGCACATAAGTTCTCAATAAAGCGATTATGAACAACATCAGGAGCAACAAGTGAGTAATCATGATGTACGTGGTCCGGGCAGGCATGAGGTTGTTATGTATGTACTTGAACCGGCAAGTGTGTAATGAAGTAATCGCTGTTCCAGACTGACCTGACATGATAGTTTGTCGGCAATTCCTCAGCAGAAACATACACTGTCATAAACCTCTGGAATGGATATATTGTCCATTTCCAGACTAGCAAATATATCTGGTATCATATCCTATATGTTGTATATGCTGCAACAGGTCTATGCAACTGAAAAACGATTCTTAGTAAAACTCTAGATTAGCTAAATGTCATAAAAAAAAATCTGATTTGTATTTGTGATGAATATGTTTTGTAAAGAGATATGCAAATTGTTTGTCATCGGTGTACATGTATGGTACTTTTAATTATTAGATTTAAAAAAAAAAACGTTGATTTGTTTTTTCAGAATTATTGTGAAACATAATGCATCTAAGTGCAAATTTAAATACAAATAGATATATGATGTTAGTTTGGATGTTTATACTGCTGCAACAAGTGTGTTTGTTCAAAAGGCAGATATCATACAACAACATTACGGTAAAACCTTCAACACTTGCACAGACCCTTTCTTTTCGAAGAATCTTTGCTGGTTGATCTTCTGTATGTAAACATATATAAACATATATTAATGGTCAAATAGACATGTTGTTTTCTGCCAGTTTGAATGTCATGTTCTGTCTGTAATACGTGTCCTCGTTAATACTATCATTAGGTTTATTAGACCAACTTTGTGTCAGAGCTCCGAAGCGCCTTTCATGGATTGGATATAGGCGCTATATAAATGACTAGTTTGCTTGATTGAAAGAACAAGAAGAACGAAGCTAATGACGCTGTCGAGCTTATATCTGTAGGACTATACTCTTAATAAACATCATGTTGGTATATCCCAATACAACGCAGATACACCCTTTAATAGTAAATGACCATGAAGAAATGTGCAGATTGATATTTATTTAATGGAGCAGACAGTGAACATATACGACCTGTCTCTCACTATAATGACTTGTTATTAAAATTTATTAAATTACATCGACTGACGTTTCCTCTTTCATTGAGAAATAATTGTTCCTGAATTAACTTCCCTTACTGACCATTTAGGTCTATTGTAATTGTTGTCTCATCATTCAAGTTACTATTCTGATAACCCGTATCATCCACATGCAAAATAAGCAAGACTATATGATAAGGGTAAGGAGTTCTGTTGAGACAAGTAACATTATTTATAATGCAATTACTTCGGATGGAATCAATTAACAGCGAATAGACTACTTATAGAGTTTCAGAATATGAAAATTTGATCTGACATTGCCACAGGACAAAAAGTGGTGGAATCCGCTTGCCTGACCCTTCCGGATTCTCCCAAAGATTGGCGGGTCCTGAGGAATCCGGAAGAATTTCGGCAAGCGGATTCCACCACTTTTTGTCCTGTGAGCTTTCTTTAAACAAAAGTAAAGGAGTTATTTGAAAATACATCGAGCCAGCATTTAAACACCCAGGTTATTCTTTGTTTAAGCAATACATTATACAAAACATTATATTTCTTACAAATATTTAAACGCAATACTTTTACTAGATGCTTGCTGTAATTGTCAGGATTCATGTGCTCAGTTATTGACCAAAATCTTAGAAAGTATATCAAAGCTGAGGAAGATTTTTCAAAATAGTTTTCAAATTACCAATCAAGCTATAATAGTCATGAAAGGTCATAAAGTTAGATCAGATCGTTAAAGAGAGATTTCGATCTGATTACAGTAGAGCTAAATTGGTATTGGAAGGAAATAGTTGTGTGGTTCAAACCTAATCACAGATGATCAAAATGATCCATGATATAATTAAGACCTATTAAATGAGAGGTCTGAATGTGTTGAACCATAATGTAGACCAGTATGAGCATAATGCCAAAACTTATAAAATTATAAAATGCATCGATGATTATTGAAAAAACAATGTACGAGACAAAATTAGCTCATTTCAAATATGAGCCATGTTAAACATCGTTTATTTTTATGAATGTTACATGTTTCCGAATTATCTAATCATGGAGTAATGACATTCTTGATGACACCTTGTATAGCCTGTAGATTCAGCGCGTTCCAGGAACACTAATATACAATCTCGAGAGCTCAGTAGTACTATAATATGACTGAGGGGTTCTCTGGATGGTTCATTAATTGACAGCTGGTCCAGTATGAACCAAGCAATAAATACCCCATGTACTTGGTGAAAATCTGCATTCCTGATGCTCGTAGAATATTCAGGAAGCAAATACAAACAGTGCAAAAAGAAAACTGCAGGATACAGACACTGATGTCGAGAGGCCTTATCAAATATAGAACACACTGATGACTGAGAGCAATCAGAAACAACAGATTTTGACAAAGTGCTTTAACACCTGTAGAGGGATGCGGGGTCTTAAAATGATATTGTATAATGGGAACCCACACGTTTGTATATATACAATCTCAGTAGTACTATATTATAACTGCATGGGTCCGAGAGGGTTCTCTGGATGGTTAATTAACTGACAGCTGGTACAGTATGAACCCAGCAATAAATACCTCATGTACTTGGTGAAAATCTGCATTCCTGATGCTCTTACAAAATTCAGGAAGCAAATACAAACAGAAAACTGCAGGATACAGACACTGATGTCGAGAGGCCTTATCAAATATAGAACACGCTGATGACAGAGCGATCGGAAACAACAGATGTTCACAAAGTGCTCTAACACCTGTAGTCAGAAAAGGGATGCAGGGTTTTAAAATGATATTGAATAATGGTAACCACACGTTTGTATTTATTTTACACGTTGAATGCACGGGGGAAGTGTATTGGTTTTTGATAAAACATACAAATATTTGATCCGTGATAGCGCATCTAATTTTTAACAAATTCTATATTATTTCATAAGACACACGTCTGTGAACACTGATATCCTAGATCACCTAATAACCGCATCTTAGTTGAACACAACTCCTCAATTATCTAATGATGAGAACAGGATTTTTTTCTGGATAACAACTTCTTTTATGTGAAAATACACGACGTTTCGGAGTACATACTCACTCCTTCATCAGGTGGAATGTCCACCTGATGAAGGAGTGAGTATATACTCCGAAACGTCGTGTATCTTCACATTAAAGAAGTTGTTATACAGAAAATCTTCCTGTTCTTATGTATACCACCTCTAAATGCCCTTCAAAGTATCTAATGATGTATAAGAAATTCTTTTGAAAACGCCACATCGACTACTGTAATATTAGGCTAATATTTGATGCAGTAAGAAAAATATCATATGCTTGATATTTAATCATAATACCAATATGCAGAGTATTTAATGGATTTCTTCTATAGATCTGGCTTCTTGACAAATAGTGCGGTCCAGTCGGGAAGCATAGCAAATCCAATATAATAAAAAAAATCAGTTTCTTGCTTCATATTGACTTCGGAGTTTATATTATTGATTGATTTCCAAAGTATTTTAACTTTGTTTGAGCTGATTAAACAATTTCTCATATATTTCAATTCTTGTGTTGGTACCCCTATGTTGCCAATATACGCTTTGCCGCTCACGAACCGTTCATCATATTTTCAATCAGTGTAAAAAACGAAATACTGCTGCTGGAGAAAATCACTTTAGAATACTTTAAAGGGATTTACTTTGTAAAGGGGTACATACAACAGAGCATAATACTTTTAACTTAATGTCTATTCGAGTTCACTTGGAGTGTTAAAATGGCTTTCCCAAATTATCTTACTTCACAAATCATAACATTCACAACGACTTTAAGAATTCCGTAAACAATATTTTGAACTTTCATATTTAGTTGAGTTGGCTTCTAAAGACGTGTAACTCTGTTTCAGTCGTGTTTCACTCATGGATTGAATTATCTTCTATTTTGTAAAGTGATTGAGTGTAGCTTTGTCCCACTCCTGTATCTCGTGGAAAGTATTTGTTTTGGTTTTGATATTTATTTCCATTTTAAAAAGCTTGAAAATATTATTTGATTGAAATAAGAAACAGCAATTAATATCAATCATGTCTTAAAATGTATACGTAATTCAAACGAAATTATAAAAATAGTGTATTTATTCACATCAGTTTTTAAATATCTATTTGATCTAAAACCTCACTTTAAAGACATTAAAGTAAACTCATTTGTTAACATTTGAAATGTTAATATATTTATTGAGGTTTTAAAAAATTAATTCATGCATTCAATAACTTTAAATATTATTTTGTAAAGCTCATTCAATATACACACCTTGATTTACATTTTCAAGTCTGCCATTAGAGCAGAACGATACCATAAAACCATTTGTTTTGTTTGTATGTATAATGAAAACGATGAATTGACCTATTATCATGCACCTACTCAAAAAAAAAGGAACTATTAACTTTATCATATTTATATGTTTATTATGCCATTTTAAGTATACGAGAAGAAACCCCTTATGTTTGCTTTTTATCCTTTTTATATTTTGAATGGGCGAGCATTTGACAATTTGCAGAAATAATTAACCTCAAAAGCGTAAGAATCATAAAGGCTTAAACAATATTCTGTTCTTGGACTGTGTATCACCTCAACAGAATTATCAATATTTTTGCGAAGTAATATCAATTGATTGTTCCTTTAGTTACACTTTCATATCCATCTTTAGATTGTGTTTGGAAAGATCACCTTAAAACCACTTGCGCAGTTGTGTCTTCAGTCCCATCTTATTTACATTGCTGGAGACCTGTTCAAAGTTATTGCAGACTTGAGTACTTCTATTTCCATCATAACGCACAGTGCCAAATCTGATGCTTTCAATGTCCAGAGTGTAAGAGTTCTGTTGTCATGTAAGGCCATTATTCCAAGAATAAAAGTGCAGCATGTATGCTGTTTGTAAAAGTTAGCACAAATGAGAACTCAAACATGTAGATCATATGGGAATATACTCCCTTTGAACATTTGAATTGTTAAAACGAAAACCTTTAGCATATTTGAATTAACATGCGTTTCAGAATTTGGTGTGTATACACCACCAAAAAAAGTATTGGCATGAAAACACACTGTGTTAAACTCATGGTGGAAGGTAATTATGTACAAATATAATTCACACTACTTAAAGGCACTGTTGCACAGTCATTTAGCTAACCTATCAAGTTGCCGAAAAGCTGGAACAGTCATATTTATATTAGGTGCATTAGAAATAAAACATTGAAAGATATAGTTTTAAAAACAATCAAATGAATTTACAACAAATGATTACAAATGTATGCAACTGACCAAATTCATATATTATATATTGGTTGAATCACACCATTTAATAACGTAACACTATACATATTTCTAGTGCAATAGAAATATTACAATAACTACAAATGTCAATAGTCACCAACATTTCAAATGTGTTGACAGTATCATAGTACGTATATATTAACACTTTGTTCATGACAAGTAGAGACCCATGCAGCTGAATTCAATCAATGTTTGTATAAACAAGGTTGAGTCCATCACCAGAAGTCTTTTGGAAATTCAAGTTCCTCGATTTCAAACTCGTTCTGTATTGTGAAGCGAGCTGCGAGTTCAAATCCATATACAAACTGGTGTGACCTAAAACTCAATAAACTTCACAGAAACATCTTTCAATGAATAAAGCATAATTTACATAACAATAAGTGGTAGAATAAAATACAGTGCAGATTGAAGTAAACAGCAATTAAAGAGAAAAAGTAATACAATGAATATTAAAACATTGAAAGTGCATTAGCACACAGACTGTCTTTTCCTTTGATGTACTTGATCACAAGAATGAACCTTTGAAAAGTTAAACTCAACCTCATTAGTTGCCTCTTATTTAAATTCATTATGTGAAGAACAGATTGTGATAAATAACGTCTTTGATCAAGTCACCTACACCAACATTATTTGCATCAATGTGTAACTTAAATGGATTTGATGTCTGAAATACAGGTGAATTCATGATGATAGATTTGAATCTTTCAAATCAGTCATAAGAACTAATTTGAGCTCTTAGAACTACAACGAAGTTAAATACATGACATCAGTACATACTTTTAGCAGTAAATTCAACTGTCCAAAAGATTAAAGGATTTGTGCATCAACTGGAATCCGTACTCTTGAGGATGGAGATACTAACATCAATTTACATCATGTTTTACACTTGACAGAACCGTTCTTGGAAGGAGAAACCTTACCAGTTTCGATTCTGATTAAGTTTGAGTTCGAGTTCGAGTAGTAAATCAATAGTAAGCAAAACTTTCTATTCATACAGTGACAAGCGTCTTTATGATTTTGATTTGTTTCAATAAGACTACATTTCAAACTCTTTCTGAAGTTTTAATGAAGTTTGAGATGAGCTTGAGCTTTCTCAAACGTTTTTTTTATTTGAGTAAACGGCTACACAGTTTCTCTATATGGTTGATTAAATAAAGATTGTAATTCATCGTAAGTACCGTAATGAAGGTTGTAACTCATTTGTTCCATGTTTTCTGATTATAGTTCATTAGATAGGGTAATATTATTTGGTTTAAAATCAACAATCAACTAAAATACCAAACAACATTCAGTCTACTACATATTCGGTAATCATATGTTATGTTTAATAGACAGAGAAATCTGCACATTGAATTGCGGAGAAATGTAGTGGTCCTATAGATGTATGATGGACATCATGTTAGCCCATCTGGCCCCACGGGACCTTATAGCATGTGCAATTTCTTCTCGTGAAATATCTTAATTCTCGTGTAAATCGACTTGACCAATAATGATTATCAATTGTAGACTTGGTGATTATATAGCCCAATAAAAGGTTCACATTGCCCATTTGGAAAACGTATATATTTGTCTATTCAGAAGGCATGTTGGCAAATGAGGATAATAATTCATAGATTTGTTATGATATAAAGCCTGGTGAGCTAGAGAGCCAATGACAATGTTTTGTGTATTCAGCTCAAAGCCACGAAGGGCTTAATATGGTAGTGATTGCAATTGGTTTGTATACAATGGTTGTAAAGTGTTTAAAACTTCCACACAGTCTTCCCTTTCTTCGACTTTCCTTCGCACTCTGAAATCAAGCAAAAACACCAAACATCAACTCGAGTGATTATTGATTTCAAATCAATAAATGACATGGCTGTTTTACAAAACCACTCATTCCGTTGCCTGATAAACAACAATGTTCATGCATGAAGACAAACCGTTGATTATCTACCGTGGCATTTATTGACGTGCATTCCAATCACCTCACTCGGTGAGTTTTAGCTTAGGGCAATTTGTTTATGGACGCAGCATTTGAAAACAATTGGCTTTATTTGCTCAGTATTACAACAAGAGACAAAATTTTGTTTACGAAAACGAAATAAAGAGATTTTGAAAGTACATACCACATTTAAAGTTACCAAGTCACATAGTTTTATTAACGGCGAGAAATTTGATTTAATTTATGAATTTATAAAACAATAGCAAAAGCAAAGAGTAAGGACACAAAGGTCGTACAAACACAAGCAAACTAACACAATTTTATAAAAAGCTGATTTATATGAGTTCAAAGTTATAATTTGTCAAAAAGTTTTAGAGCTTTTAAAAAGTCTTAAACACGATGTTATCCAATTGGCTAAAAACTTGAGCTATAGTAATATCTGGATAAAAGGTTTCCCTGATATGCGCAGTGTCCCAACTCAGATGATCATTCCATCATGGTACCATAACTAAAATTGTACTCAGAGTGTTTAGGTATTGCTACATCAGTCAGTCAGTGAACACATTAAATGGCCCCTCAATGGGAAATGGACTCGCATGGTATAATATACATTCGTTTTAGAACTCTTTTGATTGATTCAGAAATATGAGCTGGCAATTGGTAATACTTGTCTTGTTTTTGATGGAGATTGTTTTTTCTAAACAAAGAGGATGTATATGTTCATAAAAATTAGGACAATTCCACTATATCCTTCTCCCGGCTCTACTTATCTCAGACTGTCAGCAATATTACAATATCTACAATTGTCATGTTTTTCGAAACATCTCGAGATGGTACAAATGGTTTCATACAGTCTATCTTATTCACTTGAAAGATCAAAACCACTTTGAGTGAATGTATTTAATATCTCAAGAGATTATATAAAATAAACAGTGAGTGATTCGTGCGGCATCTGAGGCTCGTTGCATCCTTTTTGTCCTGTACAAACACAATATTCATAATAAGTGATAATGAGATGTCTACCATGCGACTCTGTTGCAAAACAAGGAGTGAGTGGTTCGTGTGGTCTCTGGGGCTCGTCGCATCCTTTCTGTGAACAAAATAGTCACAATGAGTGTATCTCTACCAAGATCATCAGACGAAAGAACAGAGTGAGACATATCAATATTCTAGTCTCTGTCGCCATTGCCCTTTCACCTTTCTGATTTCTTGGGAGAAAATACTGTTGAAATTTAAAACCCAACAATTCAGTGCCCTCTTTTTATTTATTATGACTTAACATTTCAGAGGCCAATCAATATGAAATGAATATAAATTACTCAAGTCATATTACATATTAGGAGAAATATGTAAATGCGTAATGTATGTATTATGTGAATATACAAAGCAAATTGTTTCATGTATTAATCTATAGTTTCTCGACCATGGTCAGTGTCAAATTGTTATTTCGACAACAACACATTCTTAGGAAAAGTCAACAGTAAGGAAAAATGTTGTTTGTTGAGGAAAGGTTCACATAATTATGTTCACAAATTCGTATCGAGTGTAACCACTTTGAGCAACAAGACAGTATTGTCATCTTCGCCTCATGGATGATATGAGGTAAGTGAATAAGGCTTATGGAATCTCATTCCAAATGTCAAGCTTTGTCTCAGGTCGTTCAAAGTCACAGGCTGTCGTTAACGTCTTCTCAATATTCTCTCCATCTCATCCCAAACATGTTCAACAGGTTTGAGATCTGGAAAAACGGTCGGACGTGTCAGAGTTTGTCAAACACTTGTATGCTCAAATTATATTACCACGTTATATCATCTGTAAGCACCAATACCGTAAAATACTTATGTAATGCCCTGTTACTTTTTTTCTTCTAGTATACACCAACACACAATTTGTACGAAAACTACAAAACATGAATTCCAAAGTTCCATTTCTATCACTCTCAGATGTTATGCAACTTTGTTTATCAATCCTTTTTCTTGAGGACATATGTCAGGGTTCAGATTGTCCATTTATTCTGAGAATTCTAATGCAACTGTGCATTGCATTTTATATTTAAAAATAAAAAAACTCACTGTCTGTGCACTCTTTTGAGTAATCAAACTAAGAAAGGTAGCTCCTTAGGATCGATCAGTCTATTCAAGTTAGAAATATTTCCCCTAGCCGTTTAGATTTGTGGATCAAATAATGTCTATGTTTTCACCAATAGCATTTCTTAAGATGTTGTTTAAGTGTGGGATGAAGTAGCTGCAGCTGTTTTCCAAAAGCTAGTCCAAAGTGCTGGGAAAATCAATAAAGTCAATCTAGTCTCCGCATTATCTAATAGGTTTTCACTGTACATGTTTTAGGTTTCATCAATATCACAATCACAACCAACACGTGACAGAAGGGTTATCTATAATCGACACACTGAAAGTGTTGTTTGTCAATGTTCTATCGTACTGTTATCTTTGTTTTTCTATGGAGTAGATATTCTTGTTGAGGATATTGATATAATAGCGTTTCTGCATATATCACTATAACATATAACTATAGCATTTGTTTCTTAAATGACATTCACAAACTGACAGCATGTTATTTTTTTACGTTTGTAATCATCGCATTCATCTATCACTTTATTTTGAGTTATAGCCAACATAGGTTTGATATCTCTCTCCCAGAAACCACTTGAAAGTATGTTTAATTTTCCACATCAATAAATAGCCGAAAATACAGCCAGCTAAAAACTATATTTTAGAAAAAATTTACTTAGTCCCATTTATTGAATTTCTGTGAATGGAAACCGTATGGAAATGTATATGGTTTAAATGCTTTAGTTGAACACTTGCTGAAAACTGTAATTGGAGATTATTTACATTTGCTGATCCGTATCATTGCAAAGTGTTACAGAAGACTGTCATTAAGACATGAACACATCTTTTGAGTAGTGAATTGGTCTCTACTGTAATGCTTTATGGTTACCGCAGACTGCCATTCGCATCTGACAATCTGCTTAGAGTAACAGATTATCAGTTGCGACTTAACATGACCTTTACTTTCGGTGAACGTTTATCTGCATTGCAATTATGATAAATGCACTACATCAAAGCTATCATCGTGTTATTTTTTCTGTATTTGGGTACTGCATATTGATGTGCATGTATCAAAACTATTTAATGAAACATTACAGCATAAATATCAGGGTTTATTAAATAATAATGCACAGCACCTAATCCCATTACGCTTGCATTCATTTATGTTCACTTTTATTCAGACCAATGTGGCTCCATAGTATCATTCATGTTAAACTTGATAATGAAGCTGAAAGTTACTGACTTCAAACAAACAGATCAACTGGATTTGGTACAGTTGTCATCAGATAGAAAAATCCAACCCTTTAACACGATACAATAAAAATAAAACTGGAGTTGGGAAAATATAGACAGTGTAGCTAACACCTGACGATTAAATTGCCCTCTTCGTCAAGGACAGTGGTCAGTGGTGGGTCAGTTTTAATTAATTAAGAAAGGTCTCAGCAATACTGCACCCAATCACGCTTTGTTGACTATGTGAGACGACGTAAAATGGTCACATATTGGACATGTCACAAGGTCAATTACACTAATTATTTGAAACAATCAACAAATCAGCCTGCGGGAAGGTCAGGGGTTCATTTAGCTGACAGATCCACATTGCTCTCGAAGGGAGTGTGTCGTCATAACACCGCAACCTTTTTTCTAGAATTTAGTTTCATGAAACTTCAGCCCATCTGATGCAACCATCATATTGCCGACAGTAAGGATTTCCGAGTTCAACATGATTTGTGGAATCACTGAAGTTGTTTGAATAGAAATAGATTAAGAGTTTTAACTTTTCTAACCATTTGCATAGAATTGTTTTTAAAAGTTATGTTTTAATAGTACAACTACAGAGCCTGGTACCTGAGGGGCATACATAGTTTACGAAAGTAGTGTAAATGTCTGTATTACCCAAGAAACAGCAAGGATTATGCAAAATTTACACGAGTTTCAAAATCTTCGTCTGAACCATTAAATTTCAGTTGCTCTGTAGTATTGAAGGGTTTATTTTTTTTTTTTTAAATGAGAATTTGTGTAAAGATTGGTTGCTAGTAAATGTGTTATGGCACTGGCTACTTCACTACAAAAGATGCTTGGCCATTACTATTGTTTGCCAGATGGATGTGACACATACATTTCATTGTACATATTCATTCAACTTGATACATTTCATATTTAAAAGATAAAACATATTGTTACTCATTTATCTAAGAATCTTACATTTTTCCTGTTTCAGTGGATATATTCAGATACTTACAATTCGTTAAGGCACATTGCTATATTTCTCAAATTCCAGGCACACAACCTCTTTTTAAAGGCTTAGTACTATTTGAAGATGATAGTATGATCCCATACAGGACAAACTGACCATTGATTCATTTACATTGTCGTATTTTCTCAAAAGATATTACAAATTCATGTCCTAAAATTCCAAATGATGTAAAACACATCATGCTTTTAATGTATTCATTTTTCATTTCTACATCAGATGTATTTTGCTTGCTACCCCAGGGCAACAATGGTATTATTCCATCGTGATTCACATTTTCACATAACACAATTTTCTGCAATCGCGGATTTGTCAGAAGGCAGGGAAGACTGTTAATTGGATTTTCTCATCGACTGGACAATGCTGGATGGGCCACGTGTTTAGCTTGTAGGGAGAATGTGGTTCAATGACTATTGATAAAAAAAATTCCTTTAATATTACAAGACGGGGAACGTGTACAACAACCTTATTCACATTACACATAGCAAAAGAAGAATATACTTTATATCTTGATGAATATAATAAAGAGAGCAACATCAACCCAGACCCTCTCTTCTGTAATGGAGAATGCATGAGGAGCCGTGGATTCGTTAAAAATAATCAACGAGCCCCGAAGGGGCGAGTTGATTATTTTTAACGAATCCACGGCTCCGAATGCATTCTCCATCTTAATCCATGTATGACGTCACGAAGCATACATATGTGATTATCTAGCATTATAGACAATACATTTCAATTATGTAAACAAAAAAATATTATTTTGCAAATTTCGGTGCCCATTCATCGGATATGGTACACGTAGCTTCGACCCTTATGAAATGGATTCTTCCACTTCACGTGCATGGCTCAAATCTTCCACGCAAAGTGATTTGACTGACAGCCGAACTCCTGCATTTCATGTGTTTCAGCACGATCCTCACGCGTTTCACACTTTACCAGTCTTGTTTAGAATGCAGGGATCTTACTTACAAACAATCATATGATTACCAGCAGGCCTGGTAGTCGAATAGGTTAGGGCGCTGCGTAACAGACGAAGGGTTACATGTTCGATTCCCGGATCAGACATTACAAAAATAATCAGATATTTTAAGATTCTAATCAGATATACTAACACAAAATACATCATTCTTGAACAAATTACTTTGTAAGCCATTACGAAAATGTCAAAACCTGACACCCCTGCTGACTGGATTAGTCAATGACCAGTAGATTCTTAAAAATAATCCACTGTTAACACAATAGAGTGACGTCATCACCATGGATTAATGATTTGATAATACCATGGCGTCAACCCATATATGTGGGCCCATGATGAAAATGTAGGGACAATGTCAGCTTTTACTGATTTTAAGGAGGGATGGGATGAAGAAATCGAATGCACTCATGGTAACATTTTGCGGCAACAATTTATTGTTGTGAATAGGTCTAAAAAAATAAGCATTAAATCTTTTTAAGCATAGATTTATCAATAAACTAACGAAGAGAGCGTCTTTCTAACGGCCATTTTTCGACATGCCGCATGTCGTTACCGTCACCTATATTTGCAGTAAATATGTTACTATGTGTGTTATTTCAATTACATATCTCCAGTAAGTGATGAATATAAATCGCCTTGTATAATTAACCGATAGTTGTTCTTTGATCAAGCAATCTTAGATGGATAGTATATTCAATAATAATTACACGATAGGCCGTCAAAGTTACAGTTGAATTGACCAAAACTGTCGCGATGTCAGATTTTTACGTTTTTGTAGGTGATTTAAAAAATGACGTTTAAGTAATAAAAAGCGTTCAGTGACCCCCTATTTTATTTCTGAATTTGTTTGTTTATTCAAGTGCGCACATTATATTACAGTTTTAGCAATATCTAATTTATAAAAAATTATAAAATACGTGTGTCAGTGGATATTCCTGTTGAATACACGAAAAACGATGATAAAAATTCTGTTTTTATTTAAAAACTGCTTGATTTTATTTTTTTGTGCCTAAACAGTGTCATTTATTTTGAAAATATAAACTTGTTATGTATCTGCCTTTGTGGTGAAATTGAAGTTGAAAGGTTTCTGAGTTTAATTGTTTAACGCGCGCACTTGATTTAAGTTGGTGAAATCTGTCAAAAATAGCATAACTTGCTGACAGGGGTGTTACTATTGATACTAATAACTCTTTAAATCATTCGGTGATCCCCAAATTTTCTTACATTTTTGGACAAAAGACATGTTCAGCTTGCTATTTTTAAAAAAAAAGAAGCGAATTCTAACATATTTCGTTTCATCGTCCTATCACTCCTTGAAGCACATCTTGACAGGAGTGAAACAGGAGTGTGAAGGGATTTAACCAATTACAACAATCATATGTACATGTGCATGTATGATTTTGTATATGAAATATATATATATAAACATACCTCCAAAACAATTCATAAAACTATTTAAGAACATTAAACATATCATTTATTTACATTTGTATCATTAGTTTCTTTTATGTTTCCGCCACAATTGTTCATAGCTTGAGCGGTCATAATAGTTAATACCAATGTAATCGATTTACATTTGACATTAGGCATACATTCACTTATACTGCATATTTATCACGAATATTATCTAATTTAAAGTTTTTCAAAATATATACTTTACAATTTTCTTGATTGTTCTTTAAAATAATTGTCGATACTTTTGAGATCACTCATCAGACATTAACAAATTTCTAGTGATAGATGCCTGCGGTTAAGCAGCTGGTTTGGTGAAGGCATAAAACCAACGCTAATGTTTGAAATCCAATTTGAAAGGCCGCCTGTCTGAATTAAATATAAGAAAAGTCACGTTATGACTTGAGATCAAATGTATAATGACTTAAACGCGTATTTCCCATTCCTAATCCATAAAGTTTCAAATGGGTCAAATATACATCACATTTTTCCTGTTACACTCATTCAATGTATTTGTGAAGAAAAAGTTCTCATCTAGTCTATATATAAACTTTTATTCGAAAATAAATGAAATTGGATTTATAAAAAATTTACCCCTTTTTCATTATTCCAAATTTCATAAATGTATGCCAATGGCATGGCGATTACAGGATACGTTTGTGAATTGATTAAATATGATTCATTGTCGTTGTATGTGATGAAATTTTACTGCTTTCAATGAAAGTCAATTTACATGATATTTTCTCTGAGAAACACATGTAGGTGGATAAACTTTCGGTTAGCAGCTGTTTTACCTCATTTTCTAAAGTGTACTTCAACTGTAGCAAATATACACCATTGAAATGTTTGTTCATACACTTACTGACAACTGTACATTAATTTGGTTTATTTGTTAATAATGCACACTTAGTGATACATGATATACATTTCAAATTCGTACAGATGACTGACAAAAAGAGAATGTCTTAAACCATGTCTCTGGTGGTGCCTATTGTAGCAACTCCCGAATAATAAACATTGTTGAAGTTTCGAGCAAAGAGCAACATGATTATACTATACTGTACTATACATCTCTACAGTTGAATTGATGGTTACGATAAATGACCAATGCATACTGTCACTCTCTGACAATCAGCACAAAAGCAGAACTACGAATGTAAAAATACTTATATATGTCATATAGTCATTACAAATGCACCGCGTCAAAGCTGTAATATTCATTGATGAATTAATGTTGTAATGATTGAAAGAAAATATGCACAGAGATACTAAACAACAAAGCAGTATACTTTAGGTCAGCAAATATCCAAACTACGGAGAAGTGAGTGCTTATATGTGTTCATTAAATAATGATTCACATAAACTTAAAATTGTTCATGAAATAACTGTACCTATCAACAGTCTCATTCAGGTTCTGTCATGATCATTGACTTCAAAGAGTCGACTTAGCTGACTTACCTACCTGAATCGAAATTTGTATTAGTTCATCAGGGCCTCCTTTCACAAAGCAACCTTAACTAAGGTTAACCTTAACTCCCATTCTTTAACATTGCACTAAGGTTACCTTAGTGACTAACGATCACCTTAGTGCTTTGTCAAAGGGGGCCCTGGCCTATAAGGCCCGATGGGCTTATGTCATGGCATGGTGTCCGGCGTCCGTCCATCTGTCCATCCGTAAACTTTTCGCTTTGTCGACTTCTTCTCCAGAACCAATGATTCCACAGAGCTGAAATTTTATGTGCAGACTCATTGGCCAATGGGGATTCTAAATTGTAGATTTCGTGACCCCATGACCCAAAATGGGGTCACAGTGGTCACATCCTTAAAAACCTATGTTCATCTTCTCCTTCAGTTCCAAAAGGTCTAGAGAGAGGAAAAGTTGTGTGCAGACTCCTTGGCCAATGGGGATTCTAAATTGTAGATTTCGTGACCCCATGACCCCAAATGGGGTCAGAGGGGTCACATCCTTAAAAATCTATTTTCATCTTCTTTCTCAGTTCCAAAAGGTCTAGAGAGCTGAAAAGTTGTGTGCAGACTCCTTGGCCAATGGGGATTCTAAATTGTAGATTTCGTGACCCCATGACCCCAAATGGGGTCACAGGGGTCACATCCTTAAAAATCTATTTTCATCTTCTTCTCCAGTTCCAAAAGGTCTAGAGAGCTGAAAAGTTGTGTGCAGACTCCTTGGCCAATGGGGATTCTAAATTGTAGATTTCGTGACCCCATGACCCAAAATGGGGTCACAGTGGTCACATCCTTAAAAACCTATTTTCATCTTCTCCTTCAGTTCCAAAAGGTCTAGAGAGAGGAAAAGTTGTGTGCAGACTCCTTGGCCAATGGGGATTCTAAATTGTAGATTTCGTGACCCCATGACCCCAAATGGGGTCAGAGGGGTCACATCCTTAAAAATCTATTTTCATCTTCTTTTTCAGTTCCAAAAGGTCTAGAGAGCTGAAAAGTTGTGTGCAGACTCCTTGGCCAATGGGGATTCTAAATTGTAGATTTCGTGACCCCATGACCCCAAATGGGGTCACAGGGGTCACATCCTTAAAAATCTATTTTCATCTTCTTCTCCAGTTCCAAAAGGTCTAGAGAGCTGAAAAGTTGTGTGCAGACTCCTTGGCCAATGTGGATTCTAAATTGTAGATTTCGTGACCCCATGACCCCAAATGGGGTCACAGGGGTCATATCCTTAAAAATCTATTTTCATCTTCTTCTCCAGTTCCAAAAAGGTCTAGAGAGCTGAAAAGTTGTGTGCAGACTCCTTGGCCAATGGGGATTCTAAATTGTAGATTTCGTGACCCCATGACCCCAAATTGGGTCACAGGGGTCATATCCTTAAAAATCTATTTTCATCTTCTTCTCCAGTTCCAAAAGGTCTAGAGAGCTGAAAAGTTGTGTGCAGACTCCTTGGCCAATGGGGATTCTAAATTGTAGATTTCGTGACTGTATGACCCCAAATGGTGTCACAGGGGTCACATCCTTACAAACCTATTATCATCTTCTTCTTCAGTTCCAAAACGTCTTGAGAGCTAAAAAGTTGTGTGCAGACTCCTTGGCCAATGGGGATTCAACATTGTAGATTTCGTGACCCCATGACACCTAATGGGGTCACAGGGGTCACATCCTTAAAAACCTATTTTCATCTTCTTCTCAAAATCCAAAAGGACTAGAGAGCCGAAAAGTTGTGTGCAGACTCCTTGGCCAGTGGGGATTCTAAATTGTAGATTTCGTGACCCTGTGACCCCAAACGGGGTCACCAGTTTCACATCCTTAAACACTTATTTTCATCTTCTTCTCCAGTTCCAAAAGGTCTAGAGAGCTGAAAAGTTGTGTGCAGACTCCTTGGCCAATGGGGATTCTGAATTGTAGATTTCGTGACCCCGTCACCCCAAATGGGGTCACAGGGGTCACATCCTTAAAAACTTTATTTTCATCTTCTTCTCCAGTTCCAAAAGATCTAGAGAGCTGAAAAGTTGTGTGCAGACTCCTTGGCCAATGGGGATTCTAAATTGTAGATTTCGTGACACTGTGACCCCAAACGGGGTCACCGGGGTCACATCCTTAAAAATTATTTTCATCTTCTTCTCCAGTTCTAAAAGGTCTAGAGAGCTGAAAAGTTGTGTGCAGACTCCTTGGCCAATGGGGATTCTAAATTGGAGATTTCGTGACCCCATGACCCCAAATGGGGTCACAGGGGTCACATCCTTAAAAACCTATGTTCATCTTCTTTTCCAGTTCCAAAAGGTCTAGAGAGCTGAAAAATTGTGTGCAGACTCCTTGGTCAATGAGGATTCTAAATTGTAGATTATGTGACCCAGTGACCCCAAATGGGGTCACAGGGGTCACATCCTTAAAAACCTATTTTCATCTTCTTTTCCAGTTCCAAAAGGTCTAGAGAGCTGAAAAGTTGTGTGCAGACTCCTTGGCCAATGGGGATTCTAAATTGTAAATTATGTGACCCCGTGACCCCAAATTGGGTCACAGTGGTCATGATCTAAGAACCTATCTCTTGCTTGTAAACAATAACATAAATAACTCAAATATTCAACTTTAGATAGTAAATCAATGAAATCCTGATGAGCTACAGAGCCCATGGCTCTTTTTTTGTAATCTCTTTATAACGTTCTTCAACAAATTCACAATTTAGTTTAGAAGAAGGACATTGATGTGTACACCACAGCTAACATTAGACCTCTTCACTTGTTAATGATTTGTTATGGTTAATGAATGTACAATCATACAATCATGAGTCCACTCATAGATGATCTGAGTGTAGGTTTCAGCAAATATTGCATGTTTCATGTTGCGTCAAAAGTAACCTGTAGGAGTATAGGAGAGCATCCTAATGACCACGTGTTCAATATTTCAGGCACGCGGCCTCATGTCACTTTAATCAATGGTGACGACAATTTCAGGAGTAAATCCCTCAGAGACGACTGTCAACAATGGTTTTTTTATACCAATTTATGAAAATGTCCTACTCTGTGGAAATATGTAGCTTATCAGGCCATCAGACACATGATCGAATGTTCAAAATATGATGTAACAAAACACCTATAGCTCTCATACCTCTTGCGTGTGCTTTCAAGGTCTGAGATATGAGATTTATTTACTTTTTGCTACGATTCAATAGAAACATCATTTTTGCTTGTATGTTTTAAATTATTTGAACCGTATTGCCAACGGTAATCGATATGTTTAGATGGGGTGATATGCATTGAAGCACATTTAACTTCAGAACGTATTTTAATGTAATTTAAAGTTTCTAACTATGCCTAAATCTCTAGTAAAGCATGACATTGTGATTATTACTTTTGTGTGATTTATATACAGAAAAGTGGTGTCTACTCAATATCTATTCAATTCATTATGAACAATACAGCAGATCGCTAGTAGTGTTTATCATTAAATACAGTGGTATTCAAGGACAGATATTACAATCTTTACAAATTATTTGTAAACTGTAGCATTATATTAAACATGGAACACAACAAATGTTGACCAGAGACTTGGTTTAAAGAGGAGACCAGCCACTGTTGTAGACATATACAAAATAAATGAATAACAATTACTTATACTAATAAAATCATCCTGACTCATTCATGAAACATTCAGACGTTATGTATATACTATTATTTATCGTCATGCAACTGTTCTCATTAACTTTGTTTAAACATCCAGACGCTACTAATTTTGCAAATGAGAGTTATGTTTTCATGAACGTTTGAAGGTGATCCTTGATTCATCTTGATTTTCATATAAATAGTAAACATTCTGGCCCTTACATTCAGAGTACTTTTTAAAATATATGAATTTCATTCTATTATAGCATTGATAAGTACTGCGACGCACCCAACCTGATACATGCCAGATATTATATTAACCCAAGGCAACATTGCAATTATTCCATTTTATTTCATAAATTCGTATCATACAATTGTCTGGGATGGAGGATATGTCACCAGGCAGGAGACGCTGTAAACTAAGTTCATTTCACGTCGACTGGACAGTGAGAGATGGTCTTCATGGATGCCTAAGGAAGAAGTATATGATTCATAATGAGATTAACCTGAACCACTTCTTGCTTTTCATAAAAAAAAAATCAAAGCTAACACTAACAGATGCGGACTTTATACAACTTTATAGTATCAGGGTTCTTTTGGGGGTAAATCGTTAATACTGATGTGATCAATATGAAATGCAACATTCAAGTGGACCTGCTCAATATTGATGCGACTAACATGGCATAAGCCCACGTCTGTAGAACCATTATTAAATAGTAAAACAAATTAAGTATGGGGATATATAGATTTCAATATCCAGATCTCCCACAGCAAAAAGGTTTAAACATATTAATCTAGATTTCAAAATCCACGCAGCTTACGCAAACCATATTTAGCAGATTTTGAAGTCAAAATTCCTTTCCTTGATGTTTTGAAAAGAAAGGACTGATTTTAGAAGATTAATATTTCAGAAAAACATAAGTTTGATACAGGTATGATTCCTATATTGTAACAATTTGTTCTAATTAACATATAATTGTCATATAATATATACTTTACTTATAAATAATTGTTTTCCTAATGTTGATTTGTGTGTTAAGAGTTATTTCTGATGCTTCTTTTATTATACCTTACCTTAGTTCGATCATCCATCGAACTATGGATGTATTACCTGTAACATAGCAAATTATATCGATGAAGGTCTTTCCTTTACCTGACTATTAAACCATTTGAGGTGTCTGAATACAGCGTTGCATCTGCATGTCACAGTCCATCCTCGGTTACCCCGGGCCTTATATATGCTCCGCTACTCTCCACTATATCACCCCTGGGAAACTTCGGGTGGTTAAAGGGCGGGACATTTGAGTACATATTTCTCTGATGATGTTTCCCAGGGGTGATATAGTGGAGATTAACGGAGCATATATAAAACCCTGGGTAACCGAGGATGGTCACAGTCAGACAGATGACAAAGGAAAATGTCAGGCGATTCGTTTGCATTAAAAATATCAATGCACACAGATAATTTTTCCTTGTGAAAGACATTTCGTTTAATTGTTGGATTAATTCATGAAAGCTGGATTATTGTCACCTTGGAAATTATATGCTATGTCAAGAGGAACTGACACGGCAACTTTATAAAACAAGATAAATTCAGATCCACCAACTAAACGGCACGTGTTTCCAGTATTTACAACTGATCAAACATACATGCTTCCCTTTCACAGATACTGTACAGACAGTAGCTAAACTGTCTTCCAGTTCTGATAAACTTAGTCAAGTCAATTTGTAAAAAAAAGGGTAACAGTTGAGGTCTGAAAAATACTGAAATCAAAGTAAACGCAAAGTGATTTGAAGAATAAAGGTGTTTCTTTTCCAGCAAACACTTAGTAAAGGAATTAGGTGAAGTGTTTTACCGTTGGGTATCATGGCATGATCATGGCAGTTGCAAATTATCCGATCATCCAGCTTTTCTTTTACCCAATATTCGCTGTGGCTTTACTTATATTTCCAATATACACAGCAAAAATGAGCTGGTTTCCAGAAAACTGAAACTAACAGGATACCCAATGGAAACCATTATTTCCAGTTGGTATCCAGACAGTTTTTCACAGTTTCCATGTGGTTTCCAGCAACACTGAAACTGAATTTTGCACCAGTATCCGGATGGTATCCAGTGCGAATAATTACCCACTCCTCCAAGTGGTATCCATCTGGTTTCCATGAATAACTTTCTTGTAGGTTTCAACTCAGTTTCCATGTGATAGTTTCCACTTGATTTCCACTTGGTTTCCATATTCCTTAGTTTACACTTGGTTTCAATTTGGTTTCCATGTTCAGGTTATCTGTAGGTTTCAGCCTGGTTTCCATGTTTGGGTTTACTGTAGGTTTCAGTCTGGTTTCCATGTTTAGGTTTACTGTAGGTTTCAGTCTGGTTTCCATGTTTAGGTTTATTGTAGGTTTCAGTCTGGTTTCCATGTTACGGTTTACTGTAGGTTTCAACCTAGTTTCCATGTTCAGGTTTACTGTAGGTACAGTTAGGCAAGAAACAAAGTACCCCCTTTCTAGAAATTTCTAGAAAGTTTCTAGTGCGTATCTAGAAAGTTTCTAGTGCGTATCTAGAAAGTTTCTAGAAATTTCTAGAAATTTCTAGAAATTTCGAGTTTTTATATTTTACGAGATATCTAAACTATTTTGGTATATTATGAAACTGCTTATTAACTTTTACACACATTTTAAAAATCAACTTCATAACTTAATTAGAAAAGCAGATATTTGATGTTGAAGTTTTCCTACTCTACCATGCTTCCTCATTATAACTCTCCTTGTCTGCCTTCAATCATGCATGGCTGACGCGCTAATTAACGATTGAGCACTGAAGGAATAAGCTGATTAGGGACTATCCATTTACTTATACATGTATGTCGTTATTTCATTTATGCCATTGTGCATTTATCATACTTTCTCTTCCCCTGGCATGTGCTCTATTGAAAATTTTACCGGACATATTGTTTCTTTGATGTGTACATTTGTACATCCATTCATTTGTTCAACAATAAGTTACAAGGGCATTCAACTGCGTATAGAAGATATCATTTAAACTTCCATTACATTAGAATTCGTTTACTTTTCCCGATCTGTTGTACATTCAAGTGAATTCAATAGTTGGAATAAAGACAAATATGTAAGTGGTTACATAAGATCGTGTCCGTGAATAGAATAATTTATTGGCTTGGTATATAGATTATATTACCTTTTTGGTCATATGATAATAATATCTACTTTGTTAGTTTGCTTTTAAGACACATATTATTCCAACATAAATTCAAATACTAAATTGTTTCTATTGTTGTCTCTTCAATTGCTGGATATAAGATGCATGACAAAATTACAGTACGCCAGACACAATATACAGGACTTATATTTTCCAAAAGTTTGTATATGAATGTATAATATTAATGCATTCCTTTATTGAAGTGTACTATCATTACCGTGGATCTATTTAAATATCGGTTTTATCCTAACATGTGTTCCAACTTATAAGTTCCTAATAATATGTGTCTACTGCAACATGCTTAAATTGCAGTGTCCTTTTAGATAATTTGATTGTGAAATAAAGAGAAACAATTAAAGTTATCTTTATATTTTAATAGCGTATCAATTTTTAAATTGTTATTGAGTATATGTTTACAATTGGTTATACTGGATAAGGGCAAGCTGTGTGCGCAGGTGAGAAACTATTACTATTACAAAACTTATTTTTGCCTCGAAAGACATCTTTGTGAAAGTTTTGTGATGAATAAATCTATGTCCGATGGCTAATTCATTATATCTGTAAAATATTAAACGTAAAACAAATAAGGTAAAACATGGACTTTATATATATTGATATTCATTTTTAAAATTTATAAAAAATATGAGAACGAGTTCTATGGATATACAACTTCTTTATTGCAGAAGTGCGACGTTTCGATGTAGATTCTAACACCATTGTCAAGCTACATACAATACTGTCGGGGATGCAAGTAAAATACATTTCCGATAAATTATATATTAAAGATAAGATTAATCTTGTATTTTAACATCCAGTCACCAATTTTGCATTATCCAAACACTAATTATTAAATCAATTCGAACTCTTGAAATTAGTCTCGAATTTAGATCTTAAGATGACGCACTCACTCTTAGACTGTTGACAGCAGTGAAAGGGTGCATGCAAAATCTACATTTAATATGTTCTTAATCATTTGATTTGTTTACAATTTCGGCTGCTTTCTCAATACGATACACTCTTTGTTTACGAGAAATCTTAGTGTTTTGATGGATAATATTTACGAATAGCCTTTTTCACACAGTTGTCCTTCCCCTTAGACATATCCTGAGTTGAGTCAATTTTAAATATGCGTTTTCACAATATACGCTCCGGTTTACATTCAAATTAAATAAAAAAAAAATATACCACTTTTTCTAAAATCGCAGATTCTTTAGCGTGTATCCATGAAGTCAGTGAACCGTATCTCCTGAACATTCCAGTGACCACTTGAGAATATCTCTGAGTCAACTACACACCTGTAAATTTATTCAGATAGACTTAACGGTATTTGCGACAATACACATCCGTACGTATTTTTGAATTAGTTTATGGTAATAGCCGCACAGACTGCCCCTTTGCAATACACACATATCCCAGTATATCCAGGCTTGCATATTCTATTTGACTCGTTAAGAGCGCGACTTGGCTCATCACAGGATGACTAATGATGGCAATTAAGAGAGAGAGAGAGAGAGAGAGAGAGAGAGAGAGAGAGAGAGAGAGAGAGAGAGAGAGAGAGAGAGAGAGATATTCTAATCAACGAGTAACACGATTAAAACAAAGTTACAACATGTCTCTGACAGCAAACTAAATTTGTCTGTAAATTTCGATACACTATCTGTTCATCATTCTGAAAAACACGGCTTTTTAAAAATCGTCGTTATAGAATCTCCTTAACCAGGCGAGATAGGGGAGTGAAATATGGCTACAGCGACGATGCTTCATAGATTTAAAGTAAAAAAGTCAAGTGCGTTATGTCAATACCATCTTTACTAATCTGATTTCATATATTTCATAAAAAAATTACATTAAATACCCGACATTATTTCCCAAAATACCTTTTAAAGTAGTTATTTCAGCACTCTATGTGTGCTTGAACAGATATAAAATATTGAGTATCATACTCATAAATATTAAATATTGTGTAATTGTGTATTACCAAGATATATCCTCATCACAAACATTCAAAGTATTTTGTGTTTGAAAAGAAAATATACTTTCTTTTGCCCGTGAGTTTATTTTCGCATGCAGCGACGGCGCAAGTGAGAATATGCTACTCTTCTACCTCACGAGATGAGATAAACATGACATTTGTCAAGAACAGACATATATTCTATTTATTATATCAATATATCTGTGTCACTTGTTGAAATCGACGGATTTAAACGGCAACAGTTTTAATGATATTATACATTAATTAAATGTAGAGCTAATAAATAAGTTGTTGTTTTTTCTGACAGCAAATGTATGTGTTTTCGTTTATGATTGCGTTTAAACATCGATACGCTTATCGACTGACTGTTTACAATTCACAATCTGTTACTGTACATTACAATTGAAGTTTCATTACTGCCTTCCTAATGTCACATGTTATATACGAATTGTGCGTTAGATCTACAAGAACATTTGAAGGTTCAAAGTATTAACCCATGCTTAATGGTTTGGTAGAAGAGGTATGTTGAAATACACAAACACTTACGCGAGGGTCGGTTAATTAGTTTATGGTTATCCCCGTCCCCTGTACAAATTCGCCACGTGCACTGAAGGGTGACGCACGCCAAGCACGTTATGTAAGACACATCACATGTCATCGAAGACCGTTATAAATCATTTTATTGTCGCAATAGATGTAACTTCATTTGTCACAATCAATCCATGCTTTTTCTTGGAATATGTTTATATCGACTTAAATGTGATGTTTTTTTAAATAGTCCAGTCTGCATATGATGCACATGAGAAGTCTATCACTAGTTAATAACTTTCAAGGCTAAAATAGTTTGTTATATTTTCGGTCTCACATGGAATGAACAACCATCAGCCTAGTTATTTCCATGAGTTTGGAAATACTTGAAACAATAACGTTTTGATGTCCAGTTGAAAGTCGTCAACCTTTTAGATCAGGGAAACTTTTTATCCTTTTATTTCAATCAATCAAGTTTTTACTCATTTCGGTGAGCATCGTGTTTTAGATTTTCTAAAGGCTATACACCTTATTGACAAATTGTAAATTTTAACTTTTCATTGTCAGCTTTTATTCAACTTGTGATAATATGCTGATGTTTTTGCGGCCTTCGTGCCGTGTTCTGTTTTTCAATTGCAATTTTCTTTTTTAAATTAGGCAAATAAATTAAATATCTCGCCGCTAATGGCTGCAATACTGCGGAAGCGGCATTAAACAATAATTCACTCACTCACTCACTCAACCTTTTAGAAAACCTAAGACGTCGCACATAGGGATTTAGAAACATTTTACTGTCCAATAACCACCATACAAAATCCGTAGCCAAAACGGTTGATAATATGTTACCAACTACAGTAATGTTACATGAATGAGCCTAGGTGTACATGTTTATTTCATACTGTCTCACTTGGTTCTTGACATTATCCTATTAACATACGTAATGAAATAAATAGTATGCATAACGTTTTCAAATTGTTCTTATATTTCATATTCAATTGTTCAAAAGTACTATCTATTTACACGCTGACTTTCATACTATACTGCAGTGAAAACGAAACTTGTGACCGTTCATGTTTATTACAATTAAAGAACTATAAGATTTGATTGACGGTATCAAAACCAAAGAATTTAAACTTCAGTGTTTAATTACGCAGTATCATGAAGTTAGAGACGCTCCACGACAGTGATTTGAATACCCTGCTAATCACGCCAGACAGACAGACATATTATTTATTTAAGTCTCACCTCACATGTATAATACATAATAATAGATATATACATATAAAAGTACAAGATAAAACGCGAGCCACCAAATTAGGGTTACGTTAAGGAGAAAACATGACTCCGAGGTCTTCTGCTCTGAGAATAACCTGAAGGGAGGGATAAAGCCCCGAGGGCTATCCCGACCTTGAGGTTATTCTCAGAGCAGAAGACCGAGGAGGAGTGTTTTCTCCAGCTTATAAACCGTCAACTATCAAAATTAACGAGTTATAGTTTCGGACGCTCAAAGGGCCTAATTCCTCCGCTTAGACCATTTTAAAAGCAGAAGACGAAGGAGGAATGTTTTCTTCCTATTTATAAACGTCAAATGTGAAAAATTACATTTTATAATTTTTGATTCCCACATCGTGTTTTTATAAAGGGTATGTCGCCCTCGGTTGCGTTATATCGAGGCAAAGAAGGTATGACTATAAATGGAGTAATTCAACTCCACTCATCATCTCGGTCTGCATAGCCGAGCGGTCTAAGGTGCCAGTTTAGAGAGCGAAGGGTGCCAGGTTCGAATCCAGCTATTTCAACTTGGAAATTTTTAACTTTGTATAATTTTCGATAATACTTGCTGCTTGTTGGCTATTACGTTGCAAGTCTGAAAAATTATTCTAAGTGCATTATCAGGTCTTACTTTAAAAAAAACCTTAGGTTCAGGTCTTACTTTCAAAAGTAAAACCTCATACCGGGTTATTCTCGGAAGTAAGACCTCATTAGAGGTTATTCCAAGAAAAGAAGATTCCTACAAAACAACAGACAGAATCCGACCGAGGTTAATAAGGGAGACTATAACTTAAGAACAAAGACTGTGCAGGTATCATTAATACCTGAGTATGACAAGTGATTCCCAATTACCGGAAACTGTCTAGTCATGTTCAACAGCCCCGGTGATTAAATTGTATCTATATACGTCTACGTATATTACAATAGATTGCGACACTGATTTACTTTTCTAACCTGACAAGATTAATAACTTTGGTTCAACAACTACACCTTATGTAGGCTCATCATTTGTGTATCAACATTGCCAAGCTATGTTAAACTGATATACATTCACTAAATTATAAAACACATGCAGTTGTAGAATATTTACAGAGTAACAGATAACTCATCATTAACCAAATAAACAATGTGCCATAACAACGCTTTCCGCACTAATAGCGCCGGTGCATAACTTCACTTCATTGTTTTTGTTTTTGAATCATGTGTAGGTACTTTTCTTTATCAAGTTTTCAAATATAAATTCATGCATATATTACCCTCGACAATATTTTTCATCTGAATTGCGCAAAAAGCAAATGCAGTATTAATAAGACAGAAGTGTAAACTGGACAGTTAGATGATGGATGATGGACATTAGAATATGTGATTTTAAGTTCAAATTCAAATGTTAATTCTCTCCATTGGCGTTACATGTGAAAATCAAGATATCAGCTCATTGAAGAGTTCTTTCCTAAATACATAAATAAATTGCTGACAGAACACCCTATTTCAAATATACATCATTTCCTTCTTTAAATCGGCTTGTATACTTCATGATGTAATCGTGCCATGGAATGAATGACACAACGGCGGGTCCCCAGCTAACCTCGTTTGAGTTGCTGAACAGGTGTGTTCAATACCTGGGATGACAGGAAACTGTCTGGTCATAAACACCAGCCATGACTGTTTAATTTGAGATATACACGTACTGTATACATGAAATACATTGCAACATTGCTGCTCATGCGCGTGTCTCGTAAAACTCTTTGGCGGCATCTGTGTTTTTTCTCTTTTAACGAGCTGACCACCGACAATCAGTTCATTAATAACTGTCGGTTACACAAAGTAAATTTTACGCTCTAATAATCTCTGGTAACGGATAATCGTAAAATTGTTCCTATTAAACGAGTTGTGGGCATTTATAATTCGATAGGTTATACAACGTGTGATATGGATCATAGTTTCTTTATCACTTACAATACGAAGTTTCTTTGCTCATTTTTGCCCCTATGTCTTGACATTCATTACTCAACTCCTTCATTACTTAATCACTAAACACAACTAAACACATGCACATTTGAACTAATAAGCAAGATGACATCTTACTGAAAACGTAATACTTCATTTTCAAAATACATTAAGTGACTTATGGCAAAATACCCTCTTTCAGTTATACATTCCTTCTTAAAATCGTCTTGCATATGTGAGTCTCCCCGGATTTATTAATATTGTTTCTGTCCATATGTAGTAAGTAACAAATGAATCAAAATCAGTCAGTTGAATTGATATTCCAATCAGTTTAGGAACAAAATTCATATTCGACGAGACTCCTTACTTTAAATACTCTGCTACCTATTCTTACATGTATACTGTTATTATCATTCAAATGACACATTTATTGTTCATTTGAAAAATATACTTACAAATAAAAATTCAAAATATGGAAAACTTAATATAGTTCTCGAATGCAGCTGAGCAGATAACATTAATCCCTGAGACACTTCTTCAGTTATATACGAAGTATTAAAAAGATAGCATAACCACAAACAGCGGGGTGAATCAGTGTTTTACGTTGTAAACGCCAATAGAGAGAAGGTATGCATATGACGTTTTAATCCTATTCTAATAGCCTAATAATTGCTGCATCGACGCATGGTATTTTGGAAAATACTGACGGCCGTTCTATCAAAGAACATGTATTTCGGTTTTCGTTTTATTAAGATATCAAAAGCAGACATGAGCTAAGGTATTATATATTTTAAAACATTCTATAATCGATTGTTTGTTGACTAACACGTTTGTACGATGATTTAGCAATGAAACTAGTAAATGTTTTGTAAAATGGCTCATGATATAGAATGTACACTGTCAATGTTCGTAAATGTGTCACAATTTATATCACAAAGTTGACCAGGATCAGTTTGAGTCTCACTTAAACCCACTTACATTGTGTACAATTATACTTCTACTAGACAAACATATACTTCATTTTATCGTCACTGAATATCCTTCATTGATAAACTCGCCAGCTACAAACGATCACTTCACGGGCAGTACAGTTTGAGGCTTTAAACAGCGACACCACAGCGACTGTTGTGCATGTAATTAGACTGCCTTGAGCAGTTCAGGGGGCGCGTTATAACGAGGAGACCACAAAACTAAACATCAATTTCCTGCTATTCTAGTTGAGTGACATTGTTGAAATTTACACATTTCGAAATATGAAAGAAATATTTGAATATCTCGTAAAAAATAAAAACTCGAAATTTCTAGAAATTTCTAGAAATTTCTAGATACGCACTAGAAAGTTTCTAGAAACGTTCTAGAAAGTTTCTAGATACGCACTAGAAAGTTTCTAGATACGCACTAGAAAGTTTCTAGATACGGGGTATGTTTATTTATTGGACACCTGTATCAGTGTGGTTTTAGTATAACGGTTTACTGTAGGTTTCAGTCTGGTTTCAGTGTAATGGTTTACTGTAGGTTTCAGTGTGGTTTCAGTGTGGTTTCAGTGTGATTTCAGTGTAATGGTTTACTGTAGGTTTCAGTCTGGTTTCCATGTTAAGGTTCACTGTAGGTTTCAGTGTATTGGTTTACTGTAGGTTTCAACCTGGTGTCCATAGTTGACATTTGCATGTTGTTCTAAACACGCATAACAAGCATGTTATGATTTAAATGAATACAGTGTTAACACCTACAGCATCAACTGCTATCTTCATCAAGAGCAATTATGCTTCTGAGAAAATAATTCTTGTAATGACAAAAACAATTGTACTTTGTTATCAAGTTTATTACATAAAGTGCCAATAGCAAAGTCAATCTTGGAATGTTATTTTAACTAATTGCAAAACAAGAAAAGACATTTTGCCTGTTGTGTACTAGTAATACAAAACAAGTGTGTTGCATTATTTAGTTTATTACGTAAGTGTCAATTGCAGAGCAAATACTTGACTAGGAGAAGACATCTGACAATCAAATCTAAGGAATGTATTCAAATGATATCAAGTACACAATACCATATAGTAATAGTATTTTTGAAGATCCTAGATATACATTTACAAATTGCATTATTTAAAATTACTTCATAAATCATCCAGCAAAATGCCATACCTGGATGACGAAGTAAAATAACAGGGCATTGTTGCTGATTAAGAAAGAGGATTACTGATAATTCTGTGGTTATATTCTCGATTTATACTGTGCTGCAGGCCATTACTATTCAATATATGTTAGGAACAGGTGGTTTTATTTTCCTCGGGTAAACGACCATGGGTTAATTACGTCACTAATCCTCCTGGGTGATTTCACTCTTCAGCTTCAGCTTAAAAAATGTCTGTGTCCTCAATGGGAATGATATTTCGACCAAATGGTGGAACCGACCACATGGTTCCTTCGTGTTCTTCTAGGCTGTAAAAGTAAAACGAACATAAAAATGATATTAATGACCAACATAAATCGAAATTGGTACAACCTCAGTTTTACTTATTTTGAGTGATTTAGTAAGATACAAAGTCATACATTCTGATTTGCCAGATATTATTATTTTGTATACTGCAATTATTACATTAGTTCTTAGGTTAAGTTTTGAAACACATGTACCTGTTATAGGCTACGGTGAGAGGTCATCTTCAAGTTTCCCATGTGCAGGAATGCTGAAATGTTATAAAAGTATCAAATTAATAAAAGAAACATGAATATCAAAGGGGTATGGCATATTATATAATATATAATCATAATATTTTATTTTTTTATTTTTTTATTTTCCATATAAATCTCATAATATGATATTCAAAAATATACATCAGTACAACAACTCTTGAATGTAATTTTTATATATTCGTATGTTATAATGAATCAAGAAAGAAGAGACTGTTTGTCTTGATACAATAAACATTGACATCGTTTCATTATAAACTTAAACAATTCCATTATGCTTTCATAACAAATATCACAACAAAATCTGTCTGATATATCATGCGGCAAAGTAAATATAAAGAAATGTTCTACATAATGATATTTGTATAACTAGGATTGCCACAGGCAATACTTAGGTCTTCAAGACTTCTGCTTGACCTTGAACTCCATGTTGGACTCTGCGTTATTCACCAGTTTCTCTTCTTTAAAATGAGCTATCAAACATGTCTCTATCTTTAGTAGTTATTTTACAAAAATTCTCCAAAGACCACGACCCTCTTAAATTGTAACAATTGCTTATTAATGGACCCCTACATGATCTCTGTCACGATTAAGACAAAATGGTTAGTATTTTCATCATAAGGTGTAACATAGAAAATGTTGTCCTGTAATTTCTACTGAAGTAGATGTTATCATCATTTAGATTGCATACATAATCAATGCGTTATTCTGTACTGTATATTCAGGAAAATACTCAAAAATGCTCATTTTCTGACCCCTAGACGACATTTGCGCTTTTTGAAGCTTAACTATCAACTTTTTGATGAAAGTGGACAACAGAAAAGTTGTTCTTCTTGAAATTGTGAATACGTAAGTGTGGGTAAAATTTCAATAGCATAAGAACTTAAGCAGTTATGACCCTTTCAACTATGCTGAAAACGGCGATTTTCGAAAAATGACAATATTCTATGACTTGTCACATATAAACTATGACAGATACGTGCTCGAAAAATATTATCCTTAATAAATGACGTTTCTACATGAAACAGAACTATTTAAAGTCTTCCTATCTTCATTTGTTTATGATCAATAATTCTCCAAAAGATATACCCCTCAGAAATGCTCAAAATCACAAAATTTCAATTTGTTGGGAATATGTCCAAATTGTGCCCAAACTATCACGTTGTATATATTAATGATGTGTTATGGAATTGTTAAACTAGTTATTAGAAAGAGAGGACAATAAGTAACTTTGACATAACTTCATTCGTAACAGAGTTATGTCCCTTTTAAGTCAATAGTCGAACATCCCCTTTTCAAAAAGTTCCTTCTTCAAAATACTGTAATTCGAAAACAGTTTAACATGGAGCTAAGGTTGATAGATTCATATAAACCGCAGTCTTTCAGCTTTCAAATGAGCTATCACACATAGCTGTATGTGTTGCCGGGATTTAGAAGAAGATTTTTGAAGACGCGTACCCTCAAAATCGCGAAAGTTCACCAAATTTTCAGTTTTTTCGAAATAGCAAAAAATCTATTATTACGGCCGAAAATGCCACTAGGTCTAATCGATGGGGAATGTTGTTGCCCACATTTTGGTGAAAGTTTTATGAAAATAACTTAGTAAGTTTTCGAGCTATTAAGGTTTGAAGTTTCAACTTCAAGGGGAGATAACTCACGACAGAAGTCGAAAATCGAAAATCGGGCTTCGAGGTGCACAACTTCAGGTCACAGGCTATCATCTCTGAAAATTTCGTGAAATTCGCTCCAGCCGTTAAGTCTGGACGCGATCCACAAAAAGGTACAAATAATAACTAGGACTGCCGCGGCAGTACTTAGGTCTTCAAGACTTCTGCTTGACCTTGAACTCCATGTTGGACTCTCGGATATGCACCAGTTTCTCCGCTTTAAAATGAGCTATCAAACATGTCTCTATCTTCAGTGGTTATTTTACAAAAATTCTCCAAAGACAATGACCCTCTGAAAATTGAACAATCGCCTATTAAAGGTCCCCTACATGATCTTTCTAATGATTAAGACAAAATGGTTAATATTTTCATGATAAGTTTTACATATAAAATGATGTCCTTGAATTTCCACTTAAGTAGATGTAATCATAATATAGATTGCACACATAATTATTGCGTTATGCTCTACTGAATATTCAAGAAAATACTCAAAATGAGTTATGCCGCTTTGAACATGAGGCCGAAATTCGGCCTTTTAAAAAACGTCCATATTCAAGGACAGATTATTAAAATTCTGGGATGGATTTAAAAAATCGGAGATAGAGGCGCCCTTAACAATTCATTTGCCTTCAAAATAGCTACAATACATTGTTGTACTCATAGAATTGAAAGAGGAGATGATGTGTAAAGACGCATACCCTCAAAACCGCGAAAGTGCATCAAATTTTCAGTTTTTTCGAAATAGCAAAAAATATATTATTACGGCCGAAAACCGCTATAGGTCTAATCGATGGGGAATGTTGTTGCCCACATTTTGGTGAAAGTTTTGTGAAATTATCTTAAATAGTTTTCGAGCTATTATGGTTTGAAGTTTGATCTTCAGGGGGAGATAACTCCAAAAAGAAGTCGAAATTCAAAATTCGGAGATAGAGGCGCCCTTAACAATTCATTTGCCTTCAAAATAAGCTACAACACATTGTTGTACTCATAGAATTGAAAGAGAAGATGATGTTTAAAGACGCATACCCTCAAAACCGCGAAAGTGCATCAAATTTTCAGTTTTTTCGAAATAGCAAAAAATCTATTATTACGGCCGAAAACCGCTATAGGTCTAATCGATGGGGAATGTTGTTGCCCACATTTTGGTGAAAGTTTTGTGAAAATATCTTGATAAATGTTCGAGATATTGAGGTTTGAAGTTTCAACTTCAAGGGGAGATAACTCAAGAACTAGGTCGAAATTCGAAAATCTGGCTCGTGCATTTCAAGATATTGTCACAAGCTATCATCCCTGAAAGTTTGAAGAAAATCGGTCAAGCCGTTAATGCTGAAGCGAACGCACAAGAAATCTGCAAAGAATAATAATAATAATAATAATAACTAGGACTGCAGAGCAGTACTTGCGGTCTTCAAGAATTCTGCTTGACCTTGAACTCCATGCTGGACTCTCGGTTATTCGCCAGTTATTATGCTTTAAAATGAGCTATCAAACATGTCTCTATCTTCAGTAGTTATTTTACAAAAATTATCCAAAGACAATGACCCTCTGAAAATGGAACAATCGCTTATTAATGGGCCCCTACATGACCTTTCTCACAATTAAGACAAAATGGTTAATATTTTCATACTAAGTTGCAACATAGAAAGTATTGTGCTTTAATTTCCACTTAAGTAGATGTAACCAACTCTACCTTTGAACATACAGTAGAAGAACACACTTTCAAAAAATGACCATGTTCAAGGACATATTTTTAAAATTTTAGGAAGAAATTCAAAATTCGGCCACAACAGTCCTCTCAGGAGTTCATTTATCTTCAAAATGAGCTATCACACATAGCTGTATGTATTGCCGTGAATTAGGAGAAGACTTTTAAAGACGCGTACCCTCAAAAACGCGAAAGTTTAACAAAATTCAGTTTTATCGAAATAGCAAAAAATCTATCATTACGGCCGAAAACCAATATAGGCTTAATCGATGCGGAATGTTGTTGCCCACATATTGGTGAAAGTTTTGTGCAAATATATTGATTAGTTTTCGAGATATTAAGGTATAAAGTTTCAACTTCAAGGGAGAATAACTCGCAAAAGAAGTCGAAAATCAAAAATCGGCCACAACAGTCCTCTCAGGAATTCATTTATCTTTAAAATGAGCTATCACACATAGCTGTATGTATTGCCGTGAATGAGGAGAAGATTTTCAAAGACGCGTACCCTCGAAACCGCAAAAGTTCACAAAATTTTCAGTTTTTTTGAAATAGCAAAACATCTATTATTACGGCCGAAAACCGCTATAGGCTTAATCGATGCGGAATGTTGTTGCCCACATTTTGGTGAAAGTTTTATGAAAATATCTTGATAAATTTTCGAGATATTGAGGTTTGAAGTTTCAACTTCAAGGGGAGATAACTCAAGAACTAGGTCGAAATTCGACAATCTGGCTCGTGCATTTCAAGATATTGTCACAAGCTATCATCCCTGAAAGTTTGAAGAAAATCGGTCAAGCCGTTAATGCTGGAGCGAACGCACAAGAAATCTGCAAAGAATAATAATAATAATAACTAGGATTGACGCGTCAATACTTAGGTCTTCAAGACTTCTGCTTGACCTAGAACTCCATGTTGGACTCGCGATTATTCATCTGTTTCTCTGCTTTAAAATGAGCTATCAAACTTGTCTCTATCTTCAATAGTTTTTTTTACAAAAATTCTCCAAAGACAATGACCCTCTGAAAATGGCAAAATCGCTTATTAATGGACCCCTACATGACCTTTCTCACGATAAAGACAAAATGGTTAATATTTTCATACTAAGGTGCAACATAGAAAATATTGTGCTTTAATTTCCACCTAAGTAGATGTAATCATCATTAAGTTTGCATGTATAAGTAATGCGTTATGTTGTTTGAATATTCAAGAAATTACTCAAAAATGCGTTAATTTGGACCCCTAGACAACATTTGCGATGTTCGGAGCTTAACTATCAACTTTTTGATGAGAGGGTTCAACAGAAACTTTGTTGTTCTTGAAATTGTCCATCCGTAGGTATAAATACAATTTCAATAATTTAATAAGTTAAGCAGTTATGATCCTTTGAACTTTGCTTAAAATGGCGATTTTGTAAAAATGACAAACTTCTATGACTTATCACCAACAAACTACGAGAGATACGAGCTTGAAAAATATTGTCCTTAATAAATGACGTTTCTGCTTCAACATGAACTATTTAAAGTCTTCCTGTCGTCATTGGTTCATAATCAATAATTATCCAAAGGATATACCCTTCGAAAATGCTCAAAATCACAAAATTTTACTTTTTTGGGAATATGTCCAAATTGTGCCGAAACTATCAACTTTTATATGATATTGATGTATTATGGACTTGTTAAGCTCTTTATTAGAAAGAGATGGCTATCAATAACTTAGACATAAGTCAATTAGTTACAGAGTTATGGCCCTTTGAAATTGCAACCGAAAAACGCCCTTTTTAAAAAGGACCATATTCAAGGGCAGATTACTCGAATTCTAGGCCGAAATTCAAAATTCTTTTTGCAAATTATATTCCACGATGTCTTGGCTTTCGAATGAGCTATCACACATATCTGTATGTATTGCCGTGATTTAGAAGAAGATTTTTGAAGACGCGTACCCTCAAAATCGCGAAAGTGAGCAAAAAATTAAGTTTTTTCGAAATAGGAAAAAATCTATTGTTACGGCCGAAAACCGCTATGGGCCTAATCGATGGGGAATATTGTTGCCCACATTTTGGTGAAAGTTTTATGAAAATATCTTAATTAGTTTTCGAGCTATTGAGGTTTGAAGTTTTGACTTCAAGGGGAGATTACTCGCGGTAGAAGTCGAAAATCCAAAATCGGTCTCGTACAGCCCGAGTTTAGGTCACAGGCTATAATCCCTGAAAATTTCAAGAAGATCGGTTCAGCCGTTTTGGCTGTACACCGCGCACAAGAAAAGTACAAATAATAATAATAAGGAAAACCAGGATAAGAACAATAGGTCTTCAGACTTTCGTCTTGAAGACCTAACTAGGATTGCCACAGGCAATACTTAGGTCTTCAAGACTTCTGCTTGACCTAGAACTCCATGTTGGACTCTCGGTTATTCATCAGTTTCTCTGCTTTAAAACGCGCTATCGAACATGTCTCTATCTTCAGTAGTTTTTTTACAAAAATTCTCCAAAGAAGGTACCCCTCTGAAAATGGAAAAATCACATATAAATGGACCCCTACATGATCTTTCTCACGGTTAAGACAAAACGGTCAACATTTTCATAATAAGGTGTAACATAGGAGATGTTATGCTTTGATTTCCACGTAAGAAGATGATATCATCATTAAGATTGCATACATAATTAATACGCTATGTTCATCTGAATATTCAGGAAAATACTCAAAAATGCTCATTTTCGTACCCCTAGACATCGTTCGTGATGTTCGAGGCTTAACTATTAACTTTTTGATGAAAGCGGTCAAAAGTTGTTCTTCTTGAAATTGTGCATACGTAGGTGTATGTAAACTTTCAATAGCATAAGAAGTTAAGCAGTTATGAACCTATCAACTTTGTTGAAAATGGCGATTTTCGAAAAATGACAATCTTCTATGACTTGTCACACGTAAACTATGACAGACACATACTTGAAAATTATTGTCCTTAATAAAATGATATCTCTCCTTTATCATGAGCTATTAAAGATGTTTGTATCTTCAGTAGTTTGCGATCGAAAATTCTTCTAAAAATATGCCCCTCAAAAGTTCTCAAAATCACGAAATTTCATATCTTTGGGCACATGATGAATTTGTGATTAAACTATCAACTTTTACATGATAAAGATCTAAAACAGAAATGTTAGGTAATGTATCTGCATCCGATTGCAATAAGTAACTTTGAGGTATCTTTATTTGTAACAGAGTTACGTCCCTTTGAACATGATGCCGAAATTCGAACTTATAAAAAAGGACCATATTGAAGGGCAGATAACCGAAATTCCAGGACGAAATTCAAAATTCGGCCTCAAGAGCCCTCTTAACAATTCGTTTATCTTCACAATAAGCTATCATACATAGCTGTACTGTTAAAATTGAAGGAGGAGTACATTTTCAAAGACGCATACCCTCAAAACCGCGAAATTGCACAAAATTTTCAGTTTTTGGAAAATAGCAAAAAAACTATTATTACGGTTGAAAACCGCTATAGCCCTAATCGATGGGGAATGTTTTTGCGCACATTTTGGTGAAAGTTTTATTAAAATATCTTGATTAGATTACGAGCTATTAAGGTTTAAAGTTTTGACTTCAAGGGGAGATAACTCAAGAAAGAAGTCGAAAATCAAAATTCGGCCGAAGTACAAGGCTAGTTTTTGTCACAGACTATTATCCCTGAAAATTTCGTGCAAATCGGCCCAGCCGTTACTTCAGAATAGCGCGCACAAAAAACGTACAAATAATAATAAAGAAAAAACCGGATAATAACAATAGGTCTTCCAGACATTCGTCTTGAAGACCTAATAAGAAACACGATAGGAACAATAGGTCTTCAGACATTCGTCTTGAAGACCTAATAATAATAAGAAACACGATAGGAACAATAGGTCTTCAGACTTTGTCTTGAAGACCTAATAATAAGGAAAACTCGGATAAAAACAATAGGTCTTCACGACATACGTCTTGAAGACCTAATTTAGTATAATCGTACATATTCTCATATATAATGTATTTGAAGTCTGTTAATTCTGAACGTCGTATGGTATTTACATTCTAACATATTCCCTTCTCCCTATATTTGTTATCAATTTTGAAGATACGTGATGTTGTTTTAAATAATACATGTGTTATAGATGAATAGTGTGAATTTTAGTTTCAAAACTTAAGAAAAAAGTCAAGTTTTGATTTATTTTATTCTGTAAGAATGAAAACGTTTTATACAGGGTGTGCCCTGACTGCTATCAGAAACACAATTACTTTATTTTCAATGTTACAATATTTCGAAGGTATTTGATCAACTTTGTTTAAATAGTTATTTCAATCATTAGCATATTGGACACACACAATAAGAAAAACATGAACTGTAAGTATTACATGAAATGCGCACTGTACCTGCATTCAGTTGTAGACATATCATGTTGTTTTGCCCTCCCTGAATAACAACAGTTGCTGCCATTGAAGTTCGCGTACACCCGGCAGATAAGATTCTGTTTCTTCAATCAGTCACGGGTTATACTGGCAATTTAATCCGCGCCAAAATGTGGATGATGAACAAAGCTCTTTGTCTGAGAGAGCACATGGTCTGGCTGTTATATAACACCATATGGTTGACAGCGAGCGTCCGGCGATACGACCGGCCCATACATTTGACCTACATCTAATTAATAAATTCAGGCTGACTAAATCTAAGGGTTTGTAATTGATATTATTGTTTATATGATAAATAGTAAGACCAACATTGCACACGCAATACAATGAATAATACAATAAAAACATATCATGGTTGATATAAGTTATGGCAAGGAATTAGATTGAAGGAATAGCAACCCTGTTAAATCTCTCAACTGATGGTCGCCTCGGGTGTAATAGATCGCACATGTTGTCGGCACCCCGCTAACATCTCTCGAGCAACGGTGAACCCACGGTGAACCCATCTGGCGCATGCGTTCTAGCTCCCCCAAACAACTTCCTTAGTGATATAAACACCCGGTTTAGGCTTTTACTTCGTGTGTCAGTTGTGTTTCGTCCTTATTGTTAAAAAACCCACGATAAATAAAATGTACATGGATAGCCATTTCGTTACTAGGTAGCAGGTTCCATGCAAGAAGGTGTCCTATCTTTGCCCTGTATGTGAGAAAACATACTCATCCGTGTCTGGTTTCAGTGGACATATAAAGACCCCTTTCAATTAAGTCTTCATTATCAAATCTATGTGACCGTTTTCATTCAAATTTTTAAAAGATATCGTAAGTTCTTTTCATCAGACATCAATAATATACTGGACAAATAATTTTAACAGTGTGTCGGTGAATAAATATATCATTATTTAAAATTGTAAAATTGAAGTTTATTTAACTATTATTGATGGTTGTTATGTGATGAATGCAGGTTCGACATTTTTTTTATTTTTGATAGCAGATTTGCTTTCTCACAATATGTTTTTGCTACATGATATAATACATGACAATATGAACAGATAATGACATGTTCACAGTTCAATTATTTTATTACAATTTTAATAGACATTGCAGGATCAAATACTGACATGATGATTGTAACAAGATAAATAAGCACAGATCTAAATGATGAACATTAACTATTTGAAAAATGTATGTATGTAGGCCTAGCTATATATGTAAATAAATGAATTATGCCATATTAAATACACAGCTAAATGGAATTGAAGAATAGTTTTCATTTTTATTATTAAATAAGTTATTTGTGCAATCAGAGAAAATAGGGCGAAGACGAGACTTTCATATTCATCAAGGGTTTTTACAAGGCATTTTTTATTCCTGTTACGAGCAGGCATCTGAAATAAGACATTTATATATAATCACATAAGAAGAGTAAATATATATATTTATATATATATATATATATATATATATATATATATATATATATATATATATATATATATATATATAAATATATATATTTACTCTTCTGATTATTCCAAATTAAACTATAAGCATAGACAGGCTTTATCCCGATTTTCATTTCTTTCTTTATACACTATCTTCAAGGAGGCAGAGACACAGAAACCAAAATGTGACTATTTTATACACGTTTTTGTTTTTAATATGAAAAGAACCAAGACTTATAAAATTACAAGAGTACAATCACCATCTACAGTAGTATGCATTGAAACAAGTAATTAGGCTGTGAAAATGGTTATAACTGATATTATTGTGTATAAATTGAAGACATATTGTTAAGATTATTTCGTGAGATATCGCGATCAGACGGAAAATTACACATTTTCAATGCCATTTTTATTGAATACACAGAACAAAGTTTCACAATGAATGGCAGAAGTACAATCCTTGGTTATGTATCTCTCATCTGACCTTTGTAACTAAGGACTTTCTACTAGACATTAGCCACGTCGGGAAGTCAAGTAACCGTAATTTTCACAATTTTTCCTAAATCGAGCATCCGCCATCTTGTTTGAATATCGCGCCGATGTTGGCGACTGGTTGTCGAATGGAATTGGTCATTTATACTATTTCTAAACATTGTACCCTCAAATAATGGCAGATATGGATTCGTCACTAGTTTTTATTGAAAGTACATTAATATACATAACGTTATGAGTTAGGAATACTCGTCAATTGACCACGAAAAGTTGGCTTTCCATTTGCGGTTCTGCGGTCAGTGAACTTAGTGATTTCCCAGCATGCTCAGCGAATCGGGCACCGACGGCCCCCTACAGCGTACGTAAACACGAGGCGCGCATGAAATTAGGGTCCTGCTAGCGTTTCTTATCCTTGTGATATACGTCCTTGGTTATGGCATAGTCGAAATGAAAAGGAATACGGTACATATCATATCATATCAATCAAGGGTTTCAGTTATTTAGTTGTTTATATAAATACAACATTTGCAAGACTTTATTTTTCTCAAAAGTATAGTTAACCATTGTTTGTTAATGCTTCATCTGAAAAATTGATTTGAACATGTTTATCATAATAATTGATATTGAATTACTTTGCTTTGAATACATGTGCAATTTGAAATATTGGATAACTAATTTGGTTTCTATGGGTCTTTTGATTTGAACAAATTGTTAACAAATGGATACACGGGTTATTAATTATTTCATTATCTGTTTCAATTACACTACATTACAATACATAAGACTTGATAGTTTCATGTTGGTTTCCAATTAATGGTATCAGTAATTGTAAATTTCAGGTAATGAAACCAACATTAAACTATACTTGATAGTTTCATGTTGGTTTCAATTTTCGGGAAACAATAATTGTAATTTACACTTATGGAAACCAATATGAAACTTTATAGTTCGAAACCAGGTTGCCAAGTTTCAGTGATAGGATAGCCCTATTACCAAGTTAACAGTTGGTTTCCCGATTTCAGGATACTCAGTCATGTTTGCTGTGGTAGTTTCATGTTTGTTTCCATTTAATTGAATCTTTCAATGCAGATTTCCAGGAATGGAAACCAACATGAAACTTCACTGGATAGTTTCATGTTGGTTTCAATTTTCTGGAAACAATTATTGCAATTTACAGGAATGGAAACTAACATGAAACTTCATATTATGGTTTCATGTTGATTTCCATTTCATGGAAACATTGATTGCAATTTCCAGGAATGGAAACCAACATGAAACACATAATCAATGTTTCCAGTTGGTTTCCATCATGGAAATACTTAATGTTATAGAATCCAAAATGGATTCTAGTTGGAAACCAGGTTACCTAGTTTCAGCAGATGGATACCAAGTGGATACTCCTATTACCCAGTTTCCAGTTGGTTTCCAGATTGCTGGATTCTCAGTCATTTTTGCTGTGATATGTATCTCATCACCATTCACCTGAAGAAGGGGCAAACAATACCCCGGAAACGTTGTGCAAACAATAAATAAGAAATTGCCTTGACTGAAATGGTGTCTTGTATTTGAACATAAACCATAAACTTAACAAAGCCTCCACAGAAACTGGTAATGATTAGTTTGGCAAAAAACATGAAAACGGAGAGTAAATAATCTGGAATAGTTATATACATATATGTATCATAAAACAACGACATGCCCAATATATACCCAGTATATACATGAAACACAGCATGCATATAAACGTATTTTCGTTTGCATAATGGAAAATCACCAGGTAATGGTTTAAAAATTATTAAATTCATATTTTTAAATCGATAAACCCATCTACAGTGTTCAATGTGAGTCTTCTACCATCATATCCATCCATTATATGAAATAATTCAATCACATAAAATGTTCATACCATTAATTTGAGGATTGTTATAACACATTCATTCCAATCAGAGATTGCCAGATGGAGATGTTGGATGTAAGGTAATACGAAAAACTATATTTATATGTCGGATGTGATTGATACGTCTGAGTAACAATAATGGACTGTATACACATATAGACATGATAAGCCGAATGTTCTCAACACATTCATTAGAAAATCAATTTTACTGTTTTGTTGTTGTACTTGTCCTCACGTCAATATCTCATTAAACCTGTCTGTGTCGTGGTTTGGTCTTGATGTAAACACATTTATATCACTGCCATATGACGTTGGTGAAACTGCAATTATGTTAATAATCTAGTGGTTTCAGATAAAAATGTTTGTTAAAAATGCTATTCCTAACATATATCATTCTGCTAACCATCCTTAGTGCATGATGCTTAGAGGTCATACACTGATATGTTCACATCATACATTTGTACATGTACCTCATATAAGCCCAAAACCCTCATATGAGGGCCGCAGGATATTGGATATGATATGCTAACATGATCCTTTTTACCGTTTATCATACTTTTTTTCAAATACCAGCGAAGAGACTCAACAAAATAAATACAAATAAGAATATGACGTGCGTTCTGATGAGAAAAGACACATATTTGCAAAGATATAACTACAGCGAGCCGTGCCACTTATACAATTTACCAGTTGCAAACATGTTAAATTATAACAATTAATTACAAAATTGACATAGCCTTTGAAACTGACAACAACATCATTGATTGGTGAAGATAATGAATAACTTTTACTCTCAGTCGCATGTGACGTTATTCTGATTGACGACTTAGGACGACACACTAAAGACAGACCAGAAATACAAGAGATACATTCCTTAAAAGTAAATAAATCAGAATCTCCACCAGAGACCAAACAACGTCACCTCCTCTGCAACACATATACATGATTTAAGAGGTTAATTTGAACAAACTGCTCATCTAGCATATAAATATAGTTCAACTCACTTACTTGTAGGCCAGAAGCAGAATCCAGTCCACTTCCGGTAAGAGCAATATCATGAGGTGGAGAAGGTTAACGAGATCTGAAAAGAGACAAAATAAATCTCTACTTGACTTAACTCTACTTGAAGGCAAACATATTGGAGGGAATTTGGAACGATGAAAATACTTGGTAATGATAGTCTATGCCAGAGAGTGCCAATAAACTATGTGCGGAAGGAGCCGAGTTTATATCTTCCATTGAGGTGAGGTGAGGTGAGTTGGTGTTTAACGCCGCTTTCAAGAGTATTTCACTTATATCGCGGCTGCTAGTATTACGGCAGGGAGAAAGCCCGCGGCTATGTGGCTATGTATTATGGTGAAACCTGCGAGCATCGGCGGGAACTAGAGAACCCTGGGTGGTTCTACGCTGAAATCCAGTGTAGCATTGCACCCAAACCTTACTGCGTGTAGAACATTTCTCTACTGCAGACAAAGTTGCCGTGCCCCTGGCGGGACTCGAACGCCGGACCTCTTGATCCGAAGACGAACGGACTAATCTTCCGTTGATAAATTAATCAATATTAGTTAATTAATAAGAACAACTGAAGACACTAGTCTTGCGACATTGTGTTTATGATATAAATTGATACATTGAACTTAGTTACTATTTCTCAATACTGATTTTGTTATTTTTCAATGTATGTAAAGTGCATGTTATTGTGAATATTTTGGTTGAGTTCACTCATTTTAAAATCTTGTCAAATTGTTCTGAAAACGTATAGCATTGTTAACAGAACCTTTGATGTGTTTTGTGTCACTTTAAAATACGTGCATCAGAAAGTTTAAAGATCGACTTAAAAGAAATCCTTTTTTACCATAATGGGGATATATTTCTTACAGTCCGGGACTGATGTTTGTCTTAACTGAAAATAAAAGCAATATGTGCCGAAGCCCACAGAGTCCCGAGAGTATATTCAACATCCAGACATTTATCCCATGATAAACATCTGATATGACAGCACAGTGCAACACAGTAGAGGGAAGTCCCATGGACTAGCTTTCGTGTGATATTAACACTAGTGGATTGTGGGATGGGGAGATTGTGACAAGTGATGTGTCACTTTTAGTCTGCTACATTCAAGCTTTTTCCTGAGGACTACAATAGGAGGTGATTGCACGTCTTACATAAATGGAGAGGTAGATTTTGTAATAGAAAGTGAATATTCATTTTGTATTTATGTGATTGATGTGACCATTTTAATGCAACTATAACATTAATAAAACTTTAGAGGCAAATTCTGTGTCCAAGTGATGCAGAAAGTCACACATATTCACACAAATACATTTTAACAAAAATTACACTAGTGTAATACTGCCGCACATATGACGTCACAATAGTTTGCGGTTATGACGTCATAATGGGAGTAACGTCGTCACAATGGTATGGGACTTGCGGGAATCACAGTTACAGAGCTATGTCGGCTATTTCGCTTGATCGAGGTGGGCGAGCAATAAACAGAATACTAAACTTCCTTCTATTTAAAACCATTTTTATTAAACTCGTGAATGATTGGTATCAAATTCACTTTCGCTCGTTTTATACAAAATCATTAACTCGTTTAATAAAAATGGTATTAAATAGAAGGTCGTTTAATATCCTCTTTCACCGCAACGTGCCTAGTATATCCACCATAATGAGGAAAGGTTAAGACCTCTGTGGATCCATCACCGACGTAAAACACTTCTGCCACCAGTCAAATTCTACCCTTCAGTTTTGAGAACAATGACTCTGACATCAGGCCATACAATTAACGGGGTGATGAACTGCTTCTCAACTTCCAGTATATCACCTGGTACCCAAGCTCCTCACCCTCTGACACTTCCCTGACTCCACATGGGCCGGATGTCAACTGGTACTTCACACATCTAAAGCTTCTTGGGAAATGTTCCACATCCTGGTTCTGTAAGCCATAAATTTGGAATCAATGTGTAAAAATCATGAAACTATTCATACACTTGCTAAAGTGTTACTTGAACAGTATCATGGAATACATTCTAACACATGTTTCTAATTCAAAGGTACTTTGAAGTGTTCTACATGGATGTTAGTGCAGTACCATCCATGGTTTGCTAGTTCAAACCGATGCTCTCAAGTTTCACCAAAATGCATAGCAACAATTGTGTTGCAGGCCTTTTCTATAATAATATTATTTAGTTTTTCAATGTACAACATCCAGCTTTTAAAGGCGTTGTAGCACGCCATTCTTACTGAAAAAAAGAGAAAAAATGTAAGTAACTGTTATCAATGGCTATATAATGCTCCCGAATCAATATAAAGTGTTACAAAACGAATGTACATTGTCTGGTTATTTCCCTTCCAGTGGTCATTTAGGTGTTCACTTTGAAATGGCCGCTCAAAATGTAGTTCAAGTGATCTACTGATGTAGTGATACCGAAAGTAGCGTTTTAATTATGGAACCATGATGGAATGGTCACCCATCATCTTGCTGACTGAACTCTCAAATTCGCATCAGTTCTACACATATTCGCCTCACTACCGAAAGTAGCGTTTTAATTATGGAACCATGATGGAATGGTCACCCATCATCTTGCTGACTGAACTCTCAAATTCGCATCAGTCCTACACATATTCGCCTCACACTGAAGAGTTTAACACCACTCTTGCTTTATACGTCACACTATTTTCTTCGATTACGGGTAGTAATTTATTATGAATACGGCTTATCTGGTCGTTTAATGAGATGTTTTATAATTAACAATATATTGTACAACCTATACTAATAAATGGCTAATTTGAGAAAAACATAATATGCAAAATCGTACTATGGCGCCTTTAATCTAAAACATAACGCGTAGAATATACAAACTTTTTAGGTTAAAAGCTATACAATTTGAAAAAAAACACACAGAAAAGTAAAACTTTGAATCCATATATTTTTTATCACAAAAGCATATCATTGTACAATATCCTCTGGGTAAAGGGATCTCTAGGAGTAAATGTAATTCTGACGTTTTCATTTTTGAAAAAAATATTAATGTCCTTTTTTGCATGTTTGTTTGAACATCACCATGAAAGATTTTTTATAACCAACTATCCATGTAGGCTTCTGTGTACTGAGAGTGCTCCTAGAGGATTTCAAAAATGTAATTACTGAGAAAATATCAAAACAAAAAACCTTTTTGTAATTTTTTTGGCATGACGTGATCTTAAAAAGTCAACTCACATTTAACGTAAATTTCCATAGCCCAAATGAGCATGTGTATTTTTCCATTTTCTACATATTTTCTTTATGTTGTTAAGCACCTTATTCACTTTTCTTTGTTATACAACTCTCCAGTGCTAATAGGAAACAATGAACGGATGCATAAAACATTAACCCTTGAAGATTAAAAGGCACTTCCTCATTATATATATTCCTACATGTTTGGACGATAAGCTTTTCTTCTTCATTTAATAAAAACACATGATCTGTTGTTTTTCATAAGGATAGGTACATCAGATCACTCCAGACGTTAATTTATTTCTGTGTTTAATAACACATTCAAACATACAATGTATATTGTCGTCAATATCCATAATTGTTTCTAGTCTAGTCTAATTGTTATTTTGAAAGGTCATATTTACTTGTTGTTTTATAGATGCATCCATATTGTGTTTCATAAGAATGTATTCCCCTTTAATACGTGCAAACAAACGATATGTGCTCATTTCAGTTGAAACAATTTTACTACATTTCAATTAAAATCGAACAACATCATTCAACAAGTGCAGAAACCGAACTACACGCCAAATGTACATGCACAATATTTATAAGATCTTTTTAACATCATCAACCAAAACTTCTCTTTTTGTCTGTTGTAAATAACTTTAACTTTTGAAAATTACGTTTGACTAATTGACGCTCGCCACACGCTGTGCATTTTCACTGGTATACTGAGTCGACTATCATCAAAATGGCAATTTTTTACAAAAGTCAGTACTTCTCGATAAAATAACACAATTTATAACGTTTGGAATGTGACCAAAAACAACACAATGGATGTACCTTTATTGATCAAATGGCACTAGACAGCTGAAATAAATATGTATCGGTACCTTGGCGAGAGGCTTCGTCACCTCTGATTTAGTGAGAGGGAGAAAGCGGCATGTCATAAACCTGTGCAGTAAACGATTTCAAACATGCAGCGACAAATGACAAATTTTGATTGTTCCAAAATACCATAGTAGCAAAAGGGTCTCTTGAAGTCAAACATGCGCAAAACATAACATTATTCAACAGCATTATTGTCTTCCCCGCGACCATGCATGTGTTCCTTTATCTAACGTTGAATAAACCGTTGCTTATGATAAATTATGCCTACAAAACACATAACATACATCCAAAGATCTACACTGCAACAAGTGTTTATTGACATCGCTAATAAGGTGAAAATAATGTTTTTTCTGCAATATAACAGTAAGAACGCATATATGCGGTTTTCGCTAAATAAGGGATGCTTTCAGCTGACGCATTTATGCGTCACTCGCTAAACAAGCGCTGCTTTTAGTTGTCATATATATGCGGCTTTCACCGTGAGGAGCTAATTAATTTGTCAAATATGTGCGGCTCTCGGCCTTAATGCGTTTTAATGTTCTTATAATTCCACGAACGTGCGTCATATACGTTTGAGTTGAATGTGTTTATGTTCTAACGATTGCTTGTGTTTGTTTGGGGTTCTGGCAGCAGTATAAAACTAACAAAAGTACTCTGAAAGATTACCCTCTCATCCAAAGGAGTATCCTCACAATTTTGACGTTTAGCCTGTTATTTGTTTCATGGAGTTAACTGTTAAAATAAATTATATTGAACTGACATAAAAGGAAACGATCATCATCTAAATAATTGTTGGCAACATGTCACGTTGTCAATGTTTATCATGCAATGAGCCAATACCATAGGAACAATCTTGAATTCATAATATTCATAAATCCACGATTTGCCTGTCAGTTATTATGACAGGACAACACAACATTTCTGTCGATGACATTGATTGCGACTTAGTCAATGATTGAGTGCGAGAAGCCTGTGTACTGAAGATTAAAATTAAGCCAATGCATTGGCGATTTATACTGTGATTGATCAGGCATTTGGATGCTGGATAATTGTGCATTCTGACATCTCCATCATGACACGAAATGTGACGAATCTTTTAACAATAACAAGCAAATCCTGCATTTTTGTTCTGCAAAGAAATTAAAGGATGTTTATGCCAATCGCCAGTTTAAAAATATCCTTTGTCCGATTTTTGTACCAGAAGATACTAATGGACACGTTTGCTTTCTGGTGAATTGAATTTCACAAATGTATTAAGTTCTTGCAATGTGAATGAAAACAGTCCAAAATATTCACTAAATATACTAAGTACTAAATATAAATGAAGATTTCTTTTCAAAAATGAGCCTAGTACCTCGTTCTCTTCTAGAAAAAACCCCATCTGCATTGGAGGCTTCATATGGGTACACTCAACCGCAAAAGAAATGTCACCAAATATTCAACAGCGTGAAAAACAAAATACTGCTGCCGGAGAATGTTGATAGACACATGTTTAATAAAGAAGAACACACAATGTTATGCATCAGAGTTTGATGTTTGTAATTGTATGTTAGTTCAAAAACACTTGTGGTGCTGAAATCACTTTTTCAAAATGCTTTTTCGCCGAATATTAATGTATAGCATTTTATTTGAAAATTAAAAAATTGTAGAATTTTAATCAATCAATGATGCAGTCGACAAACATAACCTCATTGGACTTAAATTTGTTGGACGTGATAAAACAAACCAAAAAGCTGTTTCTGACTCACCAATCTCGTCTAGGTAAGGAGATTAACAAAGACGATTTTTTTAACGTGTGATTCTCAGAAATTTGAAAAGAAAATGTTTTGAAATTTAAAATTAAGGTTTAGTTGACTTTTGTAGACATGATGTATCTCCGTTTCAGTCGTCTTTATCACTCGTGGATTGACTTATCTTTCATTTTGTATTGTGACATTTCTTTTGCGGTTGAATGTACAGTTTGTACCGATGGATTTTGTTTTTATATCATATTTAGATTTAATACATACAGATATATCAAATGTCCTGATTTATTTTGATATCATCAAAATCGACTTGCATATGTATCCCCTTACGCCAAATATTCGACAATAACTTGTTTCAATGAAACTTGAGAAGTGGCTTAATGCAAAATGAGAAGCAGAATTCATTCGCCCCATTTACATGTATGCCAGTTATATGGTCTATTGAACAGTTCCGATCTCTGTCTCTTTGTTTGCTACATATAAGTTTTCAAAATAACGTTTGAACAATTGACGCGCGACAGCCATGGAACATTGTCCAGTTTTCGATCATAATCAAGACTTAACATGTCAATAATGTAACTATCCTGAACAAATTGGCTCTAAAAGGGTAATGTTTGGCAACAGTCATTACTTCTCGAAAAAATAACACCCTTGGTAACCTCTGAACTATGTTACTACAATAACATATGGAATGTCCCTTTAAAAGATGTTTGTACAAAGGCATATTCTCAGATCTAAATCAGTGTCCGACCAAATGCAGAAAAACTGTTCAGCCAGAACTTTTTTCGTTTTTCACAAATATTCTCCTACTATGATAATAATATACACTTGCTTGTTTATGTTGACTTAAGAGAATGCAAATTTGTTTTACCTTTCAAGACAAGTATATGGTCTTTATGAATCAATAATGAAATCGACCACGAATAGCCCCTAATGATGACAAAGAAGGGTCATAGTTTGATGTTTTTTTATTATCGAGTTTGCAGTGTGATTTTGTACTGTCGCAACTAACAACCTTTGTTCGTACCATTACAGACAGGCTAAGCATTAAAGCAGCTATTAAAGTTAAATTCAGTGCACTAATGTTCACGAAGAATGGACTACATGGCTTTGAAGTTAGTCAAAATCTATTTCGGCTAGTTAATCAGGTATAGGAACAAATCATTAATGTCAGATGTTCAGTAACGCAGCAAGCTATTAGAAAAATGATCACTGAACAAGAATTTCAATGTTTTTTATATACGATTGTTATCTTATAATTTAAAGAGGATGCTAAACGACCTTCAATGTATCACTGTTGTAGTTATCTAACTAGCTATCTTAGCATTCAGGCGAATTAGTGAGGCAAAATAGAAAGTAATGAAACTAAAATTACTGTGATTCAAGTACCATTGTGATGGCGAGCTGACTTTGAGTTTATTTTTCAGCTGGTTTCTTGATAAGGTTTTTGGTAAAATCAAAGCAGAAACTGATCAACATCCATATATATTCAGCTTTTAAAAAAGCCTTAACTCTACGAATAGTGCCTTATGTAATATGTAATATATTGATTTATATTCTCTTATTGCAGAACAATATTTTCGAACAAATAGAATTTCACTCTTGTTTATTTACTCATTTGGATACATTAAAATTACAGCTTTCTTCGGTGTTAATACTAAACAAACAATTTCTGTGAACTTCTGTGTAACCATTGACATCGCGGTGCTAGCACTGTGTTAATCACGTGGGTATAACAGCACAGTTTGTTGTTTATATTCAGGAGAACTTACACTTTGTGAACTTCGTTTCAACAAAAATTGTTTTTAAGCTATTACTAGCGGTAGAACATGCAAAGAATTAAAGGCAGAAAAAATGGCTTCCAAATAAGGGGCATTAACATATAACTGATATTATCATTCCCAACCAAGGATTTTGGCATAATCAAGCAAAAACGATGTATTCCAAACTTTTTGTCAAGTCACAATCTGATTTGTTGAAGAAAGGGTCGGAATATTTAACTCATGAGTGGTTCCATATTATGCAAAATTAAACTAAATTAAAGTCAACAAATGGTTACAGAACTGTTATTCATGATGATATTGAATTTAAAATAACATCACACGGTACGATTCATCAACCGCTAGATAGATGATGTTCTGGTTTGGTACATTAGTTTGGTTTATAATAATTTTTCCACAGCAACAATTCCTATTTAAAGAATACAGCGAGGTTATTACAACATCAATGCACCTCACAGGCACCTCGGTACAGTATTCAGTCTTTACAACTGACAAGTCAATGTATCGATGTTTCTTGCAGTATTAGTCTGCCTGCCAACGATTCATTGATGGACATTCACAGCCAGTCAAGGCCTCGGATCACAAACATCAACGAGAAGCAAAGAAAAACCTTTGATGTATAATCGACAGCATATCATGGCAGTTTATGAGTCTCCTCCTCGCCCGGGTACATGTTGGTTTTAGACAATTTACGAGACTGACCTTCCGTCCATGCACTTCCGCCTTCAAAGGTCAAGTAAGTTTGATATGTTCTATCAATCTTGGGTTTTTTTACTGGATATTCTGACGATTTTGTTTATTTTGATAATCATATGATTTGAGCTTCGATTGGACTGTATCAGATCTGAGAACGAGCTTTGATTACTATGTCAGTTTGAATATAGAACTGAACAGAAGGTCGTTGAAAACTAGAGGTTTTGTACCAGATGACAATTCTAAAAGTATTGAAAAGTCATAATTCATGTAAACCGCAATTCACATAATTCAGATAAAGGTCTAACCGGCAACAAATTAGACTTGTGGAGATATGCTACAAAGAAAATAACATCCTTATTGCCTCGTGAATATTATTTCATCATACAATGAAAATTGCAAATAATAATTTAGATCTATCATTAACCCACACAAAGTATGTGGTGATAGTTATTGACATGTGTGTCAGGTTTCATGTACCTAACATTTATAATTTGGAAGACGTTTTTTCCGGATAAAATGACTTCTTAACATAGAGTCAATCTTAAAGTAATTTTTCCATGAAAACTGCAAATATAAAATTAAATAATTTGCATAAATTTGGCAAATACAAAGTGTGAAACAGTCAAGAAGAACATCTTAACATCAAAGTGAAACGTGAATAAGAGAGGGGAGATGTTAAAGTAATGTTAGGGACTTTATTTGTAGTGAGGCCAAGGGCAAAAGAGCTTGTAATATATAAAGTGTAATTTAAAGTGTTTCTAATTACATATTTCTCTTTCTATGGACGACGTCAATGTAACGCTGCACACGTCGGATTAGATTTCTCATGAGTGGACCATACCGCCGACATTCAAATATTTCGCAAGGCTGATTCATGACAAGTTACTTAACTCGTTCCATATATTTTTTACAGTGTGATCCTGGGGAATTATAAACTTCAAACTTTGTAAATACGTTGTATGCTGGATCAGTAGATAACAAAGGAGGTCTGATGTTTTGAAATCCATGGCCAAATACCACCGACACAGGCGACTTTGAATGACAAAGGCCAATAGATAATGTTCTCCTTTGATCACAAGGAAGGAGTCTGATTTTGACAGATTTACTGCTCTTCATTAGTTCGGAAACATTTGTGCATTCACTGCTAACATGTTTGATTTGTAGAAACCAGACAACACTGCCTATAATCTGGATGCTTTATATGAAGTCTGTGAGAAGAAAGATATTTCAAACTTCTGTCGATAGTTTTGTCTTTGTCTTACACAGCTGACACATTGCAGCCAATACCTGGTACAGCCAAATAACCGACATCACAGTAACATATTTTCAATAGGTTAAAAGTACATGTTCTGCAGCTATAACCTATAGTCAATTGATTGACTATGAATTTCTAAGACAAGATTATGATTTGTTTCTGTTAACATAAGGATGTGAACGCAATTGTATACACAATCTATTGCAACATTCTTTGATAGAGGCACAATACATCTTGAACAATCTATGTAGCATAATAACTCATAAGATTGTTCATATCAAAATTGTCATTCTTATCTTCAGAGTGACTCTCTCACATTTTATAGTTCTCATAAATCATTACTTCCCATGAGCATAGACGTGTTTTAACCTTATTAAGAAGTGGATTAATGAGTTAGAAAAATGTAAATACTAATAATGCTTATATCTGTAAACACTGTAATGTGAATGAAAAACATGGTTTGAATGAATATTTTGTCTCGTTGTTCCCTTTCATCCCAAATTGTATTAGTGACAAGAACACTTATACTAATGCTTTAAAACGTTGTCAATCAACCAAAAAATAGCATATTTCTGCTATCATGCTAAATATCTTCAACATATATTTGAATGTATAAAACCAAAAAGGTAACTCTGTAACATATTGATGTAAACACATTTGTACTTTGGGTCTTTGAACTTTCTACAAATAAAACATCTTGAATTTTGAATCTTGAATAATTAATCTTGAATTTTTAGCATAATGTATAATTATATAATTGAATCCGCCAATCTACCACCGTCCCTTGATCGTCTAAGCACCTTTTGCCTCACTATTTGTAGCATGTATTTCGTCAGTTAAGGAAACCTTGTGATTTGAAATGTGATTGTCTTTCATCTTTCTTCTCAGCTACATCCAGGCATATCAAATTGAATTATAAGTTGATATCTTAGACAGGTAAACGTTATTTGGTTAATTGTCAGTGTTGGTTAAAAGTGCACCAGGACAAAACGGGGATTTATGTGTATTGTCTACTGATTTCATTTTCAATAGTGAAACGTCTCAGTCCGAAATTTCCATAATTTTATGTACATGCACATGTGATACCCTTTTTTGTCTATAGTAATCTAGCATCTAGAGCTTTCATTACCTGTTTGAATTGCTTCAGAGATCTGTAGGACTTCAATTATTACATGTATAATAGTACATAATTCCTATAATCTCGTCAGTGTAATCGACAGATCATATCAAATGTCCATTTAGGTATGCCTTATGAAATACCCAGCCTATTCTATAGACCCAACTGAGGTTATCGGGGAACCATTTTCAAACCATGGTGTACACTAGTTTATTTTTGTAACATAATTGATGGCGAATAATATTGGTGTTGTTAGGTATGTGGAACCAGGTTATTGGTGAACATGTTACTTCTTTAAACGAATAACGATGTCATTACTTTAAAGAATATCAAAACGTTGACATTTGTAACAGAATCGACGAGCGTAAATGGATATAAACAATGAACATGATTGGTTGTCTAACAGTCATTCACTGCACCAAGAACGTAGAGTAATCCATTGAAGACGAAGCTTCATTCACACCCAATAGGAAACAAGAGGCGAATCAACTTCCCTTTGCAAGGTATAACTCGCACCTGTCTCCATCACTGGTTAAATTAGGCCTTGCAATATTTCCCTCACTGGTCCGTACTAGCGAATCAGAGTTCACTATACATCTCTGATGCAGCGTTCCGCCATCTTAGCACGGACAAGTGAAGGCCGTGCTGAAAGGCTTAATTTAGCCAGTGATGGAGACTATGGGAAGTTGTAGAAATGTGAAAGATGCATTCTATAAAACATTCTATTTGAATATCAGTTAGTTCGTCCACCTCTATGATTGAGCTTTAACGTGAATGACAATCATGCATAAACATCACATATGTCAGCAATGTAGTAACAGGTAGTCAAACTACTAAAACTGCTTGTTGATAGATAACAGTAAAACATTTCCCATCAAATAGTCGATTCACTTTTTTCTCATTTATATCAGGAAAACAAACTAAATAATCTATATTCCATTATCAGTACTCTGACCAACAGAAAAGGAAGTTATGTGTTATTTTAATGGAATTCTTACTCTTTCGAACTATCAAGTGTCTGAATATCATTTGATAAATCTTTTAGATTGGCTACGGATGAATGATGAACCAATATTCAACGGAAAACATTGCGTCGTTTCATCTAAGCTGACATATTAATTATAGGCTACAAAATCAACTTCGATATTGCTATGAGTCACTGTCACTGGTAAATGATTCCAATCTGTGGCCAAACTAGTATTTCCATCGATCTTTTTTTACATGAAACAAGCCACTTAAATTAGATAGATTTGTCATAATCCATCAGAAAACGAAGCAATCTACTGGAAGTAAGAGTTATGTAGTTCTTGACAGTAAGTAAGTCTCCAATATTCAGATTAATTTCTTCCTTGACAGTACATGAAAGCTACATATCTTCATTAAACAGAGCGTTTTTAGATATTTCTAAGCTATTGCTTATGGAATTACCATCCGAGAAAAAGACGCATAATATGATAAATGTAGAATCAATGTTGCTTTAACCAGTTCCAAACGACGGACTCTTTCATCATTGTTGCATAAACTTTTGCAAGTAGCATAACACAATGCACGACCTCGGCCAAAAACTTATACACCATGAGCTTAGGACGTGTACACCTACTCTATTGCAACCACTTCATGGCAGACTTACAAGTGAGCGTGGACCTACATGCTTATTGGAGTTCATTTAGTCTGATAAAGAAACCTTGAGCCCTTTTGGACATGATCACGTTCGAAGACCAAATGAGTATGGAAGCGCTGGTCTGTCTGAAGTGAGCAAGTCATCAATAACACATGTCCATAGATCGCATTGTTAGCTGAGATAGACAAATAGCTGAAATCACTTGAGTCGCCGTTATGTATAGCTCGATATATCGACGTATCTCACTTGCAGCTTCAGGACATGAAGTTTTCCTTTATTGAAAATCTCTCGAATAACCAGTTATTTGGTCGTGACAAACAATCTTCAGCCATCATATCAATTTCACATGGGTATGAAGGAAAGCTTTTAATAAAAACACCATCTCGGCTTTTGTCAGCAGACATCATTGGTGCTATCAATAAACACAAATATTGAGAATAAATTAACTGTTTTCTGATTTCTCCAAATGAACAATGTCATAGCTTCTTCTTTGAAATTAGAAGCAAACTTTCTTTCAGTGCCTCATGCTCAGTCGCCTTCATTGACAATGGAAATTGCCAAAGTCAAACCCATTGTCCTTTCCTACTCACACATGAAAAGGACAATGAGCGTGGGTTTGAATCCCGCATGGGATTCGGCCCGACGATGTATTGAAGGTAGTGTCATCTCAAATATAACCATGTTATACTCACATATGGCCGGAGAGGATGTATCTTGTCTGGGATAATAAATCAATGATAATATCATCAATTAAAAATCTATGACGATTTAAGAATCCAAATTTAAAAAATGTATGCATCTCAATATAAATATGCGTTGTTGGATATCAATACTCAAACGGAGATAGTTGTGGTTTCGAGTACAGACTGTTGATTTGGGAAAACGGTCAGTGTCCTCTTCAAAATATCAACTTTATACATACATCTCAAGCAACATACTCAAATGTTCAGAACGTTATACATGATCTATGTTATACATGATCTAAGTTTTACGCTACTTACGTCTTATAAAGTTGCATGTTAGTTGTTGAACCTTAAGAATATGATATACTCATCAGTGTCAGGAGAATAATATGGTATTGTTATTTTCAAGTTATTTTATAACTTCAACGAAATGACTAATTGAAAACAGCTGAAGAATAACAATGTATTTACGTCCTAATCATACAGATTAAGATTTCAGACAGGTCAATTCCCGATCACAGTAGCCTTATTGACCTTAGTTCAACATAGAAGACATTGAAAAGCCCATGGGACCGAAGGGGTCAAGTTTAATTAATTTGATTGTATCTGGCGCTGTACAGGCTGACTGCATTAGAAGTTCTGCAATGCAAGTTTCTAACCTGATGAATTTGATTGGGTGAGTGTATGACAGAACAAACTGACAAGTGACCATCAGAAACTGACCACTAACATTGTTACTACCATTGCGTTCTAACCGTTTGTACATGTAACACAAATGTATGACAGCTCTAAAGGATGAGGATACACTATAGTGTACCACCCATCGCCATCACTCTAACTGACGTGTAAATCTGGAAATTAGGACTCAATCCTTCGAGTCCCATGTTCAAACTTTAATTTTACGCATACGTTCTAAAGCAGTGCTTATTAACAACATCAGGAACAGCACGTGTGTAATCAAGATGTCCCGGTAGACATGAGGTAAATATATTATAAGTTTTATGCTTCTCACGAGGGTAATACGGTCTCATGTACCATCTTTGTACCAGTGTCGCCCGAGCCTTCAGGCGAGGGATGACACTGGTACAAGGATGGTACATGAGACCGTATTACCCGAGGGAGAAGTATACAACGTATTTATCTTTCCGTCATGTCCATAAAATTAGTATTATTATAGATGGAGCGTTTTGACTGCGAGTGGCTGATCAGCTGATATCACTTGAATGACCTGGACCCTAAACGTAAACAAAATGGTGTCATCCGTCTCGACTGAAATTTTAAAAGTCGTATAACGTATTACTACAAGCTTTTACATGCCTTCAAACGAGTTAATATTAGTTGAATTGAGTGTGCAAGCAATGCAAAATAAGATTTGTTTCCAAACCCAGCAGCAAATAAGACGAAAATGAATTTGTAATTAATAGACTGGTAAACAGCAGCTGCTGATCGAGGTGAGGTGAGGTGAGGTGAGGTGAGTTGAGTTGGGGTTTAACGCCGCTTTCAAGAGTATTTTACTTATATCGCGGCTGCTAGTATTATGGCAGGGAGAAAGCCCGCAACGCCATGTGGCTATGCATTGCGGTGAAACCTGCGAGCATCGGCTAGAACTAGCGAACCATGGGTGGTACTGCACTGAAATTCAGTGTAGCATTGCACCCAAACCTGACTGCGTGTAGAACAGTTCTCTACTGCAGACAAAGTTGCCGTGCCCCTGGCGGGATTCGAACCCCGGACCTCTTGATCCGAAGCCGAACGCGCTAACCACTGCGCTATCCCGCCCCCACAGCTGATCGAAATGTTCAAAACTCGTACACCGCGTGGGTCATTTTTATCGTCATCTGACCATGATGCGACACCTACTCTTAGCTAGGAGCTGTTACTATGACAGCGGGGTACATAAAATTTGTACACCGTGAGACTGACGGGGTACATAAGAAAAAACGTAACGACCGTTAGCCAATCAAAATCGAGTATTTCACTGTAAGGAACGATAAATGTACTTGTACGGAAATCACAAGTGTATAATGAAGCTGTAGCTGTTCCAGACCGACATGAGATGACTGATACATGCTGGGACTGTCATATACCTCTGGAATGTTGTCCGTTTCCTGCTATCTGTCTGAACTACCATATATCTCGGGGTATCATTGCCTTACACACGAGATATGCTGATTGTTGTGCATGCTGCATCAGGTCTATGCAACTGAATAAAAATACTAAATAACGCTCAGTATGTCATATTAAAATCTGTTTTGAATTTATCTGTAGTTTTGTATAGGGCATGTATGATACTTTTAATTTTTTAATTAAAAATATTGAGTAAAATTCCTTTTTCAGAATGATGGTGAAAGAGAATATTTGTACAAGTAAATAAATGAAGTTAGTTGGAATTTTATTCAAAAGGCAAATATCATACAATTGCTTTCTTCTGACACAGTTGTCTTGTTTCTTATTGATTGATATTTGCTGGTTGAACTTCTCCATGTAAACATGTTATTTATATGGTTAAATAAACAGGTTTTTTTCCTGTCTGTGATATGTTGGTATATCCAGATACAACGCAGATACACCCTTTAATAGTATATACTATAGTGTTGATTTGTCCTCTTTCATTTACAAATCAAAGACCATGAACCCAAATCAAGACCTCAGGTGAAGCCGAAGCAATTGTTTAAGCAATACATAATGCAATACATGATATTACTTTTTTTTTTACAAAAGTAAAAGAGTTATATGTGAAAATACATTGAGTCAGCATCATATAACATCCAGTCTCCTTAAAGCAATACCTAATACAAACATTATATTTCTTACATGTTTAACACAGGACAAAAAGTGGTGGAATCCGCTTGCCGGATCCTTCTGGATTCCACAGGATCTAAATCTTTTTTGAAGAATCCGGAAAATAGATTCCACCACTTTTTCGTCCTGTGTATGTGCTACGCTTTCACTCGATGCTCGCTGTACTGACTTGGATTAATTAACTCACGTATTGAAAAAATCGTAGAACATTTATCAAAGCTGATTTTTCAGAAATAGTTGTTTAATTACCAGTCAAGCTTTAATAGTCATGAAGTAACTTCAAAGTTAGATAACATTCTTAAAGAGTGATTTGGATCTGATAACCATTTCAGTGGAACTAATTTGGTATTGGAGGGAAGTAGTGGCGTGGTTCAAACCTAATCACATATGATCAAAATGATTCATGATTGAATGTATGACCTATCAAATGAGAGGTCTTAACTTGCTGAACAATTACAGAGACCAGTATTAGCAAGTTCGCGGGAGTTTGAATCCCGCTTTTACATCGTTCATTTTCCAGTAAACAAGTTAAACATTGTTTTTTTTGTGTAAATATTACATGTTTCCGAATTGTCTAAACATGGTGTAATCACATTCTGAATGACAACTTGTATAAACTGAGAGCTTGTATTCAGCGCATTCCAGGAACACTAATATACAATCTGGAGAGATAATAGTACTGCATTATTACTGGTCGGGTCTGAGAGGGGCTCTCTGGATGGTTAATTAACTGACAGGTGGCACAGTATCAACCCAGAAATACATACCTGGTGTACTTGGAGAAAATCTGCATTCCTGATGCTCCTACACAATTCAGGAAGCAAATACAAACAGTGTGAATAGAAAACTGCAGGATACAGACACTTATGTTGAGAGGCCTTATCAAATATAGAACACGTTGATGACTGAGAGCGATCAGAAACAACATATGTTCACAAAGTGCTTTAAAGGGGCACTCCGTATGTTACTGTAGTAACATAAGTCAAAAGTTACCGTTGGTGTTATTATATCGAGAAGTAATGACTGTTGTCGAAAATTACCCTTTTAGTGGCAATCTGTTCAGTATAGCTAAATTATTAAGATGTAAAGTCGTGATTAGTCTTGATCGAAAACCGGACAATGTTCTGCGGCTGTCGCGCGTCAATTGTTCAAACGTAATTTTTTAAACTTATATGTAGCAGACAAAGAGACAGTTATTGGTTGGTATTATTCAATGGAACATATAACTGGCATACATGTAAATGGGGTGCAAGAATTCGTCTCATCGTGTATTAAGCCGCTGCTAGATTTTCATTGAAAACAAGCTATTCTCAAATATTTGGCGTTAGGGGTTACATATGTAAGTCGAGTGAGATGATTTGGACGTAAACCGGGACATTTGATGTTTATATATGTATCAAATCTAAATAAAACTGTCTGACCCGGAGTGTCCTTTTAACACCTGTAGTCAGATAAGTAGTGCAGGGTTTTAAAATGATACTGAATAATGGTAACCCACACGTTTATATTCACTTTACATATTGAATGCACGGGGAAAGTGTCTTGGCTTTTGCTACAACGTAAAAAATAGAGCCATGGGCTCTGTAGCTCATCAGGATTTTATTGATTTATTATCTAAGGTTGAATATCTAAGTTATCTCAAGTAATACATTGTTAACAAGCAAAATAATATTGGTTTTAGATCATGACCCCTGTGACCCACATTTGGAGTCACAGGGTCACCAATCCTACACTTAAGAATCACCTTTGACCAAAGAATCTCTACACAACATTTCACCTTTCAAGAGCTTTACATATAAACTGGAGAAGAAGATGAAAATAGGTTTTTGGGTCATGACCTGTGACCAAGATTGGGGCCACAGGGTCACAAAATCTACAATTTAGAACCTCATTGGCAAAGGAGTCTGCACAAAACTTTCAAGCTCTCTAGACCTGTTGGAACTGGAGAAGAAGATGAAAATAGTTTTTAAACATGTGACCCCTGGGTCATGAAACATACAATTTAGAATCCCCATTGGCCAAGGAGTCTGCACACAACTTTTCAGCTCTCTAGACCTGTTGGAACTGGAGAAGAAGATGAAAATAGGTTTTTAAGGATGTGACCCCTGTGACCCCATTTGGGGTCACGGGGTCACGAAATCTACAATTTAGAATCCCTATTAGCCAAGGAGTCTGCACACAACTTTTCAGCTCTCTAGACCTTGTGAACCTGGGGAAGAAGATGAAAATAGGTTTTTAAACATGTGACCCCTGTGACCCCATTTGGGGTCCTTGGGTCATGAAATCTACAATTTAGAATCCCGATTGACAAAGGAGTCTGCGCACAACTTTTCAGCTCTCTAGATCTGTTGGAAGTAGAGAAGAAGATGAAAATAGGTTTTTAAACATGTGACCCCATTTGGGGTCATGGGGTCACGAAATCTACAATTTAGAATCCCTATTAGCCAACTAGTCTGCACACAAAATTTCAGCTCTCTAAGAGTCATGCGAAAATACGAAAAGTTTATGGACGGATGGCCGGACGCCGGACGCCATGCCATGCCATAAACCCATCGGGCCTTTCAGTCCTGATGAGCTAAAAACAGTGGATTCAGGATGGTGCATCTAATGATTAACATCCCTTGTTCATCGCATTGTTTCCATTCTGTATTATTGCACATGTCTGTGAACACTGATATCCTAGGTCATCTATCAATTAATATATGTCGTTCAACAACCTCATCTTAGTTATCTTAACAAAACTCCTCAATTATCTGATAATGGATAAGAAATTCTCTTGAAAACGTCACATTGACTAATGTAATATTATGCTAATATTTAATGGTGGAAGAAACATCTCATCTGCTTAATATTTCATCACAACACCAATATGCAGAGTATTTAATGGATTTCATCGATTGCCCTGGCTTCCTGACAAATAGTGCGGCCCAGTCGGGAAGCATATCAAATCCAATATAAAAAAGATTCTGATTAAAATTTCGCTCAGTTTCTGGCTTCATATTGACTTTGGAGTTTATATTATTGATTGATTTCCAAAGTAATTTAACTTTGTTTGAGCTGATAAAACATTTTCTCATATATTTCAATTCTGGTGTTGGTACCCCTATTTTGCCAATATACACTCAGCCGCTCACGAACTGTTCATCATATTTTCAGTCAGTATACAAAACGAAATGCTGCTGCTGGAGAAAATTACTTTAGAATGCGTTAAATTGTCTTAATTTGTAAAGGGGTACATACAACAGAGTATAATACTTTTAACTTTATGTCTTTTCCAGTTCACTTCCAAAATTGTTTTACTTCACAAATCATAATATTCACAACGACTTTCAGGATTCCGTAAACACTATTTTGAAATTTCATATTTAGTTGAGTTGGCTTCTGAAGACGTGTAGCTCTGTTTCAGTCGTGTTTCACTCATGGATTGATTTATCTTCTATTTTGTATAGTGATTGAGTGTAGCTTTGTCCCAATCATGTATCTCGTGGAAAGTATTTGTATTGTTTTTGTTATTTATTTCCATCATAAAAAGCTTGAAAATATTATTTGACCGAAATAAGAAACCGCAATATATATCAATCATGTCTTAAAATATATACATAATTCAAACGAAATAATAGAAATAGTGTATTTATTCACATCAGTTTTTAAATATCTATTTGATCTAAACCCTCACATGAAAATATAGTCATTTGGTAACATTTGAAACTTTTTCATTTCATTATATTTATTGAAGTTTTTAAATATTAAACCATGCATTCAATAACGTTAAAAGATTATTTTGTTAATATCATTCAGAATAAACACCTGTGCATGTTCACGTCTGCCATTAGAGCAGAACGATATCATAAAACCATTTTTTGTGTTTTTAATGAAAATGATGAATTACCATTTTTAAAATATGAGAAGAAACCCCTTGTGTATGCTTTTTATCCTTTTTATACTTTGAATGGGCGAGCATTTGATAATTTGCAGAAATACTTAACCTCAAAAGAATAAGAATCGTAAAGGCTTAAACAGTATCCTGTTCCTCGACGGTGTATCACCTGAACAGAATTATCAATATTTTTGCGAAGTAAAAGAGTCATATTCATTACAAATGAACCATTGTCTTTTAAAACATTTGTTGCCTCATTGAAAGATATATTTCAAGTTTCAAAAACAATGAAATGAATTTACGAGACATGATTACAAAATGAATTCAAGTGACAAAATTAATATATTACATATTGATTAAATCACATCATTTAACAAAGTAACAATATATATATTTCTAGTGAAATACAAATATTATGATAACTACAAATTTCTATAGTCACCAATTTTCGTAGCTAGTATTTCAAAGAAGTGTTGACAGTATCAGAATGCAAAGTTGATATGAGAGTACTCATATATTAAAACTTAGCTCATATAAAGTAGAGACCTTTGTAGATGAATTCAACCAACTTATGTATAAACAAGGTTGAGTCTATCCCCAGAAGTCTGTTGGAAATTCAAGTTCCTTGATTTCAAACTCGTTCAGTATTGTGAAGCGAGTTCAAATCCACACTAACCTAACGTGTGTGGCCAAACACTCAATAAACTTCACAGAAACATCGTTCAATGAATAAAACATCATTTACATAACAATTTACGCTGTAGAATAAAATACAGTGCAGATTGAAGTAAACAGCAATTAAAGTGAAAAAGCAATACAATGAATATTAAAACATTGAAAGTGCATTAGCACACAGACTGTCTTTGCCTTTGATGTATTTAATAACAAGAAGGAAACTTTGAAAAGTCAAACTCAACCTCATTAGTTGCCTCTGATTTAAGTTCATTTTGTGAAGAAAAGTCAAGGGATTGTGATCAGTAAAGACATACACTGGCTTTAAAGCTAACGAAGAAATTATTCGATTGTAAAATAACGTCTTTGATTCTTGTCACTTGTCACGTACACCAACATCCCTTGCATCAATGTGTATTGGCGGTCTGAAATACAGGTGGATTCATCATGATGGATTTGAATCTTTCAAATCAGTCATAAGAACTAATTTGCTCTCTTAGAACTAAACGAAGTTAAATACATGACATCAGTGTATGATTTTATCAGTAATCTCAACTGTCAAAAAGATTTGTGCATCAACTGGAATCCGCCTCTTGAAGATGGAAATAACAATATCAATTTACATCATGTTTTACACTTGACAGAAACTTACAGAAGGAGAAACCTTACCAGCATCGATTCTGATTAAGTTTTGTGGTCCAGTATTAAATCAATATTAGGCAAAACTTTCTATCCATACAATGACAGGCGTCTTTATGATTTTAGTTTGTTCCACTAATACACTCTTTCTGAAGTTTTAATGGAGATTGAAGTTAGTAAAGAGAGGTATCCTTAACATAGTTAAGACTACACATATTCTCCTGCAATATGATTGCGGATAAATATTGTCATTTCATTGTAAGCAGGTTAAGTTAAAGAGCCATCAAGGATGTTGATAAAATCACCGGAAATTGTTAAAAATGTATCTCACTGAAACATATACACTGAATTTTTTTTTAATTTCCACAAAAATAAAGCCGAGAAATCGCACTAATTAGAAATGATGTGTCCATGTCTAAATATAGATTGGATCTATTATGTTCGCACAAAGCATTGTTGTTGCTTACAAACAAACATGGAGTAGAAATTACGGAAAAGGAAAGGATTCGTGGAAAGTTTTAGAGAATTTGGAGACAAGTGGCTGTTAAATGACATAATGTAAAATGTATTTAGAAGGATTTAATGGTTAATAAAACATGACGATTGAATGTCATAGGTGTTGATATAAAGTAAATTTTTCATTGTCAGTAGCTTGTGTGACCGATCATACACTGATATTGACGATATGCAGTAGGCCTTGATGTTTACTCAATACTGTACACGTGCCTACACATGGCATTTATTTCATTGTCGCCTACCATTAAACGGGAATAAACATCTATTACACGCTTTCGTTAATATTCCTTTCTGGTTTTGTGAATTATATAGGCCTATTTATTATATCTACAACATTGCATACTACTGTTTATTAGGATCATAGGTGTGTCTAACGATTCTGCCTGCTCCAAGTCATATTTAATTTAGCTGTTGTCCAATATTCACTCTAACATACCCACTGTAGTGTGTGACTGCCTTCACATAACATAATTTCATTGAAAACAAAAGTTTAGTTTATGAGTCATGCTCCGGAAACGATGTCGGACTGAAACACAAGTGGAGCACTATATAACTATAATTATATTGAAGCAGGGGGGTATACCAATTGGGGAAAGTTTAATTGTTGAAAGGCCACACAGGCATATGGCTCTAGAGAACTGAAATGTTGTGTAACGGCACCTTTGCCAATTGGGATCCAATTTCAGATTTGGTGACTCCAAATATGGGCCACAGGGGTCATGACCTAAAAACAAATTTTCATCATCCTTGCCAGCATGAAAAGACCTGAGAAGCCGAAATGTTGTGTACATATTCATTGGCAAATTCGGATTCTAAATTGTATATTTTGTGACCCAAAATACGGGTCACATGGGTCATGACCTAAAAAGCACTATTTGTATTTTCCTCACCAACATGAACATTTCCAGAAAGCTGAAAAGCTGAATAGATTCAATGGCAAAAGTAGGTTGTGAAATGCAGATTTGATGATACTGTGCCTCCAAATATGGGTCACAACCTAAAAAAAACCCTGTTTCCATCTTCTCCTCAAATATGAAAAATCTATGGGATATTTGAAAATTCTTCTCAAAAAGTTAAAATGTGTTATACCTCTCATACAGACATTTTGTAACTTGGGTTTACTATAAACATCCTGATGAGCTTCTGTGCAAATACCTTTATATTTTGGTCAGGTAAAGTGATATGTCTATAGTCCTGTACATATTTCGAATGTATATTGAGCAGATGTCTTTGCTGTGGGGAACCTGGATGAGGGCGACCAAAATCTACAAAATCGCCATGCTGCCTACAGATGTTATATCTCGTGGCAGTATGGGCGATTGAGAAGCGGAGACAGACGAGTTATCCCTTCCTGTATTGTTTGTAAGATCAGGGAACACTACCCAGACCCAATCAACCAGTACCATGCCTTCATCATAGAAAGACTAGGATGATCTAGTTTTTCTATAAGTAATAGTCAATACAAAACGTATTTCATGAATCTGTCTGTTTCTCTTGTTTTTTTCTGGTATCTTGAACGTTTCTTTTGCACCAGTGTTGATGTAGACGGTGGTGAAATAGGTGCAATGGTATCCGATAATCGCCTTGGGTCATCAGAAGTTAACTCCACTTTCCGATCTAGAGGTCCACCGTCTTCCATCTTGTCTTTGATGATCTCGCCCAGCAGCTCTTCAATGTAGTTGTACGTTTTTTCCTCTAATATTGGAACAGCTCTTCACCGAACACTGTTCTTGTTGTAGGTTCTTTGCCACTTAATTTTGAAAAATATACATGATATATATTACAAAGATATTATTACTCACCAAATTTTGGTGAGGAGAGACAACAACACATTTACCTCATCATTTATCACATTCAGATATAGTAAAATGGTCAATATGAATTACGGGGGCGGGATAGCGCAGTAGTTAGCGCGTTCGGCTTCGGATCAAGAGGTCTGGGGTTCGAATCCCGCCAGGGGCACGGCAACTTTGTCTGCAGTAGAGAACTGTTCTACACGCAGTAAGGTTTGGGTGCAATGCTACACTGAATTTCAGCGTAGTACCACCCATGGTTTGCTAGTTCCAGCCGCTGCTCGCAGGTTTCACCGCAGTGCATAGCCACATGGCGTTGCGGTCTTTCTCCCTGCCATAATACTAGCAGCCGCGATATAAGTGAAATATCTTGAAAGCGGCGTTAAACCCCAACTCACTCACTCACTCAATATGAATTACACTTCAAACCTCAAGAGCCAGAGACCATAGGTTACTATCCTTTACAAAATATAAACATATGAAACTTTGCTCGCAGGTTTCCCCGCAAAGCATAGCCACATGGCGTTGTGGGCTTTTTCCCTGCCGTAATACTAGCAGCCGCGATATAAGTGAAATACTCTTGATATAAGTGAAATACTCTTGAAAGCGGCGTTAAACGCCAACTCACCTCACCTCACATATGCAACTACACAGCATTCATGGGAGAACATTATTATCTTATCAAAGAACTTATCAAAGGAGGATTTGGTAAGTAACATTCATGGGTATTCATTCAAACTGGTAAACACTGTCACCTTTCTGTTCCATCCTTATTTTTCCTCTGTGCCACTCATAATCCAGATTATTAACTGTGCATAATGAAAAATAAGCGAAAGAGGACAACATGACAAGTGTAATTTAATTAGAAATATAATATATTATGCATATTGAAATATATAACACACCTTTTGTCAATGTCACATGACTGCTCCTGTGTTGGCAAGTTCTTGAACCCAGGAGATTGAACTCATACTTATGAAAAGGTGTTTACATTTTCATAGTTTAACATAACTTCTAATAACTAGATGAGCGTTTGCGGGACACCGCAAAAGCAGAGCAGCTCCGAAACTGTGGGTCTCGCCTTTCCCTGTTCCGCCTTCTCCGCAGCATAAATAAAATGGGAATATTTTTTTTGACAAAAATTTGTTTATTATTCAAGTTATTCTAACAAGTTGAATCATCACCGAGGTCACTTTTCACAAACTTGTTCTTAAAACCTATTTCTGATTTAAAAATTGGATCAAAGGATTAACATGGCCTTAACCAATATCTCATGACCTTGACCTTTAAGGTCACACCATCAATGACTACTTTTCATTGTGTAGAACAATCATGCAATGACTCAAAGTGTTCATTGTTAACATAAGGCATATTCACAATAGCATGCTTAAGTTGTGACCTTGCTGTGACCTTGACCTTTGACAGTTTTAGCGAAAACGTTTTCAGATCTTGGTCTTTCTCCATAGTTGATATATACCAAATAAGAGCCTGACAGCACACAAATATTTGAAGTTATCATGTCTACAAGGGTTATTGTAGTGATTTAAGAACTCATGACTTTGACCTTGAATGTGAACATGTGAAAGAAGTCAAAATAATTCACCAGATTTATAAGAAAGAAGCTATGTATATGAGATGTTAATACCTAGCATGCTTAAGTTGTGACCTTGACCTTTGACAGATTTTTAGCGAAAACGTTTTCAGATCTTGGTCTTTCTCCATAGTTGATATATACCAAATAAGAGCCTGACAGCACACAAATGTTTGAAGTTATCATGTCTACAAGGATTATTGTAGTGATTTAAGAACTCATGACTTTGACCTTGAATGTGAACATGTCAAAATCATTCACCAGATTTATAAGAAAGAAGTCAAAATCATTCACCAGATTTATAAGAAAGAAGCTATGTATATGAGATGTTAATACCTTCTTGGAAAAAACTTATTTACAGATTTCAGAATTGGTCACCATGACCATATCTCGTGACCTTGACCTTCAAGGTCACACAGTCAATGATCACTTTTCACTGTGTATAACAATCATGTAATGATGCAAAGTGTTAATAGTTAAAATAAGGCATGTCCGCAATTGCATACTTAACTTGTGACTTCGCTGTGACCTTGACCTTGGACAGATTTTAGCGAAAACCTTTTCAAATCTCAGTCTTTCTCCATAGTTGATATATACCAAGTAAGGGCCTGATAGCACAGAAGTTGTTGAAGTTATCGTGTTTACAAGGATTTTTGTAGTGATTTCAGAACTCATGACCTTGACCTTGCATGTCAAAACAAGAAAGAAGTTATATATATGAGGTTTCGATAACTTCATGGAAAAACGTTTCTCGTGACCTTTAAAATTCAAGGTCACACAATCATTGATCACTTTTCATTGTGTATCACAATCATGTAATGATTCAAAGTGTTAATAGTTGAAATAAGACATTTTTGCAAAAGCATGCTTAAGTTATGACCTTGACCTTTGACGGATGTTAGCGAAAACCTTTTCAAATCTTGGCCTTTCTCCATAGTTGATATACACCAAAGAAGAGCCTGATAGCACAAATATTTTTCAAGTTATCGTGTTTATAAAGATATTTTTTGCGATTTCAGAACTTATGACCTTGACCTTTGACCTTGAATGTGAACATGTAAAAATAATTCCCCAGGGGTATAAGTAAGAAGTTATGTATACGAGTTCTCAAAACCTAATAGGGAAAAAAGTTATAGCAAATACAAAACGCGGCGGCGGCGGCGGCGATGGAAACTGCACAAAAACTGATAGCAGCTCCGACTTAGCTTAATATGAGAATAAGTATGAAAGAATTTCTAATTGTACATTTTCAAGTAAATTGATGTAAACAGTTGAGAATATTATCTTCAAATAAAATAATCAGTGTCAATACTTATTGATTTCTGCTGTAAAACCTAAGTCTTAGTGCTATGGAATATACCTTGCTGTATTTTTGTCATAAGTTCAACTTTCGAATCTTCTCACAGCTGACGGTCTTGGGAGTTGAGCTGGCACTGGCTTCCAGTCTGAGGCAATGTCGATGCTTGTCATAACTGTAAACATCCCTGACAAATAAGGTTTTGCCAAATTAATATATACAATACATGATTTTCGCGATATGTAGATTGTATTATTGAAAGTAATTATGATGTAGTAGTATTAAAGTAGTTAGTATAAAAAGTTTTTAATAACATGGTTTTGTACGGTATTTATGTATGTTTTGATTGTTGAACTTCTAGCGAGAATTTAGGCCCGGGAAGCTGAATATGGGTTACTCTGGGTCAACTGAATGTCAAGATGATCAATGGCTTAATGACGAACTTTCATGACGATGATTTGAGACAAATATTATTTTGGTTATGCACAAAATGAAGATAATTATTTTGAGGTTGTTTTCGAAGTCAGTAAACCAAATGACATTGGGACATTTCGAATATTGACTAGAGGCGAAAGTTCCAAATGTGTAATTTTAGAGGGAAGATACCAAGTTGGAGGCGAAGCAAGGAACGTACGGTGTTGGCAAAGATATGACCGCCTTCAATTAACTGCCTTGGAAGCCTACAAACATGAAAAAAATAGGTTTTGAAAAAATATGTATTTTGAGTGATAATCCATAAAAGGCTTGACATCATATTGTAATAAGTATAATTCTTACCTCATTTGAATATATAAAGTCATTGTTTTTTAGTTGCGCTCCAAATCCGACTTTGGATAAACGTACTGATGCACAAACGGAACTGCGGCGAGGTACGTGCCTGTGACTGAATAAAAGTTTTATTTAGATTAAGATCCTTGATCAGTGATAGAAATCCACAACAAGTCAAGCCATCAACATCACTCGTACTCCCCTGTGTGTCATAAAACTGGGAACGTGAACTAGATATTTTGCTGGTTTCTGGATTTAATGCACGCAAATGCGAATGTTATTTATTAAAAGTGATTAAGATAGGCGATACCTGTGTAGTACCAAATTACAATTCGAAAGGCTGCCATCTGTGACATCCGTGTTTTTTTAAAATTAATTTTCTAAGAACAAGTATGATTACTTCAAGGATAATAACCTATTATATTCCATATGAACTACATATACCGGAGAATTCCTTGATAAGGAAATTCGATGACTTTTCTTTTTATTACAGGATGTGGCCAATCTTGTATTGGAACCTATAGTCCTGTACATTTTTCGAATGTATAGAGCAGATGTCTTTGCTATGGGGAACCTGGAAGAGGGGGACCTAAATCGACAAAATTGCCATGCTGCCTACATATGTTAAATCTCATGGCAGTATGGACGATTGAGAAGCGGAGATAGACGAGTAATCCCTCCCTGTGTTGTTTGGAAGGTCAGGGAACGCTACCCAGACGCATCAACTAGTACTATGGCTTCATCAGAGGAACACTAGGATGATCTAGTTTTGTGTATAAATAATTGTCAATACAAACCTTATTTCATGAATCTGTATGTTTCTCTTGTTTCTCTGGTATCTTGAACCTTTCTTTTGCACCAGTGTTGATGTAGACGGTGGTGAAATAGGTGCAATGGTATCCGATAATCGCTTTGGGTCATCAGAAGTTAACTCCACTTTCTGATCTAGAGGTCCACCGTCTTCCATCTTTTCTTTGATGATCTCGCTCAGCAGCTCTTCAATGTAGTTGTCAGTTTTGTCCTCTAATATTGGGACAGCTCTCCACCGAACAATGTTCTTGTTGTAGGTTCTATGCCACCTAATTGTGAAAAATATACATGCTCTATTTTACGAAGATATTATTTGGTGAGAAGAGACAACAACACAGCTCATACCATCTGTGTGACGTCACAAATTGTGAAAAATCATTTATCACATTCAAATACAGTAAAATCGTCAATATGAATTACACTTTAACCTCAAGAGCCAGAGACCATAGGTTACTATCCTTTACAAAATATAAACATATGCAACTACACAGCATTCATAGGAGTTGAACATTAGAGTATCCCACTTATCAAAGGAGGATTTGGTTCAGTAACCTTCATGGGTATTCATTGAAACTGATAAACACTGTCACCTTTCTGTTCCATCCTTATTTAGGAGTTGGCGTATTCATCTGTGCCACTCATAGTCCAGATGATTTTTTTAACTGTGCATAATGAAAAATAAGCGAAATAGGACAACATGACAACATTCAGTATTACATGTTACTTCCAGGAAGCTCCTCAGCAATAGAGTTCTCTAATGTACTTCATAGTGCCTCCTCAAAGGTAAGGTAACCTCTTGAAACATGGTACAAATGGTTTCAGACAGTCTATGGTATTCTCCTGAAAGATCAAAACCACTTTGAGTGAATGTATTTAATATCTTTTTAAATTGTTTAATATCTAGTAAGAAATATTAATACTTAAGCTTGTCTCTGTTGCCATTGCCCATTCACCTTTCTGATGCATTTGTTTCTATAAGGTTCAGGATTATCGTGGAAGAAAATACTTTTGAAAAAAAAAAATTAATAAAAAATGCCCTTTTTTTCTTTTATTGTGACTTAACATTTCAAAGGCCAATCGATATGAAATGAAATCTCAATTATTTATGTTATATTAAATACTAGGAGAAAAACGTAACTGTGTAATGTATTGATTGTGTGAATATAAAAAAAGCAAATTGTTTCATGTATTAAATATGATTTCTCGACCAAGGTCACTTACAACTTCAACAACACCAAATTCTTATCAAAAGTCAACAGTAACCCATAATGTTGTTTGTCGAGGAAAGTTTCACAAATTGTTCACAAATAAGTATCCAGTGTAACCATCGCGGGCAGAAACCACCTGAAAACATAAGTAATTTTCCACATCAATAAATAAACCTTACTTTAAACATTCAACCAGCTAAAAACTATACTTTAGAAAATAATGTACTTAGTTCACGTGTCTGAATTCCAGGGCATGGAAACCCATCCTTAACAACATGTACATAATTTAAATGTTTTAGTTGAACACTTACTGAAAACTGTAATTTGAGTTGAAAGAGATCAGTTTTTTCATTTACTGATCCGTATCAATCATTGCAAAGTGGTAAAGGAGGATGCCATTAAGAGATGGAACAACGTTTGAGTAGTGAATTGGTGGCCATTGATTGAGATATAAAGTCTTAAACCTGTCTGGTAATTCCAGTCAGAGGTTTCCGAATTTAGTAAATGTACGGCTGTGCCACTGCTGCCTCCTATTGTAGCAACTTATGCCTATACTTTCTGAGAAAGCAGATACAAATCTCAACCCTACACTACAAACGTCTCTTCTGTGGCACTTAATGGTTACTGCAGACTGCCATTGGCATCTGACAATCAGCTTAGAGTAATAAAGACTCTATCCCTTGCTACAAAACATGAATTTATTTTAGCCAAATGTTCACTGCTTTTCAATAATGACACATACACCATAACAAAGCTACAATCGTTGATAAATGTGTGTTGTGTTTTCTGTATGTGGGTACTACGCGTTGATGTAGAGAATTATTTTATAAAACATTAAAACATACAGATCAGTTTTTAGCTCATCAGGCCTGTGAGGCCTGATGGGCTTATGGCATGGCATGGCATGGCATGGCGTCCGGCGTCCGTCCGTCCGTCCGTCTGTCCGTCCATCCGTCTGTAAACTTTTCGCTTTTTCGACTTCTCCTCCAGAACCAATGACTCTAGGGAGCTGAAATTTTATGTGCAGACTCCTTGGCCAATGGGGATTCTAAATTGTAGACTTCGTGACCCCGTGACCCCAATTGGGGTCACAGTGGTCACATCCTTAAAAACCTATTTTTATCTTCTTCTCCAGTTCCAAAAGGTCTAGAGAGCTGACAAGTTGTGTGCAGACTCCTTGGCCAATGGGGTTTCTAAATTGTAGATTTCGTGACCCCATGACCCCAAATGGGGTCACATGGGTCACATTCTTTACAAACCTATTTTCATCTTCTTCTCCAGTTCCAAAAGGTCTAGAGAGCTAAAAAGTTGTGTGCAGACTCCTTGGCCAATGGGGATTCTAAATTGTAGATTGTGTGACCCCGTGACCCCAATTGAGGTCACAGGGGTCACATCCTATAAAACCTATTTTCATCTTCTTCTCCAGTTCCAAAAGGTCTAGAGAGCTGAAAAGTTGTGTGCAGACTCCTTGGCCAATGGGGATTCTAAATTGTAGATTTCGTGATCCCATGACCCCAAATAGGGTCACAGGGGTCACATCCTTAAAAACCTATTTTCATCTTCTTCTCCAGTTCCAAAAGGTCTCGAGAGCTGAAAAGTTGTGTGCAGACTCCTTGGCCAATGGGGTTTCTAAATTGTAGATTTCGTGACCCCATGACCCCAAATGGGGTCACATGGGTCACATTCTTTACAAACCTATTTTCATCTTCTTCTCCAGTTCCAAAAGGTCTAGAGAGCTGAAAAGTTGTGTGCAGACTCCTTGGTCATTGGGGATTCTAAATTGTAGATTTCGTGACCCCGTGACCCCAAATGGGGTCACATGGGTCACATTCTTTACAAACCTATTTTCATCTTCTTCTCCAGTTCCAAAAGGTCTAGAGAGCTAAAAAGTTGTGTGCAGACTCCTTGGCCAATGGGGATTCTAAATTGTAGATTGTGTGACCCCGTGACCCCAATTGAGGTCACAGGGGTCACATCCTATAAAACCTATTTTCATCTTCTTCTCCAGTTCCAAAAGGTCTAGAGAGCTGAAAAGTTGTGTGCAGACTCCTTGGCCAATGGGGATTCTAAATTGTAGATTTCGTGATCCCATGACCCCAAATAGGGTCACAGGGGTCACATCCTTAAAAACCTATTTTCATCTTCTTCTCCAGTTCCAAAAGGTCTCGAGAGCTGAAAAGTTGTGTGCAGACTCCTTGGCCAATGGGGTTTCTAAATTGTAGATTTCGTGACCCCATGACCCCAAATGGGGTCACATGGGTCACATTCTTTACAAACCTATTTTCATCTTCTTCTCCAGTTCCAAAAGGTCTAGAGAGCTGAAAAGTTGTGTGCAGACTCCTTGGTCATTGGGGATTCTAAATTGTAGATTTCGTGACCCCGTGACCCCAAATGGGGTCACAGGGGTCACATCCTTAAAAATATATTTTCATCTTCTTCTCCAGTTCCAAAAGGTCTAGAGAGCTAAAAAGTTGTGTGCAGACTCCTTGGCCAATGGGGATTCTAAATTGTAGATTGTGTGACCCCGTGACCCCAATTGAGGTCACAGGGGTCACATCCTATAAAACCTATTTTCATCTTCTTCTCCAGTTCCATAAGGTCTAGAGAGATGAAAAGTTGTGTGCAGACTCCTTGGCCAATGGGGATTCTAAATTGTAGATTTCGTGACCCCGTGACCCCAAATGGGGTCACAGGGGTCACATCCTTAAAAATATATTTTCATCTTCTTCTCCAGTTCCAAAAGGTCTAGAGAACTGAAAAGTTGTGTGCAGACACCTTGGCCAATGGAGATTCTAAATTGTAGATTGTGTGACACTGTGACCCCAATTGGGGTCACAGGGGTCACATCCTTAAAAACCTATTTTCGTATTCTTCTCTAACTTAAATAACTAAAATATTCAACTTTAGATAGTAAATCAATGAAATCCTGATGAGCTACAGAGTCCATGGCTCTATTTTTAAAAAACTAAAAATGCACAGCAACTAATCCCATTGCTTTTGTATTCATCCATGTTGTTCAGACCAATGTGGCTCTACAGCATCATTCATGTTCAACTTAACAATGAATGAAAGCTAATGATTTGGTACAGTTGTCAATAGATAGAAAAATCCAACCTCCTAACACCATACAATGAAAATCAAACTGGAGTTGGGAAATGTAGACAGTGTAGCTAACACCTGACGATTACATTGCCCTCTTCGTCATGGACGGTGGCCAATGGTGGGTCAGTTTTAATTAATCGAAGGTCTCAGCAATACTGAAACCAATTTAGCTTTGTTGACTATGCATGACGGCGTCACATGTTCGATATGTCACACGGCCAACCACACTAATTATTCGCCACAATCAACAAATCTATTGACTGTTTGTAGATTTCCACTGAACAAGAAAATATGTAAGATTGAGTTTCCTCACCATTGTTTTGTTTGCTATATAAATGTATCATATTTTGTTATGTCCTTGCATTCCATCTGATGAAGAAGTGAGTATATCCTACGAAACATCGTGTATTTTCACATTAAAGAAGTTGTTTTCCAGAAAATTGTTCTCTTCTTATGTATGCCACTTCCAAATGCCCTTCAAAGACCCGAATATGTAAGATGTATAAATAAGTATCAATCATACAATAGTAATGGCCAACAACAGTGCAACTGAAATTCAATGGTTAAGACGAAAATTATGAAACTCTTATAAACTAATAATCCTTGCTGTTATACAGACTTTAACACTTTAAAATACTTAGGAACCAGCTCTGTAGTTGTTTAACTGAAAACATAACTTTTCAAAACAATCCTCATTAAAAGCAAATGGGAAGAAAAGTTAGAACTCTGGTCTATTTCACTTCAATCTACTTCAGTGACTTCAAGATGAATGCAGACATCATTGCTCTCAGCAAAATAATAGCTAGATCGGATTCAGCCCAACGTTTCATGACATTCAGATCAAAATGGTTCCCTGTTATTAGAGCAAAGTGAAAAGGGGAGCTGAATGAACCCCCTGAATTTCTGTTTTTTTTCTTCTGTATTTAGCGTGTATTTGTCACATTGACCTAAGATGCCAACAATTCGGGATTAACTTTGTTCTTAACTATCTTAACTATCTGAATCTGACATTGTTTTTCCCGGTCTCAATTTCAAAGCACATACCCTCTTTTTAATGGCTTGGAACTATTTGAAAGTGGGAGTATGTTTCCAAACAGGAGGAGCTGACTATTGACTCGTTAACACGGTCACATCTTTACAAGGATATTACAAAATAGTGTCCAAAAATGCAAAATGATGTTGCTTAACGTATGTGACTTTTAATGCATTCATTTCTCAAAAATAGCGTACCTAACTAGCATTGATAACTTAATTGCATTCTGGATCAAGCTAGATACATCCCAGCGATGAGGTGTATCTTACTTGCTACCCTAGGGCAACATTGTATTCCATCATGATTCACATATTCACATAACACAATTGTCTGCGATGATGGATTCATCCAAGGCAGGGGACACTCACTGTACAGTGAATTTTCCCGTTGATTGGACAATGATAGATGGACCACCAGTTTAGTTTGTTGGTAATAATGTGGTTCAATGATTAATGATTATTGATAACAATTATATTTAGTAATATTACAAGATGAAAATTGTGTTGGTTCACCGCAAGAAAAGTGCTAGTATACTGACCAGTATACGTCTTGTCAACCACCCTAATTTCCTGGCGTATACTGGTTTGTCAACCACCCTAATTTCCTAGCGTATACTAATCAGTATACGAGACATTTCCAAAGCTTAGGAAACTTCAGTATACCCCAGTATACGCTAGTATACCCAAGTATACCTCAGTATACCCCAGTATACTCTAGTATACAACACTATATAATAGTATGTGTCATAATTAATTACAAATGAAATGAAAATATATTTGTTGGTTTGTTTATATAGGTGTTCTCTGTTGGCTTAATTATATCAGATTGAACTACGCTAGACAAACTTGTCTTGGGTCTTTGGTTTTATAAGATGAAAATGTCCGTGTGACAAAGTTGATAATAGCTATATATGCATTCAAATAAATAAAACTATATTTACGTGATTATTTAAGCAGATCAAATGTAAACGTGATCAGCAGAAAGGCATTATTAGAATAACTTATTTAATAGCAAGCACGATATATTGTATCCTCTTTGGTATGCATTGGATTATAGGCACTGGTTACGTATATCGGATTTAAATTCTCTGTTCAGTTAGTATCAATTTTGATCGTGGTTTGTCGTTACTCATACAGCATCAATAAATGGACTGTAGTATAGACTGTCTCATCATTGTTTATATAATTCGCAAAATGTGTGAAAGTGTGTTATCGTCATACAAGACGTTTCACACTTTAAAAATCTCATATATATATATAAATGTGACAATGGATATATTGCATTATTGAAGACTTACCTTTGTCGACGAACATATCCGGAGGAAAGTTATAAATATCCAGATAGTCAAAAGAACACAACTTGAAACAGTAAATCCCTAATCGAACCGTATGCGTTTGGGTCACAACTGATGTCGAAAAACACAGAGATAACATCAACGTTACGTTATTTGTTTGACATGAACTGCTAATGATGATGGCGCAGTCTTTCAACTAAGGGAGTAACTGGTAAAGGCATGTCCAAATATTCATGATCATGTATTTTACTGGTTGTTAGTTTTGGCCTTAATTCTTATTGGCTAACTTTAAATGACCAACCAGACGCGCGAAGCACATAGTCAGACAGACATAGTGTTTATTAGCCTGTCGCCAGGTCGTCTGTATGTTTATACAACACACCTGTCAAGCTCTTCAACGCACAGCTGGTCTCTCAGCTAATTACTAGCCTGAGTGGCTTAAAGTTTTGTCTAAATAAATGCTAATTAAGCATGCATTGTCCCTCAAACAGACAGACAATTGTTTAGTTGCACCTAGCTTTGGGCGTACAAAAAAGCGTTATATCAATAACCAACAACTATTATTATTCAACTCATTTAACCATAAATTTATGTATTAAGAAGAACATGAACTAAAATAAGATGGAACATATCATACAGACCAGGACATAGCTTCATGATATTACTTCATCACAGTTACGTTGGGATTTTTTGAATTGTAAGAATAAATGAGATAAATGTACATAAAAACATGATATTCATGGTGAAGCAACAACAGTGCTGTTAAATAATCCAAAGAGTATAAATGAGATTAATCATAATTAATTTATTAAATTTATAATATTGGTACACCTGTTGCCGTTTTATGTGAAATAATTTGTTTTTTAAGTTGCGCGAAATAATATAAATATAAACGGACAATAGCTATGCAAAACGATATGATTTGGTAAAGTTTGCTTTTGTTAAGACTTCACTTCACAAGTACAAACATAATATACAAATAGCATATAGGATATAGATAATGAAATAACAACAAGGTATGTGCAAAACAAAACGAACTTACATAAGGCTAGCAGTTACTTTTCATTGGTTTTTAGCTTTTCTCTTTTCTTTAGACCGCTGACCTGATGAAATCGCTAATAAATTGGTAATGGGACAAATGGGTCAAATCCTCAGTCGAAACAATCATCACTGAAATGAAGGAATAGTTGACCGTATTCACTATAACACAATTCATTGTTTCTTATATCTGTACTTTTTATTTTACATATAAAAATAAGTGTGATTGCATCCTCATTGTCATATGAAGACGAACATTCAGCATTAGTTGATATATCCATATATATGTTTACTTTAGATAGAATGATATGTAAATTACTACTATTATTAAGGATAAATTTACAAAGTTAAGTATACTTGTTATCTGTAATAACAGGATTTAAAAAGGAAATGTATCCTTAAAATTACTATCAATGTAGTTTTCATAATCATTTTAAATTACAAGAATTCAAGTCAATACCATACTCTTATTGTTTCTTTATATAAATTGTTTTACTTATTTCAGTTATTTGTTTTCCTACATATCTCTTAACCTGATCAGCTAGCTTTGAGTAAACCTATAGGAACAAACAACAATTGTAGTGCTTTCAAAAATATTTATTTAAAAGGCAAGAATTGGTAACAAGACTCGCAGTTTATCTTTAAAGGTCTCTAAAGGTGACATCGTGCTTTGAACTGTGACGTTGTGCTTGTATATTACCGGTATATGACAAACTATCTCTGTTGAAAACTGTTTTTTTCTTAGCAAACACTGTTACTATTTTCTGATACTTATTTCTGTTACTGTTTTCTGTTACTTTTCCCCTAGCACCAAGTTTTATGTCGAAAGTATGTCTTCATTAGAAAGTTAGAATCCAAATATATATTTTCGTTATTTACGATTCAACTTTTCACAATAATAAACATTTTAATCCCCATTCTTGCATCACGAAATGACAGGCAGAGTTTTTTTAAAATGCTGCAACTGATCAGAGACATTCGGATTTATTTATGAAAACATCAATTTCTCAAAACTCTTTTCTGTTACTGATGAAAGACAAAAATTACTTATAAACACAAAACTTTTCAAGCTGTTTTACTGTTACTGATCAAAGACAAATTGGAACTATTTATGAAAACAAAAATTTCTCAAAATTCACTTTATACAAACTACTCTACAATGCTCTATAACAAAAGATCGTTTTAAGCCTACTTATTAGAAATAACATAAAGATCAAAGACACATTCTATTGTGTTGGGGATGGTGTCTGTGTTGTTGTTTTTGGGTGGGGGGATTATATCCGCTGGGGATTTTGTCATAGGGGATTATTTTCCTTGGGAATTATGTCCAGTGGGGATTTTGTCCGTCCACCTCGCTGGTCTCCATAAATCCCGAAAAGTTATCATTAGGACTACTATTTAAACTAAAATAACATTACATTTTGTAAAGTAAACTTGTTATCAGTAGATACTTTAATGCACTGGGATTTAATTCTGCCCTGTCGCCTAAGCAGAGGCTTAATTTAGTAAACGCTGTAGCTGTAAGAGCACTTCTCTCAGCTTAAACATATTTATTTCCAAAAAGAAGGAACCGGATTGGTAAAGAAGAAAATGCTTATATACATAGTGCTCCGGGATACAACCAAATACAAAACATGACATGATGAATGTACAGTATAATTATGAATATAAATAAATGATACAATCTGATTATACAAATTATGACTGTGCCATAGAAGCACTACTTTAATTCAAATCTGCCTGTTAAATTTATAAATGAATGAACTGAATTTAAGAGTTCCATATTTACAGCTGGGGAAGAAATGTGACTTCCAAACAAAATTGATTTAAGATGAAATCCCTTTGCATAAAAATATAGACTTAACGATATATAATAACGAATATCGCTATAGAGAGGACATACAAGGAATTAATGAATATTCTTCAAAGATATAACCACAAGAGCAAGCTGGTGTTGGAGATATAAACCATTGATATTTATGGGCATTAAGATCAGTACATTCTGGTCGGAGACGAGATTCTATTATTTGACAAAATCTGATGCCGGTGTTTAAGTCAAATGTGGCTGTAAATATAAGTATTGTTTAGAATGGCAGTTTTAAATCTTGAAACTGCCTCTATTTCAGTTCTGTTCAGGTGGCAATGAATTTCATAATTTAACTGCATCTGTGGGGAAAGGACCTCCCATAACTTTCAGTTTTACAATGTATAATCTGAAGAATCGAATCATTACGAAGATTATAACCCGTGACATCTGAGAACTTCTCTCAAAAGAAATGATCAACAATAAAGATGATAAATTTAAGTCTCACCTCACAAATTAAATACATACATTGTACAAAGGCAATCATTTATGTTTAACTATTGCGAGTTTACTAACCATGTGTATGACCCACACATGTATTAACAAATGATTTGTTTTAAGTTTGTTTTAGAAGAAGCATTTATATAGGCTAGTGTACTAGTGTCTGTCTGTACAGCCTGTTTGCTAATCCTTTTTTCCAATTCAACTTCTCATAATGTCTTGTGTGTTATATGTTATTTGGGAATAAAATACTGTTCAATCAACTATTGCTTTTTCTCAAGCAAAAACAGTTACTTTTTTCTGCTATTTTTCCCGGTTACCATTCAGTAATGTCAAAGCTAAGTTATGTAACCCATTTCATCATCACTAAAACGAATGTGAAACACAATCATCCACATGCCATTATTATAATACGTTTAAGCTATCTACATCAAATATACTTTTCATTGAATTTACAATAAGTACCTGTAACCGGAAACTCCCGAATGAAACAGATAGAACTATGTTAAAAAGGTGATAGATTATGTACATTTTGTAAAAGGCTATGTATGTAGCAAATGTGACTCATAACATACGCAGGTCACCTGACTGAGCTTCTAATACTTTCTTAAAATGTAAATGGACAATATTGTATTGTTTTGTCTGTCAAAAGTAAAAAAGTGCCCATGTCTGGTTTACAATGTATAATATAAAATATGACGTATATACCCGTTTAGTATATTACTTAGAAATATGTATTCGCCAGAAAGTATATATCAAGTATTATGATGAACAACTGCACATCACGCACAGTGTTCATTCAGGAATAACAAAACGATTAAGTGCCACGCCCATTCAGGTGTGACTCATCTCGAATTCAGGGTTCTCGGCCATGAACCGTATGACATTACACACGCCGAGTACTGATCATCCAAAAAGTTAGCACTCAATACACATTGATGACTTTCACTGATTAGACATGTAACTAGGTGTGATAAAGCGCCGATATATTGCCGGCAATTGATGACAGTGGCGACGCAATGTCTGGTTGAACATATCTTTTACCGACTGTTAAAGTGTCACTCTCTTCGCGTGAATAAACAGTGGTTACACTAATTAGACCTATACCCCTTTGAGAAGTGACCGTTAACCACCACGGAAACATATTGCCCACAATTAATTACCGTTACATAATGCGTGGCTATTTAAACTGGGAGTCCAAATCACTTCATGGATATATTCAGTTGCGTTAATCCCTCCTAGTTCCTGCAATTCACTTTGCACAAGTGTTTACCAAGTCCTCAGGAATGGATTTCTATCAAAGATATGATGTATGAACTGATTTTAAGATCGAGGTACAGATAACTTGAGATCGTAAGTAAGATACATTAGGCTGTCGAAATGTTCCAGATCAAAGTTTTGGTAAAGAGAGAAGTTTCGATGGTTTTAAAAAGGATATTCGAGAGGAGATTGCTTACTGCATGTTCCAAGCTAATACGGGTGATATTATTATTCATTGATTTGTAAAATCTAGCGTACATTCATTACAAAATATAAAACAATGGCGAGTGTAGAAAGCTTTGCTACGGCATAAGAGGACAATGTTGATTAAATAATTCACGTCTAAAAATGTTGCGAAGATTTAATCACTTCATCAATATTTGAATGAAAATACATTATTATCCTTGTAAATATCAATATATGCTTTGTGATAAGAAAGTGGATGTGTCTTAAACGTGAATACCATAAATGAGAATATATGGTTTAAACATATTTATTCAAGGAAAAACGGGATTAGCAAACAAGCAGAGAACTGCTTATGTTAATGCTGCTCCCTATCAAGTTTATACAGATGTGACAGTGACGTACACATGGACATAATACAATAAACATATCAATTCGATATACAGATGCATAAAGGAAACGTGATTATTACAATGAAACGTTTGAAGGCTAAGACAATAATACTTATATAAATATATTATATCAGCAAGGCAACGCAGTCAAATAGAAGTAGAGGTTATCTGAATACCGGGAATCTCTTGGATACTATAATGTAATTTTGTACAGACTTTAATAATGAGAATATATATAAAATAAATTATGGTTTACGAAATAGTAAAATTTATATCACAGAACACATGGAGTGTAAATGTAAACTTGTTAAGGCATATTGATAATATAAACACTATTTATCTATATATTTTAATTATTTTTCCTACAAATTAGAGAGATCATTTAAATAAAGGTCAGTATAATGATCATATCAAATATTCCTTTCACATTCTATAAATATCTTTTTCTTCCTGTTCCCTGTGACATAAATGCATGGGAACACAGACTAAAAGGTTACTACCCCGTATATTCTGCCTACGGCAGCACATGAGTTAATTCAAACAATCATGATATTTACAGTAAGACGGAAAAAATGTTTTTGATTGTGATTCTTGAGCACTTATGTATTCCAATGTACACACAAGATGATAAATGTATAAAGTGTATGGATATTTATTTATCAAATATAAGCGTTGATTTGATAAAGCATTACAATTAAATAAATAATGAAATTCATCACGAATCTAGATAGAATTATATAATTTATATACTCGATCTTGACGAGGGATTGTGATATCGACCTTTTTCAACCGGCAAATTAAGAATTACAATATTGATTTGTACACCATATTGGTTTCGTTCATTATAACATATTGATCAAAACATGGGGAATCCTCAATGACAGCAGAGTATATTTGATAACATCACTACACTATGTTTGCAGAACTTATCTTTTAAAACATTGAATAACTATCCATTCCTTACAGAAATACTAGGGATAATGGAAAATAAGTATTTGACCACATGCCACATGTAGTTTTGACATAATTTAACCAAGGATATGATTGTCGTGCTTATAATTATGCATAATACTTGTCCAGACTGTGTACAGTACGCATTAAACGGTTTGCAATTTGCAAACAATGACTATTGGCGCTGTTTTGTATGATTCTCGCAATTCCTTCATTACCGAAAAAGACATTGTACCGTATTTTTTTACCCTGTTGAAAATGTGTTAGCTTGGCCTACACCCCATATTGCCTACATCCCCAAAACTCCTAGTATCGCCTTCACTAAATGCAGAGCGTCACTTATTGTAGAACTTGCTACTGTTCACTTAGCATTTAATGAACTGGTTTATTGTTATGAAGTCAAATCTGGTAAGGTATACATAATGACATATATACAAATATACATGAATATAACGCAAAATTTGATGGAGCATACGAAAGTCACGTTTGATATGCAAATCAATTCTAACTAGTATTGGTTTGTATGTGATGGACATAAGTGAAATATATTTTTCAATGGATACATGTTCACAATAGTAAGCAGGAATATATTTCTTTCTCATTTCATTTCTGTTTACCGCTAGTATAAATTATACCAAATCACTTCGTCAATAATCTAACAATAAGAGGGTCATCTTAAAGTTTGCGACAAAAATCAAATATTCGAATTAGTAAGAATCGGATATTCTAAAATGAGTGACAAGCTACACATTCAATCTTAGACTTGGTATGTAAACCAAATTCAATTTTAAGATTTTGAACCTAAGTTTATGATTCACCGTGCAGTAACATCCGGAAAACTTTGGCGAGTGATGCACGTGCGCTTGTAGGGTATGATGAGGCTATATTATACTATCAAATAACGTGCGTATTCGTTTCAGAAGTTTTATATGGTGGTATTGCAGTGAATATACCAGAATAGGTCGATGGTTAGTCGACATCGGTAATTTTTTTATTATGAAATATGATAATCTTGTCAACTGTCGAAAAAAGCATTTGTCTTACATGTCCGACAGTACAATCTTACACCTGTAAAAATACAAATATTAGTAAAAATAAGGAAATTATATGGTCTATGAAAAACGATAGTACTTTATTAACAGCCAGCTCATTCGTGTATTTGTTCTGTTTGTTGTAGGTGAAGTTTCTAACTAGTTTTATTCAACTTATCCATTGGCATCTAGCAGGTGGACGTAATTATTCAAATAATATACAGTATATAGTATTCATACAGTATTTGCCAATATGTCGCTATTTTGCAATTTTGCAATTTTGCAATTTTGATATCCGTTGCAATGAGATACACTAGCTGTCATGTTTAACCTTCTAGCTAATTGCATCATTTGACCATGACGTGAATATACAAATGTGAGAATGTGTATTAACTGTCAAGTAATTACTGCTCATTATGTCTCAGGGTGTTGAAACTGCGCTGTGTATGTGTTGTTAATTGACTTCATTGGAAATCGCGTTCAAGATTAAAGATGTTAATGGTGGGCCGACCGGGAAAAGGATCTTTTGTCACCTAACTAACAACCTAACAAGGAGAGCTATACAGAATATCATTGAAAATGACACAATTATAATGACATCAACATACATTTGGAGATATAAAGGTTTACTTATTTAAAAGGTTGATTGTTTGGATAATAAAAGTAACTAATTTCCCATCCGACAAATCAGGGGGTGAACCGTTGTGTGTACATGTATTAACCCCTAAATTATGTTCTGTTGTATGATATATCATAACATTGACGTTAGACCTGCAGTCTATATCGATTTGTGTTTCATGCATAATAATACAACAGTTCGATCATCAATAATTTGAAGAGAAAGGCGGTTGATTTCATCATATCATATCATCTCATCTCGATGAAATACATGGAATAGATAACGAATTGTGAAATGTTAATAATGTTAATATTATTAGAAGTTGGAGACAACACACCTTGTTATACCATCATAAGATAACAAATGTGGATCTTTGTTCAATAGTTTTTTAAATTTGTATTGTTGTTTGTTTTGTTGTATGTGCCTAACTTTATTTATCAAAATCAAGTTTGTCAAACCTAGTCTATATCGTATTGATGAATAATACCATTAAGTGTGGAATATTGTTTTCTTCATGAATCATATCGTTAACGGTTAATATGCTTTTTATTATGTACTTAGAGTGATTAAACCAGGCCACTATAAATGCACGGAGAGTAAATGACACAAACCAGGTACCCTCCAATCATAACTATCATTAGCGATAATTATTATCTACCTGCACGAACATAAATGCATTTAACTCTCCCTTGGTTATCCGTTTGGATGTAAGTTGGCTCTGTACCACCCTCCCCCATTAAATTCTCACATATATATATAAACTAAAATCGTTTATGCACATTTGTATCTCTAAAAAAGGTTACACATGACTTCATTTATGCTTCATGCTTGAATAGTTACACATTGGTAAAAGCAAAGTCGTAATTTTAATGTTTATATGAGAAAAATGCTCCCAAAATGTTGAACTAACTAATTTTAGTGATTGTATCATTTACACATAAACGCATTTCATATGGCATTTTGCATTGGCATTTATAATCCTTCACACATTTTACTTAAACTAGTAACCCACAGCTATCACTAACTGAATTGCAATTAATTTATTGCCCCAATAAACTTGCTCTCCAAAGGGTTGTTCACAATCCTGTTACGGTTCGTTAATCACCGCACTATACAGAAATTAACCCCTAATTAATTTATTGCTACAATAAATTCGGGATCAGAGTCTATGCAGTTCACAATTCCAACACCGTTATCCAAATGTACGTTTGGTTTGGTACATATAAAACTATATGACAGCACGAATCAGACTTTATAATCATTATTATCTAATTAATTAATTAACTAATTATATCGTAATCATACAGCTTCAAAATATGCTAACAGATGTTTAGTAAGTATCTGTGTTTGGTTTGTTATTTATCCACATATGCATGAAAATAAATTTAAATTCTCACATATTTAAAAACGATGATGTAATAAGAAATGAGTTAATCATTGTCTTAAAGGTACATCCATTGTGTTTCATAAATTTGTATTTGGCTTTAATACGTTCCAACTCACGACATGTTCTGTCTACAATACAAATAAATTCACTCAGCTTGCAAATTTATCCCCATTCGCCAAATATATCATAATTATTAGTTTCCGATAAAAATTGAGTAACATAATTATACATGTGCAAAAACCGAAACTGCATGCCCCTTTTGCATGCACAGTGATTATGGGACCTATTAAACATTATGAACTCAAATTTGTCTATTTGTCTGTTATAAATATGATTCCAAAATTACGTTTGACTCATTGACGCGCGTTGTGCATTGTCCGATTTTCGATCAGAAGTCATTACTTTTAACTTCATATCGTCAATATCAAGTCTGCTATCATCAAAATGGTAGTTTTCGGTAACAGTCGGTACTTAAAGTAATACCATTTATAGCGTTTGCAATATGTGACCCCCAACAACACAATGGATGTAGTTTGTATGGAAGGCAGAACGGTCTGAGGAGAAAAAAATTTTTCAGATAGTGTGCAAGAATTCCTCTATAAATGTCTAGATTCAGTATTCAGTGATATCAATCGTAGTGTACAATATGTGGCAGATGCGATGTGTACTGTTGCAGCAAATATGAAACGAAAATTGTCGTTTAGAAATGCGGGAAACGATAGTCCATGGGTTGATTCTGAATGTAGAAGTTTGAAAGCTGAGCGTTGTCACAATATTAAACCAGTTTAGAAAACATAAAGATAAGCAACACTTAGATGATAACCACGTAACAAGAAATTAATATAACACTAAAATTAAACAGAAACGAAAGGAATACTATAAGCAGAAACCAGTTAAGCTAGAAAATAATATCAATTCCAAAGAGTTTTGGTCCATCCTTCGGGATTTGCAGGATAAGCAATTCAAAAAGTATAATATAAGCAATAAAGAATGGTATGAACATTTCAAACATATGTTTTTGTCTATCGGAAAGGAAACAGATAGCACTTTCAGTGTAAACTCGACTACGGGAGTTACTGGCGTTTTACTTTATTAGCTTGAAGAATTATAGAGAATATAGTGATATTCTGGATTCGCCAATAGATAGGCAAGAAACATTATATAGCATACAAAACTTAAAGGTGAACAAAGCAGCAGGTGTAGATAATATTTTACGGGAATTTATAAAACACTCGGGGGATATTTAGTTATATTAGTTTTTAATGTAATCTTAGAGAGTGGCAACGTCCCAGCGACTACTGGAATTGGTATCCCAATCCATAAGAGTGGATATGTAAATAATGTAGATAATTATATAGGTATAAATCTGCTAAGTATATTAGGGAAAGTATTCGTCTACATCATCGAGGTTAACATTCTGGGCTGATACACTAGATAAAACAGATATTAGACTTAAGGGCGGGATATAGCACAGTAGATAATATTTTTATATTGCATTCGATAGTTCAGAAGTTTCTTGGTACAAAAGGTAATAAACTATATGCTGTGTTAATTGACTTAAAAACAACATTTGACTCGATACAAAAAATAAAACTTTGGGAGGTAATGGAGAAACATGGCATAAGCCCTAAGATGAATACATTGCTCAGAAATATGTATGATAAGGTCAAAGTTGTATCAGAAATAACCATGATATTTCAGATTCTTTTACCTGCAATTCTGGTCCGTTTTCAATTTTTATAAATGAATTTTGATTATTCAAAGTAGTGGTTCTCATGGCTTCCAGTTACACTCTTATTTGTCGAATTGTTTTTATAAATGTTTGCCGATGATATGATTTTATTTTCTTCAAGCGTCATCGGGTTACAACGGCATATAAATGAATTAGAATTTACTGAGAAAATGCAGGATTGACTGTCAACATGGAGAAAACTTAAGTTATAGTATTCAAAAACGGAGGTAAGCTGTCTAAAACGGAAAAGAGGTGTTATAAAGGTCAGCCACATATCAATATCTTGGAGTATACTTTTCAAATTGCTTATGCTCGTCAGATCATGCAAAACATTGTCAAAAAACAAGTCAAAAGGGTGTTAATTGGTGTTCTCAAAAGTATTTATAAACTAGTAGATATTGATTGCAAATCATTTTACAAAATGTTTGACTAAAACATTCTTCAACTATTGTTGTATGGATCAGAGGTATGGGGAATTAAACATTATGATATTATTGAAAAGATACACTTATATACCTGTAAGAAATTTCTAGTAGTGAAGGCAAGCACACCCAGTAATATGGTGTATGGACAGTGTGGCAGATTCCAAGTTCATATATTTGCCAAAGCTGGAATGATAAAATTTCTTAAATATGCCCTCTAATAGATACCCTGTTATGATATGATGATTCTGTATGATAAGAGAGGAAGACAAATTGGGTATCCAACGTTTGAGAGTTATTAAATACTATTAGTTTTGGGGATATATGGCAGAGTCAAAACGTGGATTTCAATTCAAATTTTGTAAATAATGTTACACAAAGACTTAAAGATATATTTACACAAGAATGGGCTACATCGCTTTCACTTTCAAACAAGTGTGTTTACTATAAAATGTTTAAATCACACATATATAGATAATATTATTTGAGTATGTTAGATATAAGGAAATTCCTAAATGCAGTTTCACATTTCAGGTGCACATCCCACGAGTTAGTAATTGAGACAGGAAGATATTACAATATGGCATTAGAAAATAGAATTTGTAAATTGTGTAATCTTAATTGTGTTGAAGACGAATACCATTTTCTTTTAATTTGTCCTTTGTATACTGTCCTGAGGACAAATAACATTCCAAAATATTACTAGGTACATCCAAACAGGTGTTTTCTATGTTTGCATGTGAATCTTTGCACGTTTCTGTACTATAGGCCTGTGGCCTCTAAGGATAAGAAATAAAGATTATCATAACTAAAATCGTTTGTATGCACATTTGTATCTCTAAACAAGGTTACACATGACTTCATATATGCTTCATGCTTGCAGAGTTACACATTGGTAAAAGCAAAGTCGTAATTTTATTGTTTATATGAGAAAAATGCTCCAAAAACTAACTTCTAGTGATTGAAATACTTGTATTATTTACACATATATAGTCGCATTTCAGTATATGAACACAAGCACTTTATTCATTAGTTCATATGGCATTTTGCATTGACATTTTAAAATCCTTCACCCATTTTACTCAAACTAATAATCCACAGTTGATTTACAGTGAAGCTATCACTTACTCAATTGCAATTAATTTACTGCCCCAATAAACTCGCTCTCAAAAGGATGTTCACAATCCCATTACGGTTCGTTAATCACCGCACTACACAGAAATTAACACCTAATTAATTTATTGCTACAATAAACTCGGGATCAGAGTCAATGCAGTTCACACTTCCAACACCGTTATCCAAACATACAATTGGTTTTGTACATATTAAACATTAGTTAGCACGAATCAGACTATATATTAATATTTAATTAATTAATTAATTATCTTGTAAGTTTTATCATACAGCTTCAAAATATGCTGTATATCTGTATTTGGTTTGTTATTTATCCATGTATAATTTAATTTACTAATTGTAATCAATTAACTGACTACAGACGCGTGCTTGTAAATTGTACTTCTGTAAATGTTTTTGTACTACAGAACGTTGTTTTTGAGTAAACAGTTTGTAGCTTTGTATTTGTAACATTTGGATGACATACTATACCACCACGCATTAGAGAAAGTAAATAATTACAAAGATAAGTTCAATAATCGTCCTATGTAAGACATAGCACATTCACTTTATTTTTAGATTATAAACATTTTTCTAATTATTGTTTTCTTATCTTTCTTATCTTAGACAATGAGCATTATATTTCTCAGCATAGACACCCAAGTCTACCACTAGGTACATAAATCCCCAGCTCCAAGCATAACTCTTCACTTACATCCTTCCTACATCAACGTCCCATTTCCCAGTAATTTACCATGCCACTACCAAACCCTTCCTTAGTAATCCTTCAACCATATATTTACCAAAGACTATCTCGATCTATGCCCATAACCCCCAGTCAGTCACTCACTATTACTTACGTTTGTATTCCCAGTTCCAAACTTCACCCATCATGTTATCACTCACCCTAGATCGACTCACATCATTAAGGCACAAACTGTGCCTCTGCATGTACATCTACAATTAACACAGTTCAAGTACTACCCACGACCCTTCCTTCCTAGACCTAAGCAAATAAACATAAATATCAAACCCCTTACTCGCAGCCACTCAACTCAACACAGGCAACACAGGCAACAACGGCCGTCCCAACCTCCAATCTATAGCCACAAGTACACAACAACACTCATGCCTCTCCCTGAAAAACGGCATCCCACACCCAGTCACCTACCCACAAAACTCCACAACCCCAACCCCCAACATACCGATTTGTAAAAATTGCAAATAAACCTGTATAATTAACATTAATTAAGTTACTATTATTATCAGACTACATTCATGCAGGATATAAATTTTCATGCTAATTCCAAAACTTCATTCCTTATTATGTTAATGTTATTAAAGTGTAAAATGCACTCTGAAGTAGTTTATTTCATATAAAATAGTTCATGCAAAAGTATACAAGAGTATACAAAAGTTTCCTAGAGTATACAAGAGTATACAAAAGTTAACAAAAGTTTCCAAGAGTATCCTGAGTTTGGATACCCGGCGTATACTGATCAGGATTTTTTTGGATACCCGACGTATACTGCCGTATACTGGTTTGGATACCCGACGTATACTAGTCAGGAAACTTCAGGAAATCACTGTATTTTCTCCTGTGGTTATTTCCCAAAAGAAATACATAATATGATTTAAGTCGCCATGGCTTTACTTATATTTCCAATATATGATTGTCATCATCAGTCACATGATGACTGGGCAAAACATAACCCAGAAACGTTGTGCAAACAATGAAGAAGAAATTGCCATCACCGAAATGTTGTCTTCTGTTTGAATATCAACTTAACAATGCCTCCTAAGAGACTGGCAATGATGATGTAGAGTTAAAAGTCTATAATAGATATAAAGACGACGACATGCTCTCATCTGTAGGTACCCACTTTAGTATATACATGAAACACAGCATCCATATAAACAAATTTTCGTTTGCATAATGGAAAATCACCAGGTAATGGATAAACAAAATTTTAATTAATATTTTTACGTCGCTAAACCCATCTACAGTGTTCAATGTGAGTCTAATTCCATCATATACATCCATTATATGAAATAATTTAATCACATAAAATGTTCATGCCATTCATTTGAGGATTGTCATATCACATTCATTCCAATCAGCGATTGCTAGATGGAGTTGTGGGATGTAAGGTAATACGAAAAACAACTTTTATATGTCGGATGTGCTTAATATATATTAATATTGGACTGTATACACATCTAGACATGACAAGCCGAATGTTCCAAACACAACACATTCATTAGAAAATGAATTTTACTGTTTTGTTGTTGTACTTGTCCTCACGTCAATATCTCATTAAACCTGTCTGTGTCGTGATTTGGTCTCGAACTGTAGATATGAAAGATGTAAACACATTTATTTCACTGCCATATGACGTTGGTGAAACTGCAATTATGTTAATAATCTAGTGGTTTCAGATAACGACGTTCAAGATTTGAAATTACTTACTCGTCTTTTCAAGTTTGTTAAAAATGCTATTCCTAACATATATCGTTCTGCTAACCATCCTTAGTGCATGATACTTAGAGGTTATACAATTATATTTTCACATCATAAATTTGAACATGTACAAATGTACCTCATATGAGCCCGCATGGTAACATGACATGACATGATCCTTTTTACCATATATCATATTTTTTTCAAATACCAGCGAGGAGACTCGACTCAAACAAATAAATAAGAATATGACGTGCGTTTTGATGAAAAAGACACATATTTGCAAAGATATAACTTTGTTAAGAAACTATAGCGAGCCGTGCCACTTATACAATTTATAAGTTGAAAATATATTAAATTATAACAATTAATTACAAAATTGACATAGCCTTTAAAATTGACAACAACATTGATTGGTGAAAAAAATGAATAACTGTTTACACTACGTCGCATGTGACGTTATTCTGATTGACGACTGACGACGACACACTCAATGCGGACCAGAAATACAGGAGATACATTCCTTAGAAGTTGATATATCAGAATCTCCACCAGCGGCAACACAACGTCGCCTCCTCTGCAACACATATACAGAATTTAAGAGGTTAATTTCAACAAACTGCACATCTAGCATATAATTCAACTTACTTACTTGTAGGTTAGAAGCAGAATCCAGTCCACTTCCGGTAAGAGCAATATCATAAGGTGGAGAAGGTTAAAGAGATCTGAAAAGAGACAAAATAAATCTCTACTTGACTTAACTCTACTTGAAGGCAAACATATTGGAGGGAATTGGTAAAGATGAAAATACTTGGTAATGATAGTCTGAGTGCCAATAAACTATGTGCGGAATGAGCCGAGTTTGAATCTTTCGTTGATAAAGTAATCAATATTAGTTAACTAGTCTTGTGACTTCGTGGTTATGATATAAATTGATATATCAAACATAGTTATTATTCATCATTGCTGATTTTGCTATTTTACAATGTATGCCAACTGCATGTTATTGTGATTGTTTTTGCAAATATTCTGGTTGAGTTCGCTCATTTTAAACTCATCATATTGTTCTGAAAACGTAACGCATAGTTTACTGAACCATTAATGTGTTTTAATGATATGTCACTTTAAAATATTTGCATCTGAAAGTTTAAAGATCGACTTAGGAATAAATCCTTTTTTACAATAATGGGGATATATGTTTTATAATCCGGGATCGATGTTTGGCTTAACTGATAATAAAAGCAATATGTGCCGAAGCCCACAGAGTCCCGAGAGTATATTCAACATCCAGACATTTATTCAATGATATACATCTGATATGACAGCACAGTACAACACAGTAGAGGGAAGTCCCATGGACTGGCTTTCGTGTGATATTAACACTAGTGGATTGTGGGATGCGGTGATTGTGACAAGTGACATTTCACGTTCAGTCTGCAACATACAAGCTTTTCCCTGAGGACTACAATAGGAGATGGTTTGTTTGTCTTATAGAGAAGTAAATTTCACGATCAAAACTGAACATTTATTTTGTATACATATAAGTGATTTATGTTGCCTTTTTAAAATCGTTTAGATTAAATTTCTCTCAAAACAGTAGTCTAAATACTACATGTAATAGTTCTGAATAATAGTTACAAATTATATGTCCAATGCAGAAAGTCACACATGTTAGAAATGAAAATATACAAAGAAATTCATATGAATAAATTGCAACACCATTTGTGCATTTTGTGAATTTTTAGAAGTTGTCATGTAAAAAAAATGGCAATTGTTGAAATGAAAAAAAAACCCAGAATTGTGTAGTTTTCGATCACTGCTTGCTCAGAAAACATTTGAAACATGTTTTCATACATTTGTACCACTGTTGGCAAAAATAGACGCACGCATTAGATTTTAAAATGCTGATGACGCTACTGGTATACTTGGTTACTGTGCGCGATTGAATCAAGCAGCAATAGCGGTCTTCATGTGGCGTGGTTTTCATGAATGTTATAGACTCAAATCGCAGTTTTCCCACGGTTTCAATGGACTTTCATATTAATTATTATTTCAGCATAACGTGGAGACCACCAATAATTATATGTAAGGAATCACTTCATCTTTCATTTTAAGAAAAATCAAGTAGGCGTTTCTTTTGGCCGACAGTGTAGGCGATGGTTGCACGTCTTACATAAATGGAGACGTAGATTTTGTTTGTTGAATGTTTATTTTGCATCTATGTGATTGATGTGACCTTTTTAATCGATTTGATGCAATTTCTCTCAATACAGTAGTCTTAATACTACATGTATTCATGAAATAGTTATGAAACTGTAGAGGCAAAATCTGTGTCCAAGTGATGCGGAAAGTCACACATATTAGCCATGAGAAAACACAAAGAAATCCATTTTAACAAATTGCAAAACACCAAACACATGAAACCTTACATTTAGTTTGCAATTACATTACAACAAACAATGTCCATGTTAAAATTCCATTGATCTTGTCAGTGATCATATGAAGGTTTCAGATTTCTAGAATACAAGACATTGAATATAAGTACACATTCACTACAATATGTGACCAAAATCACCAAAAGCTGACTATTCATTTAGACACCATAACGTGAAAATATATTTATTACCGCAACGTGACTAGTAAATCCACCATTAGGAGGAATGGTGATTAACGTGTCTGCTAACGACTCACAGACCGCCAAATTCAGACGTAATTGGTAATAAAAACTACTGCATGTAGACAGTGAAGCGAGGCGTAACTCGTTAGAAGTCATGCTAATCAGCATAGGCGGATAAATCTGATCTCATTTTCATCCTCGACACGTTGTCCCTTTAAGACCTCTGCAGATCCATCATCGACGCAAGACACTTCTGCCACCATGTCACATTCTACCATTCAGTTTTGACAATGATGCCTCTGATATCAGACCCTAAAATTAACGTCATGATGAACTGCTTCTCAACTTCCAGTATATCACCTGGTACCCAAGCTCCTCACCCTCTGACGCTTCCCTGATTCCACATGGGCCGGATGTCAGCTGGCTACTTCACACATCTAAAGCTTCTTTGGAAATGTTCCACATCCTGGTTCTGTAAGCAATAACTTTTGAATCAATTTGTATAAGTCAGGAAACTATTCCAACAATTGCTAAAGTGTTACTTGAACAGTATCATGGAATACATTCTAACACATGATTCTAATATAAAAGGTACTTTGCAGTGTTCTACATGTCGTGAGGTTTGCTGTAATGATTCGTTGAATGTTAGTGTAGTTCCATCCATGGTTGCTAGTTCCAGCCGATACTCTCAGGTTTCACCACAATGCATAGCAACAATTGTGTTGCATGCCTTTTCTATAATAGTATTACTTAGTTTTTCAATGTACAACATCCAACTTGTAAAGGCGCTGTAGCACGCCATTCTTACTGAAATAAAGAGATCTCACGAAAATGTAAATAACAGTTACTGTTATTAATGGCTACATAATGTTCCCGAATAAAGATAAAGTGTTCCAAATCGAATATACATTGTCTGGTTAAGCCATGCGAGACCATTTCTCATTTTAGGTGTTCACGTTGAAATGGCCGCTCGAAATGTAGTTCAAGTGATCTGACTGATGTAGTGATACCGAAATACTCAAAATAGCGTTTTAATTATGGAACCATAATGGAATGGTCACCCATCTAGCTGATTGGACTCTTTAATTCGCATCAGTCCTACACATCTTTCCCTCACACTGAAGAGTTTTACACCACTCTCGCTTTATACGTCAAACCATTTCATTCAATACGGATAACCATTCACTATTTTTTATTTCACAATTTTTAATGAGGTGTTTCATAATTAACAATATATTACATAACCTATAATAATAAATGGCAAATTTGAGAAAATCGTACTACGGCGCCTTTAAGCTCAAAATTAACACTTAGTATATACGAGCATTTCAGGATAAAAGCTATTAAATTTGAAAAAGAAGGAGGAGGAAGCTGTCATGTTAATCCTAGGTTTGCATCCGTTTTTTCATTACACATAATGCATTACGCATATAATATTCAAAACTGAAAAATAAAGTGGAATCAATCTTTTTTCAACACAAAAGCATATCATTGTACAATATCCTTTGGGTAAAGGGATCTCTAGGAGGAAGTGTAGTTCTGACCTTTTAATTTTTGAAATAATATTAATGTCATGTTTTGCATGTTTGTTTGAACGTCACCATAAAAACAATTATGATCAACTATCCATGTAGGCTTCTGTGTACTGAGAGTGCTCCTAGAGGATTTCATAAATGTAATTACTCACAAAATATCAAAACAAAAAGGCTTTATAATCTTTTGGGGCTTGACGTGTTCTTAAAAACTCAAATTGCAAAGTACATTTATCGTAAATTTCCATAGCCCCAGGGAGCAATTTGTAATTGGTTCTACATGTTTTCTTTATGCTGCTGAGCAATAATTCATTTTTCTTTGTTATGAAGATCTCCAGTGCCAATAGGAAATCAATGGAAGGATGCATAAAACATGTGTCCTTGAAGATTAAAAGGCACTTCTTCAATGTGTATATTCCTACATAAACATGTTTCGGAGAATAAGCTTTTGATTTCATAAAATAGCACACGTTCTGTTGTTTTCCATAAAGATAAGTACATTACATCACTTGTTTTTTTCTGAGACTCGTAATTATAACACATGTTCACATACCTAATCGTAGATCCTAGTCTAATGGCTATTTGAAAATGTCATATTTACTTGTTATTTTATCAATCCAGTATTTATCCTCTCTCATGTTTGTATGACAATCTTTATAATCAGGTCTTTAAAGGGCATTTAGAAGTAGTATACATACAAACAGGAAGATTTTCTGGATAACAACTTCTTTAAGGTGAAAATACATGTCCTCACCATTGTTTTGTTTGCTATATAAATGTATCATATTTGTTATGTCCTTACATTCCACCTGATGAAGGAGTAAGTACATGCTCCGAAACGTTGTGTACATTCACATTAAAGAATGTGTTACGCAGAAAATATTCCTGTTCGTAATCTTTATAATCTATACTTACATATGCAATTTGAATTTGTGCATCCCTTAAAAGTGCAATCAGCTCCAACATTCCATTAAACGCTGACATTAAAATTTCCTGGTTACCAGGGAAGAAACCACAGGACAGAGAAAATTAGCGTTTGAATAGAGCTACTTTATCGTTTTAGAATCGTAAATAAAGAAAAGTTAAAGGAGGAAGATAGATTCCTACTCCGTATCTACCCAAGGTTAATCTTCATTTCAATAAATATGTTTAAGCCAATCAACACAGTATGCAGATGTTTATTAAATAAATGCATGTTTCTTTGTTGTAGCATTCACTTGCAAGCTTGGTTCATAGACAGATTTCCACAATGCGCCAACACTACATATTACAAAGGCCAGGAGATCGAAAGAAAAGTTTTCCTTTGAACTGGACTGTGTAGATTATGGGACGAGTTTGGGATTCTATTTAACTATTTAACTAATGTGCATATATTTAGGACGTGTAATTTCGGTTTCTGAACATTAAAACAACTGTTGCTCGACTTACATTGGAAAGGTAAGAATGTTAAGTATATGCAAGTCAAGTGAAATTATTTTCACTTAAATCAGCACATGTGTCGGTAAGTATACAAGCCAAATGAAATGCTTTGTTTTATGAAAATAGCTCAATAGCGCTTTAATGTTAATTCGTGTTGATGTCCATGCATATTTCAAGGTCATCCCCACAACGTTATGCTCATCTTTGTTCATGTTATTATTATTCTACTCAGCTTGCCTCCTGAATGTTTGTAAAGTTCAGTGGGGTTTGTGTTCCAACGATTGTGTGTGTTTCCTTAGTGTTCCGGCAGCAATGTTTAACTAGCAAAAGTGCTCAGAAATATTACCTCCTTATCCAAAGGATCTTTCGGAGTGTTCTCTTTCTTTTCACTGATAAAAATACAATGTGATCTATTGTTCTTCATCAGTCTATAACACACAAACATTGTTACTAGTTCACTTCTAAATGTGTTGCCTGTATATGATATGTCAATGCTAAGACGTTTTTACATATGAATATCAAACCATATTTACATTATTAAAGTATAGTATATTTGATTTAATAAAATCAATAATATTTATTATATTTCTCTTCTGAAATCATACAATGTACGTTTCCTCTTTATATAGTGGATCACATTGTGGATCTTTCTTCCATTTTTATTTAAAATCTTCATGTTTCCTTAATGATATGTCTTCACACCTTTGACGTTTACCATGTAATTTGTTTCATTACATCGAGTTTGACTGTCAAAAGATATTATATTGAGGAGACATAACAAGAGCAGATCATCATCTACAACTTTGAGCATCATGCCACGATGTCGATGTTTATCATGCAGTATTTTAAGCCAGTATCAAGAGAAATAATCTAGAACTCATAATTATACATAAATACATGATTAACTTACGCCAGTTTGATATGTCTGTCAGTTATTATGACAGGACAAAACATTTTTTCTGTCGATGACTTTGATTGCGACTTAGTCATTGATTGATGGCGAGAAGCCTGTGTATTGAAGCTTAACAATAAGCCAGTGCATTGACGATTTATACCGTGATTGATCAGGCGTTTGGACGCTGGATGAGTGTACAATCTGACATCTCCAACTTTACATTAATGTGGCGGCTTCTGAAGAAAAACAAGCAGATCCTGCCTTTTTGTTCTGCAAAGAAATCAAAAGTTTCTATGCCCATACCAGAGGAACAATCTAGAATTCATAATATTCATAAATACACGATTTGCCTGTCAGTTACTATGACAGGACAAAACATCATTTCTGTCGATGACATTGATTGCGGCTTAGTCATTGATTGAGGGCGAGAAGCCCGTGTACTGAAGCCTAACAATAAGCCAGTGCATTGACGATTTATAGTGTGATTGATCAGGCATTTGGATGCTGGATGATTGTTCAATCTGACATCTCCATCTTTACATGAGATGTGACGACTTATTTGAACAATAACAAGAAAATCCTAACCTTTTTGTTCTACAAAGAAATTAAAGGGTTTTTATGTTGGTGGCCGGTATAAAACCATCCTTTGTGAGATTTTGGTTTTGTACTGGAATGAACCAGAAGCATGATACGAAGAAGACACGTTTGCTTTCTGATAAGGGCAAGAATGGTTTTTCACAAATGTTTTAGTTATTGCAATGCGAATAAAAACAGTCCAATATATTCATTGCAATTTTGTAACCACTGAAAATGGCATAAATTGTGCATGATATATCATTATTTAAAAAAGAACAATTTTAATGAGTATTTTAATAGAACACACATATTTCATAGCCGATGTCAAATCAAGTATCGGTTATAAAACCAGTGTACTAGATTTGTGAAGTTCTTTCAGTCTAAGCACTAGATGGTCATAATAAAATAAAGGCCCTTTGCTTTGAGATTTTATTCAGTAGAAATTAATCTGGACCTGAACACCCAATACGTACTGTACATTATAAAGATAAGTTAATGTACATATATGTAAGCCTCAACTTCGCATCATGTGACAGACGCGTGAAAGTTAATGTGAATTCGACATCATTATCTCCTTTCAATACTGATCTTAAATTTTGAATTGCAAACGAATACAGACAGGATTTTGTTTAACCAGAGGTAGCATAAACGCTTTTTCAGGTGAAGGATCATTAACATTAACACATGAACAGCAAATGTTCAGTAATGCAGTAAGGGTATTAGTGATGATAACTTAAAGTCGATTTTTAGTCGCATGTAAGACAACGGAACAAGGCAATATAATAGTAACATAGACATGGGATGGCAAGGCTCAAACGGTTTGTGGAAAGACTGTTTAAACTGTGTGAGGGTACACATTGATTGGGTTCAGATAATAATGCATCTACTTTCCATATGCAGAGGTAAACATGGTCATACAATGTAGTGTTTGGAACTCAACGACCCGACCCAGTCAATGTCAATGAGGAGTAATCAGAACGTCTTAAGAGGCACAAACATCTAAGGGTTAGTGATGAACAACATTTTATAATCACCTTAAATGACATTCTAGTGTTTGTCTTCAACAAATGACCAGGAGATGAGATATGGTTTTTAAAACAGCAAAATCACTTAGCTTCATGGTTTGGTATAACATATTTTATTCTCAAGGAAAAGGATTGGGAACAAGTTATCCAACTTAAAATACCCTCTCCTTATCATGTACAAGATTGATTTACATATATACAAGCATGACGACAGAAAGTGAACAAGAACACAGTAAAAAGATATACAGAGAAACAGAATGACATAATAATGCTAAACAAATCGTTTTGTTTCACTAATATAAGTATGAACTGAAATGAATAATTGTCTATTTTGACATTCTGATAGGTCTGCACTTCCCTCAAGCAAAAGTTTTAGATCGATTGACTTAGCTTCATCAAACCCTTTAATCAGAGCATGAGGAGAAACATCCACCCTCAAGCCAAAAGACACCTGGATAGTCAAGTGTATATCCGTTCTGCATACACTATATATAGCTAATGATTACCACTGCGGTAGAAATATTATGTCCACGGTTGCACAGAGGTTCACAGAAAAGTACTTGTTTAGTCCTTACATCGAATGCAGCTGGCAATTGAATGTATCCAAACGAAGTGAATGAAACATGTTTTGAGAAAATGTATCTATTTTATTCGAATATTGATATTTCAAATTCATAACATAATATAATTCAATATATACAATTTATCATATAATGGAGAGTGTTATCGATGCAATAAGGCAATCTGATGAAGTGGTATCAAAATCTGATGAATATGCAAAACAGGTCAAAGGTCAACTAAACAAACTACTTTCGCAAAATTCAACTCTTTTATGCGAATCATAAAACTGTTTACGAATCATCGAAAAGCGTAATCGGGAGTTTACACTCGTATTTCCGCTTGAAAGAATGGACATTCGAAAACACAAAATCATCTGATATGAAACAGTGCATTTATAGTTTTAACAAAGTCAAGATAATTGTAGATATGATCTAAAAATCATTCAAAACTTCAGTGCGCTAGTGACCAACAGAATCAGCAAGTAGCTGCAGTGTCCTTTGCACAAAATGAATTTGATATGTCAGCGTGTAGCTTCTTGAGGGCCGAGCATACCGTATTAGGTACATTTATATGTACTTATTGTAACAAACGAAAGAAACAACCCCACCTCACAAATAATTGCCGTTTAAGTGTGAAATATACTGTTATGCAGCAATCCGAATCAAGTCTGCAACGTAGCTTCCAAAACGTTGAAACTAGAGTTACTTCCCTTGTTCTAGCGACGTGACCAAGTCATTTATAAGTGCATTTTAATTATTAGATATATGCTCATGAATTGATTGAAAATATCTCAATGAACAAGAAATCAGCGTCCAACTGTTGATTTTTTGGAAAAATCGGGCGCATCATGTGTTTTAAATTGTTTTAATTAAGAACTATTTCTAGGCACTTCACAGCTGATGTCGTGATCATCACTTGATGTACCGTCTATGAAATTACTCCAATAAAACTGGGTCAATTCTCTTACCACGTTTAACACAACAAAACTCTTATTTTAATAATGACGTAATATGATAAAGAGATTATTAACCTCGTGTGTTTCTGTATCATTAATATCAAAGGCTCGCATAATACAATGTTTATTCCAAGAATATGATATTAATGATACGGAAACACACTTGGTTAATAATTTCTATGTATGATCAACAGTATTCTTCAAAGAGTTAAGCTCATTATATATTTATGTTGAGCAGTTTCTGCTTTGAATTTAAACAATGTATTTGATGTCAAAATCTGTAGCGGTTTTTTTAGAAACCAGCTGGAAAGTTAGTTCCCCATCACGATGGTAACTGTAATTTTAAATTCTCAAGTCTGTAATTCTAGCACAAAAGGGGATGAAAAAACACAACGAACTAAGTTCATCTAAGCACTTACCCTTTTTTATATTTAAATTCAAAGAGGTAACGTTTCTGTTGGTGTCTATTGTGTACACCTCGTACACTGTGTTTTGTAGTATTAGTCTGCTTGCTGCCTCCGGTTCATTGATGAACATTCACAATGCATCAAGACTTCACATCACAAACTTAAACGAGAAGCAAGAAAGGGTTTCTTTGATGTATAATGGACAGATTATCATGACAGTTTACGAGTCTCACGCAGGTGCTGAGGTCCTGCCAGCAACCATATTGGTCTTTGACATTTACGAGCCTTGACTTGACTTTCATTTAGTGCACTAACATCAATCACGCCTTCACAGTATGTTTGATATGTTCTATCAATTGTGCATGTATCGATATTCTGACTGTCTTGTTTATGTTCCTCACCATATGAGTTTTGATTGGACAGATCTCTGAAGGGCATTTCATAATTATCTGATTGTAATAGGATTGTATGTTTTCATAAAACTGAACATAGGTTATGTGAAAACGGAGGGTTTTGTACCAGATGACAATTCTAAAAGTATTGAAACGTCATAATTTATCAAAATAACAAATAACTCCAGAGATCGAGGCAACTCGTTGTCATGTGATTCATTCCATGATGATTTCCATTTCGCATCACTGTTTAAGGATTTGTTCAATGAAAACTGCAAATATGAATTTCAGAATATTTGCATCAATTTGGCAAATACATGTACGAAACAAACAAGAAGAACATCAAAACAACAAAGGGAAATGAGAGTCAGAGAGAGGAGAAGTCAAAGTTTAGTTTAGGGACTTTTTGTCATGAGTTGAATATACCGCTGACCTACTCGTTGTGCTGTATCAAACTGGAAACTGTAAAACGGTAAACTTCAAATATGTCACAAAGCTGATTCATGATAAGTTACTTAAGTTTCATAAGTTTCATATACACTTTACAGTATGATACTGGGGAATTAGAAACTTCAAACTTTGTAAAAACGTTTTACAGTGGATGATTAGACAACAAAGGAGATCTGAAGTTTTGGAATCCATGACCAAATACCAAAGACACAGGCGACAAATGCCAATAAATAATGTTATTTTTTAATCTCATGGAAGGATCCTTATTTTGACAGATTTACTGCTCGTCATTAGTTCGGTAAGATGTGTGCATTCACTGTTAATAGGTTTGATTTGTAGAAACCAGACGGCGCTGCCTTTAATCTGGTATCTTTATATGAAGTCTGTGACAAGAAAGATATTTCGAACTTCTGTCTAAGCGAATAGCTTACATTTCATTAACATGTTATCAGTAAGTTAAAACTACATGTTCTGGAGTCAATTTATTGACTGTGTATCACAAGATTATGATTCGTTTCGATTAATTATCATGTTCTCTATCTGACATAACATACACACATTTATTTACGAGTAAGAGCGCTAGCTGTATATTTCTTCTGTAATAGATTTGAGCATAATTTAATACCTCTAGATATTATTTATGATTTTGAAATATCACACCATATGAATGAAAATGACCTGCAACAATAGGTGACCGCAATAGTCATAATGTGTGAACATTTAAAAAAAAAAACAACATTTCTGCAAAAATAATGAAAATGAAATCCTTCGGTCCTAATTGAACATTTCCCTGGGCAATCGTATTATCGTAGGTTGTTAAATAAGATAGCAAAATTACCAAACGATCGAGTTTTATGAAAAAAATAGTCTTAAATTCAGTTACACGTATTCAGATTCGTAAAACACCATGTAGTGGTCATCCCTAATTGCAACATTCATCCATTTGATTTCCAAACACATGGTATCTAACACATTGTGTGGTCCCAATGGAGACCTTTAAAAGCTCAAGATGTTGTCCGGCAATCATTAGCGAAGTAATTAACCCCATGGGTGTTTTATAATTATCCATCAATACTACAATACCATTCTTATAAGACCTATCGTCTTCAATTAATGAGCGAGAACATTTGAGAGGGAAAGTACATAGAAGCTGACGGAAATAATTTTCGATTAGAAACCAATTGTTTTTGTCACGAACTAGGATGTAACTTCAACCACTGTTTTTAGAACAATGGTCCAGTTGAATGTAAAGGCTGCGAATGTGGATAACATTAAGGTCACTTCAAATACAAATTGTGAAAATGACTTAGGGTCGAAATGAGTTAAGCAATGTTTGATGTTGAATAACTTAATATTAAGTGCGAGTCCCGACCCGAAGCGATATGAAAGAGAACACACATCTATTATGATTTCAATATTGCTTCATTGCCTAGTTCATTACTGTTGTCAGATATATATATATATATATATATATATATATATATATATATATATATATATATATATATATATATATATATATCAGCAGTTGTGTTTTAAAGATTTAGATTTAGAATTTAGTTATTTACCAGTTATTTTGTGTTTGTCTCCTTGTCTTTCTTGAAGATTATATACATGGCCATCTCGTTACAATCAAACACGTACCTCACTTTTATAAGTTCTGTCTAGTGCTTAGCAGTTGTCGTGTGGCATGACTTTCTCTCCGGCCAATCCGTGAAGAGTCTAGGAAATCGTAAGAATGAAGGTCTGTGATTTTTTAAGGTGAAATAACATGCGTTTTCATGAAACACAAATATGTTTTATCAGTGACCGTTTAGTTACGTAATAGATAGAGGACGAGTAGCAGTACATTATCGGGATATAAATGTACGGGTTTGAGAGGGTTGGGCGAGGCGTCAGCCGAGCCTAACCCTCTCAAACCCGTACATTTATATCCCGATAATGTACTGCTGCGAGTTCTCTATCTATCTTAGAGCACAGTCAAATGCTTGAGTCGTCAAGAAAATGTCTTAAAATTAATTTATTTCAAATATTTTGTCAACAAATTTGGGAAACATTCTCTCGAACACAACATGCAAAACATTGACATCTCTCATTTTCATATGCAAATGTTAGGGACATTGACGTCATCTTCGGCACTGTGAGCACTGAATTTCTGAAATTGTCCGAGATGCATGAGGCGTACATTTTATATAAAGCGTACGAGTCGTGCTACAGCATAAGCGTCGTGCTTGAATCACGCACATGCATGATTTAAGCACGTTTTTATTCAGCAACATTGAGCAGTAATACATTTCATTGCCTATAAAGACTGAGTGGTTTGTGGAATGAATCAGTTCACACAGTGGCTTCATCGTGGACAGTCCAAGGACAAGTACACTATTCATTCAGGAAAGGTAACTTTACTTTTTTACTCCTTACTTTTCAAACTCTGTAATTTTAAAATTCAAACTAATTTTCATTAAATTGGTTTATTTAATAACAGTTATTGTTTTTTTGTATTTCAAATTTTTTACCAAAACGTTAAGTTGTTTGTTGAGCTGTATTTATCAATATGCGAGTTGTTATATCTATTGTTGCATATGCTAGTGTGCATCCCGTCTATATTGCATATAAATTATTTCAGGTTACTGTAGAAAAGGAACTGTCTGTAGGAAAGAATGTAACGTCGTACTGGACATCGCTCGGACGCTGTATGACGATACAGGAGTTTCAGTGAGACGACAATGCAGTCTCCATCCTCTAACACTCCAAGAAGGTAATTTTATATCACTTTCTTATTTCTCATTTTTATGTCGTTCTATATAACTTTTGATATTATTTTTTATATCGTGGTTGAAAATATATAAAACATTGGTAACATGGTTTGATGCTTGTCATTGTTTCACTTACTCATGATATAAATGAAATACACTTGAAAAATCCCAATTGACCTCAAATAACTTGCTTTATTTACATGCTTTTATTCTTCTTTTAGGAATATCAAGCTCCTTAATACAGAAGACCCCCATCAACAGAAGCGACTATTTCCTTTCGGAAAGGGAACACAGCAGGTCATTTGTCAATGTAATACGTGTTTAACTGTGTGTTATCTCCATAAATAAAACAATCAGTTGACATTGTTTGTTGTTTTTATGAAAGTCTGTGAACCAGTTTATGAGCATGATACCCGAACGCAACCAGACAACCGTACATCTATCGGGATATAAATGTACTCCACGTGACCACAATACACTCATATGATTGGACGAAAGCATTTGACTGTGCTCTAATAGTCGGTTTAAACTTTTTCCTTTAATATTTGTGTAATTGGGTTTGTTTGACATTTGCTAACTTCTTTTTATCTAGCAAAATCTTAAACTTAGTCGTGTGATGTCATCACAAAAACATAAACCAACATATGTGCCATCTATTTTATCAAATGCGAATTCAATCAGTGTAGCTGAAAACTATCACAACGATAAATTCATATAAAGTCATATAAAGTAGCTCAAACCACAATGTACATGTACGTGTAAATTATAGCTAATTATAATAATGTCAAATACATATTAATATATAGATACAATAATGGAAATATGGGATTGTGACGTTTCAGTATCGAAATAAAATTAGTATACAATACATAGAAATCCCCTTTTTGTCCTGGTACACTATGATTCACGATACTGCGATGAGTTCATTCTAAAATACTGTTATAAAACCAGTGATTTCATGATTCAATCTCTTACACCAGTTCATGTTTTTTCATAGACAAGTTTAAACATTACATTAATTAATAATTGTTCATGACATTATTAAGTTAGAGAAAAATCTACTCATATATTTAACAGCTTACCACACGTTGTTAAAGTCTATGCTTAGGATAGTTGCCTTACTCTGTGGGCGTGGGTTCGAATCCTGCATGTGACTCGGCCCGAAAAAGTACAAGAATTTGTACTATTGGCGGTGTTGTTATCCCAAATAGATATTTCTTCAATTTCTAAATGGCAGGTATTTCTAAAAATAGTGCCATCGGCTCTGTAGCTCTTCAGGGTATATATTTTTGTATGTATAAGCCGGAAATAGATTGTTCTCCAGATAAAATACAATCCTTTGATATGACCTTTAAGAAAGCCATGGACACCAAAATTGTTCTGTGTCAGTGCATACAAAAAACTTCAGTTAAAGGTAATTGGTTGTCCAATTATCACAATTACTGAAATTATATTGAAGAGAAAGTGACCAATTCATATGGTAGCACTAGGACATATTTCCCAAATCATGTTACAAAATGGTAAAGAAATTGGTGCGAACAAGTATTTCAACTAAAATTGCTATACTTAAAGGTGTCTTGACTACATGAAGAGAATCAACACACAAAGCCATAACATATAGCCTGACCCATTTCCTCTACAAGTTAAACCAAGCCTCCTCCCAAAACAGCCCTGGGGGACTCTTATGACTGTGTGCAAAATAAGAGCCTTTAATAAAGTCTGGTCCATCAAGATTCAAAGACTTTGTACAGTGTTAAACCAATTGAGTTGATGTTAATGTTGTTCACATTTACTTGCAGGACTTTGTGCCAATAGTTCAAGTATGTAATGCTGATAAAGTACTGCTCTCTTACTCACCCGATTCACACACTACCTTGAAGATCATATCTTAAAGTGGAAGGATCTGACGTTATTTATAAGCAATTAATGCTCCCCGTTACAACAACAATGTACGCTCCCGCCAAGGGACGTAACTATAATGTAACTGATCATGAATTAAAGAAATAGTTTCTAACATACGCATATATCATAATATCTTTTTAGTATTTAAGATAAATGCCTATTGTCCAAACAGATGCCTTAAAGCCAATCGTATTACATCATCTCTTCAGAACTATAGAAAGACGATTTTTTAAATCTTTTCTGCAAAAGAAACCATTTAAACATTTATTTTCGATCTTAAAATTGGTATTGGCATGTTAACCTAGATTAACAAAGCTTTAATTTGAGGAATGATAACCATCTTCTAAAATGAGATTGAGTAATGTTTATACTTTAACGCCTATTTTATCCTTTATCGGAGATAATATGGACGTCATATTTTATGCAGCACTGGCGTTGAAATTAGGCAAATCATTGAGAAATCTAATAGTCTAAATTGATCCCATCATAAGGAACAAGGTTCCAATAATTCATTATTTGCTCACGTCAATAAAACATGTGTGACTCAGATTAGTCATTTGGAGGAGTGTCTGGGTCGTATATCAAACTTTTGTGGAACACTTTAATTTCATTTCTATTCTGTGAATAGCATTGGATAGAACAACTGTTGTGGTTTTGTGTTATTATAATAAGTGTTTGTGTCGAATTTCATGTGTGCGATTGCACAATTCTCAAAGGAAAAAGTCAAACTGTCTGATGGTAGATTCAGGAACAGACATCATTTACATAACATCCTTCACATCCTGGAGAGATAAAGTCGAATTTGATTTTTTTTTAAAACCACAAGTGATGTAAAGAAGCATACGCACAATAACTTTCATCAGGGAAAAATACGTTTAATCTTTCTGTCTTCTCAAACACACATTGGATACCGAAATCACGTTTTTCAAAATGTTTGACTTTTAAATTAAATCTCCAATAAAATGTGTTGAAAGCAACACTAAGGTGACTTCTTAAATATGCTTCAGTTCATGTAAGTTGTTTCAAGCGGAAATAAACGTCTATGTTTTTGATAGTACTGCTATGTCAAGTGAAACATATACAATGGATTGTTATTCAATACATTTAGTGACATAACTTTCCACTGGCGTCTGCTGTGCTACTCAGTTACAATACTTTAAGTCACAATAGTTGTCAATGCATGAGCAAATACAATCTCCATTTGCGGAAAACAGCACTTAATGTCTAGCCACATATGCAAATTATCCATCTACTAAAGTTGCAGTTAGCTCTTTAGACACTGGACAAAAAGTGGTGGAATCCGCTTTCCGGATTCTTCAGGATCCGCCAATTTTTGGGAGAATCCGGAAGGATCCGGCAAGCGGATTCCACCACTTTTAGTCCTGTGAGACATAACTGATTTTATGTTCTGACCTGCATGTTCATTGCAAATTGATAAGCATCAACCTAATGAAGAGAGAATGACATGACCACTTTGTTTTCATCCGGTGCCAGTTGACTGGGAGCGATGTCTGATCATTCCAGGAAGTAATTTTGAATGCCAATAATGTACGATCATGTCCCTGTTTGCGCCCGTTGTGACAACTGATGCATTTAAATAGCCTTTATTTACAGGAAATAGATGAAGAAACCTGACTTTACGCAATACTGCTGTCTAGGGCTATAATGACAGCTATAATTCGTGTCTGACTATCAGCATAGAAATAGCTTGTCGATTGCAACATACCCTGGAAGAACTAGTGTGTAAGAATAACAAGTCAATTACAGACATCTCTAGACTGGAAGACAACCACGTTCGAACATCCTGGAAACATGCTTGATGTGTCAATTGGGTTAGCAGCTTTAGCATGAACAATGCAATATCTGATATATTCTTCCTATATCATCATATACTTCCTGTAATATGAAACCTCAATCAACTTAATACGTTCGATCCATTTATACATGGATAAATACGGAGTAGACATTCATGTTATTCTGATATATAATAAATTTATTAGTAAATGATAAGGTAGAGGGTCTATAAACAAATGGTAACTATCATCCAAGGTCCAAATAAAATGGTGAAGAGGAATGTCAAGAAAGTTTAGTACTATCTAGGTTATAAAAGGACAGTGGTCACTGTATCAACACTTACACCAAATCACTATATATATTTTTGCAGACAGATCATTACTAATTTGGCCATCAGAATTGAAAATACAGAATCAGAATTGTTAAGTACTAAATGGTTTAAAGTACAGTAGTTAATGTACTGACATTATCACCAAATCAGGTTATATATTTATATAGACCATCAGATAAGTAACTGTGGACACTTCATCTTCTAATGGAAGTATGGACAGTCAGAACTGTTTGCAAAACATTTTTGGTTCACCAGCTGAGGCAGAATCCAACAAATATCATATCATCAATGTCATTTGGTCAATCACCTTAATTGGACGGGTTAACATCGATTTACTCTGTCCATATATAACCAACCAACATTATTTTCGTCTGGTTATATTTACTATCAATATTACTGTCCATGGCCTTTTATATTAACAGATCAATCATCCTATACAGTATATGCTACTTGAATACTACTACCTTAAGTAACCAAATAAATGAAAAATATATTTAATCTTCAGTAGTTTCTCTTGTAGATACGTTGTACATGAGACAGGTGACACTGTCATCTAAACATCCAATATGTAATGATGTGTGAATATTATTTATTACGAATTATGCTTAAAAGACAATTTGTTGCTTTTATGCTATTGAGATTCAATTATTCCTATTCCAAATTGTTTTCTATATGTGTAAGAGATTATGACAGCCTATATTGTTCAACATTTTCTGAGTGATTACTTTAGTTTCAAATATGCTTGCACTATTTAATGGTTGTGAACAACATTACCCCATTTTACATCAAATATCAGTAATACTTTATAAGACCGTCTATTTGGGGAACAAAACCATTTCGTGTCAGGACTACACATATTAGGTGAAGTGTTTATTCAGAGAACAACAGACGTCAATTACTTTCACACAAGTTAAAGATCAGCAACATTTGACCTTTAAACTCTAGATACCCTCCAGTCGTAACGATTACTCACATTGGGTGAAACCACTTCTAGATTATATCCAAAGTCGGAGTACCATTATGTTTTCATTTGTTACTCTTTGATGAGTTTCATTTTCAGGAAATATAGCTTTTCCCGCTATGAGATGAACAAAACCAATGTTGAAGACATCATGTAATATAAGGTTACTCAGGGATCAGCATAATTGTCCCTTTGATTTCAGGACAGCCTCAAGTCCTAACCATTAGTCACTTTGGGCAAAAGGTGGCGACCAATTTTGGATTTATATTTAATTTCAAGGACTAGATTGCCACCATTTCGTTCTTTGATTACTTGTAGACAACTTTGAACCTGCAAGCAATATATCGCCCGCTACCCTATCAGGCGCATGCTGTTCAAAAATAAAAGAATAATAGGTCCCATGCGAATTTGAGAGTTCAGACAGCAAGTTGAATGACCATTCCACCATGGTCCCATAATTGTAGTGTTACTCTAAGTGCTTAGGTACCGCTACATCAGTCAGATCGCTTATGCTGCCTTCGAGCGGCCATTTTAATGTGAACAGATTAAAATCGCCACTCAAATGGAGATGGACTAGCATGGCTAAACTGAGCCATGTACATTCCTTGTTAACTCTCTTTATTGATTGAGGAGTATTATCTGGCCATTTGTAACACTTATTCACCTTTCCGTGCGATCACTCTATTTTCTGTAACTAGAACGTGATACAGCGACTTTAAATACGGTACAATGATGGAATGGTCAACCATATTGCTTTCAGAACTCGCAATTTCTTATGAGACCTACAAATCTACTTTTCACACTTAAGAGTTTAACACCATTGCTGCACATGTCGCACCATTCTTTTTAAAACAGATAACCGCTTTCTATGGATATTGTTTATCGGATCGCGTAATGAGATGTTTTACCCATTAACGTAGCAATATCTTGTATAGACCTTAATAATAAATGACACACATGAGAAGACATAATATGCACAACAAGCGCCATTAAAATCGTTGTTTAACGATATACATATGGCCTGAAACTGTATATATATCAGTTCTGTTAGACGCCGATATAAAATATAGATTATATCTGCACGTTGATAATCATCCTTTTCTATTTAATAGGCAATGTCTGAAAAACCACTGATGTCTTCCATTACAGAGAAAGTTGGTCATTAATGACGCACGCCTTGCTTTGAAGCTGTGTGACACTTTTTGATACGTTACAAGTGCTACGTTACAAGTGGTAGCACGGAGCTTTGTGACAGATGTGTCATCTTTTTCAAGAGGGAATAGAGAAAGTAGTTTCAGGATGTGACGTTTTCGAGAGGTTTTTTCTTAACGAACAATAAACAAGTTCATTGATTTACTGCGGTTGTAGAACCTGATTATATATTGCAAATAAGAATATGAGTATTTATGCTACACGTAATCATGAGTCACTTTCCATGTGAATCAATGTTACAATATTGGGCAGGAATATATATATAATTTGTAAAGGATCCGATAACTAAAAGAATGATGGTGATGAATATGATGATTTTGTAAAATTCATCAGTAAAACAGTTACTTGTAAAATTGTTTTAACAAAAAAAGTGGCTGTATAGTGTCATTGCTGCAAAACTTATTTATGAAGTGACCTTACCTCTCATCAATTTCCACTGATGGAAATTACTTCTGCCGAAAAGGAAATTGGCACAAGCTATTTCACATTAACATAAATATTCACAGGAAGGTCATTTTGATGAGAGGTAATTCTTTTCTTGTTAATATTAGTTGATCAAGTAGAAACATCATACGCATAGATCATTTCAATACGAAAGTCCTCTGTGTGTGCATTATAGAACAATGCTCCAAAATCCCTTCTCTGTCAAATGTAGTGACATTAATTGTGTATATGCAGATAATTTAATTGATTCTTATTTATGTATGTATATACAAAAAAATGTTAAAACAAAGACTAGTGCCAAGCCACAAAACAATAGGTATTTTTGTCTAACAATTCAACACTAGTCTTGTTTATCCGGGGAATAAGCTTGGTACTATAGGAGCCAACCTAGGGCGTTCGTGGGGAGCATCTGATGAAATTGTGTGTGCATAAATCACCAATCTATTCATTTAACTATTATTGACTTTGTTAAAATGTCTGACACTACTATAACTTCATTAGGTTGTAGATGTATTTTGTTCATTAAGGTTTCCAAACCTAAAACATCCATTAACATTCTACAATGTTGTTTTTCAACAATGTGACATAGCCACTATCGGAAAGGGTTTATCCGCAGATGATTTATATGCCATTAGCTTGAGTGCTGTATTGAAACGTACATTCCATTCGCCCTGACTGATTTCAAATAGGGGCCATGTTCCCATGTCTACGGCTGACAGACGAATAATAAACACAACTTGTCTGTGCCGTAATGTGTTTTATATATCTGACTAACAATGAAGGTGTGAACTAAACATATAATGACAACAAGACGGAATTTTCTGACTGACATCCTTTCCTTGTTCATATGTTCTATTCTATTCAATGTTTGTAACTTATATATATTTTATTCATTTATATTTTAATCTACTTTTGTTTATTATTTCCCCCTCACATACCGATTTGTGAAGTTTATATTTACTGGCATATTTATATTTCCATATAAATGTTGACAATGTCAGGTTTATGTCTTACTAGACACGTCAGGCTTCAACAGTCTTCCTTAATCATTACATGAACACATATGATTTTGTCATGAACGTAATGTTTTATTGTTTATAACACTGAGCGGCATGATAAAACTAAAAATTAATATATATTAACAAATTTTCGGATCATCCTTCTGTGAATCAAACACTGACCGCCAGCACCGAATCCCAACTTCTAATTTGTGTAGCTGTCATGGTTTTATCATTCTGCTCGTATGGCTTATTTCGCAACCATGTTTTTATTCCTATAGCTCATACCACAACGATTAAGTCACTGGAACGAGGATATTGAATGAAGTTGCTTCGATAGCAAGTAAATTCATTAATAACATGATGGCATGGTCATCAACATGCCCCGCCATATTATTCCTTATAAAAACGCGAAACCTTCTCCTAAATATCTTTAATTTAATATTGAAGATGTATAACACACCAGCGCATAAATTCAAAATTAATTGATTAAGTTGACGTACCGTTGTTAGGTATGTTAGATACTAATAGGCTTGGTGCACTGACGGAACATATCAGTTTTCATGCTGTAAAAACACAAAAGTATGCTTCTCAGTTTGCATACAACAAGGTATTGGTACACTCAAAAAAGATTCATCCTTTCTGAAACGGTTTCTAAAAAAGGCTATCCTTGATCTCCAATGGCTGGACGGAAAGACACTCGAATGGACGGACGGAGGTCAATACATCCCCCTTTCCACTTCGTCGGCATACTAATCTAGTAAGATGAATGAAGCAATAAAACCGTATTAACCTCTTAAACCAATAAACCTTTTTATAATAAAATCATATAACGCCATAGCAAAAGGAGATTCTATAACCTCACATGATGGAAGACAAGAAATGCAGGTGATACGTTTGTGAAAAGGAGATCAAAGGCACCAGACGGTACCTAGATTGGGATCCCTTTCAACAAAAACTTCTCGTTCATCAAATATTCAACTTTTGCATCTTTTATAGCCATTGGATATTAGAGAAACAGAAACCAATATGTTAGGATTGTTTCACACCTTGGAGGTGTAGAGAGACAAATTGGGATTTTACTTGTAGAAGATAGGTGAACTGACAAGAAAGGAATTGAAATGAAATTGAATGGATGACGCATTGCACCGATAAGCGTGTAAACACATGCTAGCCTGACTTGCTTTTAAGCTGCTTCTGCAACAAGTTGTTCTGATACTTAAATTGATTCCCTTTTTGTCTGCCCTGTCCTGTTGTAGGAGTTTGTGTCAATGTGTTTTCAGAATAAAGAATGGATAAATGATATCCATTGTATTGTAACATTGGCCACCAGTCATTCAGACTGTTTCAGAAATAAATTGCATAATGATTCAGAGCTCATGAATAACATCCATAAGCTTGAAAACCATTGATACATTGCACAAATTCCGGAATTCTGAGATTTTAAATCTCTCGTCTCTAAATTACTTGTTAGAATTGATCATGGCCAGATGCTTAATTCTTCCACCAACAGTGCCTTAGATATCACATCCACAACGCAGTTCTTTGACAATACGAACAAAGTATTCAATATACTATTAAGAACTCTAGTTAGTTAACTAAATTCGTACTTCAGAATATTTACAAATAAAATATGTGCTGACATTGACATAAATTCTCAATGCTGTCGCAATAATACACTAAGCACTGTGTACAGGCTGATGACCGTAAGAGGTACATTTAACAATACATTAGTTGTTTTGATACATTTTGCTGATTTGCATACCTGAAAATTGAGTGTGCAAGGATGACATTGATATCGTTGTCTCTTCGTGGACAAAATTAGCATATATCAGCTTCTGTAATAGATTCTAAAAGACATGTTTATTACAATAAATGCATCCGTTGTTATACATGTTGGTTCACACTAAACATTATTTGAGGCCATCTTACTTCAATTTATGGGCAAAATATCAGCGTGATATTGACAATGTAAGGTCACCAGAAACCTTTTTTACGGTCATGATTGCGAAAATTTTCTCACACCTCAATTCAATTAGTTCAGTAAAGTCGTACTTTAGATGTGAGACAGTTGTAACAACACCACAATGATCTAAATATACAGGCGAGTTTTGTAAATATGAAAACAAGACATTGCCACCATCTTGGGATGGCCGTAACTTCAGCATGTACACCGTGATAAGGAGGTTATTTCAAGTAAATGTCAAACTATAAGTGTAACATGTTTCATGCTCAAAACCTTCATAAAATGTTACCTTAATAAAATGCATTGTTAACCCATTTGTTTCATTAACGCCTCTTAATCTTATATATGTTATTGTATTTAATTATACACTACGTATGAATTTCATCAGCTTGGATTATCAAGTCACTTAACTGATTGCGATAATGAGATTTTCTCGAAGCCGCTATCAGTCATTTATGCTGTGATATATACATCTGGTTTGACAGTGCAGCGCAATGCAACAGAACAACTGGTCTCATGGGCTGGCTATTATATGATTAATACTGGTGCATTGTGGGACGGCGGCAGCAGCAAGTCGGACAGTCATGCTTTGTGCTAAATATCCCTGATTTAGGATTTCTTTAAAAAGCTACTATAATCACTGTTCAAACGCCAGAAATTAGTTTTGTTATTGAACTGAATATTACTTATACTTTTTTTGAGAAAATGCTACCCAGCTACATCCACATTTTAATTGAAATAGAGTTAGGCATGCAACGGATTTGATATATGTTGGCTATAAACGTAAAATACTTGTATATCTCTGCTTTAAATTGAATCAATCCAGCAAGGGACAAAGTTATGGCTTATGATAAATGCGTGTGTGACGTGGGATAGAAGTCGCAGTATGGTTTAAGGACAGACCATAAATTATTGCTACTTGACAGACATTTTACCCATACATATTTGTATGTTGCATCAAACCATACAAACCATTCATATATTGGTCTTACCCTGAATAATTCCCAGGGTTGTTATATAACAATCTGTGTAATCAAGGGACCTCGATTGAAAGGTTATTTGTCACAACCAATTCCATTAGTTGTCCTATCTCATTAACGGCTTTAAAGATGTTTAAATTGAAAGTAAATTTAAAGTAGAGTTATTGTCGTGTATGTTTTTAAATACGTCACCATTGTTTAATAGTGAGCTATTTTGGGATTTTTTACAAATAATCTAGTTCCTGCACGTGTCTTTGGATCTGTTAGCTAATTATTATCTTTGTGGCAGTCTTTGCCATCTTTGATTAATTTTAACAATACTTTCCCTTGACTTCTTAACAAGTTATGATATTACTGCACCCTCCACAAGAACGTGATGCCACTCAGTAGATAGCCACGCTATGGAACTGATTTACATGATTTGCACATTCTCGATTTATGTTCTATTGTTATTATGTCTTAATAATGAATATTGAAGTTGTGTATTATAGTTGAATAGAAAGTGAACACAGTCTCATGATGTGTCTCTGTCTGTGTCAAAGGATCAAAGTAATCATAGAGTGGAAACTGAACAGAAATTTAGATCAGTGTGAACATACTGAACATATTGAAGTTTGAGTACAAACTTTTTGATTGGTGAAGTTTGATCTGATTAGTTACTTAAACTAATATCAAAATCATGCAAATTATATTTAAGTGTCACAAGGTAAATACTACATCAGAATTGAATGTATAAAATGTATCCAGTGAAGAGTTTTCAAAATGATGTTTGCTTCTTAAAAAAAATGATACATGTTTTCTTTCTATCCACAAAGTCTTCGTGTTTTATTAGTTCTGCTTCGTGCATACTCGTAATTGTACGTCATGTCGCTTCATGTTAAGTTTGATGGGAAGATGTTTTTACAATTTGAATGTCAGAATGCCAGGATGAATTTATATGCACGCAATGTTTCAAGCATTGCTATTCCTACCTGAAAAACGTTAATGTCACTTCGCTTTTTCATTTGGATAAATCGATATGTTCTCTCGTGGAATGAACTTGTAAGTGATGCAGATAGAAATGGATTTCAAAGTGTTTTCTGGGGATTGATGTTTTTGTATTTACCACCGTGTATTTAAACCAGCTGGAGACCAAAAAATGTGATCATTGTAAAGAAAACAGAGCGATAATAAAATGTCGTCAACGTTCAAAGTAGCAAAATGTGCTAGACATTCGTTTGATGTTTCCACATAGAGACATGACTTTGTCCATGTCAATTAAAATTAAATAATAAGTACTGTACATGTGATATCAAAAGTGAATTGTGTAGTATGATGAAGTATAATCATCAACTAGGAGATTGTTACACTTTTACCTGTGTTCAGTCTAAAGGATTTAGTAATGTAAATTAATTTAAATTATATTGAAAATAGTAATACATTTTATGACATACACGATGGCTTTTTAGCTTTAAGCTTTTAGGATCGGTACATTAAACATCTATTGACAGTGCACCTTTCTATTGCCAGTACAAAAGACTTCAATTGTAGATAATTAGAGTAATTGTGAGTTAAGGTGACACATGCATTGTTTTAACAAAGACAGTTCCTCGTTTGTTGGATGTTGGTGGTAACGTGTGACAGTATTACACTTTCACAGACAGGTCTGTAAACAACGCTGAGAGTAGAGTGGATGTTGTACCTCGTCCAATGTATCAATGATATAGTGTAATTTAATTTAAATTCCACAGACGTATACACCAAGCCGACTTGTATCAATTTACTTGCCCACACCGACATCTCGCGATGAGGTAAAGACGATATGTTCAGCCATGTTTGCGGCCTACCGACAAACCCCTCACTCATTGAGAGATATGTAATAACATACTGAAAATACAAAACATCATCTATTTACCAACGCAACGTCTGAGCATTGAGGAACATGGCTAATTAAAATGTTGTTGTCAAGCACCTACGCGATTCCATCACCTTCTTGGCAACGACATTAGTATCTATGTCTACACAGAATAAAGTAGTTGTTTATCCATAAACTTGTTCTTCAATACATTATTCATATATTAATTATGCATATTAATTATTAGAAAGGAGGATTGGCCCCTTAATGTCCGATAATTTACATTTCTAACCTCTAAACTACTTATGGATAATCACTATGATAACTTGTTTAGATGATTTGTAGTTCAATCATGTGGATGGCTTGAAACTCTAAAATATATCGTATCTTTTAAAAATCCTCCGGGAAGCAGGGTTTTGCTACATGAATTGCAGGCTATTGAACTGTACTAAAACCCTAACAACAACAAGCAGCATGATCCATTTACATTCGATGCAAATCATTGGAAACAAATGGAGACTACAGATTTACATTGAGTTATAGTTTTACCACGCTTATTGAAAAATTAAAACTTTCATAATAATAAATTATATACTTTTCAAATTCAAATTCGGGACGAACATACACACCGATTGCAAGTTCCAAATACTAAAACATCTCATTCATTCCGCCTGCATAAGCTTTTTTGTAAGAACATGTATCAAACATGAATGTATTTTTACCCTTACGCTTCTTAATCTTAAAGCATATATTGTAAATATATAATCACACAGGAGGTATTAATGCCATCAGTCTCGATTATCAAGTTGCTAAACTAATTGCGAAAATGAGAGTTTCTCAAAGCCACTCATTTATGTTGTGATATAAACATCTATTGTGACAGCGCAGCGCAACACAACAAAACTACTCTCATGGGCTGGCTATTATGTGATTAATATTTGTGCATTGTGGGAAGGACGATAGCGGCCAGTCAGCCATTAACATTATCTTGATAAACGTCCCTGATTTATTGTTTGCTACAATAAGCACTGTTTACAAGTATGTACTATAAGTAGTAAGCAAAGTGTGTTATTATACTGAATTTAAACCCACTTTTTAAATTGGAAATAATGTTATTAGACTTTATATATGTTATATGGTACATTATTTTCGTAGACCAGACACAATATTATTAAAGGTTAAATCGAGATGACTTTGATCTGTTTATGACCATGCGTCAATAGAAACACAATGAAAAAAAAGCCAGAACATCTGAGCAACATATTGGACTGACAATTCATAATTGAGGTGAGATGAATTGGGAATTAGGGCCATTTTAAAGAGTATTTCACGGCTGCTAGTATTATGGCAAGGAGAAAGCCCACAATGTATTGTGACTATGCATTGCGGTGAAACCTGCCTGAATATGCTGGAACACGAGAATAATGGGTGGCACTACGCTGAAATTCAGTGTAGAACAGTTCTCTGCTGCAGACAAGGTTTCCGTGCCCCTGGCGGGATTCGAACCCCGGACCCCTTGATCAAAAGACGAACGTGCTAATAACTGCACCATCCCGCGATTCATTTATTATTGAATAATTTAAACTATATATTCTCTAATGTATTTAACTACAACTTACTCTAGGTTAACCATCATCTCAATTAGCGGAAACTACTGACACACTGATATCTCATCTATAAATGGTAAGAGATGGTACACTACTGCAGATGAAAAAATTAAATGTATTTTGACTATCTGATAAGGACATCTTATTGTATTGGTTGTTCCTAACTCCAGTGTTACAGGAGAGGCGGTGTCCAATTGCTTTCTCATTAACATGTCACTTGGTAGATTATTGATGAAACAGGAATTGCAAAAGTTAAATAATCACGATTTCAGGAATTGAAGGGATGATTGCATTGGATTTACATGTAAAGATACAGTTTGAATTGGCTAGGAGTTGGACAAGGTGGTTATATAAAAAGCTATGTCATCATTGAACATGGATTTGAACTCTTCGAGACAACGTGTCAAGTTTTCTATTCAGAAGGTGCTTAACCATCATAAATGTGTTAAATTATTTTGAATTGAACAAACGTAAGATCAATTTGTGGGGATTGTGGTTGTCGGATGGGGATCAAGTTAAGACATAAAATCTAGCTCCAGATTTAAGTATCGAAAGGGTTTCTTGGATGTGCACAGATTCCAGGCGTTTTTATAAATGATTTTGAATTAAATAAAAGTAATTTCGTGTTCATGTTTAGACATTGACTAAAATGATATTTCATATATGAATAAGTATTTTTTTTATCAAAGCCTCAACCATAAGTTTATGATGTGCAATGTCAAATATCACCACTGTGTTCTTTGAATTCTTTGAATTTAGATTTAGTAGAAATAGAAAAAAAACACCTGATGTCATGACTTGAACCTGGCCCATAGTAGTGAAAAAACACTTTCAATTCTAATTCACCATCACTATTTCTGCCTAATGCTACTTTCGTTACAACCTCTTCTAGCAACGAATGAACCAAGGTTCCAATATAAATATGATTACCGCATACATATAGATAGGCAGATATGGATTAGTGTATCATTAAATAGTTTAAGTGGACTATTATCTGTTCGTTGAGGAGAATTATTTGTTCATATAATTTTCATCTACTACATTGGGTTCTTAGCTTTGTAGTGATATCTTGAATTTGAATCAGGAATCAAATAACACATATATTGATAGTGGTGTCACACCAAACATGCCTTTTTACTTTCTATAGATAACTTTACAGTTATCAGTTTGATTCATATATTCACTATTCAACATTGAGATTCTGCAAATTATGCTTGGATTAACTTGATTCATTCCTAGTATGCACTTCAACGTCTGAAAAGGTAAATAAGAAATGACAAAAACACTAAAAATGGTTTAATTAGAAATAATTAAATTACATATATACAAATGTATGCTTTGTTTGAACGTTTTATAACTACTGTTTGAGTTTGAGAGTATGTATGTATTATTTATACTACCTTTGAATATTACAGTATTATATGTTGCAACTGTTGTTTAATATTTCATAAGGTTTATATTAAAAACTTTCGTAATTGTAAATATTTCAGATTCAAATTAATTGTGATAGAAATAAACATAAAACACATTGAAATTACCCAATGTGCAGGGACTCTTTTTATATGTTGTTATCCCTTTCTGCATAGCATTTAAATAACCTTTTTCATCTTGTTAAATCGGTTCTGTGTGCCTGTGGATTAAAGGTGTAGTGATTCAGACAGAAATGCATTTCAAAGCGTTTTCTTGCGTTTGATTTCTTGTGATAACAGCATCTTAAATAGTTGAAGAAGATGGTGATGAGAACGAAACAATGGATCTAAAGATCCACAAGGCAATTTTAAGATTTCATTGAATCAAAGAGGAAGCTTTTCAGAATGTCTTTAGATACGCCAGCATAATACTGTTCAGTATCCTTGTCCATTAGATTTGAATTATAAGAATTGTATTTGATGTTGAGGCATTGTCAGATCACTAGGGGATGCTTTGACTTTGTATTCAATGCACATTCAATTTATTTCTCTACCAAAAGTGTCACTTAGATAGTACTTAGTAATAGTATTACCTTTGTTTCAGTTACGTGTGGTGGACTGCTCAGACTAGTCCATAATGATTCAATATTTCATATGATAAATTGTCATCACTGTTATCAGTAGCAAACTCTCATTGAAAGTCATCATAATGTCATCATAATGTAACTTACTGTGTACATATCTTTTATACCATCTTCCAACTGAATATATTGCCTCACTAATACAATAGAAGTGAGAAGTGATAAAGGCATATTCCTAAACAACGCCTGTTTCTTGAATGGACAGCCAAAACTATCTCAGCCTATGTACGTTGTCGGTGCTTTGGTGATATATTTGTTTTCTGTCAATATCTTTGAGTCTTCAGTAATTCGTCCTAAATCTTATCTAACAGCTGAAATTTAAGCTTTCTCATACCCGGCATAGAGCATTGGTGCTCTCGTCTGATCCCATGTCATGGGTTGAAATAATAACTATTTAAGGAATTAAAGAGGGGATAACGTCTGACTAACCTGTAAAGAGACATTTTCATTAGGCGAAGATTCCACGATGGATGCTATATAAAAAGCTGTGAAATAATTGGACATCCATTGGAAGGTTATTTATCACTATCTTCTTCAGTAACTGTCTTCCCATAATCAAACTTTTTTTTAATTGACTTCAAGTAAGATTTATTTTTGGGGTTGAGTTTGGGAGATTAGACATTTGGTTTCAGGCACTGATTAATTTCAAGAGCACTAAGCTTAATATGTAATTTGTACTATTACAGATAATATGATACCATATACAACATGTTCCCTATCTAAATGGCATGTAACAAGTTAATGTTAGCATGGGAAATATTATTTATATATATATATAAACTTTCTGTATCATTAAATATATGAACATTTTAACCTTTCCTATAATGAATGGGCTTGTCAAAAGATCAGCGATTTCCGTTGACATCAAATATATTTAATAAATGTTTTATGAAATGTTAGTATAATTGATGAATATCTGTCCTGAAATAAATAAACAATAAACAAAACCTTTTGTGTCGTAATTGCGAAATAGAGAGCTATTTGTACTTTGATATAATGAATTGTCCCCTCGAGTTCCTTTGAAACTGCTATCTGATTATCACTCTTGTGGAATTCGTTGACATCTTTGATATAACTTAATAATAATCCAATATTAAATGCAATAGTTCTGTTCTTAATTAACGATCTAAAAACGAGATTGCATTTCATGGAAAACCACATAACTGAACTACTGCGCAATATTTATTTCTTGATTGAAGTCTTACTGTTCAATTACGATGTCCTGTTATTGGATATTTAAGTTTACTATTGTATGAGACAACTACAAGCATGAAAGTGACAAGATCCTGTGAAGTGTGTGCGTCAAATGATGTAAGCAGGGATTAGAAAATGAACAGAAATTACGATTTTTGTGAACATAAGTATGAATGTTCTCTCCCGTTTAATTTTTTAAAGTTTGATTCAGAAGTTCTTATCAATTGCCTTAAACAAATCCTGCAAATTATATTAAGTATCACAAAGTAATTACTTCATTGAATGTATTAGACATATTCAGCCAAGACTTTCAAAATAATGTCTGTAGTATTTTGTACATGAGATAATGTGGTTTCTATCCACAAAACATTTGCACTTCATTAGGTCTGTTACATGCTTTATTATAATTACCCATATGTGAAGACGGACACAGGGTAGTATGTTTTTATATGAAATTTTGTAATATCTTATACCATATAATCATGGATTGATAGTAATGGGAAGAAATATAAAACAATTCAACGAAAACCACTTTTATTGTTAAAGGATAGATGAAATGCATTTTTCTCAAGAATGACAGATGATTACCTCTACGTATATTGTATATCGGAATCAATTGAGCATAAAATCGAGATAATATACACTTGCAATTGATAATTAAGACGATTTTAATTCACACATTTTAACACTATCGCAATTTGTTCGGCGAAACCTTTTGAAAATGCTCACTGAGGCGTGACTGTGATAAGTGATAGATGGGGCGGCTAGATAGCTTCTCCGCCAATGTCTCGTTAATTAATTAATGATAATTATCACTGCCGCTAAATGAATTTATGAGGTGTATTACATCGCCAAAAAGACATGTTTATGTAATAATTGTGAAATTGTCATCTGCGGAATTACCTAGTTGGATATCTAAACATTCGATATATGGGAAATTTAAGTTGGTTTATTGAAGATATCTTTGTGAAATTAACAATCAAAATGTTGCGAAAATACGTTGAATTGTGACTATCGCTGAAAGTCAAATTCCTCCACATACGTCACAGAAGTCATCCCTTCACGGGTCACACCCCCGCAGACTTTCATTCTGGTCGCCGGGGCTAAATCAGGCGTTTTTTTAAAAAGCCGTATATAAGTAATTTATGGACCGATTTCAGAAATTTAAAATCGAGCAATTGTCACATTGACATCCCATTTTAATGAATCCGATTTGGACCATATGTCATTTCATCCATCCTTTAAAGACATTTTCGCAGGGGACATGTTAATCGCGTGTAGTAAACACGGATAGGTACGTAAGAAGTGAATCCATGGCGTAAGGATATGGAGATTCATCTCCTTTTCATATCCTTTTAAGGAAACGTTTGCCTTTTAATATTGGCGGTTTTACTTTTATTTGTTATATGGGTAATATAAATAATAACCAACTCGGGACGGGGAATGACAGATTACCTTTCCCTCGTTATATCAATTGTGTAATTCTCTCGCCATGGCTCGAAAATTACGCAATTAATCTAACTCGGGAAAGATAATCTGTCATTTCCCGTCACTCGTTAGTTATTGTCTAAGTTATTCCCGTTTTTTACCATTTGAATGCCAGAATAAATGTATATTTACACGCTGTTTCAAGCATTTTATTTCACTGTACTTTTTCATCCGGATAAATCGATCTGTTCTGTGGAATGAACTTGATCCAGATAGAAATGGATTTCAAAGTGTTTTCGTGAGCTTGATTTCTGTGTATTGATCACAGTGTGTTTAAATAGTTGGAAACCAAAGAGGGAGATTTGAAAGAAATTGGAAAGGAAATACTGAATCTGAAGATTTACAGTGCAATAGTAAACTGTAATTGAACTTGAAATGAGTAAAGGCTGTCAAATTTTCTTTTGATGGTTTGGCATACAGACTGACATGGCATTCATTATCTTTGTGGAAATGGAGTTGAATTATAAGAATTGTACATTTGATATCAAAGGTGCAGTGTGTATTATGATAAGATAGTGTTCATCAACTAGGATGTCAGTACACCTCTGCATATGTTCAGTCTACGGGATTTAATAAATGATTTATATTAAACAAACGTTTTTGGATGGCTCGAAGTAAAACACAAGCCACCAGGGTTGGTAAATTCATTTTATGAAATACATAATTATAATGCTGTGGTATGTTTTGTATCACTGAACCTAACGCGGCCCTGTTTTCCCCGTAATCACCACAATATACAATCTAGCTAGCTGTACAGTATACGATCACAACGTTCCAACCGATTTGTCTTCGCCAATATGTAGTGTCTTCTTATGGTAATTTTGTTTGATCATCGTCTTAATTTTCCAATATCTCACATGTTTAGTTATGTCCATGAACTTTGCACCCAAACCGACTCTTAGGACTAAGTTATACACAGGGGATAATGCCCTTAATATGACGGAAGGAATTACAATCAAATAATACAATTCAGCCATAAATAAAAGTGACGTGACTTTCTCCAAAATATTGTTAACAATGTTATGTCAAACTTTTATTTTCGTGTCAAAGCAGGGGTCTTGATGAAGATATTCCTCAAAAAGGTTTTATAAGCGAATGTTGCAATGACTGATTTTGCTGTTCAAAATACACTATGTTATATTTCAAATTGGCAATATTTGTTTATTGAATGGACGTGACGAAAAATGTGATCATGCCTGAATGAATCCTGTTTAATTCTTTGATATATTAAACATAAAAAAACGACACTCCAACCAAGGTTCTGAAATATTGTGACCTACCTAGTGCACCATGAAAATCATTTAAGTTTTGAAACCATGTATTACTGGAGATAGACATTCTAGCATTCGGAAATAGGTTTCAAGCCTTTTGTTCCAATATAAATTATGTTACAAGCTTTTAAGTGTAGTGAATACAACTAGTTTACACTTAGACGAAAGTATGTTCAATGTTGGAGATATATCCCAAATACGAAGAAAATTATACCTGATTTACCATAGAAACTCTCTTCATTGTATATCCATACCTACACTGTAAAAGGAAGCCATTGCGAAAACCTTTAGAATGACACAAACGTATAACCTTAACATTGAGACCAGTGTGTTCAACCGTAGATCATTCAACGTTCTTGACATTGTTGACCTTCAGTCACACCCTTTTAAAGTGCCTAAGGCAATCTTGTTCTTCTAATCTTCTGATGTATCCACTGTTCTTCAAACACATGTTTTACGTGACAAAGGGAATTGTATCATTTTGTCTTTTAGAACAGAAAAGAGAATAGTCCTCTTTGAACTGCTACAAAAATGCTATTAAATCGTCAACAACTGGACATAGGGATACACACTATATTGAACTAAACAATGCAAATAGTATTGGTTTTCACTGAAACCCAATAAGTAGGCACATTTGATGCACCACTAATCTTTACGAAAAACTTAACGTATTTTATATGTTGTTATGTTTGGTATATAAAGGCTTTGAACATGTGAAAATGACATGTACGTTACTGTCTCAAATGGAAAGTACAACACTTTGGCAGTTAACTGCTTCAAATATAATACAATTTGTAGGTGTTTTGGTGATTTTTCAACCTCTACAACTTGTGAACTTCAATTAGGATTACTTGTTTTATCTAACAATGCATTTCTACAAATATGAGCTTTCATTTTCTGTCTGTCCCAAAGTTATGAGAAATGTACGTTACAGACACTTTGTGATTCTTTTTCAGTAAGATTAGCAATTCATCAATATAATTGATAATTGAAAATCAAAGGTTGTCATCAATATTGTTAAGATATTTTCAACTTTATATCGATGTCAAACTCTTATATCAAGAAAGACAGAATGTAAAAACTTGAGTCCAATAATAATTTTAACATTGAAATGTTCGTTACCATCTTGTTCTTCTAAAATGTGTCTCCAGTAATTATCTGAGACCAGTCATGCTTTAGTACCTTAGGTGGACTACCCGTATTAGCAATTTCAATTTGAAATCAAATCTAGCAAGTGGGATAATGACTAAATTGATCAAATGTGAAATGTACGTGACCGGAATGTACGTTACTAACTCGTACGAAACTAACAAAAGAAAGTAAAAGTAGCTCAGTTTGAGTTTTAAATGTGCTTCCTTGGTCATCTGCCAGTTTGCTGCAGTCAGGAACAAACATACAACACTTGACATGACAGCCTGTATCAGTGCATAACACCTTCCAATTTTGGGGGAGTTAACACAATTCATTAATATGTTGTTTTTGTAACTTTTTAATTATTGATTCTGTATTTACTTCATTCATAAAAGACTTAAATTGTTTGAAATGAACAATGGATTTAATTTCATTGACATCTTCATATTGTGCTGTGCAAATTAGTTTGAAATATACGTTACCGTCAGTAACGTACAATTCACAATCTATCATGTGTTTATCATAACATGTAATTCAAAAGTGCAACCTGTTGTATTTTCCAAAACTGTATATGATGTTGCCAGAAAGGTATTGTTGACATCGAACATATTATTTTCTTTGTTAAGCTATATAACAATTTGAGAGTTAGACATAGTATCTTGAGATAATTTATTTCTGAAACTCTGCATTTCCTATCCTGAGTTTGTGATCTGTATATCAGAACAGTTAAACATAACTCTTGAATAATATGTGTTTATTGTACTAGATAGGTACACATTATATCTGCCCAGATAATATTGATAGAAGTTAAGTTTGACTGCTTTTGAATTCCATTGAAACTGGTTACGTACATTTCACTGGATGTCAGCTGCTACTGCCGTGTTTGTTTGAATGGTGGCCTCTGTGTTTTTATTGAATAATTTAACTCGGATGTGTGTATGGGTAGATAACTGAATAGCAGTGCAGATAAACATGAACATAACGTATCAATTCTCCTTCACATGTGTGTTTTAGGTTTGATTTAGAACATCGACGTTTAATCTAATCAGTCACTTTGAAATTTATACCCAAATTATGCAAATAGTTTAAAAGCATCCAGTCTGGAAAGCTGACTGAATTCAATCTGATATGATCTCAGTATGTTTTTATATCTACTTAATGAATGATATATAACGGGGTTTACACCCAGCAAGTCTTTAAAATGCCTTTGCTGTTATAAGGTTTGTTTCAGGCATGATCGTAATAGTTATTCACATAAATTCTTGATCAGCTTCAGGCCCCCCTAAGTAATTGAAGGAAATGCGTCAAATTTGATGAAAATCCATCCAAACTTGAAAAAAAGCGCCCATTACGGAAGAAAATCCTTCTTTTCTCGAAACAAACGCAGCGATATCGGTGAATCCACGGTAATTACTGAAAAAATCATTCAGATTTCAGAAGGAAGAACATCTCTATCGGAGACGACTTCGTCCTTTTCCGTGAATTCGCGGTCGATGCCGGAAATGCACACATCACAAAATGGCGCCCGAAGATGGTTCTCTTGTTTCGGTGAGTAATGTTTTTACTGTTTACAGTCCCTATTTTACATGAATCGAAGTTAAAATACTTTTGTTGAATGCGGCTAGTAATAAAGAATCGACAAGACTGTAGGTTATTGTCATGAACATGAGTAGTTACGGTGCTAATGTGCTAATGCTAGAAACCAAAAATGTTGAATTGAAACAGATTGAAAAGAGGACAATAGAAGATTAACAGAGCAAAGATTTAAAAAAGTGATTCCTATCAAAGAATGATTAGCAAAGAAGGATAAAAGATTTAGGAAAGTTATTTTTATAAAACCTATTGTTTTGGGGGATAAATTCTCATCTATATATAGTTGTATTAACATTATGTAGGGTGTGTTATACTACTGATGTTTGGATCTGACTATTCCTCCAAACCATTGTTCTTTACTTCATTTCATAAATTGAAAGTACCCATAACTAACTGATTCAAATTAACCTACAAGCAATCGCTAGAGAAATCTTTTATCTTCAACATGACATTTAATTTTTATATCACGACAATCCGATGGTATTTGGTTAAAAAAAACACTCCTTCGATTTACGTGAGTCAATGGATCTGACGTCAAATAAACAGAATTCCCATATTTCATAAAACGTACTACACAATTCGCCATAGCAACCCATGAAAGTTACGTGCTTCACGTGCTTCCAGACTGTTTTCGTCCCTTGTCACATTCCTGAATGCGACGATTGCGTTTCTAAATGTCCTGTGAATATACAAAATGACATTTTACCGGTTAAATGATATTTTTTATTGTGATAATGAGAGCAAACTAAGACACATATATTATGTTTATATTCTCATTGATTATACAATTCAAGCAAAATACCCAGTTGGATAAACTTTTGATTTCATTATTTCTGTATATTTCAATTTCTTTCAGTACTCATAAACTGTGTTTCTCTTTTGTTTGTCTGTTTACAGTGTGTGAGTTAGACCACAATGCTTTGCGCTTGAAAAAAATAGACTTGATCTTTATTTAGACTGGAAAACACGTTTTACTAATAGCTGTGAATTCTCCACTTATTTTTAGTTGAACAAATATCTGCGAAGTGTATATATTTGAATACGATAGATTTTTAGCAATTTTTCGGTATGGCTCTTTAAGTGGCAAATGTTACTTTTTTATTTCATGCTGTAAAACATTGAAAATTGTAATGACCTAGGAAGTCAATTACAACTGGCATTAACAGTTAGGAAATGGCAATAATTTAAAAAAAAATACTTTTCCTATCACCTGACGAAAAAGACACTGCTGAAGCTCAATCACAAGCCATAGGCCATATCTTTAATTCACCATATTACAGCCACACATGATTTATTAAGACAGAGACAGACAGACAGACAGATTTATTCAGTATAAGGCCATCAGGGTAACAATGCTGCGCATTTTGCTTAAGATCATAACAGGATCTCAATGAGGCACAAACTGTAATGTTGCATGAATAATGTTGATGACTTGTCAAAAACACAAATTAAGAACCTTTATTATGTGAGCATATTTTTCTAGCGATCTGATTGGTCGCGAGATCATCACGTGACCGTCGACAGAAAAGCATATTGACTCCAGCGCGAGTCTGACCAAAAGGAATATTAACTTGAGTGACGGGAAACGATTTTTGAATGACGTTAAACGATTGTTGCATGCAGCCATGCTATTGTAACCATGACGTCATCTGACCGTAGTCCCAGCTGTTCAAACCAAATTACAAATGTCAAATACTTAATAAAACAATTCGTCCTTGGTCAATATTGTTTTCTCGGGTCCATAAAAACAGGTATTCACCTCATCACCAGTCTATAATTGTACAGTATAACACCAAATCATATATGTTCACCTAAACAGTAATTCACAGTCTCTACCCCCTTTATGTGTTGATTCACCCTGAAAGCTTGCATAATGAAATACAATTTCCACTCAATCATTTTAAGCCTCACTATCTGATTGTCGTTTTAATTTAGACTTCATGTGTAGAAGATTCAATTCCATTGAACATTGTGTGTATGCAATATGTAATATCATTGAAGCAAATTAATTGTTTTATACATCTTGCATTTCAACGAAGTGTTAGCTAAAACATTCACATATCTTACTGACTAGGTTCAATGTTTTAAATCTGCTGTTTTTCAGGTAAGGCTACGGGTAATATAGGCATTCCTCAAAAGAGGAAATGCTGCTGCTAATTTTGAGTTTGATTATCTTATTTAAGTTCATATTTTGTCAAGATGTATACACAGATCATTCATCAGTGTATCATACTTGTAAATTGTATCATGCATGTCTTCATAAATACAGCTCGGAAACAGAAGTATTTTTCAAAATTGTATAGGGCGGATTATTTGACAAATAAGTAAAAACGTTAATTAAACTAAGGCTATACAGCTGATGTCGACACTGTCTCTCTACATTGACATTGATTCGTTGACAGCTCATTGCTATAGGACGTCATAAATCAAGCAAACAAAGTCATATTTCACTTTTCGATCTCCCCTAGTTATGGACATTAAAAAAATGACAAAACATCAAAGGTGTAGTTCTCAGAAACATACCCGAATAGCATTTCGAAAGAATAAACATGAAGTTTAGCTTTTTAAAACTGTTTTAGTTTCAAGATATAATGAACTTGCTATTTTGGGAAAACAAGAATCCGTAAGGACCAAAAGATCACCAAGTGTAGTCTGGTCTAGTCACCACCTGCTAACTAGCTGTACATATGATTATAGTTTTATAGCGCTTTTCACTCCTTGATGATCATCTCTTTATTTTTGAAACACGTGTTTTAAGTAACGTGGGCTTGTTGTCCCCGCCGTCACCTACATATGCAATCAAGCTGTACAATGTAAGATCACAACGTTCAGACCGATCTTTCTGGGTCAATAATTAGTGTCTACTAATGGTAATTTTGTTTGATGATCGTCTGAATTTTCCAATATCTGACATGTTTATTACTGACCATGAACATTGCACCCTAATTGACTCTATCTTAGGACTAAGTTCTACACAGGGGATAATTACCAGTATTCAATATGGCGGAAGGATTTGAAATAAAATAAGACAATTCTGTCATAAATAAAAGTGAAGATCTGATTGGTCGAGAGGCCATCACGTGACCGTCGACAGAAAAGCATATTGACTCCAGACGAGTCCGACCAAAGCCGTATTGACTTGAGTGACGTCAAACGATCGTTGCATGACGTCATATGATTGTAGTCCCAGCTGTTTAAAGCAAATTACATTTTTGACTGTATTTCATTGTTTTCCTTTCAGTTCTGTATTAGATACATAATAAAACAATTATGGACTGGCGATTCGGTCATGAATCTCTCAACCTCAGCTCCATGTCAAACCGTTTTCGAAATACAGCATTTTAAAAATTGAACTTTTTGAAAAGGGGATTTTCGGTCTATGACTTTAAAGGGACATAACTCTGTTATGAATGAAGTTATGTCAAAGGTATTTATTGCTCTCTCTTTCTAATAACTAGTTTAACAATTCCATAACACATCATTATCATATAAAACTTGACAGTTTGGGCACAATTTGGACATATTCCTCCAAAAAGTATAAATTTGGTGTTTTTGAGCAATTTCGAGGGGTATATCCTTTAAAGAATTATTAATCTCAAACCACTGAAGATAGGAAGACTTTAAATAGATCATGTTGATGTAGAAACGTCATTTATTAGGAACAATATTTTTCAAGGTCGTATCTGTCTTATTTTTTTTTGTGACAAGTCATAGAAGTTTGTCATTTTTTAAAAATCGCAATTTTAAGCAAAGTTCAAAGGATCATAACTGCTTATTTAATTAAAATATTGAAATTGTATTTATACCTACGGATGTACAATTTCAAGAACAACAACTTTTCTGTTGAACCCTTTCATCAAAAAGTTGATAGTTAAGCTCCGAACATCGCAAATGTTGTCTAGGGGTCCAAATTAACGCATTTTTGAGTATTTTCTTGAATATTCAAAACAACATAACGCATTACTTATACATACAAACTTAATGATGATTACATCTTCTTAGGTGGAAATTAAAGCACAATATTTTCTATGTTGCACCTTAGTATAAAAATATCAACCATTTTGTCTTAATCGTGAGAAAGGTCATGTAGGGGTTCATTAATAAGCGATTGTTCCATTTTTAGGGGGTCATTGTCTTTGGAGATTTTTTGTAAAATAACTACTGAAGATAGAGACATGTTTGATAGCTCATTTTAAAGCAGAGAAACTGATAAATAACTGAGAGTTCAACATGGAGTTCAAGGTCAAGCAAAGTTTTGAAGACCTAAGTATTGCCTGTGGCAATCCTAGTTTGCATTCCTTTTATTAAAAGGGACATACATGAAGGATGAAAAATCCATATTAACGTGTTATAGAAACCATTGGCTAATATTAAATGTAAATGCCTTTTGTAGTCAAACTGGACCTCACCAAGATCAATATTGAAATACAAGAATATGTCTTCACTTCCAAAGTATATTTATAATGGTTCATATTTCTATTTCATGCACGACGAATGCTACACCTTGTCTTGGAAACTGGGTAATAGTCGTTCTATCTCAGCAACTGTTGCCAATTATTTCTGCCAGTAGGAGATAAGGAGTGGTCCGGTAAACTTCTAGGGAACATCGAGTGAATACTTGTGACAAAAAATCTATAGTCAACTGAAATAGCGACAGTTCAGTGTTTTTCATTAACACAAAACAATGGTGTATGGGGTATGACGATATAATATCAAGGATTTTATCAAGTAATAGCTCTCATTAAATAAAAGCATATATGCCTCATGGCGTAGATCAGTGGTCACTCTTCTTATCCACAATCACAAATCATCATTATCAACAGTCTGGTATACTTTCATATATAGTTGGCTGTTTGACATGACGAGGTATTACCATTAAATCCTTAACAACAATACAATGACTATGTAAAAATGGACCGATTTTACTATATACATAGACAAAATTGTGTTGCACCCCAAAGTGTTTTCACCAGTAAAAGTTGTCTGATAAGAAAGTTGACAATTTATCACTTTGGAAAAAAGGGAATGGAATTTTCAGAACCAGTTCTTTCAATATTTTGCTGGAAAAAATGTTGTGTTGCGTGAAAGTCAAGTTATAGTTTCGGCACAGGAACAATTGTTATTTGGGTAAAAAAAAAACAGTACCATTGCAAAATCAGTCGTAATTTCTTTAAATGTCAACATGAATATGTTTCTTCGAAGACATTAGTCATTAAGTATCCTATCTTTATGTCTTTAGTGTTTAATTCAATACATATATCCTAAAATTGCCACAGGATCACATTTCCGATATGGATGTATGGGGGTGCAACACTTTTTTTTGCTTTGTATAGTTTGGTATTGCAGATCACTATGTATTAAACGAAACTGTAATATTAGTGATGATATATATGCAGAGTAAACATAGCTTGAAGGTTTTTGTTTTACACATGGTGTATTTTGAACAGCAAAATCAGTTATTGCAACTTCCTCATTACAAACCTGAATGAGGAATAACTTCTAGTTCTAACTTCAGTCTATAATTGTATAGTATTTAATATGGCGGAAGGATTTGAAATAAAATAACACAATTCTGTCATAAATAAAAGTGACGTGACTTTCTCCAAAATATTGTTTACGATCTGATGTCGACATTTTTGTTCTTGTCAAACCAAAGGTCCTGATGAAGTTATTCCTCATTCAGGTTTGTAATGAGGAAGTTGCAATAACTGATTTTGCTGTTCAAAATACACCATGTGTAAAACAAAAACCTTCAAGCTATGTTTACCCTGCATATATATCATCACTTATATTACAGTTTCGTTTAATACATAGTGATCTGCAATACCAAACTATACAAAGCAAAAAAAAGTGTTGCACCCCCCTACATCCATATCAGAAATGTGATCCTGTGGCAATTTTAGGATATATGTATTGAATTAAACACTAAAGACATAAAGATAGGATACTTAATGACTAATGTCTTCGAAGAAACATATTCATGTTGACATTTAAAGAAATTACGACTGATTTTGCAATGGTACTGGTTTTTTTTACCCAAATAACAATTGTTCCTGTGCCGAAACTATAACTTGACTTTCACGCAACACAACATTTTTTCAAGCAAAATATGGAAAGAACTGGTTCTTAAAATTCCATTCCCTTTTTTCCAAAGTGATAAATTGTCAACTTTCTTATCAGACAACTTTTACTGGTGAAAACACTTTGGGGTGCAACACAATTTGTTCTATGTATATAGTAAAATCGGTCCATTTTTACATAGTCATTGTATTGTTGTTAAGGATTTAATGGTAATACCTCGTCATGTCAAACAGCCAACTATATATGAAAGTATACCAGACTGTTGATAATGATGATTTGTGATTGTGGATAAGAAGAGTGACCACTGATCTACGCCATGAGGCATATATGCTTTTATTTAATGAGAGCTATTACTTGATAAAATCCTTGATATTATATCGTCATACCCCATACACCATTGTTTTGTGTTAATGAAAAACACTGAACTGTCGCTATTTCAGTTGACTATAGATTTTTTGTCACAAGTATTCACTCGATGTTCCCTAGAAGTTTACCGGACCACTCCTTATCTCCTACTGGCAGAAATAATTGGCAACAGTTGCTGAGATAGAACGACTATTACCCGGTTTCCAAGACAAGGTGTAGCATTCGTCGTGCATGAAATAGAAATATGAACCATTATAAATATACTTTGGAAGTGAAGACATATTCTTGTATTTCAATATTGATCTTGGTGAGGTCCAGTTTGACTACAAAAGGCATTTACATTTAATATTAGCCAATGGTTTCTATAACACGTTAATATGGATTTTTCATCCTTCATGTATGTCCCTTTTAATAAAAGGAATGCAAACTAGGATTGCCACAGGCAATACTTAGGTCTTCAAAACTTTGCTTTGATCTTGAACTCCATGTTGAACTCTCAGTTATTCATCAGTTTCTCTGCTTTAAAATGAGCTATCAAACATGCCTCTATCTTCAGTAGTTATTTTACAAAAAATCTCCAAAGACAATGACCCCCTGAAAATGGAACAATCGCTTATTAATGAACCCCTACATGACCTTTCTCACGATTAAGACAAAATGGTTGATATTTTTATACTAAGGTGCAACATAGAAAATATTGTGCTTTAATTTCCACCTAAGAAGATGTAATCATCATTAAGTTTGTATGTATAAGTAATGCGTTATGTTGTTTTGAATATTCAAGAAAATACTCAAAAATGCGTTAATTTGGACCCCTAGACAACATTTGCGATGTTCGGAGCTTAACTATCAACTTTTTGATGAAAGGGTTCAACAGAAAAGTTGTTGTTCTTGAAATTGTACATCCGTAGGTATAAATACAATTTCAATATTTTAATTAAATAAGCAGTTATGATCCTTTGAACTTTGCTTAAAATTGCGATTTTTAAAAAATGACAAACTTCTATGACTTGTCACAAAAAAAAATAAGACAGATACGACCTTGAAAAATATTGTTCCTAATAAATGACGTTTCTACATCAACATGATCTATTTAAAGTCTTCCTATCTTCAGTGGTTTGAGATCAATAATTCTTTAAAGGATATACCCCTCGAAATTGCTCAAAAACACCAAATTTTACTTTTTGGAGGAATATGTCCAAATTGTGCCCAAACTGTCAAGTTTTATATGATAATGATGTGTTATGGAATTGTTAAACTAGTTATTAGAAAGAGAGAGCAATAAGTACTTTTGACATAACTTCATTCATAACAGAGTTATGTCCCTTTAAAGTCATAGACCGAAAATCCCCTTTTCAAAAAGTTCAATTTTTAAAATGCTGTATTTCGAAAACGGTTTGACATGGAGCTGAGGTTGAGAGATTCATATAAACAGCAGTATTTCAGCTTTCAAATGAGCTATCACACATAGCTGTATATATTGCCGTTATTTAGAAAAAGATTTTTGAAGACGCGTACCCTCAAAATCGCGAAAGTTCACAAAATTTTCAGTTTGCATGTATAAGTAATGCATTATGTTGTTTTGAATATTCAAGAAAATACTCAAAAATGCGTTAATTTGGACCTCTAGACAACATTTGCGATGTTCGGAGCTTAACTATCAACTTTTTGATGAGAGGGGTCAACAAAAACGTTGTTGTTCTTGAAATTGTCCATCCGTACGTATAAATACAATTTCAATATTTTAATTAGTTAACCAGTTATGATTCTTTGAACTTTGCTTAAAATGACGATTTTTAAAAAAATGACAACCTTCTATGACTTGTCACACAAAAAATAAGACAGATACGAGCTTGAAAAATATTGTCCTTCATAAATGACGTTTCTACATCATCATGATCTATTTAAAGTCTTCCTATCTTCAGTTGTTTATGATCAATAATTCCTCAAAGGATAAACACCTCAAAAAGTCTCAAAAACAAAATATTTCACTGTTTTTGGGATGTGCTCAAATTATGCCCAAACTAATAACTTTTGTATGATAATGTTATGTTATGGAATTTCAAAACTATTTATAAGAAAGAGATTGCACTAAGTAACTTTGACATAAGATTATTCCCAACAGAGTTATGTCCCTTTGAATGCGAGCCCTAAAAAAATTATTTTTAAAAAGTTCAATTTGCAAATGGCTGTTCGTTAACCGCTGAAAATATTATTTTGGTTGGGAGTATCCTTTAAACCACATTAATTCAGCTTTCAAATGAGCTATAACACATAGCTGTATGTGTTGCCTGGATTTAGAAGAAGATTTTTTAAGACGCGTACCCTCAAAACCGCGAAAGTCCGCAACATTTTCAGTTTTTGCGAAATAGCAAAAAATCTATTATTACGGCCGACACCACTTTATGTCTAATCGATGGGGAATGTTGTTGCCCACATTTTGGTGAAAGTTTTATGAACATATCTTGATAAGTTTTCGAGCTATTAAGGTTTGAAGTTTCAAATTTAAGGGGAGATAACTCTAGAACCAGGTGGAATTTCAAAATTCGGGCTTCGTACAGAGCGAGTTCCTGACAATGTCAATAATCCATAAAAATGTCAAGCAGATTGATGCAGCCGTTAGTTCTGAATCTTGTCCACAAAATTCTTGAAATAATAAAAATAAACACGCCAATAACAATAAGGATTCAGCAAATTGCTGAATCCTTAAATATAGTCGCAAGCGACGACAAGCGGATTCTGCGCATAAATAGATTAAATGTAATGAATGAAGCCATCCTTCTGATGTAATTGCGAAGCATTTGCATGTCTCTAGCTTGTCTGTAGGATTATTGAGACCCAAAGTTTACATGTTAAAATGTGTGACAATATACAATGGTGTGAGCGTGTACTTACGTAAATGAATGGACCGGAAGTGGTTGTTTCAGACCTATTTTCAAAAGGGAGCAATTGGTGTACTGGTTAGGTAGAATATGATTTGATAATAATTTTTGAATAAAAAGAAAAGTGAAGGAATAGAATTGAAATAGTTTAGTAATGCAAGGACAATGAAGATGTAGAACAGGGCTTAAAGAGCAACTCCCGGATGATTTTGCTCCAATTTCTTTCAAGTAACTGCCTATGGTGTACATGCACATTGCAAAGACATGGAAATTATGTGAATCGGTTTATAAACAACGAATTCTCGCATCCCATTACCACTGAAATTATGTGTGACTTTAGCAAATCGTAAAATAAGTCAGAAAACTGTCTGTTTACGTCGTTTTTTGACGTGTCGGCCATCTTGTTTAACGGAGAACACCGGAAAAATCTCGATTTTTCCCGAAGGAAGGTATGACGTCAACTGGAGAAAACAAACGAATGCAAATGGCGACCGCCGTAGTAATAGCACTGTCAGACGAGTAAACTGCGCGGGCAATAGGAATCATACCAGTCGACCATTTAATGTCAAAACTTGCAAGATATTTGCATATGACAACTTGAAGAGAAACAGTAAAGGAATATACTCAATATCAGCGATAAAGTTTTAAAAATGGTTCTTACTAAACCCGGAAGTAAAATCCCAAATAATTAACCGAACAGCTGATATCATGCATGTTTCAGTGCTGACATAGCTGGCAAACTTACGTAGTTTAGATACATCATTAATAGTGTATGCAAGTAGGTAAATATTTTGTAATTTGGTGACTATAATAAATATGTTTTTTAATTTTTGGCGAAATAACTTTACCGTGCCTGCATGGTCACGTGATGTCTTCTCGGGATGCATTGAACTCCAATGCATATCCACACGTTTCGCTGAACTCGTACCCAATTTTGTTTTAGGATAATTAGTGTATTGCAATAGAAATAATTTAATTGTAGTGATATTGTTTCATAAATATTGAAAGACATTGAATGAAAGAATGAAAATATTGTATCTAACTGATCTGTATTTTAGTGGATAAAATAGGTAAGAATAATGGAATTTTTGGTGATTGATATCTTATTTAAATGATAAGATAATTATTATCCATTTCAAAGTTTACATAATATTTTCTGAGTATATTTTGTCAAGTATATATATCTGATCAAATGGAAAATTCAGACATTTATCATTAACATTTGCAATTTTAACTAACCTGTATTTTCGGTTACATGTAGATCTATATATATAAAAAATAAAACATATGTACTTCATCAGAATGCATATGATTAATTTTGTAAATAGCATTATCCAAAGGGACAAAGATAGTTATTTCTATAAAATAGATGTTTAACTGTGTGTAAATACCTATGTAAGCATGACTTGTGTTTTTTACATTTGCCTACACCTACCTGCATATCACACAAACTTACCTTGAAACAGTTCTAAGAATTCTGAAAAAAATATATACATTCAAGTTTTCTATTTTTACTGTGACATTAATGTCAATTAAGATGCAATATTGCATTTCCACTTTTTAATCATGAATAAAACAAACAACAAATATTAGAGCCAAATTTATTCAACTAAGTATACAACATGTATTGACCATTACTTTGTGTAAGTGTTTGCATTTTAGGAATTACATAGAAACAGTGCACATGAAATTAATTTTATCATAAAATTTATTTTTTAATTTTTTTTGGAAATATTTGATTTGATTTACTCTCATAATTAAATTGAATATTAATTTGATTTACTATTACACTGTTTTGTGTAGTCTTTCTCTGAGGCAGCTCAAGTTTGCTTCAAAGTTGAATACAATATTTCTAAAACATTGGCACATTCTCATATCCAAGAGAAGATTATGATTTGGATATCAGTTCACACAATCAGCATATAAATTATATCACTTCTTATGACAATGTTTATATATATCATTTCCTGATATCAAAGGATCACACCTTCAGCACCAATATTTTACTGCACATACAGTCCATTCCTAATGGGTTTTTGTTGTTGTTGTTGTGTTCTCTTGTATTAGGGACTCCCATCACCTGTAACAACAATAATAAATCTTTCTTGATTCTGCATATGTTTACACATGATTAATTCATAACATGGTTTTTTTTGTATTTGGTATAATAAAATAAAATAACACAATTCTGTCATAAATAAAAGTGACGTGACTTTCTCCAAAATATTGTTTACGATCTGATGTCGACATTTTTGTTCTTGTCAAACCAAAGGTCCTGATGAAGTTATTCCTCATTCAGGTTTGTAATGAGGAAGTTGCAATAACTGATTTTGCTGTTCAAAATACACCATGTGTAAAACAAAAACCTTCAAGCTATGTTTACCCTGCATATATATCATCACTTATATTACAGTTTCGTTTAATACATAGTGATCTGCAATACCAAACTATACAAAGCAAAAAAAAGTGTTGCACCCCCCTACATCCATATCAGAAATGTGATCCTGTGGCAATTTTAGGATATATGTATTGAATTAAACACTAAAGACATAAAGATAGGATACTTAATGACTAATGTCTTCGAAGAAACATATTCATGTTGACATTTAAAGAAATTACGACTGATTTTGCAATGGTACTGGTTTTTTTTACCCAAATAACAATTGTTCCTGTGCCGAAACTATAACTTGACTTTCACGCAACACAACATTTTTTCAAGCAAAATATGGAAAGAACTGGTTCTTAAAATTCCATTCCCTTTTTTCCAAAGTGATAAATTGTCAACTTTCTTATCAGACAACTTTTACTGGTGAAAACACTTTGGGGTGCAACACAATTTGTTCTATGTATATAGTAAAATCGGTCCATTTTTACATAGTCATTGTATTGTTGTTAAGGATTTAATGGTAATACCTCGTCATGTCAAACAGCCAACTATATATGAAAGTATACCAGACTGTTGATAATGATGATTTGTGATTGTGGATAAGAAGAGTGACCACTGATCTACGCCATGAGGCATATATGCTTTTATTTAATGAGAGCTATTACTTGATAAAATCCTTGATATTATATCGTCATACCCCATACACCATTGTTTTGTGTTAATGAAAAACACTGAACTGTCGCTATTTCAGTTGACTATAGATTTTTTGTCACAAGTATTCACTCGATGTTCCCTAGAAGTTTACCGGACCACTCCTTATCTCCTACTGGCAGAAATAATTGGCAACAGTTGCTGAGATAGAACGACTATTACCCAGTTTCCAAGACAAGGTGTAGCATTCGTCGTGCATGAAATAGAAATATGAACCATTATAAATATACTTTGGAAGTGAAGACATATTCTTGTATTTCAATATTGATCTTGGTGAGGTCCAGTTTGACTACAAAAGGCATTTACATTTAATATTAGCCAATGGTTTCTATAACACGTTAATATGGATTTTTCATCCTTCATGTATGTCCCTTTTAATAAAAGGAATGCAAACTAGGATTGCCACAGGCAATACTTAGGTCTTCAAAACTTTGCTTTGATCTTGAACTCCATGTTGAACTCTCAGTTATTCATCAGTTTCTCTGCTTTAAAATGAGCTATCAAACATGCCTCTATCTTCAGTAGTTATTTTACAAAAAATCTCCAAAGACAATGACCCCCTGAAAATGGAACAATCGCTTATTAATGAACCCCTACATGACCTTTCTCACGATTAAGACAAAATGGTTGATATTTTTATACTAAGGTGCAACATAGAAAATATTGTGCTTTAATTTCCACCTAAGAAGATGTAATCATCATTAAGTTTGTATGTATAAGTAATGCGTTATGTTGTTTTGAATATTCAAGAAAATACTCAAAAATGCGTTAATTTGGACCCCTAGACAACATTTGCGATGTTCGGAGCTTAACTATCAACTTTTTGATGAAAGGGTTCAACAGAAAAGTTGTTGTTCTTGAAATTGTACATCCGTAGGTATAAATACAATTTCAATATTTTAATTAAATAAGCAGTTATGATCCTTTGAACTTTGCTTAAAATTGCGATTTTTAAAAAATGACAAACTTCTATGACTTGTCACAAAAAAAAATAAGACAGATACGACCTTGAAAAATATTGTTCCTAATAAATGACGTTTCTACATCAACATGATCTATTTAAAGTCTTCCTATCTTCAGTGGTTTGAGATCAATAATTCTTTAAAGGATATACCCCTCGAAATTGCTCAAAAACACCAAATTTTACTTTTTGGAGGAATATGTCCAAATTGTGCCCAAACTGTCAAGTTTTATATGATAATGATGTGTTATGGAATTGTTAAACTAGTTATTAGAAAGAGAGAGCAATAAGTACTTTTGACATAACTTCATTCATAACAGAGTTATGTCCCTTTAAAGTCATAGACCGAAAATCCCCTTTTCAAAAAGTTCAATTTTTAAAATGCTGTATTTCGAAAACGGTTTGACATGGAGCTGAGGTTGAGAGATTCATATAAACAGCAGTATTTCAGCTTTCAAATGAGCTATCACACATAGCTGTATATATTGCCGTTATTTAGAAAAAGATTTTTGAAGACGCGTACCCTCAAAATCGCGAAAGTTCACAAAATTTTCAGTTTGCATGTATAAGTAATGCATTATGTTGTTTTGAATATTCAAGAAAATACTCAAAAATGCGTTAATTTGGACCTCTAGACAACATTTGCGATGTTCGGAGCTTAACTATCAACTTTTTGATGAGAGGGGTCAACAAAAACGTTGTTGTTCTTGAAATTGTCCATCCGTACGTATAAATACAATTTCAATATTTTAATTAGTTAACCAGTTATGATTCTTTGAACTTTGCTTAAAATGACGATTTTTAAAAAAATGACAACCTTCTATGACTTGTCACACAAAAAATAAGACAGATACGAGCTTGAAAAATATTGTCCTTCATAAATGACGTTTCTACATCATCATGATCTATTTAAAGTCTTCCTATCTTCAGTTGTTTATGATCAATAATTCCTCAAAGGATAAACACCTCAAAAAGTCTCAAAAACAAAATATTTCACTGTTTTTGGGATGTGCTCAAATTATGCCCAAACTAATAACTTTTGTATGATAATGTTATGTTATGGAATTTCAAAACTATTTATAAGAAAGAGATTGCACTAAGTAACTTTGACATAAGATTATTCCCAACAGAGTTATGTCCCTTTGAATGCGAGCCCTAAAAAAATTATTTTTAAAAAGTTCAATTTGCAAATGGCTGTTCGTTAACCGCTGAAAATATTATTTTGGTTGGGAGTATCCTTTAAACCACATTAATTCAGCTTTCAAATGAGCTATAACACATAGCTGTATGTGTTGCCTGGATTTAGAAGAAGATTTTTTAAGACGCGTACCCTCAAAACCGCGAAAGTCCGCAACATTTTCAGTTTTTGCGAAATAGCAAAAAATCTATTATTACGGCCGACACCACTTTATGTCTAATCGATGGGGAATGTTGTTGCCCACATTTTGGTGAAAGTTTTATGAACATATCTTGATAAGTTTTCGAGCTATTAAGGTTTGAAGTTTCAAATTTAAGGGGAGATAACTCTAGAACCAGGTGGAATTTCAAAATTCGGGCTTCGTACAGAGCGAGTTCCTGACAATGTCAATAATCCATAAAAATGTCAAGCAGATTGATGCAGCCGTTAGTTCTGAATCTTGTCCACAAAATTCTTGAAATAATAAAAATAAACACGCCAATAACAATAAGGATTCAGCAAATTGCTGAATCCTTAAATATAGTCGCAAGCGACGACAAGCGGATTCTGCGCATAAATAGATTAAATGTAATGAATGAAGCCATCCTTCTGATGTAATTGCGAAGCATTTGCATGTCTCTAGCTTGTCTGTAGGATTATTGAGACCCAAAGTTTACATGTTAAAATGTGTGACAATATACAATGGTGTGAGCGTGTACTTACGTAAATGAATGGACCGGAAGTGGTTGTTTCAGACCTATTTTCAAAAGGGAGCAATTGGTGTACTGGTTAGGTAGAATATGATTTGATAATAATTTTTGAATAAAAAGAAAAGTGAAGGAATAGAATTGAAATAGTTTAGTAATGCAAGGACAATGAAGATGTAGAACAGGGCTTAAAGAGCAACTCCCGGATGATTTTGCTCCAATTTCTTTCAAGTAACTGCCTATGGTGTACATGCACATTGCAAAGACATGGAAATTATGTGAATCGGTTTATAAACAACGAATTCTCGCATCCCATTACCACTGAAATTATGTGTGACTTTAGCAAATCGTAAAATAAGTCAGAAAACTGTCTGTTTACGTCGTTTTTTGACGTGTCGGCCATCTTGTTTAACGGAGAACACCGGAAAAATCTCGATTTTTCCCGAAGGAAGGTATGACGTCAACTGGAGAAAACAAACGAATGCAAATGGCGACCGCCGTAGTAATAGCACTGTCAGACGAGTAAACTGCGCGGGCAATAGGAATCATACCAGTCGACCATTTAATGTCAAAACTTGCAAGATATTTGCATATGACAACTTGAAGAGAAACAGTAAAGGAATATACTCAATATCAGCGATAAAGTTTTAAAAATGGTTCTTACTAAACCCGGAAGTAAAATCCCAAATAATTAACCGAACAGCTGATATCATGCATGTTTCAGTGCTGACATAGCTGGCAAACTTACGTAGTTTAGATACATCATTAATAGTGTATGCAAGTAGGTAAATATTTTGTAATTTGGTGACTATAATAAATATGTTTTTTAATTTTTGGCGAAATAACTTTACCGTGCCTGCATGGTCACGTGATGTCTTCTCGGGATGCATTGAACTCCAATGCATATCCACACGTTTCGCTGAACTCGTACCCAATTTTGTTTTAGGATAATTAGTGTATTGCAATAGAAATAATTTAATTGTAGTGATATTGTTTAATAAATATTGAAAGACATTGAATGAAAGAATGAAAATATTGTATCTAACTGATCTGTATTTTAGTGGATAAAATAGGTAAGAATAATGGAATTTTTGGTGATTGATATCTTATTTAAATGATAAGATAATTATTATCCATTTCAAAGTTTACATAATATTTTCTGAGTATATTTTGTCAAGTATATATATCTGATCAAATGGAAAATTCAGACATTTATCATTAACATTTGCAATTTTAACTAACCTGTATTTTCGGTTACATGTAGATCTATATATATAAAAAATAAAACATATGTACTTCATCAGAATGCATATGATTAATTTTGTAAATAGCATTATCCAAAGGGACAAAGATAGTTATTTCTATAAAATAGATGTTTAACTGTGTGTAAATACCTATGTAAGCATGACTTGTGTTTTTTACATTTGCCTACACCTACCTGCATATCAAACAAACTTACCTTGAAACAGTTCTAAGAATTCTGAAAAAAATATATACATTCAAGTTTTCTATTTTTACTGTGACATTAATGTCAATTAAGATGCAATATTGCATTTCCACTTTTTAATCATGAATAAAACAAACAACAAATATTAGAGCCAAATTTATTCAACTAAGTATACAACATGTATTGACCATTACTTTGTGTAAGTGTTTGCATTTTAGGAATTACATAGAAACAGTGCACATGAAATTAATTTTATCATAAAATTTATTTTTTAATTTTTTTTGGAAATATTTGATTTGATTTACTCTCATAATTAAATTGAATATTAATTTGATTTACTATTACACTGTTTTGTGTAGTCTTTCTCTGAGGCAGCTCAAGTTTGCTTCAAAGTTGAATACAATATTTCTAAAACATTGGCACATTCTCATATCCAAGAGAAGATTATGATTTGGATATCAGTTCACACAATCAGCATATAAATTATATCACTTCTTATGACAATGTTTATATATATCATTTCCTGATATCAAAGGATCACACCTTCAGCACCAATATTTTACTGCACATACAGTCCATTCCTAATGGGTTTTTGTTGTTGTTGTTGTGTTCTCTTGTATTAGGGACTCCCATCACCTGTAACAACAATAATAAATCTTTCTTGATTCTGCATATGTTTACACATGATTAATTCATAACATGGTTTTTTTGGTATTTGGTATAGGACCTTTGATATTTTTATGTCAGGCAAGTGAAATAATTCTAAACATCTACAGCCTCAGTCTAATTTCATCACAAACAAATGAATAGTTATCAAACAAAATATTGAAATCTTTTATGGAAAGCCATTTCTTTGAAAATTTAAATATGCATATACATTCATGATCACTAACTCATATGGCTTCTAATTTGTAATTTTTAAATACCAGTAGTAATTTCTACTACATTGTTATATGGACTTGAATTTGATATCTGTCTAATATATTTCATTGAAAGCAAATGTCGATATTTAAAAAATAATTTCCTGAAGTTGAAGACAAATCAATTATAAACGTTTTTTTAAAAAGGCGAGTCATGCACACGTTAACATTTTACCAAAGAAATGGTGCAAATTAATTATAAGTTCTCATAATTGACATGTTAATGAATCTCCGGGCTAAAATTAACACCAGTCATTCAGCCCGAGGCTAGTAAAAATGACTATGGATACTGCCATCCCTGTGGGCCAGAGAAATTTCTTTAAAGAATCACTTTGGAAGATTGTGAGTGCGTATCGAAAAATGGATCTGCAAAACAGACTCGACGAGAGCCACGATTTGAGAGACTGATAATGTTGTTTTCCTCGACTCAGATTGAAAATTCAAGTAATATTTATATTTTCGAAAGAACATGTCCATTCACATAACAAATTATGAATCGTTAGAAGAAAGAAATCAAAGACCCATTTACCGAAATCATTCCGTGTCGACAGAGGACGACTCCTTCACTAGGCTACAGAATTTGACATGTCCTTTCGGATCATGAATTCTTCTCATAATTATGTACCAAAACAAATATTTAGCTAATTCCTCGTTACCATTATACTTTCATACAGCAGATATTCGAATTTCACTCTCAGTTGAACTTTATTTGTGACCCAAATCGTCAAAACGCGGTCACCGAAGTGAAGCGCTGTGTTGTTAACATTGTCACGTGGTTGTTACGTCACGTTTGTTTGCCCCAGTTGACGTAACATCCGGTTACATCACCGGAACAAAACGATCGCGGCAAGTAAATGACGCTATTTTTTATAATCGCAAATAATAAAATAATCTATTGTTTTAAAAAAATTATGACCTAATGGAAAATCATATTTATTAAGATACTATGCATACAGATGCATATTAGTGTACAATTTAGCCTGGTTTAGTCAAATGAATTTTGGTCCATTTTATCCGGGAGTTGCGCTTTAATAAAGTGTTAGAAACGGCAGAATAAATGTCTCTGGAAACGAGACAATGATGTCTGAAATCCGTTACACTTAGCTGTTTTTAGAATACGCATTCAATGGTTTCAATAGGTATACTGTGTGAAAGACTTGCTTAAAACGAGCGTAGTTTCATTGATGAGTTTGTTAATCAATTGCCACATGTGTAATGTGTGAATGATGGAAGCGGGACTCTTTTGGCGGGCGCAGGAAAATATCATCTTGCCTAATTTGGACGTAGCTTACTATGACAATAGTAAAATCGTGTTTAATCGTGATGCAGTGTCCGGTTTTCGACCAGAACTACTTTTACATATATATCGTCACTATACTGAGTCGACTGTCTTCAAATTGGTCATTTTCGGCAACATTCAGTACTTCTACATACAATAGCACCATATATAACAGACCTGAACACCAACAACACAATGTAAGCCAAAACGAAATTGTGAATTTCCTGTTCACACATCAAAGTAAAACTCAAATTTGTTGAACTTCTATTTAAAACTCATTAGTCATATAAATTATCGTGCTAATGGCCCCTTTTCCAGTTAGGTAGTGTAGGTAGTGAGGTAGTGTTGTCAGTCAGTCTGCATGCACACAGCATCGTAGGGTGGCCAAGGGGAAGTAACTCTTCCACATGACGCTTCTCATCATATCCAACTTGTTCACATGTTCACCATACCTTTAACATTAGGACATTATGAGTTATTTAATGTTTCTTGTTATTCCCCAATGCTTCAGCGGCATATAAATCTAAGTTGTATCGCTTAGATGCAAATATCTTCAAAGTGGGGTAACGATTTGTTTAAGTATAGGCCTATATAAATGTACCATATTTTGTTATTTCCTTACATTCCACCTGATGAAGGAGTGAGTATATACTCCGAAACGTCTTGTATTTTCACATTAAAGAAGTTGTTATCCAGAAAATCTTCCTGTTCTTAAGTATAGGCCTATTAGCGAAATAATTATGATTCTCCCATTTAAAATGAACCTATGCTGGGAGTACAACAACTACCCGTACGGAATGTACCATTCACTCATCCAGTACAGACAAATCCATTTGGCTTACGAAGTCTGATTTGGAAGACATTGATCAACGTCATGAAGACACTACATCCTCACCCCACCTGCCATCCGGAACCAACCCCATTAACAATGTGTAGTCAACAACGCAGACAAAACATTACTGTCTGATTTAACCCTTGTGGTATTCCAATCGCTTTGTTGTGCCAAGATATTGAATCGCTGTACCAGAAATGCATAGCGGGCCTGGATTTCTAAACACAGATTTCTTAAGTAAATACTGCAAGGCCTAAATCATCCAGTTATGAAGACTGGCAAGAGTTATGCCTTGCATTGGGAAGTTGGATTTTGTATGTATTGTTGTAATTTAGGGGAAGATTTATGAAGACACGTACCCTAAAAACTGAGAAAGTTGATTTTCTTTGAGATTTAAATTTTTAACTTATTGGACCCAAATCTCATTAAAGAAGTCGAAAATCAAAAATCGGCAAAACGACAAACGTACCAGAATATTTCATGACATCATCTTATTGGTTACATGTAAAGAACTATTAAAAAATACAACCAAAAAAAGTAGCCACTACACTAATCTAGACAGTGTTGCCAATATGAATGTTTAGATGAATAAAAGTTCAAAAACAATTCAAAACAATTTAACATACAAAATAAAATAAGTTTTGAACATTTGAAATGATATTTAAGTCAAAAAAGTTTTTTTTTCTGGTGGACTCGAACGCAGGCTGCTGGAATAGAAATCCTACATTTAACCACTGAGCTACCGGTACTTCTATGTCAGCTTGGGGAAAATTAGTGACTACATTTTATACATCTATAAGACACTGTTTTGTTCGGATAATATTTATCGAAATTAAGGGAATTTATGTAGCTTTTGTTGATATTTTGTCCAAGATCATTTCTTTGCTCTTTGGAGTATCATTATGCATTGATGCAACTCCGTCAACATACACTGTACAGCAAACGTGTAGGTTATTTCAGCATGAGCGATAATTAATATAATTATAAATATTCAGAACCGAAACTACACATCCCATTGACATGCACAGGCCTTTAAAACAATATATAAACCTACACTGTCGTGTTTGTGTGTTTTAAATGGGTTTCCCATATCAAATTCGATATTCTAATAGATTTGCGTTAATCGTGGTGAAGTATCCGGTTTTCGATCAGAACTACTTTTACATATTGGCCTATATTGTCATTATTCTGAGTCGACTATCTTCAAATTGGTAATTTTCGGCAACAGTCAGTATTTTTCGATACAATAACACCATCTATAATCTTTAGCAGGACTGATCCCGCAGCAAAACAATGTATTTCAAAACGAAAGTAGGAATTTCCTCTGTTTACACATCAAAATGAAATGGACTGCATTGTCTCTGAATTGCTTCCGGGTTGAAGTAAAAGTTCGTAGCTATGTCTAATGCCTCTACAATAGAAATTACTGAAAATCAAATTAATAGTGGTGTATTGTCTAGTGACGCTTCAATAAAATCTTCATCAAGTCAGTTCTAATCAAACTTGGCAAATATTCAAAATTATCATACTTTGAAAGGTGATTGTGAATCAAGTATAAGGAGTTTACTCAAAATATGACAAACTTGTTATTCCCGAATGCTTCAGCTGCATATAAATCTAAGTTTCAGCGCTTAGATGCAACTATCTTCAAAGTGGTATTTCCGCAAAAGTGTATGATCAAAAAAGGTTAAAATTCAATATTACGTCGAAACCACGTGACCTACGACTTCGCAATGGTAACATATTTTGCCTGTCAAGTTATTACGCATCTTTTGAAACAAGTTGCGAGTCTCTAGTATGTCACTGAGATTATTTAGACCCATTTTTAGCATGTCAAAATTAGACAAATTTTAAGAAAATCAAAATGGCGGCTTAACCACGTGACCTACGATTTGGTCATGATTTACTTTTTTGCTTTTTGCTTTTTTGCGCATCTTTTGAAACAAGTTTCGAGTCTCTATTTGAATTTTGAAGATTTTCCCCATGTTAAAGTTTTTCTTTATTATGACCGGAAATGACTGTTCGCGAGCAATTTTATTATTGATTCATAAAGACCTCAGTCCAATCTCACTCTCCTGAAAAAATCATAAAATTCGATGGGTAGGTATTTGAGTTATGTCCCTTTGAAGTTTTCGATTTTCAAAAATTGTCGGACTTTGAAAGGTCACTGTGAAAAAAATATAAGGATTTCGCTAATGCTTTGGAGTATCGTTTAATCACCAACCCTTTAGCTACACATATATGCAAGTTTGAGCTCTTAGATGCTAGTACTTCAGAGGAGAAGATTGCCAAAGGTGTATGGGGTCGGAAAATTGTAAAATGTGTCTAAAATCAAAATGGGGGAAAAACCACGTGACTTACGAATTCGCCATGATTTACTTTTTTGCTCGCATGGTCATTGCGCATCTTTTGCAAAAAGTTCCAAGTCTCTAAGTGAAAAATTTTCCCATGTTAAAAATCGAAATTTGGAATCGAACTGGACCTTTAATGGCTGAAACGATTGGGCCCAAAAGCTTATTTTGCCGTGTCCTTAGCAAGAGCTGTCAGACTGCAAAGTTTGGTTGAATTATCTGCAGCCGTTTTGGCTTAATTGCTGCCACAAGATCGGTGCTAATAATAAAACAAAAAAAAACAACAAAAAAAACAACACGCCAATAACGCTAATAATCAAGATAAAAACAATAGGTCTTCACGACTTTTCGTCTTGAAGACCTAACAAAATGGAACGATATAAAATACTTAAAGACAATCTCCTAAACACTTATGAGCACATGGCATTAATTGTTTTATAGGGTTAGAGAAATCAAAGAAGTGTTTTGATGTTATAACCCCCTGACAATGTTAAGGTGCTGGATAAAACTAGTTCACAGAGGGAGTTTTCGAATTTAAACATGAGGAACGGAAGCGAATCAATGTTACCCAATGTATTATTCTCCCTGAAACATACACAGACCGAGGGGAGAGCTGGAGACGTAAGTTATTTGCCAAGAGCTACATTTTCATATAAGGGAACTTATCAACTACCATATTATGATCCGTTTCTTCAAAACACCATACAAAACAACTATCCTGTCCAGCACACATGTATATGTAAAGCTTTGATTTGGTTATTCAGAAAGACTTGCTTTAACAACGGACGTAGTCTGCACCAAAGGTGCCATTGGTGTCAATCATCCGTATCTTTGTTCACCCTTTCCAATATGTCCTAATCTTGCTATTCATTAGGCTTAGGTTTAGTGTCACTTTATCCCGATACACAATATCTCGTTTATATTGTTGACAAATGACTAATAATTGATAATATTGCATTTACAGGAGGCTCACATATGAAAATGTTAATTTATGGTAGAATCCATCAACTTACTATCAATCGTAGAGTATGCATTTACTGGATATACCTAGCATTGTTTCAGGTCGTATAAGACAAACTTGGGACACTGCGGGCATTGGAATATAATTATAGCTAATTTAGGAACTTCAATTTGAAGGAATCACATGGACTAGAGAGTTGGAACTCTACTATGTTTAACTACGAGTAAGGATATATTAACTTGTTATCTCTGTCCTGAACATTATCTATGAATGTTCTATTTTCAATACTTCGCAGAAAGGATTCGTGATTAACATCAAAGTTCCACAGTAAATCAACTTGATTATGAGAATTTGTAAACTTTCAAATTATTTTGGAAAATTTCTAATGATCCATTCCCTCAACACAAGCCACTTCGCATGTCATCAGGCAATCAAAGTAAGTAATTATTTGATCTTGAAGTGGTGCATGGTCTTTACAGCTGTACTGCTCGTCATTGGTGCAGGAATACGTATGTGCATGTATTTGCTGTCGTTTGACTTGTAGAAACCAGGTGGCACCGTTGTCATTTCTTAGATTATTCGGCACCAACTTAATGTGATGCTTGGAGACATGCTGGCTGTCAAGAGGTCACAAATCTTTGTTCCAGTTGATGGGTTCATATGCCAATAGATTATGTGAAAGCAAGCGTGCTTTTCAAATCTATAGCTAGCTGTGTCACAGAAAGTCAATCTGAATTCTATATGCTGACATTGAAAACTCTTATTCATAGAATTCGTAGATTTTAGTATTGGGGTTTATTATTATAGAATTTCAAACTTAATGCAATAATGCAAATTATTGTGTTGAATATTAAGTTATAATTCCACAAAATTAGAGACAATTGAAATCTGATTTATATTCCACTGGGATTATTGAAATCCTCCCGGATGATTTGATTTTGCTGTCATATAAATATATTTAACGCGATTTTTATAGGATTTTTAAGTTTTAAGATATTTAATTATTATGAACTAAGGACACGTTTTGATTGATAATTCACTATGATGTCTCAAAGTAGGAATATCCTTTTGAATACTGGGACAGTATGCAAGATATGCATTCTATCTATATCTTGAATAAACATTAAAATAACACCAATAAAGAAAATGAAAACATGTTGAGTTGATATAAATGTAGCTAGTATAAATACTTTAGGTTTTATATTACAGTATTCAAAAGAAGATGCAATGCTACACTGAATTTCAGCGCAGTACTACCAATGGTTCGCTATTAGCAGTCGATGCTCGCAGGTTTCACCACAATGCAAAGCCACCATGGCGATTCGATCTTTCTCCCTGCAATAATTTATCTACTAGGGGATACAACAACGTAAATCAAATGCATAAACGGATAAAGTGTACCTCATGCAGTCCCCTATACAGTCTCATATCGGAGGCACAGGAAGACACTGTGCAAGGCATACTAAAGTAAAAATAAAAGCTTTGTTGTTATGTGTTTATGAGTTTATGTTCTCTTTAATATGAATAAGTTTTAACTGAAGGCCGACAGGTGATTACCAACTCAAGGCCAGGCACACATTTACACTAACACCTTGCTGCAGCGAGACCAATTACGCTTCGCCACCTGTTATTCAGCGAGAGAGAGAGAGAAAGCGGCATGTTATAAACAGGACTGATTGTTTTTGTGTCTTACATAACGGTCAAAAGGAGACAATAATTATGTACAATGAAGATATCAGATATTGACTGTCTTTGCTGCTCGTTAGTGATTTATTGTCAGATCTTACATTAAAACAGTTATGTACAGTACTTTGATAAGATACGTTTGTCAAATCGAGAATCCTGTTATAAATGTATGTAATTAATGTGAATGTCCTGATGCTCGCTCTATTGACCTAGATCTTTATTGATGTATTGTCTGTATCGCTCGTATCTGTTTGGCCGTTAGTGTAGTTACACAAGTTTAATACTTTATAACCTGTTACACTTTTCATCACTCACAGTCGAAAATCAAATGGTTTTCTGTGAATTAAGTTATGCTGAAGGAAGTGATACCAAATTAATCTATTGACTGGCCACGGGGTCCTTCTTACATGAAATCCCAGACGGAATTGACAGGAGGGATTTTATTACATCTCTGGTGCAGGGGACTGTCAATCAAGAACATTGTATCAACCTTTCTTATTGACGGAGACTATTTTCGCTCCCGCAGAAAGGCACTCAATAGAACTTATAAGGATTTCGAAATGGACAGTGGATTTTTATTCTTTTCAGAGTTTTATCTTGTCAACTCCCCCTCAGATGTCCTGCTCAATGTGTTGCACACCATGTGATATTTCATGTAACTAATGTTTTGAATACTATAATTATATATAAATGATGAATTCAAGAATTGTATACCAATATCCGCTGTGTGGTACATATGCATGTTGGGTTGAGATACAGTAATAAAACTGATTACCTCTAAAACAAATATTGGCTTTTATCTCCTGAGTTAAAATGTCCAGTGCTGTGCTCAACGACAATTTAAAAGTAAAGACCATAATGAAACAGAATTGGAAGACGCATCTGAACATAGCAATTTCTCACACTGAACCAACCCTGACATATAACTTTAGACACTAAATGAGGTATAAGGTATTTTGAGGTTGAATGGAATCGTATCATGTCTTTGTTTGCGCAACACAATTTGGTTTTTCGAAATGATAGGGAATTGTACATCAGAGTATATTGTTTATTTTCCATATCTGTTCAAATGCGATATGGTTTTTGGCCTATAATTTATGTATTTCATTTGGAAATTTTATTAATGAAATATGTTATCGACATGAATTACCCTAAGCTTCTTAGACTAAAATTTGTTGACACGTCTTTTACTGTAAGATGTAATAAAACGAGACAAAAATGCCCCTTTGACTCATCTATCTCGTCTAGTTAAGGAGATTCACAAACGACAATTTCTAGAATTCTTATTACGTGTGTTTCAGAGAACAGATGATCTTTTGCATTCCAGCCCGGATTGCCACTTCGTTATAGTGATCGAATGCTTGCAAACATACACAATGTATATTTACATCTGTCTTTAAACTTTATTCAGTACTCAAAAAAGCATGATAATAGTCGCTGCTCAAAGTGTCAGTGTGACCACGGATGCTGTAAATAAGTGACTATTACTGTTATTGTCATACCCTTAGTGAAATACCTTTTTTCGGCGAAAACAAAACAGAAAAAAATCATACTTCACCAATCATTTGACATGACTAAGCTCAACTATAACAACGGACCTTGATGATGTGTCAGATACATGAAGTAAGAAGTTTCAACTGCTCTCATTGTGCAAAATCAATAAATGTATGACATGTAGAACATCGTTTGAGTTTAGCCCAGTTAACAATGTGGATCACGCTGTGAACGTGTTAACAAGAGTGACATCTGTAGAAATAAAGTAATTGAAACAGTCTCTACAGCTTTGTGCTAATTTCTCTCTCAAAGCTATAGCTTGCATAATGAAGAACGGGTTTCCGCTCTAAAGGACATGAGTTATGTTCACGTTCCTCAACTGTCAGTTAATTTCCCGCCTAACTATCTGCTTGTCAGGTTTGCTCCAGTTTCAAGGCATATATCTGGAGATTAGTTCAGCATGGGGTATATTTGGCTAAGTACAGTTATCAATCATTACTTTACAGGGGTTTGTCTCTTGTTTGCAACCTGTTTTGTGGCTGCTGTTTTCGGGACAGACTAATGGGTAACTGATCCCAGAATTTACCAAAACACCAATACCATACCAGGCCATAGCTTCGATGACAACTCATGTCACCAAAGACTCAGTCAACTCATTATCATTACCTTTTAATAGTAGAATCATTATTGAAAGAGTAACAACAAAGATGTGTGTACAATCCACAGGAGAAAAGCATTTGTGTTTAGAAAAACATGTTATATTCAGCCAACATCAATAAAATAGTTTATTATGTGACCATATTTTTCAAGCGATCTGATTGGTCGAGAGGACATCTCGTGACCGTCGAAAGAAAAGCATATTGACTCAAGCCCAACCAATATTGACTTGAGTGACGTCAAACGATTGCTGCATGACGTCGAACGATTGTTGCATGACGTCATCCTATTGTAACAATGACGTCATCTGACCGTAGTTCCAGCTGTTCAAACCAAATTACATTTTTGACTGTATTTCCCGTATTTCCTGTATTTTGACTGTGTCAAATACATAATAAAACAATTATGGACTGGGGATTCGGTCAATACCTGTTTTTATGGACACGAGAAAACAATATTGTCAGCGAACTTCGTCCTTAGTCAATATTGTTTTCTCGGGTCTATTGACCTCATCACCAGTCTATAATTGTATAATGCTCCACAGGAAATATCGCTTGTGTGAGATATCATTTCGGCAGTACTTTTTACACAATGCCCTGTCACCGTCAACAACATGACATCAGAGTGACTTTACATCATGGAGTAATGGCATCACAATGCTATGACATGACCGTGTTGGAAGTCAACTGTCAAAGCTGTGCTAAGAAATGCACACATTTTCATTGAAACGTAATGAAGAATGATTTTGGAGGATACATAGAATCTCACCCTCGGCATGCCTCGGATATTTGTAACTTTCATCAACTCACGTTGATATATTTGTTATCAGAAAACACATGGGTGAGATTCTCTATATATTAACATAATGTAATTGAATGGAATTCACTTTGTAATAGTAAATCATTCACTGATATGAATGTATCATGTCAGAAAAAAGTTCATCACAGATTAATTTACATATCTGATTGAGTCTGATTGAATTATTTGAATTAATCCTGATGGAGGCCAAAAGAACAGAGATGACAAATGTGATAGGAAAATACAACATGTCTCAAAGGAGAAATAAATTATGAATATATTTTCATTACTTCGTGAGTTGTGTGGATTTAGGCTCTGTCCTGTCATTCATGTACATACATTTTAATGTATTTGATTAAATAATTTTAGAGCTTACTCGATAACTAAAAAAAACACTTAATGGATGTTCATTGAACACCCAGAACCAATATATAATAGGACTTTCACATGTTTAATCGTTTGATATAAAATCAAACCTTATATCCCCGCTGATTAGATAACTGCCACTCAGATGATATTATCATGAGCTCACATTCTTCATCATATGTTATGAAACTTATTTTATTTAAAAAGATGTCCTTAGACAGCCCATGCATGTTCCTTAAGGTAATGATATGTCATCCTTGCTAAACATGTATTGGTATTTAGTGTTGTATAGATCAAGAGGAATATTAATGAAAACACATTTATTTGGCATTCAAATTGTAATCCTATGGTTAAAAATATCGATAGAAATTTTTTAATAATTTTAAATGAACTATATACATATTATGCATGCAATAATGAACAGCGTACTTGCTCATGATTAGGTTTCAGAATCCATGTGAAAGCTTTTAACAATTGGATGTTGATAGTGTTCGGTACGAATACCTTAACGAGCTTGTTTCAGTAGTGTGACCAAAGTTACTTTTAGACATTTTAATATTATTGTTATATTACAGGAATGACCACAAGCACCGTCATGTGTTTAACATTAATTTATATTAAATTTTGTTAGTGGCAACTATTAAAAAATTTAATAAGGCGTATACATTTATTAAAAGTGTATTTACATACTTTTACGTGGTTTTAGATTGATTGTCCTGAAAGGGGATCAGAAATAAATCATTTACTTTTATATGTATTTGACATTTTAATGGGTTTTTTATACATCGAAATATATTTTCGACAATTCTGTTCTGAAGCTGTCACTTCCATAGCCTGAGGAATCGCTGCTATTACGTTCTACGTCTTTAACTTCATCGTACATTAGACATGAAAATCCGTTCAGTTACAAGCACAAATTTAGAGGGAAGATGTTTTCTACACAATTACTTAGACTTGACACTGTATGAACAATATTTCTCATATGCTAGTTTGTCTTGAAAGTATGATGACAAACAATTTTGGTATCAGAAACACTAACATATGCCATGGTCCTTTCCGTTTTAGAATTCAACATAAATCAACATAGTCAAACATTTTCCGAAGCTATCAGTCAGGGCATTGAAGTTTGTCAATTAAGTGTTTCCAAGAGAGTAGTTAACATGTCAACTTAGTATAACATCATTACAATCACCATGAAACTCTTCGTGACATTCTCTTACTCTCCATCCGATTTGTCTGCATCAGAACTGGCATCTAGAATGTTTGCACATCACAGAGGCCGATATAATGTCCCTTTCAATCATTATGACAGGCGCAGAAAGCCAATGTATTAAGAGATAGAAGGTTGTGTTTTGGTGATATGAAACCATTACATTGTAGCAACGTGGAAAATATCTTGCTTGCTGTATCGTGCAATCTGACAATTCCATCTAGACATGAAGTGTTTCGTTCAAATCAATGGGTAGCCAGCTGTCGTTTTGATCCTCATAGCTTGATATAAACAATCTGCATTACGCTATTGTTTATCATGAATATCATAAAAGGTTGAAAAAGAAACACTCGACAGTATAATACGTTGGTTGGAAAATCGGCATGATATATTACTCTGCTTTTAATAATAAAGTAAGAAGAACGTTAAAATACAAATACAAATATTGGTTATTCGAAAGTTGATGAAAGCAACACCGACTTATCCATTGCTTGAGTATTTTATGTCAAACGTTAAATCCAACAAATCTCGCCTATAAGCTGATAATTCTTGCAAACATTTTTAGAATTCGCTTATTTTTTCAAAATAGCAATTTTATCATGTCAAGTATATAAAAATGTAATAAAATATGGGTGTCACCGAATGTTTTAAAAAATTACCTGTATTAATAGCAACACCCCTGTCGGCAAATAACGGTATTTTTGAACGATTTTACCTTCTTAAATGAAGCACGCGCTTTCAACAATTAAGCGAAGAATCCTTTCAGATACAATTTTATCACATACACGGATACATAGAAAGTTTATATTTTGACAATTAATGACACTGTTGAATTAAATAAAATTAGATTAAGAAGTTTTTCAATAAAAATGGCATTTTTATCATCGTTTTTCGCATATTCAACAGGATTTTTCACTGACACACGTATTTTAGATAGTTAAAACTGTAATATAATGTGCGCACTTGAATAAACAACCGAATTCAGAAATAATAATAGGGGGCCACCTGACGTTTTTCATTACTTAAACATCATTTTTTAAATCACCTACATAAACGTAAAAATCTGACGTCACGGCAGTTTTGATCAACTCAACTGTATCTTATGATGGCCTATCGTTAAGTTATTATTGAATATACAATCAATGTAATGGAAGAACAACTATCAAATAATTATACAAGGTGATTTATATTCAACACTTACTGAAGATATGTATGTAAATGAAATGGTCACATGGTCACCTGTTTGCCGTGAATATAGGTGACATGCTGCATATAGTAAAATGGCCATAAAAAAGGCGTCGCTGTAAATTTAAGCGCTTTCCGTTTGTTTATTGATTATTCTATGTTTAAAAAATAGAGCAATGGGCTCTGTAGCTCATCAGGGTTTATATTATTTAATGATGAAGACTGAAATAGAATTTTAGGTCATGGCTTGAGGCCCTTATTTTGGGCACCGCAGGGTCACCATAGCAATTTACAATTTAGAATCCCCAATGGCTAAAGAGTATGCACATAATATTAAAGCCTTCTAGGTCTCTTTGTTTTGGAGGAGAAGAAGAAAATATATTTAGGTCATGGGCCTCATGGCCTGTGAGGCCTTTATTTGGGGCCCCAGGGTCACCAAATCAACAATTAAGAATCCCCATTGACAAAGGAGTCTGTACACAACTTTTCAGCTCTCTAGACCTTTTGGAACTGGATAAGAAGATGAAAATAGGTTTTTAAACATGTGACCCCTGTGACCCCATTTGGGGTCATGGGGTCATGGGGTCACGAAATCTACAATTTAGAATCCCCATTAGCCAAGGAGTCTGCACACAACTTTTCAGCTCTCTAGACCTTTTGGAACTGGAGAAGAAGATGAAATAGGTTTTTAAACATGTGACCCCTGTGACCCCATTTGGGGTCATGGGGACACGAAATCTACAATTTAGAATCCCCATTGGCCAAGGAGTCTGCACACAACTTTCAGCTCTCTAGACCTTTTGGAACTAAAGAAGAAGATGAAAATAGGTTTTTTAAGGATGTGACCCCTGTGACCCCATTGGGGTCATGGGGTCACAAAATCTACAATTTAGAATCCCCATTGGCCAAGGAGTCTGCACACAACTTTTCAGCTCTCTAGACCTTTTGGAACTGGAGAAGAAGATGAAAATAGGTTTTTAAGCATGTGATCCCTGTGACCCCATTTGGGGTCATGGGGTCACGAAATCTACAATTTATATTCCCCATTAGCCAAGGAGTCTGCACACAACTTTTCAGCTCTCTAGACCTTTTGGAACTGGAGAAGAAGATGAAATAGGTTTTTAAACATGTGACCCCTGTGACCCCATTTGGGGTCATGGGGTCACGAAATCTTCAATATAGAATCCCCATTAGCCAAGGAGTCTGCACACAACTTTTCAGCTCTCTAGACCTTTTGGAACTGGAGAAGAAGATGAAATAGGTTTTTAAGGATGTGACCCCTGTGACCCCATTTGGGGTCATGGAGTCACAAAATCTACAATTTAGAATCCCCATTGGCCAAGGAGTCTGCACACAACTTTCAGCTCTCTAGACCTTTTGGAACTAAAGAAGAAGATGAAAATAGGTTTTTTAAGGATGTGACCCCTGTGACCCCATTGGGGTCATGGGGTCACAAAATCTACAATTTAGAATCCCCATTGGCCAAGGAGTCTGCACACAACTTTTCAGCTCTCTAGACCTTTTGGAACTGGAGAAGAAGATGAAAATAGGTTTTTAAGCATGTGACCCCTGTGACCCCATTTGGGGTCATGGGGTCACGAAATCTACAATTTATATTCCCCATTGGCCAAGGAGTCTGCACACAACTTTTCAGCTCTCTAGACCTTTTGGAACTAAAGAAGAAGATGAAAATAGGTTTTTAAACATATGACCCCTGTGACCCCATTTGGGTCATGGGGTCATGAAATCTACAATTTAGAGTCCCCATTGGCCAAGGAGTCTGCACACAACTTTTCAGCTCTCTAGACCTTTTGGAACTGGAGAAGAAGATGAAAATAGGTTTTTAAGGATGTGACCTCTGTGACCCCATTTGGGGTCTCGGGGTCACGAAATCTACAATTTAGAATCCCCATTGGCCAAAGAGTCTGCATACAACTTTTCAGCTCTCTAGACCTTTTGGAACTGGAGAAGAAGATGAAAATAGGTTTTTAAGGATTTGACCCCTGTGACCCCATTTGGGGTCATGGGGTCACGAAATCTACAATTTATATTCCCCATTGGCCAAGGAGTCTGCACATGAAATTTCAGCTCTATGGAGACATTGGTTCTGGAGAAGAAGTCGAAAAAGCGAAAAGTTTACGGATGGACGGATGGACGGATTGACGGATGGACGGACGGATGGACGGACGCCGGACACCATGCCATGCCATAAGCCCAACGGGCCTTTCAGACCTGATGAGCTAAAAATGTAATGCATATATTTTGAGATTTTTTTATAACAATAAATTGTTGTCGCAAAATGTTAAAAATGTAAAAGTAAATTCAATTTCTTCGTTCCATCTCTCCTTAAGGAAATTATGTTTGCACATTCCAATGGTGCTTCTACCTTTCCTGGAAGAATTATGTTTTTAAAATTGTCATTATTCATGTTGTGTTGGTGTATCAACCATCCTTGTTTTAACATTGAACTGTCCTTATCCCAGCTGACTATACATTTTATAACATCTGTAATCACTAGATGTCCAAATATAGGTTTATGTAGGAAGACGTTTCACCTACACCTTATCTCCAGGTGACATTGACTTGAACACTGTGATGAGTTATTTAGTTAATCAGCCAGTTAGTTGGATTTAGTTTCTGCTGTACATGTATCATTAAATTAGTCCTAAAGTTAAAACCAACGATGAATAGCAAATCTCTGGTAAATTTTTTTACTAATTTATTTTATCACAGGAATGCCCCAAAGCATATCATATATTCAGTCAAATGGTATGTAATATTCGCAAACCTTTTTATTTATTTAAACCATTCATTTAAATATAGGGAGAAAGATACTTTCCTTTACGAACTGGGCACCAAGCATCTGTCATTCACTTTTCAGACATTAGTATGTCCCCTGCAAAGCTTTGATTCCGTGATTCCGTCCCTCCGTGATTCGGGAAATGCTTTAGTTTGTGGGATCATATCTAAAAAAAACGTTTAATATTTGTTTACGAAACCTGGTGTGTGGTTAGACGTAGTGGTGGAGTGGTGTCTTTTGCCACTTAGGTTATTCTGATAATTATATATGTTCTGGTTTGCAAGTATGAAATGACAATCCTCCTGTAGTCAAGATGTAAACATTACTTTCCGTCCTGTTCAAGTGTATGTTCTCACCAAAATGGATGGACACATTTATGTGCTCTTCTTTGACAGATAAGATTAAAAAGTTGCTTGCTTATAAAACTATAGTATATAACTACGAATCTTAATAAATGTGTCCTTCTTGGTGTTAAAGGTGTTAAAATTGCTTTCAGGATTATTTAAGGATGTGACCCTGTGACCCCATTTGGGGTCATGGGGTCATGGGGTCATGGGGTCACGAAATCTACAATTTAGAATCTCCATTGGCCAAGGAGTCGGAACATAAAATTTCAGCTCTGTGGAGTCATTGGTTCTGGAGAAGAAGTCGAAAAAGAGAAAAGTTTACGGATGGACGGACGGACGGACGGACGGAAGGACGGATGGACGGACGCCGGACACCATGCCATGCCATAAGCCCATCGGGCCTTTCAGGCCTGATGAGCTAAAAAAGTTAAAGGAGGAAGATAGATTCCTACTCCCTATCTACCCAAGGATAGTCTTCATCTCAATAAAATATGTTTTAACCAATCAACACAATATGCCAATGTTTATTAAATAAATGCATGCTTCTTTGTTGTAGCATACACCCGCAAGCTTGGTTCAAAGACAGATTTCCACAATGCGCCAACACTTCATATTACAAAGGCCAGGAGATCGAAGGAGAAGTTTTCCTTTGAACTGGACTGTGTAGATTATTGTGACGAGTTTGGGATACTATTTAACTATTTAGGTGAGGTGAGTTAGGGTTTAACGCCGCTTTGAAGAGTATATCACTAATATCGCGGCTGCTAGTATTTCGGCAGGGAGAAAGCCAGCAACGCCACGTGGCTATGCATTGCGGTGAAACCTGCGAGCAACGGCTGGAACTAGCGAACCATGGGTGGTACTACACTGAAATCAGAGTAGCATTGCACCCAAACCTTACTGTGTGTAGAACAGTTCTCTACTGCAGACAAAGTTTAACTAATGTGCATATATTTACGACGTGTAATTTCTGTTTCTGAACATTAAAACAACTGTTGCTCGACTTTCATTGGAAATGTAAGAAGGTTAAGTATATGCAAGTCAAGTGAAATTATTTTCATTAAATCAGCACATGTGTCGGTAAGTATACATGCCAAATGAAATGCTTTGTATTATGAAAATAGCTCAATGGCGCTTTAATCTTATGCATATTTCAAGGTCATCCCCATAACGTTATGCTCATCTTTGTTCATGTTCTTATTATTCTACTAAGCTTGCTTCCTGCATGTTCGTAAAGTTCAGTGGGGTTTGTGTTACAACGGTTGTGTGTGTTTCCTTAATGTTCAGGCAGCAATGTTAAACTTAGGGCTGAGTATTCGTATTGCGATATATTGCAATACATACAACCTGTATTGCAATACGTAATGCAATATATTGAGAGAACGCTACATTCAACCTTTATGCTTCTCTTTGCAGTTTAAACATTACACATTTAGTAAAAAGCCTTTAAAATCTTACGAAAAAGAGACCATTAGTCAAATTGCTAAGTTAGTTTTGATGGCAGATATCTGGAAAACATTTGTAATACAGTTCAACACATATGTTTGCACCCCAAAAGAATTTTATAACAAGTTAAGCTGGTAACTATGCCTAAAAACAAGATATATGACGAAATTTCACTACAAAATATGAAATAATTGTATTGCACAATCTGTATTGCAATATATTGGTATTGCCATAATACTGCTCAGCCTTAGTTAAACTAGCAAAAGCACTCAGACAGAGTACCTCCTTATCCAAAGGATCTTTCGGAGTATTCTCTTTCTTTTCACTGATAAAAATACAATGTGATCTATTGTTCTTCATCAGTCTATAACACACAAACATTGTTACTAGTTCACTTCTAAATGTGTTGCCTGTATATGGTATTTCAATGCTAAGACTTTTTTTTACATATGAATATCAAACTTTTCATATTTACATTATTAAAGTATACCATATTTTATTTAATAAAACCGACAATACTTATTATATTTCCCTTCTGAAATCATACAATGTACGTTTCCTCTTTATATAGTGGATCAAATTGTGGATCTTTCCTCCATTTTTATTTACTTTGGTTTCAAAATATAAACATTTAACATCTTTATGTTTCCTTAATGAGATGTCTTCACAACTTTGACGTTTAGCCTGTAATTTGTTTCATTACATCGAGTTTGTCAAAAGATATTATATTGAGGAGACATAACAAGTGCAGATCATCATCTACAACTTTGAGCATCATGCCACGATGTCGATGTTTATCATGCAATATTTTAAGCCAGTACCAAGAGAAAGAATCTAGAATTCATAATAATACATAAATACATGATTAACTTACGCCAGTTTGATATGCCTGTCAGTTATAGGACATTTTTTCTGTCGATAACTTTGATTGCGGCTTAGTCATAGAGTGAGGTCGATAAGCCCTCGTACTGACGCTTAAAATTAAGCCAGTGCATTGCCAATTAAACCTTGATTTATCAGGCATTTGGACGCTGGATGAGTGTGCAATCTGACATCTCCATCTTTACATGAGATGTGACGACTTATTGAACAATAACAAGCAAGCCCTTACTTTTTGTTCTACAATGAAATTAAAGGGTTTTTATGTTGGTGGCCGGTATAAAATAATTATTTGTGAGATTTTGGTTTGAACCAGTAGCATGAAGAAGAAGACACGTTTGTTTTCTGATAAGGGCAAGAATAGTTTTTCATAAATGTTTAAGTTCTTGCAATGCGAATAAAAGCAGTCCAATATGTTCATTGCAATTTTGTAACCACTGAAAATGGCAGAAATTGTGAATGATATATCATTATTTAAAAAAGAATTTTTTTAATCAGTATTTAAAGAGGACATACATATTTTATAGCCGATGCCAAATAAAGTATCTGTTATTAAATCAATGTACTAGGTTTGGAAAGTTCTGTTAGTCTAAGCGCTAGATAGTCGTAAGAAAAAAAGGCCCTTTGCTTTGAGGTTTTATTCAGTAGAAATTAATCCGGACCTGCACCCCCAATACACACTGTACACACAAGGCTTCGGAGGGCATTATAAAGCTAAGTTAATGTACATATATGTAAGCCTCAAATTAGCAACATGTGACAGACGCATGAAAGTAAATGTGAAACATCATTATCTCCTTTCAATACTGATCTTAAAAGTTGAATTGCAAACGAATACAGTCAGGGTTTTATTTCACAAGAGGAAGAATAAACGCTTTTTCAGGTGAAGGATCATTAAATTAACACATAAACAGCAAATGTTCAGTAATGCAGTAAAGGTATTTCTAATGATAACTGAAAGTGGATTGTTATGCTTTTTAGTGACACAATCGAATGTCAGACAACGGAACAAGGCGATATAAGAGTAACATAGACATGTGATGGCAAGGCTCAAACGGTTTGTGGAAAGAGTGTTAAAACTGTGTGAGGGCACACATTGATTGGGTTCAGATAATAATGCCTCCACTTTCCATATGCAGAGGTAAACATGGTTATACAATGTAGTGTTTGGAACTCAACGACCCGACCCAGTCAATGTCAATGAGGAGTAATCAGAACGTCTTAAGAGGCACATCTTTCTGGTTAATAAACATCTAAGGGTTAGTGATGGACAACATCCTATAATCATCTTAAATGACATTCTAGTGTTTGTCTTCAACAAATGACCAGGAGATGAGATATGGTTTTAACTGTAATCAATTTTAAAAACAGCAAAATCACTTAGCTTCATCAAACCCTTTAATCAGAGCATGAGGAGAAACATCCACCCTCAGGCCAAAAGACACCTGGATATTCAGGTGTATATCCCTTCTGCATACAGTATATATAGCTAATGATTACCACTGCGCTAGACAAATTATGACCATGGTTGCACAGAAGTTCACTGAAAACTACTTGTTTAGTCCTTACATCGAATGCATCTGGCAAATGAATGTATCCAAACGAAGTGAATAAAACATGTTTTGAGAAAATGTATCTATTTTATTCGAATATTAATATTTCGAATTCATAACATAATATAATTCAATATATACAATTTATCATATAATGGAGAGTGTTATCGATGCAATAAGGAAGTCTGATAAACTTGGTATCCAAATCTGATAAATATGCAAAACAGATCAAAGTCCAAATAAACGAACTACTTTCGCGAAATCCCACTCTTTCATGCGAATCCTAAAACTGTTTACAAATCATCGAAAAGTGTATTCGGGATTTTACCCGCGTATTTCCCCTTGAAAGAGCCAAAGGCTCGCATAATACATGTATTATTCCAAAAATATGATATTAATAATAGGGAAACATACTTGGTTAATAATCTCTATTATGATCAACAGTATTCTTCAAAGAGTTAAGCCTTTTATAAAGCTGATTATATATTCATGTTCAGCAGTTTCTGCTTTGAATTTATACAATATATTTGATGTCAAAATCTGTAGCGGTTTTACTAGAAACCAGCTGGAAAGTTAGTTCCCCATCACGATGGTAACTGAATCACAGTAATTTTAAATTCTCAAGTCTGTAATTCTAGCACAAATGGCTTCACTTAGGGGATGTAAAACACAGCAAACTAAGTTTATCTGAGCACATACCCTTTTCTATATTTAAATTAAAAGAGGTAACTTTTCTGTTGGTGTCTATTGTGTACACCTCGTACACTGTGTTTTGTAGTATTATTCTGCTTGCTGCCTCCGGTTCATTGATGAACATTCACAATGCATCAAGACTTCACATCACAAACTATAATGGACAGATTATCAGGACAGTTTACGAGTTTCACGCAGGTGCTGATGTCATGCCAGCAACCATGTTGGTCTTTGACATTTACGAGCCTCGACTTTCATTCAGTGCACTAATATCAATCACGCCTTCACAGGTCAAGTATATTTTACATGTTCTATCAATTGTGCATGTATCGATATTCTGACTGTCTTGTTTATTTTCCTCATCATATGAGTTGGACAGATCTGTGAAGGGCATTTCATATGTAATTTTAATAGGATTGTATGTTTTCATCAAACTGAACATAGGTTATGTGAAAACGGAGGGTTTTGTACCTGATGACAATTCTAAAAGTATTGAAACGTCATAATTTATCAAAACAGCAACTAACACATAACTCTAGAGATCGAGGTTGTCATGTGATTCATCCCATGATGACATTCCCATTCGAATCACTGTTTAAGGATTTTCTCAATGAATTTGCAAATATGAATTTCAGAATATCTGCATAAATTTGGCAAATACATGTACGAAACAGACAAAAAGAACATCAAAATAACAAAGGGAAATGAGAATCAGAGAGAGGAGAAGTCAAAGTTTAGTTTAGGGGCGTTTTGTCATGAGTGTAATGTACCGCTGACCTACTCGTTGTGCTGTATACAACTGGAAATTGCATAAAGGTAAGCTTCAAGTATGTCACAAGGCTGATTCATGATAGTCTACTTAAGTTTCATACGTTTCATATGCACTTTACAGTATGATACTGGGGAATTATAAACTTCAAACTTTGTAAAAACGTTAAACAGTGGATGATTAGACAACAAAGGAGGTCCGATGTTTTGGAATCCATTGCCCAATACCAAAGACACAGGCGACAAAAGTCAATAAATAATGTTCTCTTTTGATATCATGGAAGGATCCTTATTTTGACAGATGTACTGCTCGTCATTAGTTCGGGAAGATTTGTGCATTCTCTGCTAACAGGTTTGATTTGTAGAAACCAGACGGCGCTACCTTTAATCTGGTATGTTTATATAAAGTCTGTGAGAAGAACGTCCAAGTTAAAACTGCATGTTCTGAAGACAATTTATTGACTGTGTATCACAAGATTATGATTCGTTTCGTTACTGCTAACACAAGGATGTGAACACAATTATATACTTCGATAGAGGCACACAACAAAACAATCATTAAATCTTTGTATATAATATAAATATTTTACATCAACTAGGCTACTTACGTCCCCTGATCGTCTAATCAGCTTTTGCCTCACAATGTGTAGCATGTATTTTGTCAGTCAGTGACATGTTCTGATTTGAAATATGACGTTGTTCATCGTTCTTCTCACCTGCATCCAGGTACTTCCAATGTTGATGAATTAAAAGTTGACTGTCAACACCTTTAACCGGTAAACATTGTCGGATATATTGTCACTTGGTAATTGTTTTGATGATTAATTATTATGTACTCTAACTGACATAACATACATACATTTATTTACGGGTAAAAGTTGTATATTTCTTCTGTAATAGATTTGAGCATAATTTAATACCTCTAGATATTATTTATAATTTTGAAATATCACACCATATGAATGAAAATGACTTGCAACAATAGGTGACCCCAATAGTCATAATGTGTGAAATTATTTGAAAATAATGCATTTCTGCAAAAATAATGAAAATGAAATCCTTCAGTCCTAATTGAACATTTCCCTGGGCAATCATATTATCGTAGTTTGTTAAATAAGATAGCAAAATAAAAAACGATCGAGTTTTATGAAAAAAAAGTATTAAATTCAGTACCACGTATTTAGATTCGTACAACACCATGTAGTGTTCATCCCTAATTGCAACATTCATCCATTTGATTTCCAAACACATGGTATTTAACAAATTGTGTGGTCCCAATGGAGACCTTGTTCAAAGCTCAAGTTGTTGTCCGGCAATCATTAGCGAAGTAATTAACCCCATGGGTGTTTTATAATTATCCATCAATACTACAATCCCATTCCTATAAGCCCTATCGTCTTCAACTAATGAGCGAGAACATTTGAGAAGGGAAAGTACACAAAAGCTGACGGAACTAATTTTCGATTAGAAACCAAATTGTTTTTGTCACGAACTAGGATGTAACTTCAACCACTGTTTTTTCGAAAAATGGTCACATTTACCATGGGCTGAGAATGGGGATAACATGAATAACAATTACAAATGGTGAAAATGGGTTTGGGTCAAAACTTGTGAACAATTTAAGCGATGTTTGATGTTGAATGGCTTAATATGAAGGGTGAATCTTTAGCCGAAGCGATACGAAAGGGAACACATCTCTATTATGATCTCAAAGTTGCTTAATTGCCTAATTCATTACTGTTGTCAGATATATATCTATCAGCAGTTGTGTTTTAAAGATTTAGAAGTACTATTACCTTGTCTCCTTGCCTTTCTTGCTGTCGTCAAGAAGACTGTATACATGACCATCTCGTTACAATCAAGTACTGTCTACTGCTCAGCAGTTGTCATGTCTCGAATCCGCGAAGAGTCTGGGAAATCATCTGTATTATTGAAGGTTTGTTTTTTTAAGTTGAACTGATATACGTTTTCATGAAACACAAATATTTCAATCAGTGATCGTTTAGTTACTAGTCAGTTTAACCTTTTTCCTTTTATATGTGTGTAATTGGGTATAAACTGTTTTCTTTGACATTTGCTAACTTCTGTTGCAAATTATTTATCAATATTCTAACGAAATCTTAAATTAAGGCGTGTAATGTCATCACAAAAAATATTGTTATTATTGTTACTACATAAACCAACATATGTGCCATCTATTTAATCAAATGCGAATTATATCAGTGTAGCTGAAAAGTATCACAACATTAAATTCATATAAAGTCATATAAAGTATCTCAAACTACAATGTGCATGTACGTGTAAATTACAGTTAATTATATAATAATGTTAAATACATATGTATTATATGTAGATACAATAATGGAAATATGGGATTGTGACGTTTCAGTATTGAAATGAAATTAGTATACACTACGTTGAAATCCCCTTTTTGTCCTGGTGCACTATGATTCACGGTGATACTGTAATAAAACAATTGTTTTTATTATTAAAATCTCTTACAACAGTTCATGTTTTTTTTTCATTGACAATTTAAAAAATGATATTCATTAATAATTGTTCATGACAATATTAAGTTAGACAAACATGTACTCAGATATTAAACAGCTTACCACACGTTGGTACAGTCAATGCTTGGGATAGCTGCCTTCCTCTGTGGGCGTGGGTTCGAATCCTTCATGTGACTCGGCCCGAAAAAGTACAATCATTTGTACTATTGAAGATGGTGTTATCCCAAATAGAACCATGTTATATTTCTTCACTTTCTCAATGGCAAGTATTTCTAGAAATAGAGCCATCGGCTCTGAAGCTCATCAGGGTATATATTTTTTTATGTTCAAGCCGGAAATAGATTGTTCTCCAGATGAAGTACAATCCCTTGACATGGCCTTTAAAAAAGTCATGGACACCAAAATTGTTCAGTGTCAGTGCATAACAAAACTACTTTTTAAGGACATTGGTTGTCAAAGTATCACAATTACTGAAATTATCTTGAAGAGAAGGTGACCAATTCAGACGGTAGCACTAGGACATATTTCCAAAATCATGTTACAAAATGGTAAAGAAATCGGTGAGAAAAATCATTTTAACTAAAATTGCTATGCTTAAAGGTGTCTGGACTACATGTAGAGAACCAACACACAAAGCCATAACATATATCCTGACCCTTTCCCTCTACAAGTTAAACCAAGCCTCCTCTCAAAACAGCCCTGGGGGACTCTTAGTAGTGTGCTGAAGTACTATACTCGCCCAGTTGATGCATATCATTTATTTTCCAAAGACAGGTCCAGTACATATTATATTATGTTTACATACTTGCCCAATGCTAGCCTATTTCAGACATGGCACCTTCTGGTATGGGTGATTTCAAACAGTCGTCTGATTTAGGGAGGTGACACGAGAACACAAAGAATATTTCAATTGTTTTTTTTTCATGTGTTTCATCTTTACAGGCTCCAAAGTCAAGGGATACACGCAGATGTTAAAGACATGACAGAATTCACACTCTTTACCATTCTCAGAAATACTTATTTTTTTATTTTTATAATCTATTTGATTAAAAAAAGAAATGAAAACATGTCGGAAATTATCAGTGTTAGCTTTTAAGTATTGCTCTACATACTAAGACTAGTTTGTTCAAACGTTTCAATGCATTCTGTAAAGAGGTTAAAGGTAATACATGTTTCTTAAAATTGTTGAAATAGAACATCGTGATAAATAAGGTATTGATGTGTGTTTCAAGACACTATTAATAAACAATTGATGCTCCCCTACAACACCAATATACGCTCCGCCAAGGGACGTAACTCTAATGTAACTGATCATGAATTAAAGAAGTAGTTTCTAACACACGCTTTAATGTCGTTCTTGTATGAAAGAAGGAACGAAACAAAGGATATATCATAATATCTTTTTAGTATTTATGATTAATGCCTATTGTCCAAATAGATGCCCTAAAGTCACTCTTATTACAACATCTCTTCTATAGAAAGAGGATTTTTTTAGTCTGCAAGAAACCCATTAAAACATTTATTTTCGATCTTAAAATTGGCATGTTCTTTAATTTGAATGATGAACACCATCTTCTAAAAAGAGATTGAGTAATGTTTATATTACTTACCCCTATTTTATCCTTTCTCGGAGATAATATGGACGTCACATTTTATGCAGCACTGGCGTTGAAATTAGGCAAATCAAATTAAGAAGTTATTTTTCGTGTTCTTCCAACCTATTTGCTGACATTACAAAGTCCAATCAATCAGAAACCCAATAGTCTAAATTGATCCCATCATAAGGAACAAGGTTCCAATAATCCAGTATGTGTTCACGTCAATAAAACATGTTTGTCTCAGATTAGTCATTTGGAGGAGTGTCTGGGTCGTATATCAAACTTTTGTGGAACACTTTAATTTCATTTCTATTCTCTGAATAGCATTGGATAGAACAACTGTTGTGGTTTTGTGTTAATACTTGGTTGTGTCGAATTTCATGTGTGCGATTGCACACTTCCCAAAGGAAAAAGTCAAACTCTCTGATGGTAGATTCAGGAACAGACATCATTTGCATAACATTCTTCATATTCTGGAGAGATAAAGTCGAATTTGAGTTTTTTTAATAACCACAAGTGATGTAAAGAAGTATACGCACAATAGCTTTCATCAGGGAATAATTCGTTTAGTCTTTCTGTCTTCTCAAACACACATTGGAAACCGAAATCACGTTTTTCAAAATGTTTGACTTTTAAATTAAATCTCCAATAAAATGTGTTGTAAGCAACACTAAGGTGCCTTCTTAAATATGCCTCAGTTCATGTAAGTTGTTTCAAGCGGTAATAAACGTCTATGTTTTTGATAGTTCTGCTATGTCAAGTGTAACATATACAATGGATTGTTATTTAAGACATTTAGTAACATAACTTTCCACTGGCGTCTGCTGTGCTACTCCGTTACAATACTTTAAGTCACAATAGTTGTCAATGCATGAGCAAATACAATCTGCATTTGCGGAAAACACCACTTAATGTCTAGCAAAATATGCAAATTATCCATCTACTAAAGTTGCAGTTAGCTCTTTAGACACTGGACACAAAGTGGTGGAATCAGCTTTCCGGATTCTTCAGGATCCGCCAATTGTTGGCAAGCGGATTCCACCACTTTTTTTCCTGTGAGACATAACTGATTTTATGTTCTGACCAGCATGTTCATTGCAAATTGATAAGCATCAACCTATGAAGAGAGAAAGACATGACCACTTTGTTTTCATCCGGGGCCTGATGACTGGGAGTGATGTCTGATCATTCCAGGAAGTAATTTTGAATGCCAATAATGTAGGATCATGTCCCTGTTTGCGCCCGTTGTGACAACTTATGCATTTAAATAGCCTTTATTTACAGGAAGTTAGATGAAAAAATCTGACTTTACGCCATACTGCTGTCTAGCGCTATAATGACAGCTATAATTCGTGTCTGACTATCATCATAGAAATAGCTTGTCGATTGCAACATACCCCGGAAGAACTAGTGTGTAAGAATAACAAGTCAATTACAGACATCTCTAGACTGGAAGACAACCACGTTCGAACATCCTGGAAAAATGCTTGATGTGTCAATTGGGTTAGCAGCTTTAGCATGAACAATGCAATATCTGATATATTCTTCCTATATTATTATATACTTCCTATAATATGAAACCTCAATCAACTTAATATGTTCGATCCATTTATACATGGATAAATACGGAGTAGACATTCATGTTATTCTGATATATAATATTTTATTAGTAAATGATAAGGTAGAGGGTCTATAAACAAATGGTAACTATCATCCAAGGTCCAAATAAAATGGGGAAGAGGAATGTCAAGAAAGTTTAGTACTATCTAGGTTATAAAAGGACAGTGGTCACTGTATCAACACTTACACCAAATCACTAAATATATTTTTGCAGACAGATCATTACTAATTTGGCCATCAGAATTGAAAATTGAGAATCAGAATTGTACTAAATGGTTTAAAGTACAGTAGTTAATGTACTGACATTAACACCAAATCAGGTTATATATTTATATAGACCATCAGATAAGTAACTGTGGACACTTCAACTTCTAATGGAAGTATGGACAGTCAGAACTGTTTGCAAAACATTTTTGCTTCACCAGCTGAGGCAGAATCCAACAAATATCATATCATCAATGTCATTTGGTCAATCACCTTAATTGGACGGGCTAACATCGATTTACTCTGTCCATATATAACCAACCAACATTATTTTCGTCTGGTTATATTTACTATCAATATTACTGTCCATGGCCTTTTATTTAAACAGATCAATCATCCTATATAGTATATGCTACTTGAATACTACTACCTTAAGTAACCAAACAAATGAAAAATATATTTAATCTTCAATAGTTTCTCTTGTAGATACGTTGTACATGAGACAGGTGACACTGTCATCTAAACATCCAATATGTAATGATGTGTGAATATTATTTATTACGAATTATGCTTAAAAGACAATTTGTTGCTTTTATGTTATTGAGATTCAATTATTCCTATTCCAAATTGTTTTCTATATTTGTACCTGAAGAGATTATGACAGCCTATATTGTTCAACATTTTCTGAGTGATTACTTTAGTTTCAAATATGCTTGCACTATTTAATGGTTGTGAACAACATTACCCCATTTTACATCAAATATCAGTGATACTTTATAAGACCGTCTATTTGGGGAACAAAACCATTTCGTGTCAGGACTACACAAATTAGGTAAGTGTTTATACAGAGAATAACAAACGTCAATTTCTTTCAGACAAGTTAAAGATCAGCAACATTTGACCTTTAACCTCTAGATACCCTCCAGTCATAACGATTACTCACATTGGGTGAAACCACTTCTAGAGTATATCCAAAGTCCGAGTACCATTATGTTTTCATTTGTGACTGTTTGATGAGTTTCATTTTCAGGAAATATAGCTTTACCCGTTATGAGATGAACAAAACAAATGTTGAAGACATCATGTAATATAAGGTAACTCAGGAATCGGCATAATTGTCCCTTTGATTTCAAGGCAGCCTCAAGTCCTAACCATAAGTCTCGTTGGGCAAAAGGTGGCGACCAATTTTGGATTTATATTTAATTTCAAGGACTAGATTGCCACCATTTCGTTCTTTGATTACTTTTAGACAACTTTGAACCTGCAAGCAATATATCGCCCGCTACCCTATCAGGCGCATGCTGTTCAAAAATAAAAGAATAATAGGTCCCATGCGAATTTGAGAATTCAGACAGCAAGATGAATGACCATTCCACCATGGTGCCATAATTGTAGTGTTACTCTGAGTGTTTAGGTACCGCTACATCAGTCAGATCGCTTATGCTGCCTTCGAGCGGCCATTTTAATGTGGACAGGTTGAAATGGCCACTCAAACGGAGATGGACTCGCATGGCTAAACTGAGCCATGTACATTCGTTTTTTAACTCTCTTTATTGATTGAGGAGTATTATCTGGCCATTGGTAACACTTATTCACCTTTCCGTGCGATCACTCTATTTCAGTCACTAGAACGTGATACAGCCACTTTAAATACGGTACAATGATCGAATGGTCAACCATATTGCTTTCAGAACTCGCATTTTCTTATGAGACCTACACATCTACCTTTCACACTGTAGACTTCAACACCACTGCTGCACACGACGTACCATTCTTTTTAAAACAGATAACCGTTTTCTATTGATACTGTTTATCGGATCATATAATGAGATGTTTTACCCATAAACATTGGAAAATATTGTATAGACGTTAATAAATGACACACATGAGAAAACATAATATACACACAAAAACAAAACGTTGTTTAACGATATACATATGGCATGAAACTATAGGATATATCATTTCTGTTAGACGCCGATATAAAATATAGATATATATGTGCACGTTATTGCTTGGGGCGCATACGCCCCAAGCAGTAATAAGGTGAATTTCTCCCTATATACTGTTGGAATTTTCAAATAGAACCTTCAGCCATTGATATGCGTTGTCTTAGTATCTTTGAAATTCTATTGACCAATGACCAAAGCTGTAGCAAATTATGAACCACGTGACATTGTGGGTAATCCGAAATAATTGGCACAAACAAATGTGGATTTTGTGGAATATTTGTCATATAGATAGAATTGTTCTTCAATGTTTCATTAAAATCAATGAAAAACTTGTAATCTGCAATTCAAATCAATATCACAAGTAACAAAGCGCTTTTCTATAAGTTAAGTACATTATTTGGCATTCCAGAATCGGAAACTACGTTCCGTTTGGTTAACAGTTTTACAGGTTATGATTGATTCGGAACCCGGCGCAACACCCGGCATACGCCGCCGAAAATGGTGAAACCGGCGTACGCCTAAGACGTAATCTGAATGCATATAATGGCTTACAAATGCTATCCATGCGACATTTAATATCTATATTTTTTTTGACTTTGCATTTGACAACTAGATACTTTGACGAAGTGATTTATTTAAGAATAATACTGGTTCTTTAAAACAATGCCTAACACGCTAAGAAAATGTCAATTCATGTTTGGAAGTCATTTTTTAAAAAGTTTTCTCATTTAAATGACATGTTAATTTAAGTAGGTTTGAGGGATGATGACGTCTTTCTGTTTGTACGCCGATACACTTGTTAACTTTATGCCTGGCTTCAGAACGGTGCATGTACTCCGGTCACTTGGTCGGTGTATATGCCGATGAAACGAATCAAACATAGCCACTGACCTACTTTTCCAAAATGTTGCTGATGTCGAGTTAGCGAAGGCAATGTAATAGAGTTGGTCTCCATAGATTAAAATCTAAAAATATAAAGAATAATCGCCACACGGTAAATTGAAATATTTGTTTGAGAGCTTTACATTGATATGATAACACACGGTGTTGTGTTGTGTTGTGCGTTGGTTGCTGTCTTGGAACTCCCGTTACATTTTGTCCTTAGGGTTAGAACAAGTCCGAATCCTTTCGGTGATACTTTTTTGGAATAATACATCCGATCGAGGTCTTTGTGATAATTGACTGTAAACATGTGATATTGCATTATTTATACAAAGCGTAGGATACAAAGGGTAATTCTAAGGAGAGAAAATAAATCATAAAAAAAATAAATAAAAAGTTTTAAAACAATTAAAATGCCAGTCTATAAATTTCTAACAAATAACACTTGATCTAGACATTAAGACAAATATACATGTATATAACATTCAAATCCTATGTTAATAGTTAATTAGGCTCTAATTTGTTACAGAAAATTCTTCAAAATAAGATATATTGACATCATATGATGTTTGGAGAGGACTATCGGACAACACCAATCAGGACTTCTTATGCAGACTTTCGAATTTTGTAAAATGGATATATTTACTTGTGCACTGACTTTCATTGAGAATGAGTGAGTAAAACTTATCTCAGGTAATACATGTGTATGCAAGCTTACGTCACCTGTTAGATGTTACACGAGTAGGTCTTACGCCAACCTTTGTAATGTCAAAAATAACTCAAACTGTAACGATATAGTTATGCGAGGAACTCTTATTAATGACAATATGAAATTAAATTTGCATATGTTACTTGAAGTGAAATTATTAAGATAAGGTTTCATACAGTTGTTGAAGGTTCCGATACAAAACTAGCTAAACCGAAATATAGAATAGAATATAGAATTACTCCTTCAGCTTTTCCTCACGCAATACTTCCTTCCTTAATTGTATGTTCTTCCTCAACGCTTTCATCATACATTGTCGGACATCCATCCAATCCATATCCAGCACCCATATTCACCTGGAATCACCTCCCACTAACAAATCACCGCCTCACGTTCCATACACTACATCTACCCAGGTGCCCCAAGCTTGCCTTTTTAAAGGCTTTTCTTGTTAATCATCCTTTTCTATTTCATCGGCAGTGTTTGAAAAACCACTGATGTCTTCAATTTCAAGGAAAGTTGTTCATTAATGATGCACGCCTTGCTTTGAGGTAACACGGAGCTTTGTGACAGATGTGTCAATATTTCAAGAGGGATTAGAGGAAGTAGTTTCAGGATGTGACGTTTTCAAGAGGTTTTTTTTAAACGAACAATAAACAAGTTTATTGATTTACTGCAATAGGTTCGGTTGTAGAACCTGATTATATATTGCAAATAAGAATATGAGTATTTATGTCATGCTACAGGTAATCATGAGTCACTTTCCATGTGAATCAATGTTACAATATTGGGCAGGAATATATACAATTTGTAAAGGACCAAATAACTAAAAGAATGATGATGATGAATATGATGATTTTGTAAAATACATCAGTAAAATAGTAAACTTGTAAAATTGTTTTAACACAACAGTGGCTGTATAGTATCATTGCTGCAAAACTTATTCATGAAGTGAGCTCAGCTCACCTCTCATCAATTTCCACTTATGGAAATTACTTCTGACGAAAAGGAAATTGGCACTAGCTATTTAACATTAACATGAATATTCACATGAAGGACATTTTGATGAGAGCTAATTCCTTTTTTGTTGATATTAGTTGATCAAGTAGAAACATCATACGCGTAGATCATTTCAATACGAAAGTCCTTTGTGTGTGCATTATAGAACAATGCTCCAAAATCCCTTCTCTGTCAAATGTAGTAACATTAAGTTTTTATATGCAGATAATTTAATTGATTCTTATTTATGTATGTATATAAAAATAATGTTAAAACAAAGACTAATGCCAAACCACAAAACAATAGGTGTTTTTGTCCAACAATTCAACACTAGTCTTGTTTATCGGGGGAATAAGCTTGGTACTATAGGAGCCAACCTAGGACGTTCGTGGGGAGCATCTGATGAAATCGTGTGTGCATAAATCACCGATCTATTCAATTAACTATTATTGAGTTTGTTAACATATCTGACACTACTATAACTTCATTAGGTTCTAGATGTATTTTTTTCATTAAGGTTTCCAAACCTAAAACATCCATTAACTTCCTACAATGTTGTTTTTCTACAATGTGACATAGCCACTATCGGAAAGCGTTTATCCACAGATGATTTGATATGCCATTAGCTTGATCATGAGTGCTGTAATAAAACGTACATTCCATTCGGCCTGACTTATTTCAAATAGGGGCGTTCCCATGTCTATGGCTGACAGACGAATAATAAACACAACTTGTCTGTGCCGTGTGTGTTTTATATCTCTGACTAACGATGAACGTGTGAACTAATATAATGACAACAAGGAGGAATTCTCAGACTGACATTCTTTCCTTGTTCATATGTTATAGTATTCTATAACAGGATAGCGCAGATAGCGCAGTGGTTAGCGCGTTCGGCTTCGGATCAAGAGGTCCGGGGTTCGAATCCCGCCAGGGGCACGGCAACTTTGTCTGCAGTAGAGAACTGTTCTACACGCAGTCAGGTTTGGGTGCAATGCTACAGTGAATTTCAGTACCACCCATGGTTCGCTAGTTCCAGCAGGTTTCACCGCAATGCATTGCCACATGGCGTTGCGGGCTTTCTCCCTGCCGTAATACTAGCAGCCGCGATATAAGTGAATTACTCTTGAAAGCGGCGTTAAACCCCAACTCACCTCACCTCACCTCTATTCAGCGTTTGTAACTTAAATATATAGTTTATTCATGTATATCTTAATCTACTTTTGTTTATTATTTTCCCCCTCACATGAGTATGACTGTTGACATACCTATTTGTGAAGTTTAAATTTACTGGTATATTTATATTTCAATATACATTTTGACAATATCAAGTTTATGTCTTAGATATGTACCAGAACACGTCAGACTTCAACAGTCTTCGCAACCCTTAATCATTACATGAACACATATGATTTTGTCATGAACGTAATGTCATAGTTTTGATAACACTGAGCGGCATGATCAAAACTAAAAATTAATATATATTAAAAAAAATTCCGATCATCTTTCTGTGAATCGAACCCGACCGCCAGCACCGAATCACAACTTATAATTTATGTAGCTATTATGGTTTTGTCATTCTGCTCGTATGGCTTATTTCGCAACCATGTTTTTATTCCTATAGCTCATTGTGGGCTCACAACGAATAAGAGTCACTGGAACGAGGATATTGAATGCAGTTGCTTCGATAGCAAGTAAATTCATTAATAACACGATGGCATGGTCATCAACATCCCCCGCCATATTATTCCTTATTAAAACGCGAAACCTTCTCCTAAATATCTTTAATTTAATATCGAAGATGTATAAGTTGCAGGAATGTTAGACACCAGCGCATAAACTCAAAATTCATTGATTAAGTTGACGTACCGTTGTTAGGTGTGTTAGATTCTAACAGGCTTGGTGCACTGAAGGAACATAACAGTTTTCACGCTGTTAAAACAAACAAAAAACATGCTTGTCAGTTTGCATACAACGAGGTATTGATACACTCAAAAAAGATTCATCCTTTCTGAAACGGTTTCTAAAAAAAGCTATCCTTGATCTCCAATGGCTGGACGGAAATACACTCGAATGGACGGACGGAGGTCAATACATCCCCCTTTCCACTTCGTCGGCATACTAATCTAGTAAGATGAATGAAGCAATAAAACCGTATTAACCTCTTAAACCAATAAGCCTTTTTATAACAAAATCATATAACGCCATAGCAAAAGGAGATTCTAAAACCTCACATCAAACTTTTGCATCTTTTATAGCCATTGGATATTAGATAAACAGAAACCAATATGTTAGGATTGTTTCACACCTTGGAGGTGTAGAGAGACAAATTGGGATTTTACTTGTAGAAGATAGGTGAACTGACAAGAAAGGAATTGAAATGAAATTGAATGGATGACGCATTGCACCGATAAGCTTGTAAACAAATGCTAGTCTGACTTGCTTTTAAGCTGCTTCTGCAACAAGTCGTTCTGATACTTAAATTGATTCCCGTTTTGTCTGCCCTGTCCTGTTGTAAGAGTTTGTGTCAATGTGCCTTCAGAATAAAGAATGGATAACTGATATCCATTGTATTGTAACATTGGCCACCAGTCATTCAGAATGTTTCAGAAATAAATTTCATAATGATTCAGAGCTCATGAATAACATCCATAAGCTTGAAAACCATTGATACATTGCACAAATTCCGGAATTCTGAGATTTTAAATCTCTCGTCTCTAAATTACTTGTTAGAATTGATCATGACCAGATGCTTAATTCTTCCACCAACTGTGCCTTAGATATCACAACCACAACGCAGTTCTTTGACAATACGAACAAAGTATTCAATATACTATTAAGAACTCTAGTTAGTTAACTAAATTCGTACTTCAAAATATTTACAAATAAAATATGTGCTGACATTGACATAACTTCTCAATGCTGTCGCAATAATACACTAAGCACTGTGTACAGGCTGATGACGGTAAGAGGTACATTTAACAATAAATTAGTTGTTTTGATACATTTTGCTGATTTGCATACTTGAAAATGGTGTATGCAAGGATGACATTGATATCCTTGTCTCTCCGTGGACAAAATTAGCATATATCAGCTTCTGTAATAGATTCTAAAAGACATGTTTATTACAATAAATGCATCCGTTGTTATACATGTTGGTTAACACTAAACATTATTTGAGGCCATCTTAATTCAAGTTATGGTCAAAATATCAGCGCGATATTGACAATTTAAGGTCACCAGAAACCTTTTTTACGGTCATGATTGCGAACATTTTCTCACACCTCAATTCAATTAGTTCAGTAAAGTCGTACTTTAGATGTGAGACAGTTGTAACAACACCACAATGATCTAATTATACAGGCGAGTTTTGTAAATATGAAAACAAGACATTGCCAGCATCTTTGGATGGCCGTAACATCAGCATGTAAAAACTATGTCAAACATGTCAAACTATAAGTGTAACATGTTTCATGCTCAAAACCTTCATAAAATGTTACCTTCATAAAATGTATTGTTAACCCATTTGTTTCATTAACGCCTCTTAATCTTATATATTATATTGTATTTAATTATACACTACGTATGAATTTCATCAGCTTGGATTATCAAGTCACTTAACTGATTGCGATAATGAGATTTTCTCGAAGCCGCAATCAGTCATTTATATGTGATATATACATCTGGTTTGACAGTGCAGCGCAATGCAACAGAACAACTTGTCTGATGGGCTGGTTATTATATGATTAATACTGGTGCATTGTGGGACGGCGGCAGCAGCAAGTCGGACAGTCATATTTTGTGCTAAATCGTTTGTGCTAAATATCCCTGATTTCTTTAAAAAGCTACTATAATCACTGTTAAAACGCCAGAAATTATTTTTGTTATTGAACTGAATATTATATTTGAGAAAATGTCAACTAGCTACATCCACATTTTAAATTGAAATAGAGTTAGGCATACATCGGATTTGATATATGTTGGCTATAAACGTAAAATACTTGTATATCTCTGCTTTAAATTGAATTAATCCAGCAAGGGACAAAGTTATGGCTTATGATAAATGCGTGTGTGACGTGGGATAGAAGTCGCAGTATGGTTTAAGGACAGACCATAAATCATTGCTACTTGACAGACATTTCACCCATATATCTTTGTATGTTGCATCAAACCATACAACACATTCATATATTGGTCTTACCCTGAATAGTTCACTTTTTTGGATTAAAGTATGCGTATCTAGTGTTAAGGTAATGTGTATAGTTTGAGTGTGAGTGAGTTATTGTTAAACGCCTCAGTGGCGAGAAGTTTGAATTTAAAGAAGGGATGCAAAAGCAAACAAAAATAGGCACAAATGCCGTTAAATAACAGTCACAATAACCATGCCACAAGGTCTCAAGGCATCAGACAGGCATTACTCAATCGAATAAGGTTGATAAACATGTATGAAAGAATACAAAATCACCTTTAAAGCTATATCAGTTTCCAATCCTTCCAAAAAGGTATTAAAGCCTGGATAGAGATAGATGACTTGGAACTGTTCAATGATGACCAAACGTTATTAGACGATTAGTGGGGAAATCATTGAACCATGTTTCTATTTAAATGTTTATTGATCATTGAAACTAACAATATACTGATAGCTCATCTATTTATGGTGTTTGAAGGTAACATACTGGAGAAGAAAGACATGGAATATGTTTTCTGCTTGAAACGACATTGAATAACTTGTAAAATGTCACGTCATGTAATACGTAAACCCAAAATCCCTAGTAAATCTGTAATAACGTGCCGAAGTCCGAATTCAAGTGTTCAAGTATCAAGACAGTGTCCAACTACTCCCTTACCAACATGTCACTTGGTCGGGACATGATTAAACGTAAATTGCAATAGTTTAAATAAACACGATTTTAGCAATTGAAGAGGTGCATGTATCAGACTAAGCTGTAAAGAGACAGTTTGATTGGGCGAGGAGTTGGACAGGGTATTTATATAACAATCTGTGTAATCAAGGGACATCGACTGCAAGGTTATTTGTCACTACCAATTCCAGTAGTTGTCCTACCTCATTAACGGCTTTAAAGATTTTAGAATGAAAGTAAATTTAAAGTAGAGTTATTGTCGTGTCTGTTTTTAAATACGTCACCATTGATTAATAGTGAGCTATTTTGGGATTTCTTTACTAATAATCTAGTTCCTGCACGTGTCTTTGGATCTGTTAACTAATTATTATCTTTGTGGCAGTCTTTGCCATCTTTGATTATTTTAACAATACTTTCCCTTGACATCTTAACAAGTTATGATATTACTGCACCCCCCCCCCCCCCCCCCCCCCCCCCCCCCCCCCCCCCCACAAGAACGAGATGCCACTCAGTAGATAGCCACGCTATGGAACTGATTTACATGATTTGCACATTCTCGATCTATGTTCTATTGTTATTATGTCTTAATAATGAATATTGAAGTTTTGTATTATAGTTGAATAGAAAGTGAACACAGTCTCATGATGTGTCTCTGTCTGTGTCAAAGGATCAAAGTAATCATAGAGTGGAAACTGAACAGAAATTTAGATCAGTGTGAACATACTGAACATATTGAAGTTTGAGTACAAACTTTTTGATTGGTGAAGTTTGATCTGATTAGTTACTTAAACTAATATCAAAATCATGCAAATTATGTTTTAGTGTCACACGGTAAATACTACATCAGAATTGAATGTATAAAATGTATCCAGTGAAGAGTTTTCAAAATGATGTTTGCTTTAAAAAAATATATATATACGTGTTTTCTTTCTATCCACAAAGTCTTCGTGTTTTATTAGTTCTGCTTCGTGCATACTCGTAATTGTACGTCATGTCGCTTCATGTTAAGTTTGATGGGAAGATGTTTTCATAATTTGAATGTCAGAATGTCAGGATGAATTTATATGCACGCAATGTTTCAAGCATTGCTATTCCTACCTGAAAAACGTTAATGTCACTTCGCTTTTTCATTTGGATAAATCGATATGTTCTCTCGTGGAATGAAAATGTTAGTGATGCAGATAGAAATGGATTTCAAAGTGTTTTCTGGGGACTGATGTCTGTGTATTAACCACCGTGTATTTAAACCAGCTGGAGACCTAAAAAGGTGATCATTGTAAAGAAAACAGAGCGATAATAAAATGTCGTCAACGTTCAAAGTAGCAAAATGTGCTAGACATTCGTTTGATGTTTCCACATAGAGACATGACTTTGTCCATGTCAATTAAAATTAAATAATAAGTACTGTACATGTGATATCAAAAGTGAATTGTGTAGTACGATGAAGTATAATCATCAACTAGGAGATTGTTACACTTTTACCTGTGTTCAATCTAAAGGATTTAGTAATGTAAATTAATTTAAATTATATCGAAAATAGTAATACATTTTATGACATACACGATGGCTTTTTAGCTTTAAGCTTTTAGGATCGGTACATTAAACATCTATTGACAGTGCACCTTTCTATTGCCAGTACAAAAGACTTCAATTGTAGATAATTAGAGTAATTGTGAGTGTAGGTGACACATACATTGTTTTAACAAAGACAGTTCCTCGTTTGTTGGATGTTGGTGGTAACTTGTGACAGTATTACACTTTCACAACAGGTATGTAAACAAAGCTGAGAGTAGAGTGGATTTGGTACCTCGTCCAATGTATCAATGATATAGTATGATATAATTTAAATTCCACAGACGTATACACCAAGCCTTCTTGTATCAATTTACTTGCCCACACCGACATCTCGTGATGAGGTAAAGACGATATGTTCAGCCGTGGTTGCGCCCCCTGCAACCCCGTCACTCATTGAGAGATATGTAATAACATACTGAAAATACAAAATATTATCTATTTACCAACGCAACGTCTGAGCATTGAGGAGCATGGCTAATTAAATTGTCGTTGTCAAGCACCTGCTTGATACTAATGTCTTTGCCATCACCTTCTTGGCAACGACATTAGTATCTATGTCGAAACGTCGCCTACACAGAATAAAGTAGTTGTGTATCCATAAACTTGGTCTTCAATACATTATTCATATATTAAGTATGTATATTAATTATTAGATAGGAGGATTGGCCCCTTAATGTCCTATCATTAACATTTCTAACCTCTAAACTACTTATGGATAATCACTATGATAACTTGTTTAGTTGATTTGTAGTTCAACCATCTGGATGGCTTGAAACTCCAGGATATATCGTATCTCTCCAGGAAGCAGGGTTTGCCTCATGAATTGCAGGCTATTGAACGGTACTAAAACCCTAACAACAAAAAGCAGCATGATTCATTTACATTCAATGTAAATCATTTGAAACAAATTGAGACTACAGATATACATGCTTATTGAAAAATTAAAACTTTGATAATACTAAATTATATATTTTCCAAATTCAAAATCGGGACGAACATACACATCGATCGTAAGTTCCAAATACCAAAACATCTTATTCATTCAGCCTGCATAAGCTTTGCTTGTAATCAAATATGAATATATAGTTACCCTTACGCTTCTTAATCTTAAAGCATATATTGTATATATACAATCACACAGGAGGTATTAATGCCATCAGTCTCGATTATCAAGTTGCTTAACTAATTGCGAAAATGAGATTTTCTCAAAGCCACTCATTTATGCTGTGATATAAATATCTAGTGTGACAGCGTAGCGCAACACAACAAAACTACTCTCATGGACTGGCTATTATGTGATTAATATTAGTGCATTGTGGGAAGGACGATAGTGGCCAGTCAGCCATTAACATTATCTTGATAAATGTCCCTGATTTGTTGTTTGCTACAATAAGCACTGTTTACAAGTATGTACTATAAGTAGTAAGCAAAGTGTGTTATTATACTGAATCTAAAACAACTTTTTAAATTGGAAATAATGTTATTAGACTTTATATATGTTATATGGTACATTATTTTCGTAGACCAAACACACTATTATTAAAGGTTAAATCGTGATGACTTTGATCTGTTTATGACCATACATCAATAGAAACACAATGAAAAAAAATCCAGAACATCTGAGCAACATATTGGACTGACAATTCATTATTGAGGTGAGATGAATTGGGAATTAGGGCCATTTTAAAGAGTATTTCACGGCTGCTAGTATTATGGCAAGGAGAAATCCCACAATGGATTGTGACTATGCATTGCGGTGAAACCTGCCTGAATATGCTGGAACAAAAGAATAATGGGTGGCACTACGCTGAAATTCAGTGTAGAACAGTTCTCTGCTGCAGACAAAGTTTCCGTGCCCCTGGCGGGATTCGAACCCCGGACCCCTTGATCCGAAGAGGAACGTGCTAATAACTGCACCATCCTGCGATTCATTTATCATTGAATAATTGAAACTATATATTTTCCAATGTATTTAACTACAACTTACTCTAGGTTAACCATCATCTCAATTAGCGGAAACTACTGACACACTGATATATCATCTATAAATGGTAAGAGATGGTAAACTACTGCAGATGAAAACAAATTAAATGTATTTTGACTATCTGATAGGGACATCTGATTGTATTGGTTGTTCCTAACTCCAGTGTTACAGGAGAGGCGGTGCCCAATTGCTTTCTCATTAACATGTCACTTGGTAGATTATTGATGAAAGTTTAAATAATCACGATTTCAGGAATTGAAGGGATGATTGCATTGGATTTACATGTAAAGATACAGTTTGAATTGGCGAGGAGTTGGACAAGGTTGTTATACAACAAGCTATGTCATCATTGAACATGGATTTGGACTCTTCGAGACAACGTGTCAAGTTTTCTATTCAGAAGGTGCTAAACCATCATCAATGTGTTAAATTATTTTGAATTGACCAAACGTAAGATTAATTAGTGGGGATTGTGGTTGTCAGATGGGGATCAAGTTAAGACATAAAATCTAGCTCCAGATTTAAGTATTGAAAGGGTTTCTTTGGATGTGCACAGATTCCAGGCGTTTTTATAAATGATTTTGAATTAAATAAAAATAATTTCGTGTTCATGTTTAGACATTGACTAAAATGATATTTCATAGTATGAATAAGTATTTTTTTTACCAAAGCCTCAACCATAAGTTTATGATGTGCAATGTCAAATATCACCACTGTGTTCTTTGAATTCTTTGAATTTAGATTTAGTAGAAATAGAAAAAAACACCTGTGGCCGTATGCATATCTCGGGCGTTAGTCTTAGTCCAGGCGTAAGTATGAATTGCGCCCGAGTGCTAATCTACACCCTGATGCACATCCCTGACGTTAGAAAAGTTACGTCATGATTTACGCCTCAGATTTACGCCACCTACCTAGCAGGCGTAAGCAAGGCGTAGCTCAGCAATGGCGGCCGTAGTCTATCGACACCGCAGACGACACTTAAACAGGAACAGGATATTTAGAGACAGAACGGACCCATTGGAAGTGTTTGACGATCTAGAGCTCTACAGGCGGTTCAGATTTCGAAGAATTGACATATTCAAAATTGTTCATGCAATCAGGGACGATATTAACTACACTGTTTACCTCAGATCCACCCTGTCTCCCGAGTTACAAGTACTCGTCGCATTACGCTTCTACGCCACTGGTTCATTTCAGAACTAAGTCGGTGATACTATAAATGTGCACCAGTCAACCGTGAGTCGAGTTGTTCGAAGAGTGTCTCTTTCTCTACAAGGTAAACTGAACAATTGGATATTTTTCCCAGAGGCCAATGAACTAACACGGATTAAAGACAGCTTCTTTAATCAGGCCGGTTTTCCGGGTGTGATCGGATGTGTGGATGGAACTCATGTACGCATTCAAGCTCCGAGAGAACAAGAATACAACTTTGTCAACCGTAAGGGATATCATTCTATCAATGTGCATGCAGTGTGTGACTCGAAGTTGAGACTGTTGAACTGTGTAGTGAAGTGGCCGGGGTCCGTTCATGACGCCCGCATGTTGACCGAGAGTCACATGTATGCTGACTTTGAAAACAGACTAATAGATGGAATTATTCTCGGTGACAGTGCCTACCCACTCCGTACATGGCTAATGACGCCTTTGAGAAATCCCCGCACGAGACAAGAAGAGCGATTCAACTTCTCCCATGCCTCCAAAAGAAACTGTATAGAGAGTTGTTTTGGTGTCATAAAACGTCGCTTTCACTGCCTTCACACGGAGCTGAGGTACCCGCCAAAACGTTGCTGCTCTATCATCAGTGCAGTGTTGGTCTTACACAACATGGCTGTTGAGTTCGGCACTCCCCTTGTAGACGACTATGATGTTGATGATGATGGAGGTGACACAATTCACAACATACCAGAGCCTCAGAATGCAAAGTTGAAGAGAGATCGCATAATTCAGAGATTCTTTGCTTAGTGAAATGAATTTCGAAATGACACTCTTTTTGACACTTACATGTAGAATTAGAAAACCAACTCAAACAAATAGTTCTTAAGTGACAAAATTATTTATTTCAAAATAACTGATCCAGTATCCTTCCTAAATATGCACGGCCGTACATGAAATGTATAATTTTATAAATAATTCAATATATATAATAATAATAAACACGCATTTATGTGGATTAATATGGCGATTCAGATTACAGTAACGAAACTGTTCACGTTATGGAGTTGACAATGGTGGAAAGATTGTTATCAAACAAGAATTAAAGATTTTTAACTAATACAATTCTTGAGTTATTGTTTATATATAAATGTCAATAAAAGACATGCATTTAAACACTTTAGCTCTCAGAAATGGTCTGGATTGGTATGGTGTAAACCTCAGCTTCTAATTGTCTCTGTAATAACTTGATTTCAAGTTGAACTTTCACTGTCTCCTCTCTGGCCCTCTCAGTTTCTGCGTTCGCTCTCTCTGTCTCCGCTTTAGCTCTGGCTATCTCCAGGGTCAGCAGCTGTCGGTACAGGTCGTCTGTACTTTGACTTGTCGCCTTCCTCTTCACTGCTTGCATCGGACTGGCGCGTGGCAAACAGCTGTCTATAAAGCAAATGAAAATGAATCAGAGTATATTGATGAAATGAATTTAAACTGAAAAATTAATTAAAAAATCGATAGTATAAATGTGAGGGTCGAACCCGGGCCCTCTACGTGACAGATGAACGCCTTACGCAATGGACTTATTACCTCCCCTTAACTACAAGTCAAAATTAAGAGTTACATACAGCGGGTGGCCATATTACGTACATGTGACGTAATTCTCATAGACTTACGTACGTGTTAAGCTAGCTGTTGCAAGAATAATTGTCATAAATTAAATAAAAGTCCCTTCCCTTGGCATATGTTACGGACATATTGGAAATCATCTCAGCTACAGGTACATACTTATACCTTTCAACAATCAGTTGATTAGTTTTCTAATGACACTTGTTTAAACATGTATGTAGAGCTTATGCTTCCAATGTCCCATTGACGGCAGTGTCAAATCAAATAGTATATGTTGTATATTTGTTGTTTGATTAGAGGTATGCTTAATAATTGTCCGAAAATATTACGGAAATTATGTATCTGTAGCTGGGAGGATTTCTTTTATTTTGGTAAAGATTTCAGAATTAGTCGACAAACATTTAGATTCATGAAAAATATTCTTGCAACAGATTATACATAATGATATGGCCACCCGCTGTGTAGGCCTACATCTCATGGATCAAAACGAATTGAGAGAAAAGATAAACCTTAATTTGTGTTTAGCTACATTTATATATGCATAAATAACATTAAAAATACTGTATATGCCTACCTGGCACAAATACATGCAGTGTAGTCTACAACACATTTGAGAAGTGAGTCATTATTTGTCAAAGTTAAGTTTACAAAATGAAAAAGACCCGTGTCTAGTTTAAATTGGTAATCACTCAAAATACATAATTGATGAAAATTCGTGTCTAATTAGAATTACTTACCATTCGTCAATGTCGACTTGGGTGGTACCGGGAGAGTGGTGAGTGTTGCCGGAGATGAAAGTGCAGCAGCTGAGGTTGATGGCACTGGGGACCCGGTCGACGTCTGTGACAGGTCAAGCACGGTGTCAGGTTGAGCCGACTCAACTCCCTCCTCTATCCCCACTAGCGATGACGAGTCTGTCCCGATGATGTCCAACACCCACGACGTGTATGTTGACTCTTTAGGTTGAGGCCCACCACCTGTCGCCGGGTTCTTCATAGCACTGACATCCCGCTTCGCTTTTCTTAGTAAATCTTTCCATTTCTTCTTGATTTCTTCGATGTCACGGGTGACACCAGCCGATCGGGAGTTGATGACAGCCGCAATCTTTCTCCACTCCTCCTGTTTCTGTCTGTTTGTAACGGAATTTGTCAAATGAGACTGCAGTACATTCTTCCGTTCACTGTACATTTCGAGCAGACAAATTATTTCCCCATCAGTGAAGTTCGGCTTCCGCTGCTTACGTGAGTCCGCCATTATGGATATGTCAAGCAAAACCGCAAGTTCTTTGGCGCGATTTCCCGGGAATTCAAACGTTCGAAATCTAATTTTAGCTCGCTTACCCGAGGCGCAAGGCTGTTACGTCAGACTTAGCTGCGCCGGGTCTAAATGTAGGCTGTGCATGCAACGTAAAAGGAAGGCGTTGCTAAGCCTGGCGTAACGCTTTACGTCTGGCGTAAGCTACGCCCGAGATATGCATACGGCCACTGAAGTCATGACTTGAACCTGGCCCATAGTAGTGAAAAAACACTTTCAATTCTAATTCACCATCACTGTTTCTGCCTAATGCTACTTTCGTTACTGCCTCTTCTAGCAACGAATGAACCAAGGTTCCAATATAAGTATGATTACCGCATACATATAGATAGGCAGATATGGATTAGTGTATCATCAAATAGTTTAAGTGGACTATTATCTGTTCATTGAGGAGAATTATTTGTTCATATAATTTTCATCTACTACATTGGGTTCTTAGCTTTGTAGTGATATCTTGAATTTGAATCAGGAATCAAAATAACACATATATTGATAGAGGTGTCACACCAAACATGCCTTTTTACTTTCTAGAGGTAACTTTACAGTTCTCAGTTTGATTCATATATTCACTATTCAACACTGAGATTCTGCAAATTATGCTGGGATTTGATTAACTTGATTCATCCTAGTATGCTCTTCAACGTCTGAAAAGGTAAATAAGAAATGACAAAAACACTAAAAATGGTTTAATTAGAAAGAATTAAATTACTTATATATGCTTTGTCTAAACGAGTTTGAGAGTATGTATGAATTATTTATACTACTATTAAATATTACAGTATTATATGTTGCAACTGTTGTTTAATATTTCATAAGGTTTATATTACAAATTTTCGTAATTGTAAATATTTCAGATTCAAATTAATTGTGATAGAAATAAACATAAAACACATTGAAATTACCCAATGTGCAGGGACTCTTGTTATATTTTGTTATCCCTTCCTGCATAGCATTTAAATAGCCTTTTTCATCTTGTTAAATCGGTTCTGTGTGCCTGTGGATTAAAGGTGTAGTGATTCAGACAGAAATGCATTTCAAAGTGTTTTCTTGCGTTTGATTTCTTGTGATCACAGCATCTTAAATAGTTGGAGAAGATGGTGATGAGAACGAAACAATGGATCTAAAGATCCACAAGGCAATTTTAAGATTTCATTGAATCAAAGAGGAAGCTTTTCAGAATGTCTTTAGATACGCCAGCATAATACTGTTCAGTATCCTTGTCCATTAGATTTGAATTATAAGAATTGTATTTGATGTTGAGGCATTGGCAGATCACTAGGGGATGCTTTGACTTTGTATTCAATGCACATTCAATTTATTTCTCTACCAAAAGTGTCAATTAGATAGTACTAAGTAATAGTATTACCTTTGTTTCAGTTACGTGTGGTGGACTGCTCAGACTAGTCCATAATGATTAATTCAATATTTCACATGATAAATTGTCATCACTGTTATCAGTAGCAAACGCTCATTGAAAGTCATCATAATGCATGTAACTTACTGTGTACATATCTTTTATACCATCTTCCAACTGAATATATTGCGTCACTAATACAATAGAAGTGTGTAGTGATTAAGGCCTATTCCTAAAAAATCGCCTGTTTCTTGAATGGACAGCCAAAACTATCTCAGTCTATGTACGTTGTCGGTGTTTTGGTGATAGATTTGCTCTCTGTCAATATCTTTGGGTGTTCAGTAATTCGTCCTAAATTTTATCTAACAGCTGAAATCTAAGCTTACCCATACCAAGCAAAGAGCATTGGTGCTCTCGTCTGATCCCATGTCATGGGTTTAAATAATAACAATTTAAGGAATTAAAGAGGGGATTACGTCTGACTAACCTGTAAAGAGACATTTTCATTGGGCGAAGATTTCACGATGGATGATATATAAAAAGCTGTGAAATAATTGGACATCGATTGGAAGGTTATTTATCACTATCTTCTTCAGTAACTGTCTTCCCATAATCAACTTCTTTTTTTTTAATTGTCTTCAGTAAGATTTATTTTTGGGGTTGAGTTTGGGAGATTAGACATTTGGTTTTAGGCACTGATTAATTTCAAGAGCACTAAACTTAATATGTAATTTGTACTATTACAGATAATATGATACCATAGACAACATGTTCCTTATCTATGGCATGTAACAAGTTAATGTTAGCATGGGAAATATTATTTATATATATATATATATAAACTGTTTGTATCATTAAATATATGAACATTTTAACCTTTCCTATAATGAATGGGCTTGTCAAAAGATCAGCGATTTCCGTTGACATCAAATAGATTTAATAAGTAGTATATGAAATATTAGTATAATTGATGGATATCTGTCCTGAAATAAATAAACAATATACAAAACCTTTTGTGTCGCCATTGCGAAATAGAGAGCTATTTCTACTTTGATATAAGGAACTGTCCCCTCGAGTTCCTTTGAAACTGCTATCTGATTATCACTCTTGTGGAATTCGTTGACATCTTTGATATAACTTAATAATAATCCAATATTAAATGCAATAGTTCTGTTCTTAATTAACGATCTAAAAACGAGATTGCATTTCATGGAAAACCACATAACTGAACTACTGCGCAATATTTATTTCTTGATTGAAGTCCTACTGTTCAATTACGATGTCCTGTTATTGAATATTTAAGTTTACTATTGTATGAGACAAGTACAAGCATGAAAGTGACAAGATCCTGTGAAGTGTGTGCGTCAAATGATGTAAGCAGGGATTAGAAAATGAACAGAAATTAAGATTTTTGAAAACATAAGTATGAATGTTCTCTCCCGTTTAATTTTTTTAAGTTTGATTCAGAAGTTCTTATCAATTGCCTTAAACAAATCCTGCAAATTATATTTAGTATCACAAGGAAATTACTAAATTGAATGTATTAAATATATTCAGCCAGGACTTTCAAAATAATGTCTGTAGTATTTTGTACATGGGTAACTGTGGTTTCTATCCACAAAACATTTGCACTTCATTAGGTCTGTTACATGCTTTATTATAATTACCCATATGTGAAGACGGACACAGGGTAGTATTTGTTCTGTAAGTCACACGGGAGTTACACATTTTTCTAGCTTTTGATTGACTGTTACAGAAAAAAACGATTTCTGGTTGCCGGAACTACTTCATTCATCTTTCCAACTGTTCCCGACTGGTGACCTAAGAAACTGTCTTCTGCATTTAAACATGTTTTATGTGTTTCCCGTAGTTGAAATTAGCGTTTTTTTTACATGTGCCGACGCATCAAGTGTCAGAGGAAGCACTTAAATTTTCCGAAATTAAAGAAACGAGCAATTACTGAGTGACTTTATAACCATGGAAAGCTTCAAGAGCGACGGCGATCGTTCGGATGTAATGACGTCATAGGCGCGAGTGGTTATGACGTCATAGTGTCGATTGTAACGGCACAGGTGTTTTCGGTTTGGGCCGACTTGCTTTTGAGCTTCGGAGACCTCTTGATATGAAATGTGTAATACCTTATACCATATAATCATGGATTGATAGTAATGGGAAGAAATATAAAACAATTCAACGAAAACCACTTTTATTGTGAAAGACATTTTCGCAAGGGAACATGTTAATCGCGTGTAGTAAACACGGATAGGTACGTAAGAAGTGAAGCCATGGCGTAAGGATATGGAGATTCATCTCCTTTTCATATCCTTTTAAGGAAACGTTTGCCTTTTAATATTCGCGATTTTAACTTTTATTTGTTATATTGGTAATATAAATAATAACCAACTCGGGACGGGGAATGGCAGATTATCTTTCCCTCGTTATATCAATTGTGTAATTCTCTCGCCATTGCTCGAAAATTACGCAATTAATCTAACTCGGGAAAGATAATCTGTCATTTCCCGTCACTCGTTAGTTATTGTCTAAGTTATTCACGTTTTTTACCATTTGAATGCCAGAATAAATGTATATTTACACGCTGTTTCAAGCATTGCTATTTCACTGTACTTTTTCATCCGGATAAATCGATCTGTTCTGTGGAATGAACTTGATCCAGATAGAAATGGATTTCAAAGTGTTTTCGTGAGCTTGATTTCTGTGTATTGATCACAGAGTGTTTAAAATAGTTGGAAACCAAAGAGGGAGATTTGAAAGAAATTGGAAAGGAAATACTGAATCTGAAGATTTACAGTGCAATGGTAAACTGTAATTGAACTGGAAATGAGAAAAGGTTGTCAAATTTTCCTTTGATGGTTTGGCATACAGACTGACACTGCATTCATTATCTTTGTGGAAATGGAGTTGAATTATAAGAATTGTACATTTGATATCAAAGGTGCAGTGTGTATTATGATAAGATGGTGTTCATCAACTAGGATGTAATTACACCTCTAGATCTGCATATGTTTAGTCTACGGGATTTAATAAATGATTTATATTTAACAAACGTTTTTGGGTGGCTCGAAGTAAAACAAAAGCCACCAGGGTTGGTAAATTCATTTTAAGAAATACATAATTATAATGCTGTGGTATGTTTTGTATCACTGAACCTAACGCGGCCCTGTTTTCCCCGTAATCACCACAATATACAAATTAGCTAGCTCTACAGTATACGATCACAACGTTCCAACCGATTTGTCTTGGCCAATATTTAGTGTCTTCTTATGGTAATTTTGTTTGATCATCGTCTTAATTTTTCTATATCTAACATGTTTAGTTATATCCATGAACTTTGCACCCAAATTGACTCTTAGAACTAAGTGATATACAGGGGATAATGACCTTAATATGACGGAAGGAATTAAAATCAAATAATACAATTCTGTCATAAATAAAAGTGACGTGACTTTCTCCAAAATATTATTTACAATCTTATGTCGAACTTTTATTTTCTTGTCAAAGCAGGGGTCTTGATGAAGTTATTCCTCATTCAGGTTTTTAAAGTGAAAGTTGCAATGACTGATTTTGCTGTTCAAAATACATACACTATGTTCTAATGCAAATTGGCAATATCTGTTTGTTTAATAAACGTGACGAAAATTGTTATCATGCCTGAATGAATCCTATTTAATTCTTTGATATATTAAACATAAAAAAACGATAGTACAACCAAGGTACGGAAATAAAATGTTTAGTTTGGAAAACGTCCTCCGCCAGTGGCATTTGTGACCTACCTAGTGCATCATGAAAAGCATTGAAGTTTTGAAACCATGTATTACTGGAGATAGACATTCTAGCATTCGAAAATAGGTTTCAAGCCTTTTGTTCCAATATAAATTATGTTACAAGCTTTTAAGTGTAATGAAGACAACTAGTTTACACTTAGACGAAACTATGTCCATCCCAAATACTAAGAAAATTATACCTGATTTACCATAGAAACTATCTTCATTGTATATCCATACCTACACTGAAAAAGGAAGCCATTGCGAAAACCTTTAGAATGACACAAACGTATAACCTTAACATTGACACCAGTTCAACCGTAGATCATTCAACGTCCTTGACATTGTTGACCTTCAATCAAACCCTTTTAAAGTGTCTAAGGCAATATTGTTCTTCTAATTTTCTGATACATCCACTGTTCTTACAATACATGTTTTACGTGACAAAGAGAATTGCATCATTTTTTCCGTTGAAACTGAAATGAGAACTGTCCTTTTTAAACTGCAACAAAAATGCTGGTAAATCGTCAACAACTGGTCATAGGGATGAATAATATGTTGAACTAACAAGGCAAATAGTATTGGATTTTCTCTAATCATCATCTAACTGTTTCCTCACTAACATGTCACTTCGTAGGTTCTTGATAGAAGAGTTGAAGAAGGTTCAAATAATCACGATTTCAGAAATTGAAGCAATTTAATTTTTTTTCGGGCTAACCTGTAAAAAGACATTTTGATTGGGCACAGACTTCAAGACGGTAGTTACATAAACCGCTGTGAAATAACTGAAGATCGATTGGGAGGTTATTTGTCACTACCTTTTTCCAGTAGACACCTTCCCATAATCAACTTCTTCAATGGTTTTGAAATGACTTTCAGTAGGATTTATTTTCCCGAGCTGAGGTTGGGGGATTAGAGTCGTGTTTTTATGTATTGATCTATTTCCTGAACACTTAACTGAACAGTGCTCACCATCTGCTTGACTTGTTTTGTAAAAGTATATATTGGTATGAAGGACACATACACTTTTGAAAGTTGATATTGTGTCCATTTAACTTTAAATTGAGCTTATTGGTTTGTCGGAACATCAACAATTATCACTACATGTCACATGGGGATATTTTGTGGATTATGAAACACCTTTAGAGTAAATAATGGGCATCAATGTCATATCCGTCCCTAAATACATCAGCAAAATAGTGAGCTATTTGCATTTTATCGAAGAGACTAGCCCCCATCGTGTTCATTTGAATCCGTGTTATTGATTAGCACCGTTGTGGCATTCTTTGAATCTTGGTTTACCTTAACAATAATTTATTATAGACCAATAACATTAACAAGTCCTGCTCTTATTGTACGCTCTAAAAGAATGAACATTCCTCTCAGTAGAAATTCATACCATTGAACTACATCTTTTATTTGAGTCCAACTGTGTAATCACCATGACTTAATATTGAAACATTGGATGTTTTTATTGAATAATTTAACTCGGATGTGTGTATGGGTAGATAACTGAATATACGTTCAGTTTAACATGAACATAACGTATCAATTCTCCTTCACATAAATGTGTGTTTTAGGTTTGATTTAGAAATATTGAAACTTTGAAATATACCCAAGTATACCCAAATTATGCAAATAGTTTAAAAGCATCCAGTCTGGAAAGCTGACTGAATTCAATCTGATATGATCTCAGAATGTTTTTATATCTACTATGAATGATATATAACGAGGTTTACACCCAGCAAGTCTTTAACATGCCTTTGCTGTTATAAGGTTTGTTTCGTGCATGATCGTAATAGTTGTTCACATAAATTCTTGTTCAGCTTCATGCCCCCCTAAGTAATTGAACGAAATGCATCAATTTTGATGAAAATCCATCCAAAGTTGAAAAAAAGCGCCCATTACGGTATAAAATGCTTCTTTTCTCGAAACAAACGTAGCAAGATCCGTGAATCCACGTTAATTACTGAAACAATCATTCCAATTTCGGAAGGAAGAACGTCTCTATCGGAGACGACTTCGTCCTTTTCCGTGAATTCTCGGTCAAGAGAAGGTGTAAGATTGAAAACGTACCCACGTTGAAAACACACCCGACGGGTACTTTTTTAACGTTGAGAAAAGACCCGATGCGTTAAAAAGTGACCCTGGGTCATTATACAACGTTGAAAAAATGCCCCCTGGGTGTGTTGTCAACGCGGGTACGTTTTCAATCTTACACCGGAAATGCACACATCACAAAATGGCGTCCGAAGATGGTTCTCCTGTTTCGGTAAGTAATATTTTTACTGTTTACAGTCCCTATTTTACATGAATCGAAGTTAAAATACCTTTGTTGGATGCGACTAGTAATAAAGAATCGACAAGACTCTAGGTTATTGTCATGAAAATGAGTAGTTGCGGTGCTAATGTTGAAACAGTTCACGAGCTTGAATTGAGGTTTGCTATCTCTTCCTGCATAAAGTTGATTTTATTTTGATTTTCCAATCTAGATAATTCGACCTGTTCTACTGTGGAATGAACTCGTGATTGTTACAAATAGAAATTGATTCAAAGTGTTTCTTGGGATAGATTTCTGTGTATTGATCACATTGTTTTTTAAAAGTTAGAAACCAAAAATGTTGAATTGAAACAGATTGAAAAGAGGACAATAGAAGATTAACAGAGCAAAAAGTGATTCTTATCAAAGAATGCCTATCAAAGAAGGATACAAGATTTAGGAAAGTTATTTTTATAAAACCTATTGTTTTGGGGGATATATTCTCATTTATATATAGTTGTATTAACATTATGTAGGGTGTGTTATACAACTGATGTTTGGATCTGACTATTTCTCCAAACCATTGTTCTTTACTTAATTTCATAAACTGAAAGTACCCATAACTAAACATAACTGATTCAAATTAACCTACAAGCAATCGCTAGAGAAATCTTTTATTTTCAACATGACATTTAATTTTTATATCACGACAATCCGATGGTATTTGGTTAAAAAAAAACACTCTTTCGATTTACGTGAGTCAATGGAATCTGACGTCAAATAAACAGAATTCCCATATTTCATAAAACGTACTACACAACAACAAGCATTTCGAGGCACGAAGATTTGTCATTTCCACAATTCGCCATAGCAACCCATGAAAGTTACGTGCTTCCCGTGCTTCCAGAATGTTTTCGTCCCTTGTCACATTCCTGAATGCGACGATTGCGTTTCTAAATGTCCTGTGAATATACAAAATGACATTTTACCGGTTATGGTGATAATGAGAGCAAACTATGACACCTATATTATGTTTAAATTCTCATTGATTATACAATTCAAGCAAAACACCTAGTTTGATAAACTTTTGATTTCATTATTGCTGTATATTTCTTTCAGTACTCATAAACTGTGTTTCTCTTTTGTTTGTCTGTTTACAGTGTGTGAGATAGACCAAAATGCTTTGCGCTTGAAAAAAACACGTTTTACTAATAGCTGTGAATTCTCCACTTATTTTTAGTTGAACAAAAATCTGCGAAGTGTATATATTTAAATACGATATATTTTTAGGAATTTTTTAGGTATGGCTCTTTAAGTGGCAAATGTTACTTTTTTATTTCATGCTGTAAAACATTGAAAATTGTAATGACCTAGGAAGTCCATTACAACTGGCTTCAACAGTTAGGAAATGACAATAATTTAAAAAAAATTACTTTTCCTATCACCTGACGAAAAAGACACTGCGGAAGCTCAATCACAAGCCAAAGACCATATCTTCAATTCACCATATTACAGCCACATATGATTTATTAAGACAGAGACAGACAGACAGACAAATTTATTCAGTATAAGGCCATCAGGGTAACAATGCTGCGCATTTTGCTTATTTACATAATTGAAACACATGATATTCATTTATATATATTATTAAGATCAAAACAGGATCTCAATGAGGCACAAACTGTGATGTTGCATGACCAATGTTGATGACTTGTCAAAAACACAAATTAAGAACCTTTATTATGTGAGCCTATTTTTCCAGCGATCTGATTGGTCATGAGACCATCACGTGACCGTCGACAGAAAAGCATATTGACTCCAGCCCGAGTCTGACCACAAGGAATATTAACTTGATTGACGTCAAACGATTGTTGCATGACGCCATGCTATTGTAGCCATGACGTCATCTGACCGTAGTCCCAGCTGTTCAAACTAAATTACATTTTAGACTGTATTTCACTAGTGTTTTTTTTCGTTCCTGTGTCAAATACTTAATAAAACAATTCGTCCTTGTTAAATAATGTTTTCTCCGGTCCATAAAAACAGGTATTCACCTCATCACCAGTCTATAATTGTATAGTATAACACCAAATCATATATGTTCAGCTAAACAGTAATTCACAGTCTCTATCCCCTTTATTTGTTGATTCACCCTGAAAGCTTGCATAATGAAATACAATTTCCACTCAATCATTTTAAGCCTCACTATCTGATTGTCGTTTTAATTTAGACTTCATGTGTAGAAGATTCAATTCCATTGAACATTGTGTGTATGCAATATGTAATCTCATTGAAGCAAGCTAATTGTTTTATACATCTTGCATTTCAACGAAGTGTTAGCTAATAAATTCACATATATTACTGACTAGGTTCAATGTTTTAAATCTGCTGTTTTATAGATAAGGCTACGGGTAATATAGGCATTCATCAAAAGAATAAATACTGCTGCTAATTTTGAGTTTGATTATCTTATTTAAGTTCATGATTTGTCAAGATGTATACACAGTTCATTCATCAGTGTATCATACTTGTAAATTGTATCATGCATGTCTTCATAAATACAGCTCGGAAACAGAAGTATTTTTCAAAATTGTATAGGGCGGATTATTTGACAAATAAGTGAAAACGTTAATTAAACTAAGGCTATACAGCTGATGTCGACACTGTCTCTCTTCATTGACATTGATTCGTTGACAGCTCAATGCTATAAGGCGTCATAAAACAAAGCAAACAAAGTCATATTTCACTTTCCCATCTCCCCTAGTTATGGACATTAAAAAATGACAAACCATCAAGGTGTAGTTCTCAGAAACATACCCGAATAGCATTTCGAAAGAATAAACATGAAGTTTAACTTTTTAAAACTGTTTTAGTTTCAAGAAATAATAAACTTGCTATTTTGGGAAAAAAAGAATCTGTAAGGACCAACAGATCACCTAGTGTAGTCTGGTCTAGTCACCACCTGCTAACTGTCTGTACATATGATTATAGTTTTATAGTGCTTTTCACTCCTTGATAATCATCTCTTTGTTTTTGAAACACGTGTTTTAAGTAACGCGGGCTTGTTGTCCTCGCCATCACTTACATATGCAATCGAGCTGTACAATGTAAGATCACAACGTTCAGACCGATCTTTCTGGGTCAATGATTAGTGTCTACTAATGGTAATTTTGTTTGATGATCGTCTGAATTTTCCAATATCTGTCATGTTTATTAATGACCATGAACATTGCACCCCAATTGACTCTATCTTAGGACTAAGTTCTACACAGGGGATAATTACCAGTATTCAATATGGCGGAAGGATTTGAAATGAAATAAGACAATTCTGTCATAAATAAAAGTGACGATCTGATTGGTCGAGAGGCCATCACGTGACCGTCGACAGAAAAGCATATTCACTCCAGACGAGTCCGACCAAAAGCCGTATTAACTTGAGTGAAGTCAAACGATTGTTGCATGACGTCAAACGATTGTTGCATGACGTCATATGATTGTAGTCCCAGCTGTTTAAAGCATTAAATTACATTTTTGACTGTAGTTCATTGTTTTCCTTTCATTTCTGTATTAGATACATAATAAAACAATTATGGACTGGCGATTCGGTCAATACCTGTTTTTATATACCCGAGAAAACAATATTGACCGCGGAATTTGTCCTTGTTAAATATTGTTTTCTCCTGTCCATAAAAACAGGTATTGACCTCATAATTGTATAGTATTCAATTTGGCGGAAGGATTTCTGTCATAAATAAAAGTGACGTGACTTTCTCCAAAATATTGTTTACGATCTGATGTCGACATTTTTGTTCTTGTCAAACCAAAGGTCCTGATGTTATTCCTCATTCAGGTTTGTAATGAGGAAGTTGCAATAACTGATTTTGCTGTTCAAAATACACCATGTGTAAAACAAAAACCTTCAAGCTATGTTTCCCCTGCATATGTATATCATCACTTATATTACAGTTTCGTTTAATACATAGTGATCTGCAATACCAAACTATACAAAGCAAAAAAAAGTGTTGCACCCCCCTACATTCATATCGGAAATGTGATCCTGTGGCAATTTTAGGATATATGTATTGAATTAAACACTAAAGACATAAAGATAGGATACTTCATGACTAATGTCTTCGAAGAAACATATTTATGTTGACATTTAAAGAAATTACGACTGATTTTGCAATGGTTCTGTTTTTTTTTACCCAAATAACAATTGTTCCTGTGCCGAAACTATAGACGACGAAAACAAACATGTTGTTACCAACTTGACTTTCACGCAACACAACATTTTTTCAAGCAAAATATGGAAAGAACTGGTTCTTAAAATTCCATTCCCTTTTTTCCAAAGTGATAAAAAGGTCACAATCATACGATTTTGGAATTATTCTGAGATCTGTATGAGTTCGAGTCGTTAATCAAACACATTTCTGTGATTTAGAGGTGTCACTACAGTAAACATTATCTGAATGAAATTTGCTTCGTTAAACTGGTTGATAATGCTTCCGTCATATCACAAAGTTGATTGTCCTGAAACATTGTCAACTTTCTTATCAGACAGCTTTTACTGGTGAAAACACTTTGGGGTGCAACACAATTTTTTCTATGTATATAGTAAAATCGGTCCATTTTATTGTTGTTAAAGATTTAATGGTAATACCTCTACATGTCAAACAGCCAACTATATATGAAAGTATACCAGACTGTTGATAATGATGATTTGTGATTGTGAATTAGAAGAGTGACCACTGATCTACGCCATGAGGCATATGTGCTTGTATTTAATGAGAGCTATTACTTGATTAAATCATTGATATTATATTGTCATATCCCATCCATAATTGGTTTGTGTTAATGCAAAACACTGAACTGTCGCTATTTCAGTTGACTATAGATTTTCCCCTAGAAGTTTAGTTAACCCGGAAATTTTGCCTCTTAAGACTACTCCTTATCTCTTGCTGACAGAACTAATTGGTAACCGTTGCCGTTGCTTTTATTTCAATATTGATCTTGGTGAGGTCCAGTTTGACTACAAAAGGCATTTATTTAAAATTAGCCAATGGTTGGTTTCTATTACACGTTAATATGGATTTTTCATCCTTCATGTATGTCCCTTTTAATAAAAGGAATGCATATCAAAGGAAACGATATAAAACACTTCCTAAACAATCTCCTAAACACGTATGAGCACATGGCATGTGATGGTTTTATAGAGTTACAAAGAAGTGTTTGATGTTGTTATATCCCCCTGACAATGTTAAGGTCCTGGTTAAAACTAGTTCATAGAGGAGTTTTCGAATTTAAACACGAAGAACGAGGCGAATCTTTGTTACCCAGTGTATTATTCTCCCTGGAACATACACAGTCCGTGGGGGGAGCTGGGGACGCAAGTTATTTGCCAAGAGCTACGTTTCTATATATGGGAACTTATCGACTATCATATTATGATCCGTTTCTTCAAAACACCATACAAAACAACTATCCTGTCCAGCACACATGTATATGTAAAGCTTTGATTGGGTTATTCATAAAGACTTGCTTCAACAATGGACATAATCTGCACCAAAGGTGCCATTGATGTCTCTTTGTTCACCCTTTCCAATATGTCCTAATCTTGCTATTCATTAGGCTTACGTTTATTGTCACTTTATCCCGATACACAATATCTCTTTTATATTGTTGACAAATACTCTCATTTATGTTGACAACTAACGTCAGTGACGGTAGGGATAATTATAGCAGATCATATTAAGATGTCAGTAGGATATTATTGAAGGAATACAAGTATTTGTTACAATTCAATTCCTATGTGATTCAATTGCTGCGTTTAAAGTCTAGTGTTATATTACTAATATACTAGTATATGTCAACATTTTATATTTGTGATATATTGTGCTTGAAACATAATCAAACCTGTTTGAATCTTATTTTATTACCAATCCATTGCCAATGAAAATCAACCTCAGCATATCAAAGGTATGACAACAAACTAATAATTGATAATATAGCATTTACAGGAGGAAGTCGTGTACTATTGGCTCACATATGAAAATGTTACTTTATGGTAGAATCCATCAACTTACTATCAATCGTAGGGTATGTATTTACTGGATATACCTAGCATTGTTTCAGGTCGTATAAGACACTGCGGGCATTGGCATATAATTATAGCTAATTTAGGGACTTCAATTTGAAAGAATCACATGGACTAGAGAGTTGGAACTCTACTATGTTTAACTAAGAGTAAGGAAGTATTAACGTTTCATCTCTGTCCTGAACATTATCTATGAATGTTCTATTTTCAATACTTCGAAGAAAGGATTCGTGATTAACATCAAAGTTCCACAGTAAATCAACTTGATTATGAGGATTTTTAAACTTTCAAATTTGTTTTGAACAATTCCAATGATCCATTACCTCAACACAAGCCACTTCGCATGTCATCAGGCAATCAAAGTAAGTTATTATTTGATTTGATATAAAGTGGTGCATTGTCTTGACAGCTCTACTGCTCGTCACTGGTGCAGGAATACGTATGTGCATGTATTTGCTGTCGTTTGACTTGTAGAAACCAGGTGGCACCGTTGTCATTTCTTAGATATGCAGGAAGAAGTGACCGAAACATAACTAACGTAGTTCCTGCGTATACTAACTGTGGTAGTTATAAAGATGAGATATTGATGACATTATCACTGCAGCTAAAACAGCCCATTTAATTCTGATGCTGAAAAAGTTGTGCTGTAAGTTATTTCCAGTGTCTATTTTCTGGACACTGATTCCATTTGGCTTTGGTCAGTACACACTTATCATGTGAATCACTTTGTATAATGGCAACACGTAGTGTCCTCAGAGTATTCGGCACCAAATTAATTTGATGCTTGGAGACATGTTGGCTGTCAAGAGATCACAAATCTTCGTTCCAGCTGATGGGTTCATATGCCAATAGATTATGAGAAAGCAAGCGTGTTTATCAAATCTATAGCTAGCTGTGTCACAGAAAGTCAACCTGAATTCTATATGCTGACATATTGGAAAACTCTAATCATAGAATTCGTGGATTTTAGTATGTAGGTTTATTATTATAGAATTTCAAACTTAATGCAATAATGCAAATTATTGTGTTGAATATTAAGTTATAATTCCACAAAATTATATTATGAAAATCAATGCCAGAGACCATTGAAATCTGATTTATATTCCACTGGGATTATTGCAATCCTCCCTGATGATTTGATTTTGCTGTCATTTATATATTTTTAACACGATTTTTATAGGATTTTTAAGTTTTAAGATATTTAATTATTATAAACTAAGGACACTTTTTGATTGATAATTCACTATGATGTCTCAAAGTAGGAATATGCTTTTGAAAACTGGGACAGTATGCAAGATATGCATTTTTTCTATCTATATCTTGAATAAACATTAAAATAACATCAATAAAGAAAATGAAAACATGTAGAGTTGATATAAATGTAGCTAGTATATTACTTTAGGTTTTATGTTACAGTATTCAAAAGAAGATGCAATGCTACACTGAATTTCAGCACATTACTACTAATGGTTCGCTAGTAGCAGTCGATGCTCGCATGTTTCACCACAATGCATAGCCACTACTAGGGGATAGTACAACGTAAATCAAATGCATAAACGGATAAAGTGTACCTCATGCAGTCCCCTATACAGTCTCATATCGGAGGCACAGGAAGACACTGTGCAAGGCATACTAAAGTAAAAATAAAAGCAGTCTAAAATCAACCTATGGAATAGACATCAAGTGAAAACTTTGTTGTTATTTGTTTATGAGTTTATGTTTTCTTTAATATGAATAAGTTTTAACTGAAGGCCGACAGGTGATTACCAACTCAAGGCCAGGCACACATTTACACTAGCACCTTGCTGCAGCGAGACCAATTACGCTTCACCACCTGTTATTCAGCGAGAGAGAGAGAGAAAGCGGCATGTTATAAACAGGACTGATTGTTTTTGTGTCTTACATAACGGTCAAAAGTAGACAAGGATTATGTACAATGAAGATATCAGCTATTGAATTTCTTTGCTTCTAGTTAGTAATATATTGTCAGATCTTACATTAAAACAGTTATGATATGTACAGTACTTTGATAAGATAAATTTGTCAAATTGAAAATCCGGTTATAAATTTATGTAATTAATGTGAATGTTCTGATGCTCGCTCTATTGACCTAAATCTTTATCGATGTATTGTCTGTATCGCTCGTATCTGTTTGGCCCTTAGTGTAGTTACACAAGTTTAATACTTTATAACCTGTTACACTATTCATCACTCACAGTCGAAAACCAAATGGTTTTCTGTGAATTAAGTTATGCTGAAGGAAGTGATACCAAATTAATCTATTGACTGTCCACGGGGTCCTTCTTACATGAAATCCCAGACGGAATTGACAGGAGGGATTTTATTACATCTCTGGTGCAGGGGACTGTCAATCAAGAACATTGTATCAACCTTTCTTATTGACGGAGACTATTTTCGTTCCCGCAAATAGGCACCCAATAGAACTTATAAGGATTTCGAAATGGACAGTGGATTTGTATTCTCTTCAGAGTTTTATCTTGTCAACTTCCCCTCAGATGTCCTGCTCAATGTGTTGCACACCATGTTATATTTCATGTAGCTAATGTTTTGAATACTATACTTATATATAAATGATGAATTCAAGAATTGTATAGCAATATCTGCTATGTGGTAGATGTACATGTTGGGTTTAGATAAATTAATAACAATGATTATTGGCTTTTATCTCCAGAGTTAAAATGTCCAGTACTGTGCTCAACGACAATTTAAAAGTAAAACCCTCCACACACGGAGCTGAAATTTGATTCGGTTTTATACCATCATATCAAGCTATGGGAGAACTGTCCCATCATTAACATAATTTAGGCCTGATGCAGTCCATGAGGTTAAAATGTTTTCTGTCTCGAATAAACATGTCGGATGTTGGAAACACCCTGAGACCATAATGAAACAGAATTGGAAGACGCATCTGAACGTTGCAATTTCTCACACTGAACCAACCCAATATAACTTTACACCCTAAATGAGGTTTTAGGTATTTTAGGGTTGAATTGAACCGTATCATGTCTTTGTTTACGCAACTCAATGTAGGTTTACGAAATTGTAGGGAATTGAATTGTACATCAGAGTATAATGTTTTTGTTTCCATATCTGTTCAAATACACCTCGGGTGTTGCGATACGGTTTTTGGCCATAATTTCTGTATTTCATATCGACATGAATTACCGTAAGCTTCTTGGACCTAAATTTGTTGACACGTCTTTTACTGTAGGATGTAATAAAACGAGACAAAAAGGTCCTTTTGGCTCATCTATCTCGTCTAGTTAAGGAGATTCACAAACCACGATTTCTAGAATTCTTATTACGTGTGTTTCGTTATAGTCATCAATAGCTTGCAAGCATACATAATGTATATTTACATCTGTCTTTGAACTTTATTCAGTACTCAAAAATACATGATAATAGTCGCTGCTAAAAGTGTCAGTGTGACCACGGATGCTGTAAATAAGTGACTATTACTGTTATGGTCATACCCTTAGTGAAATACCTTTTTTTCGGCGAAAACAAAACAGAAACAAAATCATACTTCACCGATCATTTGACATGACTAAGCTCAACTATAACAACGGACCTTGATGATGTGTCAGATACATGAAGTAATAAGTTTCAACTGCTCTCATTGTGCAAAATCAATAAATGCATGACATGTAGAACAGCGTTTAAGTTTAGCCCAGTTAACAATGTGGATCACGCTGTGAACGCGTTAACCAGAGTGTCATCTGTAGAAATACAGTAATTAGCAGCTCCGACTAAGTCGGAGCTGCTATCAGTTTTTGCGCAGTTTCCGTCGCCGCCGCCGCCGCCGCGCGCACGCGTTTTGTATTCGCTATAACTTTTTTCTTAGGAGGTTTTGAGAACTCATATACATAACTTCTTACTTATGCCCCTGGGGAATTTTTTTGACATGTTCATATTCAAGGTCAAAGGTCAAGGTCACGAGTTCTGAAATCGCTAAAAAAATCATTGTAAACACGATAACTTGAAAAATATTTTTACTATCAGGCTCTTATTTGGTGTACATCAACTATGGAGAAAGCCCAAGATTTGAAAAGGTTTTCGCTAACATCCGTCAAAGGTCAAGGTCACAGCGAGGGCACGACTTAAGCATGCTTTTGCGAAAATGTCTTATTTCAACTATTAACACTTTAAATCATTAAATGATTGTTATACACAATGAAAAGTGATCACTGATTGTGTGACCTTGAATTTAAAAGGTCAAGGTCACGAAATATGGTCAAGGTCACCAGTTCTGAAATCACTAAATAACCTTTTCCCAAGAAGGTATTAACACCTCATATACATAGCTCCTTTCTTATAAACCTGGTGGATGATTTTGACATGTTCACATTCAAGGTCAAAGGTCAAGGTCACGAGTTCTGAAATCGCTAAAAAATCCTTGTAAACACGATAACTTGAAAAATATTTGTACTATCAGGCTCTTATTTGGTGTACATCAACTATGGAGAAAGGCCACGATTTGAAAAGGTTTTCGCCAACATCCGTCAAAGGTCAAGGTCACAGCGAGGGCACGACTTAAGCATGCTTTTGCGAAAATGTCTTATTTCAACTATTAACACTTTGAATCATTAAAGGATTGTTATACACAATGAAAAGTGATCAATGATTGTGTGACCTTGAATTTTAAAGGTCAAGGTCACGAGATAGGGTCAAGGTCACCAGTTCTGAAATCACTTTATAACTTTTTTTCATGAAGGTATCAACACCTCATATATATAGCTTCTTTCTTGTACACTTGGGGAAATATTTTGACATGCTCACATTCAAGGTCAAAGGTCAAGGGCATGAGTTCTGAAATCACTACAAAAATCCTTGTAAACACGATAACTTCAACAACTTCTGTGCTATCAGGCCCTAACTTGGTATATATCAACTATGGAGAAAGACCAAGATTTGAAAACGTTTTTTCTAAAATCTGTCCAAGGTCAAGGTCACAGCAAGGTCACAACTTAAGCGTGCTATTGTGAATATGCCTTATGTTAACAATGAACACTTTTGAGTCATTGCATGATTGTTATACACAATGAAAAGTAATCATTGATGGTGTGACCTTGAAGGTCAAAGTTCAAGGTCATGAGATATTGGTTAAGGCCATGTTAATCTTTTGATCAAATTTTGAAATCAGAAATAGGTTTTAAGAACAAAGTTGTGAAAAGTGACCCCAGTGATGATTTAACTTGTAAGAATAACTTGAATAATGAAAAACATTTTGTCCAAAAAAATTCCCATTTTATTTATGCTGAGGAGAAGGCGGAACAAGGAAAGGCGAGACCCAAAGTTTCGGAGCTGCTCTGCTTTTGCGGTGTCCCGCAAAAGCTCTTCTAGTTGAAACAGTCTCTACAGTTTTGGGCTGATTTCTCTCTCAAAGCTTTAGCTTGCATAATGAAGAACGAGTTTCCGCTCAAAAGGACATGAGTTATGTTCATGTTCCTTAACTGTCAGCTAATTTCCTGATTAACTATCTGACTGTCAGGTTTGCTCCAGTTTCAAGGCATATATCCTAAGATTAGTTCAGCATGGGGTATATGTGGCCAAGTACAGTTATCAATCATGACTTGACAAGGCTTTGTCTCTTGTTTGCAACCTGTTTTGTGGCTGCTGTTTTCGAGACAGACTACTGGGTAACTGATCCCAGAATTTACCAAAACACCAATACCATACCCAGCCATAGCTTCGATGACAACTCATGTCACCAAAGACTCAGTCAACTCATTATCATTACCATTAGTAGATTCGTTATTGAAAGAGAAATAACATGATGTGTGTACCATCCACAAGAGAAAAGCATTTGTGTTAAGAAATTTTTTTTATATTCAGCCACCATCAATAAAATAGTATGCTCAACAGGAAATATCGCTTGTGTGAGATATAATTTCGGCAGTACTTTTTACACAATGCCCTGTCACCGTCAACAACATGACATCAGAGTGACTTTACATCATGGAGTAATGGCATCACAATGCTATGACGTGACCGTGTTGGAAGTCAACTGGCTAAGAAATGCACATATTTTCATTGAAACGTAATGAAGAATGATTTTGGAGGATAAATATAATCGCACCCTCGGCAAGCCTCGGATATTTGTAACTTTTATCAACTCGCGTTGAAATATTTGTTATCAGAAAACACAAGGGTGAGATTCTCTTTACATTAACATAATGTAATTGAATGGAATTCACTTGGTAATAGTAAATCATTCACTGATATGAATATATCATGTCAGAAAAAAGGTCATCACAGATTAATTTACATATCTGATTGAATCTGATTTAATTATTTGAATTAATCCTGATGGAGACCAAAAGAACAGAGATGACACATGTGATAGGAAAATACAACATGTCTCAAAGAAGAAATAAAATATGTATATATTTTCATTACTTCGTGAGTTGTGTGGATTTAGGCTCTGTCCTGTCATTCATGTACATACATTTGAATGTATTTGATTAAATAAATTTAGCGCTTACTCGATAACTAAAAAATACACTTAATGGATGTTCATTGAATACCCAGAACCAATATATAATACGACTTTCACATGTTTAATTGTTTGTTATAAAATCAAACCTTATATCCCCGCTTATTAGATAACTGCCACTCAGATGATATTATCATGAGCTCACATTCTTCATCATATGTAATGAAACATATTTTATTTAAAAAGATGTCCTTAGACAGCCCATGTATGTTCCTTAAGGTAATGATATGTCATCTTTGCTAAACATGTATGGGTATTAAGTGATGTATAGATCATATTAATGAAAACACATTTATTTGTCAGTGAAATTGTAATCCTATGGTTACAAATATCGATAGAAAATTGTAAATAATTTTAAAGGAACTATATACATATTTTGCATGCAATAATGAACAGCGTACTTGCTCATTATTAGGTTTCCGAATCCATGTGAAAGCTTTTAACAATTAGATGTTGATAGTGTTCGCGAACAAATACCTTAACGAGCTTGTTTCAGTAGTGTGACCAAAGTTACTTTTAGACATTTTAATATTATTGTTATATTACAGGAATGACCACAAGCCACGTCATGTGTTTAACATTAATTTATATTCAATTTTGTTAGTGGCAACATTTTGAAAAGTGTATAAGGCGTATACATTTCTTGAAAGTATATACTTGAAAATGTATTTACATACTTGAACGTGGTTTTAGATTGATTGTCCTGAAAGAGGATCAGAAATAAATCATTTACTTTTATATGTATTTGACATTTTAATGGGGTTTTTTATACATCGAAATATATTTTCGACAATTCTGTTCTGAAGCTGTCACTTCCATAGCCTGAAGAATCGCTGCTATTCCGTTCTACGTCTTTAACTTCATCGTACATGAGAAATGAGATTCCGTTCAGTTACAAGCACAAATTTAGAGGGAAGATGTTTTCTACACAATTACTTAGACTTGACACGGTATGAACAATATTTCTCATATGCTATTTTGTCTTGAAAGTATGATGACAAACAATGTTGGTATCAGAAACACTAACATATGCCATGGTCCTCTCCGTTTTAGAATTCAACATAAATCAACATAGTCAAACATTTTCCAAAGCTATCAGTCAGGGCATTGAAGTTTGTCCATTAAGTGTTTCCAAGAGAGTAGTTAACATGTCAACTTAGTATAACATCATTACAATCACCATGAAACTCTTTGTGATATTCTCTTACTCTCCATCCGATTTGTCTGCATCAGAACTGGCATCTAGAATGTTTGCAATCACAGAGGCCGATATAATGTCCCTTTCAATCATTATGACAGGCGCAGAAAGCCATTGTATTAAGAGATAGAAGGTTGTGTTTTGGAGATTGGAAAACGTTACATTGTAGCAACGTGGAAAATATCTTGCTTGCTGTATCGTGCAATCTGACAATTCCATCTTGACATGAAGTGTTTCGGTCAAATCAATGTGTAGCCAGCTGTCGTCTTGATCCTCATAGCTTGATATTAACAATCTGCATTACGCTATTGTTTATCATGAATATCATAAAAGGTTGAAAAAGAAACACTCGACAGTATAATACGTTGGTTGGAAAATCGGCACGATATATTACTCTGCTTTTAATAATAAAGTAAGAAAAACGTTAAAATACAAATACAAATATTGGTTATTCGAAAGTTGATGAAACCAACACCGACTTATCCATTGCTTGAGTATTTTATGTCAAACGTTAAATCCAACAAATCACGCCTATAAGCTGATAATTCTTGCAAAAATATTTTAGAATTCGCTTATTTTTTCAAAATAGCAATTTTATCATGTCAAGTATCCAAAAATGTAATAAAATATGGGTGTCACTGAATGTTTTAAACAATTACCAGTATTAATAGCAACACCCCTGTCGGCAAATAACGCTATTTTTGAACGATTTCCCCTACTTAAATGAAGCATGCGCTTTCAACAATAAAGCTCAGAATCCTTTCAGATACAATTTTATCACATACACGGATACATAGAAAGTATATATTTTGACAATTAATGACACTGTTGAATTAAATAAAATAAAATTAAGAAGTTTTTCAATAAAAACTGCATTTTTATCATCGTTTTTCGCATATTCAACAGGATTTTTCACTGACACACGTATTTTAGATATTGTTAAAACTGTAATATAATGTGCTCACTTGAATAAACAACCGAATTCAGAAATAATAATAGGGGGCCAACTAACGTTGTTCATTACTTAAACGTCATTTTTTAAATCACCTACATAAACGTAAAAATCTGACGTCACGGCAGTTTTGATCAATTCAACTGTAACTTAGATGGCTTATCGTGAAGTTATTATTGAATATACAATCAATGTAATGGAAGAACAACTATCAGTTAATTATACAAGGTGATTTATATTCAACACTTACTGAAGATATGTATGTAATTGAAATGGTCACATGGTCACCTGTTTACCGTGAATATAGGTGACATGCTGCATGTCGTAAAATGGCCATAAAAAAGGCGTTGCTGTAAATTTAAGCACTTTCCGTTTGTTTATTGATTATTCTATGCGTAAAAAATGTAATGCATATATTTTGAGACTTTTTCATTACAATAAATTATTGTCGCAAAATGTTACCGTAAGTGAATTCAATTTCTTCGTTCCATCTCTCCTTAAGGAAATTATGTTTGCACATTCCAGTGGTGCTGCTACCTTTCCTGGAAGAATCCTGTTTTTAAAATTGTCATTATTCATGTTGTGTTGGTGTATCAACCATCCTTGTTTTAACCCTGAACTGTCCTTATCCCAGCTGACTATACATTTTATAACATCTGTAATCACTAGATGTCCAAATATAGGTTCATGTAGGAAGACGTTTCACCTACACCTTATCTCCAGCTGACATTGACTTGAACACTGTGATGAGTTATTTAGTTAATCAGCCAGTTATTTGGATTTCGTTTCTGCTGTACATGTATCATTAAATTAGTCCTAAAGTTAAAACCAACAATGAATAGCAAATCTCTGGTAAGCATTTTTACTAATTTATTTTATCACAGGAATGCCCCAAAGCATATCATATATTCAGTCAAATATAGGTAATATTCGCAAACCTAACATTTATTTAAATATAGGGAGAAAGATACTTTCATTTGCGAACTGGGCACCAAGCATCTGTCATTCACTTTTCAGACATTAGTATGTCCCCTGCAAAGCTTTGATTCCGTGATTCCGTCCTTCCGTGATTCGGGAAATGCTTTAGTTTGTTGGCCATATCTAAAAAAACGTTTAATATTTGTTTACGAAACCTGGTGTGAGGTTGGACGTAGTGGTGGAGTGGTGCCTTTTGCTACATAAGTTATTCTGATTTTTTTTATTTTTACTGGTTTGCAAGTATGATATGACAATCCTCCTGTAGTCAAGATGTAAACATTACTTTCCGTCCTGTTCAGGTGTATGTTCTCACCAAAATGGATGGACACATTTATGTGCTCTTCTTTGACAGATAAGATTAAACAGTTGCTTGCTTATAAAACTATAGTATATAACTACGAATCTTAATAAATGTGTCCTTCTTGGTGTTAAAGGTGTTAAAATTGCTTTCAGGCCTATTCAATAGTATGCTCTTACCAACATTGACCAGCACTTAGTCTTTCACTTGCTCTTCTTTGACAATAACTTCGGATCTGATGCATGTTGGGCTACTGGGGCTAGCTTAATAATCTTGGATCTAAGTCAATGGGTTTATCAGGTTCTGAGTATGGTTTGCTGGAAGCTATCTAGCATAGAAGAAAATATACCAAAAAGCAAATATGTCCATCAAAAATGAATCACTCAAAGTTATTTGAATACAATGAATAAAATGGCAAACATATCATGTGGTTAACATAGAATAATGAAATCATGATACAATGCTTTGTATAAGCAGATAGGTACAGATAAATCTAATGAGAAATCTTTGTGTTTGTCCCCGTGCCCTAGAACATGGCTCTTTGAGTATGGCACAATTGCTGATGACAAATAAATCTATGCACAGGCAGGGGGGATTCCTCATTACAGGAAATATCAGAGGGAATTGACATGAGTTTTTTTCTACATCTCCGCTACAGGACACTGTCTATCAAGAACCTTGTAATAAGCTTTTCCTATTGACAGAGGCTGAAGTCGATTGCGCAGATGGTCATTTCAATAGCATAAATCATAATGTCTGGGAGGACAGTGACTGAGCATTGTCGTCATAGCTCCGTTCTATCTATTTACTATCCTACTCAATTGATTACATAGCAGTTCATCTGATTCTGTCTTTCCTAGAAAAGGATCAAGCCCTTTAACTATCAAGATATTCACACACACACACACAGGTGCATACAATGTACACTTCATACATATTGTGGTATGAAATAACCTGTCAAGATTAGATATAAGTTTGGCATCCCCTGCTATTAGGAAGGTCAAGCTATGTAGAGGTAATTTTGTTCATTGTACATTCCAGTCAATTTTCTCAGAACTCAGTGAACATGAACTAAAATGTGTACAATTGTCAAGCAGATTCTCCTCAAAAGTAATAAAATAGCATTCTGGAATTTAAATGGTCGGCTGTAAACAATTTATTCATGGATGACAATATTTGAGAACAAACACTTTTTGGAGTTCTGTAGTATTCAATGGGAACAAGTTTTATCCACGACTTATACAGTTGAATTGAATTGATTGGATTAGAAGCCAGTTCTGAAATATTATTGCTTAATGAGTGATGACCTTCGAGTTATCAATCATAAGACATTTTAGTTTTTGCATAATCTTTGTTTTCGACCCTTCTTATATAAGTTCGTTTAAAAAAGATTGTCTTAAATCCATGGCTTATAACAGTCAAATGATAGTGATACACTATTTTTACATTATTCAAGTGTAATATTCATACGAGTAATTTTTATTCCTAACTAAATGGTTTAAAGTACATGTTACATAGACTTGATTTTGTTGTCCATGTATTGTTTTCCTCGCACATTTTACATCTCCTAACTATCGAAGAAGATGAAAGTTTATTGCTTGTACAAATTTAGGAATTCAATGCGTGGGCATGACCGTAATCTAATGACAATCTATAAATGATACAATCACATAAATAGAGATTACATAACGAGTGATTGTCTAATGTCGAAAATATTGTATATTTAACACTCAGTTTGTGATCTATTTATTACATACGTGACTTGAGATTAATTTGAACCATCAAATTATGCGAAAAATTACCAGGTAATAATTCTCAACTGCATAATCCAACTAGGTTGAATCAAGCTATAAACCAGAAACAATATGTTTTTTTCTTACACTCTCATTTGCTTCTACATAACATATCACAATAACAACCATTACAAAGTGTGTGTCGTTATCATTGTCCTAAATCTAGACATCTGGCAAAATTATGCTGTTTACGTCGAGAATGGTTGTCATTTCCTGACACGCTGTTTTCATACAGCTGTCATGCAAGCTTGATTATAACAAAAACTGATTATGCATGGCGATTCTTAACATAATAAAACTATCTGCATCCACTCCCAAAAACGGAACTGTTGAAAGGGAGATAACTCTTCCAAGACTAAATTGAAAAGAAAAATTATTGTGACTCAATGCACAAATATTATTTTTTAATTTTGAACCTTTATTTTTGATAAGATGCAATTTTATTGATAGCAAAATTTATGCAAAGGAAAAATATAGGGTGAACTGAAAACTTGAAGTAGCAAGATGGCCAAATAGACCGAAACAATGACGTCAATATCCTTCAATGACTTGTTTTAGTTACACAACTTGGGTTTAATAACCACCATCTGGTTACACAATACTTTCAAATTACCAAAGATTTCTCATAAAGATATTTAAAACACGTATTTGAGAAAGGTGGTTACCAATGCTTTTTTAAAAATATGATGTTGTGAATACTTATGAACAAATGGAAAGTGGTTATTTTAGAAAGCTGCAAAGGAGTAAGTGCTTCTGTATTGCACCATAACAACCTAATACTGTTTAGATAGAATACATTCATAGAGAGGATATCGGATGTTAATCGAATCAGTATTCAAACATTCCCTGGAACATACACATTCTTACACAGGTAGAACTGGAGATACACATTATTTGTCAAATACCTCAAGTTTAATATCAGGAAAGTTATCTATACCACATACTGACACTTTTGTGTCATACTCTATAACAAACAACCATTCTGTCCAGTACACATAGATAACGCTTTTGGATTGGTAATTCAGGAACAGACTTGCTTTTATAATGGACATAATCTGCCTCAATGGTGCTATTGATGTCATTCCTCCTTATCTTTCCTACCTCTCTCCACTACGTCCTATTATCGATATACATTAGGCTTAAGTTTATTGTAACTTGAGTCTGACACATAAATATCTCGTTAATAGTATTGACAATTACTGTCATTCTTGTTGAAAACTGCCATTAGGAACATCCGTTACATTGTTGAATGATATCAATAGATTATCTTAAGATGTCAGGATCAGTAGGATGAAATTGACGGAATGACAAATATTTGTTAAAGTTCCATCCTATGTGGGTATGTGGCTTCGCACAATCTAGTGTCTAGTTCTTAAATAAACATTTAATACACGTGAAATATTATACTTGAAAAATAATCAAATTTATGTTAAACCAAGCCAAATCAATTGACGAACTTATTAGCATATCAGATATACAATGTATGACAACTGTCTAATAAGTGATAAACTAGCACTTACTAAATGATGCCATGTAATACTGACTCACACATAACTTACACTGTAGATTAATAACAAAGGTCATTCATTAACCATCCATCGTGTGGTATGAATACAGTATTTATACTGCCTGGGCCTTCATGTAAAACAATTTCAAGGTCTTGGAATCTAATGAAAGCTACTGTAGGTACTGTAATTTGAAAGAACTAAATGGACTAGAGAGTTTGAAACTATATTGTGCTTCACTATAGTTCTACTGTGGTCTTAAATAGTGCACTTCTGTATTCACTGCTAATATAATGAAGAAACCAGATGGATCTTATTCTTCTTGGATCTGTTTAATGAATATATCATAGTGAAGAGATAAGAGCTTACCTCAAGTGATTTCAGCTAGTGCCAGAGTATACTAACTGTGCTAGTTAATAAGATGATACATTGATGACTATCACAGGACAAAAAGTAGTGGAATCCATTTGCCGGTTCATTCTGGATTCTCCCAAATTTTGGCGGTTCCTTAAGAATCCGGAATGATCCGGAATGATCTGGCAAGCCGATTCCACCATTTTTTGTCCTAGATCATGATCACTGCAGCCAAAACAACCCAATGGATATTTCATAGTTTGACTGTGATGGTTTGACTTGTACGTGTACTGTTCTGAAGAGAGAAGGACACTTGAATCAGATTCTGTCTTGACAAGATGCATATGCTAGAAATCGAAGCTAAGTGGTAAATTATTTCCAGTGTCTATTGTCTGGACACATTTGGCTTTGGTCGGTACACACTTACCATGTGAGTCAATTTGTATAATGCAACACGTAGTGTCCTCAGAGTATATGACACCAAATTAATCTGATGCTTGGAGACTTGCTGGCTGTCAAGAGATACACACGTCTTCGTTCCAGTAGATGGGTTCATATGCCAATAGATTATTGGAAATCAAGCTAATGTATATCTAATCTGGCTATGAACCTGAACCTGAATTCTACATCCTGACAGTTGGATGTCATTATCAGTGACAACTGATCAGTAGAATTCGTGAAATTGTGTAGTATGACTTATTAATAATATGTGTAGCTAAATGCAATACTGCAATCCATTTTGTTTCATTCAGTTCCTATTCATTTTTGAAAAATCTATCCACCACATTATATTATGAACATCATGGACAGAAACAATTTTAATATGATGTATATACACTTGGATTTTGACATACTTCAGGTTGCTGTGAGTTTGCAACATTCTGACTTAAATGAAACTATGAAATGCAATGCGAACTTGTTGCAAACTAAAAATTGGGATTAGGATTTTTATTTGTTTAAGATGTTTAATTTGATTTTGTGAGGTTTAATATATAGAGAATACTAAACGACGTTCCGTTTAATAACATATCTATGAAACGAGTGAGTGGTTTGTATTTAACGAGAGAAAGCGAGTTAAATACAAATACCATCTCACGAGTTTCATAAATATGTTATTAAACGGAAACGAGTTTAGTGTTTTCTTTATTACTCACTGATTTAAATGCCACTTAATTCCACAAACTCGTCGATAAATGGGACACACTCCATTGCGACCACGGCGCTGACATTGTGACGTCATATTTTGGCCATTATGACGTCACAACAATCGGCAGCATGCGATGTTTTAAGTGTAATAACACGGTAGATTTATTAAACTGCGATATCTTCAACGGGTGAGTAATAAATATAATTATTTTATACTAGGAACAATTAAAGGTTGATAGTTTACTGTGTTGCCACCCAGTACGAATTTTTTTTTCAAATAAAGAAACAGTGTGCAATATATGCATTTGTCCTATATATATTTTAAATTAACATTTTTAACAAAAAGCATCAATAAAGATGTAGATCGAATAGATACTTTAGGTTTTACGTTACATTATTCAAAAGAAGATGAAATACTACACTGACTTTCAGCGTACTCATGTTTTGTACTTCCAGCCGATACTCGCAGGTTTCACCACAATGCAACGTCATGGTGCGGGCTTTCTCATTGGAATAATGCTAACAGCCATGATATAAGTGAAGATATCTTGACATCGCTGTTAAAGTCCAAATCACCTCACCTCACCTCACCTCAAAAGAAGAAACGAAAACTAATATCTGAGGCTTCCAAGGAAATTACATCACATTGTGTCGAATGTTATTTCTTTACAACAACGTAAATCAATTGCAAATATAGATGAAGTGTACCTGAAGTGTACCTCAAGCATTCCCCTATCACATTGCTAGGAGAAACACTGGAAAGTATGAAGCAAGGACTACTGAATTAAAAATAAAACAGTCTAAATTCAGGAAAAGACATCACATTGTTCCTTGAGTATCTGTTCTCTTTCATTTGGATAAACCTAAATAATATTTGATAACCTGTTATTCTATTCATCACTCACAATCGAAAATCAAATGATTTTCTATGAATGATACCTATCTTGAAAAGCTATTAAGACGTGTTTCATGTGCTCTAAAACGGGCTTCTTAGAGGTTTGCTGAAGGAAGTGTTTTTGGTTACCAACAAACATATTGACTGTCAGAGGGGACTCCTTCTTACATGAAATCCCAGACGGAATTGTCAGGAGGGATTTTATTACATCTTTTGTGCAGGGGACTGTCAATCCAGAACATTGTATTAAGTTTTCTTATTCTCGGAGACTATTTTTGCTCCTAAAGAAAGGCACTCAATAAAACTAGTAAGGATTTCGAAATGTACAGTGAGTTTTCATTCTCTTCAGAGTTGTATTTTGTCATCTCACTCTCAGATGTCCTGCTTATTTGGTTGCATACCATGTTATATTTTATGTAACTAATGATTTGAATATTATAAATGAGAATTTTAGACCACCTGCCATTATATCCAGTGTAGTAGATACACATGTTCCCTTGAGATATAAACATAAAAATTGCCTTCATCATAAACTTTCATCTCTTGACAATTTAGAATGAGTTACAATGTCCAGTAACGATACTTTAATGTCAAAACCTCCACAAAATGGACCTGACAATTGATTCAGTTTTGTACAATCACAGCAATCTATAGGAGACCTGTCCCGTTGTTAACATGAACCAATACGTGCAGATCGGGTATTTCTTTGTATCAATTAGATATGATGTATTCTAGTAGAATAAATGTTCGTATGAACATGTTGGATGTTGAAAACAGCTTCAGACCATAATGAAACACAGTTGGGAGACGGGTCTGAACATTGCAATGTATTAAACTGGACCAGCCCTGACATGTGAATTTAGACACTGAGGTTTGAGAATTTTTTTAGATTGAATTGATCCATATCAATATGGTGTTTTTTAAATGATGTTATTGTTAGCATAATGATATATGCATTGTATTTCCTGTATATACACTCAACCACAAAATAAACGACACCATATTTTCAACAGTGTAAACAACAAACTACTGCTGGCGGAGAAATTCGATAATAAATGCTGTATATAGGGACATGATTTGTACATCAGATTATACTTTTAATGTTTTTATTTCTGTTCAAATACACTTTGGTTGTTGAGAACGCTAGTTCAATATGGTGTTTGGCCAGAATGTTTGTCATTTCACTTTAAAAGTCATACCATAAATATATTTGATTAATAAAATATAATGTTGACACGTCTCTACTGTAGGTCGTAATAAAACGATACGAAAATGCCCTTTATGACTCTCCCATTTCGTCTTGCCAAGGAGATTCGAAAACAATGATTTCTAGAATTCTTACTATCTGTGTTTCAAATTTAGTTTGTTTGGTTTCTGAAAACAAGATTAATGTCTGTTTCAGTCGTGTTTATCACTCCTGGATGGAATCACATATTTTGTGAGGTGAAGGTCATTTTGCGGTTCAGTGTATGTAACATTGCTAATACCTTATAATAATCAAGGGACCTTGGTCGTGAGGTAAGCTGTTGGTACGTTCAGTACTGGCGACACTTGGGGTTGTGCGTTCGAATCCCTCAAGCAACTCGGCCCGAAAAGTACAAGAATTTCTACTATTAGAGGTAGTGTTATCCCAAATGTAACCATGTTGTATTTGTTAACGATCTAAATGGCATGTATTTCTAACTTAAAAGTCATATTATATTTCTAATCTACCCGTATCTAGTAGGATAAATACCAGATATCAGTTTTATGTACCAGTGTACCCTAATTTCCTTTAACCCAAGGGAAACATTACATTTATTCAATCATATGTCATACTTTTCTTGAACACAATTGTCTTCGATTGATTTGCCACCAGCCATGGAGAGGCTGTAAACTAAATGTAAAGTGGATCTTTTCGTCAACTCAGCAATGATACAATGTATATGTATGGATCACATGGTAAGACGGAACTTAAGAATACAATTCATTTGAATTATTTCCCCTTCATTTTTGTTTTCGTTATACCATATGTCCAATAATCCAAGATAGTGCACATGAATAATGTTAGTAAATGCTGTTTCCATTTGCTGATTCATTTTCCGAATGTTCCTGTATTTTGATCTAAGTCAGTCATTAAAGTAAACGTACTATCTTTCTAAATTTATTTGTGGGCAAATAGCACCCAGCAGCCAGAGTGGAGCGCCAGTTTCAAGCAAGGCAGTAACAACTCCCATCTTTTAACGTCTTTAGCTATGACGCGACTGGGAATCGAACACTGGTCTTCCAGGTGATGAGCGGACACTCTACCAACTGAGCTACATCCCCGGTCACATATCAAAGTAAACCAAACTATTTGGAATGTCTCTCATGTTTGAAATAAATTTAATTCGTTTATCAATGTGTACTTACAAATATCAGTGACTAGAATTTGTCACATACAGATTAGTTATAATTATGCTTTGTCTGATCATTTTGTTGTGTTTGCATTTCTTTCTTGTCTTACTAACCTAACGTTAAAACTGCTCAATGGCTTGTTAAGGTTTTAGAATTGCTAATTATACATGTAGTTGTACTTTTGTGATGCACATTAAGTGTCAAAGCACATTTGTAAAGAAGTAGTGTTGATATATTTAATAATCTGACTGTACATTAAAGTTACTTGACCATTACTTGAGCGACATACCCATGTTGATCAATTTTAAAATAGTCAGTAAACTGTCCGTTTCCTCAGCGACCACCCAACTACAGTGTTTGATGACATTGGTAAGTTTCGCCATGTAGTAACAACAAAAACTAAACCAGCACAAATCATACTTCACTGATCATTTGATATGACCAAGCTAAAATTTCAAATATGGACCTTGGCGTGAATAATGCTGATGATGTGTCAGATACATGAAGTAAGAAGCTTCCACCGCTCTCGTTGTACAGAATCAATCAGTTCACGATGTAGAGCAGCGTTTAAGTTTAGCCCAGTTAACAATGTGGACCACGCTGTGAACGTGTAAGCCGGATTGACATCTGTAGAAACACAGTAATTGAAACAGTCTCTACAACTTTGTGCTGAGTTTCCTATCATAGCTTTAGCTTGCATAATGAAGAACGGGTTTCCGCCCATGAGTTATGTTCATGTTCCTCAACTGTCAGTTAATTTCCTGCCTAACTATCTGCCTGTCCAGTTTACTTCAGTCTCAGGGCATAGATTGTGATAGGTTTGATCAGTTCAGCATTGGCTATATGTGGCCAAGTACAGATATAAATCATTAGTTGACAGGGAGTTTCTCTTCTTTGCTACTTGTTTTGTGACCTGCTGTTTTCCAGACAGACTAATGGGTAATTGATCCCGGAATGTATCCAAACACCAATACCATATTCAGCCATAGTTTAGACAACGTCAAATGCTGTCGCCATAGACTCAGTCAGCACATTGTCATTACCTTTAGTAGATTCGTTATTGAAAGAGCAATATCAAAGATATGTGTACCATCCACAGGAGAAAAGCATGTGTATTCAATAAAATAGTATGCTGACTTTAACAATACAAGCACACAATCAAACGATGTTAATATAGCCTAGACATCGGTCAATAATTTGTTTACATGTTATGTTCATTTATAACATAATGAACCTATATAGGAATTGAATCGTATTCACTTGTTAATAGTAAAACATTCACTGATATCAATGTATCAAATTTAATCACAGGTTAATTTACATCTCATCTATTAGAGTTATTTGAATTGATCCCTGATGGAGACCAAAAGGACAGTGATGACACATGTGATAGGAGAATACAACATGTCTCAAAGAAGCAAATCAACGTACATGTATATATTCTCCGTACTTCTTGGGTTGTATGGATTTAGTCTCTGTTCAGTCATCCATGTACATACATGTACATTTGAATGTATTTGATTTACAAATTAGGGCTTAATCAATAACACGAGAAAATACTTAATTAGATTTTCACATCTTTAATTGTTTGATATCAAATCGAGCCTTGTATCCCCGCTGATAATATGATATTACCATTAGCTCACATTCTTCATCATACATAATGAAACATGATCCGTTCAGTGGCAAACACCAATTGAGAGGGAAGGTGTTTATACACAATTACTTAGACTTGGTGGTATGAACAATATTTCTGATATGCTATTTTGTAGGTGATGTCAATGTATGATGACAAACAACTTTGGCATAACAAGTTTCCCAGACAGCAGTTAAAATGTCAACTTAGTATAACATAATTACAATCACCATGAAACTCTTCATGGCCTGTGGTCATATTTTCAAGTTTTTTCTCTAACGTATTCATCAGATTTGTCTGTATTAGAACTGGCATCTAGAATGTTTGCAATCACAGAGGCCGATATAATGTGCCTTTCAGTCATTATGACAGGAGAATCATCTATTCATGGCAGCCAGTGATACAGTGTATTGGAGGTACTGTTACATTTTAGGAATGTGTGAATTATCTTGCTTGCTGGATCGTGCAATCTGACAATTCCATCTTGACATGTAGTGTTTCGGTCATATCAATGTGTAACCATCTGTCGTTTTGATCCTCATAGCTTGATATAAACGATCTGCATTACGCTATTGTTTATCATGAATATCATAACAAGTTGAACAAGAAACACTCGATAGTATAATACATTGGTTAAGAGGTCGAGACATATATTATTTTACTTCTTATAATAAAGTAAGAAGAATGTTAAAATACAAATACAAATATTGGTCATTCAAAAGTTGATGACACCAACACCGACTTATTCATTGCTTTATTGCTTTATGTCAAATGTTAATACCAACAAATCACGCCTATTAGGTGATCATTTTTGTACAAATATTGACTCAAAACATTAGGGCAGTAATGAAAGTTTTATTTTAAGCTGCTGTTAAGGAAAGTATGTTTGCACATTCCAGGCGTGCTGCAACCTTTCCTGGTAGAATCGTGTTTTGAAAATTGTTATTATCGATGTTCTGTATTAAAAATCCTTGTTTTAACACTGAACTGTCCTTATCCCAGCTAACTATACATTTTATAACATGTCCAAATATAGGAAACATTGCATTTACTCCACCATATTTCATAATTTCCTATAATGCAAACGTCTGCGATGGTAAACAAAGTGTAAAGTGGATCTTCTCGTCAAATCAGCAATCTATGGTCCACATAATAGGCCGAACTATTTATCATTCAATTCCTATGTTTGTATAGGTTATACATGTATCATATGCCAAATATCACAAGATCGTGCATTGGATTTGCTATCAGGTGGAAGTGGCTGCAAACAAAGTGTAAATGGATATTCTCGTCAACTCCGAAGTTATAAATGGTCCATGTGGTAAGCAGGAAATTAAGGATATATTTCAAGGATAAGGATACTAAGCAAAATTCATTGGAATAATTTCCCCTTCATGTTTGTTTTGAATAAGAACACATTCTATTGATAGTCAACTTCTTTATTGAAATGAGTGCGACGTGTCGATGCAGATACTAGCACCGTAACAAGCAAGGGGTACATTTTGTTAGCTTGTGACAGCTGTAAGCTTACTATTGAAATCACTCGATTTCAACATAATCTGTTTTTCCTTGATTAATACCATATAACATGTGTATAACAATACCTGCGCATTATACAAGACATCATGGCACAAAACAACTATATCATGAACATTTTCATTTATCACTCTATTAGCCAAATCAATTACCACAAATAAATATTTAGGCACCGATAGCCTCTTCATTTTCTAACATGAAGTTACTAATCAATGCAAAGGAAGCCCACCATCCCATTTATTGTGCAAGAATATAGGGGTAACGTTGTTTTTCAGGGCATTATCATTTGCAGAAGCCTGAGGTCTTCAATTAACTGCCCGACGAAGGAAGGCAGTTGAAGAAGACTTAGGGCTTCTGCAAATGATAATGCCCTGAAAAACAACGTTACCCCTATTATAGCTCAAATGGACGGGATTTGTTCTTTTGTACCCGAATTCATCTATAAGTTTTAATTACAGTTGTATATGAACAAAACAGCAAAAACTGCATCGTTTTACCGCCGAGAACCAATGTGAAGTCACAAGTGAAGAATGACGTCATAGTCGCTTGCGTTTACGGCCGATGAACGGAATGTCAGCCGTTGATGCATAGTCTTGTTTTATTATATAACCAATCAGTGAAATAATGAAAATCAACAAATCATTACATATTTAGCAAGTTTAGGATGCATGCGTTATTTGGCTACCTAAATCTAACATTGAAGGTCTACCGGTGGTGACTGAGAACGACATTCTTCTTTATTTTGTTGAAAAAACTTAAGAATGAGTGCGGTTGTATTGTCACATCGTGTTTATGATATTATTTGGCAAAATAACGTGTCCTCGTTTGAAAGAAAGACATGTAAAACGTTTTAAAATGTTCGAGTCGATACGCTCATTTGGTCACCATATTTGTTGAAATTTCAAGAGAAGATTTAAAGTGACGTCACTTAGAAATGAAGTGATAATGGCCCGTCGTCAGCGTTGAGAGGGCCGTTATCATTTGCAGTGGCCCGCTCATTTCTGATAACAAGAGGGCGGTTTCATGATAATTCCATCTATTTTAGCTATAATATCTATCGTTTACAAAAAATTGGTCCAATCTGCCTGATATTCCTCATAGAAGACCAGAGACAGTGTAGTTCATTAGTGATAAGTGATAATTTGAAATTTTCCTCAGTGACTTTTCTTGCCTAATTTGAAATCAGAATTAGATAAAACAAACCACTTGATCATCAAATACGCAATTAACCACTGGCAATTGGAGGTCGCAGACAGAAAAATCTTCCAGTAAAACTACAGTAGGATCTGGTTGTTATGTCACCAGCCGTTATTTAAAACAGGTAACATATGCCACTTGGCCCATGCACAGAAAAAACACGAGACGACTTTGGTTTCAATGCTCCCGCATTTACTTTCTCTCATACTCTGCTCATGCGCAGATACATCATTTCCGCTGCACGTTAACAGCCGGAAAAAACATAATGAACCGGACCATACCTGGTATACTTGATAGTGAAAACAATACACTGGTGAATGTGTTTGTAGAGTTAATCAACGAAATAGCTTGGAACCTTAACATACGTTCCTTATACATAATCAATCAGTTCACGACATGTAGAGCAGCGTTTTAGTTTAGCCCAGTTAACAATGTGGACCACGCTGTGAACGTGTAAGCCGGATTGACATCTGTAGAAACACGGTAATTGAAACAGTCTCTACAGCTTTGTGCTGATTTCTCTCATAGCTTTAGCTTGCATAATGAAGAACGGGTTTCCGCTCTGAAGGACATGAGTTATGTTCACGTTCCTCAACTGTCAGTTAACTTCCTGCTTATGTATCTGACGGTCCGGTTTAAAATGGACGAAGTAGTTTAAGCAGAAGTGATGATGACATGTAAATCAATAAGGAATCACAAACTTTCTTTTATTCAAAATTATTCGTTTTTGTTGACATCCAAGAGAGAAATCGATAAGAAACCCAATAGTCTCAATTGATTCCATCATATTGATAAAACATTTCAACGATGTTCTGTCAAACCTGTTTCTGTGTTTTTGCATATAGGGCAAGTGAATTTCATTTGTATCCTATTTATGTATGACATATCTTGCTGTTAGGTTTATGAAATACTGAATTGTCACTGACGTGTTTCCCAGAGAGGAGATAAAATGTCAACTTAAATGTTATTAATACCTACATGGTCAATCATATCGGAGGTAATATTTTTCACACGCTGCCCTAGGCCAAAATATCAGTTTTTTCATGCTGATTTCACGCTGTGCAACGACATTGTGTTCTAAATGGATTTTTAGCGTTATCTCATTAATTTAACGACTTCGGTAATAAAGATAATTGTATATGTTTGCAATATCATACGTCATATGTTTTCTTGCCTGAATATCGGTATATCCATTGCCCTCGCTAGGGAAATACTGCCGTAAACATGGTATGAACAGGACACTCATTAAATGTCCTTATATATGACATCGCTACAATCACCATGAAACTCTTTTGTGACCTGAGGTCTCATTTTTTATATTTCTTCTCTAACGTCTTCATTCGATGTTTCTGTTTCAGGACAGAGATCTAGAATGTTTGAATAAATGAATCCCAGAGGCAGATAGAACAGCCTGCTAGTCATTTTGACAGGAGAAACATGTGTTCTTTCTCGGACATGACAGCCAGTGATACAGGCATAGAAAACCAATGTATTTAGATTGAGAAGATTGTGTATTGGAGATTGGAAGCCATTTCATTGTAGGGAAGTATAAATGTACTTGCTTTTATAGCTTGATGAGTACCAACGAAAAAATCCGGCAATTCAATCTTCACATGGAGTGTTTCGTCAAATCGATGTGTAAACCATCACACTCTACTGCCGTTTTGATCTTCATAGACATATTGCATGGCATAAACGATCTGCATTATGTTATTTTTCATCATGAATGCCATAAAATGTAAAAAAGACAAGAGAGTATAGAAGTTTAGAAAGAAGAACATTAAAAGACAAATATTAGTTATCCTAAAGTTGTTGGAACAACTACAAACTTATCTATTGCTTTAGTGTTTGATGTCAAATGTTAAAAGCAATAAATCATGCCTGATAGCTGATAATTCGTGTAAACATATTGACTCAAATAATAATTGTTTTATCAACGAAGTTTTTTTTCAGCTGCTGTTAAGGAAATGGAAATTATATTTGCACATTCCAGGGGTGTTTTAAAAAAATGTCTTTTTTGATGTTCTGTTGCTGTATCAAGATCTTTTACCAGTCAAGTGTTCTAATCACAGCTGATTAGACACTTAATTTAATCTTTAAACAATTAATGTCCCAATATAGGTTCAGAATACAAAATACGTTTTATCTACACTTTATCTAAGTCAACCACCCAATGTCTAACTACTCACAATGTACTCACTATATCACTACTTTATTCCATTAACTTTAAGTTTCAACAAAACCAATGATGAATAACGAATATCAAGGCAAGCTTTTATGTTCTTGTATCTTGTAATTATCTATCTATTCCGTAAATTAATATATAGCCACATTTGATTAAAAGTAGAGAGAAAGATAACTTTCTTTACTAACTGGCCATCTAGTACCTGACATTCACTTTTCAGATATTATATAACAAAGTAAGTTTCTCAATAACAGGCTTGTAATAAACAATCTGACATAATGTATGTGTTTACTGGTTCAGCATCACATTGATGTAACCTTTTAAAAGAAGAAATGGACACATTATTATAACATATAACATATAACATATTTTTATTCGTTAATTTATAACATAATTATTCGTTAATCTCAACAATAGCCTGTTTATCTGTTCATGATTTAGGACAATTCCTTCAAGTTAGATCATTAGACACTTTGTCATGAATAGCTTACACTTTGTCATGAGAAGCATTCAATACTTCACAAAAAAGAGTCTTTATAAGTAAACTTTACAGTTCTAAATTCACAACATTTTTACAACGGGAGATTTCAAACAGATGCGACATAACACGATAGAAGATAAAAAAATAATACTCAATGTCCATAAAGGTCTCCTCAGATCTTTGATCTCCAGTTAAGACCATATTTTTGACAGCTACTCTGCTGGCCATTAGTGTACGAACATCTGCACACTCGCTGCTAACAGGTTTGATTTGTAGAAACTGGAAGATTGAATGAGACCCTTGTAAGAGGTTACTCCTTTTGATGAGAAAAATGATACTATTTGGAAAGTCTGTTTACATCTCAATAAATGTATGACATGGCATGTTGAATCATTGATGTACATATGATAAAAAAGGATAATTTCATTTGAGCAATTTGACCTTACCTTGATTACAGCTATTGCATATTTGAAAGATAAATGAATGAATCCAGAAGCTGATATAGGTTAAAAGGAAAGGTCAATTAGTCGATATACTGAGCTATACGTTAAGGAGAAAATAACCACATAAATTCTGCTAGTTGATGTATGTCTTACATAACAGAACCTGTTGTCTACAGTAAAACTAAGTAAACACAATTTCTAGCAGTTGCAAATGCAGGAAACAGGACTTTCAAATACAGGTTGACTACTCACTGTTGACACATTTACAATGCAAACTGATAAATTAAATTTGACGTTATGGCATTGTCCATGACTTCATGTCACTATAAAGTGACGTTTTGTTCTAGTTAAAGTATGAATCTGGATATGACGATTCTCCCGTAATGAGGACAACAATGAAGTAGAACTGATTTCAGTACTTTTCAGGAGTACACTCTTACCAAAATGAATTAACACTTGTATTTGCTCTTCTGTGACAAGAACTTCGGATCTGATGCTTATTGGGCTACTTGGGCCACCAAAATACTCCTGGATTTAGGTCAATGGGTTCAGGTTCTGGTTGCTGCTTGCTGGTTGTTGGAAATCTGTCAAACATAAAGCAATACTACAATGTAGCACATTTATATAAACAAAATGAAGTAAACATTAATGATAATATTAATTGACTAATTATGAAATGGCGAACATACCATGTGGTGAAAATAGAATAATGAAGTCATGATATAGTGTTGTGTAGGCAGATGAGAAAAGGGAAATCTAATGAAAAGTCTTTATTGTGCTTGTTAAAATTCTGTAAAGTTCTCTAAAATAACTCCAAATACATCCAGAAAGGAGGTCATTAACCATAATTTATAACCACGTCTCCAAAATCAAATGATTTTATTTGCCGGATGTCATTTTCCAAATTAATATTGAGACTTTGTCCCAGTGTCCTACAACATGGCTCTTGGAGTATTTCACAAATGATGTTGATGACAAAAACATATATTCACAGGCAAATGAGGGATACCTTCCTACAAGAAATCTCAGACGGAATTGACATGAGGCTTTTAATACATCTCCACTACAAGGGACTATTCGTCCAGAACATTGTAATAAGCTTTTCCTATTGACGATGTCTGAAATAAGTCGTACAGAAAGTCATTTCAATAGAATCAATCATGACTTTGCTTAGGACAGTGACTGTGCATTGTCGTCATAGCTCTATCCTGTTTAATGGAATGTCAGCAGTCCGACTCAATGGATTTCATCTGACTGCGCCCTCTCTATATAGGGATCCGTCACTTTAATTTCCAAGATATTAACACAGACTAGTTGAGGTTCATACACGTTCTACTAACAGGATTCAGCTGCCAAGATTAGATATTTTTGGTGGTTTTAATTCTTTAACATATCATACTATACTTTTGTTTATTTTTATTGACCGTCCTGTGTAACCTAATCAACATTTGAACAGTTGTTAACCACGCTCTACTTAAAACGTTGAGGCCAAACTCTTTGCAATTTCAAATTCTTTTACTTTATCAGAAACTATAACAAGTTGATCAATGACACTTTGGCTACCGATAATCATGATAACATTCGTGATAGAGTTTAACAACTTGTTACACTTTTGAATGGTGAGACTTAAATTAGTGCCCAGTGATTGAGACTGATATCTGATTATTTCACACCGTAGTTTCTTAATGGTAATCAACGTACGATTGTGTCACGAGCATGAACACTAACTGTAATATGGTAGCTATAATTGACGACTGTCCTTTGTGTCTTATCTTATGTATACAAATAGCTTTTCCCTTGCACCACAATCCTGGCAGTACGAATATATGAGAATAACAGGTTTGTAATTGTTTCATTGCTGAGAGAAATTATCAAAACAGAACTATTCCTATTTATAGCCTAAAAGAAAGATCAAACGTGCCAGACAACTAATGAGTGAGTCGACCCAAAAATAGAACGATTGAAGCTTGTTGTCCAAGTCGTACCCTTTATCCTCATAGGTTAGTTAACTCATTAAGGCCGAGAGCCACACATATGCGACAAATTAATTAGCTCCTCACAGCCAAAGTCGCATATATGCGGCAGCTAAAGCAGCGCTTATTTAGCAAGTGACGCATATATGCGTCAGCTGAAAGCAACCCTTATTCACTGAAAGACGCAATTATGCATTTTTACTGTTTTATTGCGAACACTTATTGCAGTCATAAATGCAGTGTAGATCTCTGGATGTATTTGATATGTTTTGTAGGAATAACATAAGCAATGGTTTATTCAACGTTTGATAATAAATACAATGACGTCGGCGGGGAAGGCAATAATCATGTGGAATTATGTTATGATTTGCGCATGTTTGACATCAATAAACTATTTTGTATTGCTACTATTGTATTTTGGAATGATCGAAATTTGTCATATGTATCTGCATGTTTGAAATCGTTTACAGCACGTATCTATTTCAAATACAAACCATGCTTTGAGTGAATGCAATTGACTATTATGTAATAACTTAATTATTATCTTTAAACGATGTAACAAATTATCAATTGTATTGTGAGTTCAGTTGATGAAAGTGCCTTCTGGGGTTATAACAATGCATCCATTGTAATTAGTGATTTCGTTTATGCATTGTTGCAGTATCAGATACAGGTTGATACTTATACGAATACACATTCAATTAGGGTATAGAAATAACATGTTTGACCTTGCAATAACAGTATAGGGGTCAAATCAGACGTAGACACATCCTTATTGAGCGACAGGTGACAAGAGCGTGACCGATGTAAAACAAGCATATTATTGGACAACCTTCATTGTGAAGTCACGATGACAAATTTTTTTTATATATTTTAAATGTATAAGTATATCAACATAATGTATCTAGCCTGTCCTCCCTTTAATGCCAAACACATGGCATCAACAATAACAAATGTACATGTATTTGTGCTACCACGTGTGCTTCGGAAGTTTGGGTATCTCACGATTGGTCATCATGCATATGAGCCAGACACAATTTATCTTTATAAGACATACATTTTACAAGACATATAATTTTTGGATGTTGACAAACTATTTGTTTAAATTGTTTACTTGAAACACAAACATAATCAATGACGCCGTAGTTTCATTAATCATATAAATTCCTTGCCTCTCTAGGTAAGGACATTGGAGTCCATAAGGTGTTTTCCAAAGTTGAGTTAAACTTGTAAGATCTTAGTATGACATCCATGTCATACCATGAAAGCCACCATGAAACTCTTTGTGTGGCACAAGGTTACATTTTCTGAGCTTAGTGCCTAACATCTTCAGCCTTTGTCTTCGTATCAGGACAGGAATCTAGAATGTTTGAATAAATGAATCACATAGGCCGATATAATTTGTCTCCCTGGCATTATAACAGGGAAAAAAACATTTATTCTTTCTCGAACATGACAGTCAGTTATACAGGCGTAGAAAACCAATATATTAAGGTGGAGAAGAATGTATACTGGAGATTGGAAGCCAATGCATTGTCGAATGCAAGTTGAGATGACCTGACAATTACATCCTAACAGGAAATATGTCTGTCAGATTGATGCATAAACAGCATATTCTGCTGCAAGTTTATATCTTCAAAGATGTGTGTGTCTGGCGTGTTTTAAACAATCCTTATTGCTTTATTGTTCATCATAAATATCATTAATAGGAATGTTTAGAATCATATTCCCAAATAGATACGAACATGTATATATGTCCTAGTCATGGATTGTCATGTATATAAATGTGTTAACATTGTTTTCAACGCTTTTCAGGAGTTCCCTTACCAAAATGGACCAACACGTTAGTGTTCTCTTCCTGAATAAAGACTCTGGGCTACCTTAATACTCCTGGATGAAGGTCGATGAGTTTGCCAGCTTCCGAGTAAGGCTTGCTGGAAACTGTCTATCATCAATCAGTAACATACAATATAGCATATTCCTATATCACAAATAAATTATTCAAAATCGATAAGAACATTAATTGAATGCATATACATTGGAAAACATACCGTGTGTTCAACATAGAATGCTGAATTCACAATCTAGTATTATATACAGGCACACAATGAGAAATCAAATGGGAACTCGTTATTGTGTTTGTTAATGATCTTTGTCTGTTCTTCTGAAGAATAACTCAAGCAACATCCAGAAAAGAAGTCATGAATCATGCTTTATAACCAAGTCTCCAAAATGAAATAATTTTATTTGAATGATGTTTTCCCGAAATACTTTTAAGACTATTCCTCCACATGCCAAACAACATGTCTCTTGAAGTGATGCCGCAAACGTCGTTAATGACAAATATATCTATTCACAGGCAGGAAGGAGGGATTCTTTCTTATAAGAAATATCAGACAGAATCGATGTGAGGGTTTTAATACATCTCTGCTCCTGGGGATGGTCCGTCCAGAACATTGGGATACGGTGTTCCTATCAACAGTGGACAAGTTTTATTGAAAACTGTTGCATGTTATTTGATTTAATATTTTGTACGAATAGTCCTTATAATACTTTTAATAGAGTTGGGAAGCCATTTCTGAAATTAGTGATTATCCTTTAGTCATCAATCATAAAGCATTTTGTTGTTTTGGATATTTTTTTCTGTAAGCTTTACGTATGTTTGTGCTCAGAGGCTTTATTACTGAAACAATATGTATGATATATTAAAATCTCCTGCCCAAGACGTATAACAGTCATATGATAATGATACCCTATCATACATTACTCAAGTTATTATATTTTAATTGATACTCTTAACTAACGTATTGTAATACATGATACATAAATGTTTTATATGATACATTTTAATTTTCTAATATTAAGTGTTTACAATATATTAATTAATGTATGATGTACATTATATGTATAGTTTGTAAAGTTGAGGGTTTCTGAATCTGTGGTCTTCACTTTTCCTGCTTTTTTGGTACTGTTTATAATAATTCTCAAGTACATAGGACGCATCAATTGGATCGTGTTGTCATAAAGAATACTTTTAACAACTCAAAAATATATTTGAGAAGTGTCCTCTTTCGAAAGTCTAATAAATCTTCAATAGCTTATGTTAGGCATGAACTTTAAGTTAATCCCTACATGGTAAAGGCTATTTGTTTTCTCATCTGATCCCTAGTCCTCACAATTTGACAAAGTTTCACTCCACTTCCTCACAAACATATCAGAGATGTAATTTGAAACATTGCAGTCGTGTCAGTCTCGAAATGCTAAAGTCCGTTTTACAAAGCTGACTTTGCAACTCCTCATTTTCCATTTTCCATTTGTCAAACGTAAGTTGTAACATTACACAATGTGTATATCATTTAGATTTAATAATTAAAAATGACAAGTTGACTTTTCGACTTTGACGATTTCTAGAATTACATTTCAACTTTGTAAAGTTGAGAATGCGAAGTTACGATTGACAGAATTAAAATGTTAGTTTTGCATTGTTGGACTTGTCTTTTCGAGACGTGTATGGTTGAGAACGACATGTTACACTTTACAAGTTACAAGTCAACATGTCTTCATTTTTGGCACAAATCCCCTTCAATAGTTCATACGTTTTCTTTCTTTCAAATCACTGAACTTAATACGTCTATGTTAGTATGGTTATGAACCTGAGACAACTTCAACCTTTCACACAAGTAACTTTATAGTGCGCTAATAGGTTTATAATAAGTTGAATGATTTTATTTGCATATGCCAAAATTTTTGTAGTTTTGTATTTTGTTTAAACTGCATCGACCTATGAATAAATAGATAGATATTATACAAGATACATATTGTCGTCATTGCTAAAATGTGATGTAATTGCGCGTTTATCTAAGAAACTTCATACTCCTTTTCATCTTATTTTTACTGGTTACATCACATATTCTTAATGTTCTTCTTTACTTCTGTTCACTCTTCTACAACTGATATCTATTGTCTCCTGTTCGTGCTCTGCTGGTTAAATGTTAAGTTAACAGGCAAGTCTGACACCGAATGTCCATATGTGATTGATGGAAGAAATCAATGGCAGATCTCACCTTATCTAGACACTTCTTGTCTTTGCATTCCCTTATATCGATCTTCCTGTGTTAATGATCCCAGAGAGGAATACATTGGAAGAAAGATCAATAACATTTGCATGTGGCCTCACAACCATCATTGAATCAATTCTCAAGAGAATGCTGACACTCCTAGTGTAACTAATACAGACCTTAAGGTAATAGATATAACCATAACTCGAGTAAAACAAATACCTTAGATTAATAAATATAACCATAACTCAAAAGTAAAAAACTACCTTAAATTATTAGAATAGTTCTTCACAGCAATAACTGTATAAAATGTATTTTGCCAGCTACTATTCCAAGGGAACATATTGTTAAGAGAACGGGAAACGGGTTTTACGGATCTACGTCTTCTTTATTGCAAGAGTACCACATTTTTGTGTAGTTGCTGACACCTGCAAACACATTATAACGGTGTTACTATCCCCATTCAAATGAAGCATTCTTTCAGTAATGGAGTTTGAAAATATCCGTAGAACTCCCTTCTAATTCATCTGATCAACTTCCGAATGAACCTTCAATAAATATCTTTGACAATTATCCTCGAAGGTTTCTGGTATCCTTAATTTTCAGATCTGCATAATAATTTTTGGCTGAATTCTATCTAGTCCTAAAGGATATATACAGTGTTAACACTAGTAAATCCCATGACTAGGGTCAGGTGCCGGGAGTCCCTTTCCACACTTAGTTGCATTTCAAAGAATCAAGTTAAAGTTTCCCTAAGCACACTGAAAGCTGGAGCATGTTATCCGAATGTAACGAAAACGTAATCTGTTCTTTTTCTCGAAATAACAAATTTTAATTACTGGCCATCACTTCAGTAAGATTCACATGTTTATATTTTTGTTTATATATGTGACAGAATACTTGTGGCTATAACTGTCATTAGTTCACAACTTTCTGAAAGTTTACTTACATAAATTAAGGTTTGTTACTCTCCCATGTGAACGACTAGCATTGTATCCTCTTGATTCGTGTTGATCCAGATTCGTTTTACAATCAACATAGACTGGAAAGAGACTTGATATTTGATTTATATTGAATAGAGTTCCACTTGTCCTCTTTTGACAAGTCGTATTTATTATGAAGTAATATGTAAACCAAAGAGCTTACAAAACGTGCTATTGTAACACTGAAGTTAAATTTATATTGCTTACTTCAAATAGGAATCAAATCTTATAGTGTAGAAACTGTTGCTATAAATGTACGAATGTCCATTGCGCGTGATACTACGAATATGCCAGATATCAGGAAGATCATTGGAAATGGAAAACTGAAACTGGTTATTGTGACAGAGATACAATTGTCTTCAATTAACTTTGATCATAAAGTAATTACATGGACATGTAAGGCAATTACTTCTGTAGCTAACTATTGACTTGATTGAAATAAGGAGATGGCGAAAAAGAAATTTAAATCTATAATACCCTTCTTCTGGACATCTTAATGGTTGTCAAATTCCTATATATTCGTGACATTAAGATCAAGTTACCATTAGGAAGTTGATGTGTCCAAAACTTTTTAGCCCATTCCAAACTTTCGGCAAGAAATGTGAATAAGAAAATCATGATGATTTTCGGATAGTCATCAAAAGTCAGGTAAACGGCATATAGAATGGCAAGTGAAGGTAGGAAGAACCCTCAGCATGTTGTAGTTAGTCCGTATGACTAATGTAAGAACCTTGGTATTTATTCAGTTTGTTGCAATCTAATCTCAAGATTGTTTTCCAATAATATATTCAGTGCACAAAATGAATGGCGAATGTTTTCCAAATATAAAAGACATTTATTTACGATGTGGACGTGGTAGTTGTCAGTAGTGAGACCAATCATAGAACCCAACATTACAATTGGAAATACTTCGTAAATACTCTGAATTATCAACCATTTGATCAAAATGTATCATTTGTGTCTGGGACACGATGACCTCTTCATGATACTGCAGTGAATGAAAATGTCTTTACACGACAGAGATAGCCAACTAAAGACAATTATATCCATGTGGAGATTTTTAATATTATGATAATATACATATCTGTAACCTTCTTCAAAAATGTTTTTCGGCTGTCCAGGTTCGAAGGGGATATTTTTGCATATAATTTTGTGTATATGTACATTTAAGTGATTTTGTGACACAAATAGTAAATTTAACCTCACGTCATGCCCAAAAAAAGGAAATCAATTACACCTGGTAATTTGATATTGATAGCACACATATACAATGATATTTATGAATGTCTGAAAATAGTTTGTATTTTATCCATTTATTTAAGAAAATGTGGGAGTCATCAAACTATTTAAAAGGTATTGGCAGTTATATTTACTGTTGTTAGGATCTTTTTACCAATTTTGTCTACTATGAAGCGCGTGTTTAATGGATAAACTGAACATACTCTCCCATTTGTGGACGAATAACTCTAATTTAATTATACAAGGCAATTTAAATTCATCAATCACTTGAGATATGTATCTAATCAACTTCCCAATGCAAGGCATAAGTCATAGCAGTCTCTATCAATGGCTAATTTAAACCTTGCAGTATTCCCTCCCATTTCCGTGCTAAGATAGTTGATCAATTGTATCTAAAATACATAGCGGCTCATATTTTCTAGCACAGAAACCTTAAGGAAATGCTGCAACGCTCTAATAAGCCAGTAATGGAGAAGGCAATATTTATGCCTTGCGTAGGCAAGTTGGTATGGAATTGGAATATCAAATACATTCACCTTCAACTCAACGTTACCAGTTTTCATTTCTACTGCTCGAAGAGTCACAATTTTAATAATGTCACTATCCCAAGGTGACACCATACGTCCTTGAACGTATGTATCAGTGTGGGGCAGGGAATCACCCTTCAAACGTTCAGTTTATCCAGCAATTATGCAAAGAGTCGACCTCATTGTTGCTGAATTTCACTGATAGCGATCAACTGAGTTATGTATCGGACCACTTGGCACCTCATAATTTTGTTACATAAATAGAATACAGGATAGTCTACAATTATACAGCAACATATTTTAACCCTCATTTAATGTCTAAAATCACGAGTTAAGGTTGATTCAGTGTAAGACATTGAAACGTTCAGACACGATTCTCAAGACCAATAATTTGTGTATGGTAATTTTGTTTCATTATCGTCTGAAGCTGGTTCCAACATCCGACATGTTTATTCAAGTCAGTGAACTCTCTAATCCTCCTGGACTGCATCAAAAGTAATTTCCACACAGTAATACCCAATCTGCACGTAGTGGTACATGTTAGCGACTGATTAGGTCTCCCATAGTGTGTTGGTATAAAACTGAATCAAATTTAAGGTCCATTTTGTGGAGGTAACTACATTAAATTTGTCGTTGCTAGACATTGTAAGTAATTGTATGTTATCAAGAGATGCAGGCCAATATTCAAAATGAACATAGTCTATCCTATTACTATATCTAAACCCACGATATTTGTAAGATGCTACATAGATTCGTTGTTTGTCTAAATGTTTGAATTCTCGTCCATACTAATCCAAGCATTTCAATTCGAATTGACACTGGAATAACATATTTCAAATTTAAAGGGGCAGTAGCACATTTTTCTGCTCAAATAAGTTTATGAAATGTATTCGAAATCTTATGTCGCTAATAGTAAAACACCCTTCTCTCTTCGAAAAATCAAGTTAAAAATGAAAGTACATGGTTTGGTAAAGCCATGGGAATCGTTTTTGTAATTGAAAATAACAAAATCTTCACAATATGTTTACATTAAAATGGCAACCATACAATTGTTGATTTTTACACAAAACCGTTATTACCCCTACAGATAATATGTGGAAAATTTGACAAAATAAAATTTGCAGAAAATGTACTACAGCCCCTTTAAGACAAGGAAGTATATAACACAAAAGCCTTCGTCTATGGTTTTGATCTCAATTATTATCTAAAAGGAGCTGTAGCTCATTTTTTGCATATCTTTTAAAATCGCCATTTATTATTATAGTTTTTTACGATTTATTGATATGTTAAAGGGAAATATCTCATTACACCGTCAAGAAACAACCTCACCATAGAAAACGGTTATCTGTATTTGAGGAAATGTTAGACGTATAAAGCAACATTTGGTTGACCCCCTTCAATGTGAGAAGTAGATTTGTAGGTATCATGCGAGTTTAGATTTCAGACAGAAGGTAGTTGACGATTCCATTATTCTGCAATATTCACAACTCAACTCTGAGTGTTTAAGTATCGCTTCATCAGTCAGATCACTTGAACTGCCTTCAAGCAGTCACTTGAAAAGTGCACGAGCATGAATCAACGTTTTAGTGACACATCAGTCAATAGAAAACTGATATGACTGATATAAATGTATATACAAACACAAACGGATCAATTTATCAATAACACTTCACTTCACTCCACTGCAATCCAGGAAGGAATAGTTATTATTACTCAGTCGTGGTATTTGATAACAATGAGTTGGCTTTGTACTGGCATTTGCTTGTTATTGTTTGTTATATCACAAACAAAATAAAATGAAATACTATTTCCCACAAAATGATTTTTGTTTTATATTTGTACGCGTGTGAAATGTGTAGACACCCAACAATTAGCGATCTATTTTGTTTTGACTGATTCATATTCACATGCGGTTTTCCTGAAAAGCTTGATTTCTAATAATCTATTGGCATATGAACCCATCTACTGGAAGGAAGACTTGTGTATCTCTTGACAGGCAGCAAGTCTCTGGGCATCAGATTAATTTGGTGCCATTTACTCTGAGGACACTACGTGTTGCCATTTTACGTATTAATTCAAATGATAAGTGTGTACGGACCACAGCTAAATGAAATCATTGTCCAGAAAATGGACACTGGAAATAAGTTACAGCACAACTAGCTTCGATTTCTAATCATCTGCATTTCCATAAGACGGACGGACGGACGCAATAATCTGCGTAAAGTACATCCAGCATAGAGCATGTAAATTCAAGTCAAATCATAATATTTCAATTATGGAGTATAGAAGGAAACCGTGATATATGATCATATTTGTCATTTTTATCATATATTATTTTAAAACTACTACTGTTCATGGAGCTAGTTGAAATCGCCAGATATATCCTCCGGTCACTTCTTACAGACAATAGATGGTTCTGGTCACTGTCAACAAATCAAACGTGTTAGCATCGAAAGCAGAAGTGTCTCTGCACTAATGACGAGCAGTTGTTCTGTCAAGTTAATGCTCCTTCATCAAGATCAAAGGGGACATTACTTTAATTGCTTCATGAAATGAAAAACTGCTTGTTTTGACGGTATAGGGCCATGGGATTGTATAATTGTTGCATCTAGACATGACTGAAAATTATATTCCTTATAATCAAGATGTAGAAAACCAATATATTAAGGTGGAGAAGAATGTATACTGGAGATTGGAAGCCAATGCATTGTCGAATGCAAGTTGAGATGACCTGACAATTACATCCTAACAGGAAATATGTCTGTCAGATTGATGCATAAACAGCATATTCTGCTGCAAGTTTATATCTTCAAAGATGTGTGTGTCTGGCGTGTTTTAAACAATCCTTATTGCTTTATTGTTCATCATAAATATCATTAATAGGAATGTTTAGAATCATATTCCCAAATAGATACGAACATGTATATATGTCCTAGTCATGGATTGTCATGTATATAAATGTGTTAACATTGTTTTCAACGCTTTTCAGGAGTTCCCTTACCAAAATGGACCAACACGTTAGTGTTCTCTTCCTGAATAAAGACTCTGGGCTACCTTAATACTCCTGGATGAAGGTCGATGAGTTTGCCAGCTTCCGAGTAAGGCTTGCTGGAAACTGTCTATCATCAATCAGTAACATACAATATAGCATATTCCTATATCACAAATAAATTATTCAAAATCGATAAGAACATTAATTGAATGCATATACATTGGAAAACATACCGTGTGTTCAACATAGAATGCTGAATTCACAATCTAGTATTATATACAGGCACACAATGAGAAATCAAATGGGAACTCGTTATTGTGTTTGTTAATGATCTTTGTCTGTTCTTCTGAAGAATAACTCAAGCAACATCCAGAAAAGAAGTCATGAATCATGCTTTATAACCAAGTCTCCAAAATGAAATAATTTTATTTGAATGATGTTTTCCCGAAATACTTTTAAGACTATTCCTCCACATGCCAAACAACATGTCTCTTGAAGTGATGCCGCAAACGTCGTTAATGACAAATATATCTATTCACAGGCAGGAAGGAGGGATTCTTTCTTATAAGAAATATCAGACAGAATCGATGTGAGGGTTTTAATACATCTCTGCTCCTGGGGATGGTCCGTCCAGAACATTGGGATACGGTGTTCCTATCAACAGTGGACAAGTTTTATTGAAAACTGTTGCATGTTATTTGATTTAATATTTTGTACGAATAGTCCTTATAATACTTTTAATAGAGTTGGGAAGCCATTTCTGAAATTAGTGATTATCCTTTAGTCATCAATCATAAAGCATTTTGTTGTTTTGGATATTTTTTTCTGTAAGCTTTACGTATGTTTGTGCTCAGAGGCTTTATTACTGAAACAATATGTATGATATATTAAAATCTCCTGCCCAAGACGTATAACAGTCATATGATAATGATACCCTATCATACATTACTCAAGTTATTATATTTTAATTGATACTCTTAACTAACGTATTGTAATACATGATACATAAATGTTTTATATGATACATTTTAATTTTCTAATATTAAGTGTTTACAATATATTAATTAATGTATAATGTACATTATATGTATAGTTTGTAAAGTTGAGGGTTTCTGAATCTGTGGTCTTCACTTTTCCTGCTTTTTTGGTACTGTTTATAATAATTCTCAAGTACATAGGACGCATCAATTGGATCGTGTTGTCATAAAGAATACTTTTAACAACTCAAAAATATATTTGAGAAGTGTCCTCTTTCGAAAGTCTAATAAATCTTCAATAGCTTATGTTAGGCATGAACTTTAAGTTAATCCCTACATGGTAAAGGCTATTTGTTTTCTCATCTGATCCCTAGTCCTCACAATTTGACAAAGTTTCACTCCACTTCCTCACAAACATATCAGAGATGTAATTTGAAACATTGCAGTCGTGTCAGTCTCGAAATGCTAAAGTCCGTTTTACAAAGCTGACTTTGCAACTCCTCATTTTCCATTTTCCATTTGTCAAACGTAAGTTGTAACATTACACAATGTGTATATCATTTAGATTTAATAATTAAAAATGACAAGTTGACTTTTCGACTTTGACGATTTCTAGAATTACATTTCAACTTTGTAAAGTTGAGAATGCGAAGTTACGATTGACAGAATTAAAATGTTAGTTTTGCATTGTTGGACTTGTCTTTTCGAGACGTGTATGGTTGAGAACGACATGTTACACTTTACAAGTTACAAGTCAACATGTCTTCATTTTTGGCACAAATCCCCTTCAATAGTTCATACGTTTTCTTTCTTTCAAATCACTGAACTTAATACGTCTATGTTAGTATGGTTATGAACCTGAGACAACTTCAACCTTTCACACAAGTAACTTTATAGTGCGCTAATAGGTTTATAATAAGTTGAATGATTTTATTTGCATATGCCAAAATTTTTGTAGTTTTGTATTTTGTTTAAACTGCATCGACCTATGAATAAATAGATAGATATTATACAAGATACATATTGTCGTCATTGCTAAAATGTGATGTAATTGCGCGTTTATCTAAGAAACTTCATACTCCTTTTCATCTTATTTTTACTGGTTACATCACATATTCTTAATGTTCTTCTTTACTTCTGTTCACTCTTCTACAACTGATATCTATTGTCTCCTGTTCGTGCTCTGCTGGTTAAATGTTAAGTTAACAGGCAAGTCTGACACCGAATGTCCATATGTGATTGATGGAAGAAATCAATGGCAGATCTCACCTTATCTAGACACTTCTTGTCTTTGCATTCCCTTATATCGATCTTCCTGTGTTAATGATCCCAGAGAGGAATACATTGGAAGAAAGATCAATAACATTTGCATGTGGCCTCACAACCATCATTGAATCAATTCTCAAGAGAATGCTGACACTCCTAGTGTAACTAATACAGACCTTAAGGTAATAGATATAACCATAACTCGAGTAAAACAAATACCTTAGATTAATAAATATAACCATAACTCAAAAGTAAAAAACTACCTTAAATTATTAGAATAGTTCTTCACAGCAATAACTGTATAAAATGTATTTTGCCAGCTACTATTCCAAGGGAACATATTGTTAAGAGAACGGGAAACGGGTTTTACGGATCTACGTCTTCTTTATTGCAAGAGTACCACATTTTTGTGTAGTTGCTGACACCTGCAAACACATTATAACGGTGTTACTATCCCCATTCAAATGAAGCATTCTTTCAGTAATGGAGTTTGAAAATATCCGTAGAACTCCCTTCTAATTCATCTGATCAACTTCCGAATGAACCTTCAATAAATATCTTTGACAATTATCCTCGAAGGTTTCTGGTATCCTTAATTTTCAGATCTGCATAATAATTTTTGGCTGAATTCTATCTAGTCCTAAAGGATATATACAGTGTTAACACTAGTAAATCCCATGACTAGGGTCAGGTGCCGGGAGTCCCTTTCCACACTTAGTTGCATTTCAAAGAATCAAGTTAAAGTTTCCCTAAGCACACTGAAAGCTGGAGCATGTTATCCGAATGTAACGAAAACGTAATCTGTTCTTTTTCTCGAAATAACAAATTTTAATTACTGGCCATCACTTCAGTAAGATTCACATGTTTATATTTTTGTTTATATATGTGACAGAATACTTGTGGCTATAACTGTCATTAGTTCACAACTTTCTGAAAGTTTACTTACATAAATTAAGGTTTGTTACTCTCCCATGTGAACGACTAGCATTGTATCCTCTTGATTCGTGTTGATCCAGATTCGTTTTACAATCAACATAGACTGGAAAGAGACTTGATATTTGATTTATATTGAATAGAGTTCCACTTGTCCTCTTTTGACAAGTCGTATTTATTATGAAGTAATATGTAAACCAAAGAGCTTACAAAACGTGCTATTGTAACACTGAAGTTAAATTTATATTGCTTACTTCAAATAGGAATCAAATCTTATAGTGTAGAAACTGTTGCTATAAATGTACGAATGTCCATTGCGCGTGATACTACGAATATGCCAGATATCAGGAAGATCATTGGAAATGGAAAACTGAAACTGGTTATTGTGACAGAGATACAATTGTCTTCAATTAACTTTGATCATAAAGTAATTACATGGACATGTAAGGCAATTACTTCTGTAGCTAACTATTGACTTGATTGAAATAAGGAGATGGCGAAAAAGAAATTTAAATCTATAATACCCTTCTTCTGGACATCTTAATGGTTGTCAAATTCCTATATATTCGTGACATTAAGATCAAGTTACCATTAGGAAGTTGATGTGTCCAAAACTTTTTAGCCCATTCCAAACTTTCGGCAAGAAATGTGAATAAGAAAATCATGATGATTTTCGGATAGTCATCAAAAGTCAGGTAAACGGCATATAGAATGGCAAGTGAAGGTAGGAAGAACCCTCAGCATGTTGTAGTTAGTCCGTATGACTAATGTAAGAACCTTGGTATTTATTCAGTTTGTTGCAATCTAATCTCAAGATTGTTTTCCAATAATATATTCAGTGCACAAAATGAATGGCGAATGTTTTCCAAATATAAAAGACATTTATTTACGATGTGGACGTGGTAGTTGTCAGTAGTGAGACCAATCATAGAACCCAACATTACAATTGGAAATACTTCGTAAATACTCTGAATTATCAACCATTTGATCAAAATGTATCATTTGTGTCTGGGACACGATGACCTCTTCATGATACTGCAGTGAATGAAAATGTCTTTACACGACAGAGATAGCCAACTAAAGACAATTATATCCATGTGGAGATTTTTAATATTATGATAATATACATATCTGTAACCTTCTTCAAAAATGTTTTTCGGCTGTCCAGGTTCGAAGGGGATATTTTTGCATATAATTTTGTGTATATGTACATTTAAGTGATTTTGTGACACAAATAGTAAATTTAACCTCACGTCATGCCCAAAAAAAGGAAATCAATTACACCTGGTAATTTGATATTGATAGCACACATATACAATGATATTTATGAATGTCTGAAAATAGTTTGTATTTTATCCATTTATTTAAGAAAATGTGGGAGTCATCAAACTATTTAAAAGGTATTGGCAGTTATATTTACTGTTGTTAGGATCTTTTTACCAATTTTGTCTACTATGAAGCGCGTGTTTAATGGATAAACTGAACATACTCTCCCATTTGTGGACGAATAACTCTAATTTAATTATACAAGGCAATTTAAATTCATCAATCACTTGAGATATGTATCTAATCAACTTCCCAATGCAAGGCATAAGTCATAGCAGTCTCTATCAATGGCTAATTTAAACCTTGCAGTATTCCCTCCCATTTCCGTGCTAAGATAGTTGATCAATTGTATCTAAAATACATAGCGGCTCATATTTTCTAGCACAGAAACCTTAAGGAAATGCTGCAACGCTCTAATAAGCCAGTAATGGAGAAGGCAATATTTATGCCTTGCGTAGGCAAGTTGGTATGGAATTGGAATATCAAATACATTCACCTTCAACTCAACGTTACCAGTTTTCATTTCTACTGCTCGAAGAGTCACAATTTTAATAATGTCACTATCCCAAGGTGACACCATACGTCCTTGAACGTATGTATCAGTGTGGGGCAGGGAATCACCCTTCAAACGTTCAGTTTATCCAGCAATTATGCAAAGAGTCGACCTCATTGTTGCTGAATTTCACTGATAGCGATCAACTGAGTTATGTATCGGACCACTTGGCACCTCATAATTTTGTTACATAAATAGAATACAGGATAGTCTACAATTATACAGCAACATATTTTAACCCTCATTTAATGTCTAAAATCACGAGTTAAGGTTGATTCAGTGTAAGACATTGAAACGTTCAGACACGATTCTCAAGACCAATAATTTGTGTATGGTAATTTTGTTTCATTATCGTCTGAAGCTGGTTCCAACATCCGACATGTTTATTCAAGTCAGTGAACTCTCTAATCCTCCTGGACTGCATCAAAAGTAATTTCCACACAGTAATACCCAATCTGCACGTAGTGGTACATGTTAGCGACTGATTAGGTCTCCCATAGTGTGTTGGTATAAAACTGAATCAAATTTAAGGTCCATTTTGTGGAGGTAACTACATTAAATTTGTCGTTGCTAGACATTGTAAGTAATTGTATGTTATCAAGAGATGCAGGCCAATATTCAAAATGAACATAGTCTATCCTATTACTATATCTAAACCCACGATATTTGTAAGATGCTACATAGATTCGTTGTTTGTCTAAATGTTTGAATTCTCGTCCATACTAATCCAAGCATTTCAATTCGAATTGACACTGGAATAACATATTTCAAATTTAAAGGGGCAGTAGCACATTTTTCTGCTCAAATAAGTTTATGAAATGTATTCGAAATCTTATGTCGCTAATAGTAAAACACCCTTCTCTCTTCGAAAAATCAAGTTAAAAATGAAAGTACATGGTTTGGTAAAGCCATGGGAATCGTTTTTGTAATTGAAAATAACAAAATCTTCACAATATGTTTACATTAAAATGGCAACCATACAATTGTTGATTTTTACACAAAACCGTTATTACCCCTACAGATAATATGTGGAAAATTTGACAAAATAAAATTTGCAGAAAATGTACTACAGCCCCTTTAAGACAAGGAAGTATATAACACAAAAGCCTTCGTCTATGGTTTTGATCTCAATTATTATCTAAAAGGAGCTGTAGCTCATTTTTTGCATATCTTTTAAAATCGCCATTTATTATTATAGTTTTTTACGATTTATTGATATGTTAAAGGGAAATATCTCATTACACCGTCAAGAAACAACCTCACCATAGAAAACGGTTATCTGTATTTGAGGAAATGTTAGACGTATAAAGCAACATTTGGTTGACCCCCTTCAATGTGAGAAGTAGATTTGTAGGTATCATGCGAGTTTAGATTTCAGACAGAAGGTAGTTGACGATTCCATTATTCTGCAACATTCACAACTCAACTCTGAGTGTTTAAGTATCGCTTCATCAGTCAGATCACTTGAACTGCCTTCAAGCAGTCACTTGAAAAGTGCACGAGCATGAATCAACGTTTTAGTGACACATCAGTCAATAGAAAACTGATATGACTGATATAAATGTATATACAAACACAAACGGATCAATTTATCAATAACACTTCACTTCACTCCACTGCAATCCAGGAAGGAATAGTTATTATTACTCAGTCGTGGTATTTGATAACAATGAGTTGGCTTTGTACTGGCATTTGCTTGTTATTGTTTGTTATATCACAAACAAAATAAAATGAAATACTATTTCCCACAAAATGATTTTTGTTTTATATTTGTACGCGTGTGAAATGTGTAGACACCCAACAATTAGCGATCTATTTTGTTTTGACTGATTCATATTCACATGCGGTTTTCCTGAAAAGCTTGATTTCTAATAATCTATTGGCATATGAACCCATCTACTGGAAGGAAGACTTGTGTATCTCTTGACAGGCAGCAAGTCTCTGGGCATCAGATTAATTTGGTGCCATTTACTCTGAGGACACTACGTGTTGCCATTTTACGTATTAATTCAAATGATAAGTGTGTACGGACCACAGCTAAATGAAATCATTGTCCAGAAAATGGACACTGGAAATAAGTTACAGCACAACTAGCTTCGATTTCTAATCATCTGCATTTCCATAAGACGGACGGACGGACGCAATAATCTGCGTAAAGTACATCCAGCATAGAGCATGTAAATTCAAGTCAAATCATAATATTTCAATTATGGAGTATAGAAGGAAACCGTGATATATGATCATATTTGTCATTTTTATCATATATTATTTTAAAACTACTACTGTTCATGGAGCTAGTTGAAATCGCCAGATATATCCTCCGGTCACTTCTTACAGACAATAGATGGTTCTGGTCACTGTCAACAAATCAAACGTGTTAGCATCGAAAGCAGAAGTGTCTCTGCACTAATGACGAGCAGTTGTTCTGTCAAGTTAATGCTCCTTCATCAAGATCAAAGGGGACATTACTTTAATTGCTTCATGAAATGAAAAACTGCTTGTTTTGACGGTATAGGGCCATGGGATTGTATAATTGTTGCATCTAGACATGACTGAAAATTATATTCCTTATAATCAAGATGTGAATAAGCGCTAATGTGGCTCTGTAGCTCATCAGGGTTTATATTGTTTAATGATGAAGACTGAAATAGTTTTTTAGGTCATGGCCCGTGAGGCCCTCATGTGGGGCCACAGGTCACCAAATCTACAATTTAGAATCTCCATTGGCTGAAGAGTCTGTAATCAATATTACAGTCTTCTAGGTGCTTTCTTTCCGGAGAAGAAGATGAAAATAGTTGTTTAGGTCATGGCCCGTGAGGCCCTCATTTGGGGCCACAGGTCACTAAATCTACAATTTAGAATCCTTATTTGCGAAAAGAGTCTTCACACAATATTACAGCCTTCTAAGTCTTTTTGTTCTGGAGAAGAAGATGAAAAAAGGTTTAAGGTCATGGCCTGTGAGGCCCTTATTTATGGGCCCCAGGGTCACCAAATCTACAATTTAGAATCCCCATTAACCAAGGTGTCTGCACGTAAACTTTCAGCCCTCTAGAGATATTGGTTATGGAGAAGAATTCGAAAAAAACAAAAAGTTTACAACGAACGGACGGACGCCGGACGCCATGCCATGCCATGCCATGCCATAAGCCCATCGGGCCTTTTTTTATATTACATGGCACCATCCATATTATAATGCTTTAGTTAGTTGACAATAACAAGGATTTCTTCAATGCATAAGGATTGGATATAACAGCTTTAATGATGTTTCAATCACAAATATCGAATGGAGATATGTGCAGGATACTAAACGACCTTCCATTTATAACAAAAAGTTAACAAGCAAAAACAAGTTCGATACCAATAACATAAATGGTATTATATGGAAGGGAAGTTAGTATTTTGTTTATTACTAGCCCGAATCAATCAAGCAAAATTGCCGTTGTGTACTGAAACTGAGAATTCTGCGAGTCATGTAGCATTGTAATCACAACTTCACACTATTGTAATGTCATAATTTGCAATGGTATTACACTAGTTTGATACTGTCGTATACACATTGCAATTCAGTATCGTCCATGGTGGAGTAAAAATAAGAAATATAACATGAGATAATGAAGGTGGGACCGACTCACATAGAAAGTGTATTCCTTTAATTACATCCTACTGATCCCTGACATCTAACTTAATCCACCACTTTTATCTCACACGTTACTGATGTTCCTAATGTTAGTTGTCAACATAAATGAGAGTACTTATCAATAATATAAACGAGATATTTATGTATCAGGCCCCCTATTCTCCAAACGTTCGTAGAGCTAAGAATTCTCAAAAAGTTTGTAGCGCTAAGAATTCGTAGACTTAAGAAAATATCTAAGACAGGTCCTAGGCTGTCGTAAGTTACATACGCACAATAAAGATGGCGTCTTACATTGTTGTCCAACAAGCGACAGACGAAGAAAAAGTAGGTAGAACTAACAAGGAGAGAGTTTACCGTAACCGTACACGCTACCTGGAACACTTCGATGATCGGGAACCGACTGTCAAGAAACGGGATCGAGCGTATAATAACCATCGCTTCACCGCAGTTGACTAGGGAGACCCAGCGTTCCGTACCCCTTGATCCCGATCTACAGGTACTCGTCACCCTCAGGTATCTTGGTAAGGGGGGATTCCAGTCGGAGCTTGCCGACCTACCTTGTATTTCTCAGCCAAGTGTGTCGCGGGCCATCAGTGCCTGTATTGATATTTTCTGCGGGTTTTAGATTTATTAAGTTTCCCAAAGACAATGAGGTGCGACAAACGAGGGCTGGATTCCACAACATAGCCGGATTCCCCCTTGTTCTAGATGCGGTAGACGGCACTCTAGTTCCGATTATTCGACCATCGAAAGACGAGGAAGCCTTTGTTTGTCGGAAAGGATATCATGCAGTCAACGTCCAAGCCATATGCGACTCAACCCTGAGGTAACGAGCCACTTAAATGCAATCAGCCTTTTTTTAAACAAGTGATAAATGAAAAAGAGAGAACGGTAGTCGACATCGTGCCGTCAATATTTACCATAGTGTATGACCTTCACATTCATGCAAATGAAAGGCCCTTGAAGGTTTCCTAAATGTATAGAATTGAGGCACATTTTAGGTTTAACATTTGCTATATTATTTGGCCTCAATGACATGTAACTTTCTGAATGATCAAAAGAGGGAATGTATTTGGATTCAATGTGTATTCTTGCAAATTTTAAATTATCAATTCATTTTTAAAAATAAAATATATATTAATTCATTGATATATTAATTTTTCTTATTTAATACCATGTAGCTTTTACAGAATGATAAATAGTATAGTTTATTTCACATATATACATTGTATTAGAATTTTTGTTTTATATAAAAATAATACTGTGTATGTATTATATATATAAACATTGTATTATAATCATTATTGATGATAAGTGGTCAATACTTACCCAACAGATAAGTATTTGCTTTTTCATATTGGTATTACTATGTGCAATTATAATCTTAAGTAATTGTATATTGATTGATGATGTTCCAGATTCACAAATGTGGTATGCAAGTGGCCTGGCAGTAGCCACGATAGCTTCATCCTGGCTAACAGCCAGATTGGTGGGTACCTGGAAGGCAAGGCTGGTGCTGATGGATGGCTGCTTGGGGATTCTGGGTAATTATATTCCTAATCATTTATTACAGACATAAAACAAGGGTTGCACATCACATTAGTCAAACTGTAAACACAATTAAATTAGAATTGTTCACAATATTTGTAATGCTAGTTTTTTAGTTATAAATTGTATTGATGATGAATTAGTCTGATAATAGAACCTGACAGATCTTAATGTTTGGGAAATAGAAGAGGAAGCCATATGCCCTATTTTTGGTCATAAATTTCACCAAGATAATTAATTTAATGAAAGATTTGCATATTTTTCTACAGATATGCATGTAGATCCTGGTTGCTGACGCCAGTCACCATCCCCAGCACCCAGGCGGAGGAGGCATACAATAAAGCTCACATGAAGACAAGAAATGCTGTAGAGAGAGCTTTTGGGCTCCTCAAATCACGATTCAGGTAAATTGAATTATAAGATGTATCAATTCCAAATTATTGATTTCAACTTTAAACATTTTCACATTTATAAGCTCATTAAGCTTATAAATGATGTCATACTACTTTTATGTCATCTGGTGTGTAACACAGCATTGTGAATCATTTACTTGGTACACAACATTTCAGCTCTCTAGTCATTTGGTCTAGATAACATGTCGAAAAAGGTGAAAAGTTTGCAGATGGATGCCATGATTACAACCCCAATTTAGACATTTGTTTCATCAACACAGTATGTAACAGTAACTCATATATAAACGTATGTTAAAATGTTTGTCTGTCTCAGGTGTCTACACAAAACAACAGGCTGTCTTCCCTTCCAAACCAGACAAGGCGAACAAGGTGATTTATGCTGCTTTCCAACTACACAACCTGTGTATTGAGCTGAGGGAGCCCCTGCCCCCTGGACCTGTAGAGGAGGAACATCAGGTTTATGATGCAGTCTACCAGGGTCCCCGCATGACTGATGGTTATGCAGTCAGAAGGAAAATATATACAGGATGTGTTCATGTGAAGTAAGTCAAATAGCAGTAGTACAACATAACATGATAGACAACACACATGATATGTTTTATATGTCAACTTTTATATAACAAATTTACATAGTGGTTTCAACTTCAATAAATGTTTATGCTGGACCAAGGACAGTTTGAGTGACATTTCACTTTCTGGAAGTATTTATTTTTCTAGTAGAATAAGTCGAAAGCACTTTGAATATATACACATTGGAACATGGGAACTCATATATTTATTGTCCTATGTAGCTATGGCATACCAAAAGGGAAAGGCCCAACTGGCCTTTCAGGCCTGATGAGCTAAAAGTTTAACAACTGGTGACAAACATAAGTCGGATTCATAACTTTCATCAGCCACATTCTTCTGCTTTAGGCATTGGAGGATCTCCCTCTCCACAGCCAACCTCTCCTTCTCCACCCACAGTCTCTCCTTCTCAGTTGCCAGTTGTTTCCTCTGTATATTCAGTTTCTCTTTCTCCACCTCAAGAATATCCAGAGAAATATCATTTGGTCTTGTATCTGGTATATCAAAGAAAAACATCATTTAATTATCTTAAAATTACCATATTCTCAACATTGAACATGAATATAGGATGGCTGGAATGGGTAACCCAGAAAGATACCTAGGAAAGTGGATAGTGAGAAGAACCTGGGAACCCATCATATTACCCGGAACAATTATAGTCACTTGTTATTCAGAAAATAATTGATGAAAACAGCAATATATGTCTATGCTGTAGCTTCTATCTACATACATTAGCCTACCAAGTTGATTGAATTAGTACAAAATCTTACAAACTGTATGTGTAGGATCTACTAAATTGGTATCCGGGTAGGGTAGGATTAGGTTGAGAGGCTCTACCTGCAAACCCATTGGATATTATGCGGCTTTCTTTGCAAGATAGAGCAAGTGGGTGACATAAGATTTGATCTAAGGTTGGGTAGGATAATAGGGGTTTGGCTATTGGTAGACAAAATGTACGTATCTACATGTACCTGTCCCAGCCCTAGAGAAGAGATGTAATGAAAATTGATTTGTAAAACAAAATAAAATAGGGCAAATGGTTCTGTAACTTATCAGGATTTGCAGGATCTAATGTTGAAGATGTAAAATAAAACTACCTTTAAAAATTGTTTGACTTACTTATATTTGACTTCACCACCCTTTTCCTCTCTCGATGCGTGATGAGTGAAACTGAAAATAATTTATTTGAATGGATTATATTATTTTACTCAAATGTTCATCAATATGTTACAAACGCATTCACTTTAAAAATGTGTACATGCTTTTTCCCTGAAGGGAGAATGGTTGTTGGTTATGTCTGATTGATTAACAAGTGTGCAAATGTAATTACCCGGCTATGAAAAGTCAACTTTATTTTATTCAATCTTAACACACTGCTAAATAGCCTGCTTTCCCTGCCTGTTAAAGTCTTACAACCTGTTATCTTATAAATCAATTAACCCAATGAAATGTAATTCATTTCAATGACTTTTTTAAACTTAACATTGATGACTTAAATTTTAACTTTCAGTTACCTTCAGCAGAGCAAGGCGTGTGAGATGGTGTGACTGTGTCTGAATCAGTTGCTGTAGATGGTCCAGCAACTGGAGATGGAGGGGGACAACTGACAACCATGGCCATGTCATCAGTAGTGGGAGCATGGTTAGTGTTTGGACCAGGAACTGCAATCAAATTTATGCTTATTATTACGTATGAGATCATTCATATAAGGGTTCATTTGTACATTGAGGGTAAATATTACTTTGTCAATGTGACATTGTGAACAATGCTTTGATTTCCCTATTCTATGACAGTTCCAAATTCTAAATTAATTGTTTGTGAAAATAGATTGTTGATGTTTTTTTCTCAAATTCATTACTTAATTACCAATACATAAGAAATAGAACATTATTTTGTGCCCTTCTCATACCGGATTTGTGATACTTTTGTTGAATACTAGGGGTGCCTAAATAAGCTATTGCAATAGCGATAGTCTATTGCCACTTACTATTGCTATAACTATTGCGATAGTTTTTTTTTTTTACAAATACGCAATAATCAGCTAGATTTCTTAGAGTTATAGTAGAAATGTTAGTAAATAAAACATAAATGAAAAGAGTTTTTGTTATTTTGCTATTTCCTATCTCTAGTTCTTCCATTTTGACATTCTAAAATGAAAAATCTTGAATTAAATGCAGTGAGGCTTGTGTGAATTATTCATATTTGAGGGAACTTTAATAGTTTCGATAGTATCGATAGTTAACCTTACTATTGCGATAGCGATAGTGTTTTTGTATATACTATCGATATACTACTATTGCCAAGCCAACTATTGCGATGCATCGATAGTTCGATGTATTGTTACACCCCTATTGAATACTATCAGTATATCCTTCACGCTAGCGCTCCTACACCATTATTTAAGCACTCATGAAATATCCTCTCACAGATTACAGTTGATTTTTTAAAATAAATCTTGAGTCACTTTTAAACACTGCAGATATGTTATTGTCAATTTTCATCATTATTGTCTTTCAGTGCAGCAGGGATAAAGTTAACTTAAAAGATAAAACATGTGGCTAGTGGTTTTGATCTTTACGAGATATTCACACAAAATGTGAAGATTGATTGAAGATGTTGCAGGCCCACAGCAAATTTAGAAAGGTGTCAGAACATATGCTGATCACTATATTGAGGAATACTCACTTTCACATGACTCGCTCTCTAATCCCCCTTTTACCCCATCAACCTGGCAGGCTGGAATTATTGAGATTATCTACAAAATTATAGTTCATAAATCAGTTTCAATGTTTGAAATAAGGGTTTTATTATGGGGTTAGTTCTGAAACTATTCACATTGTAAAATGACTAGATCCACTAAAGACTTATATATTGTACATTATATTTTTAAAAGCTCATTATATAATAACCTTGTTTTCAATTAACTATAAATCAATAATGTCATCCGCAACTCCTCCAACTGTTTTTGTTCGCTTTTTCTTTTGAAGGGAAGCCTTCTTGCGCGTCAGACTCCTTAAACAAAAATGTTTACTTACATTAATATTATCAAATACAAAAAATTGGAGATCTTTTTATATTATATTTACCTTTCCAAAGCGGGATTTCTATTACTTGACTTGTTTGCCATGTTCAATTAATTTCCACAATTTGAAACCCACTTAAGCAATACATGTATATAGATTCATATATTATTACCTACGAGGACAATTATATTGGGGTTATTTTTCATATGCGATTGCCCTGACGTGACGTCATAAACAATGTTATGACGTCATATTTCGTCTAAAATGTCGCGCTCTAAATGGGAGGGTGGGTCGTCAACCAAAATTTGAAATTGGATTTTAGGGTATTTTCATTATTTTCATGACTTCGGTATGAAACAGTATTATATCTATGTCACACTATGTTTACGACACTCATGCTTCAATCTTCATATATTGAAATCCTTGAATATTCGCCCGGTGTTTATTAATTTCAAACCTCGATTTCACCAGGTGATTATTCAAGGCAGGCGACTGTTCAAGGCGGGTAATTATTCAAGGATTAACGGTATCCCTTGACAGACACTCATATATTATCTTCTATAGACTGATCATCAACATTTCCAAGTTATTGTGTGTCAGCTGTCAAGTAATAAAAAAACCCACATTTTTTTAGTATTTGACAGAATGTCCATCCCTTTTGTTAACTTAATTAAATTTTTCATCTAAAGTTTTACACAGTTAGTGACATTTATTCATTTCTTTCCTGGTTTACTTACTTCAGGTCAGCCCACTTCTTTTTAGCTTGAGGGATGTCCCTCACCGTTCTACTGTTAGCGTTGATCCTGTAAACAAAAAGATTTCATTTCAACTCATTGATTTCGTTGAAATGAATTATCATTTATACCAACAATAAAACATATTATCAATTTGATAATGAAACCACAATCAATGTGTTTGTTTTCTGTATAATAACGGAACTGTTTACATGTGTAGGTTATATATCACGACATCTCAAACACTGTTCAAAGTGAATATAAGCGATGCTTACTTTTGTACGATGTCGCCCCACACTTTATTCTTCTGAGACTGCTTGATTGTGGAGGAGAAGTGCCCAAAGAGGAGTTTGTATTGCTCTTGAACTCCCTCAACGAGCACTTCTACCTCCGTGGCCGTCCAGTTGACAGTCCGAGGCTTCCGCGGTGTGCCGCTTAGTTCAGTCATGACAGATTGTCAGCTGCTGTTTACAAACAAGGGAATCCTCACGTGGCTGATGACGTCACTACTTCAGAACAAAAGAGCTCCTTTCTTAACTTACGAAAGTTGACTAACTTCTTACGAACCACCGCAGAGCTACGAACTAGATAAGACGGTTTCGAGAATTGATCTTATCTTATCTTAGAATTCGTCGTAAGAATTGTCGTAGGAGGTAACGAATTCTTAGCTCTACGAACGTTTCGAGAATAGGCCGGGGGGCCAGGTTCAGGTTACAATAAACTTAAGCCGAATGAATAGCAAGCATTGGACGTAATGGAGGGGGCCACAACTAAGGAGGAATGATCAATCAACACCGTTGAGACAGATTATGTCAATCAATAAAGCGGTTCAGTTTGTGGCGATACAGAAACATCCCTAATAAAACTTGTGATATCTTAGTCAAATAACATTTGTGTCAGGTTCTCTTTCAGACTGTGTTCTGATGGCAATATTGCATTAAAGGTGTTTGACTTACCGCTCTTTCCCTGGTGTAATTCGAATATACCTTCCCCTTTGTGAACGAGTTTTACCCACGGTCTTTGTCAGGAAGTTATGACGACATCACAATATGGAAGCCCCTTTGCAAAAATATGACCACCTGCCAAGTGCTCAAAATGTTGATATGTATTAAACATTCTTAGTTTTTTTTAAATATGTGTTTATTTTATTACATTACATTTGATTACCATTATAATGATAATATTGACGGCTTCATAAAATAGCATCATTGATAACCTGTAACGTTATTATGTCACATTCTACAGAATAGTATAGATGTACATGAAAGGGGACATGCATGAAGCATGTTAGCCTGACTAATACATAGAGATATGTAATATAAAAAAAAACATTACAAATACAAGTGAATTTGTATTTTCCTTTTGGCTGTATATGTCAAATTATCCAATAAAAACCTCTTTCATCATTCTTTAATGTTTTTCTGACTTTTCCAAATGGCGGGCGATATAAATGACTTTGCTTGTTTGATTTCCTTCTGTCATATTAAAGACTGGTCAGTATTCCCTGTGTAGAACTGAGTTCTAAGACACGGTCAATTAAGATGAAATGTTCATGGACATACATAGATATGTCAGATATTGGTAAATACTTTCAAACAATTGCAAAAAAAATTACCATCAGTAGTAGGAAATTAAAAGCAAACATGGATCAGTCTGAATTAATATCTCACCTATAGTGTACACTAACTCGTGGTGCAGATATGCTGATGCCATGCTGATCGTATTACAGCGTTACAAGTCAGTATGGGTGGCATTGCAAGTAAAACGGTTTAATGTGAATATAGATGATGGCTGTTGAGAATAGAGAGTGTTATTATTGTTATGTAATCAAATATCTGAACCGTCACGCCTCACATACACACAATGTTGAACTTGATTGAACTTTTAGATGAGTAGAGAGAACCCACAGTAAACAGTGCGGATAGTTAGTCAGAACATTAACTGAGCTAAGAGCGGAACATTCTATTGTGTAATGTCAGCATAACGTAAAGCAGAAATTGTTGGAATAACTGAATGTGTGTCAATATTGTTTACATAACCACAGACAAAGGCAACAATGCTGTACATGGATTAGAAGTTTGGACGTATGTGTAATGAAAGTAAACTACGCACAGATATGTGTTCATAAAGCAAGATCTTGATCAAGTATAACAAGTTTTTAAACTTTGTAAACAGATATACAAAGAAGTTTTAATTAATCACGATAGAAAAGATTCCATCAAAAATTTAATTTTATTTGTGTACATTAGTGATAAATTCGACTGAAACATATTTTTATCAATCGTTTTTCATATTGCAGAAGGAAATCAACACAAAACAGGGTGTAGAGACTGTTCATCTGCGCATATCTGATCGATTTGGTGTAATAAAAGCAATATACGGTTCTTAATTTGAGCTTCTGAGTCACAAGTCATCAGCATTATTCACGCAACATCAGAGGTTGTGCTGGACCTCGGGAACCTATTTTGATCTGCTCAATAAATCATGTGTGGCTTATATATCAAGAACGACGCAAAAAGGTGTGACCTATCAGTCGTGATTGGACTTCGGCATTGTCTATTAGGTCAAGCCCTGAGAATCGCCATTTAACAATTTGCTGCCATTTATCAAATGTAAAGTTAGATAAGGATAGTTTATGGATTATCAACTTCTTTATTTCACAATGGCGACGTTCCGATAAAGATCAATTGTTGGTGAACTTCATTGACAGTGGTGAACAGAATGTACAGAACGACGCGTCACTATAGCATGGAAGTTGCCAATATGGCCAAGTCAGTATGGTAAAAAAAGGTTTTCTATATACAACTGAAAGGTCTTGCCTCCTCACGACCTTATATTAAGTTACACAATCCCATTGATTCAATGTACGACTCTACTCTTAGCTTGGCATACAGACTTCTGAAAGTGCAATACTGTACTAAGTAACCTACCAACATCCAGTCCCTAATGGGGAACTGTCAATGCTATTATGTGTATCCTAAACAGACGTTTACTGAACCGGATTCTAAAAGCTAAGTACCTGCATTGTAGACAAGACATTGTAGTGTAGGGTTTCTTCCTGCCCTGTGTCAATATTATTGATTCAATTATTGTCTGCTGTACATTGTACTTCTGCATTAGGCATCGCATTTCTAAACTTGACCTTGAAGTACACTGACTAAGGTTTAGTGAAGAGTACTTTAGTGGTGATCTGTTATAGAGTTCAGTGATAACAGTTTATGAAAAGAAATAAAGACTAAAGGTTTGGAGGAGTAGTCTATCGACTAAGCTCAATGACACACAACTCACTACGCACTGTAACCTTTATATTTCATAAATCTGACTTTTTAAAATCCTTGGTGGCTGAGTCATCTGCAATATTACTATGTTTTATAAAAGTTTTCTTGTTTTTTCTAAATATGATATTACAGGTACAATACTTGTAATTCAACGCTAATTGCCATGCATAAGTCGTAAAAATATGCCCAGCATCAAAGAAAACTCACTTTGCTCATTTCCTACTTTTGATTATTGCTCTGTTGGCGAAACGGTATTAGCGGTGGTTGGACCACATTCAAGGGAAGTAACTCTAATCTTAGCTCCCGCACCGGAGCTATGCCCTTTATTCACGTATTCACGCGCGCAATGGAAACCTGTGTCGTGGACACTCATAGAAATTGTAACTTTGCTCGTATCCACGTACCTAATTTGAAATGACAGGGGCAATTACATGTATATAATAGTGAGTACAGTAACTAAGAACAATTTCTGATTTTCGTTCATGGCAGATTTCGTTCCTAAGTTACTTGGAGTTGAATTTTGCAAATGTGGGCCCACTGTCTCGGTTCCTATTAGGTCAGTCGGCCCACATTTTGAAAAAAAACGGATTTTGATCGAGTACAGGATTCTTCTTCCTTCCACTATAATAAAAAGACAATCTTTACATTGAACTCATTTTTATTTATCAACATTTAATATTGTTTCCCATCAAATGTTTAAGATCAATTACCTAGGATGAAAAAGGATCGATATTCCAACATCTTTCCATCAAATGTTCAAATAAAATTTTATAGAAAGGAAAAGGATCAATAAACAAGCATATTTCCCATCAAATGTTCAATTACAATTTTATAGGATGGAAACGGATCAATAATCAAGCCTATTCCACATCAAATGTTCAAATAAAGTTATCTAGGGTGGAAAAGGATCAATAATCAAGCACGTTTCCCTTCAGTTTTCACAATAATTATCGAGATAAACACGTAATTCATTGACAGCTGATATGCTAATTTCTTAGCTCTCTGACCTGACCTTCTGACCTCGACCAATCAGAATGCTCTAACGCCTCAATGTGACCCATGACCTAGTCCTTGACATTGGTTCTGACCAATCAGAGAATACCTCTAATGAATATGCATTTCGTGTGGCCTACATTTCGCGGGCTACCGTAAATTCATTTGGATGGAAAAAATAACATAAAAACAGTAACTTTTAACCTTTATTTCCGAAAAGAACACCTCAAACATACATTAGAAGTTTGCAATATTCGGAAGTACCGTGGGAAAGCAAATAGACAAATGTGGGCCCACTCCATCGCGGTACTATCATGCTATATGGTAACGATTTCGATGGACCCACACTCTAACTAACGTTACATTCCATCCAGTAGGTAAATGTAGGCCCACTCCATCGCGGTACTATAATGCTATATGGTAACGATTTCGATGGGCCCACATTTCAACTAACGTAACATTCCATGCAAAGACTAAATACATAACTAATTTAGCATTCTAGTATTTCATTTTCACTGTTTGTAATTAACGGTATTTAATTAATGATATGAGAATACGAACCTAATAGTCGTGGCTTCCACGGGGAAGACAAGAGTTACATCCCTTGAATGTGGTCCAACCACCGCTAATACCGTTTCGCCGCTCTGTTAATCTTCAATTTCACTGTTCCCTTTTCAATCTCTTTCAGATATTTCTGGTCTCCAACTATTATCAATACACAGAAATCACTCCCTACTTTGAAAGTTTATAAATCCATTTCTATCTGCATCGCTCAAAAGTTCATTCCACATGAGAAGAAATGGATTTATCCTGATGAAAACGTGAAGTGAAATTAACTTTTTTCAGGGAGGGATATCAAAGCTTAAAAACATCACAAATGCATATAAAGTTGTCCTGGCAATACTATAAAATACGGAGGCTTGCAGAATAGAAACCCCATTATATCATTCAAGTATATATAACATTCTTACTGAGAAAATGTTATATTGAATTCAGACGGCAGCAAAATATCCACACTGGATACATTCAAGAATGGATTTTTTTTTATTTTCTTTTGACGTTTTGACTTTATGTGGTTAAATACAAGGCCTTGCAAGAGTTATTTAAATACAATGAAACACAATTTGCCTAATTTTGATATGTGTTTAAGTTAATGTTTGGATCAAATGGCAATATATTTGAATCAACTAAAACGTAAAAGAAAACTGATACCGTATGTTCACATCTTACATTCTGTTTATTTTCCACTCTCTGGTTAGTTAGATTCTGTGATACAAACATCACAAGACTTGTCCACTTTGGAGTTATCTCCTATAGTAAAACCTCCAATGTTCCTATATCAAAACATGGTGATAGGCCAGTAGGAATTCAGTCAGGAATGTGCAAATTATGAAGTAGTTCCTTAGTGTCGCTTCTATTTATTGTTAAGGTTAATGAACACATATCAGAGAATGTCACACTGACGATATTCAGTGAAAGAAATTCACAAGAACGTGAAGGGACAAGTTCCTTAGATAACTCACTATATAGCAATGAATACATCCTTTATTTTATCTAAATCCGTTTCATATTACACAAAATGAACATTTGTAATATGCAAAACATAGTTTATCTTTCATCAAACCTTTAGATCAATTATCAGTTAAATTGTGTGAATGATAATGATAAAAAGTTATTGTATAGCCTTAAATCTCCATGATTATCGTGTATGTTGTCCACACCAAAAAATACCTCTTCGCCATTTCGACAGTTAAATATTTAGGATCATACTATTTGTAATAATATACATTTGTAATGTTTTTGGACAATATAGTTATTTATTTTAGAAAAAATAAATCAGTTATATTTATCACAGTAAATCTGATTAGCTGCCATTTCCCGTCCAACAACGCACCAATATTAATCACATAATAGCCGTCCAGTGTTACTAGTTGTCCTGTTGCGTCACACCAGATGTATATATCACAGTATAAATGATTGGTTGTGGGCTGCTATACATCTCATTTTCGCAATCAGTTAAGTGATTTGATAATCAAAGCTGATGGAATTCATCCTTATTGTATGATTATGTACAATAATAAAAGTACACTATATGTTCCAAGATTAAGAGGCGTTAAAGAGACATATGTGTTGAATACGCATAAGCAAAACAATGTTTTGGGAACAGATTTATGAAGGAAACTCAATTAACTACACTTGAATATGAAATTGTCTGTTTCACATAGAACTTTCATACTACATACATCTTATTGTTACCCACAAGGGATATCATAGTAGGCTTCATATTTTCCACAGGATGCCCTAGGGCAAAATTAACTTTTACTTGGTGACATGACATCATAAACATTCACAATCGCCGTTATCATTATCATTATCATTATACAATTTGTTTCGTCTGTAACCACTAAATGTCCCAATATAGGTTTAGTTAGGATACAAAAGATGTATAATCTTCAATTTATCTTCAGCTGACATTGACTTAAATCCCATTTTGAGTTGCTAAGTCAATCAGCTAATGTCAAATACATGAGTTAGTTTCTGCTGTGTCCATATCATTACTTTATTCCATTAACTTTAAATTGCAACTAAACCATTGATGGATAGCGAATATCTAGGCAAGTGTTTATGTTCTTGTATCCATATATCTTATCACAAGAATGCTCCAAAGTATGTAATCTTTTCTGTCAATTAGTATATAGGTACATTTGATTAAAAGAAGGGAGAAAGATAGGTTTCTTTACTAACTGCCCATCTAGTATGTGACATTCACTTTTCAGACATTTTATAAGAAAGTAATATTCTCAATAACAGGCTTGTAATACCATTCTGACATAAACTAGAAGATTTTTTGGAGTATGAGACTCCTTTTGATGAGAAAAAATAATACTATTTGGAAAGTCTGTTAACATCTCAATAAATGTCTGACATGGTAGGTTTTAATCATTGATGTACTTATGATAAAAAAGGATAATTTCATTTGAGCAGTTCGACCTTAGAATTACTTAGGATTACAGTTAAACTCACGGGCAAAAGAAAATATATCTTCTTTTCAACAGAACAAAACACAAAATATTTCTGTCAGATAAACTCGGTTTTTAAATGTTTGTGATGAGGATATATCTCGTTAAGAGATATACACAATTTCATTCATGAGAGTATGATACTTAATATTTTATATCTGTTCAAACACACATGGGGTGCTGAAATAGCTATTTCAAAAGATATTTTGGGAAATAATTTAAGGTAAAATTTTATGAAATATGGAAATTATGGTAGTGCAAGATGGTATCGACTTAATGTACTTCCTTTGACTTTAAATCAATGACGCATTGTTGATGTAGGACGTCAAAAATCAAGCCTGAAAGCCCTAATTCACTCCCCAATCTCGCCTGGTTAAGGAGATTCTATAATGACGATTTTTAAAAAGCCGTGTTTTTCAGAATTATGAACAGATAATGTTTCAAAATTTACAGCCAAAGTTAGTTTTCGGTTTTTCAGGAGGAGTACACTCCTACCAAAATGGATTAACACTTTTATTTGCTCTTCTGTGACAATGACTTCGGAACTCATGCTTATTGGACTACATGGGCTAGCTTAATACTCCTGGATTTAGGTCAATGGGTTTATCAGGTTTTAGTTGCTAGTGATGGAAGCCTGTCAAACATAAAGAAATACTACAATGTAGCACATTCTTATATCAAACATGAATTATTAAACATTAATAATAACATTGACTAATTATGAAATGGCGAACATACCATGTGGTGAAAATAGAATAATGAAGTCATGATATAAGGTTGTGTAGGCAGATGAGAAAAGAGAAATCTAATGAAAAGTCTTTATTGTGTTTGTTAAAATTCTGTAAAATAACTCCAGACACATTCAGAAAGGAGGTCATTAACCATAATTCATAACCACGTCTCCAAAATCAAATGATTTCATTTGACTGATGCCCTCTCCCGAAATAATATTGAGACTTTTCCCCCGTGCGCTACAACATGGCTTTTAGAGTATTTCGCAAACGATGTTGATGACAAATAAATTTATTCACAGGCAAATATGGGATTCCTTCCTACAAGAAATCTCAGACGGAATTGACATGAGGGTTTTAATACATCTCCACTACAAGGGTCTCTTCGTCCAGAACATTGTAATAAGCTTTTCCTATTGACAAAGTCTGAAATAAGTCGTACAGAAAGTCACTTCAATATAATTAATCATAATTTCGCTTAGGACAGTGACTGTGCATTGTCGTCATAGCTCTATCATGTTTAGTGGACTGTCAGCAGTGCTACTCAATGGATTTCATAGCAGATCATCTGATCATCGTCCTCTCTATATAGGGATCCGTCACTTAAATTTCCAAGATATTAACAGAGAATATTTGAACTTCATACAAGTTCTGCTAACCAGATTCTGCTGCCAAGATTAGATACTTCTTGGTCGATTTAATTCTTTGCCATATCATAACCTACTTTTTAAGTAGGTGAAGGTATAGAACAGTCATTTAGTTTGACCACCCTGTGTAACCTCATCAACATTTGAACAGTTGTTAACCATGCTCTTATAAACGTTAAGGTCCAACTCTTTGCAATTTCAAATTCCATTGGAGTGCCATGTCTTTTATTTTCTCGGAAACTATAACAAGTTGATATATGACAATTCGGGTACCGGTTATCATGATAACATTCGTGATCGAGTTCAAAAGCTGGTTTTAATTTTGATTAGTTCCCAGCGCCTGCGACTGATGTCTGATCATTTCCGAACATAGTTTCAAAATGGTAATAAACATACGATTGTGTCACGAGCATGAACAATAACTGTAATGGTAGTTATAATTGAAGAAGTGATACTGTCCTTTGTGTCTGATCTTAAGTATACTAATCACTTATAAGAACAGGAAGATTTTCTGGATAACAACTTCTTTAATGTGAAAATGCACGACGTTTCGGAGTACATACTCACTCCTTCATCAGGTGGAATGTAAGGAAATAACAAAATATGGTACATTTATATAGCAATAACAATAGCAATATAAATGTGTATTTCGTGTATTTTCACATTAAAGAAGTTGTTATCCAGAAAATATTCCTGTTCTTATGTATACCACTTCTAAATGCCCTTCAAAGACCTGAAATCACTTATACCTTGCACATCAATCCTGGCAGTACGAATATAAAAGAACAACAGGTTTGTAAGTGTTACATTGCTGAGGGAAATTATCAAAACAGAATGGTCCTATTTATATCCTCAAAGAAGATCAAACATACCAGACTACAAATGAGTGAGTCGACCCAAAAATAGAATGGTTGAAGCTTTCAACAATATGTTGTCCAAGTCGAACCCTTTATCCACATCGGTTAGTTAATTGCCACTCAGATAACAGTTTCATAAGTTCATATTTTGTATCATACTTTTTTCTTTCCATTGAGCACATCATATTTCATGTTAATCAATATCTAAAACGTCTGTGTCAGGGAAAAATCATTAATTGTTCTTCCAAAAGTGCTCAATCTAATTTGGAGTCTTCTACCAATGTCATTTATCTCAGAATGTTAGAATAATATAATCAGTGTGTGTCATTAAAATACGTGAAAGGATTCGGATTTTATTAAAACATAGCATATATTTTAAACGTAATTAATTACATCTGTCGTTATAAGACATACATATTATATGTCATGTTGATGATATCAATTTTAGATGTTGACAAACTATTTTCTTAATTTGTTTACTGGAAACACAAACACAATCAATGACGCCGTAGTTTCAGAATGTAAACATTGATCATATAAATTCCTTGCCTCTAGGTATGGACATTGGAGTTTGTCCATAATGTGTTTTCCAAACTTGAGTAACTTGTAACATCTGAGTATGACATCAATGCCATACCATGAAAGCCACCATGAAACTCTTTGTTCGACACCAGGTTAAATTTTCTTAGCAGTGTCTGACATCTTCAGCCTTTGTCTTCGTATCAGAACAGGAATCTAGAATGTTTGAATAAATGAATCACAGAGGCTGTAAAAATGGAAAAAAACATTTATTATTTCTCGAACATGACAGCCAGTTATACAGGCTTAGAAAACCCATATATTAAGATGGAGAAGAATGTATACTGCAGATTTGAAGCCATTGCATTGTAAAATGCAAGTGGAAATGGACTGACAATTATATCTTTACAGGGAATGTGTAGGTCATATTGATGCATAAGGAGCATATTCTGCTGCCAATTTTTTTCTTCAATGATGTGTGTGTGTCCGGCGTGTTATAAACAATCCTTATTGCTTTATTGTTCATTATAAATATAATTATTATGAGTGTTTAGAATTCTATACCAAAGCAGATACCAAGTTGACCACCAAAATGTATGTATGCATGTATCATTTATTTCATTATAAAAAAGAGGTTATTGTTGTAGTAGTATGGTAGAGAACAAGTAATAGTATATTCTTTTTCGTAACGTGTAATGGACATTATATCCATTATATCAAGTTTGATTAAACTGATAATTGGTATGGAACCGATATGTGAAGATGATTTCCCGGTAAACATAAGGGATAATGTCCAGGTTTACCTTCAGTATAGTAAAATCATCTGAGAGCATAGTTTGACAATATTCAACATTTTGACGTCACTGACACGTTTCTGGAGAACTTGGTTTTACTATTGTACTGTACTGATGAGCATATAAATCTTTCATCATGATGCCATAATTACAACTCTAAAATTCTATTCTCTAGTCTCTAGGTATCGCTACATCAGTCAGATCACTTGAATTACCTTGAGAGGACATTTTATTGTAAACACATTAAAATGGCCATATAATAAATTTAAGAAATAAAGTTCCCTGTAACCCAATGTGTTTTGTAATAAAGTATAGTTTTGCCCTGACCTATTATAGTTAAAGTACGAGGACGGTAGTCCGAGGTATCGCTACATCAGTCAGATCACTTGAATTACCTTGAGAGGACATTTTATTGTAAACACATTAAAATGGCCATATAATAAATTTAAGAAATAAAGTTCCCTGTACCCCAATGTGTTTTGTAATAAAGTATAGTTTTGCCCTGAACTATTATAGTTAAAGTACGAGGACGGTAGTCCGAGTACTTTGACGTTATAATAGTTCAGGGCAAAACTATACTTTATTACAAAACACATTGGGGTACAGCGAACTTTATTACTTTTCTAAGATAACCCATAACACAACATTCTGCTTTAAGTAATTTTGCAAGACAAATAGAGTTAACTTCCTTAATATTAATAATCCATGATCAGGGCTAACTGACGAGCCATGCGACTATGATGTCATTGTTCTGTTGTGACGTCATAGTGGTTCCTGGTTTTGCCTAATGCGGATTTCGTCGTTTTGGTTCAAGTACAAATGTAGCTTAAAATTTAATTCGGATACAAAAGAACACATTCCTTCAATAATTGTTATAACAACGCTACCGTTGTTTTAGGACATTATCATTCGCAGAAAAACAACTGCCCTCTTTCACACGTGACTACGAGGGGAGCGGAAACGTCATTCAATTGTTACGTCATCACAAGCACTATACCTTAATCGTCTGATAAAGTACTTTTATTTCGATTGTTCTAGCCGCTAGGCATCTTAGAATATATAATATACTATTACCTACAAATATAATGTATGCTCTCAAAATAAAAGGTTGAGTTAAAGTTATTTAGTAAAATTAGCTACCATTCAACCTAACGTTTTCACGAAAGTGTCATCACTTCTTTGTTAAGGTGATGACAAACTTGTCATACAAAGACATGAAACTTTATCATGAAACGCGTCCAGTACTTTACAAAGAAGATTTTATATAAGTTAATTACCATCACAGTCCTACATTGATAAATTTTCCCTAACAGTTGTAATACAAGATATTCTAACTTTCAAACTGTGTACAGTGGCGATATAGCAGGTTAGAAAATAAACATCTTAACACTACATTTCAAGAACAAAACAATTGAATTGCCCTCGATGACAAATGTACTGCATGTCATAAGTACCCAGTGAATTGTGCATTTCCTGCTAATAAATTTGACTTGTCAAAACTAGAAGACTCTGTTTGTAGTACCATATATATTTCCTATCTGTAAGTAGATGACAATCTAGGAAATAGGAGATTTTGAAAGCTGATCACTGCTGTCGACAAATGTAGAATGCAACCCCATAAATGCAGCATGATTTCATAATATTGTTCATTGCGTCATCATTTATAAAAACCATTGACTTTGGACAAAATATAAAACTTTGAATATTGATATGATTGTCATCCTTGATGTTATATATGTTAACATTGTTTTCAGCCCTATTCAGGGTTACTCTCATCGAAACACTCGACTGTGCTCTTCTTGGATAACGCCTTCGGACCTGATACTTACTGGGCTACTTAGGCGACCTAAATACTCATGGGTGTAGGTCGTTGCGTTTGCCAGGTTCTGATTACGAACTTGTCCATCAAAAAGCAATAGCATACAATATAGCATATTCCTATATCACAAATGAATTATTCAACATCAATAAGAACATTAATTGAATGCATATACATTGGATAACATACCGTGTATTCAACATTGAATGCTGAATTCACAATCTAGTATTGTGTACACAACACACGAGGAGAACTCAAATGAGAACTCTTTCTTGTGTTTGTTAATGAGCTTTGTCTGTTCTTCTGATGAATAACTCAAGCAGCATCTAGAAAGGAAGTCATGAATCATGCTTTATAACCTAGTCTCCAAATCAAATGATTTTATTTGAATGATGTTTTCCCGAAATACTTTTAAGACTTTTCCCCAACATGTCTAACAACATGTCTCTTGAAGTATGACGCAAATGTTGTTAATGATAAATAAATCTATTCACAGGCAGAGGAAGGATTCCTTCTTACACGAAATATCAGACAGAATCGACATGCCGGTTTTAATACATCTCTGCTACAGGTAATGGTCCGTCGAGAAGATTGGGATAAGATTTTCCTATCGACAGAGGCTGTTGGTGAATTAATCATGATTTCGATGCGACTGTGCATTGACGTCATAGCTTTATCCTGTCAATTGACTGTCAGGAGTCCTACTCAATGGATTACATATCAGTTCATCTGACTATGTCCTCTCTATAAAAGGATCAATCCCCAAACTCAAACCCAAACTCCAAAGATATTCACATACACTGGTCAAGCTTCATACAAATTGTTGTAACTAGTTCGTGTCAAGATTAGATGTATACACGTCAGTTCATGTATTTAACTCGTCTTACTCCTGGTTCGAAGCAGGCGCAGGAATATAGTGGTCATTTGTCTTCATGTTTTCACAGTGTGCTTGAACCAATATTTCGTTAGTTGTTAACAATATCCTGCACAAAGGTAATTAACTAGCAGTCTGAAATATTAATATTTGGCGGTTTTGTAGTGTATAATGGGGACAAGTTTTATTGAAAACTGTTGCATGTTATTGAATTAAATATTCGGTACGAATACTTTTAATACAGTCGGAAAGCCAGTTCTGATTTTTACTATAGTTTATGGATTGATTATCCGTGAGTCATTGATCATAAGGCAGTTTGTTGTTTTGCATGTTATTTTCTGTCAGCCTTACTTATGTTTGTGCAAAGAGGTTTTATTACTGAAACAATGTTTATGATATCTTAAAATCTCCTACCCATGACGTATAACAGTCACATGATAATGATTACCTGTTTTTACATTATTCAAATCATTATGCCTGATACATTGATATGTTTTCTATATCCACGAAATTGTTCTATTGATACATTTTAATTTTCAAATCTTAACTTGTTTACAACATATTGATTATGTATATTACTTTGTAAAGTTGACAGTTTCTGATTCTATGGTCTTCACTTTTGCTGCTATTTTGGTACTGTTTGTAGTAATTCCCAAGTACATAGGACAGATCAATTGGATCATGTTGTCAAGAGAAATTTTTTTTAACAACAACAAAATATATTTGAGAAGTGTCCTCTTTCGACAATCTATTAAATCTTCAATAACGTAATTTAGTGAGGAAATTTAAGTTAATCCCTACATGGTAAAGGCTATTGCTCACTCGAATTCCTCACAAACATGTCATTTGGTTGGTGCATGATGAAAAGAGGATGGCAAAAGTTTAAATAACCAGTATTTCAGGAAGTGAAGAGACATGGTTGTTATATAACAAGTTGTGTTATCATGGGACATCGATGCAGATTTTACTTGTCATTTTACTTTCCTGCAAACTAGTGTATTAATGATTTGAAGCTGATTTGGGAGATTAGGATCATAAATAGTCGTTAAGTTATTTCCACTCAACTGAATAAGTCTATGTTGGTATAGTTATGAACTGTGAGACAATTTCAATCTTTCACACACGTAAGTTTAATTGGGCTAATGGCTTTAAAGAAAGATCAATGATTTCAATGACCAATCGACCCATCGACCCATCGACCTATGGATAAATAGATACATATTATACAATATACCTCTTGTTGTCATTGCTAAATTGTGACGTAGTAGTGCGTTCATCTAAGAAACTTCATATTCCTTTTATTCTTATTTTTACTGGTTATCATCACAGATTCTCAATGTTCTTCTGTACTTCCCTGATGTTGTAACGACATCACTATTTGGTTGAAATAAGGTCACGACGTCGTTCAACTATAAAACGACGTTGTTTCAAGGTCACTTTTTTCGACGTTGATAAAACTACGTGGTTTCAACGTTATTATTTTTTACGTCAATAATATATTCGATATCAGACGTCGTTTCAAGGTCGTTATTTTCAACGTCGTTGTTATGTCTATATGCAATGGCATTTCAACGTCTTCAAAATCCACAACGACATCGATCCTAACTGCATCCTACTCTTCAATTAGTAGCGATTGCAATGGCTTATTAGGCCTTTAGGCTTATTTCCAATATTTATCCTTGATTAATTATATAACAATATGAAGTCTGACTACATCTAGGCGTTGTTGGACCTATAAGAAATCATTGAGATTCTTTTGAATAATGAGTAATGTTATCTTAGAAAATATAAATGTGCATGTACACATCTCGGTCAATGAAAATGTATTTGAATGATACTGTTACGAAGTATTTTAAAAGTTAACGGGGAATTTACTTTTAAACAGATATGTTATCTATTTTGTATGCCCATGTATTTTAATCATTCACTTGTTTATCATTTGATACTCTAATCTAAAACGTAACGGCGTTGTTTCAACGTCACATCAAAGTCTAATTGCCTGCTGGGTCTGTTCTGTTCTGCAACTGATATCTGATGTCTCTGGTTCTTGCTCTGCTGGTTAAATGTTAAGTTAACAGGCAAGTCTGGCACCAGTCTGTCCAGATGTGATTGATGGAAGAAATCAATGGCAGATCTCACCTTATATAGAAACTACTTGTCTTTGCATTCCGTTATATCGATCTTCCTGTGTTAATGATCCCAGAGAGGAATACATTGAAAGAAAGATAACATTTGCATGTGGCCTCACAACCATCAATGAATCAATTCTAGAGAAATTTTTGACACTCCTAGTGTAACTAATTCAGACCTTAAAGCAATAGACATAACCATAACTCGAGTGAAACAAAAACCTTAGATTAATAAATAAAACCATAACTCAAAAGTAAAAAAAAACTACCTTAAAGTATTAGATATAAGAATACCTCTGCACAGCAATAAATGTATAAACTGTACTTTGCCAGCCACCATTCCAAGGGAACATATGGATAAGAGAATGAGAAACGGTTTTTACGGATCTACGTCTTCTTTATTGCAAGAGTACCACATTTTTGTGTAGTTGCTGACACCTGCAAACACAATATAGTTAGTATAATTTTGTATCTGTTAGTATTCACATTGAAATAAAGCATTTTTCCAGTAATGAAGTTTGAACATATCCGTATAACTCCTTTCTAATTCATCTGATCAACGTCTGAATGAACCTTAAATAAATATATAAAGATTTGTATCTTCAATTTTCAGATCTGCATAATCATTTTTGGCATACAATCATATATCTGACTAAAATACTAGTGGCTAGAATTAAGTTTGTATTACTCTCCCATGTGAATGACTAACATTGTATCCTGTTGGTTCATGTTGATCTAGATTCGCGTTACAATCAACATGGCACTGGAAAGAAACTTGATATTTGACCTATATTGAATAGGGTTCCACTTGTCCTCTTTTGACAAGTCGTATTATGGAGTAATCTGTAAACCAAAGAGCTTATAAAACGCGTTATTGTAACACTGACTTTCCTTTCAAATTACTTACTTCAAATAGGAATAACATCTAATAGTGTAGAAACTGTTCCAATAAATGTAGTTTGATTTCACAAACTGTCATATTACGGTACATTAATATTGACAGCTACATGTATCAACGAATGTACCAATGTCCATTGTGCGTATAACTAGGAATATGCCATATATTAGGAATATAATTGGAAAACTGAAACTTGTTATTGTGACTGAGTACAATTGTCTTAAATTAACTTTGATCATAATGTAATTACATGAACAAGTTAGGCAATTACTTCTGTACCTAACTATTGACTTGATTGAAAGAAGGAGATGGCGAAAAGAAATTGAAATCTATAATACCCTTCTAAGGGACATCTAAATGGTTGTCAAATTCCTTTATATTCCTGACATTAAGATCAAGTTACCATTATGAATTGAATGTGTCCTACAACTTTTTAACCAAATCCAAACTTTCGGCAAGAAATGTGAATAAGAAGATCTTGATGATTTTCGGATAGTTATAAATAGTCAGGTAAACGGCAAATAGAATGGCAATTGTAGGCTACCAAATGTAGGAAAGAACCCTCAGCATTTTGTAGTTAGTCCGTATGACTAATGTAAGAACCTTGGTATGTATACAGTTTGGTGCAATCAAATCTCAAGATTCTGTTTTCTCACAATATATTCAGTGCACAATATGTATGGCGAATGTTTTTCCAATATAAAAGACAACTATTTACATTTACACCTGGTAACATTTATCAGTCCTGCATTTGCCTTCATGATACCGACTAAGCATACAAATAGAATGATATGTATGTATGTCTTAACAAAGTTTGTATTTTGTTAATATATTTAAGAAAATGTGGGAGAATTGGCAGTTATATTTACTCTTGTTAGGATCGTTTTACCAACTTTGTCTACTATGAAGCGTGTGTTTAATGGAAACACTCTAAATACTCCTCCCATTTCTGGACGAACAACTATACTTTGATTATACAAGGCAAAATAAATTAATCACTCACTTGAGATATGTATCTAATCAACTTCCCAATGCAAGGCATAATTTATAGTATCTCTATCAGTGGCTGATTTATGCCTTGCAGTATTTCCCGCCCATTTCAGTGCTAAAATAGTGGATCGCTTCACCTAAAATGCATAGCGGCTCATATTTCCTAGCACATAAACCTTAAAGAAATACTAAGTAATGGAGAATGGCAAGATTTATGTCTTGCGTAGGCTAGTTGGTATGCAATTGGAATATCAAATAGATTCAGCTTCAACTCAATAGTACCAGCTTTCATTTCTACTGCTCGAAGAGCCACCATTTTAATAAGGTCACTAACCCAGGGTGACACCACAAGTCTTTGAACGTATGTCTAAGTGTGGGGCAGGGAATCACCCTTCAAACTTTCAGTTTATCCAGCAATGATGCAGAGAGTCGACCTCATTGTTGCTGAACTGGGTTATGCACCGGACCATGTGTCACCACATAATTTTGTTGCATAGATAGAATACAGGATAATCTACGATTCTACAGCAACACATCTAAACCCTCATTTAGTGTCTAAAACCACGTGTCAAGGTTGATTCAGTGTAAGACATGGCAACGTTCAGACCCGACTCACAAGACCAATAATTTGTGTGGTAATTTTGGTTCATTATCGTCTGAAGTTGGTTCCAACTTCCACTATGTTTATTCAAGTCAATGAACTCTCTAATAATCCTGGACTGCATCAAAAGTAATTTCCACACAGTAATACCCAATCTGCACGTATTGGTTCATGTTAGCGACGGATTAGGTCTCCCATAGTGTGATATGTTGGTATAAAACTGAATCAAATTGAAGGTCCATTTTGTGGAGGTAACTACATTAAATTTGTCGTTGTTAGACATTGTAAGTGATTATATATTATCAAGAGATTCAGGTCAATATTAAAAAGGAATATACTTCATCTTATTACTATTTACCTAACCCACGATATTTGTAAGATGCTACATACTTATTTGCTAAAATGTTGGAACTGTCGTTCATACTCATCCAAGCATTAGTTCTGATTGCATTCAAGTTCGAATGGACACTGTGGAATAACATATCTCACATTTAAAGGGGCAGTAGCACGATTTTCTGTTCAAATTAGTTAAAGAAATGTATTTGAAATTGTTTTCGCTAATATTAAAATACCCTTCTCTCTTCGAAAAATCAAGTTAAAAATTAATGTACATGTGCCATTGGAATGGTTTTTGTAATTTGAAATAATAAAATATGTTTACATTAAAATGGCCACCATGCAATTATTGATTTTTACACAAAACCGGTATTACTCCTACGACTAATTGGTTTGTTCAATACGATGTTTTACCCTCTAAATTAAGTATAAATGTTATCGCTTCATCAGTCAGATTACTTGAACTGCCTTCCACTTGTCACTTAAAAAGTGCACGAGCATGTATTTAGTGACACACCATGAATCTTTAGAAAACTGATATGACTGATATAAATTTGTATTATATTACGAGCAGTGGAATACTGAGATTTATCAGTGAAATAAACTGTCTAGCAAGCTACAGTGAAAATAACTTATATTTTCACTGCGAACGGTGGCTGATATAATTTGACGTCATACAACAATGGTCTCGCGCGGTGAATTGGCTTATGACGTCACAGTGTTACTGTGGTGACGGGCTGTTCCTTGCGGCCGCTTGGCGTGAAAACGACCCTTTTCGGCCGTAATTACATGGATAATATCATATAATAAATAGAATATCCGTCAATTCTTGACAAATACCATGTTTATCTCATCTCGTGAGTTAGAACATTTACATATTTTCACTCGTGGCTGCGCCACTCGTGAAAATAAAACCTTTCTACCTCACTCGCTGAGATAAACATGATATTAGTCAAACAAAGACAGACATCCTCTATATATACAAACACAAACGGATCAACTTATCAACAACACTTCACTTCACTCAACTAGCTGCAATCCATGCAGGACTAGTTATTATTACTCAACCGTTGCGAGATCACTTATTTGATAACAATTGTTATTGCTTGTTATATCAATTATTTTAAAAAATGAAATACTATTTCCTTAAAAACGAATTTTGTTTGATATGCATAGGCGTGTGAAATGTGTTGACACTCACCAATTAGATATGTATTTTGTTTTGACTGATTCATAATCACACGCGTTTTTTTTCCAAAAAGCTTGATTTATCATAATCTATTGGCATATGAACCTATCTACTGGAACGAAGACTTGTGCATATCTTGACAGGCAGCAAGTCTCCAATCATCAAATTACGTTGGTGCCATTTACTGCGTGTTGCCATTATGCATATTAATTCAAGTGATAAGTGTGTACGGACCACAGCTAAGTGAAATCAGTGTCCAGAACATGGACACTGGAAATAATTTACAGCACAACCAAGTTATATTTCTATCATCTGCATTTTCATGAGAAATACGGTGCTTAAAGTACCTTCAGCATACGTCATGTAGATTCAAGTCAGACCATAATATCTAAACCATGAAAATAAAAGGAAACCATGATTTATGATCATATTTGTCATTTGTATCATATATTGTTTTAACAACTAGTACTGTTAGTATATCGTGGAACTAGCTGAAACCACTAGATATATACTCCGGTTACTTTTTACAGATTTCAGAAAGGAAAACAGATGTTTCTGGTCAGTGTCTACAAATCAAACGTGTAAGCACCAAAGGCAGAAATGCAAGTGCAGATTTTCTGTCAAATTAATGCTCCTTCATCAAGATCAAAGGGGAACTTTCTCTAATTGCTGAATGGCAAACAAAGTCGTTTGTCTTGACGGTATAGGGCTCTCAGATTGTAGAATGTGTCGCATCTAGACCCATTTGACAGTTGACGATCCCTAATAATCAAGTTGTGGATAAACTCTAAGTTGGAAGTGTGATTCACTATTAATTAAAACCAAATCACTACAGAAATTTGTTCATGAAAAAATCTTGCATTTCACAGGCATCTTACAAAAACTAAATTGAAATTGAAAAATGTCCATGTAGTTCCTTCAAATTAAATTACCTAAAATAGATTTCATTAAATTCAAGTGCGTGAAAGTGTCTTAGTGCCTGAATAAAGTCTAGGCAGTAAATGATGAATATATACTTACAATGATATGGTAGTTAGTTAATGATTTTGCTATAAATAAACATGTTCTGATGTCTTCGCGTCAATATTATCTAGTATTTGCTAGATACTCGATTATTAGTTAGTTGTCATTACTAAGGATTTCTTCAATTCATAATAGCTTTTGGTTATGTTTCAATCACAAATATCAAATGTTGATATATAGAGGATACTAAGCGATCTTCCATTTGGTAAGATTGTAATATTCAGTGAAGTGAAAAACTGCAGTATTGTCCATGGGGGAGTAAAAATAAGAAATATAACATGAGATAATGGAGACAGTGACCGACTCACATAGAAATTGTATTCCTTCAATTTCATCCTGCTGATCCCCTACATCCTAACATAATCTACCACTATTATACCACACGTTACTGATGTTCCTAATGGTAGTTGTCAACATAAATGAGAGTACTTATCAAGAATATAAACGAGATATTTATGTACCAGGTTCAGGTTACAATAAACTTAAGCCTAATGAATAGCAAGGATTGGGCGTAATAGAGACGGGTCACAGCTAAGGAGGATGATATCAATCATAACCATTGAGACAGATTATGTCAATCATTAAAGCGGGTCAGTTTGTGGCGATACAGAAAACTTCCCTGATGATAGTTGTGATATCTTAGTCAAATAACATTTGTGTCAGGTTCTCTTTCAGACTGTGTTCTACTGGCAATATTGCATTAAAGGTGTTTGACTTACCGCTGCTTCTCTGGTATAATTAGAAACCTCCTTCCCCTTGTGAACGAGTTTTACCCATGGTCTTTGTCAGGGAGTTATGACACCATCAAAATATGAAAACACCAACCCCTTTGCAACTCTATAAAATGACCACCTGACATATGCTCGTAACTGTTCATATGAAGTAAACATTCTCTTTTTTTAAAATGACTTGTTTATTTCATTACATTTGATGACCATTAAAATGATAATATTGACGACTTAGTCCTAAGACACGGTCAATTAAGGTGAAATGTTTAGGACATAAATAAATATGTCAGATATTGGTAAATACTTTCAGACAATTGCCAAACACAATTACCATAACTAGTAGGAAGTTAAAAGCAAACATTGATCAGTCAATTAATTCCTCACCTATAGTCTACACTAACTCGTGGTGCAGATATGCTGATGCCGTGCTGATCGTATTTATAGCATTACAAGTCAGTGTGGGTGGCATTGCAAGTAAAAATGTTTGGTGTGAATATAGATGATGGCTGTTGAGAATGGAGAGTGTTATTAGTGTTAAGTTATCAGATATTTGAACGGTCACGCCTCACATACACAGAATGTTGAACTGGATTGAACCTATGCAGAAACTTTTACATGAATAAAGAGAACCCACAGTAAACAGTATGGATAGTTAGGCAGAACATTAACTGACCTCAGAGCGGAACATTCTATTGTGTTATGTAAGCATTGAATACAAAACATAAGCAGAGATTGTTTGAATAACTGTTTTCGTGTCCATCCTGCTTATACATTTGCAGACAAAAACAACAATGTTCGTGGATCGAAAAGATGTGCGTTAAATGAAAATGAACTATGACTAAAATAGTGTTTCTTGCATATCATCAACATAATTCCTGCATTATCAGATGTTACTCGGAATGTAATGAATCTGTAGCATATATCTATCACTTGTGTTTCTTGAAACAGGAGCTTGATCGTGTCATAAGTAAAATAAGTTCTTAAATCTTGGCCTATAATAATCGTGGTCTGTCAATATAGACAGTGCCAGTATCAATTTCATACATCCCTTAACAACATGAGTAATTTTCTAATAACTAAAGGAGATCTTATATATACCAACTTTGTATTGTACAAGCGAATTTATTCATTTATCCTTGGAAATTTAACTTATCTGTCAGTTAAATACATCAATAGTAATTAATACCAGGACCAGTCATGGATGTTTTATTATATGGTTATCAATGACAATGGCTTGACTTTAGTGATGGTATCTATGCTGAAAAGTGCATTCGTTACATGATATAAAGGTGCCACAATATGAATAGATGCTCTCAAAAGAAACAAATGTGGATTACGATCTAGATATAAGAAACTTAATTGAAGCAAAACAAATACCCACACGCCTCCGATGATTATAGAGTGGGGATCATTGGAGATATAGGTAAACTCGTAAGTCATGTTATTGCCTGACATGCTGAAGTAGACGTGTATTTAACGTGTTCTAACAACTGTTGTCTGTGGTAAGCTTATGATCCTCAATAGTCCCTAGAGAATTATTAATGCTCGTAAAAGAGGCTTGACCTTCACACAGTTTTATAAATGAGCTATGTTAACTATACTGGTAGGTTTGTGAAGGGAAGTAGAATTCATGCAGTGATTGTAAGTCGTTTAGACTTTGGACATAAAATTGAAGAATAAACCATTGTGACAACAGTATTTTCACATAGGATATAATATGTTTTGGAGTATAAAATATATAAACAATTCACTGCTGACTATTTGGTCACACATGCCTGCATAAACTGCCACAAAAGGAACAATGTTATCAAAAATACAAATTGACATGAAAGATAAATACGACTTAAACTTACTTATATAATAGTTTTAGAAGTAAAGCAAACTTAACTTGTAAATTGTCATTTTGACATTATCCAGCAACTATTCCAAGTCATTGTGTCGAACACATATGTTAATAACTTAAATTATTTCAATATGCTATTCAAGTTTAAATTTAAATCTCAAACATTCTGTCTAAAACCATTCTGAAAAAACCTCTTTTTGAAAAGACATACACATTACCATACCATAATGGAATGTGTATACTTATAGAACAAATATGCATATCAAAGACAATCACAAGTGACATTATCCGGGAGTGCTATTTAGAAGTGTAGCTTTGAAGGAGGAGTTCTAGCCTTAGTTATAAAACATCAGCTGTTCAAAACATTTAAACTCCCCGTCATTTTATAATAAAAGATGAAAACCACACTGATCTTGCTTCAAAGTCATTTTAACGTCATACCTTGTATTCACTGTTCAATGGAGATTGTGAGCCATGCCGTAACCTTTGGGAACGTGAACATTAATCATGTCCTTGAGCAGAAAATCGTATTTCAAAGGGATATCAACAGGAAACAGGTTTAATAGACTGTGAATTACTGTATAACTGAACATATCTGAATGAGTTTATGTAATACCGCCAATATTAGGTTCTTAATTTACGCTTCTGACAAGTCATCATCATTATTCACGCTACATAAAAGGTTGTGCTTGATTTGAGGAACATAGGCCTAATTGAAAACTTGTCTTGATCTTCCCAATAACCATGTGTGGCTTATATATTTAGATCGATGACCTATGACTTAGGCAATGGTCAGGTCGATCATAAGAAAAGTGTGTTCAGCACTGTTGTTTTCGAGTCAGTGACATGACATCATATATGTATTGCTAGATTATCAGCTATATGTTAGTCACTGCAAAGGTTTTTCTTCAAGTGATAAGACTTGGATTAATATAAGCTTCATAACGGCTCAAATCATGTTTTCATCACAAAAATGGAATGTTGATATAAACAGGCTACAAAATGACCCTCAATTTCAAAATGATTTGTATCAAACAGCGAAAAGGAGTTATAGCAAATATTATCAGAAATGACGATGAAATGATTCAGCACATAAATGATTGATATATTTAATATATTTGAGTATTTCCATTGTTATTCCGCAACTTTTATAAAAAAAAGTTGCAAGTCTCTAGCATGTCTCTAAAATTATTGAAAGCCAAACTTCACATATCAAAATCCAAAAATTATGAAGGAAATCAAAATGGCGGTTAAACCACACATGACCTATATCTCTGCCATGATTTACAGTTTTGCTTTCATTGTTATAGCAGATATCTTTAAAAAAAAAGAAGGTTTCAGCTCTTTCAATACATTTTTTCATCATTGTCCCCATGTTAAAAATCAAAAGGCTTATTTTTTAAATTTTGTACCTTTCCACAGGACCAGAAATATCTATTCACGAACTAGTTTTATTGTTGATGCATAAACACTATAGACCTGTCTTACTCTTCTGAACAGATACTTAAAATCACTGGTAGGTTTTTGAGATATTTGCATTTTTTTTAAATTACCAGATTTCAAATGCACACTCTGCACAAAGTATCGGGAGTTAGTAACTGTGGGGTGTAAGTCAATATATACAATGCTACATTATGTGCACATTTTGACCAATATCTTCAGAGGAGAAGATTGTCAAAGATGCATAGGGCCGGAAAAGTAAAAAACAAATGTCTAAAACTAAAATGGCGTCAAAATAACGTGTCGAACAAATTTGCCATGAGTTACTTTCTTACTCGCATTGACATTTGGCATCTTTTGAAAAATATCTCTAACTGCATTTCGAAAACAAATCCCATTTTAAAAATTTACATTTAGATTCGAATTGAACCTTTAATAAATGGAATAAATGGACCAAAAGCTTCACCACAAAACGGGGGCGGGATAGCGCAGTGGTTAGCGCGTTCGGCTTCGGATTAAGAGGTCCGGGGTTCGAATCCCGCCAGGGGCACGGCAACTTTGTCTGCAGTAGAGAACTGTTCTATACGCAGTTAGGTTTGGGTGCAATGCTACACTGAATTTCAGAGTAGTACCACCCATGGTTCGCTAGTTCCAGCCGTTGCTCGCAGGTTTCACCGCAATGCATAGCCACATGGCGTTGCGGGTTTTCTCCCTGCCGTAATACTAGCAGCCGCGATATAAGTGAAATACTCTTGAAAGCAGCGTTAAACCCCAACTCACCTCACCTCCCCGCAAAACTACACGGTAAGAGCTATCAGCCTGTCACGTTTGGTTGCAATATTTAGCTGCAATCCTTCTTGCCAAAGTCTTGGAGACAAGAGTCCTCAAATAATAATTAAGAACACGCTGATAACAATAAGGATTGAACCAAATGGCTGAATTCTTAATAAAATACAAAATGTATTATATGGAAGGGAGTTTATTATGATGTTAATTACCTGCCCAAATTAATCAAGCAATATTGTTGTTGTGTACTGAAACTGCGAACTTCACGAGACATGTACCATTGTAAACGACGATTGTGGCATTGCAACTTCACTTCACTTCATCTTCAACTATTGTAATGTCATACTTTGCACTGATATGAAACTAGTTGATATTGTTGTATAGACAATACACTGCAGTATATTCCATGGGCGCGTAAGATAAGAAAATAAGAAATATAACATGATATGATGAAGGCAGGGACGAACTCACATATTCATTGTATTCCTTTAATTTCATTCTAAGGATCTCCCAAATCTTAACATAATATACCACTATTATCCCAAACGTTGGTGCTGTTCCTTATGGTGCTTTTCAACAAGAATGAGAATCATTGTCAAGAATATAAACGATATATTTATGTATCAGTCTTGAGTTACAATGAAGTTAAGCCTAATGAATAGCAAGCATTGGACGTAAGGGAGGGGGGAGCACAGATAAGGAGGGGTGACGTCAATCAAACCACTGAGGCAGATTATGTCAATCATTAAAGCTGGTCATTTACTTCAAAATGTACATTTACTAAAGGTATATGCACTTGTCAAGTTGTTGTGAAATTGTAAACAAACGGATCAGTATGTAGTGATAACGATAACTTCCCTGATAATAATTCTGATCTCTTGGTCAAATAACAATTAGGTGTCAGCTTCTGTTTCAGGTTTCTGTGTTCTAATTACAATATTGCATTAAAATTGTGTGAATATTGACTCAACGCTGCTTCCCTGGTTAAATTCTAAATTGGCTTCATGTGAACTAGTTTTATACATGATCTTAACATCATCAGGGAGTTAGGACGCCATCAAAATATGGAAGTCCCTACTTCTTTGCAACTAAAATAGGCACGTTTAATGTATTCACAAGGAAACCTCAAACTGTTTTTTATTTCATTTGATTTGAGTAGCATCACACTTGCATGTTTCAGGACTTCTCGTTAAATAACACCATTGATAAGGATGGACATTTGTCATTCCAACAATAATGTATGTGTTATGTCACTTAATTAAAAGGGACATTGGTAGTATGGATAAATGACATTTATCATAAAACTGGACTGTCACCTTGATCCAATATTGTAATAAAAGATTCTGTCTCTGCAGACTTGAAATGCATTATTATAATGATTCGGTGTCTTACTACATGCTCTACGAATGCACAACCCTGTCTTAGAAACTGGCTGATAGTCTTAGTGCCTCAGCGATCACTACCAATTACTGTCTATGGAGGTAAAGAGTCTTTAAGAGGCACATTTTGTGGGTTGACGAAACTTATATTGGGACATCGAGTTGTTACTGATGAAGAACATTCTATAATCAGCTACGATAAAGACATTTCAGTGTAAATAAACACAAGACCATGTAATATTGGATACGTCTACAGAATATCAATGAATTGATCATGGTATAGCTCTGATTAAATAAAAGCTCATATGCCTTATGACGAGCTTCAGAGATCAAACTTCTCAAACTGAAATGTATGTTGTTACTACATTCAATAAAGTTATACTAATATACAAACTGGCGACGTGAGGTCCATGTAATCAGAGAAGTTCAGGAACATTATGTCAGGCTAATTTTAGTGAATTATCAGAGTCTTGTGCAACTATTAGCATGCTTGGTTTCCGTTAAAGTTATACAGTGAAAGTTAGGAGACACGCGATACATCAACATCATAAGATATTTGTTCACAAGTTTGTGTTGATTGTACATTAGTTTCGAACATCAACACAAATTGAGCATTTTCGCATCTATACCGCGGCATCCGAAGTAACTTTATGAAGGAGGAAATACCTTTTTATGGCAAAGTGCTTTGCCAAGAAAATGAAAGTGCACACGAGTGACAGAAAAGTAATATGTTTTGTTATAAGTTATATGTTATGGAGTGAAAACTAGAGAAATACCATTTAACTACAATGCAGAATTACAAACGATATACTGTTATCGGTATCGGTTAAAAGATTAATAATGTAGCTCAAATATCACTATTCTTATCTAATAGTTCGAATGTCACATACAAATACTTTAAATGTAACACAATGTAGTCTCAAATCTTAATGACAAATTCATTTCTCATTCTTAAAGTGGCTTTTAAAATATTGTTCATAACATTTTGTAAATTAAATATCAAACCTTTCCTGTTTGCAACTACAGTACCGAAGGCTGCTATTGTAACCAGGAAAGAGACTTTATTTGCAGCATGAAATAGTAGACCCGCATTCACGTCTGTTTTTCAACAAGCCAATGAAATAGTTGTTAAGGTTTCTCACACCTGATAGAATATTTATCGGTATGGATAAAGAATACAAATTCAATTATTATATGTGAATACACAACTCGGTGGCGTTTTCCTTACACAAATATATTGCCAACAAGAACATGATGTACATGTATTTGAGTATGTAGACAGTTTGGAAAAATCTTTCAATCTTATGTGATTCATGTGATTTTAAAAATATGGTATTTGAGTTTGTTGAAAACTCTTAATATATTACCTTTTACGTTAAAATTTTTTAAAAAGAAACCATACCACGCTGGTCAATCAATCAGTAAAATATTGATACATCCTGACTCTCACCTTGTTTATATACACGATGAAAGCTACATTGATGTTGCTACTAGGAAATTGAACTGTCACACCTCTCATACATACATGTTGAACTGCATTGAACCTCTTCAGAAGCTTTTACATGAAGACAAAGAACCCAGAGTGAAGAGTACGGATAGTTAGGCAGAACATTAACTGACCTCAGAGCGAAACATTCTATTGCGTTATGTAAGCATTGAAAATACAACATAAAGCAAAGATTGTTGGAACAACTGTATTCATGTCAATCTTGTTTACATAACCACAGAGAAAAGCAACAATGATGTACATGGATTGGAATGATGAACGCGTGTGTAATGAAAATAAACTGCAGATCTGTGTTTCTGGCAAATCATCAACACAATTCACGCAACATCAGACATTACTCCGGATGTAAGGGAACTAAACTTGTTTGAGAAACCTGAAACCTATAGCTATTAATTTTTTGATTGAGAGAAGGTAGTGTTCATGAAACAAGAGCTTGATCAAGTTGTTAGTAAAACAAGTTTTTAAACGTTGCATAAACTTTTTTATGCAAAGAAGACTGTTTTACGCACTTGAATATGTAATCTACTTATAAATGATGCTTGTTAATTTTAATTTGTATGTCGTTTCTTGAACCAGAATAAAATCAAGCACTCCTTACAAATAAGTTCACAAGCATGGATTTTTTAAAGCGACTATCAATAACTTCACATGTAAGTTTCATGTTCATGTTTTTATGGAGCAGGTTCAATAAGAATAAAAATAATATATTGATGGGTTGATTGATTTTAATCGACATGAACAAAGACGTTTTTGTATGCGGAAACATCAAAGGAAATTCTGACATTTCTGTTTATGTTCAATTTCCTTTTTAATCTTTTCCAGATAGTTTTTGTTTCTAGCTATTTTAAATGCACTGTACACAGAATCAACTTCAATCAAGACACTTTGAAATCCATTTCTCTCTGCATCACTCACAAGTTCATTTCATAGGAGAACAGATCGATTTTTCCAGATAAAAATGCGAAGTAAAATTACCGTTTTTCAGGAAGGGATAGCAAAACTTGAAACAGCGCATGCGTACAAATTTATTCTGACATTTGATATATATATATATATGTTTTAAACTATATTATTCCACCAAACTTAACATGAATTTATATGAATTACAATTACGATTATTCATGAAAACGAGGTTATATTTAAAAGATACCAAGGCTCGCTAAATAGAAACTACTTAACATCATTCATAAAAAAGTATATATTACATTCATGCTGAGAACATGTCAGATTGAATTGTGGAAGCAAAATTCCAAACTGGATACATGTAACACTTTCAAGTCTGATCTTAAATACATTGAGTCCCTGTGGCTGTGTTTTGGCTATGAGCTCCTGTGTTTTGGGGAGTGCTGCGTTTTGGGGCTGGTTTTCGTTTTTGGCTGTTCTTAAGCAAGAATTTACTGTTGTGCCTGAAGGTATTTACCAATTCGTTTCGTGTATTGAGGGAACCCATATGGGATTTGCAGGTGATGATGAACGCCACATAATTAAGTAAATACATTTGGCAGCTAAAGGAAGAAAACTCCGATTTCAACATATATATATTTCCTGTTGACGTTTTGACTTCATGTAGTTAAATATTTAGAGGACATTTGGCTTTTTTTTTACTAATACCATGTTTATCTCATCGAGTGAGGTAGACAGGTTATATTTTCACGAGTGGCGCAGCCACGAGTGACAATATATAACTTTTCTACCTCACGAGATGAGATAAACATGTTACTTGTCAAGAAAAGAAAAATTTTCTATTTATGATATGACCAAATCTTTGCATATTCACCGAAATAGACTTGCATTTACGTTAAGTCGGCTCTAGAATGAGCCTGTCTCCTAAGCAACATTGTGACGTCATGAACGTGTCATGACTTCGGAGCATTGTTTTATGACGTCAGGTCATTGTTATATCATTCACTAGTGACTGATAACACGTTCCATTATTATTTTCACTAGTGACTGATAACACGGTTTATTGTTATTGATAGATCCCGGTATTTCACCTGCAATCATATAATAAAAGGCCTTACATAAGTGATGATTATTAAAATACAGTGAATCACAATTTGCATAATTTTGATATTTGTTGAAATAACTGATTAGATCAAATGTCGACATGAAGTAGATTCACAGTGTAGCTTCTAAAGTTAATGTAAATAAAGCATCTCACAGAACGTCACAATGGTGATAATTAGTGACGCAAAATCAAAGGAACGTGACGTGACTTGTTCCTTTGATCACTCACTATACAGAAATGATTACATCCATTATTTCTCTAAATTCGTTTCATATTACACACAATAAACCCAATACAATTTCCTTGTGAGAATTAACTAAGATGTTATCCCCAAGATGAGATAGAAAAGGTTCTTTGGTAGATGTATAAAGAGGACAATTCTCATTTCAGGTTCAACAGAAAAAAAATATCTGATATTCAGAAGCATAGGTGTACAAGTATTTTCTGTGCATTTTAATTTAATTTTGTTTTTACCTGACCCATTCAAATATGTATTTAAGTTAATAGAATTCCGTGTCAGTAATATTTAAACTCCAATTTTCTCCATCATATTGATAAAAAGAAGAAAAACAATTTGATCTTCCTAAATAATGTAGTCAGCTAACACATATGCATCCGCTGCATGCTTTGCGTTATTGTCAATTTAAAGCTTTAGTGTTATTAGTTTGACCTTTCACAAACTATTTTTACTTTCTATTCAGCTAAATAACAAATTAATGTCTGACGTTAAAGACTTGAGAGTGCTCATAGCAGATTTTAGGGAAACCATAAATCAGGAATATTTATCCCAGTAAATTTGACTATCTTTCTAGCCGCCATCGTCGTCCAACAATGCACCAAAGTTAATCACATAAAAGCCAACCCATGAGACCCATAGTTGTCCTGTTGCGTTGCGCTGCACTGTCATACCATATGTACATGTATAAATCACAGCATACATGATTTGTTGTGGGTTTCGAGGAAATCTCATTTTCGCAATCAGTTAAGTGACTTGTTAATTCAAGTTGATGGAATTCATCCGTATTGTTTAATTATATACACTAATTTATGTACACTATATGCTCCAAGATTTAGAGGCATTACAGAAACACATGTGCTGAATATTTATCCTACCACAACTTTGTGAAATAGCCGTATCTGATGAAATACTGTGGAAAAACAGAGGCGGTATAATCTGGTTATACAGTGCTCTGTTTACTTCATCTCATGCGCAAGAATACACTTGTTGCCAAGCAAGGATACTGAATGCCATAATTTTCAAATGCTTACATCCACGAATGGCTTTTAAATGGGAGATTGTTGTAATACAATTGCTCCAAATAAATAAGTTGGCTAAAACCTGTGAAAGCTATCACAATTAGACCGGAAACGTTCACTGAAAGTTAACACAAACTAACTCATTGGTACAGATTGCTTGCTTCAGAAGCAGGTGATATCCAGACAGGCTTGCACCGACAAACACTGTGGCTATTGCAATGCATTTATTCCACTTCATTTCAATTCCTTTTTTTTTATATTAAATATCACTCTCTCCGCATGTAGAACTTTAATGTGTCTCTTAACACTTCCAAAACGACTTAATTATACCCTCGCTACGATGTGTACATCTGCCTTTTGTATGTTTCACACCCTCATTTGCATAATTTATGCAAATTTTCTACGTTTTTCGACTTTGCCATTCACAGTTTTTTGTTCCACACATAACTATGAAACCAGTTGTTCAAATGTAACGAAACTTGATATGTACAATCACCATGATGTGTACATCTGCCTTTTGTATGTTTCATACCCTCATTTGCATAATTTATGCATATTTTCTCCGTTTTTCATCTTCGCCATTCACACTTTTTGTTCCACTCATAACTCAAACACTAATTGTTCAAATGTTACGAAACCACTGATGTGTACATCTGTCATTTTTATATTCCATACCCTCATTTGCATATTTGTATGTTTCATACCTTCATTTGTATATTTGATGCCATTTTTCAAATTTTTCGACTTTTACTACCAAAACATGATTACAAGTGTAATACTTACTCTGCTTTAATAATACTTATATATAATGATCTGTTCATGCAAAAGTTTAAACATTGATGCCCTTTTGCTATCTTCAAACATTTCTCTTTCACCAATGTTAAAAGCGGGGTATCATGAGTGAGCTAATTCTCTTGTCTAAACATAAAGTCAAACGCATGATTTTCCCGAATAGGATGTGGTGTATGTGTATCCAATATCCAATGCAAAATGGACTTATTTGATGATCATGTCGACCGTTTTACCAGCCTCTTTAATTTCAGTCCCTTATTGAGACACCTTTCAATCTAGCCACCGTCTGGTAACGTTGATCTCCTTCTTACAAACGCATCTCCTCCATTTCCGGTCTATCTACTGCTGTGATGTGGAGTCTTGAAAGTCTGTTTTAGCTATGTCGTTATATGATCTGTTATAAACAGGCTTATTGATTTAACAGATCAATTATTGTATTGCTTCATTCAACCTACTAGATTATTATCCCCCGCCAAAAATGGTAGTGAGATAAAGGTTTGAACTCTGTCTCTCCGTCCAGCTTTTTGACAAAAATGGTTAGCTGTTCTCTGAAATCATTTCAGATAGGATGAAATAAAATATGTGTGGTTTGGTGGAGTTGATGGAAAATGAGAGGCACGTGTTTGTGTTTTTACAGATCGAGTTCTGTTATGTTCCTTTGGGGCACTGTACATGTCTCTGGTCACGTGCCAAGGGCCAAAACCATCAATGACCTTTGAGGTAACAAATGAAAAGGAGACTAAAATATAAACATCAACACATATTAAATATTGATTGCAAACGTTGAGTAGAGAAGAATTACTAACGCATATGACCAGGGAAAAAATGTCTGAACATTTCATGTTGTCATGTTTATATGGTTGCACACACCTTCATTATTAGACATGACATAATTATACTGTGTATTATTGATTATCGTTCATAATAATTAAATATCAGAGGATCCCAAACTAGAACCACATGCTGTCCTCTTGCTGTATTATAGAATGCAGTTATTCACAGTTTCTATGTTTGATTATTGGGGACATATTGGGATAACTTTCTATCCAGAATCTGAAATAGACCATCAGCTTCTACAATTGTTGTATTATTGAACATCATGCATTTGAAGGTTGAAATTCCTTGAACATTACAAGTTTTCAAATAGTCATTGAATGAATCCAGAATTGAACGTCATCAACATGGCTTATTGTTATACCTTGAGGATGCCCACATCTTTTCTATTGCATGATGTCTTAAACAAAATTTTCAATACGAGTCACAGGGAGTGGGATAGCGCGTTTAGCTTTGGGGTTCGAATCCCGCCAGGGGTTAGGCAACTTTGTCTGTGGTAGAGAACTGTTCAAATACAGTAGGGTTTGGGTGCAATGGTACACTGACTTTCAGCGTAGTACCACTAATGGTTCTCTAATTCCAAGCGATGCTCGCAGCTTTCCCTGCGATACATAATCATCATGGCGTTGGGGGCTTTCTCCCTGCAGTAATACTAGCTGCCATGATATACACGTTTCTATTTGAAGCTATGGTTAGAGTTATCCCCCTTTCTCACTAGAGGCGCTAGGGTCGTCCGCCATTGAGGTGCTGATTGCTAGCTTGTTTACGCTGTAGCGTACACACCCACATAGTATAGAAATCCACAAAAAGAGTTATATAAAACATAATTAAATTATCAAATTACGTTGCATTGTTTGAGTGTATGAAAAAGCTGTCGAATTTGATTCATTTGAAGCTTTTATTTATTGAAATAACGTGTATTTAAATAATGTCAAATTAGCCTACTGTAGGCCTACCAGAAATTCAACACTGAACACTTACAACACAAACTATTACAATGACATCCTGAAATAAATGTCAATATACTTATTAAAAAAAACACCCTTTTATGAAGAAAGTAATTTTGAGCTTATTACAATTATTTATATAAAAGGAGAATACATCAATAAACCCTCTTGGTGCCCGACCGTTGACGCTAAAAGATTTTGATAATCGCCCTATTTGCGACACTTGTCGCATGACTTCCCGCATATTTAGATTTTGCTACGCATATACAAATTATACATGGAATAAAAGATAATTATTTTCTCTTTACGATTATGAAAACAGAATAAATATACACAAATTTGTTCAGAAGATATCAAAAGGAAGGCACCCGCAGTACTTAGAGATTTTTGGGGAGAAACCGCACTTTCTGTCTAATCACTTGCTGCATCTTTATTTTTCGGTGCGCATAAGAAATTAGGCCTATACATGGAACTGAAGACAACTGTTTAGTATTTGCGATGAAGAAAAACGATAAAAAGTAACTTAAAATTTTTGATTGAAAACATATTTTATTCATTTAAGAAATGAATTGGGCACAAGTTGTGAAACTTATAGAAGCCCTCTCCAGGTAATCCAGGTAACTATTTTACAAGGCTAGAATACATAACAAGAAAGTAAGAAATCTACAAGTGACGAAGTGGGTAAACATGTAATATACATTATTAAGGCTAGACACAAAGAGGAAATGTTATTCTTATGACAAAATGCACTTTGAATATGGTAAATACGTACATTAGTATTAATGTATTATTTGAACCGTTGACTCTTTCCAATGAATTTATGAACATGGTGAAATATGTTTTCATTGACTGTTTGTGGAAGATTTGGGTTTCCATACAGGATTGTATTAATATCAAATTCTGCCTTTAAATTATAAAATCTTTGCTTTAATTCTAAACGAAGATCAGCATGTCTTGGACATCTCAAGAAGAAATGATAAACATCTTCAACTAAAGCACCACAAATGCAAGATTTACTTTCAGATAAATTGACACGATACAGATCACCGTTTAGGGAACTACAATAATTTCTTAACTTACTGTGTATAATGTTCATCTTCCTATCGCCGAAAAGAAAATATTTTGGGATTTTACATTCTGTTTCAGATAATTTTGCTTTAAATGACGATAATGAATTTGAACATCTTATTTTCGAGGAAAGAGTATTCCACAGATAAGCACAGTCATAAATAAAAGACTTTTGAAGGACTGCAGTTCGAACTTTTGGAATAGATACATTTGATTTGTTACGCAAGTTGTAATGAGAAATAGTTTCAGTGGCTGGTGGAAGTAAATTAATCAGATAATCTGGAGCTTGTATATTAATAATTTTGTAAAAAGTACAAAGTTTCTTATTTCCACGTCTAATTTTTAAAGGCAACCAACCAGTTTCTTTGTATAAGCTATCTCTTGAAGCAAACTTTGGTAAGCCAGTTACAATTCTTGCAGCTTCAAGTTGGACCTTTTCAAGTTTGTCACACAAAACATCCGAACAGTTATCCCAGACCTCAGAAGCATATTCCAAAATGGGTCGAATATACATTTCATACATACGTGATAAAATACTTCTATTCAAAACATACTTTAACACACGTAGAGAAGAGATTAGTTTTGAAGCCTTTTCTATGGAAAGATCAACATGATTGGACCATTTAGCATTGTCCGAGAAGATAAGGCCAAGATGTTTATGTTGATGTACACGTTCCAGTTGATCATTATTGAATACTAATCTAGGTACTTGATGACTATTACTATGGCTAAATAGCATGAATTTTTATTGGGGTTAAAGTTAACCAACCATTTGTTAGCCCATTCGTGTAATTGGACTAAGTCATTGTTAAGAGAAGTTTCAACAGAATATAAATCTTTTCCAGCAGCTCCGAGTGATGCATCATCAGCAAACAATCTAGTGACGTTTTGCAAGTTATCGGGTAAATCATTGATATAAACAAGGAATAAAAAAGGACCAAGGACAGATCCCTGGGGAACCCCTGCAGTAACATGTAGTTCTTTTGATAATGTTCCGTTGATACATACACGTTGTCGTCTATCGGACAGATAATCCTTTAACCAATTCAGAATGCCACCGCGAATACCATAATGTTCTAATTTGTGCAATAAACCCTTGTGCCATACTCTGTCAAAAGCCTTAGAAATATCACAAAATACCATACAGTAGAATTGGTGGCTATCTAGAGATGAGCAAATATTGTGATAGATTTCAATGAGTTGAGATGTAGTAGAATGATTTGCAGTAAAACCTGATTGGAATTTGTTTAGTATACTATGCTTATAAAAATGGTTATGCAAATGCTTTAACATTATTCTTTCTAGTATTTTGCCAAGTATAGTATATAAAATTCAAGAGTAATGAGTAATTATATGTCTACGTTTGATTGCCTTTTTGAAAGAAATGTTTTACGTTTTAAGCTTGACGAATATCCGAAACTAGACCTACATTTCGAGAGCTTGCTTTGAATTACCTTCCACTTAAAATTTTGAATATAGCCTACAGCTAGTGTCGGGAAATATAAGAGGAAATGTATAGGATTTGTCTGGCAGTTTCAACTAAATGCATGACAGAATATCGGATTCACATTGAAAGAGGATGGGTCAACAATATTATAGATCCGAAATATATATATCTGACATTTTAGCCAACATACCCGTACAAAGTTATGGCAAAGAGTTTATTTTTAATATACTTAACTTGCATTAACTATAATATACACATACAGAAAGTTTATATTGATGATATATGTTATTAGCCGATACCATGTCGCAATGAAAAGGCCTACCTTTTAAAGTAGCTTTATAACCTGTTAAATACGGAACATGCATTAATATTAAAACATGTTTTATGTTGACAGTAAATGTGACTGGTTCGCCTATGTCATAAAAAAGCAAAAACGGTGCATCGTATTCGTAATGAACGTCTACAGCCAAATAGTGAATGTAACAATATTAATCAAGAATATCATTGAGATCAACTTTTCTTTTTCCTTATTAAAGGATTTAATTCCAGGAGCAAGAGAAGCATTACATACCCCATACAATGCAATATATAATTGAGGAGTCAGACTAAAAAACACTTACATCACGTCTACAGAAACAACACAAATAAATGTTTAATTTTTAAACATTATCTAATCATTTGTTTTAGGGTATAGAAATGGACGGTCAACATTTTAAAATTTATTATGTCCTGCAGCAATGGTGCGTCAATAAATTAAAGTCAAAGTGAATGCACATTTAAATCAATTTTCACATTTCATGAAATTTCAATTAAATACCGAACGCTCTGTCCAAAAACCTGAGAGGTATTCAGATAGGCTATTGCAGCTTGTTTACCAATCCACTTAGTGAAATAAATATGTTTCAACTAAAACCATTTTGAAACAGCAATTTTGCACCTTGTGTATATGTTTAAATTATAAGCATCCGCGTATGCATGAAATCGTGTTTATTTCTTTACAATTTTACATGTATTTGCCAAATATATTAAAAATAGACAGTATTAGTTCATCAGGCCTGAAAGGCCCGATTGGCTTATGGCATGTAATGGCGTCCGTCCATCCGTCCGTCCGTCCGTAAACTTTTCGCTTTTTCGACTTCTTCTCAAGAACTACTGGGCCATGACCTAAAATCCTGTTTTAATCTGCAAACTCTTTGCCAATGGGAATTCTAACTTGGAAATTTGGTGACCCTGTGACCCCACATATGGGCCACAGCCTCAAAAACCTTTGAAATTGAGTTTTGAACTGATATTTTATGGCACTTCAATCACGATTTTATTTATCCATCTTTTAGATATGTGAGTCCTAACTTGGGTTTGAGAAATGCAGAATTGAGAAAAAAACTTCGTAGTTTATCTTTTCAGTAGGATTGTGAAATATATGTCGAAGATAAAGTCTCCATTACGGACATGTTCTTCAAATTGATGTAATCAATGTGAAATGAGAACTATTGAATAGCTTTTGAAATGAATATTGTGGATATTATAGAAAAGGCCCTCACAGGTCAAAACATAGAAATCTATTTTCATCTGCTTCTCCAGAACAAACTAGAAGGAATATTGCGGATGAAAAGGCTTAGAACCGTTAAAACTGTGCAGAGATTATTTAGCCAAGGTGATTCTAAATTGTACTATGTACACATTGCCTGTTCTCTCTAAGCCGTATACAGTTAGATCAGTGCTGCCAGTGTTTAGTGCAAGGCAGAGGCTATTACATAATTTGACTGTAAAAGCACAGCTGGCTTGTAACCAGAGCCAAGGGGTCAGCATATTGCATAATCTCCTGTGTGTTGATCTTGCTGAGTGTTCTCTCTCAATTTCAAGACTAAGATTTGTCAGGGCTAGGGAATGTGCATTATATTGAGACAATATATTTCTGTCTTCATCATCAAACAATATATAAACCCTGATGAGCTACAGAGCCCATGGCTCTATTTTTTGACAGCAGTATTTTGTTTTAACTCTTTTGAAAATTATCTTACATTTGTTTTATCTGGTCAGTTAAGTTCGTTGTTTCGTCACACTTTTGTGCTTGGTTCAAACAAACATGTCATCGAGAAAACAAAATATTTCCTTTGACCATGGTGCTGTGTTTCTCTGTTGACTATTTTTGTTATTATTCGGGAAAAAATCTTTTTATAAATGTTCATTAATAATCTTTGCCTATATCCACAGGAATATTGCTTCTCGATATTTACGTAGAAACATATAAAACTTATTAAGGCCAACATGGAACTAATCTTGTTTTTATAGCGCTCTAATCGCTTGAATTTAAAAAAAAAAAAACCTTAATTTCCCTTTTAATGAATTAAACACTTACAGCACTTTTTAATATATAAAAGTAGGATATCGTGTTTATTTATGCAATCTATGACGGTCGGAGTAGGCGAGCCAGTGTGACGTTACCGCTTCACACTAACGTCAGGCTAACGTTTCAGCACCTTAATGGCGGACAGTCACGTGACACCAAGATGGCGGCGCCCATGACTTTGGAAATAGAAACGTCTATAAGTGAAATAATATTAAAAGCGGGGTTAAACTCATCTCACCTCAATGTGCCAAGCAGGATATTTCCTGAACTATATGCTTGTCAAACAGTAATCAATGAAGTAATGGCGGGTCAATCATTGCATTTCTGAATAATATAAGTCATGTACATTGCTATACCGTATGTAGCACACATTTGACCGTTTGAAAACATTTCTGGGATTTGCAAATGTGGCTGTTTTACGCTCTAAGATCTCTGTAATTAACTTGCTATTCTTAAACACTAGTGCTTCTGTTGCCTTGTTCAAAGTCAGACGCAAATTACAGCTACAAGTATTGCACTAGACAGTAGTTTCTTGTGAAGTCAGATTTATTCTCCCAATTCCCTGTAAATAAAGGCTATTTATATGCATCGGTAGTTACAACGGATGTATCAGGGACAGGGTGGTACGTTTATTGCCATTTATAACTGCTTCCTGAATGGTCAGACATCTGACACAATCCTCGGGCAGCAACAAAGTAGCTATATCAGTCTTCTTTCATAAGCATTATGCTAATCTTTCGTCAATGAACATAATGCTGGGGCTAGAACATGAAGTCAATTCGTCATAAGAGCTAACTGCAACGTTAGAACATATTAGGCTAGTCATTAATAGGCGATTCTCAAATGGAGATTTTAATTACAAATGCATTGAAAAAAATTGTGACATCAAGTATTGCTGCAAAGTAGCACATCAGACGCCAGTGTCACCAAATGTCTTGCAAAACAATCCTATGTATGTGTGGACGTTTATTACCACATGGTACTACTTGCTAGAACTGCAATCCATTTAAGACAGGTAATTCAGTTGATGTTGTCCAAGAAAGTACAGTATACCGACATTACATGTTATTCAATATTTAATTTAAAAGTCAAATATTCGGTCGAAAATATTTTCAAAAATGTGATTTCAGTACCTGTGTGTTTTTGATCTTCAGAGAATAGAAATGAAATTCAAGTTTGATAAATAATCCAGACACTCCTCTAAATGACTGATCAGAGGCAGCCATGTTTTATTGATGTGTACAAATACTGGAGTATTGGAACCTTGTTCCTTATGATTGAATCAGTGTAAACTATTAGGTTTCTGATTGATTGGTCCCTGCAATGTCAACAAATTGGTTGGAATAACAAGAAAAATGCACTTCGTAATTTAATTTGCCTAATTTCAACGTCAGTGTTGCATCAAATATGACGTCCATATTATCTCAGATACATATGAAAAATGAAATGTAGGTTTTACTTATATAGACATCCCTCAATCTCATCCTTCAAAGCTTTGTTAATCTATTGGAACATGCAACTGCCAATGTTAAGATCGAAAATTAATGTTTTCAGGAGTGTATTGCTGACTGCAGAAATGGTGACTCTCAAAGCAAATGCTGAAGTCATGTCCAGCAGTTGCAACCGGTTATGAAGTGAAGAAAAAATAAATTAAGTAGCTGCATTCTGAAAGAAACCCAATTGTTATACTTTATGTCAAGGAAAGATCTTGAAAGAACATGAAACTGTGATGAGACTCGCAGTTATGACAATTCGGATATTACATATATAATCAGTACTCAGCAATAAAGATTGATGTCTTTATTTTTAGAAACATTGATTGTTTAATGCGACATCATCTCTTTTACCTGTAGCACTGTAGCACGCCCTTATACTGAAATAAAGTGATATCACGATAAGGTAAATATTACCAATGGCCAGATAATACTCCTCCATCAATAAAGAGAGTTCTAAAACGAATGTACATGGTTCGTTTAAGTTAAGCCATGCGAGTCCACTTCTCTTCGAGTGGCCATTTCAAAGTGTAAAATCGCCACTCGAAGGTTGTTCAAGTGATCTGACTGGTGTAGCGATACCTAAACACTCTAAATGGTGCCCTTTTAAGGAAAATACATACTCAAATGTTGCCATTCCACTTCTCAATAATTACATACAAGCGTTATATTCATCATACAATATAAAATGAGATACTCAAATATAAACCCTCTAACAGGCTAAAGCTGCGCTAAAAGGTATTGCGCCACTCAGTACAGTGAAATTAAAGCCAATGCTTTGTGGCAATAAACTTAATTCTTATAATGTATCAGTAACATTCAAGGATATGATACAGAGTCAATGAGTATAATTCATTCTGTAAAACATGTCCACTCATATACTCAACCGATCTGAGGAAACCTTATTTGTGTCACAAGTTACCCGATGAGATAAATTATACGAGACACCATCACCAGCACAGAAAAGAGTTAGGTCATGTTTAATCAGGTCAAACACAGTTTAATAAACCAAGTAAATCAATCAAGAATACAATCTCTTAGTCAACATGCAGAGACGGTTGTGCAGCAATTTAATCAATGAAATAATAGGCGACATCGGGTGACCTTGATCTGTGACACGCTACCCCATTAGTCAGAAGCCAATAACAATTTTAGAAGGCAACCAATAAATAATATGCATATTGGTGTGAGAGGAATGTATATTGGTAATACCACGTGGTGGATTCTGAATCTGCATATCATGTTGACATAACATACTGTAAACCAGTATGCTCTTTATGGGATCGAAAAAAACATAAAATAAATTGACTTGAAAATTAAATTTTGAAAAATAGGATGAAATCGGGTTTTCCTGGAGTTTTATATGATACTGCTTCAGATATAAAGTATGGTGACATGATTATGTCATGTGAAGGGTTTCATACACAACCACAAATTGCATATTCATTTGATAAATTAAGTTTTAGGAAGCATGAACCACTATTTAAATGTATGAAACTATGAATCAGATTGTAACAGCGGTAGTTATTATTTGATTGCAAATGAAATATGGGAATATAGCAAAGTAAACTAGAGTGTTATTAGTAACAGTGTGAATGTGACTGACATCAGAGGAACATGGGATCAGGCAGTTGTAAATGATTGGTAAAGTGATGATTGGTAATGCACAGATTTGTAAATGACTTTGTGTTGTCGCGTTGTCTAAATCTTGAGCAGACTCATTGTTCAAGCTGCAAACACAACTCCGTAATACTATGATAAATATAGAATCTGTGAAGTTGTGACAAGTTGCGTACTTTCACTCGTGCCTGGCCATTAAGTGTAAATATTAATTTTCTACCTGTCGTGTTGACATGTTAAGACAGTAATTGTCTAGAAAGGAAACGAATTTGCATAATACATTTGATCTATGTCATTGACAAGATGATATGCGAACGTTAGGTAATCAAAACAGTAACACTGAACTCTGTTTACTGGATACTGTAGGTTCCGTTTAATCTGTTTTCAACGCCAAGGTAATCGTGTTTGTGGTTAAGCTAGTATGATTTCAACTATAATTTGTATTAATAAACGGCAATATCACCCAAGTTACTAAGTTATGGGAACAGTAAACTACATCGTCATAGTGTGCAAGTTGAAAGATAACCTGGTGAATATCCCTGGACATGCTTATCGAGCTACTACAATGATAAACTTCTCTATAGCAAGTTTTGTTTCTATTTACCAACACATCTGCTGAACAAAGTAAAAGTAAATCAATGCCTTGCGCCTCGAAATACTGCGACCTACTGCCTAGTAGGATGCATAGCTTTTCTTGTATAATAACTTTCTATGTATCAGTAATGAACTATAGTAAACCAGTAAAATGAATTGAAAGTGCTATTATACGTAATAACATTAAATGTATTACAAAATAATCTTTAATATATAACAATAGACCTAACTAGGATTAACACATCAATACTTAGGTCTTCAAAACGTATTATTGAACTTGAACTCCATGTTGAACTCTTTGATATTTCATCAGTTGTTCTGCTTTAAATTGAGCTACCAAGCATGTCTATATCCTCAGTAGTGTTTTTAAAAAAATTCCGCAAAGAAAGTAACACTCTGAGAAAGGGTAAAAATGCATGGCCCCCTACATGATCTTACTCTCTATTAAGACAAAATGATTAATATATTCATACAAAGGTGTAGAGTAGAAACTGTTTTGCTTTAATTTGTAATTATCATATAGATTGCAAACATAAGTAATGTGTTACGTTTTTTTTTAATATTAAAGAAAATACTCAAAAATGCTTGAATTGGGACCCTTAGACAACGCTTGCGATGTTCAGAGCTAACTATCAACTTTTTGATGTTGTGACATCTCTACTTCGAAATGAGGTATTAAACATTTCTGTATCTTCAGTGGTTTACAATAAAAATTATCCAAAGAAAAAACCCATGGAAAAGTCTCAAAATCTCAAAATATGACTTGTTTGGGAATATGGCCAAATTGTGCCAAAATTATCAACTTTTATATGATAATATATGTTATGGAATTGTTAAGCTGGTTATTATGAATAAATAACTTTGACATAAATTTATTCCAGACACTTGGAGTCATGTCCCTTGGCATATGGATCCGAAAATGAACATTTAAAAAAGTACCATATTCATTGGCAGATTATACAAATTCTAAGTGGAAATTAAAAATTCGAGGTCCAACGATCTTATTGAAATTCATATTCCTTTTAAATGAACTATCATGTATAGCTGTATTAATGTTGTTGTTTAAAACAACATTTTCAAAGACGTGTACCTTTAAAACTGCGAAAATTGCACAAAATGTTCAGTATATATTTTAAAATAGCAAAACATTTATAATTTCGGTCTCAAACCACTATCGACCTTATCGATGGGACATGTTGTTGCCAACATTTTTGGGAAACTTTTATGAACATATCTTTACCAGCTTTTGATATTGGTTCTGAAAGTATACGATCGAATTTAAGATTCTTTCTCTTGAAGATAATTATTTAAAACACAATTCCTGATAGATATATGTTTCATGATAAGTATTATTAGGCAATAAAACATCATTAACTTCTTAACAGAGATGTTTACTCTTTCATAAACATTCTGATAGAGATTTCTTTAGATGTCGCCTCTCCATCATATCAAGTCATTCACCATAAATGATTGCTTTATTTTTCACATATTTTGACCTTAAAACCTTAAACCAATTGCAATGTGGGAATAGCTCCCCTTTTCCGCCCATGCCAAAATGACAGTGGTCGATGTTTCATCCTAGTTCGTGACAAAAACAATTAGATTTTTACTGGTAAATTATTTTTGGAAAATTACTTTCAGCTTCTGTGTACTTTCCCTTCTCAAATGTTCTCGCTCATAATTAGGTGAATATGATAGGGCTTACGTGAATGAGATTGTGGTATTGGTTTTGGTATTGATAGATAATTATAGAACACCCATGGGGTAAATCACTACGCTAATGGTTGCCGGACAGCTACTAAAGCTTTTAACAATGTCTCAATCGGGATCGCACTATGTGTTGTGGCTCTTGTTTTGAAAATCGGATGGATAACTATTGCAATTAGGACTGCACACGCGATGGTGTTTTATGAATCTAATCAACTGAAGTTAAGATAAGATTAAGTGAAGATTTAACTGGAAGGTTTAGCAATTGTGCTGTTTTATTTAACAATCCATGATATTTATCAGTGCCTAGGGAAATGTTCAGTTTGAACCGAATTGTCTTATTCCCATTACTTGAACAAATTTAATAATGCGCAAATGCATCATTTTCAAAAGCTTTTCAGACAAATGGACAATTGTGGACACCAAAAGCTGAAAGTTATTACCACTCATATTTCATTTAAAAACGATCACGATATCTAGAGGGTTTAACTTATACACACATCTATTTTATAACTAATAAGAGACTCATAATTGTTTAATATTTTATGGCAGTCAGCATACAAAAATGAGTGATAATCATATTGTTAGCAATACAATTTATGTTGAATAGGACTAGGTTATACTCCTTCATCCTGCTCCATCAAAGTATTTTTTATCTGCAAATGCCCTGATCGTCGAAGAAGCTTAAACCTTGTATTGCGTTTTATATAAACAGCCAAAGAATGAAATTGTAATCGATCAATGTTTGCCCAGATGAGAATACCGATGATCAAATTTCAAATCTCAACATTTCATGACATGACATGACATAAAAAGCTCCACCAGAGCAGCCTTGCTGATACAAATACATTATACTTAAGTTGCTGTGAATTTACAGAATACATTTACGTTGATCAAACTGGTGGTAGATTACATTTCTCCAAACCCCACATTACACTCTTACAGACAACAGAACACATTACATGCATATAACATAGGCCACGCTGGTGCGCTATACGGCCATATTTCTTAATGTCATCAACAAAAGGACTTAAATTCTCAATAAATATTTCCCTCAGTCTATCGAGGACATAGGGACATCAGGTGTCCTAAGTTTATATCCATTGGCACATTTGGATATGTTTCTGAAGACAAAGCAGTCAGAAGTAGGATCCACGTTAGCTTGATTCAAATACCTTTCTAGACAGATAACAGGACATAGCTTAGTATTAGTCCGGCCAATAACCAGCCATGCACCGTCCCTGTAGATATCAGTTTTAGAATTCTCGATAAAAAACATCATGTGAGACTGGTAAAACACTATATCAGCTCTGGTAATATTCAATAATTCAGCAGATCTAAAAAATCCTGCATATCCAATCAAACACATTGATACTATTCTCAGATCCATTAAAGAACCACTCTGGCCTTTTGCATCATACAACTGCTCTAAAATGAAAGGGGTAACTGGTTCTTTTTTAACCACTTTTCGAGCAAGCTTTCTTTTTGCAGCTTCCAAGACATTCTTGACTAAATTATTATCAGTAGGGCTGAGCAAACCCACACTACAATGGGCATGTCTTATGCTATAAAAAACGTTCAAAACAGGGGACACAGGGTCACTAATCTGCACTATAGACAATAAATAGATTGCACAATGCAAAGGTGATACAGGCAATGCATCTGACATGCTATTACTCTTTGCCCACCTTTTCCAAGTTGCATAACCCATGCTGTACTTCTTTGTCGTTGAATCAGCTCTTGACTGAGATATCAAACCAGGCAGCTCATATGCGAGATCCCGAACATGGGAGGGGAGACAACCAATCTCATCTCGGTACACGTCGTGAAACACACCTGTAACATGAACAAGCACATTAACGAAAATCAAGCAACAGTGCTAACATGTTGAAATGCAAATCGTGTTCCCCAAAGAGACCCCCCTTTACTCTGCTAGCAACATATGCTTCCTTTGATCTGGGCAGACAAATACAATCCTTCACTTGCGGTATGTACTGAGACTTTGGACACAGTAATGGCCAGAAAGCAGACGACTTCCACTCAGGGACAACAAGTGTACATACAGCTTGACATTCAGACATGTATCTGATAACTCTTGGTATCAAACACACAGGGGGAACAACCCAGTTCATGACTCCTTTCTAACTCACAGTGAAACAGTCTACAGCTGCACAACCTGGATTGCTGTAGCGAGAGTTAAATGATGTCACCTTAGCATTGTAGTATGACGCACATCGATCAACCTGGTGTGGCCCCCACATCTTGTCAACATTTTGAAACACACCTTTGCTGACACCCCAGTCGTCATGGTCCACTAATCTGCTAAGAAGATCAACTTCTTCATTGTCATTTCGTGGTATCCACTGGATTTGCAAATCTAGTTTGTACTGGAAACAAAGCTTGAACACTTCTAACGCAATATAGGCCAGGACTATTAGACGTGAGGTTGAAAAAAATAGTAGAAAGTTGATTTTCTCTGAATATCTTAAAAATATTGTCCTTATATCAATGGCATAAAGTTCTGCAAATTCTAGCTGGTGGCTTTTTCAAAATGGCCGCCATATCCAAGATGGCCTCCGGCGTTTTGGTAAATTAATGACTTATTTTTATTTTTAAGTTTATCATGTCATGTCATATATCAAATGAAAGCTTTCTTCAAGTGCATTCAAAAACTAAATAGTTTTTCCACATGGATTGATTAGTTTATCCATTATTGGGTTTTGAAAATGTCTTCAATACCTTTTTTCGGTTTACTATTTTAAAACATAATTTCCAAACCCAAACCATGCTTGTCATGAGTAATGATGATACATTAAAATCATATAACGTGTATTGATGATTTAAACATTTAGAAATACATATGTGCATTTGGAGGTTTCAGTTATAACGTTGACTTGAATATTCCAGCTGGTGGCATTTTCCAAATGGCTGCCTTTTTGGACGGGGATTTGCTGGATCATCGACTTGTATAATACATTTGTGCCAATCATGGCATGTAGTGTATCAAAATAATAATATAATCATTTTCAGAAATGTGCAAATCATTATTGAAGAAAGGAAATGTAGTGTAATAATGACTATAATCATTGTCAAATACATATATCATGTATTGTAACATGATTTCGGTGTATCCTTGATTCTGATTGGTTGATTTGCCTATGTTGAATGACAATGAATACCCGCAAATTACTTGGGGCGAATCACCGCGAACATATACATCGTGTTCACAAGATTCGGCCCGACTCAAAATTTATTTTTTCTATTTCTCTTAATATGTGCTCCTTACTCAAATTTGACAGATGGCATTGTCATTTTCTAACTTGTGTATAGCAGTATAGGTCACAAATAACTCTCAAAATTAATTAGTTTCAAGTAACTAAAATGTGTTTAACTTGTAAGATTTGTCCAAGTTTGACGCCTTCTTCCATGCGGCTCTGATTACCGAATGCCGTTGCCATGGCATGACGTCATAGTTATCAACCGTTTTGACGTCACAATGCTAGCGTCATTGTCACAATAGGTTAGGGCAAGTTTAAGTTTTCTATTCCTAGGTCTTTTACTGTGTTGATGTCGTAGATACATGTTTATCGCCATCTAAAAGGATACGTGAATATTATGAAGTGAACATAGTTGAGGTGACACTGTTTGAGCTTATGTTTAAATTGTTGCTAATGTACATATTACGCCGAGTATTTACATTTGTTTTGACCTAACCACACCTCTTACAAAAATGGAACAGTCGCAAAGTCCTTTCCACTCAGAGATAGGTACGCAAAAAGAGAGTTCGTTTCAAAACGCCTGATAACTAACGGTCATGTTACAATATCAATAAATAGTTGCGTTTGTAAAATTTCCGGGATTCATTGCTATTCAACACCCGCAAATTTCAGCGTTTAAAACCTCCGGCTAACGCCGTCGGTTTTAAACTAAATTTGCGGGTGTTGAATAGCAATGAATCCCGGAAATTTTACAAACGCAACTATTTATCTTATAATTCACAGTAAGTCACTTAAATCAAAGACTGGTGCAGTTTCCATGACATCCAGTACACAGACTTGAACACTCAAACCTAGCTTTAAAACAAGTTCAACCACAATGCGTGTCTTGAATCCAAAAGAAAAAAATCTTCATAACTTTTACAACTACATTGCTTTTGCTAAATGTCTGTCTATGTGAGGTATTCTCTGAAGATGTTGGAGGGAGTGATTCCAATTTGAAAGTGGATGATAATCTAACTCTATGGACTGATTTGAAATATTTTTTGCATCGCGATGGTTGTCCAGAGACAAAGAGTTGCAAAAGGAATGTTTATCAAACACAAGTTATGTCATCCTGGGAACTTCCATGCTGATCGAACATATCCAAAGAATCCAAGTTTTGAGCATTGTCCAACAGGAGGCCTTGAGCTTTCTTCTTTCCTTGATATAGAGAGTTGAGATAGTGTCACACCCAGAAGCTGCATGTGCAAACATTAGATGTTCATGCTCTAAAAAAACTGTTTGCACATGGGATATTATCATATCCATCAAACACTACTATGGGTTATGAACCACATAATGATTATGTGCAATATATAAGGGTCACCGATCTGACCATATGTAACATCAACCGGTCAGGAAAGACAACGGAGAAGGTGACCACCATCATAGACAAAGAGTGCATCTCCCGGGAGTTCATGGTCAGAAATCAGAGTGATATGAGAAGATTTGCAATTATACCGTTTGTGTTTTCCTTTATCAGAGAATTTTTTAAATACGAGGGTGGTTGCTTTGCAAACTCGTGGAGGAGATATGATTTCATTTCTGGACTTGACCTGAATCACACATGTGACTCTCATGAATAGCATGGTTGAATTTACTTCCAATTCAACCCCATTCACTGTGATTTGGCTACGTTTATACATATTTGATCAGTTATAGCTAATGCTGCTTTGCTTCCAACTGAAATTGCTGGATCTGTATTTGCCGATTTTCTAGCAATAACCTCGTGCATTTTCAGTCTGTTGAAGAATGTGTGTTTCATAGTTTCTCGCACCTCTAGACATGCTACTCAAGCGCAAGTGTGTGTGTGTGTGTACATCTTTGAACTTTTTCAGAGCATCACATATTGGAATGCAGCGTGGCATCAGAAGATGACACATCCCACCGGTCCCACATAATTTATAAAACACATCTTTGACAGATAATTGTATATAAATTACTTCAGTTAGGGGGTAATACACATGGTGAGTTTGAGGCATGATAAAGGGTTTTGGAGTTCTACAACAGAAGCAGACCTATCCCTGAACAAAGTCCAAATCCAACGTGTTTCTATGGAAACGAAAAAGAAAAATTTCAGAAATTTGAAAATATCAAAATGCACCACTTCAGTTAGTGGGTAATACACATGAAAAGTTTCAGGAAGATATGATGAAAAGTTTTGGAACTGTGCTCCGGAAACGAACCTATCTCTGAACAAAGTCCAAATCCAACACGTTTCTATGGAAATGAAAAATAATAAAATATTCAGAAATCTCAAAATATCAAAAGGCACCACTTCAGTTGGTGGGTAATACACATGGAAAGTTTCAACAAGATATCATGAACCATTTTCGAGTTCTGCCCCGGAAACGAAATGATTACGGATGGACAGACGGACAGGGCGACGACTATATCCCACTGTATTACATACCGGTGGGATAAAACGTGCTATCCTTGTTGCCATGACCAAGTGTCATATCTCCAGATACTTTCAACAATCTCATTATATTCTTCTACATTTTGTTTGATCACTAAATTCCCACTCAAGAATGTGTTCCGTACTTGGTCAGAAGACCATCTGGTCAACATAGAGGCGAACAGACTTTGCATAAGCAAGATGACCTGCAGCATGAAACAATGGGATCATGTCTGTGATTGCATCAAGATGCAAATTTCAATTTCTTGTGCGTTCAGCTCGGATTTAAAGTAGAATTGATACTTGCTTAACATATGAAGTCTAGAGTTTGCCTGTCCTACTCGCATTGGCAGCAGATTTTGAACACATTCTTCATCTATGACTGCATCAGTAGAACATTCCATCTCCATTCAGCAGGGATTGGTGGACATTTCTGAGTAGAGTGACATCCATACAACCAGGTGTTTCTAACAGTAGTCATGATGACATGAAGAAAGAAATGGGCACGTTGGGCTCAGGCATATGCATGGCCACTTATCAGATGAATTACACTGTTTGGAGCAAAGAAAGTACCCATAAATCTGCCAACCCACTGCCTCCCACCACATATCCAATCGATCCCATATATGACATCAGTAAATGAATAGCTCCAAGGTGAATACTAATCTTGTTCAGTTTTGAAGATTTCACAATGTCAACTGCTCTGAAATACAGAAGTAGATCAAATGGCAAATGCATGTTTTTCGGCCAATTGTAGTGCAAAACACTGGTCAGAGTTGATGGTGTCGGGCCGGTAATGATCTTCATTTACAACAGTCAAACTAGTGATTTTACTCTTCTCAGGATTGTCAACTTGGACTGACACTACATTAGGCAGTAACAGAAGTGATTGTGAGATCACCTCCAGTGGGAATCGAACCCGGGACCAGTAGCCCCGTAGGAAGCCAGTAGGAACACTTTCATCTCACCTTGCAACATACACCCCTCCACAAAGTGACTCGTCCTCGAGTCAAGCTTTTGCGAGTTAGCAAGCACCTCAGTTCGACGTACCCAGGTAGTTGTGAGCACTAGGGAGTTGCGACAAAACTTCAAGGATGTTCCTCTTGAACCACTGAAGCAACTCCTGTTGAGTGTGCAATTTTAAAAACCCAATAATGGATACACTAATAACCCTAATAAACTATGCATTTTTGGATTCCATTTGAAGAGGGCTTTCATTTGATATATGACATGACATGTCGAACTTAAAAATAAAAATAATTTTACAATTTACCGAAACGTCGGCGGCCATCTTGGAAATGGCGGCCATTTTGAAAAAGCCACCAGCAAGAATTTGCAGAACTTTGCGCCATTGATATAAGTAAGATATTTTTAAGGTCTTCAGAAAAAATCAGCTTTCTACTATTTTTTTCCGGGGTGTCCATATCTTTTGACTAATGGTCCTGGCCTAATAGCTTCAGATGTGTTTTCATGCTACCTTTCTCTACAATATTCACCACGATTTGATTATCAGTAAACCACTTGATTCGTTCTTGATTCAAGCTTGGGGCCAACTTATTCAAAAACAAGTTCACTGCTTGGAGCTCCCGCCAGGTGGAGCTCTGTCTACGATCCTCCTCAGACCACTGACCATGTGACACAACCTTGTTCACATCCACACAATAACCACCATACCCAGTGTTACTAGCATCTGAATACAACAGTTTCCTCATACCTGCTGACTGAACCAAACGTCTTGAGGTATAACACCCAATATTGTCTAACCAAAATTTTAACTGCAGTTTACTACTGTCAGAAAGTGTCACTTTACTGTTCAAAGATCTAGCTGAGACAATATCCACACTCAAAGATCTAGTCATTAACTGGGCCAGGCCACCAAGAACTAACTTCATTGAAATGATCTGTCCTACAACAGAGGCTACACACCTGACAGGTAAAGGCTTAGAACTCAAATTCTGTACATGACGTATTGTTCTGGTAAGTTTGTCAACCTTCCTGTTAGGTACACTCAATAACATTGTTGTAGTGTCAATATGTAAACCTAACCATTCTAGCGACTGTGAGGGAGACCACAACGACTTCTCTACCTTTGGTACAAAACCAGAGGCTATAATATCACCTTTGACTGCCAAACCTATCGTGCGAGTATCCAAGTTCGAATCTCCTGAGAGAAAACCATCATCGAGAAATGTAACGATTCTATAGCCTTCTGCTCTCCATTTCTTAAAGAGCTGTCGTGTAACCTTAGTATACAGGTAAGGTGCCGAAGTCAAACCAAATGGTAAAACCAAAAATTTATAATAATGTATCTTTCCATCTCTGTCTGGCCAAGCAAAACCAAGAAATCCTGTGTGAGGTGTGAATATATCAATGTGGTGATATGCTGAATGTATATCAAATTTCACCAAATAGTCATTCTCATATATATAGGACAAAGCCGTCTTCCAGTCCTCATATTTCACACTAAGTTCGACACATAGTTATTCACTTTAGACAAATCTAGAATCAATCGTTTTTTGCCCGAAGACTGCACTGATACAGAGAGTGGGTTCACAACATCAGGGGGCATATCACATTCACTAATTAAATTCTTCTTCTTCAGTTCATCAATGGCTTTTGTCACAAAACTGAGATGCTGCAATGCCGACTGGTTGTTTCTCGAAAACATATTGGGAGGTCTTGTTACAAAGGGGATCTTATAGCAATTTTGTACAATATCTAACACAAATTGCGAGGCACCGATTTCTCTCCAAAAAGGTAAACAGTTTTTAAGCCTACCCCTGACTAAAATCTCCGACATCCCTTGCTCATACTTTCAATAGCTATCAGTAAGTTTTTCAGTATATAAGTCATGTACAGAATCTTGACTATTTTGAAAGTTATACTTAATTGACAGATGTTGTTTCTGCTCACTGGGCCGACTGGCCTGCACTGCCTACAACTGAGGCCCCCTGACCTCCGGCACTGGCGTTACTGTAGGGACAGTCTGTACGGAAGTGGTTAAACTCCCCACAGGAGAAACACGCTCCTGTGCGCTGACCTCTGGGTCGAAAGGGCTGGTTCGTTGTATGTAACTGCTGAGGACCGTTAGAGCCGCTGTTCACCTGCTGCACGGAACGAGTAACGGTAGCACTCCTACATGTAGCACGACTTGCATACGGTGTGTAGCGTCCACGCTTCTGGCGATTCTTCCTCACTGCTCTCGTGTTAGCACGGAAAATCACTCGATCATCATCAGAGTCGTCGGCAAGCTCGTTCGAGACGTATTGTCGTACGGTCTCCCATCCTCCCTCAGACGAGTCGGCGATCCGTATATGTTTGTTTCTCAACTTCAGTCTCTCACACTCAGTCTTGATACTGGACTCTGCGTCATCCATCATCTCACTCTGTAAGGCAGAAACAACATGCTCCAGAGATTGAATAGTCTCTTGATTAAAGTTGTATTGGATTTTATTTCCCTCCTTCGACCACACATAGTCATATATCCTTATCCTGTCTCAGAGCAGATATCTTCGTGTCCAAGGCAGTATGTAGCTCTCGTTTGTTACACTCTAAGTTTTCCAAGATGGCGTCGAGTTTAGCTTCCATCGTGTGATTTAAACAATACAGGCCGTTTAGAACTGCACGTGAAGCGAGAATGACCTAACACAGGTCACACCACTCTTATATACCGTCTGTCCACGCCACCTATGGGCGTGGACACGTACTCTGTCAAGAGTTACATACCCTGGAGAAAAAGCAATTTCCTTCTTATTCATCCTTCAACCGAAGGAAATATCATGGTATTCAACTAAAAACCTTTAAGGAGGGATGGGACGATGAAATCAAATATTTCAGAATTTGTCTATTTTTTTCGAAAAAGCAAGTTTATCAAAAAATGTAAGAAAATTTTGAGGTCGCCGAATGATTTAAAGAGTTATTGGCATTACTAATAATACACCCGTCGGCAAATTACGTCATTTTTGACTGAGTTGGTGTATTTAAATTAAACGCTCGTTTTCAACGAATAAACTCTGAATCCTTTCAGATACATTTCAATCACATACAGGGATGTGTAGCAAATCTATATTTTGAAAATCTCTGACACTGGAAAGAGAAACAAAATTAAATTAAGCATTTTTAATTAAAAACAGCATTTTTATCATCGCCATTTGTCACTTACACACATATTTTAGATGTTGCTAAAACTTTAATATGATGTGCCCAGTTAACTGAACAAACGAATTGAGAAATAATAATAGGGGGTCACCGAACGTTTTTCATCACTTAAACATCATTTTTTAAATTACCTACATAAACGTAAAAATCTGACATCACGGAAGTTTTGATGATTTCAAGTGTAACTTTGACGGCCTACTGTGTAATCATTATGGAACATATTATCAATATTAGAGTTCACGGTGAAAAATTAACTATCACTTGATTATACCAGGATATTAAAATTCGTCACTAACTTGAGATACACATGTAATTCGAATAATACGCGTAGTAACATATTTAACGCGAATTTGGTGACAGTAACATTATGCGGCATGTAGTAAAATGAAGGTGTTAAGGTAAATTTAAGCGCTCCCAATTAGCGTGTAGATAAGTCCATGCCAAAAACAATGTAATCCATATATTTTTAGACTTATTCACAACAATAAATTGTTGTCGCACAATATTGCGTAAGCGAGTTCGATTTCTGGGTCCCATCTCTCCTGAAATTTGCATTACCCAGGAACCAAGCTCCGAGAATAGAAACGTTGGTTTGACTGAAGAGAGCAAGAACAACGAGGAACTAAATTGAACTAAACATGCCACTGCCAATGTTAAGATCGAAAAACAAGAGAATTAGTAAGCAGAGCTCACTCATATACCCCCGCTTTTAACATTTGTAAAAGAACATTTTTTTCAAAATAGCAAGGACATCAATGTTTAGACTTTCGCATGAATAGACCACAGAAGTATTATTAAAGCAGAGTAAGTATGTCTTCATAGATTATACACTTGTAAGCATTTTTTAGAAGTAAAAAAGTCGAAACATTTGAAAAATGGCAATAAATATGTAAATGAGTGTATGAAATATAAAAATGACGGATTTACACATCAGTGGTTATAAGAATCAGGTTTCGTAACATTTGAACAAATAGTGTCTGAGTTATGACAGAGTAGTGTGAATGGTGAAATAATTTTTTTTAGAAAACTTACAAACTTATGAAACATACAAACGGCAGATGTACACATCGTGGTGATTATATGTATCCAGTTACAAGATATTTGAACAATTAGGATCTGAGTTATGAGTGGAACAAAAAGTGTGAATGGCAAAGTCGAAAAACGGAGAAAATTTTCATAAATTATGCAAATGAAGGTATGAAACATACATAAGGCAGATGTACACATCATAGTGATTGTCCATGTCGAGTTTCGTAAGATTTGAAAAAACTGGTTTCAGAATTATGAGCGGAAGAAAAACTGGACGGACGCACGGACGTGCTGACCGCTATAAACCCCCCGCCCAACTTCTTCGTAGCCGGTGTATAAAAATGTTTTCAGGAGATTCTTGTAAACTGCAGAAATGGTGACTCCCAAAGCAAATGCTGTTGTCATGTCCAACAGTTGCAACCTGTGATGAAGTGAAGAAACAGTGTATTTGTACCTGTAGCAGAGAGGAGAGTGAGAGAGGGGAAGAATGGTGTCATGAAACAACATTTCCTTTAACGCCCGACACATTCTATCCCCTTCCGAGATAAGGTGTATTGTAAATATTTTCTTTTGAGCGAAATAATTCGATACATATAGGTAACTTGAGGTTATTGTTTGCCATGACAAAACACAAGAGATTGTTCAATATGCTGTTCATTACTAGAATGAAGAAAAAACAGATCTTGTAGTAATAACCTGAAATTTTATTTTATTTTCAAGAAATATTACGGGCTAATGGAGTCAGTGCAGCTACTTTGCACCATCGCCAACACAGGAATGAGTGAGGTCATGTTTACTTAATCAGGTTAACAGTTTAATAAACCAAGTGAATCAATCAAGAATACAATCTCTTAGTCAACATGCAGAGACGGTTGTGCAGCAATTTAATCAGTGAAATAATAGGCGATATCGGGTGACCTTGATCTGTGACACGCCACAGGGGCTTGTATTGTCGAAACAAGCAATTAAAACGAATATGAAGTCGACGATCCAGCCCCATATACTATAAAAAAAGTAAAGGGATGTAACGGGGTCAACACCCCATGTCCGTTTGAAATTATATTTCAGAATGTTGTCATCATATTATCATTCAATGTTATATATCACGGCAAAGCCAATACATTTGTCTTTAAAACAAGCCATCAAACGTAAAAATCGAACGGATAATAACAAGGATATGGTTTTTCAAAGCCAAAAATATTAGCACATTGCTCATGTAAGCCATTTGCCTGGCCCACCAAAATAATAAAATATTCGCTTGAAAAAATTATTATAAAATACTTTATAATATCCTGTCAGCTAATAGTGACCCAGTTACAAAGCCCAGTATTTGGTGCATCAGATCGCGCAAGAATTATAACACGGGGTGCACTGTAATTGACGTACCAGAGATTTTAGATGATCTCAAGTGTGTTTCGAAACATCGTTTGATAGTGAGACGTCCATATTGAATGACCTTGGCATTGGTCTATTTTTGGAAACGAAATGATGTCATAGGGCCACAAATAGCCCTATGACATCATTTCGTTACCAAAAATAGACCAATGCCAAGGTCATTCAATATGGACGTCTCACTATCAAACGATGTTTCGAAACACACTTGAGATCATCTAAAATCTCTGGTACGTCAATTACAGTGCACCCCGTGTTATAATTCTTGCACGATCTGATGCACCAAATACTGGGCTTTGTAACTGGGTCACTATTAGCTGACAGGATATTATAAAGTATTTTAAAATAATTTTTTCAAGCGAATATTTTATTATTTTGGTGGGCCAGGCAAATGGCTTACATGAGCAATGTGCTAATATTTTTGGCTTTGAAAAACCATATCCTTGTTATTATCCGTTCGATTTTTACGTTTGATGGCTTGTTTTAAAGACAAATGTATTGGCTTTGCCATGATATATAACATTGAATGATAATATGATGACAACATTCTGAAATATAATTTCAAACGGACATGGGGTGTTGACCCCGTTACATCCCTTTACTTTTTTTATAGTATATGGGGCTGGATCGTCGACTTCATATTCGTTTTAATTGCTTGTTTCGACAATACAAGCCCCTGTGTGACACGCTACCCCATTAGTCAGCAGCCCAGAACAATTTTAGAAGGCAGACAATGAATAATATGCATATTGGTGTGAGAGGAAAGTAAAATGGTAATACCACTAGTGGTTTCTGAATCTGCATCCCATGTTTGGATTAAATACTGTCACCGAGTATGCACTTTGAAAAAGACATAAAATAAATTGAATTGAAAAATACATTTTGAAAATAGGATGAAATCAGGTTTTCCTGGAGTTTTACATGATAATGCTTCAGATATAAATTATGACTTCATACAAAATCACAAATTGCATAATCATTTGGGATATAAAGTTATAAACTTTTAGGAAGAGTGTACCACTATTTAGATGTTTAAAATTATTAATCAGATTGTAACCAGCGAAAGTTATTATTTAATTGCAAATGACATATGGGAAAGCAATGTAAACTAAAGTGTGTTATTAGTAACAGTGTGAATGTGACGGACATCAGAGGAACATGGGATCAGGCAGTTGTGAATGACAAGTGGTAAAGTGATAAATGGTAATGCACAAATTAGTAAATTACTTCGTGTTGTTCGTGTGGTCTAATTATTTAGCTGACTCATTGTTCAAACTGCAAAAACAACTCCTTAAAACTATGATAAATAGAGAATCTGCTTGTCATGACATGATGCGTAATATCACTCGTGGCTGGCCATTAAGTGTAAATATTAACTTTCTACCTGACGTGTTCACATTATCATGGTATTTGTCATGTAAAGACAGTTATTTTCTACAAGGAAGGGAAGTGAATTTATATAATAAATGTGGTCATGTTCCTGAAACATACATATATTTCCTTGACAAGATGATATGCGAACGTTAGGCAATCAAAACAGTCAGCATGAACTTGTTGAAGGCATATTATCTTAACCACACTTGACAAATACTTTTGACTTGCAACCAGACTAAACAGAATCTAAAATACAGTCGCAAGCAACGACAACAGGATCCAGCCGTATATATGTAGATTCAATGTTTATTAACTTATTTCTGCATTCCTCACCATTCCTGCAAGTTTCTGCAAATTTTGATTAAAATACATCAAGGAAAGGAGTATCTTACTGTACTTGTTTGTTTCCTATTTATCTGTTAAAATTATACTTCAAGTTAAAATATAATCTGAAAAGAAATATAGATGGTATCCTTTTTCTGTATTCTGGATGAAAATTGTGAATGAAAAAATTACTCAATATTTATTGCTGTGCTATTCGATAAGTCTAGTGGTCTAAGGGAAGCAACTGCAGGAAAAGTACAATTCTAGTGAAGCTTCACGCCACAAAGCAAGTTGTGAAAGTATAATGTTTAAACCCCCTTGTTTATTTAAATTATCGAACTAATGATCCTTTTTCTAATTAGGGTTATATGTTGCCTGTCTGATGAGGTATTATCAACATGCTATGATTTTCTATTGTTGAGTAATGGCATGATAAAGACGATTTTGGAAAAGTCGCCTAAATTTTATTGCTTAAAACCACGTGACCTACGACTTTGCCATGTTGACATATTGTGCTTGTCTAGTTATTAAACAGCTTTTAAAACAAGTTGCGAGTCTTTATTATGTTTCTAGGATTATTAAGAGCGAAATTTAACATGTCAAAATCGGAAAAAAATGAAAGAAAATCTAACATGACGGCTAAACCATGTGACCTACGAATTGGACATGTCTTACTGTTTTGCTTGTATTGTGCTTGCACATCTTTTAGAAAAAGTTTCAAGTCTCTAAATGGATTTTAAAAATTCCCCCATGACCGGAAATGACTGTACGCAAGCGATTTTATTATTGATTCATAAAGACCATAGTCTTACACTCCTGAAAAAATCGTTCAATTCGCTGAGTAGGTTTTTGAATTAACGCCCCTGACTTTGAAAGGTCACTGTGAAAAAAGTATAAGGAGTTCTCTAAAAAAAATGAGCATTCCCCACTGTCTCAGCCATAAATAAATAAGGTTTCAGCTCTTAGGTGCAAATGTCTTCGGAATGGTGTTTCCGCAAAGGTACATGGGGTCCAAAAATTTGAAAAAGTTAAAAAATCTAAGATGGCGTCTAAACCACGTGACTGACGACTTCGCCATGATTTATTTTCGTCCTCGCAAGGTCATTGCGGATATTTTAGGAAAAATTTCAAGTCTCTGAGTGCATTTTGAAAAAAAAATTCCCGTGTTAAAAATCGAAATTTGGATTTGAACTGGATCTTTGATGGCAAAACCGATTGGGCCCAAAAGCTTAGTGTCGCGACTTCACAATAAGGGCTATCAGACTGTAAAGTTTGGTTGAATTATCTGCAGACGTTATGGCTGAATCTTGTACACAAGATCCGTGGAATAATATAAAAATGTTTTTAAAAAAAAAGCCAATAACTACAAGGATTCAGCCTTATGACTGAATCCTTAATTATCCAGTAGAGTTCTTGACCTAGGTTACGGATGCTCTATGCTATTGATAACTTTCTCTATAGCAAGTTTTGTTTCTATTGACCTGAAAAGAAACCCCAGTAAATCAATAATGCCTTGCGCCTTGAAGTACCGATTGTAGGGAATAATACTATTTGTGTCACTAATGTATTACAGTAAACCAATAAAATGAATTGAACATTAACATTTAATACTTTATGGTCTATGATGAATATCAGAAACATAATTATAAACATACTAAAAATTAAACCCTAATAACTATAAAGGTGTAAAATTTATAGAGTGGTATCCGGTGTCCTTCCCATGTCGAAATGAATCTGATTTTGTGATATTTCAGGGTACACTGAATGAATAAATGAATAAATGAATGAATGAATGAATGAATGAATACGCATTTTAACGAAAACGTGCCATGGAATTTTAATGGTACATTGTACTTATGACGCTTATTTTGGTTCTGAAATTATACCATCAAATTCAAGATGCCTCCTTCTTAAGATAATTCCTAAGAATTCCGTAAGATAATAACACAATTCCCAATAGATATATGTTTCATGATAGTATTATGAGGCAATGAAACATCATTGACTTCTTTACAGAGATGTTTACTCTTTCATAGACATTCTGATAGAGATTTCTTTAGATGTCTCCTCTCCATCATATCAAGTCATTAAACATAAATGATTGCTTTATTGTTCACACATTTTGACCTTAAAACTTTAAACCAATGTGGGAATAGCTCCCCTTCTCAACCCAGGTCAATATGACCAATTTAAAAAACAGTGGTCGAAGGTTCATCCTATTTCGTGACAAAAACAATTCAATTTTTACTGATGAATTATTTTTGGAAAATTACTTTCAGCTTCTGTGTACGTTCCCTTCTCAAATGTTCTCGCTCATAATTAGGTGAAGATGATAGGGCTTACATGAATGAGATTGTGGTATTGGTTGTGGTATTGATAGATGATTATAGAACACCCATGGGTTAATCACTACGCTAATGGTTGCCGGACAGCTACTAAAGCTTTTAACAATGTCTCAATCGGGATCGCACTATGTGTTGTGGCTCTTGTTTTGAAAATCGGATAGATAACTATTGCAATTAGGACTTCACACACGATGGTGTTTTATGAATCTAATCAACTGATGTTAAGATTTAACTGGAAGGTTTGGCAATTTTGCTGTTTTATTTAACAATCCATGATATTAATCACTGCCTAGGGAAATGTTCAATTTGAACCGAATTGTCTTATTCCCATTACTTGAACAATTAAATAATGCGGAAATGCATCATTTTCAAAAGCTTTTCAGACAAATGGACAATTGTGGACACCAAAAGCTGAAAGTTATTACCATTCATATTTCATTTAAAACGATCACGATATCTAGAGGGTTTAACTTATACACCCATCTATTTTATAACTAAAATAAGAGACTCCTAATTGTTTAATATTTTATGGCAGTCAGCCTACAAAAATGAGTGATAATCATATTGTTAGCAATACAATTTATGTTGAATATGACTAGGTTATATTCCTTCATCCTGCTCCATCAAAGTATTTTTATCTGCAAGGCTACTTAAATGCCCTGATCGTCGAAGAAGCTTAAACCTTGTATTGCGTTTTATATAAACAGCCAAAGAATGGAATTGTAATCGATCAATGTTTGCCCAGATCAGAATATCGATGATCAAATTTCAAATCTCAACATTTCATGACATGACATGACATAAACAGCTTCATCAGAGCAGCCTTGCTGATACACATACATTATACTTAAGGGTATAGTCTAGGCACACATAATCACTTCTGCGCATGTCTGAATTGACGGCATTCAAACTGACAAGAAATTCACGTCATCAACACTAAACAACTATAAATAAACAAAATGCAACGAAATTTATGTTTCCAGATGATCTATGTATGTATTCATGTCAATGAAGCACTAAATATTAGCAAATAAGCACATTTAACATGATTAACGACAACCGAACGAATTGTGGCATTGTTTGTCAACACCGATCCGAGTTTCATTCAACACCGGTCACTCGCTTCGTTTGGCGATCAGCTGCTCATCAGACAAAATCATCAAAAGACAAGTGTCAACGGAAGACATGTTATTACTCAAGACTAAATAAGACATATCTATCAGCGTTCACCGTTGCTGAACACGCAGTCATAAAACCCGGATTCTCTAACTTCATAATTCGATGACACCGACCCGAGGCCGAGCCTCCAAGTGCCTGCCCGGCGTGAGAAGCGATGTTGTGACTAGTTATTGTCACTCAATCATTCTACGACTTTGACTGATCCATTTGAGAATTTCGGTAAGTTAAACAAATACAAGTTGTATTTACAGTACATTAATAACATTGCACTTGAAAATGTTTTGACTACCGTAAATCCTTGAATAATCGCTCAGAGATTTACACTTACATTAGGCCTAGGCCATTAGAAGTCTACTAATTTCAAAGCAAATGGAACCAATTAATTATCATGGAAAAAAACACTTCAATATCGGATATATTTGTTTACATTGATACTTTTAACCCAGCAATTATTCAAGGCCTGTGATTATTTATTTCAGAAAGGCAGGCAATTAATTAAAGGATTTACGGTAATTTGAAACTGTTGGTCATGATAAAATTTATTTGTGATTGTGCAATTCATTCTAAAATATGCTACTGTTAGATAAATCGGTATTATTTCTTAAAATATATGCACACATCTATTCTCTCATCAGATTTCTTTGAAGTGCAGGTGGAGCCTGGAGGTTGTTTTTCTGTACTTTGAGTTTGAACATTTCCTACAGAAAAACAAAAAGATGTGTGTAAACAGGTACTAATTAAATTAATCTGTATTTTCAGCTTCATTTTGTTGGTGATACACTGAGACACCAAACTGATGCCCAAAGATGTCAAACTCAGGCAGGATGACACACATAAGCCTTAAAGGGACTGGTCATTTATTACAGGGGAGGGGAGGGGGGGGGGGAGTGGGCCGGGAGATTTTTACTTTGGTTTGTACATAAAAATATGACCCTCCCCGGCTTGTCGTAATTTTTTAAATTGCCCTCGCCATTTTAGTGTATTTTTTTTCACGGCCCTCCCCCAACATACATCTATAAATTGTCTTGAAATTGGACTTCTGAAGATATATTCGGTTCTACATTGGAAATATTTTTCTTTTGACACTTTAAAGAAAGGTTCTCTCGAGAAAAAAAACGGTTATAGAATATATACCAGTTTTGGGTTTAACATGTGTAACATCTAGGGTTAAAAGTATCTGTAGAACAACAGATTCATTGGCTATGTAGCTCATCAGGTACACATTATTACAGGTATTACATTATCTCTGTTAGGTAAAAACTATTAACATTTTAAATGATAAGGCATTACCGAGTCACCAAATTTATAATCCCCACTGTCAACACACAATTTTAATTATCATAGACTTTTACATTCTAAGGAAGAACAAATATATCTTACCCATATGGGAAGAAAGACACAGGGTAATATATTTTCTGTAAGTCACACGGGAGTTACACCTTTTCCTGGCTTTTGATTGGCTGCTACAGAAAATAAACTTTTTCATTGGTTGCCGGAACTACTTCATTCATCTTTTCAGTTCATTCACTATTTTTTACACTCAAACTCTCTTCTACACGAGAACAAGGAAAACGTAACCAAATGTACATTTATTTTTTATTAGCGATAAAGACGTTTCTATTATATCTACACACTTGTTGATAATATTTTAGAAAAACAAAAAAATACTTTGTTTAATGAGGTAAGATAATTCGTCTGCTAATGAGTTGCCGATGTAAACAAACATGGCGTCATCCGCGGTATCGCCGATAAAAGTGAATGACCTCGTAAAGGTTGATGGAAGCATATTGGGAAGAGTGGTCAGAAGCGACGACGCATTCTAGATATCAAGCTCTGATTCTGATTAATAAACTGCTTGAGAACGTTCCAGTTTGAAAGATACTTAACTTTGACAAATATCCTGTCATGCAGTAGGCCTACTGCATACACGACTTCCGGTCGATTTCACTGAACAATATTCAAATGTTCGCGGTGTTCTTCACCTTGTGTTTCTTGTTAAAAAGTTGACAGTCAAATAAAACCACTGTCTGAGTTGATTTTAAAAAATTGTTGTAGATAAAGAAAGAGTAGTTCGTTGTCTAGTCCTATATTTTCAATCTTGACGAAGTTGATGGTCTCGCAATGTGATGCGACTGTCACACGTAACGTCTCGCCTTCAAATTGAACACCCGACTGTACCCCTCACATGGTTCGACAAATTACGTTTTAATTGCAATTATGAGTAAAAAAAGGCAAGAAGTTAGGTTCAGTAAACCGATTTAATGTACAATTACATGAATACATAATCTAACAATAATCTAAGGATAAGAATAACACATTATACTAAGGAACTTTTTGTTCTCGCGTAATGCATTTGTTTAAAAAGGTAGTGACGCGATGAAATTCCTGGAAATTTAGTCTCATCACACGCGAAGGGATACGGGGATTCCCCAACTACGGGTTTCCTTATAGAGGAACAGCTGATTTCTTTTTACGGATTTTTAGAATGAAAACGGATTTGGGTAAGATAAACAATAACCAACTCGTGACGGGGAATGACAGATTATCTTTCCCTCGTCATATCAATAAAGTAATTGCCTCGCGCAAGGCTCGGCAATTACGTAATTGATATGACTCGGGAAAGATAATCTGTCATTCCCCGTCACTCGTTAGTTATTGTCTAAATATTTCTAAAGTTCACCATTTTCCTGATAAAGGGGGAAGGAACCAGAAATTGAGATTCATAAAAATGTGTACTAAAGATGTGACCTCTATTGTTTTGTCTGTGAGAGGTTTGTACAATGGTAACACAATAATCTCTAAGTTCCCCCACTGCTCACAACCTCCCCAGTGATAAATTTACAAATATGACTGCATAGAACTTGCTACTACAAACAAGTGGGAGTCCTAGCAGATATAAGTCACTAAAGTCATTCCCTCAATAATTAGGCAAATACAACCCCCAAAAAAACCTTGTGTCCTGGTAATTCGCAGCTTCAAGTTTTAGGAGTCCTTTCCAAATGTTATGAGTATTTGGTAAATATATCACTGCTTCCCTGACCCTAACCCTACTTTCCAGCCCTCCTGGTATGACCCTTCTCCCCCTTCCCTCTAATATGAGTCAATATACACCTCTACATAGCACATCTTATAGCAGTAAAAAAAAAGGTAAATCACATTGTTAAGAGCAAAATAAAATTTCAAGGAGCATTACAAAAGTTAGATTGCTAAAAATACCTCTATCTATGAATAAAAGCAGGAATATATTTTAGGTAGCTAATAGTCTCTACCATTTTGAAGAAAAGGTGGGTTATTTTACATTCAGATATGAATTTTCAAGCTGACTCTGGATTTTTTTTTCCTTACTCAAAATTACAGGAAGCAAATGCTCCCAAATTGATTGCTATATTGAGAAATGATTTTGAAGAACAACTGCCAGCCAAATAATTATTGTTTTTCGAAAACAAGTGTACTTTTGACAATAAGATTTGATTAATTTTTTTGGATTTATCTTTACAGACAATTGGTTAAGTGACCAAATCGTATTGGTAGAGGGCAACAAAAGTTACAAATCTTAGTCTCTATCCAACAAAGTTGATATCCTCAAAATTTTAGCTTCTTAACTTACTAGTTGTCGAAAGAACATTTCAGTGTGGACACTCTGCCATGCCCAAATCCGAGGGCGATCAAGACCAAATGAACAAACTTTATGTAACAAAGATGTCATTCAGAAAATGTCAGCTTCCTATGTAAACTGGTTTATGAGAAGATTGTTTTAGGTAAAATGCCTGCCACTTCAATATTTGAGGGGGGTCAGGACCAAAAAGGTATCTCCCAACAGAAATTCAGTTTTGGGGGTGCAACGGTTTTGGAGGAGAAGTTAAAAATGACAAATATGAACGATGGTCCATACAATATTCCCAAATATATATGCTCAAAATACGGCAAATATTCCTCATAGGAATATCGACATTGAAATTCATTTACATATACCGGTACCTGTTTAATATATTTTAAATGTGTGTCTGTTGTCAGATATTTGCAAAAATCTAAGAATTTTACAAAGGTTTCAGGAGTTTTAATAGGTGTCGTATTTCCTTTGTATCATATTCATAACTGCATAATTGAGATTAAGAATTTGACTGACTTTATTAGCATATATAGTGACTTTTGATATGTATCTATCAAAATATATGAAACAGAAACAAAAGCCTTGAAAATAAACTACCTGCATGGAAAAAAGTGTCAGTTTTACTTTTCTACTTTTGTTTCCGCGAACAAAGGAGAAAACTCATGGGGATTTTTTAAATACTAGCATCAGTTTTGAATATCCAGCTGTCTATGCTTTTTTATCAACTGCTTTACAGTGATTTTTCAGATGCTCTTTTAATTATGTAACAAAGATTGTTTTATTACGGTCTATTTTTTCATGACCCTCCCCAACTCCTTGTAATTTTTTTCATGACCCTCCCCTTGTGGCTGTATATTTTTTCATGACCCTCCCCTGAAACCCCCCTGTAATAAATGACCGGTCCCTAATCATGACTGAAACTGGAACATGCAGAACACACAAGCTGGTAGGTTAATGTGCATGTGTATTTGTGCAATGAACATATTTTCCCTCTCGAATGACAGCCAGTCTTTGATAAAGTTTGTGTAATATTATATTCAATCCCAATTCTACATGCCACCATTGCCAGTCAGAAATAGGAGCAGGTCAAAAATAAGAATTTAAATTAAAAAAAAAAGAGTCAAATTTTCAATATTAAAAAGTATCAATGAAGTTGTCATGATTTGATAACATAAAATAATATTAATATTATGTTTTCTCATCACATTTTCCAAATTAATGGGTTTGGTGGACATATCTCATGTTACTGCCTATCTTACTTCATGCTAAAAGGTTCACTAAAAATCTGAAAGTTTTTTTTGTGGGTTGTAACTAGGGGTGTGCACTGCAATATAACCGGTATATCGGTATATACTGGTTTTAGATTGTGCAATACAATTATTGCAATATGTTTTCCATTTGGCAATACATCGCACATTATAATTTTAAGTGAAATATATGCATATATCAAAATAATATCTTGTTCTTATGTAAACTTACAGGTTTTAACTGCAAATAAATGCTCTTGATGTACAAGAACATGTGTTGGGCTGTGTTACAAGTGAAAGTTTCCATTTTGGAATCTACTGTACCAAATTTGCTTTTGATCTTTTTGAGAAATATCCTGTCATTTGAAAGATCTGTAAGGTATTTCATCTAAAATATAATGTTAAACAGCAATTATAAGTGTAAAACTTTAAAACAAAGTTCTTTCAATATATTGCAATATTATTGCAATACAGAGGCTATGTATTGCAATATATCGCAATATAAAATTTAGTGCAGTATCCAACCATAGTTGTAACTGATAAAATCAGGTTACAGGATAGCACAATAGTTTGAGCATTAATATTTTGTATCAAAAGGTAGTTACTTGAAGTAGAAAACTGTTTTACCTGTATTGATGTAGGTTCAATGAGTAAAATGGTGCATTGTACTTCACACATAGTTCCAATGATCACAGGTTTTATTGCAATTTACATGTACATATCTACTCTTACACTTAGAATCTGAAAAAATATTTGTTTATATCTGAAAAAAATATTGACAGAAATATAGAGAAAAGGAGACATTTGAAAATTCCATTTCTTACAGTCTACTTTTCAATTTTTAATAAAATAGTAATATTTTCAGAATAAATACTTTTAAGTCTGAGTGTAAGACTAATGTACTATGATGCTGAGAACTTTGTCCAAGCTATAATACTACAGCATGAATTGATATAGGTGAATTATTTTGGAAAGCAAGTTCAAAACATAAAATATCCTTACCCTAACCCACCAGCTTAGCTTTATTATATACACTGGTAATAATTTATTCATTGATATAAATATAGACTGTAGATTTTCCCTATATGCTCTGTATTGTTTTGTTTACATTTCAGATTTTGGACAATTGTTATGCTGGAATCAATTTCGCTTCTTTCTTCTACCTGGACAGGATTAAATCATGAACTGTATTGTATACAACCAACAGTGTCTCTAGAGTGAAGGGTCATCCAGTACATTGAAGCTCAGTTGATTGCAGAAAGAAGTCAGAAATACACAATTACCCTGATCATTAGGCTAACACTGTCTCCATGAAAACATTGGATTCTCAAATCTTATTGTTATGTAAACTGTGCATACTAAATATGTACTTTAATTTGTTGATTTGCTAAGGTTCCTTACTATTTCACTGTCAAATGATTAAATTATTCATTATTGTTAATACATTTGCCGGATTAATAAATAAAATGTATGTTTTAATGAAATTGTTTGTTATAATTTGTCAAGATATATAATATATAAGTATATGAATATATATATTTATGTGATAACATAAGGTATTACTGATTCATCTGACAATCTTAGTGTTGGATAAATACATTGGTTTCACTTTTCACAACTACCGTATTTCCTCCAATAGACGCCATCCCCCAGATACAGTTTTTTTTTTAAATATTAAAATACTGTTTATTTTATAAATTGGTCAATATACAAGTTTCCAAGGATTTAATTTCACAGATTAACGAGAAACAATATTTTCTGGTAACACGTATTACTGCAGTTGAACTACATGTAAGTTTATTATGACAATCAGCTGTTTGCAACTCTATTGCAAACGGTAAACAAGTTAAAAATCCACCACTGGCACGACATGCTCTCAGTCGTGTGGATTGGAAATTTTCTACAATACCTTGCCGATAGTAGTTTAGTCATCTGTCTGATTACATTCCATAACTGGAACTTACATAATTGCATGGGGAAAAGTGTTTGTGTGGTGGTCCCTTCAAGATTTCACGAACGGTACTCAACCCGGAAGTGCATGTCGTAATTTAAGTTACTCGTACGGAAATCAGTCTACTGTAACTGACACTGGTTTACGCAAAGTTATATTTTTGATAATTATATAACGTTCACCTAGTTCTAATTAACTTCCTCTAGGAATTGTATATATTTATTTCAAAGTGGGCTTTTATTCACATCGAAATTTACATGCTGCTTGCCGTCATGCTAGAAACAGTGTGCCGTGGCCCGAAATCTGAATAACAGAAATTCCGACACACCGGTTTGGACAACAATGTTTTGAGGCATATTTATAACTTAAGCGTTTCTTTCACGATCAATCATTTTATTTAAAATACAATAGTGTTACACATTTATGCACACTTTGAGCAATGCGTGGATCACATCATTACACTACAGATATACACCGAGCCGCCTCGGATTTCCCGGTAAGGCCCGCGCCATGTATGATAAAGGCGAAAATCGGACCAAATAATTTGCCGTGATCAATTTTCAAAACGTTATGGCGGATTAATTCATTCGGTGACCCCAACATATTTTTATTTAATTATGATCGATATAATATAAAGTTTCATTTCCGAGATTTTTATAAAATCGTTGAATTTATAAAGTTGTTTTATTCAGCATAATATGAAAAAAAGTGTCATAAAAATCGACAAATTGAAATTGAATCCCCCAAAATATAATTAATTTTATGTTTTTTAAACATATTTTTGCAATAAATACAAAGGCTATCATTAATATATCTGATAAAAACAACAATAGTTGAAATCCGGTGCCAACAATTAAAAATATGATTAAAATCAGTACTATATGTATTTTCCCGTTTTTTTCACTGGGGCCATATTTTAAATTGCTTATAACTCTTTAATTAGGTCCGTGACCCCCAAATTTTATTTCAAATTTGAATTCAGCACATTGAAAAGTACTTACAACTTTTGTTTCTGGGTAGACTATACCCTTAACATAAGTGATGAATTCACATCCTACAAACGTTTTGATTTATAATATTTTTCACATAGTATTAAAGGCATTGTAGCACATTTTCCTTAGTAAATGAATGTACGTGGTTTGGTTAAGCCACGCGAGTCCATTCCCCATCGAGCAGACATTGTAGATTTACATATGGTACAGTGATTGAATGTTCAACCATCTTGCTGTCTGAGACCTACAAATCTATCTCTCACACTGAAGAGTTCCACACCACACCACACCACACCACTGTTGCTTTATTCGTCAAAAATTTTCTTCCAATACAGTTAACCATTTTCTGTTGCTGCGACTCATCGGATTGGGTAATGAAATGTATAAGCCATGAATATATTGAATATATTGAATAAACTTTAAAAATAAATGGCATATTTGAGAAAACATAATATGTTAAAATCGGGCTAAAGTGCCTTTTAAACATAAATGGACAGTACATTGTTTTTCTCTACAATTTGTCTACATTCTTTTTCACATGAACTTTTAGAATGACAAAGTAGGTAGTATATGTGTTAATTACTCTTCTCATCTCATTGTGAGGACAATACCATATACTTCATGTCCTTCATGAAGGGAATGAGGCTTTAGACTAACAGCTAGATGACCTTTAAGTCCGTTGCTGTGAATTTACAGAAGACATTTACGTTGATCAAACTGGTGGTAGATTACATGGTAAAAAACCTTTAAGGAGGGATGGGACGATGAAATCAAATATTTGAAAATTCGTCTATTTTTTTCGAAATAGCAAGTTTATCCAAAAATGTAAGAAGAATGAAGAAAAATGAATGAAGAAGAATGATTTAAAGAGTTATTGGCATTAACTAGATTAGCGTTTGCGGGACACCGCAAAAGCAGAGCAGCTCCGAAACTTAGGGTCTCGCCTTTCCCTGTTCCGCCTTCTCGTCAGCATCAATAAAATGGGAATTCTTTTAAACAAAAGTTTGTTCATTATTCGAGTTATTACTAATCATCACTGGGGTCACTTTTCACAAGTTTGTTCTTAAAACCTATTTTCTTCTTTCAAAATTTTATCAAAGGATTAACGTGGCCTTAACCAATATCTCATGACCTTGAAGGTCACACCATCAATGATCACTTTTCATCGCGTATAATAATCATGCAATGACTCAAAGTGTTCATAGTTAAAATACGGCAGATTCACAAAAGCATGCCTAAGTTTTGACATCACTGTGACCTTGACCTTTGACAGATTTTAGCGAAAACGTTTTCAAATCTTGGCTTTTCTCCATAGTTCATATATACCAAATAAGGGCCTAATAGCACAAAAAAAGTTTGAAGTTATCACGTTTACAAGGATTGTTGTAGTGATTTCAGAACTCATGACCTTGACCTTTGACCTTGAATGTGAACATGTCAAAATCATTCACCAGGGGCATAAGTAAGAAGTTATGTATATGAGGTGTTGATACCTCCTTGGAAAGAAGTTATTTAGTGATTTCAGAACTGGTGACCAAGATCCTATCTCGTGACCTTGACCTTTAAAATTCAAGGTCACACAATCAGTGATCACTTTTCATTGTGTATCACAATCATGTAATGATTCAAAGTGTTAATAGTTGAAATAAGACATTTTCGCAAAAGCATGCTTAAGTCGTGCCCTCGCTGTGACCTTGACCTTTGACGGATGTTAGCGAAAACCTTTTCAAATCTTGGCCTTTCTCCATAGTTGATATACACCAAAGAAGAGCCTGATAGCACAAATATTTTTCAAGTTATCGTGTTTACAAGGATTTGTTTAGCGATTTCAGAACTCGTGACCTTGACCTTGAACGTGAACATGTCAAAAAAATTCCCCAGGGGTATAAGTAAGAAGTTATGTATATGAGTTCTCAAAACCTAATTAGGAAAAAAGTTATAGCCAATACAAAACGCGGCGGCGGCGGCGGCGGTGACGATGGAAACTGCACAAAAACTGATAGCAGCTACGACTTAGTCGGAGCTGCTAATAATAATACACCCGTCGGCAAATTACGTCATTTTTGACTGAGTTGGTGTATTTAAATTAAGCTCTTGTTTTCAACGAATAAACTCTGAATCCTTTCAGATACATTTCAATCACATACAGGGATGTGTAGCAAATCTATATTTTGAAAATCTATGACACCGGAAAGAGAAACAAAATTGAATTAAGCATTTTTAATTAAAAACAGCATTTTTATCATCGTCATTTGTCACTAACACACATATTTTAGATATTGCTAAAACTTTAATATGATGTGCCCAGTTAACTGAACAAACGAATTCAGAAATAATAATAGGGGGTCACCGAACGTTTTTCATCACTTTAACATCATTTTTTAAATTACCTACATAAACGTAAAAATCTGACGTCACGCAAGTTTTGATGATTCCAAGTGTAACTTTGACGGCCTACTGTGTAATCATTATGGAACATATTATCAATATTAGAGTGCACAGTGAAAAATTAACTATCAGTTGATTATAACAGGCTATTAAAATTCGTCACTAACTTGAGATACACATGTAAATCGAATAATACACGTAGTAACATATTTAACGCGAATTTGGTGACAGTAACGTTATGCGGCATGTAGTAAAATGAAGGTGCTAAGGTCAATTTAAGCGCTCCCAGTTAGCGTGTATATAAGCCCATGCCAAAAACAATGTAATCCATATATTTTGAGACTTATTCACAACAATAAATTGTTGTCGCACAATATTGCGTAAGCGAGTTCGATTTCTGGGTCCCATCTCTCCTTAAATTTGCATTACCCAGGAACCAAGCTCCGAGAATAGAAACGTTGGTTTGACTGAAGAGAGCAAGAACAACGAGGAACTAAATTGAGGTGCAAAAGGAATATATCACTCAGTTGTTTTCCATTAATTCAATATGTAAAAGAAATCAGATCCATTTCATTATGACACGATACAATAACACCTTTCGGCAGTAGTTTGAATGACTTAATTAGTGACTTTTTTAAAACTTAAATATCATTATTTAAAGAAGACGGGGGTAAGAAATGAAATTTACACTAACATGACCCCTACCATGTTCAAAATGTTGTAAATGTGTGCAGGACGAGGCACATTTATTGATTTTCACACAGAGTATGTCTTATATGTCGATGAACAGTTGTGTTTTGTCAAAATTAATTTGAGGGAATTTCAAAATTTTAATCTTTAAAAAAAAAACGCGACAAGGTATTCTTTGACTGATTAAATGTCTTGGACTAATTTACCAAACTAGTCAGTTTTTGAATACGACGTCGAAAACTCGAGATATGTGACTTGGAAATTTATACATATGATAAATACAAATTTTGCAACTCAGTTTAGTTAAAATCGACCGAATCATAATCTTGTCATAGAGATATATAACTCAATGAATTGATTATCATTTCAAGCTGCATGACATCTAGTTTTACCTTATCGAAAATCTCTCCCTGAAAAGACTGAATTGGCTGCCGAGGGAAATATCTTCATATAAATATTCATGATTAAAGGCAGTACCGTCTGGTTTCTACAATTCAAACCTGTTAGCAGAGAATGCACAAATGTTCCCGAACTAATGACGAGCAGTAAATCTGTCAAAATAAGGATCCTTCCTTGAGATTAAAAGAGAACATTATTTATTAGCTTTTGTCATGCAAAGTCAGTCAAATCAGCCATGGATTTCAAAGCGTCAGACTTCTCTGTTTTCTACTGATCCGACGTAAAGTGTATTTGCCAGAAATGAAGTGTTCTGAATGAAAGGTATGTAAGTTAAAAAACTTTACAAGAATCCGCTTAGCCCCAATTTCTTTACAGACCAACACGGTAGTCGGCATTATGTTGAATTGACATTTCTCAACCTAATCAGACATGTTCAGTATTGCATTTTCCATGCCTATAAACATGAAACATGTATTTAGAAAAACACTTTAAATGACATTATTTAAAAATACAACTGTTCTCAATTTACCTCACTGCAAATACAATCCCAGGAAGCTCTTATGACATTAATTGTTCAAATGCTACAAAACTTTCATTTTGGTTTTAAGATGTGCACCTTGTTCGTTTTGTACACTAAAATGCATCTTTCGTTGATTTATGACTACAGCAGTGTCCCTGAGAGGAAGTTTTTTTCAAAATCAAACATCTCCCAAATAATGTAGGGCTCCAGATGTGATTTTTGTGGGTTGCACTTTTATCTGAATTATAACTTTGTGGTTTCCATTGTATGATGGAATTATGACTTCAAAATGGACTCAATGAGGCATACATCACTCAGTCGAAATTTAAGCTTCATGAAACTTGAAAAAAACATATAACAACAATGATTTCTAGAGGTCTTTGTTGCCAATAAGACCTATGTGTGAATTTTGTTATTTGCGGTTTTGATAATTCTGACTTGTCAATATCTATCGAATTGTCATCTGGAACCTTTATTTTTATATGTAACTGCAGTTCAGTTTGATTAAATATACAATCCTATTAGATTGACACATTAAATGAAATGCCCTTCACAGATATGATACATTCCAATCACAATGCATATCACTTTGAAAATAAACAAAACAGTCAGAATGTGCATAATTCCACAGTTGATAGAACATATTGAACATGCTTGACCTGTGAAGGCGCGATTGATGTTAGTTCACAGAGGGAATGTAACGACTCGTAAATCGCCAAAGACCATCATGCTTGCGGGCATGACCTCGGTTCCTTCGTCAGGAAAAACTCGTAAACTGTCATGATAATTTGTCCATTATACATCACAGAAACCTTTTCTTGCTTCTCGTTGATCTTTTGAGTTCTTGATGCATTGTTATGACGGTTGTTATAAAACAAGTTGTGTATTCATGGGACATCGATTCAGGTTTTACTCATCATTTTACTTTCCGGCAAACAAGTTTTTTTTAATGATTTGAAGTTGATTTACAGTAAGATGTTTTTCTGTGGATTAACATTTAGGAGATTAGGATAATGAATAGTCGTTACGTTACTTCCAGATCACTCAACTGAATAAGTCTGTGTTGGTATAGTTATGAATGGTGAGACAATTCCAATGGCTTTAAAGAAAGATCAATGATTTTATTTGCATATCCAAAATATATTTTGTGTAATAAGCATCGACCTATGAATAAATAAATAGTATGCGAGATACCTCTTGTCTTCATTGCTAAATTGTGTGGAAATTTTGCAGTTTATCTAAGAAGCCAAATATTCCTTGTCTTATTTTTACTGGTTATTATAACATTTTCTTCAGATTGATGATGATTTTGTCTTTTTCAACCTCTGCAATGCTTTTCTTTTGTATTTCTTTTCACCATTCTGTTACTGATATCTGATGTCTCTGGTTCTTGTTTGGCACCAACCTGTCCAGATGTGATTGATGGAAGAAATCAATGGCAGATCCCACCTTATCTAGACACTTCTTGTCTTCGCATTCCCGTATATCTATCTTCCTGTGTTAATGATCCAAGAGAGGAATACATTGAACGAAGATCGATAACATTTGCATGTAGCCTCACAACCATCATCTCGAGAGATTGCTTACACTCCTAGTGTAAATAATACAGACCTTCAAGTAATAGATATTATATAATTATATATTATATAACCATATTAACCATAACTCGAGTGAAACAAATACCTTAGATTGATAAATATATCCATAACTCAAAAGTAAAAAAAACTACCTTCACATATTACGTATAAGAATAACTCTTCACAGCAATAACTGTTTAAAATGTACTTTGCCAGCTACCATCCTAAGGGAACTTAGGACTAAGAGAATGACAAACGGGTTTAGCATCAATATCTTCATTGCAAGTATGATGTATTTACTTAAACGTTGTATTCTTTCAATAATGAAGCTAGAAACCAAAGAACTCGTTTTGTATTTCATCCTAATTTCACCCTAAGTCCTAATTGCTATACATTGAACGTGTAAAACTAGTAAATCCCAAAGCATGAGAGTTAAGGTTAACAGATTGAAAGGGGAGCGGGTTATCTGAATGTAACTGAACCTTTATATTTCTTCATACCGCTATTTTCAAAATTAACTGGCCATCATTTCAGTAATTGTAATTTTCATTTTTTTTTTAAATTTCAGATATGTTACCAGAATACTGATGGCTAGAATTGTCAATATTTCACAACTTTGTATTAGTGAACATGTACAAAAGAAGATCTTTTCAGTCTCCCATGTAAATGACTGACATTGTATCCTTTTGATTAACATCCAGATTGTTCTTTAATCAACATGGCACTCGTCAGAGACTTGACTTCCGATTTATATTGAAAAGGGTTCCAATAGTTTTGTTTTGACCAGTCTAACAATTTGTAGAGTAACATTGGATTTGCCAATATTGTAAACAACAGAAATCAGAATTACCATTTATATTTATTTCTAACAATAGTGTAGAAAATGTTTCAATAAATGTAATTTGGTCAAAAGTGACTGTCACAAGGTGTCATGTTAGAGAACATTAATATTGACAGTTACATATAAATGTTGATTGCGTGTTATACTAGGAATATACCAGATACTATAGGAAGAACATTGGAAATGGAATATGATATTTAGTCATATAGTTATTGGACTGAGATACAAGATCATAATGTAATTGCATTACAAATGTTAGACAATCAATCCCGTGCCTTAATATTTACTTGACTGAAAATAGGAAGCGTTTTAACAGTGAGATATGTCCATATGAGATCTTAATCTTTGGGAAATCTAAAGTGTGGTCCATTCCTACATATTCCTGACATTAAAATCAATTTATCAGGAATTGAAAGTGTCCCACAATTTTTAATCCATTCCTCTGAGTTTTAAGCAAGAAATGTGACTAACAAGATTTGATGATTTGCGGATAGTTCCCACTAGTCATGTAAACAGTGCATAGAATTAGAATTGAATGCTATCATCCTATACCTTCGTATATCCTCTGAATTATCAGCCATTTGATCCAAATCTATCATTTGTGTCTTGGACAAGATGGTAAATTTCTATGCCCCCGAATCGGATACTTGGCATGTGCATACCTTGTGGTGAGACCTTTCACATGAGGTCATCATACTTGAGCTTGTAATCTTGACCTTGCCGCAATGGACATTTTCAGAAAACTTTAACCTTGGCCATAACTTTGGATTGCTCAGAGCTAGGGCTTTCATACTTGACATGTGCATACCTTGTGATGAGAACTTTCAGATGCGGTCATCATATTTGACCTTGTGACTTTGACCTTGCCGCAGTTGACATCTTCAGAAAACTTTAACCTTGGCCATAACATTGGATTACTCAGAGCTAGGGCTTTCATACTTGGCATGTGCATACCTTGTGATGAGACCTTTCATATGATGTCATCATATTTGAAATTGTGACCTTGACTTTGCTGCAGTGGACATCTTCAGAAAACTTTAACCGTTGATATAACTTTGGTATATCCGGGGGCATCCGGGTTTAACAAACACATCTTTAAACTGCAGTGGATGAAGAATATCTTTACACGACAGCGCGCATATAGACAATTATATCCATAATGTTGGTATAACTTCCCCAAATAGATTATTATTATAATGATTCTTTAAAAATGTTTTTTAACATTCCTTCCTAGTAGGGAATATTTCTATATAATATTGAATATCTACATTTAAGTGCTTATGTGGCAGAAATGGTAAAGTTAATCTTGTGGGGTTGCCCATAAATAAACTTTCGCGACTAGTTACACTCTGTAATATAAATCGTTCCTACATCCACCTTTATAAAATCGAGTAAGCACACAAATACAACAATATTAATGTATGTCTGTAAAGAGTATGCCTTTTACCCAGTAATCTTAGATAACGTGGGATTCACTGAAAGGTTTGGCCTAAGAGTAATTGAAGGGTCCAGATGACGGGGTGTCTAAAATGATGGTAAAAGGCTACTGAAGTAAGAGAAACTGATCATACAAAGTGATCAAAATAGCAGAGATGATTTTCTTTAACATGACATATCATATATGATATCAGAAAATTTGGTTGCAGGACAGAAATGTACTTGAAACATCGTATTTAGTGAATTTGGTTGCAGTCCCCTATAGGGACCTGCAACCAAATTTATTTATAGCAATTATTCATCATTATTCCTACCTTGGCTAATAAATATTTGGTTGCAGAGAAAAAAATAGTGTGTTGACAAGCACATTGGATTAGTTTGGTTGCAGAGGTTTTCAAATTTACTAAATTTGACAAAAATACGATGACATTTTCGGAATCATTTCGGCAAGTTCTCTCTCGCTAAGTGTATGACGTAATGAAACCAATGTATGTAACGCATCCTCTCATTGGCTCATTCCGTATCAACAATTTCTAAACCAAAAAATACATTCATTTTTATTAATTCTAGTTGCTTTTATTCACGTTTCTAGATAGAAACTATTCATTAAAATAACTTAATGCTGTTTATTTCCAATAAAACTTTTTTAGAAATCAAAGATATCTATGACAACCAATCAGAATAGTGATAAGATTTGACAACAATTCGAATTCATCTCGCGGCCATGTTGTCAGCTGGTTGTAAACAAAAACGTAAATTAATGCTTAAATTTGGTCAAAATGTGTCAAAAGTGCCTACCTAGACATGCCTTATGGTAGGAAATGTTAAATTAAACAAGGTTAGTGGGTAGTTTCTATCTATAGCATTAGAAATGACAGCAACATGATAATATGACATGATCGAAAACCGGACTCGGTAACGATCGCTAAAAGTTTCTGCTAACTGTAAATATTGAAATAAAAGGCAAGGTAAGTTCCAACATTCATCAGATCATGATATTTTCCTTCAAGTCAAGGCTGTTCTGTTTGATGAAAACATGTATTTTGATGGTTTAAAAAGTTTGGTTGCAGTTGCCTATAGGGCCTGCAACCAAATTCAGAAATGACCCGATTTCAATGTGAAGTTATAATCTGCAACCAAATTCAAAGATATCATGTTATATATCATGCTATAGGTAATTATTTCAGCTATCAGAAAAACTTCATCTGAACAATTTTGAAGAGTTTGGTTGCATTTTCTGGCTATTTTAGACACCCCGTCATTGGGACCCTTCAATTACTCTTAGGCCAAAGGTTTAATGAGTTATCGGCAGTAATATAACTTGTTGTCTGGATTATTTTAACAATATCATCTACTGAAATGAAGTGCGTGTTTCCAATGGACAAACTCATAATACCCTCATAATAGTGGAAGAACAACTACATTTGATTATAAAAGGCAAATGAAAGTGTTCACTTACTTGAGATATATATGTAATAACAATTATGAGTATTACTATTGCGCACTTTTCCATCCACCAGTGTATGATCAAGAGATTATTACCCATAACACCATAAATAGAATACAAGCTATGGTGTAATACAACAACAACATATCTAAATCCTCAGTTAGTGTCTAAAGCCACAAGTCAGGGTTGATTCAGTGTAAGATGGCAACCTTTAGACCCGACTCACAAGACCAATAATTTGTGTATGGTAATTTTGTTTCATTATCGTCTGAAGCTGGTTCCTACATCCGACATGTTTATTCAAGTCAGGGAACTCTCTAATCCTCCTGGACTGCATCAAAAGTAATTTTCACACAGTAATACCCCATCTGCACGTATTGGTTCATGTTAGCGACGGATTAGGTCGCCCATAGCGTGATGTGATGGTACATATCTGAATCAAACTCCAAATCCATTTTGTTGAAGTAACTACAGTAAATGTGTCGTTGCTAGACAATTGAATATACTATTACTATATTACTATATCTAAATAAACCCACGGTATTTGTAAGATGCTACATTTGTGTACATAGATTGGTTATTTGACTAAAATGTTTGAATCGTTGTTCATACTAATCCAAGCATTAGTTATTATTACATTCCAGTTCGAATGGACACTGTGATGTCTAACATATCTCACATTTAAGGGGGCAGTAGCACTTTTTTTCGCTCAAATAAGTTGATGAAATGTATCTGAAAACTAATGTCGATAATAGTAAAACACTCTTCTCTCTTTGAAAAATCAAGTTAAAAACTGAATGTACATTGTTTGGTAAAGCCATGGGAATCGTTTTTGTAATTGGAAATAATTAAATATGTTTACATTTCAATGGCCGTCATGCAATTGTTGATTTATACGCAAAGCCGTTATTATCCCTACGGATAACTTGTTTGTTTAATACGCTGTTTTACCCTCTAAATTAAATATAAATGACACAAACTATCATAATATGTGGGAAATTTGAAAAAATAGAATTTGCAAAAAAACTTACTACAACCCGTTTATAACACAAAGCCTACGTCTATGGTTTTGATCTCAATTAATATCTTAAAGGCGCTGTAGCAAGTTTTTTGCATATTAAAATTCGCCATTAATTTTTAAAGTTGATAAGATTTATTGATACATTAAAGGGAAATATCTGATTACACCGTCACAACCTTACCTTAGACAACGGTTATCTGTATTCGAGGAAATGGTGCGACATATAAAGCAACATTTTGGTTGAACCCCTTCAGTGTGAGAAGTAGATGTGTAGGTCTTATGCGATTTTAGATTTCAGACAGAAGATGGTTGACCATTCCATCATTCTGCCATATTCACAACTCAACACAACTCATCCTGAGTGTATTGCTTCATCAGTCAGATCACTTGAACTATCTACAAGCAGTCACTTGAAAAGTGCACAAGCATGAATTTAGTGACACACCATGAGAAAACTGATATAACTGATATAAATTTATATCATCCAAAACTGGCTCCCACAGTAGATATCACTTGTGTGAGATCAAGCGATATTTACAAGCGGTATTTACATTGTAGATATCGCTACAATCAAATCGTCATAATCCTATTACATCATCAGTCAATGACATTACAAAGCTTTGACATCATTGATAACATTGCTGGCAATGCTATGAAGTCTCCATGGTGATGACGTTACAGTGCTATGATGTCATAATGCTTATGATGTCACAATGCTATGACCACACTGAGATCACTGCTGAAGAAGCAAAATGGCAGTTTTGTGTTTCAGATATGTTATTCTTCGGCTTATAATTGTTGAAGAATGATTTTGAATGATAAATAAAATATCACCCTCGTGTCTTCTGATATCAAATATATCAACACCGTTGAAATTTGCAACTTTAAACAACTCTTGTTGATATATTTGATATCAGAAGACACGAGGGTGATCAGGGGGCGGGATAGCGCAGTGGTTAGTGCGTTCAGCTTCGGATCAAGAGGTCCGGGGTTCGAATCCCGCATGGGCAGGGCAACTTTGTCTGCAGTAGAAAACTGTTCTTCACGCAGTAAGGTTTGGGTGCAATGCTACACTGAATTTCAGCATAGTACCAGCCATGGTTCGCTAGTTCCAGCCGAATCTCGCAGGTTTCACCACAATGCATAGCCACATGGCGTTGCCGGCTTTCTCCCTGCCATAATACTAGCAGCCGCGATATAAGTGAAATATTCTTGAAAGCGGCGTTAAACCCAAACTCACTCACTCACTCACTCACTCAGAAGACACTTGATGAAATTCTCTATATATACAAACACAAACGGATCAACTTATCAACAACACTTCACTTCACTCCACTAGCTGCAATCCAGGCAGGAATAGTTATTATTACTCAACCGTGGTGATATCACATATTTGATAACAATGAGTTGGCTTTATACTGACATTTTTCGTTGCTTGTTATTGTTTGTTATATCAAAACAAAATCTAAAATGAAATACCATTTCCCCAAAAATGATTTTTGTTTTAAATTTGTAGGCGTGTGAAATGTGTAGACACTCACCAATATATTTTGTCTTGACTGATTCATATTCACATGCGGTTTACCGGAAAAGCTTGATTTCTAATAATCTATTGGCATATGAACCCATCTACTGGAACGAAGACTTGTGTATCTCTTGACAGGCAGCAAGTCTCTGGGCGTCAGATTAATTTGGTGCCATTTACTCTGCGGACACTTGGTGTTGCCACTGGACACTGGAAATAATGTACAGCACAACCAGCTTATATTTCTATATTCTGCATAGACATACGGTGCTTAAAGTACCTTCAGTATACAGCATGTAGATTCAAGTCAAACCATAATATTTCAGCTATGGAGTATAGAAGAAACCATGATTTATGATCATATTTGTCATGTTTATCATATATCGCCTGAATAACTAATACTTTACTTCCTGAAATCACTAGAGATATACTCCGGTCATTTCTTACAGATTTCAGAAAGGCCAACATCTGCATCTGGCGTCTGCAAATAAAACGTGTTAGTAGCGAAGACAGACGTGTGTCTGCAATAATGACGAGCAGTTTAACTGTTAAGTTAATGCTCCTTCATCAAGATCAAAGGGTAACTTTCTTCAATTGATGCAAGTCGTTTGTCTTGACAGTATAGGGCCCTTAGGTTGTAGAATGTGTCACATCTAGACCCATCTGACAGTTAACAATCCTTCATTATCAGGTGGTCAATAAGCTCTAATGTGGAAGTGTGATTAAGTATTAATTAAAACGAACCCTCTACACAAAGCTGTTCATGACAACATCTTGCATTTCACAGGCAACTTAAAAAAATAAATTGAAATTGGAAAATGTCCATGTTGTACCTTCAAATTAAATTACCTAAAGTAGCTTTAATTAAATTCAAATGCAAGAACGTGTTTTAGGACCTGTAAAAAGTCTAGGCAGTAAATAGTGTATATATACTTACAATATGATTAGTTATTTAATGATTTTGCTATAAATCAACATGTACCAATGTATTCGCGTCAATATTACATGGCACCATCTAGTATTTGCTTGATTATCGATTATTATACTGAGGATTTCTTAAAATAAGCTTCATAACAGCTTTAGTTATGTCACAAATATCAATTTTTGATATATAGAGGATACTAATGGATCTTTCATTTGATAATATTGTAATATGCAGTGCAGTGAAAATGAGAATTCCGCTAGTCGTGTGCCATTGTAATCATACACAGATTTGATATTGTCGTATAAATATTACACTGCAGTATCGTCAATGGGGGAGTAAAAATAAGAAATATAACATGAGATAATGAAGACAGTGACCGACTCACATAGAAAGTGTAGTTCGTGTTGATGGCACATTGACATTAGTTTCGAACATCAATACAAAATATGTTCACATGTATAACACAAACATCAAAACTTCGTCATAATCAACAGTTGTACATACTTGGAGTTACTTGTACATTACTATTGGCATTAATGCTATATAATAAAATATAATAACTGTGCAAAATGGAACACCTGTACCGAAAACTGATAGTTGCAAATAGAAGACAACGCTGTGTCATTAAAGGATAATATTGGAGAAAAACTTAGTTTAAATATGTTTAACAGTACTGTTTAAGACATAATGTTACAAAAGAAGTATCAACATATAAATTTTCTGTAGAAATCTTGATCAAATCCCCGAGAGTTAATCAGGCTGGCAGCAGTCTCGTCAAATGACGTTAAAGATGCTCTTCACCCAAGCTAGGGCATAAGCGGTACAGTTGTTTTCTACGTTCGTAGTACTATTATGGCTTTCTCTGACGGTGATGCCAGTGTTGATTTTCGACCACCAGACATAAACAACATCCTTCGTTATCAGTATGAACCTATTGTGAATCAAGATGTAGCTGAACACCAGGAATCAAGTGAGGATGAGCTTCAGATGTCAAATCTTACAGAGTTGGAGATACGGATTTGTTCGTTTGGATTGACAAACTGTAACGTTGCAATTTGTCAATGAGTGGTGGATTATGCTGTACATTAATAATTATGTACCATCTACTTACAGCTAAAATGGGTGTCAACAACGTATATGATGACAGTTTATTCAAATCCGTAAATACAAATCACAATTCCTTTATTATTCCTATATCACCAGTTATATATATAAACCAGTTTCACAGGACAAAATGTATCTTGAATCTCGACTATTCATATCATGCCTGCTATAAAAACGCATTGATATTAAATAATATTACTTAGATCTTTGGTCAAAACCATTCTTCAATAGTAATAAATGACAGTAAGATCTAAATTGCAAAATGTGAGATTTGGCAGTCACTAAAACCAGACTTCCGTGATAATAGGGAACTCACGAGAAGCCAATAATAACGCAGTGTAGCTGGTTGGTTATCAAATATTTCGGAAAAATATAATTATTAGCCGAATGTATCCATATCAGAATCATTATCATTGATAGAACTTGATACCATTGATATCTCACTCCAAATTATATAACGAAAACATATCTTGTTTGTTCTAGGGCCCACACATACTCTGTCTAGATTACCGTACCATAGATAACCTGTGCTGTGCAGAAAATTAGAGCTTCGATCAGAGTCTGTGACTGAATTGAAGTTTGCAAAATCCAAAGTGTCACAAATATAGACAGTTCATTCGATGAACATAATTTATATGTATGTATAAAGATTATTCTAGATCGTTTCATTTTCTTGACTTATCTCAGTGCTAAAGGCAAACTTTCATGCGAGAATGATAATTTTACTTTCTACATTATGCTTTTCCCCTGCTTAGTTTGCTCAAAGCAGTACAAACATCGTTACCCTGGTGGTCGATACCCTGGTGGTGGACATGATAAATAAATGTGTTTTTCTTTCAAATCCCTGAGGAGTATTCAACTCAAATTTCCAAAAGCAAGCCGCAACTCGCACCACTCTCAGTTTCTGGCTAATTTAAGCCTTGCAGCATTTCCATCACTTTTCATTGCTAGCGAATAAGAGCCAACTATGCATTTGAGGTGCAATTACTAAAACGTAGTGTATTTAATTTAAGGATTTAATGAATGGAAAACAAAATTATTCTGACTTTTCCAAATTGGAGGGGGATATAGATGATAAGTCTTTGCTTGTTTTATCTCATTTTCTTCCGTCATATTAAAGACTGGTCAGTATCCCCTGTGTGGAAATTAGTCCTAACACACAGTCAATTAAGGTAAAACTTTCATGGACATAAATAAACATGCCACAAAATAATTGGACTTTCTACATTATGCTTTCCCCTGCTGTGCTTGCTCAAAGCAGTACAACCATCGTACCCTGGTTGTCGATACATGATACATGAATTTGTCTTACTTTCAACTCCCTGAGGAATATTCAACTCAAATTTCCAAAAGCAAAATGCAACTCGCACCACTCTCAGTTTCAGGCTTATTTAAGCCTTGAAGCATGTCAATCACTTATCTATGCTAGCGAATAAGAGCTAACTATGCATTTGAGGTGCAGTGCTCCACTGTTTTAGCACTGAAAAGTTAAGGAAATGTTGAAAAGAATCTGTGGAAATGTATTTTTAGTAAATATATCCGAAAAACAAAATCAAATAAAACAGTAGCCAAACTGAGCATATTGGCAATCATTGCTCTGAGAATGTGGTGATAATGTGCAGGTGTCACAAATGGTTACCATATTCAAATTGAAATTTATCTCACACATTTATTTACCCATGACAACTAATTAAACAACTGTGTACAAGTTTCATAGAGAACAGCCGTAACATCCCATAAGAGTACATTTATAACTTATATATCCTGATAAAGGACTGTTACGAGTCTAACTTTTAAAACTGTTTTAATTATATAGCGTCGCACATGAAAACGGTTTCCATCTCCTTCTCCCATCTTTGACACCGGGCTATCCAAACCTTTCGCTGCGTTGCATCCGTCTTTTCAATTGGAAATTTAAAAACATGAAACATTAGTCCAGGCTTTGATGGATTACTACACCCCAAGCTACACAATATACCATATCGAGTCAGAAACTGTTTCGAAATCTGCGTATTCAACCAATTCTTCCTCAACACTTAATTTTTCCCAGTGACTCTGTTAGAACAATGCGGGCCGTAGAGTAACTCTGACGTCACAGCCCAAACCCACCGAAGGTTCCCGGGGAATATGCATATCACCACAGGCAGCAGTCAGAGTGGTTCTTTTGTCGCGTAATTAGTTATTAAACACTGTTTTCAATATTATTTTCGGTGGAATATGTTTTTATAAGTGTATTTTATTATAACAGAGTATAAAATACATATTCTCCTTTAAGTATGCCATTTCTAATACATTGGTCACTTTAATAACGTTTAAGTTATGTTTTTCATTTCCAGACTCATTTCTTCAATATAGCTATGGGGATATATTTCTTCAGTATAATATGTACATCATTTATATCTTACTTTGTTAATGGAAATGGAAACATGCATATGCTGCATTTTAAAGACCCCAGAATTAAACATTCCAATAACCTTGCTGAGGAGGAACTACTTCGACATGTTTGGTCTGTCAAGAAAATGAAAGTGAAATATAGGATTGTAAACATTATATTAAATAAAACCAATATATGTGTTTCAATTTCTTTGTATGTTTATTTTTGCTTGATACAGTTGAACACGGATATAGCGTACATGGATATAGCGTACACGGATATAGCGTACACGGATATAGCGTACACGGATTAAACAAACAAACAAAGCCCTGTCAAAAGCTCTATATAAGATGCCAAATGTGAATAGCAAATAGCGGATATAGCGAACTGAATTCTTTGGTCCCTTGGAGTTCTTATATCCGTGTTCTACTGTATGTGGAAATGCAACACACAATTTTGCTTTCAGAACATATATATTTTGAAAACCATAATATTGAGAGCTGTACAATTTGGGAATTAAAGCAATATTCTTTTATATCGTGATTTAAGTAAATTATAATTACTAAAAAGGAGTGTATTTGATTTAAGGATTTAATAAATGGAAGATTATTCCGACCTTTCCCAATTGAAAAGGGGGATATAGATGATTAGTCTTTGCTTGTTTGATCTCATTTTCGTCCGTCATCTTAAAGACTGGTCAGTATCCCCTGTGTGGAAATTAGTCCTAAGACACGGTCAATTAAGGTAACACGTTCATGGACATAAATAAACATTTCAGATATTGGTAAATACTTTCAGACGATGGTCAAACAAAATTACCATAAGTAGTCAGAAGTTATAGACAAAGAGCGAGCAGTCTGAATGTATTTCTCACCTGGAGTGTACACTAACTCGTGGTGCAGATGTAATTGTCGTATTATAGCATTACAAGTCCTTATTGATGGTATTTCAAGTACAATGTTTAGTGTGAATATATATTATGACTGTTCAGAATGGCGAGTGTTATTGTTATTATTGAGTCAAACATTTTATATTCTGACTAAAACCTCATTTACAAACACAACGAAAGCTACACTGATGTTGCTGCTAAGAAATAACCGTCACACCTCACATACAGACAATGTTGAACTGGATTGAACCTCTTCAGAAGCTTTTACATGAAGACAGAGAACCCAAAGTGAAGAGTACGGATAGTTAGGCAGAACATTAACTGACCTCAGAGGGGAACATTCTATTGCGTTATGTAAGCATTGAATACAAAACACGAAGCAGGGATTGTTTGAATAACTGTATTCGTGTCCATCCTGCTTGTAAAGTTACAGACAAAAACAACAATGCTGTACATGGATCGGAATGATGGATGTGTGTGAAATAAAAGTGATCTATGACTAAATTGTGCTTCCTGTGTATCATCATAATTTCACGCAGTATCCGACGGTACTCGGGATGTAACGAACCTGTACCCTATAGCTATTAATTTTGTTTGATGGTAGTCAGTAACCGCTAATACTTGGGAGAATATGGGAGGATCCGGCAAATGGATTCCACCACTGTTTGTCCATTGAACAAGAGCTTGATCGCGTCATAAGTAAAATAAGTTCTTAAAGTTTAGCATATGTTTAGTCAATGACTCAAGTGATGATATTTATGCTGAAAGGTCCATTTGTGTCACGATATGAATAGATTCTCTCAAAAAAAACTAATTAAGAATTAAGGATTAAGAACAAGATACATCACTGAAACTCAATAAGTAGGCACACGTGCATGTTCTAAAAACGTCAAAATTATTAATGAAATATTTAATGAAATGAAGTCACCATGAAAAGTAATATTGTTCAGGGAGTGAATACTAGAGATCTGCATTTTTACTACAAATGCAGAATTACAAACAATATAAAGTTATTGGTATCATCAATAATGAAATAAGTCGTTTCAACGTGTACGGATACATTTCTCAGGCACTATTACCGTTGAAAGGCATGGACGTTTATAAGGCTAATAATGTATATCAAATATAACTATTCGTATCTACTAGTTCTAATGTCACAGACAAATAGATCAAATACAACACAATGTAGTATACAATCTTAATGATACATACATTTCTCATTCTTAAAGTGGCTTTTAAAATATTGTTCATGTGGTGTTTAATGGCTGCATTAACCGCAGCCTTATCTATTAAGAAGCATCATTAATACATTGATCCTCCCTAGTCTGTCAGTAAAATATGTACATGTCCTGGTTAACACAGTGATCTTGCTTCAAGGAGATTATAACATCACGCTTCTACACATGGAGTCGAAATTAAAACGACAGTCACATAGTGAAGCAGGAAATAAATTGATTGTCAGAGAACTTGAAAATACATCATATCTCTTTGAGTGGAATGGGATTATAGTGTTTCATTTTGCAAGCATTTAGAGGGAAATCAACACAAAACATGGTGTAAAGACTTTGAATTTCTGTACATCTGCGCATATCTGATTGATTTCGTGTCATAAAAGCAGTATACCACCCTTAATGTGTGCTTCTGACAAGTCATCAGCATTATTCACTCAACATCAGAGGTTGTTCTGGATTTCAGGAACCTGCTCAATTAATCATTTGTGGCTTATATATAAAGAATAATGCATGGACGATGTGACCTTTTTGTTGTGATTGGGCTTCGGTAGTGATTTTTTGGTCAGACCTTGAAAAAGGTCATTTAACAATTTTTAGGAATTTAACAAATGAAGATGTTAGTTGTAATGGACTTCCTCTGTCGACATAGCATACGAATCAAATTGTTTAAGCATGTCCTCCAACTCATTTCTCACTCAGGGCAATGGAATGAATCCCTTAAACTATTACAATAACCAGGTATGAAGTGTCACATCTTGACCATGTACATTAAAGCTGAACGTCAATGAGTAATGGACATAATGTACATAACCACCTGTCACCAAATGGAAGTGGTCTCATGGGCAAGTAAGCTTGGTAAAGGAAGATTTGCTATATACAACTGACAAATCTAGATCTCTGATGACCTTATATTACGTTCCATATTCCCACTGATACACAGACATCTACTCTATTCTCAGCTTTGTTTACATATATCTGAGGTGAAAGTGCAATACTTTACTAAGTCATGTCTAAGAGAAGTATTCAGCTGGTTTCCCACTTTCTTCTCATTTTCTATTGTCATGCAAAATGTATTGTTTGCAAAGTAAGTTTGTTATTGCAGTTTGCTAAAGATAAGGCTTCATATTGCATATATCTAACAATTTTATTAATGCTGATGGGTTTTACAGAAAGAGACTTGAGTGTGGCAGTCATGATGACGTGCATATCAGTTTGGTATTCATAGAAAATCATTCTTATTTTAATGAACTATTCTATAACTAAACTTTGAAATTAAAGTGAATCATATTCTAAATATAATTTAACTTTTAAAGAAATAAAGGATATATGAGTTTGGAAAACTATGTGACCACAAGGTAATGGTTATTCCATGGCGATAAGAAATAGATATGTAGGACTGACAATGATGTAAAATACGACAATTAGAACAAATATTTTTTCTTTAAAAGGCAAGAATAAAACAAATATGAAGTTATTTCTACTATAGAATGTAAACTATCACCTTAAAAGCAACTTAATTTTACTGCGTATTACACTAAATAGTTATGACGGAAACGTCACTGAGCACTTTGCACTTTTGTATTAAATCGATTATATTTGACAGCATATACCAACAAATAATTGTTATTGATCAACAACACATTATCGTGCCAAAATGATGTCGTGATATAATTTTACATGGATATAACATTTAGACCATTTGAATGCACGTCTCCTTGACTGCATGTAGGCACATCAACACTGTCGACGAGAGTCGATTCATTACAAAGATACTAGCCATGACATATAATGAACATTATCAACTAATCAATCAATATCATTATCAATTAATCAAACTGTTGAAGACTTACAACCATATTCATAAAATGTTTAATTTTACAATGTTCACAAATAATGGCACATTTGAAAATGTCCCCCACATTGCAAGACGCCCGGTGAAGCTAATTTTATTCATAGTGACCTCGCTCAAAGTTGTTTCTGATTGGCTTTTTTGATTGGCACTTCCAAAATAGCGCCCAACGTTGTTTCAACAATTGCAGAGGAGTGAAATGTTTACCTAGAATTGTAAAACAGAATACCTTTGTTACGATTTTTCTAAAATCCTTAAATGTTTTAATACATTATTAATTAGCGATGTTCGGCATTTTAAGAGGACTGTAACGTCATAATAAAAACATAAGATTTCAACCAAGTTTTAACCATAGCCACCTTCTGTCGTTAGTATGTGGCCCACAGTGTGGGGTAGAGCATTCGGGCGACAGAGGTTTCGGTCTATACACATTGTAACCATTATGTATTTAATAAAATGGATGTATTAACTTCCTTGATGGTTGAGTACTTACTTTCAGCCACCTCCAATATCACTATGTTTATTTAACTAAATTACTGAGATTACTTGTACAATACTTGTAATTTAACTTTAATCAACACGAACGAAGAGGAAGCGGAAACATCAAAGGGAACTCTGACACACTTTTCTCATTTCTGTTTATCTTCACTTTCATTGTTTCCTTTTCAATCTTTTCCAGATATTGATGGATTCCAACTATTTTTAATGCACTGTGATCAATACACAGAATTCAATCCCTACTTTGAAACTTTGCTATCCATTTCTCTCTGCATCACTCACAAGTTCATTCCACAAGAGAACAGATCGATTTATCCAGATGAAAAAGTGAATTGAAATTAACGTTTTTGTTTCAGGAAGGGATAGCAAAACTTGAAACAGCGCTTGCATGAAATGAAATAGAGCTTACATTTATAAAACACGAAAGCTTGTTAAATAGAAACTCATTAAGATCATTCATAAAACGTATATTTTATATTCAAGCTGTGAAATGTTAGATTGAATTGTGAAAGCAGTTTTAATTCGAGACTGGATACATTTAAAACATTTAAGTGAGTTTCTGAGTTTTGATTTCATGTAGTGGAATAGAATACCTTGCCTTAGTGATGTATACTAAGATACAATAACATAAATCAAATATCTGATGTCCCCTTCTCTGGAGTAACATTTAGAATCACACATGTACGTGTACAGATATTTTCTGTGCACTTAAATTTAAATTTGTTTTGTCTGACTCATTGAAATATGTATTTATGTTAATAGAATTCCGTGTCAGTGTTAATTTTTACTTCAATTTACTCCATCCTACTGATAAAAAGAAGAAACAAACCAATTTGATCTTCCAAAATAATGTAGTCAGCTAACACTTATAAATCCACTGAAAACTTTACCTTATTCCCAGCTAACAAATCTACGTAGTGATAACGTTGTCATAACGTCAGCTTTACGCTGTCCTTACGTAGATCCTGACGTCGTCACAACGTCCATTTGTAAACTCCCAAACAGGTTGCTACAACGTGGTGTTTCTACGTAATTACGACGTTGTGAGGACGTTTTAACGACGTCTATTTTTACGTTGTCCTAACGTAGATCCTGATGTCGACACAGCGTCATTTTGTAGACTCCCAGAAAGGTTGCTACAACGTGGTGTTTCTACGTAATTACAATGTTGTGAAGACGTGGAAATGACGTCTATGTCTACGTATCTCATCGCCACGATGTCATCTTGTTGTCTCCCAAATGCAGTACGACGTTGTGATAACGTTGTAATATGACATGTATTTTAAAACAGAAAGATAACAGACAGATGAAGCTTTGATTATACGTTTTAATTTGATTCATTTAAAAAAAAAAATAGCCTTATCTCCGAATATCTTGTTTCCCTGCCAATTAGATTGTGTTCTTGTCCAGTAGCTTGTTTCCTTGGCAGATGCTGCTCTCTGCAAACAAATAATACACATTTATAGACTTTGAATTGTTAAAACAAAGTAGTCCGGGAAATAAGTTATATTTTGTATCAAGCATATTGATGTAAGCATGAAGTTTTTTTTTTATGATAATGGTTTATTTCGCATACAAAAGTACACAAACCAATATTTGTGTATATAGTTACTACATTTTAACAGTGTCATATTTCATGCACTATTGCATTAATTACATTTACGGGGTTACATCATTACAACAGACAATCGCTAAGGATGAGGATGGTGAAACAGTAGAGATTTAATTAAACAATGTGATTAATATAAATGTTACAGGAAGGTATGATCATATTAAATATGACAACAATAGTAACTATGAAAAAAAAACATGTTACCTGTTGAAATCGAGGCTCTCTCTCTCTCTCTCTCTCTCTCTCTCTCTCTCTCTCTCTCTCTCTCTCTCTCTCTCTCTCTCTCTCTCTCTCTCTCTCTCTCTCTCTCTCTCTCTCTCTCTCTCTCTCTCTCTCTCAAACGCTATTTATCTAAAAAGCGACAGAAGATCGCATCAATGTATCAATGTGCTTACATTATGAGAAATTTCAAAAGAACAACCAAAGGCCGATTGCTGCCAAAACTAAGAACAAATGGAAGAAGTTACCTTGTAAGCCTAACACTGTTCTTAGTAGAATTAAACAGTATCTTTCAAGACATTGTAGATTCTTTGAATAGAGCGTGGAGGGAACCCGGCTGGCTATCTGTGTGACATCCAGTCAGTTATGGCATGACAGGAAATATCAGATTTCAACACCTGCATGCAAGTTCCGCGATAGGAGATATTCCCACAGTCCTGACCTATACTTGACCGTTTGCAGCCTAGCCACTAACTGTAACAGTCACCATTAAAGTGGTATATATACTGGGCCTTTATCATCATATCGTCTGGGTTATAAGTTTCTAAAATGAAATTAATGAATGTCTATAAAATCAGAAAGCGGTGTGGGTTCGACCGGGTAGTTTGAATATCACTTTACCATAAGATTAATGTACATCTATATATTTTATATATTTTAAATACCAAGCATGTGTACCATATAATGCATTCATGCAAAAGGTGTTTCAGAAATAACAACCCACACTGGAGTTATAGTGTGTATGAAGTTATAGCATTGTTGATTTTTTATTGTTCGCATTCTCATCATAATTTTGTTTAAATAATTGTTTAGTGTATAAGACTCCACTGGTTTACTTCAAATTATATTCGTTGGCTGCCCTGCGTTACCTCATATATAGTTAGTCAATACATAACGAAACCATTCATCGAAATCCATTCTTTTAATTTTACGGGACGTGTCATTAGAGAAACAAGATTCGATACTAACTATAACATCAAAGCACGTCACCATGTCCTGTTTCTAACACGAAGTAGACGTGTTTGAAAGGAACAACATTATATCTGCATCTTCTCAAATTACCAACATAAAAAACTTACCTGTATGGCTACAATCAGTCAGTAACGCTGCACCTCGATTTGAAATTAACTACATGTACTTCATGATAAATATTCCATTATCATTAATTGTATTCAAATCAAAGCAAAAAGCGATACCAATTTTAAGCTCATTTTATATTCTTTTGTATTAGATATGCTATTAAAATCTTAGAAACTTTATTTCATATATGTGTTCATTTGTTAATGCTATTGTCACATGCCACGACCAGAATATGTGTTCAAGTTTATCCCCAAGCATATTATGATTATAGAAAACTAACATCTGAAATGAAGCATTTACATTACTTAACTCAGTTATTAACTATCTAAAATTGTGGGAGGTTCGACAGGAAATATCAGATTTCAACACCTGCATGCAAGTTCCGCGATAGGAGATATTCCCACAGTCCTGACCTATACTTGACCGTTTGCAGCCTAGCCATTAACTGTAACAGTCACCATTAAAGTGGTATATATACTGGGCCTTTATCATCATATCGTCTGGGTTATAAGTTTCTAAAATGAAATTAATGAATGTCTATAAAATCAGAAAGCGGTGTGGGTTCGACCGGGTAGTTTGAATATCACTTTACCATAAGATTAATGTACATCTATATATTCTATATATTTTAAATACCAAGCATGTGTACCATATAATGCATTCATGCGAAAGGTGTTTCAGAAATAACAACCCACACTGGAGTTATAGTGTGTATGAAGTTATAGCATTGTTGATTTTTTTATTGTTCGCATTCTCATCATAATTTTGTTCAAATAATTGTTTAGTTTATAAGACTCCACTGGTTTACTTCAAATTATATTCGTTGGCTGCCCTGCGTTACCTCATATATAGTTAGTCAATACATAACGAAACCATTCATCGAAATCCATTCATTTAATTTTACGGGATGTGTCATTAGAGAAACAAGATTCGATACTAACTATAACATCAAAGCACGTCACCAAGTCCTGTTTCTAACACGAAGTAGACGTGTTTGAAAGGAAAACATTATATCTGCATCTTCTCATTTTACCAACATAAAATCTTACCTGTATGGCTACAATCAGTCAGTAACGCTGCACCTCGATTTGAAATTTACTACATGTACTTCATGATAAATATTCCATTATCATTAATTGTATTCAAATTAAAGCAAAAAGCGATACCTATTTTAAGCTCATTTTATATTCTTTGGTATTAGATATGCTATTAAAATCTTAGAAACTTTATTTCATATATGTGTTCATTTTTTAATGCTATTGTCACATGCCACGACCAGAATATGTGTTCAAGTTTATCCCCAAGCATATTATGATTATAGAAAACTTACATCTGAAATGAAGCATTTACATTACTTAACTCAGTTATTAACTATCTAAAATTGTGGGAGGTTCGACGATTAAACAAAAAACAAAAAAATATTTTGATATCTGAAATATATTCCTGACGCATATGGTATCCATGGACCCCAAGTGTAGTATTCATAGTTAAAACACATTTTGTAAACATTATTTCAATCCAGCCCTGTGTTTTCTTCAATAGTATGCAGTAGACTATTTTAAAATGCACAACATCTAATGGCATATACATGGTTGCCTGTGTTTCGTGTTAACGGAAATATTTTTGTTACGATACGAGTATGATTGTACGAGCTCAAGGGTTATACACATTTCGTAAAAGCCTTATGATACAATTTCGAGTAAAGCCTATGGCAAGTTACAATGATGTCACGAACAACTGACGAAATCCGGGAGCTCGCAACAGTAATTACTAGGCAAACGTGATATATTTATACATGCATTTTTTCGTACTGAAAGTTATAACTAGGTTCTAGAGAATAGTAATGATAGAATTTTCCGATTACTGCTATTTCATGAAACGACTGAAAGGTTTTGTTTGTATGTATATTGAAATTAAGCCCATATAATGTTCGTTTGATATTGTTTATTCTTTGAGAAGTTCGTCATTATGACGTTATGAGGACTTAAGGTTACATTAACTACGTTTAGTGACGTAATGCGTAAGTTAACTGCAAGGTCGTCACAACAGTGAAAACTTATGTTATGGTTAACATAATATAATGTGTTGCAACGACGTAGGGAAATCTCATAACCAGAATAAAGATTTTACCCGACAGTTTGGTCTACATTAACTGTTTATGGTGATATGATGGTTCATGTAGATGATATTGGTAAAGTGTGCTGGGCATCACATATCAGGAATCTTCTTTTTTCCCATGATTATGGGTTGGTATTGATAAGCCATGGTGTTGATGATGTATACAGATTCTTAAAATAATTCCGCGAACGAGTTATAAATAATTTACGTTTTACCAGGAATGACATTCCACATTAGAAAACAGCTCCCGTTATAATCTTAATCGAGCACTTAAACTTAAAGAAACCATATTATATATGTCTAAACTTTCATTTAGTATAATAAAAACACGTTTGTCAAATGTTTAGAATGGGTTTGTTAGACCTAATGGTAAACAGAGGCAGAAAAATGTCAATTGCTAAATATGATAGATTATGTCTTTTATGTAATTCTTCAGTAGAAGACGAAGTTCATTTTACCTTTAATTGTTCATCTTATGAAGATTTACACTGCAAATATATTCAAAAACGTTACTCATCGAAACCATCACTAATAGTATCAACTCAAAATGAAACCATACTGCATAATCTAGCTCCCTTTTAAACATACATTTACTCGTCGCAACCAGCACTTATTATTGCTCATTTCATAATGTGTATGTTTATTCATATTTATATTTATTTGATGTAACCTAGAATGTAACTCTATTGTATATGGGCATTGTCTTGTCTTATCCATTTGATATTATTGAATTACCGAATTCTCAAGTAATGTACACAAAAGCAATTTTTACCTATGATTAAATGTTTAAATTGGTGTTGCTTTCATAGTAATATAATCAAGGAATTATCATTTTCCGAAAATGGTGATTTAAGTATTTATTACGTATTTCATAGTAGAAATACAAATATTAATGTTAATTTTTAAATTGTTTCATCTTCAATCAAGGTGGCACATCTAAAGAACCTTAAACATACGAGTTAATGTGAGTAAATGTGCTAAATATCGTCTGTAGTCAAAGTTTTAATAGGAAGTGTTTATTCGATTGTATTTTACAGTATTATTCTTGTATTTTACGTTATTCTTGAAAATTGTTCTGCTTAAAGCTTGCCCGAAATGATATTTGTCCAAAACTGTTAAAGTCAAACAAGTAATCCCAAACACGACTTCTCCTATCGTCAACAATCATATTACATATTACAACCTGGAGTACATTTGTGTGAGGTTGTAATGATGTGCAGCCCTGCATTGCCTTACTACGTTTTAGTGACATTATAATTACGTAAACTACAACGTTGTCAAAACATTGAAAAATTATGTTAGAATTTACGAAATAACTACATTATCACATTATCAGAATAAAGACTTTACAGAGTGTTTGGCCTATCATAACTGTTTATACGGATTCTTATGTGTATTTACATAATAACTGTGAATATATATTTGATATTATTGACTTACTTTTCTTGTTTTATATTCTGAGATATGAACGTTATTATGACGTTGTGAGGACGTAAGGCTCAACGTTACATTACCACGTTGAATTGACGTGATAAATATGTCAATACCAACGTCATCACAAGGTTGAGAAAATACGTTAGGGATTACGTAATAACTACGTCACAACGACGTCGAGAAATCACTTTACAAGAATAAAGGCTTTACAAAGTGTTTGGCCTCTTGTAACTGTTTATACGGATTATTATATGTTTTTACAGAATATATGTGAATATTTATTTGACATTATTGACTTACTTTTCTTGTTTTATATTCTTATATATTGACGTTATTATGACGTTGTGAGGACGTGAGACTCAACGTTACATTACCACGTTGAAGTGACGTCATAAATATGTCAATACCAACGTCGTCACAACTTTGAGAAAATACGTTAGGGATTACATGATAATCACGTCGCAGCGACATCGATGCTTCAGTTTACCAGAATAAGGGCTTTACAGACCATTTGGTGTTGTTACTTTTTATATTGATTCATATGTGTATTTAAAGAATGAATTTGAACATATGTTTAATGTTATTGAATTATTTTGTGATGTTATATTGTGAAGGTACGTTATTATCACGTTGTGAGGACGTAAATGTCAACGTTTCATTTCTACGTTTTAGTGACGTGATAGGTACGTCACCTACAACGTTGTCACAACGTTAGTAATTTACGTTAGGTGTTACGTACTAAATACGTTGTACCAACGTCAAGAAATAACGTTACCAAAATACGACCTTCTCACAACGTCGGGATTACGTTGTGTGTTAGCTGGGTTGTCAATTTAGAACATTAGTGTTATTAGTTTGACCTTTCACAAACAAAGTTTACTTTATATTCAGCTCAATAAGATATTAATTTCCAAAATTTAGGACATAAAAAGAGTGCTGATAGTAGATTTTAGTTTTTGAAAAAACATAAATCAGGAATATTTATTACAGTAAATTTGACTGTCTGGCTAGCCGCCACAGCCCGTCCAACAATGCACAAATATTAATCACATAATACCTAACCCATGACACTAGTTTTCCTGTTGCGTTGCGCTGCACTGTCATACCAGATGTATGTATCACAGCATAAATGAATGATTGTGCACGTGGGTTTCGAGGAAATCTCATTTTCACAATCAGTTAAGTGACTTGATAATCCAAGTTGATGGAATTCACCCCTATTCTATGATCATATACACTAATATAAGTACACTATGCTTCAAGATTAAGAGGCGTTAAGGCAACACATGTGTTAACAACACAAGATTTTAGAAACAGATTTATGAAGGAAAAACGAACAACCCATAAACAACACTTATAACTTTGATAGTTTAGGCCGAGAGTTAGCTACACAGAAGGTATATGAATCATGAAGTCGTGGTTGTGATTGCCTGTTATTGTCAGTTATAGAAATATCTAAAGAGTAATTTAGAGAACGTATTATAAAAAGTAATTCAGAAATGTTTGAAATGATGAACCATTTTGAAAAGTGTATTTATCAAATTTTAACCTGCACGTATTGCCCGTTTATAAGCCAATGAACAAAGACATTACGAAATGAACCTCTGAAACAGACTGAATGACTTTGCAACAGATCGATGCATATCAGAAAAAGTTTTTGACATTTATCAATTCGTTACCGTTAACAGACAAGAAACATAGCAGACATAAGATGATTGTATGCAACCATTGATACAGATTGCTCGCTTCAGAAACAGGCTGATATCCAGACTGAATCGTCCAACCTTCTGACCACTGCAGTATATCGTTGATTTCACTTTAATTCAATTCCTTTCCTTTGAACTTTCCTCTGCAAATAGAACTCTATTTTGCCTCTATAAGCTACCAATATAAACATATTCTTAAACTCGTTCTCGAATAGGTACTTACGTCTGTGTCTCAAATATTCAATGCAAAATGTAATTATTTAATGAGTATGTGGTCTGTTTTACCAGCTTCTTTAACTTCAGTCGATATTTAGACAACTTCCAACCTAGCCACCGTCTAGTAACTTTAATCGCCTTTTCACAAATGCATCTCCACCATTTCCGGTCTGTGTACTTCTGTGAGTCTTGAAAGTCATAACATCTGCTTTAGCTTTGGGGTTTAATGATCATGTTATAAACAGGCTTATTGGTTTAACAGAATAATTATTGTATTGCTTCATTCACCTCACTAGATTATTATCCCCGCCAAAACTGGAGTGGGATATAGGTTTGAGCTCTGTCTGTCCGCCAAGCTATTAGACATAAAATGGGGAGCTTTCTCTGAGACCATTTCGGATAGGATAAACATGTGTGGCTTGGTGGAGTTGATGGAAAATTAGAAGCACGTGTTTGTGTTTATACTGTTTGCACTGTCTCTGCTCACGTGACAAAGGCCAAAACCATCAATGACTTTTGTGATAACAAATGAAAGGTAGACAAAGATATAAACATAAACACATATAAAATGTTGATTGCAAACGTTGAGTAGAGACGAATTACTAAAACATATGACCAGGGCAGAAATGTCTGACCATTTCATTTTGTCCTGTTTATATGGCTGTACACGCCTTTATTATTAGGCATGACATAATTATTCTGTGTATTATTGATTATCGTTCATACTAATTTAATATCAGATAAACAAAAAATAGAACTACATCCTGCCCTTGCTGTATTATAGAATGTAGATATTCACAGTTTCTATGTTTGATTCCTGGGGACACAAATTTCTATCTAGAATCTGAAAGAGACCATCAACTTATATTATTGTTGTATTATTGAACATCATTCATTTGATGGTTGAAATTCCTTGAACATTACAAGCTGTCAAACAGTAATCATTGAATATAAATCCAGAATTGAACGTCATCAACATGACTAATTGTTATACCTTGAGGATGCCCACATCTCTTCTATTGCATGATGTCTTGAAATGAGTTACCATGCGACTCACAGGGAGTGGGATAGCGCAGTCGTTAGTGTGTTCAGCCTCGGGTTTCAAATCCCGCCAGGGGTTAGGCAATTTTGTCTGCGGGAGAGCACTGTTCAAATGCAGTAGGGTTTGGGTACAGTGGTACACTGAATTTCAGTGTAGTACCACTAATGTTTCTCTACTTCCAGCCGATGCTCGCAGGTGTCACTGCAATGCATACTGGGGCATTAGGGGGCTTTCTTCCTGCAATAATACTAGCATCCATGAAATAATCCTAAAAGCGGCGTTAAACCTCAACTCAACTCACCTCAATGTGCCAAGCAGGATATTTCCTGACCTTAAAGGTACATCCAGTCTGTTGTTTGGGGTCAATATGCCAAACGTTATTAATTGTCTTACTTTATCGAGAAGTACCAACTGTTACCGAAATATACAATTTTGATGATACTCGACTTAGTATATTGACGATATGAAGGTAATAGTGTTGATTTCTGATTGAAAACCGGACAATGCACCGCGTGTGGCGCGCGCCAATGGGTCAAACGTAATTTTTGAACCTTATTTAAACCAGACAAAATAACAAATTTGGGTTGATAATGTTTGATAGGTCATAGAACTACTGTTCATGTAAATAGATGTGCACTTTCGGTTTCTGCACATGCATACTTATGTTACTCGATTTTAATTGGAAACTAGTAATTATGATATATTTGGCGATTGGGGATGAATATGCAAGCTGAGTGATTTTATTTGTATTGTAAACAGCACATATGGTGTGTTGGAACGTATTAAAGTCAAATAAAAATTTATGAAACACAATGGATGCACCTTTAATGCTTGTCCCAAAAACAATCAATGAAGTAATGGCGGGTCAATCACGTCCTTGGATATGAATCGAGAATTGGTTTTGGTCAACGTAATTGTAACGACTGTAGGGTGTCCCGAGATCAAATGTCAAATTCTGCTGATACTTTCGACTGTTCTGAAAGAATCGGCGTTGGCTGTTATTATGACTAATATTTGATATGGAACAATTAAATGAGGTTCACATCTCTAATGGTTTATAGTGGAATAGACCAAGTGTAATAACCTAATGAGACTAGTCAATCTGTCATACTTACTGCAGTTGATAATTTTGAAAATCAATCCAAAAAAAGGTGAACGTGTGTTAGAAACACGAAATTAATGAATACAACTAGCATAAAAACAGACATGACCATTTAAGCAATTTTTTTTGTCCCTAAGAACTAACACATTCAAACAAATAACCAAATAATGGAATGTCTGAATATTAGTGACATTTGAATCCTCTAGAATATACATCTAAAAAAGAAAGTAGTTTAGATGGTCACAGATGTTGCATTTCTGAATAATATAAGATATGTATATTGATATAGCGTGTGTAGCATTCAAATAATAGTTATGGATAGTAATATCGGTAGTTTGTATGAAGCTGACCAACCTCTACAGATCGACTGAAATGATTTTAGCTTTTCCAATAATTAGTGGGATTGACTAATGCCATATGATACGGATAGTTGGTAACCGTTCGAGATGATGAAGCAAGCGAATGTTGATAAAAGAGATCAACAGTGAGTCTTCAATCCTATTTTCTGATGACTGAATTGTGACTGTTCATACGTTCAGCAGAAGTTAATTAATCTGTAGACATTAACTTTCCAATTCTGGTGGCCTGTTTGATCTGTCTTTGAAGAAATAAACGTGGTGTCGATACAGGGACCTCTGCACTTTAACCTAGGTTAGACTTTCTTGACATTCTTCTTCGTCACTTTTCTTGGACCTTGAATAACATTTGTTTAGAGACTTTCAACCTGATAATTAAAGTAAGTACCTTCAATGTCTACTAGATCCATTTACAAACAGATCGAACATACTTCTCAACTTGAAAGAGGTTTCACAGTGACCATTACGATATAATACCTGAATAAGTATTATGCCTAAATAATCATGTTATGCATGTTGAAAGATTTTGCATTATTCATACTTCAGGTGAAGACACATTTGAAATTTTCTGGGATTTGCGAACGTCTACAATCTCTGTAATTAACTTGCTATTCTTATACACTGGTTCTTCTGTTGCTTGGTTCATAGTCAGACACAAATTATAGCTACATTTATTGCACTAGACAGTAGTTTCTTGTGAAGTCAGATTTATTCTTCTAATTCCCTGTAAATAAAGGCTATTTATATGCATCAGTAGTTACAACGCACGCATACAGGGACAGGGTGGTACGTTTTTTGCCATTTATAACTGCTTCCTGAATGTTCAGACATCAGACACAATCCTCGGGCAGCAACAGGTTGCTATATCTATATCATTCATACGGGTTAGAACATGAAGTCAATTCTTAATACGAGTTAACTGCAAAGTTAGTACATGTAGTTACCTGATTTGCATATTAGGCTAGTCATTAAGTGGCGATTCCCAAATGGAGATTTTAATTACATATACATCAAGTATTGCTACTATGTAGCACATCAGAATTAGTGGAAAGATTGGTTTGAAGGAAGATATGTCCTATGTATTCAATCCTATATATGTTTTACTCTTGAACACATCTTTACCATCTGGACGTTTATAACCACATGGGACTACTTGCTGGAACTGAAACCCATTTAAGACAGGTATTTCAGTTGATGTTGTCCAAGAAGGTACGGTATACCGACATTACATGCTATTCGAGATTTAATCTAAAAGTCAAATATTCTGTCCAAACTATTTTAATGATGTGATTTCGGTACCCGGTGTGTTTTTGATCTTCAGAGAATAAAAATGAAACTCATGTTTGATAAACGACTCAGACACTCCTCTAAATGACTGATCTGAAGCAACCATGTTTTATTGATGTGTACAAATACTGGAGTATTGGAACCTTGTTCATTATGATGGGATCAATTTAGAATATAAGGTTTCTGATTGGTTGGTCTCTGCAATGTCAACAACAAGGTTAGAATAACAAGAAAAATTAGCTTCGTAATTTGATTTGCCTAAATTCAACATCAGTGCTGCATCAAATATGACGTCCCCATTATCTCATATGTTTTAGTTATATAGATATCTCTAAATCTCATCCTTCAAAGCTTTGTTTACCTATAAGAACATGCCACTGCCAATATAAGATCGAAAAACAAGAAAATTAATAGGCACAGCTCACTCATACACCCCCGCTTTTAACATTGGTAAAAGAAAAAATGGTTCAAAATAGCAAGGACATCAATGTAAAGCAGAGTAAGTACTTCCCCATTGTATTAGAACCCTCATCACCTATTCCTGAGGAGCACAATCCTCGTTGGAAATTTTCCAAGGCTGATTGGGATACATTTTCTGCCCTATGCCGTGATCGTATTATATTTGATGAAATAATTAATGCAACTGATCCTGTTGAGGCCTTTTCTAAAGGTCTCATTGATATAGCAACTGAAACTATCCCTAACACCTCGGCAAATCCACGCATTCACAAGCCATGGTTTAATGAAACCTTATATACTGCCATTAAGGCACGTAAAAAAGCTGAACGCAAGCTCAGTAAACATCCTACAAAAAGTAACTTAGATAACTGTCACAAGGCTCGAGCTAAAGCTCGACGCACAGTCAACCAACAAAAACGCGAATCTTGGAGAGGCTATGTCTCTAAGATCAATTCCAGAACACCTGCATCAGCAACATCAGCAAAGTCTGGAATATGAATAGTAGAATTAAAGGCAAAGGTTCCAAATCTACAATAAAATATCTTAAGGTCAACGATAACCTTCTCACCTCAAAATCTGACATTGGCAATAAGTTGGCTGAAACAATCTCTAAAAATTCTTCATCTGCAAAGTATGTCCCTGCTTTCCAAAAGTACCAAAAGGTACAGGAAAAACGAACACTTAATTTCAAATCTGACAATGGAGAAGATTATAATGAACACTTCTCCTTGTCAGAGCTCAAAACTGCACTTTCTAAAGCTCATGATACAGCAACCGGCCCTGATGAAATCCATTATCAGCTTCTTAAACATTTACCGGAACCTTGCGTTGAGGTCCTTCTTCTTGGGATACCGCGCACATCAGGGAAACAGTTTATCCTGATATTCCTTTATCTCTAGTTTTTAGTCAGTTTGGTGAACACCGCATTTAAGACTTTTTGAAAGCAGTCAATATATTTGACAAATTGTATATTTTATCTTTTCTATCAGCTTTTAACAAAATTGTGATATTTTGCTGATGTTTTTTATAGCCTTTGTGTCACTACTTTTTGCTTTTGCAATTATTTTAAAATTAATCAATTAACTAAAATTTCTCGCCGCTAATGGCTGCGATACTGACGAAGCGGCATTAGGCAATAACTCACTCACTCACTCATTCATTCTCATGTAGATATTTGAACAAGTATCATATTCATTGAACCATACTTACAACACGACTCAGTGACAAGCACAAAGACAAATTTACTAAAACCTGTACGATGATGTATTCTTATAATATTGCAAAATCATTCATAAATATGATACAGTAAATGAGTATAATTCATTCTGTGAAACATGTCCTCTCAAATGATCTGAGGAAATCTGAGGAAACCTTATTCGTGTCGTGTTACCTGATGTGATAAACTATATTGGACACCATCACCAACACAGGAATGAGTGAGGTCATGTTTAATCAGGTCAACAGTTTAATAAACCTAGTAAACCAATCAAGCATACAAGCTCTTAGTCAACATGCAGAGACAGTCGGGCAGCAGTTTAATCAGTGAAATAATAGGCGATATCGGGTGACCTTGATCTGTGACACGCTACCCCATTAATCAGAAGACAATAACAACTTTAGAAAGCAACCAATGAATAATACGCATACTGGTGTGAGAGGAATGTAAATTGGTAATACCACAAGTGGATTCTGAACCTGCATATCATGTTGACATAAAAAACTGTAGACCAGTATGCTCTTTATAGGATCGAAAAAAACATAAAATAAATTGACTTGAAAATTACATTTTGAAAAAAAGAATGAAATCAGGTTTTCCTGGAGTTTCATATGATACTGCTTCCGATATGAATTATGGTAACATGATTATGTGATGTAAAAGGTTTCATACAAAACCACAAATTGCATATTCATTTGATAAATTAATAACTTTTAGCAAGCATGAACCACTATTTAAATGTATGAAACTATGAATCAGATTATAACAGCGATAGTTATTATTTGATTGCAAATGAAATATGGGAATATAGCAATGTAAACTAGAGTGTTATTAGTAACAGTGTGCATGTGACTGACATTAGAAGAACATGGGATCAGGTAGTTGGGAATGATAAGTGGTAAAGTGATAACTGGTAATGCACAGATTTGTAAATGACTTTGTGTTGTCGTGTTGTCTAAATCTTAAACTGACTCATTGTTCAAGCTGCAAACACAAATCGTAATACTATGATAAATAGAGAATCTGGAAAGTTGTGACATTTTGCGTACTTTCACTCGTACCTGGCCATTAAGTGTAAATATTAATTTTCTACCTGTCGTGTTGACATGTTAAGACAGTAATTGTCAAGAAAGGAAATGAATTTGCATAATAAATTTGAACATGTTCTAAAACATACATATATATGTCCTTGACAAGATGATATGCGAACGTTAGGTAATCAAAACTACAACAATGAACTCTGTTTACTGGATACTGTATGTTCCGTTTAGTGTGTTTTCAACGCCAAGGTAATCGTGCTAGTGGTTAAGCTAGTATGATTTCAACTATAAGTTGTATTAATAAACGGCAATAACACCCAAGTTACTAAGTTATGGGAACAGTAAACTACATCGTCATAAGTGTCCAAATTGTAAGATAACCTGGTGAATATCCCTGGACATGCTTATCGAGCTACTACAATGATAAACTTCTCTATAGCAAGTTTTGTTTCTATTTACCAACACATCTGCTGAACAAAGTAAAAGTAAATCAATGCCTTGCGCCTCGAAATACTGCGACCTACTGCCTAGTAGGATGCATAGTTTTTCGTGTATAATAACTTTCTATGTATCAGTAATGAACTATAGTAAACCAGTAAAATGAATTGAAAGTGCTATTATACGTAATAACATTAAATGTATTACAAAATAATCTTTAATATATAACAATAGTCCTAACTAGGATTAACACATCAATACTTAGGTCTTCAAAACTTATGATTGACCTTGAACTCCATGATGAACTCTGTGATATTTCATCAGTTGTTCTGCTTTAAATTGAGCTACCAAGCATGTCTATATCTTAAGTAGTGTTTTAAAAAAAAATCCGCAAAGAAAGTAACCCTCTGAGAAAGGGTAAAAATACATGGCCCCCTACATGATCTTATTCACTATTAAGACAAAATGATTAATATATTCATACCAAAGTGTAGCGTAGAACATGTTTTGCTTTAATTTGTAATCATCATTTAGATTGCAAACACAAGTAATGTGTTACGTTTTTTCTGAATATTCAAGAAAATACTCAAAAGTGCTTGAATTGGGACCCCTAGACAACGTTTGCGATGTTCGGAGCTAACTATCAACTTTTTGATGTTGTGACATCTCTACTTCAAAATGAGGTATTAAACATTTCTGTATCTTCAGTGTTTTACAATAGAAATTATCCAAAGAAAAAACCCATGGAAAAGTCTCAAAATCACAAAATATGACTTGTTTGGGAATATGGCCAAATTGTGCCAAAATTATCAACTTTTATATGATAATATATGTTATGGAATTGTTAAGCTGGTTATTATCAATAAATAACTTTGACATAAATTTATTCCAGACACTGGGAGTCATGTCCCTTGGCATATGGAGCCGAAAATGAACATTTAAAAAAGTACCATCTTCATTGGCAGATTATACAAATTCTAAGTGGAAATTAAAAATTCGAGGTCCAACGATCTTATTGAAATTCATATTCCTTTTAAATGTATCATGTATAGCTGTATTAATGTTGTTGTTTAAAACAAGATTTTCAAAGACGCGTACCTTTAAAACTGCGAAAATTGCACAAAATGTTCAGTTTATTTTAAAATAACAAAACATTTATAATTTCGGCCACAAACCACTATCAGCCTTATCGATGGGACATGTTGTTGCCAACATTTTTGGGAAACCTTTATGAACATATTTTTACTAGCTTTTGATATTGGTTCTGAAATTATACGATCGAATTTAAGATTCTTTATATTGAAGATAATTATTTAAAACACAATTCCTGATAGATATATGTTTCATGATAAGTATTATCAGGCAATAAAACGTCATTAACTTCTTAACAGAGATGTTTACTCTTTCATAAATATTCTGACAGAGATTTCTTTAGATGTCTCCTCTCCATCATATTAAGTCATTAACCATAAATGATTGCTTTATTTTTCACATATTTTGACCTTAAAACCTTACACCAATTGCAATGTGAGAATAGCTCCCCAATTAGATTTTTACTGGTAAATTATTTTTGGAAAATTACTTTCAGCTTCTGTGTACTTTCCCTTCTCAAATGTTCTCGCTCATAATTAGGTGAAGATGATAGGGCTTACATGAATGAGATTGTGGTATTGGTTGTGGTATTGATAGATGATTATAGAACACCCATGGGGTTAATCACTACGCTAATGGTTGCCGGACAGCTACTAAAGGTTTTAACAATGTCTCAATCGGGATCGCACTATGTGTTGTGGCTCTTGTTTGAAAATCGGACGGATAACTATTGCAATTAGGACTGCACACGGGATGGTGTTTTATGAATCTAATCAACTGAAGTTAAGATAAGATTAAGTGAAGATTTAACTGGAAGGTTTAGCAATTGTGCTGTTTTATTTAACAATCCATGATATTTATCAGTGCCTAGGGAAATGTTCAGTTTGATCCGAATTGTCTTATTCCCATTACTTGAACAAATTTAATAATGCGCAAATGCATCATTTTCAAAAGCTTTTCAGACAAATGGACAATTGTCGACACCAAAAGCTGAAAGTTATTACCATTCATATTTCATTTAAAACGATCACAATATCTAGAGGGTTTAACTTATACACACATCTATTTTATAACTAATAAGAGACTCCTAATTGTTTAATATTTTATGGCAGTCAGCATACACAAATGAGTGATAATCATATTGTTACCAATACAATTTATGTTGAATAGGACTAGGTTATACTCCTTCATCCTGCTCCATCAAAGTATGTTTTATCTGCAAATGCCCTGATCGTCGAAGAAGCTTAAACCTTGTATTGCGTTTTATATAACAGCCAAATAATGGAATTGTAATGTTTGCCCAGATGAGAATACCGATGATCAAATTTCAAATCTCAACATTTCATGACATAACATAAAAAGCTTCATCAGAGCAGCCTTGCTGATACAAATACATTATACATAAGTGATGAATTCACATCCTACAAACGTTTTGATTTATAATATTCTTCACATAGTATTAAAGGCATTGTAGCACATTTTCCTTAGTAAACGAATGTACATGATTTTGTTAAGCCATGCGAGTCCATTCCCCATCGAGCAGACATTGGAGTTGTACATATGGTACAGTGATTGAATGTTCAACCATCTTGCTGTCTGAGACCTACACATCTATCTCTCACACTGAAGAGTTCCACACCACACCACTGTTGCTTTGTTCGTCACAAATTTTCTTCCAATACAGTTAACCATTTTCTGTTGCTGCGACTCATCGGGTTGTGTAATGAAATGTTTAAGCCATGAATATATTGAATATATTGAATAAACTTTAAAAATAAATGGCATATTTGAGAAAACGTCAAAACACGCTAAAGTGCCTTTTAATCATAAATGGACAGTACATTGTTTATCTCTACAATTTGTCTACATTCTTTTTCACATGAACTTTTAGAATGACAAAGTAGGTAGTATATGTGTTAATTACTCCTCTCATCTCATTGTGAGGACAATACCATATACTTCATGTCCTTCATGAAGGAACTGAGGCTTTAGACTAACAGCTAGATGAACTTTAAGTCCGTTGCTGTGAATTTACAGAAGATATTTACGTTGATCAAACTGGTGGTAGATTACATGGTATCCAACTAAAAACCTTAAAGGAGGGATGGGACGATGAAATCAAATATTTGAGAATTCGTCCATTTTTTTCGAAATAGCAAGTTCATCCAAAATTTTTTGACTGAGTTGGTGTATTTAAATTAAGCGCTCGTTTTCAACGAATAAACTCCGAATCCTTTCAGATACATTTCAATCACATACGGGGATGTGTAGCAAATCTATATTTTGAAAATTAATGGCACTGGAAAGAGAAACAAAATTAAATTAAGCACTTTTTAATTAAAAACAGCATTTTTATCATCGTCATTTGTCACTTACACACATATTTTAGATATTGCTAAAACTTTAATATGATGTGCCCAGTTAACTGAACAAACGAATTGAGAAATAATAATAGGGGGTCACCAAACGTTTTTCATCACTTTAACATCATTTTTTAAATTACCTACATAAAAGTAAAAATCTCACGTCACGGAAATTTTGATGATTTCAAGTGTAACTTTGACAGCCTACCGTGTAATCATTATGGAACATATTATCAATATTAGAGTGCACGGTGAAAAATTAACTATCAGTTTATTAACCAGGCTATTTAAATTCGTCATTAACTTGAGATACACATGTAATTCGAATAATACACATAGTAACATATTTAACGCGAATTTGGTGACAATAACGTTATGCGGCATGTAGTAACATGAAGGTGTTACGGTAAATTTAAGCGCTCCCCATTAGCGTGTAGATAAGCCGATGTCAAAAACAATGTAATCCATATATTTTGAGACTTATTCACAACAATAAATTGTTGTCGATTTCTGGGTCCCATCTCTCCTTAAATTTACATTACCCAGGAACCAAGCTCCGAGAAAAGAAACGCTGTTTTGACTGAAGAGAGCAAAAACAACGAGGAACTAAATTGAGGTGCAAAAGGAATATATCACTCAGTTGTTTTCCATTAATTCAATATGTTAAAGAAATCAGATCCATTTCATTATGGCACGATACAATAACACCTTTCGGCAGTAGTTTGAATGACTTAATTAGTGACTTATTTTTTTAAAACTTAAATATCATTATTTAAAGTAGACGGGGGTAAGAAATGAAATTTACACTAACATGACCCCTACCATGTTCAAAATGTTGTAAATGTGTGCAGGACGAGGCACATTTATTGATTTTCACCCAGAGTATGTCTTATATGTCAATGAACAGTTGTGTTTTGTCAAAATTAATTTGAGGAAATTTCAAAATTTTAATCTTTAAAAAAAACGCGACAAGGTATTCTTTGACTGATTTAATGTCTTGGACTAATTTTCTAAACTAGTCAGTTTTTGAATACGACGTCGAAAACTCGAGATATGTGACTTTGAAAATTATACATATGATAAATACAACTGTTCCACCTCAGTTTAGTTAAAATCGACCGAATCATAATCTTGTCATAGAGATGTATAACTCAACGAATTGGTTATTACTTCAAGCTGCATGACATCTAGTTTTACCTTATCGAAAATCTCTCACTGAAAAGACTGAATTGGCTGCCGAGGGAAATATCTTCATATAAATATTCATGATTAAAGGGAGTACCGTCTGCAGCTGGTTTCTACAAATCAAACCTGTTAGCAGAGAATGCACAAATGTTCCCGAACTAATGACGAGCAGTAAATCTGTCAAAATAAGGATCCTTCCTTGAGATTTAAAGAGAATATTATTTATTGGCTTTTGTCATGCAAAGTCGCCTGTGTCAGTGATATTCAGCCATGGATGTCAAAGCGTCAAACTTCTCTGTTTTCTACTGATACACCGTAAAGTGTATTTACAAAGGTTGAAGTTTATAACTCCCCAGAATCGCAGTGTTCTGAATGAAAGGTATGTAAGTTAAATAACTTTACAAGAATCCGCTTAGCCCCGATTTCTTTACAGAGCAACAAAGTAGTCGGCTTTATGTTGAATTGACATTTCTCAAACTAATCAGACATGTACAGTATTGCATTTTCTATGCCTATAAACAAGAAACATGTATTAAGAAAACACTTGAAAAGACATTTTTTTTAAATACGACTTTTACCTCACTGCAAATACAATCCCTGGACGCTCTTATGACATTAATTGTTCAAATGCTACAAAACTTTCATTTTGGTATCTCTGAGAGAAAGTTATTTCAAACATCAAACATCTCCCAAATTATTCAGGGCTCCAGATGTGATTTTTATGGGTTGCACTTTTATTTGAAGTTTGTGGTTTCCATTGTATGATGGAATTATGACTTCAACATGGACTCAATGAAGCATACATCACACAGTCGAAATTTTAGCTTCATGAAACCATATAACACCAATGATCTAGGTCTTTGTTGCCAATAAGACCTATGTCTGAATATTTGCGGTTTTGATAATTCTGACTTATATCATATATCTATCAAATTGTCTGTAACTGCAGTCGAATGTAACTGCAGTTCAGTTTGATAAAATATACAATCCTATTAGATTGACACATTAATGAAATGCCCTTCACAGATATGATACAGTCGAATCACAATGCATATACCTTTAAAAATAAGCAAAACAGTCAGAATATGCATAAATCCACAATTGATAGAACATATTGAACATGCTTGACCTGTTAAGGCGCGATTGATGTTAGCTCACAGAGGGAATGTAACGACTCGTAAATTGGAAAAGACCATCATGCTTGCGGGCATGACCTCGGTTCCTGCGTCAGGAAAAACTCGTAAACTTTCATGATAATTTGTCCATTATACATCACAGAAACCTTTTCTTGCTTGTCGTTGATCTTTTGAGGTCTTGATGCATTGTTATGACGGTTGTTATAAAACAAGTTGTGTATTCATGGGACATCAATTCAGGTTTTACTCATCATTTTACTTTCCTGTTTTTTTAATGATTTGAAGTTGATTTACAGTAAGATGTTTTTCTCTGGATTAATATTTAGGAGATTAGGATTATGAGTAGTCGTTACGTTACTTCCAGATCACTCAACTGAATAAGTCTGTGTTGGTATAGTTATGAATGGTGAGACAATTCCAATGGCTTTAAAGAAAGATCAATGATTTTTGTAGCATATCCAAAATATATTTTGTGTAATAAGCATCGACCTTTGAATAACTAAATATTATGCGAGATACCTCTTGTCTTCATTGCTTATTTGTGTGGAAATTTTGCAGTTTATCTAAGAAGCCAAATATTCATTGTCTTATTTTTACTGGTACGTGGTTATTATAACATTTTCTTCAGATTGATGATGATTTTGTCTTTTCAACCTCTGCAATACTTTTCTTTTGTATTTCTTTTCACCATTCTGTTACTGATATCTGATGTCTCTGGTTCTTGTTTGGCACCAAGCTGTCCAGATGTGATTGATGGAATAAATCAATTCAGATCCCACCTTATCTAGACACTTCTTGTCTTTGCATTCCCGTATATCGATCTTCCTGTGTTAATGATCCCAGAGAGGAATACATTGAACGAAGATCGATAACATTTGCATGTGGCCTCACAACCATCATTGAATCAATTCTCGAGAGATTGCTGACACTCCTAGTGTAAATAATAAAGACCTTCAAGTAATATATATAACCATAATAACCATAACTCGAGTGAAACAAATACCTTAGATCGATTAATATATCCATAACTCAAAAGTAAAAAAACTACCCTAACGTATTACATATAAGAATAACTCTTCACAGCAATAACTGTTTAAAATGTACTTTGCCATCTACCATCATAAGGGAACTTAGGATTAAGAGAATGACAAACGGGTTTAGCATCAATATCTTCATTGAAAGTATGCTATATTTACTTAAACGTTGTACTCTTTCAATAATGAAGCTAGAAAATATCCAAAGAACTCGTTTCTATTTCATCCTAATTTCACCCTAAGTCCTAATTGCTTTACATTGAAGGTGTAAAACTAGTAAATCCCAAAGCATGAGAGTTAAGGTTAACAGATTGAAAGGGGGAGTGGGTTATCTGAATATAACTGAACCTTTATATTTCTTCATACCGACAATTTTCAAAATTTACTGGCCATCATTTCAGTAATTGTAAATTTCATTTTTAAAAACAAATTCAGATATGTTAACAGAATACTGATGGCTAGAATTGTCAATATTTCACAACTTTGTATTAGTGAACATGTACAAAAGAATATCTGTTCAGTTTGTAGAGTAACATTGGATTTGCCAATATTGTAAACAATAGAAATCCGAATTACCATTTATATTAATTTCTAACAATAGTGTAGAAAATGTTTCAATAAAATTTAGTTTGGTCAAACGTGACTGTCACAAGGTGTCATGTTAGGGAACATTGATATTGACAGTTACATATAAATGTTGATTGCGTGTGATACTAGGAATATACCAGATAATAGGAAGAACATTGGAAATGGAATGATATTTAGTTATATATACTGAACTCCAAAAGTAATGCGACACTCTTATGAAATGAGTTTTTTTAGCACAGAATATGTTTAGGTTATATTTTCAACAAACACACATTGCAGTTGTTTCAAGGGACTTCTTAAGACATGTTCTTTGCATAAAGTGTCAATAAATTTCGTTATGTAACGTTCTTGTGACGTCATTCCTAAACTGCAGTTTTTGGCTTTGAAAATGGCTTTAAAATTCGCACGAACGCAAATTGAGAAGAACGCATGTGACAGAACGCAACCTAACACGCACGTGCATGTAAAACTCATGCACACAGCTCTTACCGTACGTGCGTATCAGTGCAATGTGACCCTAACCATTTCTTGAAAATGCCACGTTTGAGCAATGAATCGCGACTGCGTGCAATAGGAATGATTGATGGTGGCTTGAGTGTTGACAATGTTGCACAACAGCTTGGAGTTCATCGATCAACAATTTTTAGACTTGTTCATCGCCATAATCAAACAAACACAGTACGTGATCGTCCCCGGAGTGGTCGACCTCGGGTGACGTCACAGCGACAGGATCGTTACATTAATGTTACCCATTTACGGAACCGCTTTCTACCAGCTACAGCAACAGCCGTTCAAACGATTGGAAATCACAATCGGCCAATTTCCCCAGCTACTGTACGTCGACGCTTGAACGAGAATGCGTTGCACAATCGCAGGCCTTATGTTGGTCCAATTTTAACGCGCCAGCATCGTCAACGGCGACTTCAATGGACTCGGCAGCATTTGAATTGGAGACATGCACAATGGCATAACGTTGTGTTCACAGATGAAAGCCGCTTCTGTGTTCATGTAACAGGTGGTCGTGTAAGAGTATGGCGTCGGCGAAATGAAAGATTCAGAGACCCCTGTGTTTTGGAAACTGACCGTTGGGGTGGACCGTCCATCATGCTGTGGGGTGGAATCAGTTGGGGTAGGCGAGTACAGCCTGTTATCTTCCAAAACAACGGTCAAGGTCGTGGCAGAGGCGTCACAGCACAGCGCTACGTGGACGAAGTCATCAGGCCTGTTGTTTTGCCATTGTTTGCTGCTAGACCCCAGCTGACTCTCCAGCAAGATAATGCCCGTGCACACACTGCTCGACTCACCCAACAGTTTCTGGCTGTTAACAACATCCAAACAATGAATTGGCCAGCTCTGAGTCCAGACCTCAATCCAGTGGAACATCTCTGGGATGAGATTGAGAGACGTCTTCGCCGCAGACCAGTACCTCCACGAACACGCCAACAGCTGGAACTGGCCGTGTTAGATGGGTACAACAACATCCCGCGTGCCTTCATTAGACGTCTGTTCATGTCCATGAGACGACGATGTCTGTCTGTCGTCAACAACAATGGAGGCCATACCCGGTACTGACACTGTTCCTGACGTCCATTCAAGTCTTGATCTCAGATTGTAACTGAAATAAACGCTACGCTGACAGATTGTGTAGAAATCAATAAAATCAATAACTTACAATCATGTGTTATTGTTTTTGTGGGTATTTTAAACCGTTGACCGAGTATTCTTAATCTCTACTGTCATGCAATCTCACCACAGTGTCTTGTAGTATCGACTGTCGCATTACTTTTGGAGTTCAGTATAGTTATTGCGACTGAGATACACGATCATAATGTAATTGCATTACAAATGTTAGACAATCAGGCCCGTGCCTTAATATTTACTTGACTGAAAATAGGAAGCGTATTCAAAGTGAGATATGTCCATATGAGATCGTATATATTTGGGAAATCTAAATTGTGGTCCATTCCTACATAATTCTGACATTAAAATCAATTTATAAGGAATTGAAAGTGTTCCACAATTTGTAATCCATTCCTCTGAGTTTTAAGCAAGAAATGTGACTAACAAGATTTGATGATTTGCGGATAGTTCCCACTATCATGTAAACAGTGCATAGAATTAAAATTGAATGCTATCATCCTATACCTTCGTATATATTCTGAATTATCAGCCATTTGATCCAAATCTATCATTTGTGTCTGGGACAAGTTGGTAAATTTTTAATACTGCAGTGAATGAAGAATATCTTTACACGACAGCGCGCATAAAGACAATTATATCCATAATGTTGGTGTTATTTTGTATCAATTAGATTATTATTATAATGATTCTTTAAAAATGTTTTTTTGACATAACTGCCTAGTAGGGAATATTTCTAAATACTATTCTATATGTACAATTAAGTGCTTTTGTGGCAGAAATGGTAAAGTTTATCTTTGGTGATGCCCATAAATAAACTTTCGCGACTAGTTACACCCTATTATATTAACTGTTCCTACATCTGGCTTTATAATATCGAGTAAGCATACAAATACAACAATATTAATGCATGTCTGTAAAGAGTATGCCTTTTACCAAGTAATCTTAGATAATGTGGGATTCACTGAAGTGTTTAAAGAGTTATCGGCAGTAATATAACTCGTTGTCTGGATTATTTTAACAATATTGTCTACTGAAATGAAGTGCGTGTTTCCAATGGACAAACTCATAATACCCGTATAATAGTGGAAGAAAAACTACATTTGATTATAAAAGGCAAATGAAATGTTTAACTTGTATGTAATAACAATTATTACTATTGCGCACTTTTCCATCCACCAGTGTATGATCAAGAGATTATTACCCATAACACCATAAATAGAATACAAGCTATGGTATAATACGACAACAACATATCTAAATCCTCAGTTAGTGTCTAAAGCCACAAGTCAGGGTTGATTCATTGTAAGATGGCAACCTTCAGACCCGACTCACAAGACCAATAATTTGTGTATGGTAATTTTGTTACATTATCGTCTGAAGCTGGTACCAACATCCGACATGTTTATTCAAGTCAGTGAACTCTCTAATCCTCCTGGACTGCATCAATAGTAATTTCCACACAGTAATACCCAATCTGCACGTATTGGTCCATGTTAGTGACGGTTTAGCTAATGTGATTGTACATAACTGAATCAAACTTAAGGACCATTTTGTGGAGGTAACTGCATTTACTTTGTCGTTGCTAGACATTGGAAGGGATTATATATTATCAAGAGATGCAAGCCAATATTAAAAAAAGAATGTACTTCATCTTATTACAATACTATTACTATATTAATATATATAAACCCACGGTATTTGTAAGATGCTACATAGATTGTACATAGATTGGTTATTTGGCTAAAATGTTTGAATCGTTGTTCATACTAATCCAAGCATTAGTTCTTATTACATTCTGGAATAACACATCTCACATTTAGAGAGGCAGTAGCACGTTTTTTTTCGCTCAAATAAGTTGATGAAATGTATCTGAACAATAATGTTGCTAATAGTAAAACACCCTTCTCTCTTCGAAAAATCTAGTTAAAAATGAATGTACATGGTTTGGTAAAGCCATGGGAATAGTTTTTGCAATTGGAAAAAATAAAATATGTTTACATTAAAATGGCCACCATGCAATTATTGAGTAATACGAACCGTTATTACCCCTACGGATAATTGGTTTGTTTAATACGCTGTTTTACCCTCTAAATTAAATATAAATGACACAAGCTATCATATTATGTGGGAAATTTGAAAAAATAGAATTTTGCTACAACCTGTTTATCTTCGTCTATGGTTTTGATCTCAATTAATATCTTAAAGGCGCTGTAGCACGTTGTTTGCATATTAAAATTTAATTTACTATTAAAGTTGATAAGATTGAAGGGAAATATCTGATTACACCGTCACGACCTTACCATAGAAAGTGGTTATCTGTATTCGAGGAAATAGTGCGACATATAAAGCAACATTTTGGTTGAACCCCTTCAGTGTGAGAAGTAGATTTGTAGGTCTCATGCGTTTTAGATTTCAGACAGAAGATGGTTGACAATTCCATCATTCTGCCATATTCACAACTCAATTCAACTCATCCTGAGTGTGTAAGTATCGCTTCAGATAACTTGAACTACCTACAAGCAGTCATTTGAAAAGTGCACGAGCATGAATTTAGCGACACACCATGAGTCTATAGAAAACTGATATGACTGATATAAAATTTTATTATATGATTGCAGGTGAAATACCGGAATCTATCAATGAAAATAAACCGTGTTATCAGTCACTAGTGAACATAACAATGGAACGTGTTATCAGTCACTAGTGACTGATATAACAATGACCTGACGTCATAAAACAATGCTCCGACGTCATGACACGTTCATGACGTCACATTGTTGCTGAGGCGACAGGCTCATTCTGGAGCCGAATTAACGTAAATGCAAGTCGTGTTCGGTGAATATGCAAGGATTTGGTCATATAATAAATAGAAAATTTGTCTTTTCTTGACAAATACCATGTTTATCTCATCTCGTGAGATAGAAAAGTCATATATTTTCACTCGTCGCAGCGCCACTCGTGAAAATATAACCTTTCTATCTCACTCGATTTGTCAAGAAAAGACAAATATCCTCTAAATATACAAACACAAACGGATCAACTTATCAACAACACTTCACTTCACTCCACTAGCTGCAATCCAGGCGGGAATAGTTATGATTACTCAACCGTGGTGAGATCACTTCTTTGATAACAATGAGTTAGCTTTGTGCTGACATCTTTAGTTGCTTGTTATTGTTTGTTATATCAAAACAGAATTTAAAATGAAATTATATTTCCGCAAAAATAATTTTTGTTTTATATTTGTAGGCGTGTGAAATGTGTAGACACTCACCAATTAGCGATTTATTTTGTTTTGACTGATTCATATTCACATGCGGTTTTCCGGATAAGCTTGATTTCTAATAATCTATTGGCATATGAGCCCATCTACTGGAACGAAGACTTGTGTATCTCTTGACAGCCAGCAAGTCTCTGGGCATCAGGTTAATTTGGTGTCATATACTCTGAGAACACTACGTGTTGCCACTGGACACTGGAAATAATTTACAGCACAACCAGCTGATATTTCTATATTCTGCATTTTCATAAGGCATACCGTGCTTAAAGTACCTTTAGCATACTTGTTGATTCAAGTCAAACCATACTATTTCAACTATGGAGTATAGAAGAAACCGTGATTTATTATCATATTTGTCATTTTTATCATATATCGCCTGAACAACTAATACTGTAAGTATATCATGGAACTAGCTGAAATAACTAGAGATATACTCCGGTCACTTTTTACAGATTAAAGAAAGGCTAACATATGCGTCTGGTGTCTACAAATAAAACGTGTTAGTAGCGAAGGCAGACGTGTATATACCAGCAGTATAACTGTCAAGTTACTGCTCCTTCATCAAGATCAAAGGGTAACTTCCTTTAATTCCTGCGAGTCGTTTGTCTTGACGGTATAGGGCCCTTAGGTTGTAGAATGTGTCACATCTAGACCCATCTGACAGATAACAATCCTTCATAATCAAGTGGTCAATAAGCTATAATGTGGAAGTGTGATTAAGTATTAATTAAAACGAAACCTCTACAGAAAGATGTTCATGACAAAATCTTGCATTTCACAGGCATATTAAAAAAACTAAATTGAATTTGAGAAATGTCCATGAAGTACCTTCAAATTAAATTACCTAAAGTAGCTTTAATTAAATTCAAATGCATGAAAGTGTCTAAGGACCTGGAAAAAGTCTAGGCAGTAAATAGTGTATAAATACTTACAATATGATTAGTTATTTAATGATTTTGCTATAAATCAACATGTACCAATATAATGACTGTGCAAGGTGGAAAATGGAACACTTGTACCGAAAACTGATAGTTGCAAAGAGACGACAACGCTGTGTCATTAAAGGACAACATTGGAGAAAAAGAAGTATCAAAATATAAAATTTTCTGTAGAAATTTTGATCAAATGTTTTCGGTACGAGCCGTTTTCTGGAAATCCCCGAGAGTTAATCAGGATGGCAGCAGTCTCGTCTCGTCAAATGACGTTAAAGATGCTCTTCACCCAAGCTAGGGCATAAGCAGTACAGTTGTTTTCTACGTTCGTAGTACTATTATGGATTTCTCTGATGGTGATGCCAGTGTTGATTTTCAACCACCAGACATAAACAACATCCGTCCTTATCAGTATGTACCTATTGTGAATCAAGATGTAGCTGAACACCAGGAATCAAGTGAGGATGAGCTTCAGATGTCAACTCTTAGAGAGTTGGAAATAAGGATTGGTACGTTTGGATTGGCAAACTGTAACTTTGCAATTTCACAATGAGTGGTGGATTATGCTGTACATTAATAATTATGTACTGTTTACTTACACCTAAAATGGGTGTCAACAACGTATAGGATGACAGTTTATTTAAATCCGTAAATGCAAATCACAATTCCTTTATTATTCCTATATTACCAGTTTTATATATATATATATATATATATATATAAACCAGTTTCACGGGACACAATGTATCTTAATTCTCGATTATTCATATCATGCCTACTATAAAAAACGTATTGATATTAAATAATATTACTTAGATCTTTGGTCAAAACCACTTTTCAATAGTAATCAATGACAGAAAGATCTAAATTGCTAAATGTGAGATTTGGCAGTCACTAAAACCAGACTTCCACGATAATAGGGAACACATGAGAAGCCAGTAATAACGCAGTCTAGCTGGTTGGTTATCAAATATTTCGGAAAAAAAGAATTATTAGCCGAATGTATCCATATCAGAATCATTACCATTGATAGAAATTGATACCATTGATATCTCACTCAAGATTATATAACAAACACATATCTTGTTTGTTCTAGGGCTCACACATACTCTGTGTATAGACGTCTGTCTAGATTACCGTACCATAGATAACAAAAAAGTGAAGAAAGGTTCACCCATAGTGTGCTGTGCAGAAAATAAGAGCTTCGATCATAGTCGGTGACTGGATTCAAGTTATAATAATAATATTAGAATAGAATATAATAGAATAATCATTATTCTAGATCGTTTCATTTTCTTGACTTATCTCAGTCTAAAGGCAAACTTTCATGCGAGAATGAGAAATGCAGTCACAAAATAATTTGACTTTCTACATTATGCTTTTCCCCTGCTTTGCTTGCTCAAAGCAGTACAAACATCGTTACCCTGGTGGTCGATACCCTGGTGGTGGACATGATAAATAAATTTGTCTTTCTTTCAACTCCCTGAGGAGTATTCAACTCAAATTTCCAAAAGCAAGACGCAACTCGCACCACTCTCAGTTTCTGGAAAATTTAAGCCTTGCAGCATTTCCATCACTTTTCATTGCTAGCGAATAAGAGCCAACTATGCATTTGAGGTGCAATTACTAAAAGAAGTTTATTTGATTTAAGGATTTAATAAATGGAAAACAATATTAATCTGACTTTTCCCAATTGGACGGGGATATAGATGATTAGTCTTTGCTTGTTTGATCTCATTTTCTCCCGTCATATTAAAGACTGGTCAGTATCCCCTGTCTGGAAATTAGTCCTAAGACACAGTCAATTAAGGTAAAACGTTCATGGACATAAATGAAAATGTCAGATATTGGTAAATACTTTCAGACGATGGTCAAACAAAGTCACCATTAGTAGTCAGAAGTTATAGACAAAGAGCGAGCAGTCTGAATGTATTTCTCACCTGGAGTGTACACTAACTCGTGGTGCAGATGTAATTGTCGTATTATAGCATTACAAGTCATTATGGATGGTACTTCAAACAAAATGTTTAGTGTGAATATAGATTATGACTGTTCAGAATGTTATTGTTATTATTGAGTCAAACATTTTATATTCTCAAACCTCATTTACAAATACGACGAAAGCTACAATGATGTTGCTGCTAAGAAATTGAACCGTCACACCTCACAAACAGACAATGTTGAACTGGATTGAACCTCTTCAGAAGCATCGACATGAAGACAGAGAGCCCACAGTAAACAGTACGGATAGTTAGGCAGAACATTAACTGACCTCAGAGGGGAACATTCTATTGCGTTATGTAAGCATTGAATACAAAACATGAAGCAGAGATTGTTTGAATAACTGTTTTCGTGTCTATCTTGCTTATACAATTACAGACAAAAACAACAATGCTGTACATGGATCGGAATGATGGATGTGTGTGAAATAAAAGTGAACTATGACTGAATTTCACGCAGTATCACACGTTATTAGGGATGTAAGGAACGCAAACCCTATAGCTATTAATATTGTTTGATGGTAGTCAGTATCCGCCAATATTTGAGAATCCGGAAGGATCCGGCAAATGGATACTACCACTTTTTGTCCTATGAACAAGAACTTGATCCCTTCATAATTAAAATAAGTTTTTAAAGTTTAGCCTATGTTTAGTAAATGACTTAAGTGATGATATTTATGCTGAAAGGTCCATTTGTGTCACGATATGAATAGATTATCTAAGAAAACAACTAATGTGGATTAAGAACAAGATATATCACTGACACTCAATAAGTAGGCACATTTGCATGTTCTAAAAACGTCAAAAATATTTGTTTATTTTCCTATTCCTTACGTAGGCTGTGACTTTTTGAGATCACACTAAAATATTTTCATCAACAATTTTTTTCAGTTATGATTGATGTAACATGAGTGTCTGACATATCCTAAATCAGCTTGGAAATGTACGTTATCAGGCTCTCTGGATCATCTGAACATTCCTATGCATTAAATAAACAACAAACCAATTGTATCGCTTTTTCACTTTATTCTCAGAAAATCAATAACTGCAATGTAAACGGTGTTTAATGAAATGAAGTCACCATGAAAAGTAATATTGTTTAGGGAGTGAATACTATAGATATACCATTTTACTACAAATGCAGAATTACAAACGATATAAAGTTATTGGTATCATCAATAGTGAAATAAGTCGTTTCAACGTGTACGGATACATTTCTCAGGCACTATTACTGTTGAAAGGCATGGACGTTTATAAGGCTAATAATGTAGATCAAAAATCACTATTCGTATCTACTAGTTCGAATGTCACAGACAAATAGATTAAATGCAACACGATGTAGTGTGAAATCTCAATGATACATACATTTCTCATTTTTAAAGTGGCTTTTAAAATATTTTTCATAAAATGTTGTAAATTTGTAATCAAACCTTTACTGTTCGAACTACATTACCAAAGGCTGCTATAGTAACCAGGAAAGAGACTGTATTTGCAGCTTGAAAGAGTAGACCCGCTGTCACGTGTGTTTTTCAACAAGCCATTGAAATTGTTTTTAAGGTTTATCTCACCTGATAGAATATTTATCTGTATGGATGAAGCATAACAAAATCAATAAGTATATGTGAATACACTACTCCGTGGCGTGTTCCTTACACAAATATATTTTCCATAAGAACGTGATGTATTTAAGTATTCAGACAGTTTGGAACAATCATTCAATCTTATGTGATGTGCGTTTTTTTTTAAATATGGTATTTGAAATTGTTGGTATCTCTTAATATATTACCTTTTACGTTATTTAGCACAATCTATCTTACTAGAAACCAAACTATGCTGGTCAATCAATAAGTAAAATATTGATACATCCTGACTCTCACCTTGTTTATATACACGATGAAAGCTACATTGATGTTGCCGCTAGAAAATTGAACCGTCACACCTCACATACATACATGTTGAACTGCATTGTACCTCTTCAGAACCAATGTAAACAGTACGGACAAATAGGCAGAAAATTCAGGGCGAACTATTATATTGCGCTATGTTAGCGTGTCAATCTTGTTTTAATATCCACAGACAAAAGCAACAATGATGTACATGGTTGGAATGATGGATGTGTGTGTAATGAAAGTAAACTACAGATCTGTGTTTCTGGCAAATCATCAACATAATTCATGCAACATCAGACGTTAGTGGATGTAAGGAAATGAAACTGGTTTGTGAAACCTCTAATATATAGCGATTAATTGTGTTTGAGAGAAGGTAGTGTTCATAAAACAAGAGCTTGATCATGTCGTAAGTAAACCAACTTTTGAATTTGTGCATAAACCTTTTTATACAAAGAAAGCTGTTTTATGCACGTGAATATGTAATCTATTTATCACTGAGCCTTATTAATTGTTGTTTGTCTGTCATTTCATGAACCAGAATAAATTCACGGACTTCTTACAAATAAGTTCACAATCATGGATGTTTTTAAAAGAAACTATCAATAACTTCACAAGTTTCATGTTCATGCTTTTGCTTTATGGAGCAGGTTCAATATGAAAAACAAAAAGAAATGCGTCTAATAATTACTCATCATGCATTAAATATGAAGTAAATTAGTAACAAAAATGAAAAATTAGTTAGTACATTAATGGTAAATGCGACTGAAACATATTTATATCATTTTTCGAGAAGTTAAATAAAAGTTTTTCGGCAATGCTGTTCGTTTTTGTTTCTGAGAAATATGGCTTAAATAGACGGTCGTTTTGGAATACTCTAACTAGGCGAAAAAGGTAGGCTTTTAATATAACTTTATTGTTATACAGCAATGATGCGTTAAAGAAATTAAAGAAATCCACGAAAGGACCTTGTATTGTCAACATCTTGTTACAACTTCATTCCAAAAGTATGTTAACCTTTTAAATTATATGCCAAGTAGTCTGTCCCAAACCATTTTAAAAAGCTATGTATACACAGTAAAAAAAGTTAAGCACCCCCAAATTAAAAGTTGTATACCATTTTGGATTTTATGATCATGTTACTCAATTCAATAGACAGGCCAAATATGGCATTCTGGATGGGAACTGGTGTGGTTTCTGTTATGGAACGGTTCTCACGAACGGAGCTATTGGCATGCATATCATGCAACCCATGATTTCAGCAAAATGCAGTTTCACCCTTCGACTTACCATGGCTAAATAAACACCTTTTACGGCTTCAATGTCAGTTCAATACACAAAATTCATGAACAATGCCACGAAGGAGATTGTCCGAGGCTACGAGATGGCAAATTATTGGACAGCATTTAGCAGGTTTCTAGTACAATTAAATTGGGAGAAGAACTGGTTACCACTATTCGGTCATCAGTCGTTTAGTGAGGAAACATGCCCAAACTAACCATGTTCTCGATCGACCACGTTCCGGAAGGCCCCGAGCTACCACATTGCAAGAGGACAGGAACCTATTGCGTCATCAACGACGTCAACTGTTTGCGTCAAGTACCATCTTGAAACAAGCCTGGCTACCCTATAGACGTATCAGCAATCAGACGTTGAGGAACCTCCTAAAAGCAGCAGTTTTAAGGTCTCGAAATGTCATCAGACGTCCAAACCTTACTAATCGTCATAAACGGTATCATAGGATGTGGTGTGGTGACCGGCAGCGTTGGAACCTGAGGTCATGGAGACGTATCCACTGGTCAGACGAAAGTCGCTTCCTCCTCCATACCGTTGACGGGCGAATCAGAGTTTGGAGAGTCAAGAACAGTCGATACACACCAAGGAACATTCTTCCAAGGGTTCCGTATGGTGGAGGATCCGTTATGGTGTGGGGTTGCTTTTCTTTTGATTGCAAGTTGGATTTGGTGACACTACAAGGCACACTTACCGGCTTGGATCCACTTGTGATTGACCATTTTGATGATCACAGACTTGCAACTCGACCCCTGTTCATGGATGATAATGCTCGGCCTCACCGTTCACGAGCTGTGACTCAACATCTGGAGAACAATGCTCTTTCTCGTATCCCCTGGCCAGCATTGTCTCCACATTTGAATCCCATCGAGCATGTCTGGGACATGATTGGTCGACGTCTACAGAGAAGGAATCCTGCTCCACACAATCTAAGACAACTGGAGGCCGCACTTCACGATGAGTGGCAGCACATCCCCAAGGAAGAATTAAAGAACCTTGTCAGGGGTATGCCCAGAAGACTGGCAGCAGCACTTCAGGCACGCGGTGGCAGCACACGATATTGACACTAAATCGTTCCTAAGACAATGGCACGGGTTATTCAGTATGATTGCTTCATCATGTTCAGCCGTCAAACTTGAAAGGACAATACATTTACGAGTCTGTGTTTTTCACCATTTTCCACTCAATTTTTGTTTCCTGTTTTTGGTCATTTGAAATCTCTGAAGATTACACAAAAATGTCAACGAATAAAACAATTAATTACACTTGCTCCTGAAATTCGTTTTTCCCCTGTGGGATCTTTAGTTTTGCTATAATTGGTCTCTGAAACATACCCCTATCAAAAAAAGAAGGGGGTGCTTAACTTTTTTTTACTGTGTTTATTTGTATCCGAGCTGAAGTTGTTAAGACATGCATGCTTCACTTTACAAGTATCATGCACTGGTGAATGAAATACTATCCTAACAAAATATATGCTTATCAAAGATAATCGAAATGGAACTTAATTGCAGTATTTTGTTTTTGAAATGTTGCATGAATTCTTTTGATCCGTGGTGTGTAATTGCTACATTAACCGTAGCCTTATCTATTAAGAAGCATAATTAAAACATTGATCCTCCCTAGTCTGCCAGTAAAATATGTACATGTAGTGGTTAACACAGTGATCTTGCTTCAAGGAGATTATAACGCCTTACATATACACACAGCTTAGTGGCATTGACGCTTCTACACATGGAGTCGAAATTAAAATGACAGTCACATAGTGAACCAGGAAATTAATTGATTGTCAGAGAACCTGAACATACATCATGTCTCGTTGAATTGAATGAGAATAGTGTTTTATTATGCAAGCATTCAGAGGGAAATCAACACAAAGCATGGTGTAGAGACTGTGAACTACTGTACATCTGCGCATATCTAATTGAGTTCGTGTTATAAAAGCAATATACCACCCTTAATTTATGCTTCTGACAAGTCATCAGCATTATTCACTCAACATCAGAGGTTGTTCTGAATTTCAGGAACCTGCTTAATTAATCATTTGTGGCTTATATATGAAGAATAATGCATGGACGATATGACCTTTGTGTTGTGATTGGGCTTCGGTAGTGTCTTTTTGGTCAGTCCTTGAGAAAGGTCATTTAACAAATTTTTAGGAATTTAACAAATGAAGATGTAAGTTTAAATGGACTTCCTCTGTCGACATAACATTAGAATCAAATGGTTTAAGCATGTCCTCCAACTCATTTCTCACTCAGGGCAATGGAATGAATCCCTCAAACTATTACAATAACCAGGTATTAAGTGTCACATCTTGACCATGTACATTAAAGCTGAACGTCAATGAGTAATGGACATAATGTACAGAACCACCTGTCACCATAATGTCAAATGGAAGTGGTCTAATGGGTAAGTAAGCTTGACAAAGAAGGTTTGCTATATACAACTGAACAATCTAGATATCTGACGACCTTATATTAGGTTACACATTCCCACTGATACACTGGACGACATACATGTACATCTACTCCATTCTCAGCTTTGTTTACATATATCTGAGGTGAAAGTGCAATACTTTACTAAGTAACGACCAACATCCAGTCACACAAGGCATGTCTAAGAGAATTACTCACCTGGTGTACCATCACATGGAAGTCCGATATTTTCCCACTTTCTTCTCATTTTGTATTGTCATGCAAAATTAATTGTTTTCCAAGTAAATTTGTTTTACAGTTTGCTAAAGATAAGGCTTCATATTGCATATATCTAACAATTGTATTAATGCTGATGGGTTTTACAGAAAGAGAGAAAGAGTCATGATGACGTGCATATCAGTTTGGTATTCATAGAAAATCATTCTTATTTTAATGAACTATTCTCTAAATAAATTTTGAAATTAAAGTGAATCATATTCTAAATATAATTTTAAAATTAGCTTTAAAAGAAATAAAGGATATATGAGTTTGGAAAATTATGTGACCACAAGGTAATGGTTATTCCAAGGTGATAAGAAATAGATATGTCGGACTGACAATGATGTAAAATACGACCATGAGAACAAATATTTTGTTCTTTAAAAGGCAAGAATAAAACAAATATGAAGGTATTTCTACTATAGAGTGTAATCTATCACCTTAAAACCAACTTAATTTTACTGCGTATTACACTAAATAGTTATGACGAGAAACGTTACTGAGCACTTTGCACTTTTGTATTAAATCGATTATATTTTGACAGCATATACCAACAAATGCTTTTTACTGATCAACAACACCAAAACGTACCAAAACGATATTGTGATATAATTTTACATGCATATGACATTTGGACCATTTGAATGCACGTCTCCTTGACTGCATGTAGGCACATACACACTGTTGACGAGAGTCGATTCATTACAAAGATACTAGCATATAATGAACATTATCAACTAATCAATCAATATCATTATCAATTAATCAAACTGTTGAAGACTAACAACCATATTTATAAAATATTGTATTTTACAATGTTCACAAATAATGGCAAATTCGAAAACGTCCCCCACATCGCAAGACGCGCGGTGACACTAATTTTATTCATAGTGACCTCACTAGAGATCAAAGTTGTTTCTGATAGGCTTTTTTGATGGACACTTTCCAAAATAAAAATAAAAAAAATAAAATGGATGGTTGAGTACTTACTTTTAGCCATCTCCAATATCACTACGTTACACTAAATTACTGAGATTACTTGTACAATACTTATACTTTAACTTTAATCAACACAAACGAAGACGTGTTTGTAAGAGGAAACATCAAAGGGAACTCTGACACACTTTCCTCATTTCTGTTTATCTTCAATTTCATTGTTTCCTTTTCAATCTTTTCCAGATATTGATGGATTCTAACTATTTTAAATGCACCGTGATCAATACACAGAATTCAATTTCAATGAAACTTTGATATCCATTTCTCTCTGCATCACTCACAAGTTCATTCCACAAGAGAACAGATCGATTTATCCAGAAGAAAGGGATAGCAAATCTTGAAACAGCGCATGCATACAAATTTATTCTGACATTACGATTATTCATGAAACCGAGCTTACATTTATAAAATACCAAAGCTTGTTAAATAGAAACTCATTTACATCATCCATAAAGGGTATATTTTATATTCATGCTGTGAACATGTCAGAATGAATTGTGAAAGCAGTTTTAATTCGGGACTGGATACATTCAAGTTTGATCTTATATAATTGTTTGTGATTTTTTGTTGACGTTTTGATTTCATGTAGTGGAATAGAATACCTTGCATTGGTGATGTATACTAAGATACAATAACATAAATCAAATATCTGATGTTCTTAAATTATTTTTTTTTGTCTGACTCATTGAAATATGTTAATAGAATTCCGTGTCAGTGTTAAATTTTACTCCAATTTACTCCATCTTATTGATAAAAAGAAAATAAAACAATTTGATCTTCCAAAATAATGTAGTCAGCTAACACATATAAATCTGCTGAAAACTTTACCTTATTGTCAATTTAAAACATTAGTGTTATTAGTTTGACCTTTCACAAACAAAGTTTACTTTAAATTCACCTCAATAAGAAATTAATTTCCGAAGTTTAGGACTGATAGTAGATGTTAGTTTTGGAAAAACATAAATCAGGAATATTTATCACAGTAAATTTGACTGTCTGGCTAGCCGCCACCGCCCGTCCAACAATGCACCAATATTAATCACATAATAGCTAACCCATGAGACTAGTTGTCCTGTTGCGTTGCGCTGCGCTGTCATACCAGATCTATATATCACAGCATAAATGAGTGATTGTGCACGTGGGTTTCAAGGAAATCTCATTTCCGCAATCAGTTAAGTGACTTGATAATCCAAGTGATGGAATTCACCCTTATTTTATGACCATATACAATAATATAAGTACACTAATGCTTCAAGATTAACAGGCGTTAAAGAAACACATGTGTTAACAACACAAGATTTTAGAAGCTGATTTATGAAGGAAAAACGAACAACCCTTGAACAACACTTACAACGTTGATAGTTTAGAGTTGAAATATCGCTATATCATCTTCCATTGTTAATTTGACTGAGAGTTAGCTACACAGAAGGTATATGAATCAACTGAAGTGAGTCGTGGTTGGGATTGCCTGTTATTGTCAGTTATCGAAAGACCTAATGAGTAATTAAGAGACCGTATTATAAAAAGTAATTCAGAAATTTTGTGAAAAGTGTATTTATCAACTTTTAACCTGCACGTATTGACCGTTTATAAGCTAATGAACAAAGACATTACGAAATGAAATTCTGAAACAGACTGAATGACTTTGCAACATAACGATGCATATCAGAAACAGTTTTTAGCATTTATCAATTCGTTACCGTCAACAGACAAGAAACATAGCAGACATAAGATGATTGGATGCAACCATTGATACAAATTGCTCGCTTAAAAAACAGGCTGATATCCAGACTGCATCGTCAAACCTTCTGACCACTGCAGTATATCGTTGATTTCACTTTAATTCAATTCCTTTCTAGTCCATTTAACTTTCCTCTGCAAGTAGAACTCTATTTTGCTTCTATAAACTACCAATATAAACCTATTCTTAAACTCGTTCTAGAATAGGCACTGAAGTCTGTGTCTCAAATATTCAATGCAAAATGTAATTATGTAATGAGTGTGTGGTCTGTTTTACCAGCTTCTTTAACTTCTGATCCATATTGAGACAACTTCCAACCTAGCCACCATCTAGTAACTTTAATCGCCTTTTCACAAACGCATCTCCTCCATTTCCGGTCTGTGTACTTCTGTGAGTCCTGAAAGTAATAACATCTGCTTTAGCTTTGGGGTTATATGATCCTGTTATAAACAGCCTTATTGGTTTAACATATTAATTATTGTATTGCTTCATTCGCCTCATTAGATTATCATCCCCCGCCACAAATGGAAGTGGGAGATAGGTTTGAGCTCTGTCTGTCCGTCCAGCTTTTAGACATAAAATAGGGAGCTTTCTCTGAAACCATATCAGATAGGATAAAAAAGTATGTGTGACTTGATGGAGTTGATGGAAAATTACAAGCACGTGTTTGTGTTTTTACAGAGTGAGTCATGTTATCTTCCTCTTGGGAACTGTCTCTGTCTCTGCTCCCGTGACAAGGGGCAAAACCATCAATGACTTCTGTGGTAAGAAGTGAAAGTTAGACAAAAATATGAACATAAACACATATAAAATGTTGATTGCAAACGTTGAGTAGAGACGAATTACTAAACATTATGACCAGGGCAGAACTGTCTGACATTTCATTTTGTCTTGTTTATATGGTTGTACACGCCTTTATTATTAAGCATGACATGATTATTATGTGTTTTATTGATTATCGTTCATAATAATTTAATATCAGAGGGAAAAAAAATAGAACCACATCCTGTCCCTGTTGTATTATAGAATTATTATTGTTGTCTTATTGAACATCATTCATTTGAAGGTTGAAATTCCTTGAAAATTACAAGCTGTCAAACAGTAATCATTGAATATAAATCCAGAATTGATTCATCAACATGACTAATTGTTATACCTTGAGGATTGCCGCATCTCTTCTATTGCATGATGTCTTGAAAAAAGTGTCCATGCGACTCACAGGGAGTGGGATAGCGCAGCTTTGGAGTTCGAATCCCGCCAGGGGTTAGGCAATTTTGTCTGCAGGAGAGAACTGTTCAAATGCAGTAGGGTTTGGGTACAATGGTACACTGAATTTCAGCGTAGTACCACTAATGTTTCTCTACGTCCAGCCGATGCTCGCAGGTTCCACTGCAATGCATAATCAATTGGGGGCTTTCTCCCTGCAATAATACTAGCATCCATGAAATAAGTGAAATAATCTTAAAAAGCGGCGTTAAACCTCACCTCACCTCACCTCAATGTGCCAAGCAGGATATTTCCTGACCGTAATGCTTGTCAAAAAAAAAATCAATGAAGTAATGGCGGGTCACTCCTTGGATATAAATCGAGAATTGGTTTTTGCCAATGTAATTGTTACGACTGTAGGGTGTCCCGAGATCAAATGTCAGATTCTGCTGATACTTTCGACTGGTCTGAAAGAATCAGCGTTGGCTGTTATTATGACTAAAATTTGATATGGAAAATTAGGTTCACGATCTTTGATGGTCTATAGTGAAATAGACCAAGTATATTAACCTAATGAGACTATTCAACCTGTCATACTTACTTTAGTTGATAATTTTGAAAATCAATTCTACAAAAATGTCAACTTGTGTTAGAAACACGAAATTAATGAATACCACTATTATAAAAACAGACATTACAATTTAAGCAAATCTGTTGGTCCCTAAGAACTAACACATTCAAACAAATAACCAAATAATGTAATGTCTGGATATTAGTGTCATCTGGCTCCCCTAGGATATACATCTACAAATGAAAGTAGTGTAGATGGTCACAGATGTTGCATTTCTGAATAATATAAGATATATTATTCATATAACGTATGTAGCATTCAAATAATAATTAATGGATAGTAATATCGGTAGTAAGTATAAAGCTGACCAACCTCATCTCTGATATCTACAGATCGACTGAAATGGTTTTAGCTTTTCCAATAATTAGTGGGATTGACTCAATGACATACGATACGGAAAGTTGGTAACCGTTCGAGATGATGAAGCAAGCGAATGTTGACAAAAGAGATTAACAGTAAGTCTTCAACCCTATTTGATGATGACTGAATTGTGACTGTCCATATGTTCAGCAGAAGTTAATTAATCTGTAGACAGTCGGTTTTCAATTCCGGTGGCCTGTGTGATCTGTCTTTGAAGACATAAACGTGGTGTCGATACAGGGACCTCTGCACTTTAATATAGGTTACACTTCTTGACATTTTTGTTCATACTCTTTCTTGGACATTGAATGACAGTTAACATTTGTTTAGAGACTTTCAACCTTATCATTTAAGAACAGTAGCCTCCATATCTACTCGCTATCCATCCATTTACAAACAGATCGAACATACTTCTCAACTTGAAAGAGGTTTCACCGTGACCATTACGATATATTACCTGAATAATTATTATGCCTAAATAATCATGTTATGCATGTTGAAAGATTTTGCATTATTCATACTTCAGGTGAAGACACATTTGAGACTCTTGAGAAACCTCCTGGGATTTGCGAACGTCTAAAATATCTGTAATTAACTTGCTATTCTTATGCACTGGTTCTTCTGTTGCTTTGTTCATAGTCAGACACAAATTATATCTACAATTATTGCACTAGACAGTAGTTTCTTGTGAAGTCAGATTTATTCTTCCAATTCCCTGTAAATAAAGGCTATTTATATGTAACAGTAGTTACAACGCACACATACAGGGACAGGGTGGTCCGTTTATTGCCATTTATAACTGCTTCCTGAATGTTCAGACATCAGACACAATCCTCGGGCAGCAACAGGTTGCTATATCTATATCCTTCATACGGGTTAGAACATGAAGTCAATTCTTAATACGAGTTAACTGCAAAGTTAGTACATTTAGTTACCTGATTTGCATATTAGGCTAGTAATTAAGTGGCGATTCCCAAATGGAGATTTTAATTACATATACATCAAGTATTGCTACTATGTAGCACATCAGAATTAGTGGAAAGATTGGTTTGAAGGAAGATATGTCCTATGTATTCAATCCTATATATGTTTTACTCTTGAACACATCTTTACCATCTGGACGTTTATTACCACATGGGACTACTTGCTGGAACTGAAACCCATTTAAGACAGGTAATTCAGTTGATGTTGTCCAAGAAGGTACAGTATACCGACATTACATGCCATTCGAGATTTAATCTAAAAGTCAAATATTCTGTCCAAACTATTTTAATGATGTGATTTCGGTACCCGGTGTGTTTTTGATCTTCAGAGAATAAAAATGAAACTCATGTTTGATAAACGACTCAGACCCTCCTCTAAATGACTGATCTGAAGCAGCCATGTTTTATTGATCTGTACAAATACTGGAGTATTGGAACCTTGTTCATTATGATGGGATCAATTTAGAATATTAGGTTTCTGATTGATTGGTCTCTGCAATGTCAACAAAAAGGTTAGAATAACAAAAAAATTTAGCTTCGTAATTTGATTTGTCTAAATTCAACATAAGTGCTGCATCAAATATGACGTCCCCATTATCTCATATGTTTTAGTTATATAGATATCTCTCAATCTCATCCTTCAAAGCTTTGTTTACCTATAAAAACATGCCACTGCCAATATTAAGATCGAAAAACAAGAAAATTAGTAGGCACAGCTCACTCATACACCCCCGCTTTTAACATTGGTAAAAGCAAAAAATGGTTCAAAATAGCAAGGACATCAATGTAAAGCAGAGTAAGTACTTCCCCATTGTATTAGAACCCTCACCACCTATTCCTGAGGAGCACAATCCTCTTTGGAAATTTTCCAAGGCTGATTGGGATACATTTTCTGCCGAGATCGTATTATATTTGAGGAAATAGTTAATGCAACTGATCCTGTTGAGGCCTTTTCTAAAGGTCTCATTGATATAGCAACTGAAACTATCCCTAAAACCTCGGCAAATCCACGCATTCACAAGCCATGGTTTAATGAAACCTGATATACTGCCATTAAGGCACGAAAAAAAGCTGAACGCAAGCTCAGTAAACAACCTACAAGACGTAACTTAGATAACTGTCACAAGGCTCGAGCTAAAGCTCGACGCACAGTCAACCAACAAAAACGCAAATCTTGGAGAGGCTATGTCTCTAAGATCAATTCCAGAACACCTATCAGCAAAGTCTGGAATATGAATAGTAGAATTAAAGGCAAAGGTTCCAAATCTACAATAAAACATCTTAAGGTCAACGATAACCTTCTCACCTCAAAATCTGACATTGGCAATAAATTGGCTGAAACAATCTCTAAAAATTCTTCATCTGCAAAGTGTGTCCCTGCTTTCCAAAAGTACCAAAAGGTACAGGAAAAACGAACACTTAATTTCAAATCTGACAATGGAGAAGATTATAATGAACACTTCTCCTTGTCAGAGCTCAAAACTGCACTTTCTAAAGCTCATGATACAGCAACCGGCCCTCATGAAATCCATTATCAGCTTCTTAAACATTTACCGGAACCTTGCCTTGAGGTCCTACTTCATGTATTTAATCATATTTAGGTAACTGGTGAATTTCCATCTTGTTGGCACAATGCTACTATTGTGCCTATCCAAAAACCTGGGAAGGATCATACAGACCCTTCCAACTACCGTCCTATAGCCTTAACAAGTTGCGTATGTAAAACTATGGAACGGAGGATCAATGATCGTCTAGTTTGGTACTTGGAAACTAATAAATTACTAACTGATATTCAATGTGGTTTCTGCAAACAACTCAGTACCACTGATCATATTGTTCGTTTAGAATCATTTATTCGTGATGCATTTATTAACAAACAACATGCTGTGTCTATCTTTTTCGATTTAGAAAAAGCTTATGACACTACATGGAAGCATGGCATCCTAAAAGATTTATTTGAATTTGGCTTGCGAGGTCGTATGCCTCATTTTATATCTAATTTTTTACATAACCGCCAATTTAAAGTGCGCGTGGGTTCCACCCTTTCTGATTTCTTTGATCAAGAAATGGGTGTCCCACAAGGTAGCATTTTATCTGTCACATTATTAAGCATTAAAATCAATAGCTTGGCTAAAGTCTTAAATTTGACAGTAAACTTTCTTTTATTCCTCATCTTAAAAATCTAAAAGCTAAATGCTTAAAGGCATTAGACCTTTTAAAGGTCGTATCAAACAATAAATGGGGTGGAGATGAAGAAACTCTTCTTTATCTCTATCGATCACTCATCCGCTCCAAACTGGATTATGGATCCATAATATATGGATCTGCCCGCCCCTCGTATATCAAAATGCTAGATACAATCCACCACCAGGGTCTCAGGCTTTGTCTTGGGGCCTTCAGAACATCACCTGTTGAAAGCCTTTACGTTGAAGCTGATGAGCCATCTCTTGAAGATCGGCCAATCAAGCTAGCACTTCAATATATAAACAAATTAAAATCCAACCCTTCTAATCCTGCATACAACTGCGTATTTAATCCTTTATACCAGCAGTTGTATAACTTAAAACCTAAAGCAATTCCACCACTCGGTATCAGACTTCAACAACATGTTGAAGATTCTGATATCGACGTCACAACAATAGCAGAGCACGTATTGCTTGCCACTGGTTGGCCCCGTGTCAACCTCTCTCATCAAAAAGCAAATACAGACCAATTAATATTTCAACAGGCATTGTTTGAACTACGTGATTTTGTTCGCAGATTACAAATCAATTTACACTGACGGTTCTAAGGATGGCCCCACAGTTGCAGCAGCAACTGTGACTCCTTCAACAACATATGCTTCAAGGCTGCATGATGGCAGCAGCATCTTTACTGCAGAAGCTAAGGCCATCCTTAAGGCCGTCCATCACATTAAAAACTCAACTCCAAATAATTACATTATTTTTTCCGATTCACTTTCTTGCCTACAAGCAATTAAAAACTGTAAGAGTGATCACCCAATTATCATGGATATTTTTTTACTTCATAATTCTTATCTCCAATGCGACATCCTCTTCTACTGGCTTCCTAGCCATATGGGTATAAGAGGTAATAACAAAGCTGACTCCGTAGCTAAATCAGCATTAAACCTCAAACATATTTGTCTTACTAAAGTTCCATATACAGATTCTAAACCTGCTATCAAATCTTACATTAACACAGCAAAAATGACTGAGTATCCTGCAATCTTGAAACCAGCTGGAAACGCGGTAAAAGGAGTATCCACTTGGTATCCATCTGCTGAAACTAGGTAACCTGGTTTCCAACTAGAATCCATTTTGGATTCTATAACATTAAGTATTTCCGTGATGGAAACCAACTGGAAACCATGGTTATGTGTTTCATGTTGGTTTCCATTCCTGGAAATTGCAATCAAAGTTTCCATGAAATGGAAATCAACATGAAACCATAATCTGAAGTTTCATGTTAGTTTCCATTCCTGTAAATTGCAATTATTGTTTCCAGAAAATGGAAACCAACATGAAACTATCAAGGGAAGTTTCATGTTGGTTTCCATTCCTGGAAATCTGCATTGAAAGATTCCATTAAATGGAAACCAACATGAAACTACGACAGCACACATGACTGAGTATCCTGAAATCGGGGAAACAAACTGTTAACTTGGTAATAGGGGTATCCACTTGCTATCCTATCATTGAAACTTGGCAACCTGGTTTCCAACTAAAATCCATTTTGGACTCTATAATATGTAATATTTCCGTACGGGAAGCCAACATGAAACTATGATGAGAAGTTTCATGTTGGTTTCCATTAGTGTAAATTACAATTATTGTTTCCCGAAAATGTATAGTTTAATGTTGGTTTCATTACCTGACATTTACAATAACTGATTCCATTAATTGGAAACCAACATGAAACTGTCATGTGTTATGTAGTGTAATGGAAACAGATAATGAAATAATTAATAACCCGTGTGTCCATTTGTTAACAATTTTTTTAACAATCAAAAGACCCATAGAAACCAAATTAGTTATCCAATATTTCAAATTGCACATGTATATTCAAAGCAAAGTAATTCAATATCAATTATTATGAAAAACATGTTCAAATCAATTGTTCAGATGAAGCTTTAACAAAGAATGGTTAACTATACCTTTTGAGAAAAATAAAGTCTTGCAAATGTTATATTTATATAAACAACTAAATAACTGAAACCCTTGATTGATATGATATGATATATGTACCGTATTCCTTTTCATTTCGACAATGCCACAACTTATATCAACCATGATATGTTTTTATTGTATTATTCACTGTATTGCGTGTGTTATGTTGGACTTATTATTTAACATCTAAACAATAATATCAATTACAAACCCTAAGATTTAGTGAGCCTTAATGTATTAATTAGATGTAGGTCAAATGTATGGGCCGTATCGCCGGACGCTCGCTGTCCACCATATGGTGTTATATAACAGCCAGACCATGTGCTCTCTCAGACAAAGAGCTTTGTTCATCATCCACATTTTGGCGCGATAAAAATTGCCAGTATAACCCGTGACTGATTGAAGAAACAGAATCTTATCTGCCGGGTGTACGTGAACTTCAGTGGCAGCAACTGTTGTCATTCAGGGAGGGCAAAACAACATGATATTTCTACAACTGAATGCAGGTACAGTGCGCATTTCATGTAATACTTAAAGTTCATGTTTTTCTTATTGTGTGTCCAATATGCTAATGATTGAATAACTAATTAAATAAAGTTGATCAAATACCTTCGAAATATTGTAACATTGAAAATAAAGTAATTGTGTTTCTGAAAGCAGTCAGGGCACACCCTGTATGAAACGTTTTCATTTTTACAGAATAAAATAAATCAAAACTTGCAAAACTGAAGAAGACCTAAAGTTATTTTAAAACGTTAACCATGCGAATAAAAATCAAAAGTAATACACATCATAAAAGTAAAATAAATCATAACTCTATATAGACAACCTCATTGATTTTTGACAATGGACTTTTTTCTAAAGTTTTGAAACTAAAATTCACACTACTCACCTATATTAATTTATTATTCTAAACAACAGCTCGTATCTTCCAAATTGATAACAAATATAGGGACAAGGGAATATGTTAGAATGTAAATACCATACGACGTTCAGAATTAATAGACTTTAAATACATTATATATCAAAATATGTACCATTTTACTAAATTATGCAAATATCATTTTGTAGAACATTTCTTTATATTTACTATGCCGCATGATATATCAGACAGATTTTGTTGTGATGTTTGTTATGAAAGCATAATGGAATTCTTTGAATTTTTTAGGAAACGATGTCAATGTTTATTGTATCAAGACAAACAGTCTCTACTTTCTTGATTCGTTATAACAGACGAATACATAAACATTACATTCTAAAAAAACGACCAAGTAAGAGTTGTTGTACTGATGTATATTTTTGTATATCATATTATATATACCTTTATATTTAGCTTGAATATGAAATAACCCTTTGATATTCATGTTTCTTTTATTTAGTTGATACTTTTATAACATTTCAGCATTCCTGCACATGGGAAACTTGAAGAAGGCGATAGATGACATCTCACCTTAGCCTATAACAGGTACATGTGTTTAAAACTTAACCTTAGAACTAATGTAATAATTGCAGTATACAAAATAATAATATCTGGCAAATCAGAATGTATGAGTGTCTGTCTTACTTAATCACTCCAAATAAGTAAAACTGAGGTTGTACCAATTTCGATTTATGTTGGTCATTAATATAATTTTTATGTTCGTTTTACTTTTACAGCCTAGAATAACACGAAGGAACCATGTGGTCGGTCAAAGACTTGAAGATGAGCAAACCATTTGAAGCTGAAGCTGAAGAGTGTGAAATCACCCCGGAGGATTAGTGATGTAATTAACCCCCGGGCCGTTTACCCGAGAAAAATAAAACCACCTGTTCCTAACATATATTGAATAGTAATGGCCGGCAGCACAGTATAAATCGAGAATATAACCACAGAATTATCAGTGATCCTCTTTCTAAATCAGCAGCAATGCCCTGTTATTTTACCTCGTCATCCAGTTATGGCATTTTGCTGGATGATTTATGAAGTAATTTTAAATAATGCAATTTGTAAATGTATATCTAGGATCTTCATAAATAAGATTACTATATGGTATTGTGTACTTGATATCATTTGAATACATTCCTTAGATTTGATTGTGAGATGTCTTCTCCTAGTCAAGTATTTGCTCTGCAATTGACACTTACGTAATAAACTAAATAATGCAACACGCTTGTTTTGTATTACTAGTACACAACAGGCAAAATGTCTTTTCTTTTTTTGCAATTAGTTAAAATAACATTCCAATATTGACTTTGCTATTGGCACTTTATGTAATAAACTTTATAACAAAGTACAGTTATTTTTGTCATTACTAGAATTATTTTATCAGAAGGATTATTGCTCTTGATAGCAGTTGATGCTGTAGGTGTTAACACTGTATTCATTTAAATCATAACATGCTTGTTATGCGTGTTTAGCACAACATGCAAATGTCAACTATGGACACCAGGTTGGAACCTACAGTAAACCATTACACTGAAACCTACAGTGAACCTTAACATGGAAACCAGACTGAAACCTACAGTAAACCATTACACTGAAATCTCACTGAAACCACACTGAAACCTACAGTAAACCATTACACTGAAACCAGACTGAAACCTACAGTAAACGGTTATACTAAAACCACACTGAAACCTACAGTAAACCTGAACATGGAAACTAGGTTGAAACCTACAGTAAAACTGAACATGGAAACCAGACTGAAACCTACAATAAACCTAAACATGGAAACCAGACTGAAACCTCCAGTAAACCTGAACATGGAAACCAAGTGTAAACTAAGAAATATGGAAACCAAGTGGAAACCAAGTGGAAACCAAGTGGAAACTATCACATGGAAACTGAGTTGAAACCTACAAGAAAGTTATTCATGGAAACCAGATGGATACCACTTGGAGGAGTGGGTAATTATTCGCACTGGATACCTTCCGGATACTGGTGCAAAATTCAGTTTCAGTGTTGCTGGAAACCACATGGAAACTGTGAAAAACTGTCTGGATACCAACTGGAAATACTGGTTTCCATTGGGTATCCTGTTAGTTTCAGTGTTCTGGAAACCAGCTCATTTTTGCTGTGTAAACAACGTTGGAAGTCCCAATGGGACCAACAACAACTCAATAAACTTCACAATATCCAACCTCAATTAGGCTATAAATCTCTATCTTCTTTTACCCGGCATGAAGCTTGTGTTCTACGACGATGTCGTATTGGACACACTCATCTCACTCATTCTTTTCTTCTAAAGGGAGAAGACCCCCCAATGTGTATTCCCTGCCAGTGTCCCCTCAAGTAAAACACATTTTGTGTGAGTGTTGGGATACCGCACACATCAGGGAAACAGTTTATCCTGATATTCCTTTATCTCTAGTTTTTAGTCAGTTTGGTGAACACCGCATTTAAGACTTTTTGAAAGCAGTCAATATATTTGACAAATTGTATATTTTATCTTTTCTATCAGCTTTTAACAAAATTGTGATATTTTGCTGATGTTTTTTTATGGCCTTTGTGTCACTACTTTTTGCTTTTGCAATTATTTAAAAAATAATCAATTAACTAAAATTTCTCGCCACTAATGGCTGTGATACTGCCGAAGCGGCGTTAAGCAATAACTCACTCACTCACTCATTCATTCTCATGTAGATATTTGGACATGTATCATATTCATTGAACCATACTTATAACACGACTCATTGACAAGCCCAAAGACAAATTTACTAAAACCTGTACGATGATGTATTCTTATAATATCGCAAAATCCTTCATAAATATGATACAGTAAATGAGTATCATTCATTCTGTAAAACATGTCCTCTCAAATGATCTGAGGAAATCTGAGGAAACCTTATTCGTGTCGTGTTACCTGATGTGATAAACTATTTTGGACACCATCACCAACACAGGAATGAGTGAGGTCATGTTTAATCAGGTCAACAGTTTAATAAACCTAGTAAACCAATCAAGAATACAAGCTCTTAGTCAACATGCAGATACGGTCGGGCAGCAGTTTAATCAGTGAAATAATAGGCGATATCGGGTGACCTTGATCTGTGACACGCTACCCCATTAATCAGAAGACAATAACAACTTTAGAAAGCAACTAATGAATAATACGCATACTGGTGTGAGAGGAATGTAATTTTGTAATACCACAAGTGGATTCTGGACCTGCATATCATGTTGACATAAAATACTGTAAACCAGTATGCTCTTTATGGGATCGAAAAAAACATAAAATAAATTGACTTGAAAATTACATTTTGAAAAAAAGGATGAAATCAGGTTTTCCTGGAGTTTCATATGATACTGCTTCAGATATGAATTATGGTAACATGATTATGTGATGTGAAGGGTTTCATACAAAACCACAAACTGCATATTCATTTGATAAATTAATAACTTTTAGCAAGCATGAACCACTATTTAAATGTATGAAACTATGAATCAGATTATAACAGCGATAGTTATTATTTGATTGCAAATGAAATATTGGAATATAGCAATGTAAACTAGAGTGTTATTAGTAACAGTGTGCATGTGACTGACATTAGAGGAACATGGGATCAGGTAGTTGGGAATGATAAGTGGTAAAGTGATAAGTGGTAATGCACAGATTTGTAAATTACTTTGTGTTGTCGTGTTGTCTAAATCTTAAACTGACTCATTGTTCAAGCTGCAAACACAAATCGTAATACTATGATAAATAGAGAATCTGGAAAGTTGTGACATTTTGCGTACTTTCACTCGTGCCTGGCCATTAAGTGTAAATATTAATTTTCTACCTGTCGTGTTGACATGTTAAGACAGTAATTGTCAAGAAAGGAAATGAATTTGCATAATAAATTTGATCATGTTCTAAAACATACATATATATGTCCTTGACAAGATGATATGCTAACGTTAGGTAATCAAAACAGTAACAATGAACTCTGTTTACTGGATACTGTAGGTTCCGTTTAATCTGTTTTCAACGCCGAGGTAATCGTCTTTGTGGTTAAGCTAGTATGATTTCAACTATAAGTTGTATTAATAAACGGCAATATCACCCAGGTTACTAAGTTATGGGAACAGTAAACTACATCGTCATAGTGTGCAAGTTGTAAGATAACCTGGTGAATATCCCTGGACATGCTTATCGAGCTACTACAATGATAAACTTCTCTATAGCAAGTTTTGTTTCTATTTACCAACACATCTGCTGAACAAAGTAAAAGTAAATCAATGCCTTGCGCCTCGAAATACTGCGACCTACTGCCTAGTAGGATGCATAGTTTTTCTTGTATAATAACTTTCTATGTATCAGTAATGAACTACAGTAAACCAGTAAAATGAATTGAAAGTGCTATTATACGTAATAACATTAAATGTATTACAAAATAATCTTTAATATATAACAATAGACCTAACTAGGATTAACACATCAATACTTAGGTCTTCAAAACTTATGATTGACCTTGAACTCCATGTTGAACTCTTTGATATTTCATCAGTTGTTCTGCTTTAAATTGAGCTACCAAGCATGTCTATAGTAGTGTTTTTAAAAACATTCCGCAAAGAAAGTAACCCTCTGAGAAAGGGTAAAAATGCATGGCCCCCTACATGATCTTACTCTCTATTAAGACAAAATTATTAATATATTCATACAAAGGTGTAGAGTAGAAAATGTTTTGCTTTAATTTGTAATTATCATTTAGATTGCAAACATAAGTAATGTGTTACGTTGTTTCTGAATATTCAAGAAAATACTCAAACATGCTTGAATTGGGACCCCTAGACAACGTTTGCGATGTTCAGAGCTAACTATCAACTTTTTGATGTTGTGACATCTCTACTTCGAAATGAGGTATTAAACATTTCTGTATCTTCAGTGGTTTACAATAAAAATTATCCAAAGAAAAAACCCATGGAAAAGTCTCAAAATCTCAAAGTATGACTTGTTTGGGAATATGGCCAAATTATCAACTTTTATATGATAATATATGTTATGGAATTGTTAAGCTGGTTATTATAAATAAATAACTTTGACATAAATTTATTCCAGACACTTGGAGTCATGTCCCTTGGCATATGGAGCCGAAAATGAACATTTAAAAAAGTACCATATTCATTGGCAGATTATACAAATTCTAAGTGGAAATTAAAAATTCGAGGTCCAACGATCTTATTGAAATTCATATTCATTTTAAATGAACTATCATGTATAGCTGTATTATTGTTGTTATTTAAAACAAGATTTTCAAAGACGTGTACCTTTAAAACTGCGAAAATTGCACAAAATGTTCAGTATATATTTTAAAATAGCAAAACATTTATAATTTCGGCCGCAAACCACTATCGACCTTATCGATGGGACATGTTGTTGCCAACATTTTTGGGAAACTTTTATGAACATATCTTTACCAGCTTTTGATATTGGTTCTGAAATTATACGATCGAATTTAAGATTCTTTCTCTTGAAGATAATTATTTAAAACACAATTCCTGATAGATATATGTTTCATGATAAGTATTATTAAGCAATAAAACATCATTAACTTCTTAACAGAGATGTTTACTCTTTCATAAACATTCTGATAGAGATTTCTTTAGATGTCTCCTCTCCATCATATCAAGTCATTAACCATAAATGATTGTTTTATTTTTCACATATTTTTACCTTAAAACCTTAAACCAATTGCAATGTGGGAATAGCTCCCCTTTTCCGCCCATGCCAAAATGACAGTGGTCGATGTTTCATCCTAGTTCGTGACAAAAACAATAAGATTTTTACTGGTAAATTATTTTTTGAAAATTACTTTCAGCTTCTGTGTACTTTCCCTTCTCAAATTTTCTCGCTCATAATTAGGTGAAGATGATAGGGCTTACATGAATGAGATTGTGGTATTGGTTTTTGTATTGATAGATAATTATAGAACACCCATGGGGTAAATCACTACGCTAATGGTTGCCGGACAGCTACTAAAGCTTTTAACAATGTCTCAATCAGGATCGCACTATGTGTTGTGGCTCTTGTTTTGAAAATCGGATGGATATCTATTGCAATTAGGACTGCACACTCGATGGTGTTTTATGAATCTAATCAACTGAATTTAAGATAAGATTAAGTGAAGATTTAATTGGAAGGTTTAGCAATTGTGCTGTTTTATTTAACAATCCATGATATTTATCAGTGCCTAGGGAAATGTCCAGTTTGAACCGAATTGTCTTATTCCCATTACTTGAACAAATTTAATAATGCGCAAATGCATCATTTTCAAAAGCTGTTCAGACAAATGGACAATTGTGGACACCATAAGCTGAAAGTTATTACCACTCATATTTCATTTAAAACGATCACGATATCTAGAGGGTTTAACGTATACACACATCTATTTTATAACTAATAAGAGACTCCTAATTGTTTAATATTTTATGGCAGTCAGCATACAAAAATGAGTGATAATCATATTGTTAGCAATACAATTTATGTTGAATATGACTAGGTTATACTCCTTCATCCCGCTCCATCAAAGTATTTTTATCTGCAAGCTACTTAAATGCCCTGATCGTCGAAGAACCTTAAACCTTGTATTGCGTTTTATATAAACAGCCAAAGAATGGAATTGTAATCGATCAATGTTTGCCCAGATGAGAATACCGATGATCAAATTTCAAATCTCAACATTTCATGACATGACATGACATAAAAAGCTTCATCAGAGCAGCCTTGCTGATACAAATACATTATACTTAACATAAGTGATGAATTGACATCCTACAAACGTTTTGATTTATATTATTGTTCACATAGTATTAAAGGCATTGTAGCACATTTTCCTTAGTAAACGAATGTATGTGGTTTGGTTAAACCATGCGAGTCCATTCCCCATCGAGCAGACATTGGAAATTTACATATGGTACAGTGATTGAATGTTCAACCATCTTGCTGTCAGAAACTTACAAATCTATCTCTCACACTGAAGAGTTCCACACCACACCACACCACTGTTGCTTTATTCGTCACAAATTTTCTTCCAATACAGTTAACCATTTTCTGTTGCTGCGACTCATCGGGTTGTGTAATGAAATGTTAAAGCCATGAATATATTGAATATATTGAATAAACTTTAAAAATAAATGGCATATTTGAGAAAACATAATATGGTAAAATCGGGCTAAAGTGCCTTTTAATCATAAATGGACAGTACATTGTTTATCTCTACAATTTGTCTACATTCTTTTTCACATGACCTTTTAGAATGACAAAGTAGGTAGTATATGTGTTAATTACTCCTCTCATCTCATTGTGAGGACAATACCATATACTTCATGTCCTTCATGAAGGAAATGAGGCTTTAGACTAACAGATAGATGACCTTTAAGTCCGTTGCTGTGAATTTACAGAAGACATTTACGTTGATCAAACTGGTTGTAGATTACATGGTATCCATCTAAAAACCTTTAAGGAGGGATGAGACGATGAAATCAAATATTTGAGAATTCGTCTATTTTTTTCGAAATAGCAAGTTTATCCAAAAATGTAAGAAAATGTTGAGGTCGCCGAATGATTTAAAGAGTTATTGGCATCAATAATAATACACCCGTCGACAAATTGTGTCATTTTTGACTGAGTTGGTGTATTTAAATTAAGCGCTCGTTTTCAACGAATAAACTCTGAATCCTTTCAGATACATTTCAATCACATACAGGGATGTGTAGCAAATCTATATTTTGAAAATCTATGACACTGGAAAGAGAAATAAAATTAAATTAAGCATTTTTAATTAAAAACAGCATTTGTATCACCGTCATTTGTCACTTACACACATATTTTAGATATTGCTAAAACTTTAATATGATGTGCCCAGTTAACTGAACAAACGAATTCAGAAATAATAATAGGGGGTCACCGAACGTTTTTCATCACTTTAACATCATTTTTTAAATTACCTACATAAACGTAAAAATCTGACGTCACGGAAGTTTTGATGATTTCAAGTGTAACTTTGACGGCCTACTGTGTAATCATTATGGAACATATTATCAATATTAGAGTGCACGGTGAAAAATTAACTATCAGTTGATTATACCAGGCTATTAAAATTCGTCACTAACTTGAGATACACATGTAATTCGAATAATACACGTTGTAACATATTTAACGCGAATTTGGTGACGTTATGAGGCATGTAGTAAAATGAAGGTGTTAAGGTAAATTTAAGCAATCCCCATTAGCGTATAGATAAGCCCATGCCAAAAACAATGTAATCCATATATTTTGAGACTTATTCACAACAATAAATTGTTGTCGCACAATATTGCGTAAGCGAGTTCGATTTCTGGGTCCCATCTCTCCTTAAATTTGCATTACCAAGGAACCAAGCTACGAGAATAGAAACGTTGGTTTGACTGAAGAGAGCAAGAACAACGAAGAACTAAATTGAGGTGCAAAAGGAATATATCACTCAGTTGTTTTCCATTAATTCAATATGTTGATGACAGATCCATTTCATTATTGCACGATAGAATAACACCTTTCGGCAGTAGTTTGAATGACTTAATTAGTGACTTTTTTTTTTAACTTAAATATCATTATTTAAAGTAGACGGGGGTAAGAAATGAAATTTACACTAACATGACCCCTACCATGTTCAAAATGTTGTAAATGTGTGCAGGATGAGGCACATTTATTGATTTTCACACAGAGTATGTCTTATATGTCGATGAACAGTTGTGTTTTGTCAAAATTAATTTGAGGAAATTTCAAAATTTTAATCTTTAAAAAAGAACGCGACAAGGTATTCTTTGGCTGATTAAATGTCATGGACTAATTTACCAAACTAGTCAGTTTTTGAATACGACGTCGAAAACTCGAGATATGTGACTTGGAAAATTATACATATGATAAAGACAACTTTTGCACCTCAGTTTAGTTAAAATCGACCGAATCATAATCTTGTCATAGAGATATATAACTCAATGAATTGATAATCATTTCAAGCTGCATGCCATCTAGTTTTACCTTATCGAAAATCTCTCACTGAAAAGACTGAATTGGCTGCCGAGGGAAATATCTTCATATAAATATTCATGATTAAAGGCAGTACCGTCTGGTTTCTACAAATCAAACCTGTTAGCAGAGAATGCACAAATGTTCCCGAACTAATGACGAGCAGTAAATCTGTCAAAATAAGGATCCTTCCTTGAGATTAAAAGAGAATATTATTTATTGGCTTTTGTCATGCAAAGTCGCCTGTGTCAGTGGTATTCAGCCATGGATGTCAAAGCGTCAGACTTCTCTGTTTTCTACTGATCCACCGTAAAGTGTATTTACAAAGGTTGAAGTTTATAACTCCCCAGAATCGCAGTGTTCTGAATGAAAGGTATGTAAGTTAAATAACTTTACAAGAATCTGCTAAGCCCCAATTTCTTTACAGAGCAACACGGTAGTCGGCATTATGTTGAATTGACATTTCTCAACCTAATCAGACATGTTCAGTATTGCATTGTCCATGCCTATAAACATGAAACATGTATTAAAACACTTTAAATGACATTATTTAAAAATACAACTGTTCTCCATTTACCTCACTGCAGATACAATCCCAGGAAGCTCTTATGACATTAATTGTTCAAATGCTACAAAACTTTCATTTTGACACATTAATGTGATTAGATTGACACATTAATGAAATGCCCTTCACAGATCTGATACATTCAAATCACAATGCATATCACTTTCAAAATAAACAAAACAGTCAGAATATGCATAAATCCACAATTGATAGAACATATTGAACATGCTTGACCTGTGAAGGCGCGATTGATGTTAGTTCACAGAGGGAATGTAACGACTCGTAAATCGCCAAAGACCATCATGCTTGCGGGCATGACCTCGGTTCCTGCGTCAGGAAAAACTCGTAAACTGTCATGATAATTTGTCCATTATACATCACAGAAACCTTTTCTTGCTTCTCGTTGATCTTTTGAGTTCTTGATGCATTGTTATGACGGTTGTTATAAAACAAGTTGTGTATTCATGGGACATCGATTCAGATTTTACTCATCATTTTACTTTCCTGCAAACATGTTTTTTAATGATTTGAAGTTGATTTACAGTAAGATGTTTTTCTGTGGATTAATATTTAGGAGATTAGGATAATGAATAGTCGTTACGTTACTTCCAGATCACGTAACTGAATAAGTCTGTGTTGGTATAGTTATGAATGGTGAGACAATTCCAATGGCTTTAAATAAAGATCAATGATTTTATTTGCATATCCAAAATATATTTTGTGTAATAAGCATCGACCTATGAATAAATAAATAGTATGCGAGATACCTCTTGTCTTCATTGCTAAATTGTGTGGAAATTTTGCAGTTCATCTAAGAAGCCAAATATTCCTTGTCTTATTTTTACTGGTTATTATAACATTTTCTTCAGATTGATGATGATTTTGTCTTTTTCAACCTCTGCAATACTTTTCTTTTGTATTTCTTTTCACCATTATGTTACTGATATCTGATGTCTCTGGTTCTTGTTTGGCACCAAGCTGTCCAGATGTGATTGATGGAAGAAATCAATTGCAGATCCCACCTTATCTAGACACTTCTTGTCTTTGCATTCCCGTATATCGATCTCCTGTGTTAATGATCCCAGAGAGGAATACATTGAACGAAGATCAATAACATTTGCATGTGGCCTCACAACCACCATTGAATCAATTCTCGAGAGATTGCTGACACTCCTAGTGTAAATAATAAAGACCTTCAAGTAATAGATATAACCATTATAACCATAACTCGAGTGAAACAAATACCTTAGATTGATAAATATATCCGTAACTCAAAAGTAAAAAAACTACCTTAACGTATTACATATAAGAATAACTCTTCACAGCAATAACTGTTTAAAATGTACTTTGCCAGCTACCATCCTTAGGGAACTTACAATTAAGAGAATGACAAACGGGTTTAGCATCAATATCTTCATTGAAAGTATGCTATATTTACTTTAACGTTGTACTCTTTCAATAATGAAGCTAATATCCAAAGAACTCGTTTTGTATTTCATCCTAATTTCACCCTAAGTCCTAATTGCTATACATTGAACGTGTAAAACTAGTAAATCCCAAAGCATGAGAGTTAAGGTTAACAGATTGAAAGGAGGAGCGGGTTATCTGAATGTAACGGAACCTTTATATTTCTTCATACCGACAATTTTCAAAATTTACTGGCCATCATTTCAGTAATTGTAATTTTCATTTTATTTTTAAAAATTCAGATATGTTACCAGAATACTGATGGCTAGAATTGTCAATATTTCACAACTTTGTATTAGTGAACATGTACAAAAGAAGATCTTTTCAGTCTCCCATGTAAATGACTGACATTGTATCCTTTTGATTAACATCCAGATTGTTCTTTAATCAACATGGCACTCGTCAGAGACTTGACTTCCGATTTATATTGAAAAGGGTTCCAATAGTTTTGTTTTGACCAGTCTAACAATTTGTAGAGTAACATTGGATTTGCCAATATTGTAAACAACAGAAATCAGAATTACCATTTATATTAATTTCTAACAATAGTGTAGAAAATGTTTCAATAAATGTAGTTTGGTCAAAAGTGACTGTCACAAGGTGTCATGTTAGAGAACATTGATATTGACAGTTACATATAAGTGTTGATTGCATGTGATACTAGGAATATACCAGATAATACGAAGAACATTGGAAATGGAATGATATTGCCCGTGCCTTAATATTTACTTGACTGAAAATAGGAAGCGTGTTTAAAGTGAGATATGTCCATATCAGATCGTATATCTTTGGGAACCTAAACTGTGGTCCATTCCTTCATATTCCTGACATTAAAATCAATTTATCAGGAATTGGAAGTGTCCCACAATTTTTAATCCATTCCTCTGAGTTTTAAGCAAGTAATGTGACTAACAAGATTTGATGATTTGCGGATAGTTCCCACTAGTCACGTAAACAGTGCATATAATTAGAATTGAATGCTATTATCCTATACCTTAGTATATCCTCTGAATTATCAGCCATTTCATCCAAATCTATCATTTGTGTCTGGGACAAGATGGTCAATTTGTATGCTCCCGAATCGGAGATTCCAGGGGTATATTGTTTTTCACCTGTCCGTCTGTCTGTCTGTCTGTGTGTTTGTCCACACACACTTTAACCTTGGCCATAACTTTGGATTGCTCAGATCTAGGGTTTTCATACTTGGCATGTGCATACCTTGTTGTGAGACCTTTCACATGAGGTCATCATATTTGAGCTTGTGACCTTGACCTTGCCGCAATGGACATTTTCAGAAAACTTAAACCTTGGCCATAACTTTGGATTGCTCAGAGCTAGGGCTTTCATTCTTGGCTTATGCATACCTTGTGATGAGAACTTTCAGATGAGGTCATCATATTTGATCATGTAACCTTGACCTTTCCGCAGTGGACATCTTCAGAAAACTTTTACCGTTGCAATAACTTTGGACTTTGGTATATCCGGGGGCATCCGTGTTTAACAAACACATCTTGTTTAAACTGCAGATTATTATTATAATGATTCTTAAAAATGTGTTTTGACATTCCTGCCTAGTAGGGAATATTTCTAGATAATATTGAATATGTACATTTAAGTGTTTATGTGGCAGAAATGGTAAAGTTAATCTTTGGTGATGCCCATAAATAAACTTTCGCGACTAGTTACACCCTGTTATATTAACTGTTCCTACATCTGGCTTTATAATATCGAGTAAGCACACAAATACAACAATATTAATGCATGTCTGTAAAGAGTATGCCTTTTACCAAGTAATCTTAGATAATGTGGGATTCACTGAAGGGTTTAAATAGTTATCGGTAGTAATATAACTTCTGGATTATTTTAACAATATCGTCTACTGAAATGAAGTGCGTGTTTCCAATGAACAAACTCATAATACCCGTATAATAGTGGAAGAACAACTACATTTGATTTTAAAAGGCAAATGAAATGTTTCACTTACTTGAGATATGTATGTAATAACAATAAGGGGTATTACTATTGCGCACTTTTCTATCCACCAGTGTATGATCAAGAGATGATTACCCATAACACCATAAATAGAATACAAGCTATGGTATAATACGACAACAACATATCTAAATCCTCAGTTAGTGTCTAAAGCCACAAGTCAGGGTTGATTCAGTGTATGATGGCAACCTTTAGACCCGACTCACAAGACCAATAATTTGTGTATGGTAATTTTGTTTCATTATCGTCTGAAGCTGGTTCCTACATCCGACATGTTTATTCGAGTCAGTGAACTCTCTAATCCTCCTGGACTGCATCAAAAGTAATTTCCACACAGTAATACCCCATCTGCACGTATTGGTTCATGTTAGCGACGGATTAGGTCTCCCATTGCGTGATGTGATGGTCTAAAACTTAATCAAATTTAATCCAAGTCCATTTTGTTGAGGTAACTACATTAAATGTGTCGTTGCTAGACAATTGAATATACTATTACTATATAACTATATCTAAACCCACGGTATTTGTAAGATGCTACATTTGTGTACATAGATTGGTTATTTGCCTAAAATGTTTGAATCGTTGTTCATACTAATCCAAGCATTAGTTATTATTACATTCCAGTTCGAATGGACACTGTGATGTATAACATATCTCACATTTAAAGGGGCAGTAGCACGTTTTTTTCGCTCAAATAAGTTGATGAAATGTATCTGAAAACTAATGTCGCTAATAGTAAAACACTCTTCTCTCTTTGAAAAATCAAGTCAAAAACTGAATGTACATTGTTTGGTAAAGCCATTGGAATCGTTTTTGTAATTGGAAATAATTATATATGTTTACATTACAATGGCCGTGATTTATACGCAAAACCGTTATTAGCCCTACGGATAACTGGTTTGTTTAATACGCTGTTTTACCCCTTAAATTAAATATAAATGACACAAACTATCATAATATGTGTGAAATTTGAAAAAATAGAATTTGCAAAAAAACTTGCTACAACCCGTTTATAACACAAAGCCTTCGTCTATGGTTTTGATCTCAATTAATATCTTAAAGGCGCTGTAGCAGGTTTTTTGCATATTAAAATTCCCCATTTATTTTTAAAGTTGATAAGATTTATTGATACATTAAAGGGAAATATCTTATTACACCGTCACAACCTTACCATAGAAAACGGTTATCTGTATTCGAGGAAATGGTGCGACATATAAAGCAACATTTTGGTTGAACCCCTTCAGTGTGAGAAGTAGATGTGTAGGTCTTATGCGATTTTAGATTTCAGACATAAGATGGTTGACCATTCCATCATTCTGCCATATTCACAACTCAACACAACTCATCCTGAGTGTATCGCTTCATCAGTCAGATCACTTGAACAACCTACAAGCAGTCACTTGAAAAGTGCACGAGCATGAATTTAGTGACACACCATGAGAAAACTGATATAACTGATATAAATTTATATCATCCAAAACTGGCTCCCACAGTAGATATCGCTTGTGTGAGATCAAGCGATATTTACAAGCAGTATCTACATTGTAGATATCACTACAATCAAATCGTCATAATCCTATTACATCATCAGTTAATGACATCACAAAACTTTGGCATCATTGATAACACTGATGACAATGCTATGACGTCACAATGGTGTTGACGTTACAATGCTATGATGTCATAATGCTTATGATGTCACAATGCTATGACCACACTGAGATCACTGCTGAAGAAGCAAAATGGCAGTTTTGTGTTTCAGATATGTTATTCTTCGGCTTATAATTGTTGAAGAATGATTTTGAATGATAATTAAAATCTCACCCTCGTGTCTTCTGATATCAAATAGTTCAACACCGTTGAAATTTGCAACTTTAAACAACTCTTGTTGATATATTTGATATCAGAAGACACGAGGGTGATCAAGGGGCTGGATAGCGCAGTGGTTAGTGCGTTCAGCTTCGGATCAAGAGGTCCGGGGTTCGATTATTCATATCATGCCTGCTATAAAAACGTATTGATATTAACTAGTATTACTTAGATATTTGGTCAAAACCACTCTTCAATAGTAATAAATGACAGTAAGATCTAAATTGCAAAATGTGAGATTTGGCAGTCACTAAAACCAGACTTCCACGATAATAGGGAACTCATGAGAAGCCAATAATATCACAGTGTAGCGCGTTGGTTAGCAAATAGTTCGGAAAAATAGAATTATTAGCCGAATGTATCCATATCAGAATCATTACCATTGATAGAACTTGATACCATTGATATCTCACTCCAGATTATATAACAAAAACAAATCTTGTTTGTTCTAGGGCTCACACATACTCTGTGTATAGACGTCTGTCTAGATTACCGTACCATAGATAACCAAAACAAGTGAATAAAGGTTCACCCATAGTGTGCTGTGCACAAAATTAGAGCTTCGATCAGAGTCTGTGACTGGATTCAAGTTTGCAAAATCCAAAGTGTCACAAATATGGACAGTTCATTCAATGTACATAATTTATATGTATGTATCAATATTATACTAGATCGTTTCATTTTCTTGACTTATCTCAGTGCTAAAGGCAAACTTTCATGCGAGAATGATAATTTGACTTTCTACATTATGCTTTTTCCCTGCTTAGTTTGCTCAAAGCAGTACAAACATCGTTACCCTGGTGGTCGATACCCTGGTGGTGGACATGATAAATAAATTTGTCTTTCTTTCAACTCCCTTAGGAGTATTCAACTCAAATTTCCAAAACCAAGACGCAACTCGCACCACTCTCAGTTTCTGGCTAATTTAAGCCTTGCAGCATTTCCATCACTGTTCATTGCTAGCGAATAAGAGCCAACTATGCATTTGAGGTGCAGTGCTCCACTATTGTAGCACGGAAAAGTGAAGGAAATGTTGAAAGGCTTAAATCAGCAAGTTATGAAGACAAGAACTCATCTGAATCTGATTACTTTTGCAATAAACTTTTATTATGAAAATATTATCAATCAGTGGAAATGCAATTTTAGTAAATATATCCGAACTGTAGCCAAACTGAGCATATTGGCAATCATTGCTCTGAGAATGTGATGATAATGTGCAGGTGTCACAAATGGTTACCATATTCAAATTGAAATCTATATCACACATTTATTTACCCATGACAACTAATTAAACAACTGTGTACACGTTTCAAAGAGCACAGCCTATACATCCCATAAGAGTGCATTTATAAGTTATATATCCTGATAAAGGACTGTTAAGAGTACTCTAAACTAACTTTTAAAACTGTTTTAATTATATAGCGTGGCACATGCTGACGGTTTCCAACTCCTTCTCCCCTCTTTGACACCGGGCTATCCAAACCTTTCGCCGCATTGCATCCGTCTTTTCAATTTCAATTTCAAATTTAAAAACATGAAATTTAAGTCCAGGCTTTGATGAATTACTACACCCCAAGCTACACAGAAACTCTTTCGAAATCTACGTATACAACCAATTCTTCCTCAACACTTAGTTTTTCCCAGTCACTCTGTTCGAACAATGCGGGCCGTAGAATATCTCTGACGTCACAGCCCAACCCCGCCAAAGGCTCCCGGGGAAATATGCATATCGCCACAGGCAGCAGTGGTTCTTTTGTCGTGTAATTAGTAATTAAACACTGTTTTCCGTATTATTTTAGGTTGAATATGTTTTTAAAAGTGTGATTTATTATAACAGAATATAAATGTTTATACATATTCTCCTTTAAGTATGCCATTTCTAATTAATTGGTCACTTTAATAACGTTTAAGTTATGTTTTTTTCATTTCCAGACTCATTTCTTCAATATAGTTATTGGGATATATTTCTTCAGTATAATATGTACATCATTTATATCTTACTTTGTTAAATATTCAAGAATTAGACATCTCAATAACCTTGCTTAGGAGGAACTATTTCGCCATGTTTGGTCTGTCAAGAAAATGAAATTGAAGTATAGGATTGTAAACATTATATTAAATAAAAGCAATATATGTGTTTCAATTTCTTTGTATGTTCCTTTTTGCTTGATACAGTTGAACACGGATATAGCGTTCACGGATAAAACAAACAATCAGATATAGCAAACAAATTAATAAGCCCCCGTTAAAAGCGTTATATAATATGCCAAATGTGAATAGCAAACAGCGGATGTAGCGAACTGAATTCTTTGGTTCCTTGGAGTTATTATATCCGTGTTCTATTGTATGTGGAAATGCAACACACACTTCTGCTTTTGGAACATATTTATTTTGAAAACCATAAAATTGAGAGCTGTACAATTTGGCAATAAAAACAATATTCGTTTATATCGTGATTTAAGTACATTATAATTACTAAAAAGAAGTGTATTTGATTTAAGGATTTAATAAATGGAAAACAAGGTTATTCTGACTTTTCCTAATTGGAGGGGGATATAGATGATTAGTCCACTTCAAAGAAGTTTTTCCTTCTCCTCTTCACATAAGTCCAAGTATCTTGCTTTCTCTGCTGTACAAGAAGTTTCGCATTGTTCATAAGATGGGAGGGAGGCTTGAACTCAAAACATTGCTGTCTGATATTCATCTTCACACTCATTAGACTGTTGAGTGTCCTGTTGCTGAGGTTCCACCTCTGGTCTGTTTGAATCTTTCTTAACATACTGAAAGAACGCTCTGTGTCTGCATTGCTGTGAGGAAGTACAAGCAACATCCTTGACAGACAACAGAGCTCCTTGTACTGCTCCTGGCCAGAAGGGGTTTTCTTCTTCTCCATCTCGTTCCAAAAGGTGTCCAGCCTGGTGACCTTCTTCTGGAAGTGAGGTAGGTCGGAGGCTGTCTGGTAGTCCCCAAACTGGTCGAGGAGTCTGTCCTGGTCCAGGTCCGGCAGGAACCTCTGTGCTGTCCTCAGAACTGAAGAAGAAAGTTCATTATATAATGATTTGTTTACTATGTTACATTTATTGCTGTATCAATCTATGTTAATGGTATCTATATAACATACATTGGAAATAATATAATACTATAGAATTATAAATTATAAATTATAATTAATTTCAGATACCTGAGTTGGGAGATATGTCCTGGCGAAGATCTGGATTAAGCAAACCGATGGTTTTAAGCATCTCGTCACCGAAAGGGAATTTCTTAATCATGTGGGCTGTGATATCATGATAGAATTGACTCACTGCTCTGTAACAAATAGTGTTTGTCAACTAAACAAAGAAGATAATTTATAATTTCATCAAATAAAGGTTAACTACATGATAGTTTAACATTTCAAAGTTTATATAATAATAGTATGAGGACTCCTAATTGCATAAATGGAAAATACCTGAAGAAAGGTGTTGAGTCCATCGAGTCATCTTCGGCCAAAAGTGCCCTGGCCTTCATCCCCACAGCCAGAAGGTCATCTGACAGCTGGACGTCCTCATTGCGGTATTGGACACAGGTCAAGTCCTTGTGTTGTAAGATCACTTTGGTGGTGATGAATTTCGCCAAAAATTTCCTCAGAAGTCTCAGCATGTCTTGGTGGAGATACCCAAGCATAGATTCATCAGCCTGAAAAAAAACCACTTTGATATTGATTAAACCATAGAACACACTTAATTTGGAACATAGAACTTGAAGATAAATATTCTATTTAAATCACCCATTTGATATTCATTATTTAAGCAAATTGAAGAGTTCACTTATTGGATTATATGTTTTAAAATTAATTACTATTTTTATTAATATAATAAGCATTTGGATTTTTTCATAACACGTTTTCGTGAAGTCTCTGGTAAAATACAATGTAAATATGAAGTACCTGAAATGTGGTGTTGAATTCATTCAGGGGCCCCAAAATTAATTCCAGAAACATCAAGATCAGCTTTATGTCTTGTCTTCTGAAAGCGACTGCACATCTCTGCACCCTCCCTGGCTTTTCCTGTTCTGGATGACTATTGAAGTAGCTCTGAAGAGCTGACCAGTGGAGAAGTGTTCTTTTCACACACTTCTCGAGAGACAGCCATCTTGTTGCTGCGTGTTTCAATATCTTCAGCGGTTCTGTGTCCGTGAAGTCAATAAACTCTTTATACTGCTCCTGTCTCTTTTCACTGAAAGAACAAATTCCACATGTATTCTCTATACTTGACAATCTATTTAATAAAGATATCCCCAATTCTTTAGTTAAATATTATCTTAGAAACTATGACTAGGCGACAAGAGGTTAGTACAAAATAATGTTATATGTTTCTTTGATGTATCTAGTTCAAGTTGGTAAAGGGTCTTAGAAAATCTCTATATCTACAAATTAATGCAAGCATACCTGTGTTGAAAGTGATAGAAAACATCTACCAAGATGTCCTCTACAGAAACAGGGAGTCTCTTCACGGCAAACTGCATACAGATGTTGGCCAAGTGACAGATGCAGCCCAAGTCAAACACTGCTGGATTTCTCTCTCTGATCCTGGACAGCAACGAGTGGTTCCTGCCAACCATGACACTTGCGTTGTCGCTGCTATACCCCACACACTTCTTCCAGTCTATCTGGCGGTTACTGTAACACAAAACATGGATATAAGCTTATTTCATCAAATATTTATCAAACTTAGGTAACCTTCTAATAAAACATTACATGTTTCAAGGAAACATTGTGTCATCTTAATTAATATAATTTTCATCTGTCAGTAATGATTAAATTTGAAAATGAAGTTAAATCTGAAAGGGATTTTTATGATACAATTTGAAAATAGTTAAGACAATCAAGAAAGACACTTACATGAACACTTCATTGATGCAGCCAAACAGGTTGCTCGCTGACCCGATGTTACAGATGGGCATCGCAAGGAAGTCGGTCGTCACTTGTCTCAGGGAGGTGTCGTATCTTCGAACACGAATGCTGACAAGTTTGCAATCACCTTGATCGTTCGACTCGTCGAACATCACGGAAAAGGGAGACTGACACAGACGATCAACAGAAGTATCCATGTGTGGTGCAAGGGTATTGTTCATGATATTTGCAGTCTTGCGTCTTTGACATCTGAATTTTTGAGCTATTACAGAATCAGGGAACATAACTTTCACAAGCTTTGTGAAGTGATCAGCTACCATAAATGGCAAATTATGTTCTGCAATAAAGTTAGTGAAAAGCACCTCTGCCTTGGTGACAGCATCATCCGCACTTGGTTTGAAGAATGATGTCATCTGGTGGGATGTGTCAGTAGATTTCGCATTTGAGATGTGAATTGCTGTCTTCTCGTGATTGCTGACATCATTCCGTCCTCCATGACTCACGTTGAAATTCGAATTACATACAGAGCAAAATGCCATACGATCGTCCTTGTCACTCTTTCGTAGCCAAGAGAAATAATTTAACCATTCGGGTTTAAACTTACATACATGCCTAGGTTTCTTAGATTCACGTCTATCGGGCGAATGTGTACGCTTCGACACGTTGGCTCGATCTGTATCGTATTTGATTTTTCAAACACATTTATACGTTCGTCGAATATCGCCATTGTTTTGCCTTCACAGGTGTTTGAAAACGCAAAACAAATAGATTAGATGAATAAGAAATATTGGATTGACGATTGTTGCTCACATTAGCCCATTAAAAAATTACTTGAATAGCGTGTGTTGTTTCTACAATATCCCTGTCGTCCATTGCGAGTCGCTTACGTCAAGTGCATACATTGAAAACAAAGTATTATTTAAAAAGTAAGCACAACATTCGGATTTAAACACATTAGTCTTGTTAGTTAAATATTTCATGTGTAATTGTCATGAAGACACTTCGAAAATGTATTTTCCATTTACATTTGATGTAAGCGGTCCACCCGTGTTACGATTCAAGACGGTGTATTCATTTCATAGTGCCTTGTGACATAATAAACGATGTCTTTTGTAATTTATGGTCAAAGATGCTGGGATTTTGTTTTAGAATTATGTAAATACATTGTTATGCACTTCATACCATTTACTGTATGCATTTATGTGTTTAATAAATGAAATTATTTCAAATTGAGAAATATTTTCACGTAATTAGTTGGAGCCAAAACTAAACGGAAACAAATTCATCTATCACCGTACATCGCTCAACGTGTTTTGCTTGAAATTAATATTTACGATTTATTATTTGCAGTACTATCAACATTAAAACTGAAAAATGGGTAAAACGCTTTGTCAAGGGGGTTTTCAATTTATTTTGATGAAAATCCGGGTTTTTTTGGTACCCGATCGGGGAAGCGGGTGAATCCTCCTGAAATCTGGTAAACCCGCCAAAATCGGGTAAGATGCCATGTCTGTAAGTGTGATCATTTATGAAAATATAATAACAACTATATAAGGTGCTAGAAATATAACGTAAGTTGTGGAAAAGACCGATACGAAAGTTGTTGACTACGAAAAAGGCAGGGTGGTAAGTAAAAACGGCAGGGCGGGACAGAGACAGGGCAGGGCGCATGTTCAAAAGGGCAGGGCGTTGCGCCCTGCTAAAACTACCTAGGGGAAACACTACATAAGTAAATAGACAAGTATATAAGTTATACACAAAGAGCGAGCAGTCTGAATTTATTTCTCGCCTCTAGTGTACGCTAACTCGTGGTGCAGATGTAATTGTCGTATTATAGCATTACAAGTGATTATGGATGGTATTTTAAGTGAAATGTTTAGTGTGAATATAGATTATGACTGTTCAGAATGGAGAGTGTTATTGTTATTAATGAGTCAAACATTTAATATTTTGACTCAAACCTCATTTACAAACACGACAAAAAATACATTGATGTTGCTGCTAAGCAATTGAACCGTCACGCCTCACATACATACATGTTGAACTGGATTGAACCTCTTCAGAAGCTTTTACAGGAAGACAGAGAGCCCACAGTAAACAGTTCAGATAATTAGGCAGAACATTAACTGACCTTAGAGGGGAACATTCTATTGCATTATGTAAGCAATGAATACAACACATGAAGCAGAGATCGTTTGAATAACTGTGTCTAACCTGCTTATAAAGTTACACACACACAAATTCTGTACATGGAACGGAATGATGGATGTGTGTGAAATAAAAGTGAACTATGACTAAAGTGTGCTTCCTGCGTATAATCAGCATTTCACGAAGTATCAGACGTTACTCGGGACGTAATAAACGAGTACCCTATAGCTATTAATTTTGTTTGATGGTAGTCAGTAACCGCCAATACTCGGGAGAATCCGGAAGGATCCGGCAAATGGATTCCACCATTGTTTAGTCAATGACTTAAATGATAATATTTATGCTGAAAGGTCCATTTGTGTCACAATATGAATAGATTCTCTCAACGAAAAAAACAATGTGGATTAAGAACAAGATATATCACTGAAACTCAATAAGTAGGCACATTTGCATATTCTAAAAACGACAAAAATATGTTTGCCTATTATCAAAATTGTCCTATTCCTTATGTAATTTGACATTTTGAGATCACAAAACTAAAATATTTTCATCAACAATTGTATATTTTTCAGTTATGATTGATGTAACATAAGTGTCCGGCATATCCGAAATCAGCTTGGAAATGTATGTTATCAGACTCTCTGGAGCATCTGAAAATTCATATGAACAATTAAATAAACCACAAACCAATTGTATCGCTTTTTCACTCTATTTTCTGTCTCAGAAAATCAATAACTGCAAAGTAAACAGTGTTTAATGAAATGAAGTCACCATGAAAAGTAATAGTGTTCAGGGAGTGAATACTAGAGATACAGTGCCGGACAAAAGTCACTTCCCCTGTCTTGCAGTCTGAAAGTGAAATTACTGCACTATTATCGCAACGAGAATGCAGTCGGATCGCAGGACTGGGCCGTGATTTCTGCGCTACTATCGCAGTAAAAGAGTGGGAGAGTTCCAGTACGGGTCGACTGGGCGGCTCAGTGGCTACCGGGAGGGCGGGGCTTACATGTACGCGCTCGTGATTGCTGCGATCAATGCTATTGCGGCCATAAACTGACATGTGCGTAAGATTGTCACATAATCCATATGACCTTTGTTCTAAAATGTACACAACATTAGTTCAGTGTGATTTTATATTGAGATTTTAAATAGATTATTTAAAAAAAATTAATACACAGTTGACATGACCATTTTAATAAACATAAATGGAAACGAATATTTATATTAACATGTCACCATAGACTAAAACGGCGTTTTCCATTTACATTTATAGCCGGACATGTTATATCCTTGATTTTTCTTAACCCATTCAGACATCATTAACATAACCGATTCAATTGTATTACTTTAGTATGAGAGCGTACCTATATTTCCGCTAACAGAGCACTGCGTGTATATGAGTTTAAAAGGAATCACTAGTGAAGAATTGGGGCTAGAAGAATGGGAGTTAAGGTAGATTAAGGGATTGTTGCTCTGTGACAGAAAAAAACGAGATACATGTACATGCTGAATGATTTGTCACAAAAGTTTAAATGCCAATAACTGTGTTGAGATGCTTGTATCCTTCACACAATGTATCAACAAAAGTGCGACATGTATCTAATCATGTAGATTAAATAACTGGCTGATGCAATTATATCTACATTCGAAGATCAAAGTAAAGGAAGTATATTGTCGGTACGACTTTAAAGAAAATGACAATTAATAAAAGCACGAAGTATTTTATTATAGCGCGTCTTAGCAATCCAAATATACTCAGAATATCAAGGTCCAATACTTGAACTTTTCTGATAATTACCCTAGTTAATGAACAGCGCATATGCACAAACTTTTTGAACATCCAAATATAAGTAAATTTGTCTCCAATTAAGTGAATAAAACCGTAATATAAAAGCGTACCGTCGCTGATACTACCAATGTATATACAAATGTAACACCTACAAGAGCGTTAACAAATCGTGAATATTTGGAATTTTTTAATTACGCTTGATCAGTGGGTGACCAGTGAGTCACGTATTGTGATAAACGCGCGACTACCTACATGTATGTTACGTAATCCGGTATATCATGTATTACTAACGACTGAATACACGCTTTCAATACACAACCCGTCCCTTGTTTTAAGTAGTTTGCTTATTCGTCTTCATTGCGTCTAGCCGGGTTTATTGTCGCTCGATATGACATGAGTTTGTGGATAGTAGACAGACAGACAGACAGATAGTTTATTTTTGTCTCACCTCAACATAATACAGAAATATATACACATTCAATACAAATACAAAATCAAATTATTAAAAAGTTGAGCCATTCCCTAAGGAATTACGAGAGACACTTCATAAAAAAGCAATAATTAGTATGTTTTAAAACGAAACATGTGTCTCATAAGTCAATTTTGCTGGGTATTTACTAATACTTTTGGCTATATATTGTACAATGAGTTTTATGTGTGACACTTTAATAAACTAACTGTCTAACTCTCTGCCACAAGTAATATATAATGAATTTAAAATTTGATTTTCCAATAGTGTGTGAAACAAACGCATCGTCATTCGTTCAACCTGCTAGTGATGCTCTTCTATTTACATGTAGTGTTGATATTTTTTGTCATCAAGCGATACGTTGATCGAGGTCACGGTTACCGATTGGTAAACTGTTGGTACAGTCAGTGCTGGCGGTTGGTGCCTTACGCTGAGAAAGTAAGTTCAAATCTCGAAAAAGGCACTGGTCTAGTGAACCTACCGCCTTCAAACTCCAAATTCAATTTTTTTCGTTTTCGGTTAAATTCAGTCTATAGATTTGAAATGTTTCACTCGACTTGTGTATCGTCATATATTTGGGAAAATATCAAGACAATATTTCTAAAGGTTGTTTATTTATAACATGTCGAAATGTTTTCGTATTTATGGTTATGATTTGAAAGCTGCATCCATTGTGTTTCATAACATTTTATTGAGCTTTAATACAATCCGACATACCATATGTGCTGTTTACAGTGCAAATACATTTACTCGGCTTGCATATTCATCACGAATAACCAAATATATCATAATTACTTGTTTCAAATTAAAATAGAGTATCATCATTATGCATATGAAGAAACCGAAACTAAACGTCCCATTTACATACACAGTAGTTATATGATCTATTCAACATGAACAACCAAAATTTATCAGTTTGTCTGGTATAAATAATTTCCAAAATTATTTTTAAATCATTGCCGCACGCCACACGCGGTACATTGTCCGGTTTTCGATTAGAAATCAATACTTTTAGCTTCATATCGTCAATATACTAAGTAGACTAAGATCAAAATGGCAATTTTCGGCAACAGTCAGTACTTCCCGATAACATAACACTATCTATACACAACGTTTAGCATATGTGACCCCAAAAGACACAATGGATGTACCTTTAAGAGCTGATATCAATTGTTTAATCAATGAATTAGACAAGGAATTAGATGGATATACGTCTCTGGTTTAATTATGATAGTGCGAGGTTATGGCCGACACCAAATTCGACGGTTTGCGACAAGGGGGCGCGGGCGTAACGGTTAATCTACGCCTGAGTGAATAACACCTGGGGAGAGTAGAACTACTTGTTTGTAAAAAGAAAACCTATGACATAAAGGACTTAATGTTTACCCACCAACCGTTATTTAGCTACAAAACAAGAAGCAGATGGTTAACACAAAAGGCAAATAGCATAAGTGTAATTAAATATAAACAAACTGCCGTTTTTAAAAGTTACTTTCTACAGTTAAAGTCATGTGTGTATTTCATTATATTTGTATATATTGCACTACGTAATGCACGATAAGACAAATCGTACCCTTCCCACAATCTTCAAAGGATTGATCTAATGTAATTAATGTAACTATTGGTTTCAAGGTATTTATTATGACGGGATCGGCAAACAAGGAAGAAGTCTCCCTATAAACACATACTAAAACAAATGAGTGACGATTATAGGACAGAAAAAGTTACAAACACAATAGAAACAAAATAAACTAGTCAACAAGCTTTAAACAATGTGGGTAGACGTTATATAATTTTTGCATTTTTTATTTATTTTTCTTAACAAACTTCGGTAAAACTGAGTGTACACAATAATGATGAGGAATTGAATTTAAAATCTCAAGTCAGTAACTAAATTGTTTTCCTAATGGTCACGAACGTTTACATACAGATATGGTATTCAAATCTCACCTCGATTGCATATTTATAAATATGTACATTTATTGATAAAACGAAACAGTTAGAACATCGAGCCATCCACTATGGTGTTATGAGAGATGTGATATTAGAAGTAGATCACGAGATCAACAAGTGTGCCGGTACTCGTGTCTGACACGGCGGTATCCATTGATGTGATTAAATTGCCATTTGAATGGGAGTTGGAAGACAAGGTGATGCAATGGGCATAGGGGTACCGGTGCCTTTGGACAATACGGAAGATACAAGTGTCTTACAGTTCAATGCAACCTGCCAAAACACCGTGGAACTAATTCCATTATCAATCGGTTTTGCCGAACTATGAAACGTGATAATTATTACAAGTAAATAAACACAGAATTATATATCATATTTTGTAAGGTATCTACTTTAAGGAAATGTATAATATACAAACATACACACCCTATACACATGTATGTACTTGGAGAAACACCATACTTACATTAATCCATCTACATGCCACACTATTGTTTTACCGTGGGGAAATATACACAGGGAAAAAAGGATTGTACCCCTAAATGTCTGATAAGAAAATAGACAATGTATCAGAAAAAGAAACTGTGTGATATGACAAAAGCGTCATCTACCAGTGTAACAAATATGATACCTTTTTAAAATTGTCTCATGAGCCAAATTATGGCTGGTTTTTAAACACATTTTAGTTATTTTATGTCGTATTTAAAATAAAGTATACATATATGTTGAATTTGTGTCACCTTGTCACTAATACATAACATTATCTCATACAAAATGTATACAAGTAAGAAATGTTACCGCCGGTCAATTCCACAACGTAACACTATGGTATCTATTCAAAGTTAAGCAACGACAATTTCAGCATTCATCTGACAGTAAATGCATATTTCATCTTGACGCCCGCCCACTACAGTAGTAGATCAATCAGCTCTTAGCGGCTTAATTTGCGACCGGGGCACATTGGAATAGCTCCGCCTACATTAACGCAATCATCTCGCAATTATCATGCGACAGTGACGCTATTTTGGCGAGAGACAGTCGCGTTCCTGTCGCAGGAATAATGAATCACGACCCAACTGTGCTCCGACACAATCGCGGGAATACTGCAATTTTACTCCAATGACTTTTGTCCGGCACTGTATACCTTTTTACTACAAATTAGTTATTGTTATAAGTTATTGGTATCATGAATAGTGAAATAAGTCGTTTCAACGTGTACGGATACATTTCTCAGGCACTATTACTGTTGAAAGGCATGGACGTTTATAAGGCTAATAATGTAGATCAAAGATCACTATTCGTATCTACTAGTTCTTATGTCACAGACAAATAGATTAAATGCAACACAATGTAGTATAAAATCTTAATGATACATACATTTCTCATTATTAAAGTGGCTTTTAAAATATTTGTCATGTGGTGGGTAATGGCTGCATTAACCGCAGCCTTATCTATTAAGAAGCATACTTAAAACATTGATCCTCCCTAGTCTGTCAGTAAAATATGCACATGTACTGGTTAACACAGTGATCTTGCTTCAAGGAGATTATAACATCACACCTTACATATACACACATCTTAGTGGCATTGGCGCTTCTACACATTGAGTCGAAATTAAAACAACAGTCACATAGTGAAGCAGGAAATAAATTGATTGTCAGACAACCTGAAAATACATCATGTCTCTTTGAGTGGAATGGGAATATAGTGTTGTATTTTGCAAGCATTCAGAGGGATATCAACACAAAAAAATGGTGTGAGACTGTGAACCACTGTACGTCTGCGCATATCTGATTGGTTTTGTGTTATAAAAGCAATATACCACCCTTAATTTGTGCTTCTGACAAGTCATCAGCATTATTCACTCAATATCAGAGGTTGTTCTGGATTCAGGAACCTGCTTAATCAATCATTTGTGGCTTATATATAAAGAATAATGCATGGACGATGTGACCTATTTGTTGTGATTGGGCTTCGGTAGTGTCTTTTTGGTCAGACCTTGTGTAAGGTCATTTAACCAATTATTGGAATTTAACAAATGAAGATGTAAGTTTTAATGGACTTCCTCTGTCGACATAGCATTAGAATCAAATGGTTTAAGCATGTTCTCCAACTCATATCTCAGTAAGGGCCAGGGAATAAATCCCTCAGACTATTACAATAACCAGGTATGAAGTGTCACATGACAATGCACATTGTTGCTGAACGTCAATGAGTAATGGACAGAATGTACTGAACCATCTGTCACCATAATGTCTTATGGAAGTGGTCTAATGGGAAAGTAAGCTTGGTAAAGAAGGTTTGCTATATACAACTGAACAATCTAGATCTCTGACGACCTTATATTAGGTTACACATTCCCACTGATATCTCAGCTTTGTTTACATATATCTGAGATGAAAGTGCAATACTTTACTAAGTAACAACCAACATCCAGTCACACAAGGCAGACACTAGTCATGTCTAAGAGAATTACTCACCTAGTGTACCATCACATGGAAGTCCGACATTTTCCCACTTCCTTCTCATTTTGTATTGTCATGCAAATTTAATTGTTTGCAAAGTAAATTTGTTTTGCAGTTTGCTAAAGATAAGGCTTCATATTGCATATATCTAACAATTTTATTATTGCTGATGGATTTTACAGAAAGAGAGAAAGAGTCGTGATGACGTGCATATCAGTTTGCTATTCATGGAAAATCATTCTTATTTTAATGAACTATTCTCTAAATAAATTTTGAAATTAAAGTGAATCATATTCTAAATATAAGTTTAGCTTTAAAAGAAATAAAGGATATATGAGTTTGGAAAACTATGTGACCACAAGGTAATGGTTATTCCATGGCGATAAGAACTAGATTTGTAGGACTGACAATGATGTAAAATACGACCATGAGAACAAATATTTTTTTCTTTAAAAGGCAAGAATAAAACAAATATGAAGTTATTTCTACTATAGCATGTAAACTATTACCTTAAAAGAAACTTAATTTTACTGCTTATTACACTAAATAGTTATTGATAATTATTCTATTGATCAACAACACCTTATCGTACCAAAACGATGTTGAGATATAATTTTACATGGATATACCTTTTGGACCATTTGAATGCACGTCTCCTTGACTGCATGTAGGCACATCAACACTGTCAACGAGAATCAATTCATTACAAAGATACTAGCCATGACATATAATGAACATTGTCAACTAATCAATCAATATCATTATCAATTAATCAAACTGTTGAAGACTAACAACCATATTTATAAAATATTGTATTTTACAAGGTTCACAAATTATGGCAAATTCGAAAACGTCCCCCACATCGCAAGACGCCCGGTGATGGTATTTGTATTTATAGTGACCTCGCTTGTGATCAAAGTTGTTTCTGATTGGCTTTTTTGATTGGCACTTTCCCAAATAGCGCCCAACGTTGTTTCGACAAGTGCAGAGGAGTGAAATGTTTACCTAGAATTGTAAAACAGAATATCTTTTATACGATTTTTCTGAAATCCTTTAATGTTTTAAAACATTATTAAGTAGCGATTTTCGGAATTTTCAGTGAAGTGTAACATCATAATAAAAACATAAGATTTCAACCCAGTTTAAACCATAGCCGCCTTCTGTCGTTAGCATGCGGTCCACAGTGTGGGGTAGAGCATTCGGGCGACAGAGGTTTCGGTCTATACACATTGTAAGCATTATGTATTTCATAAAATGGATGTATTAACTTCCTTGATGGTTGAGTTCTTACTTTCAGCCATCTCCTATATCACTATGTTTATTTAACTAAATTACTGAGATTACTTGTACAATACTTATAATTTAACTTTAATCAACACGAACGAAGACGTTTTTGTAAGCGGAAACATCAAAGGGAACTCTGACACACTTTCCTCATTTCTGTTTATCTTCACTTTGATTGTTTCTTTCCAATCTTTTCCAGATATTGATGGATTCCAACTATTTTTAATTCACTGTGATCAATACACAGAATTCAATCCCTACTTTGAAACTTTGATATCAATTTCTCTCTGCATCACTCACAAGTTCATTCCACAAGAGAACAGATCGATTTATCCAGATGGAAAGGTGAATTGAAATTAACGTTTTTGTTTCAGGGAGGGATAGCAAAACTTGAAACAGCGCATGCATGAAATGAAATAGAGCTTACATTTATAAAACACGAAAGCTTGTTAAATAGAAACTCATTAAGATCATTCATTAAAAGTATATTTTATATTCATGCTGTGAACATGTTAGATTGAATTGTGAAAGCAGTTTTAATTCGAGACTGGATACATTTAAAACATTTAAGTGAGTTTCTGAGTTTTGATTTCAGGTAGTGGAATAGAATACCTTGCATTAGTGATGTATTCTAAGATACAATAACATAAATCAAATATCTGATGTCCCCTTCTCCGGATTAACATTCAGAAGCACACATGTACGTGTACAAGTATTTTCTGTGCACTTTAATTTAAATTTGTTTTGTCTGACTCATTCAAATATGTATTTATGTTAATAGAATTCCGTGTCAGTGTTAAATTGTACTCTAATTTACTCCATCCTACTGATAAAAAGAAGAAAACAAACAATTTGATCTTGAAATGTAGTCAGCTAACACTTATAAATCCACTGAAAACTTTATCTTATTCCCAGCTAACAAATCTACGTAGTGATAACGTTGTCATAACGTCAGCTTTACGTTGTCCTTACGTAGACCCTGACGTCGTCACAACGTCCATTTGTAGACTCCCAAACAGGTTGCTACAACGTGGTGTTTCTACGTAATTACGACGTTGTGAGGACGTTTTAACGACGTCTATTTTTACGTTGTCCTAACGTAGATCCTGACGTCGACACAGCGTCATTTTGTAGACTCCCAGAAAGGTTGCTACATCGTGGTGTTTCTACGTAATTACAATGTTGTGAAGACGTGGAAATGACGTCTATGTCTACGTATCTCACCGCCACGATGTCATCTTGTTGTCTCCCAATTGCAGTACGACGTTGTGATAACGTTGTAATATGACATGTATTTTAAAACAGAAAGATAACAGACAGATGAAGCTTTGATTATACGTTTTAATTTGATTCATTTAAAAAAAAAATAGCCTTTTCTCCGATTATCTTGTTTACCTGCCCATTAGATTGTGTTCTTGTCAAGTAGCTTGTTTCCTTGGCAGATGCTGCTCTCTGCAAACAAATAATACACATTTATAGACTTTGAATTGTTAAAACGAAGTAGTCCGGGAAATAAGTTATATTTTGTATCAAGCATATTGATGTAAGCATGAAGTTTTTTTTATGATAATGCTTTATTTCTTATACAAAAATACACAAAACAATATTTGTGTATATAGTTACTACATTTTAACAGTGTCATATTTCATGCACCATTGCATTAATTACATTTACGGGATTACATCATTACAACAGTCAATCGCTAAGGATGAGGATGATGAAACAGTAGAGATATAATTAAACAATGTGATTAATATAAATGTTACAGGAAGGTATGACCATATTAAATATGACAACAATAGTAACTATGAAAAAAAAACCATGTTACCTGTTGAAATCGAGGCTGTCATGTTTAACTGGAGAACACTGTAAGCAATCCGAAACTTCCTTCTGGACATCTCTCTCTCTCTCTCTCTCTCTCTCTCTCTCTCTCTCTCTCTCTCTCTCTCTCTCTCTCTCTCTCTCTCTCTCTCTCTCTCTCTCTCTCTCTCTCTCTCTCTCTCTCTCTCTCTCTCTCTCTCTCTCTCTCTCTCTCTCTCTCTCTCTCTCTCTCTCTATCTCTCTAACGCTATTTAAGTAAATCTAAAAAGCGACAGAAGATCGCATCAATGTATCAATGTGCTTAAATTATAGAAACGGTGAGAAATTTCAAAAGAACAACCACAGGCCAATCGCTGCCAAAACTAAGAACAAATGGAAGAATTGTTACCTTGTAAGCCTGACACTGTTCTTAGTAGAATTAAACAGTACCTTTCAAGACATTGTAGATTCTTTGAATAGAGCATGGAGGGAACCCGGCTGGCGATCTGTGTGACGTCCAGTCAGTTATGGCACGACAGGAAATATCAGATTTCAACACCTGCATGCAAGTTCCGCGATAGGAGATATTCCCACAGTCCTGACCTATACTTGACCGTTTGCATCCTAGCCACTAACTGTAACAGTCACCATTAAATTGGTATATATACTCGGCCTTTATCATCATATCGTCTGGGTTATAAGTTGCTAAAATGAAATTAATGAATGTCTATAAAATCAGAAAGCGGTGTGGGTTCGACCGGGTAGTTTGAATATCACTTTACCATAAGATTAATGTCCATCTGTATATTATATATATTTTAAATACCAAGCATGTGTACCATATAATGCATTCATGCGAAATGTGTTTCAGAAATAACAACCCACACTGGAGTTATAGTGTGTATGAAGTTATAGCATTGTTGATTATTTATTGTTCGCATTCTCATCATAATTTTGTTTAAATAATTGTTTAGTTTATGAGACTCCACTGGTTTACTTCAAATCATATTCGTTGACTGCCCTGCGTCACCTCATATACAGTTAGTCAATACATAACGAAACCATTCATCGAAATCCATTCATTTAATTTTACGGGACGTGTCATTAGAGAAACAAGATTCGATACTAACTATAACATCAAAGCACGTCACCATATCCATAACATTATATCTGCATCTTCTCATTTTACCAACATAAAATCTTACCTTTAGGCTACAATCAGCCAGTAACGCTGCACCTCGATTTGAAATTTACTACATGTACTTCATGATACATATTCCATTATCATTAATTGTATTCAAATCAAAACAAAAAGCGATACCTATTTTAAGCTCATTTTATATTCTTTGGTAATAGATATGCTATTAAAATCTTAGAAACTTTATTTGAATATATGTGTTCATTTTTTAATGCTATTGTCACATGCTACGACCAGAATATGTATTCAAGTTTATCCCCAAGCATATTATGATTATAGAAAACTAACATCTGAAATGAAGCATTTACATTACTTAACTCAGTTATTAACTATCTAAAATTGTGGGAGTTTTGATGATGAGTTAAACAAAATATTTTGATATCTGAAATATATTCCTGACGCATATGGTATCCATGGACCCCAAGCGTAGTATTCATAGTTAAAACACATTTTGTAAACAGTATTTCAATCCAGCCCTGTGTTTTCTTCAATAGTATGCAGTAGACTATTTTAAAATGCACAACATCTAATAGCATATACATGGTTGCCTGTGTTTCGTGTTAACGGAAATATTTTTGTTACGATACGAGTATGATTGTACGAGCTCAAGGGTTATACACATTTCGTAAAAGCCTTATGATACACCTTCGAGTAAAGCCTATGGCAAGTTACAATGATGTCACGAACAACTGACGAAATCCGGGAGCTCGCAACAATGATTACTAGGCAAACGTGATATATTTATACATGCATTTTTTCGTACTGAAAGTTATAACTAGGTTCTAGAGAATAGTAATGATAGGATTTTCCGATTACTGCTATTTTATGAAACGACTGAAAGGTTTTGTTTGTATGTATATTGAAATTAAGCCCATATAATGTTCGTTTGATATTGTTTATTCTTTGAGAAGTTCGTCATTATGACGTTATGAGGACTTAACGTTACATAAACTACGTTTAGTGACGTAATGCGTAAGTTAACTGCAAGGTCGTCACAACAGTGAAAACTTATGTTATGGTTAACATAATATAATGTGTTGCAACGACGTAGGGAAATCTCATAACCAGAATAAAGATTTTACCCGACAGTTTGGTCTACATTAACTGTTTATGGTGATATGATGGTTCATGTAGATGCTATGGGTAAAGTGTGCTGGGCATCACATTTAGGAATCTTCTTTTTTCCCATGATTATGGGTTTGTATTGATAAGCCATGGTGTTGATGATGTATACAGATTCTTAAAATAATTCCGCGAACAAGTTATAAATAATTTACGTTTTACCAGGAATGACATTCCACATTAAAAAACAGCTCCCGTTATCATCTTAATCGAGCAATTAAATCTCTAAAAGAACCCGAATTATATTTGTCTAAACTTTCATTTAGTATAATAAAAACACGTTTGTCAAATGTTTAGAATGGGTTTGTTAGACCTAATGGTAAACATATGCAGAAGAATGTCAATTGCTAAATATGATAGATTATGTCTTTTATGCAATTCTTCAGTAGAGTCGAAGTCCATTTTACCTTTAATTGTTCATCTTATGAATATTTACACTGCAAATATATTCAAAAACGTTACTCATCGAAACCATCACTAATAGTATCAACTCAAAATGAAACCATACTGCATAATCTAGCTCCCTTTTAAACATGCATTTACTCGTCGCAACCACCACTTATTATTGCTCATTTCATAATGTGTATGTTTATTCATATTTATATTTATTTGATGTAACCTTGAATGTAACTCTATTGTAAATGTGCCGGCGGCATTGCCTTGTCTTATCCATTTGATATTATTGAATTACCAAATTCTCAAGTAATGTACACAAAAGCAATTTTTACCTATGATTAAATGTTTAAATGGGTGTTGCTTTCATAGTAATATAATCAAGGAATTATCATTTTCCGAAAATGGTGATTTAAGTATTTATTACGTATTTCATAGTAGAAATGCAAATATTAATGTTAATTTTTAAATTGTTTCATCTTCAATCAAGGTGGCACATCTAAAGAACCTTAAACATACGATTTAATGTGAGTAAATGTGCTAAATATCGTCTGTAGTCAAAGTTTTAATAGAAATTGTTTATTCGATTGTATTTTACAGTGTTATTCTTGTATTTTACGTTATTCTTGAAAATTGTTCTGCTTAAAGCTTGCCCGAAATGATATTTGTCCAAAACTGTTAAAGTCAAAGAAGTAATCCCAAACACGACTTCTCCTATCGTCGACAATCATATTACATATTACAACCTGGAGTACATTTGTGTGAGGTTGTAAGGATGTGCAGCCCTGCGTTGCCTTACTACGTTTTAGTGACGTTATAAGTACGTAAACTACAACGTTGTCAAAACATTGAAAAATTATGTTAGAATTTACGTAATAACTAAGTCGCAGCGACGTCAAGAAATCACATTATCAGAATAAAGACTTTACAGAGGGTTTGGCCTATCATTCCTGTTTATACGGATTCTTATGTGTATTTACATAATAACTGTGAATATATATTTGATATTATTGACGAATGCTACGGTCACACTTACACGATGTCATAGACGTGCTTATTACGAGGTGCGGATTATCGTAGTAAAAGGTAGTTTATACTGTTTACAAGAACAAGATACGATGTACCACGAGTGTATCACTAACACATTACGTTCACATCAAGTGAGACTTACGTTATTACTCCGATTTGCGTGCGTGTTTGTCAAGAAAGGGGCGTGTTCACAACGCGTGTTGTAAGAGCTGCTACGTGCTTAAAACGTTGACATTACGATGTATCCGTGTGTTATACGACATTATATCTCATTATCAATTTTGGTTTCAGACACGTTACGCTACTGTGCAGAATTAAGTACACTGGATTTCGCGAAATGTGCACGAAATGTTCGCGAAATATTCGCGAACACGGTGTACTTAATTCTGCACAGTTGTGTACTTCTCTTGGCTACATGATACAATACCAGTACAGGTCCATCATGGATGTCGACGTTTCATCTCTAGTTAAGCTAGTAACAGTTGTTACTGTCGCCACCAAGCATTTCCGAAGAAAGCAAAAGCAAAAACGACTTAGAAAAGCAATTATGAAACTCCTATGCGGACCAACGCTAAATTTAAAATTCTTTCTATTCATAACAGTTTGTTGCAGACAAAACAATCTTTTTCAAATCTGTAAAAGTTGACATGTCAGTAAGATTAATACGTTGTAAGCTTGTCCCTCAGGTGATACGGTCTAATGTATGCATTTTCGTTGCAATGTATGCCCTCGCCTTCGGCTCGGGTTATACAGCTGCAATGGTGATAACACCAGATTGTATTGACCTCGAGAGAAGTGTATAACTTATATATTAATGATTATCACATATCATACATGAGCACTCTTTTTCTACGACCTGGAATTCTCGCTCTCTTATTCGCTTCTTGGGCAATACTAGAATGTGCCGCTGGTATTGCGTTAAGTATATTAAAAGACACAGTTCCCGTCAAATTTCAAGAACATACCCTTTGACATATAAGACTTGTAAACTGGGGGTATACAATGGATAAAATTAATGAATCACAAGCTGGCTTTAGGCATGGATATACCACCATTGACAATATGGTACAAAGTCTTGTTCAAATATATTTGAACACAAAAGGGGAACATTTTATGCCGGGTTTGTAGATTTTGCAAAACATTTGATTCTGTGCAACGGAACAAACTTTGGAACTTATTTCTTAGTGACAAAATGTGTAAACTTTTATTGAATATGTAATAACGTAAAGGCATGTGTTAAAAGTAACCAAAGATTTTCGGAAACGTTTGAATTGCAGCTCGGTGTCAGACAGGGATGTATTCTTAGCCCATTAATTTTTTTCATTCTTCATAAATGAACTTGCTACCCACATGGAAACTAACTGCTCAAACGGCATCCAACTCCATCCAGAAATTGTCCAAATATTCCTTCTCTTGTTTGCAGACGACGTTGTTTTATTTTCAAGCACCATACGTGGCCTCCAAAATCAATTAAATGACCTTGAACAATACTGTGATACATGGAAATTAACAGTTAACAGGGAGATAACAAAAATCGTAGTCTTTGAATAAGAGGGTAAAATCTCTAAAATATAACAATGGACATTTAAGGATATACGCCTAGAATGTGTTCGCTGTTATAAGAATTTGGGATTGGTGTTCACCAATTGGCTTTCCTGGGCCATGCATGTCAAATATACTGCGCTTTAGGCGCAAAAATCACTAATCCGTATACTGATAACAATCAATACACCATATGAATTATAAAACCTTCTTCAAAATATTTGATGCAAAAATAAATCCAAGTTTGACTTATGGAGCAGAAATTTGGGTATTAACTGATTTTCAGAATGCACTTGTGTTTACTTCGTCTCTTCTCGTGTGATTCAACTGAGCTTTTAGTTCTGCTTTTGTGTAAAGTTCAGATAACATATTCACATACATGCACTCATTTGTCTCAACCATCAATCCACGGGTTAATAATAATTTACATAATTTACAAAGTGGTAAATGTAGATTTCGTGATTTTAATAACAACCAATACATTGCTATCAGGCCTTGATCTCTTAGGGCTTTTATGGCAGTATTAAATTTAATATTCTAATGAAATTCTATTCCTAGGTAAGTATAACTATCTGAATTTTTTTTTAATAAAGTCACCAACAATACATTGATAGGTTTTTGCCAAAGTCCCACCCGCAATATATTATCAAAGTTTTTTTGCAAATCTTTAAAGGCACTATATAATTTTTTTCAACAAGAGATGTTTATGAAGAAACTGTGTTCTTAATAAAACACATGCTTACTTTGTTAACTGCAAATTCTCAATTACAATGACAAGTAAATACCCTTTTTTCCAGCTTTTATTATACTAAACGGCACTTTGCCCCAAACTGAAATTATATTTGGCGGGACTTCTGAAATTTATGTTTTATACTTCCTGGGTCGACACCGAATGCACAATATGAAGAAATTCACACACTGTTCATTCAGTCATAAACTACAAGACTTAAAGATATCTATCTTCAAACATGGAGTGAAAAAATGTCGTTATCAAGCAAATGTTTGTATTATTCAATGTTCAAAAATGATCTAATCGATGAATTATATATATCATGTGTTAACATAAAGAAATTTAGACGTTCATGAGCACCATTTAGATGTTCGTCTCACGACCTATCATTTCCTTCTCATTTGCCCGTCGTATTATACATTACGTTGTAAATATATTTAAAAATATTACTATGTCCATCCAAATACAATTAAATAATGAACTCTTGTCAGCATTAGAAGTCAAACTATATTTCAAAATCTTGCCATGTTCATCCATTATGCAATGCTGTATAGAAAAACGTATTATCGATGTAACCCGTATTTATGTGTGTATTTATCCATCATGTACATGTATGTGCTATAGACCTGTGGCCTTTTCAGTATGAAATAAAGATTGTTTACATACCAAACATGCCAAAAAGACATTGTTTGTAAAGAGCACTTGAATATCGTGGTAAACACTTAATGGTGTCTTGTTAAAGACGCCTTATGCTCGGAATCAACTCGTTTAATGAAAGTACCACATTCGCAATTAGCACTTCCTATTCGTACTGTTGACGGGAGCATCGTAATAACAATTTGCTCACGATAATGCTACGATAAACAAGAGTAAAGTACGATGTAACACTTATGCACCACGTGCATAGTGCGTGTATTTCATGATGTTTCCCGATGATCGCGAAAGTTTTGACCATGTTCAAAACATTTTACCCAATCGTAGCTCATTACGAACTTCGCCGAAAAGCCACTTGCACATCAAGTTCGTTGTAAGTTCGAATGGCGTGTGTATCCAGAACATAAAGGTGCATATCAAGATGAAGTTGCACGTGATACGTCGCGGATGACATCGTGTAAGTGTGACCATAGCATTACTTTTCTTGTTTTATATTCTGAGATATGAACGTTATTATGACGTTGTGAGGACGTAAGGCTCAACGTTACATTACCACGTTGAATTGACGTGATAAATATGTCAATACCAACGTCGTTACAAGGTTGAGAAAATACGTGACAATCACGTCGCAGCGACGTCGAGAAATCAGTTTACCAGAATAAGGGCTTTACAGACCGTTTGGTGTGTTGTAACTGTTTTTATATTGATTCATATGTGCATTTACAGAATAACTGTGAATATATATTTCATATTATCGACTTACTTTTCTTGTTTTATATTCTGAGATATGGACGTTATTATGACGTTGCGAGGAAGTAAGGCTCAACGTTACATATCCACGTTGAAGTGATGTGATAAGTACGTCAATACCAACGTCGTCACAACGTTGAGAAATTACGTTACGGTTCACGTAATAACTACGTCACATCAACGTTGAGAAATAACATTACCAGAATAAAGCTTTTACACACCGCTTGGCTTTTCATAACTGTTTATACCGACTCTTATGTGTATTTACAGAATAACTGTGAATATATATTTCATATTATCGACTTACTTTTCTTGTTTTATATTCTGAGATATGGACGTTATTATGACGTTGTGAGGACGTAAGGCTCAACATTACATGACCACGTTGAAGTGATGTGATAAGTACGTCAATACCAACGTCGTCACAACGTTGACAAAAGACGTTAGGGATTACGTAATAACTACGTCACAACGACGTCGAGAAATCACTTTACAAGAATAAAGGCTTTACAAAGTGTTTGGCCTCTTGTAACTGTTTATACGGATTATTATTTAAATACCTATCTGTTGACTAGACCTACTTTGCCTTACCTCCCAGGGGTAATGCTATTTCAACCTTAATACAGACGAACTTGAAGAATGGAGAAGGGGTGCGTAAAATCCCTTATCCAAGGGCCGGTAAGTCTAGATGGTCTCGTGACGTCACTACCTGTTCATATCACTCTCCTAAAAGTTGCAGAGCAAGGCAGACGTGTTTTTTCTGTGACTGGGGTTTTTAGCGACTTGTGTTGCTAACTTGCTATTTTTCTCTTGTTAGTTCAAGAGATATCCTCAACTTTGTTCTTCGATAGTGCAGGTTGTGTTTGCAATCTGTTTTCAAGTAGGTGTTAGTTTTCAAGGGGCCTTGTTGACATGTGCTAGCTAGCGACCATCCGGAGTAGGTGGATTGCATGCGCCGCACGTGCAGCTCGTGATTCTTTGTTTGCTCTCACCTGACTGTTGGGTGTTTGACTTGCGTAGGGTAAAGGAGCAGTGGTATCTCTCCTACGCGGGTGACTCGCTTCGCTTGTCATCCGCTTTCGCTTGTCATTCGCCATTCGTTCCGAGTGCTGACTATTAGGTGTTTGTCTTGCGTATGGTAGAGGAGTAGTGACATCTCTCCTAATCGTTTGACTTGCTTCGCTGGCCATTCGCTTTCGCTTGTCACGCGCTTTCGGTCTGTACTCTAGTGTTAACTGTGGGTTGTTGACTTGCGTACGGTAAAGGAGCTAGTGGAATCACTCCTAATTCGCTTGTCATACGCCTGTCGGTTGTACTCTAGTGCTAACTGTTAAGTGTTTGTCTTGCGTATGGTAGAGTAGTAGTGGTATCTCTCCTTTTTCGTTTGGCTTGCTTCGTTTGTCATTCGCTTTCGCTTGTCATACGCTTATCGGTCTGTACTTTAGGGAACTGTGGGTTTGACTTGCGTAGGGTAAAGGAGCAGTGGTATCTCTCCTACGCGGGTGACTCGCTTCGCTTGTCATTCGCTTGTCGCTTGTCATTCGCCTGCGGTCCGTACTCAAGTGCTTCGCGTCTCGCTTGGCTTCTCGCCTCGCCTGTCACTGGCTTCGCTAGTTGTTCGCCTTAGGTGAGTCACTAGCTTGGTTAAGGAGCAGTGGATACACTCCTCGTCAGTGACTCGCGTTGCCCGTTGCTAGCTTTCGCCTACCATTCGCCTTTGGCTTCGCCTTAGGTCGATTCTACGCGATTCACTTTGGTTCAAGTGACTCGCTACGCCAGTCACTTAAGGTTTGGTTCACGCACGAATGTTATGTGAATAAAGATTGATTTATCTTGTAAGTGTTTAGCCTAGTTTTTGGTTTGGCTTGTTCGTCTTTGTTTACCTTGGCGGGTGGTTACTTGATTTTGACTTTGCGCTCTTCGAGTTCAGAGTTTTTGTTTCAACTCTCTTGATTGCATATCGTCAGAGTTGTTGTGCTTTTGCTCCGCCGCTTGGGTGTTTCACGTGTGTGACTCACCTCGTCTACGCTACTCGTGTTTGTGCTACGCCGTGTAGGTGACTCGACTGTCTCTACCTTCGCTTACGTTACCCGTTTGATCGTTACCGTTCGCCATGTACTCCGCCTTCTGCACGAACTGCGGAGGCAGGAAGTCCGCCTCTAAGGATCCGCACTTGTTATGTAGAAAGTGCAAGGACCTTTGCGAAGAGGATTACCGTTGCGACGAGTGCGCTCCTCTCTCCGAATCGGAGTTCCACGCGTATGTTTCCGCCATACGCAAGTCGGTGGCCGATAGGGCTGCGTCACAGAAGCGTACGTCGTCAGCTCAACGTAGGGAGTTGTCTCCCATTCGTCATCCGTCTCCGGTGGAGGATGTAGACATTGTCCTCACGGAACGGGCGGATGAATTCGACAGGGAATCGGACCTGTCCGAACCCGCTGGGGGGTCGAAGTTACGCTCCCCCCCTCCACCGTCGTGTTCCGGTTCTCGTTCGCGGACTCACCCGTTGTCCCCTCCTTCGCCGGACAAACGGTTGTCTCCGCTTAGACTTAAGGTGGGCGGACCCACTACGCCCAAGAGCAAGAAGAAGAAGTCCAAGAAGTCTAGGTTCGACAAGGTCGATCCGTCCCTCCTTCTGGCATCCGTCAAGGATATGGTCTCTTCCTTGCTCGATGCGCGTTTGGGTCCGCGGAACTTACCCACTCACACTACGACTACGCAACCGTGTGAGCCCTATGCTGATGACGTACCTCAGGGTGCGCGTTCCTCATCCGCTAGGGCCTCCGCACCCGCGACTCCTTCGCGTACCCCTCGCACCCCTGCGCGGCGTGTCACGGTGATGTCACCCTTACGTGACTCCTCGCCGGACTCACCGGAACGTGACACCCGCTACGTGGACGTGTCGAACCCTCCGTTCATCAGTATAGAAACGGAGGCGGAGGGTACGGGATTGTCGGAGGATCCTCCAGTGGTTGACGCAATAGCTATGCTATCCGAAGTGGCTTCGTTCGCGGACGTTCCACTTAGCCAAGTCAGCGTGACGGGTCCGCGCACGTCGGCGGCCAGGAGGGCTTCCTTTGGCCCTTATGGCGAGGTACCTCCCGCGCGTCTTGCCCTTCCACCTCATAGGCTCCTGTTGGAGGCCACCGAGGATATGGAGCAAGTCGTATCATCTGCGATGCCCAATCGTCTGCTTCCGCCTTTGGTGGTGCCGGACAAGCGCAGACGGCGTCTGCCCTTGTATCCGGTCCCTTTTCAGCTTGTTCCGCCTCCCCTTGATCAGGGGGCATCCCGGTTGTTTACCACCAACCTGCTTCACCGCGTGTCTGAGGCACAGTTCTCTCATCTTGACAGGGAGGCGCGTTCGGTGTTAGGCTTGGGGAACAACGTGGCTTTCACATGTCAGGCGATGCTGGCTTGTGCTAAGCAGGCGGGCATGGAGGCGGGGGACCCGGTGTTGTTCAAAGCGTTTGGTGATGTGGCTGCGGACCTTGCGCAGATCATGTTGTCAGCGTCACGAATTTCATCGAGTATAACAGTGCTTCGCAGAGACAATTTCCTCTACCGGTCAGGTCTCAACCCCGATCATAAGAACTTCCTTCGACATGCCCCTGCTCACGCTGAAACTCTGTTTGGTGGTCGTATCCCGGAGGTTTTGAGAGCACGACAGGAGGCCCAACAGCAAGACCTCACTAATCGGCTCGTCACGCAGAGGCAAACGACACCAAAGCGTCCGCAGACCAGTTTTCGTCAGGGGCAAGGCCAGGGCAGTGGCCAACCTTCCCCCAAGAAAGCGAAAACGGACTTTCGGCGGGGAGGTCGTGGCCGTGGATCCACGGGTCAGTCCCCCAAGTCCCCCCGGCCTGGCGCCGGAGGTCGTACCCCGCAAAAGAAGTGGAGGAAGTGACTCGTGGTCACCCCCTCTGCTCCCTCCTCCACTCGTCCCGGTATCGGGTTCGGAGCCTCTGCCTTCAACACTTTCGATAGTCTCTCTCGTCTCGCCTTGCGTGTTTTCATTTAAGCGTTTTCGTTCTACGTTTTCGTGAGTTTACACTCTGGGTGTTTTTGGAGTAATTAGCTATCAGAAGGGTTGTTTTCTTCCTATGTCAGAACTTCGTTCTTACACTACTCTAAGACTTTGCGTTTCGCGTCGTGAATCGACGGTCATTCACCACGCGCCTGTCAGTAAGTGACCTTACTGTCACTCACCTCGCCCACGTTAGTGTTAACTGATTTAGGGTCAATCTCCTGTCACTCACTTCATCAGCTTACGCGCGTGGGTCAGTGATTGACTATCACTCACGTTGTTACTTCAATATGTACTCTGCCTTCTGCGCGAATTGCGGAGGTAGGAAGTCCACTATCAAGGATCCTCACTTGCTGTTTAGGAAGTGTAAGGACTTGTGTGAGAAGGATTTTCGTTGCGACGAGTGCGTGTTGGTGTTTTTGGAGTAATTAAGCTATCGAAAGTGTTGCTTCTTAGTGTCAGGAATTAGTTCTTACACTACCTTATGTAGGTGTTTCGCGTCATTGACTCGTGTGTCATTCAGGGGCGGGATAGCGCAGTGGTTAGCACGTTCGGCTTCGGATCAAAAGATCCGGGGTTCGAATCCCGCCAGGGGCACGGCAACTTTGTCTGCAGTAGAGAACTGTTCTACACGCAGTTAGGTTTGGCTGCAATGCTACTCTGATTTTCAGCGTAATACCAACCATGGTTCGCTAGTTCCAGCCGCTGCTCGCAGGTTTCACCGCAGTGCATAGCCACATGGCGTTGCGGGCTTTCTCCCTGCCATAATACTAGCAGCCGCGATATAAGTGAAATACTCTTGGGAGCGGCGTTAAACCCCAACTCACTCACTCACTCGTGTGTCATTCACTTCGTCTAGTTTACGCAAGTTAGTGACGCGCCTGTCGCTCATCTGTTAAGTGAATTGAGCGTCACTCACCTGTCACTCACCTGGCCTAGACTACACACGTTAGTGGCTCGTCTGTCACTCGCCTACTAAGTGACTCGACTGTCACTCACCTCGTCTAGATTACACGCGTCAGTGTCTCGTCTGTCACTCACCTACTAAGTGACTCGGCTGTATCTCCTGTCACTCACATCGTCTAGCTTACTCGTGTCAATGGCTCGTCTGTCACTCACCTGTTAAGTGATTTGAGTTTCACTCACCTCCCCTAGCTTACATGCGTCAGTGACTCGTTGTCAATCACCTGGTACTGTCTCGAGGGTCTCGTCAGTGACTCGGCTATCAGTCAACTAGTTACTCTACTACCTCGGTGTTTGCGTCACTACGTACTCTGCATTTTGTACATTTGCGGAGGTAGGAAGTCTGTTAGGTCTTGCCTTGTATGAAGTGCAAGGACCTGTGTAACGAGGGTGTCATTCTTTCGTCTTCAGACTTCCTGGAGTATGTTTCGGCCATTCGTAGGTCTGGTACTTCTTCCTGGAAGCGCAGTGGCAACGGAACGTGGCAGTCTTCAGGGGGTTGTGTCTCCTGTTCGGCACCCCTCTGAATCTTTGCATTCTTTCAGTTTGTTATTTAAGAACTGGTTCATCGTCCCATGTTTTGGATTTTGCAACAAGTCTGGAACTGTTACAAAACCAGGCAGCTGTTGAGGCTGGTCTTGCCTCACTCGCCTAGGAGAGCCCTAGGGCTAGATAAGCGAGTGTTGGGGGTGTACCTGAGGTCATTGATGCGTACAAGGCCGCTGACCTGCCTCCTCCTTCGCGTTCCAACCCGCATGAGATCCGTGCAGTGTCAGCCACGATGGCTTACCACTGTAACATCGCGGTCTCGGGCTAGCTCAGTCGGTAGAGCGCGAGACTCCTAGTCTCGCGGTCGTGGGCTCGAGCCATCAATCAACACCAACATGTCTGCTATCATGTCTGTCCTCAGGAAGAGATTGCCAGGGTTGGATGTGTCGGTCCTCAAGGACCTCATTAAAACTTTCCGTTTGGTTGACGGCAGGTCCAGGCTTCGTCCACCTGAGTGGGACTTAGCCATTGTGCTCAACCACCTTTGCTCCGATACGTGAACCGCGCTCCGACGTGTCCCTTCTCCCTCTCACATGCAAGGTTTTTTTCTGGGGGCTATGGCCTCCGCAGCGCGGATTTCGGAAATCCATGCGTTGCAGGCGGACCTTCTACGTTATGAGGTCAGGGAGGGGGGGATCGACCTCTCTTGAGTTGGCTCCCGACTTTGTCTGTAGGGACCAGGCAGCTTATGAAGCTGACCGTACGTTCTCTATCACGGTTCTGGGTTCTGACTCAGGAGATCTCTCTCCTGTCCGGTGAGAGCCTTGAGGGTGTACACGCAGCATACCCGCAGGCTGAGGGATGGCAGGCGTGGTCTGTTTCTTGCCTCACTCACCGAGGAGCACCAAGGAGCTTGATAAGCGAGCGTTGGGGGTGTATCTAAGGTCGGCAGTCATTGATGCGTACAAGGCCGCTGACCTGCCTCCGCCTTCGCGTTCCATCCCTCATGAGATCCGAGCAGTTTCAGCCACAATGGATTATCACTGCAACATCGCGTTTTCGGATGTCATGGCAGGGTGTTTTTGGCGTTCATCAGAGGTTTTCGCCTACCATTACCTACGAGATGTCTCCACAGCAGATCTTGAAGGCATCTCTAGACTGGGTCCACAGGTCTTCGCGCAGACGAAGGTGGTTCCCCAACCAGACCAAGAAGGGGTCATCCTTCTTGGACGCTTTTGAGACTTATTGTAAATAAACATGGTTTACATTACTAGCTCTCGTGTCTGTTGGTTTTTTCTTTAACTTCATTTTAACCCCCCCCCCCCCCCCCCCCCCCCCCCCCCCCCCCCTCCCTGTTGGGGTTGGGGGGCGGTGTGTTGATCGGAAGTTGAGTGGCAGGGTTGTCTCTTCGATCCGCTTAGCGGTAGAGATGGTATCTCCCGGGCTGTGCCTTGTCCTCACCACAGGGTGGAGGACTCGTAGGTTAGCTTACACTCAGGGCTAGTCGCTGGTCTCGTCACTACCATGTATCTACTGACCCGCCTCCTTGCGGTGGGATTCTAGGCAAAGTAGGTCTAGTCAACAGATAGGTATTTAAATAATAGTACGTTTTTGATTAAACGTAATTATTTATACTTACCTGTTGACTAGACCTACGCTCTAGGCCCTCCCATCCTCCCCACTTGGTCTGTCTTGCCTTTGGGACTTTCGGAGAGTGATATGAACAGGTAGTGACGTCACGAGACCATCTAGACTTACCGGCCCTTTTACGCACCCCTTCTCCATTCTTCAAGTTCGTCTGTATTAAGGTTGAAATAGCATTACCCCTGGGAGGTAAGGCAAAGTAGGTCTAGTCAACAGGTAAGTATAAATAATTACGTTTAATCAAAAACGTACTATTATATGTTTTTAAAGAATAAATGTGATTATTGATTTGACATTATTGACTTACTTTTCTTGTTTTATATTCTTATATATTGACGTTATTATGACGTTGTGAGGACGTGAGACTCAACGTTACATTACCACGTTGAAGTGACGTGATGAATATGTAAATACCAACGTCATCACAACTTTGAGAAAATACGTTAGGGATAACGTGATAATCACGTCGCAGCGACATCGAGAAATCAGTTTACCAGAATAAGGGCTTTACAGACCGTTTGGTGTGTTGTTACTTTTTATATTGATTCATATGTGTATTTAAAGAATGAATTTGAACATATGTTTAATGTTATTGAATTATTTTGTGATGTTATATTGTGAAAGTACGTTATTATCACGTTGTGAGAACGTAAATGTCAACGTTTCATTTCTACATTTTAGTGACGTGATAGGTACGTCAGCTACAACGTTGTCACAACGTTAGTAATTTACGTTAGGTGTTACGTACTAAATACGTTGTACCAACGTCAAGAAATTACGTTACCAAAATACGACCTTCTCACAACGTCGTGATTACGTTGTGTGTTAGCTGGGTTGTCAATTTAGAACATTGGTGTTATTAGTTTGACCTTTCACAAACAAAGTTAACTTTATGTTCAGCTCAATAAGATATTAATTTCCAAAGTTTAGGACATAAAAAGAGTGCTGATAGTAGATTTTAGTTTTTGAAAAAAACATAAATCAGGAATATTTATCACAGTAAATTTGACTGTCTGGCTAGCCGCCACAGCCCGTCCAACAATGCACAAATATTAATCACATAATACCTAACCCATGACACTAGGTTTCCTGTTGCGTTGCGCTGCACTGTCATACCAGATGTATGTATCACAGCATAAATGAGTGATTGTGCACGTGGGTTTCGAGGAAATCTCATTTTTACAATCAGTTAAGTGACTTGATAATCCAACTTGATGGAATTCACCCCTATTCTATGATCATATACACTAATATAAGTACACTATGCTTCAATATTAAGAGGCGTTAAGGAAACACATGTGTTAACAACACAAGATTTTAGAAACAGATTTATGAAGGAAAAACGAACAAACCATAAACAACACTTATAACTTTGATAGTTTAGGGTTGACATATCTCTATATCATCTTCCATTGTTATCCCACCGGTATGTAATACCGTGGGATATAGTCATCGCCCCGTCCGTCTGTCCGTCCGTCCGTCTGTCCGTCCGTCCGTAATCATTTCGTTTCCGGAGCAGAACTCGAAAACCATTGATTATATCTTTCTGAAACTTTGCATGTGTATTACCCACCAACTGAAGTGGTTCCTTTTGATATTTTCAGATTTCTGAAAAAAAAATTTGTTCGTTTACATAGAAACATGTTGGAGTTGGACTTTGTTCAGAGACAGGTTCGTTTCCGGAGCACAGCTCCAAAACCGTTCATCATATCTTCCTGAAACTTTGCATGTGTATTACCCACTGACTGAAGTGGTGCCTTTTGATATTTTCAGATTTTTGAATTTTTTTTTTTTTTCGTTTCCATAGAAACATGTTGAAGTTCGACTTTGTTCAGAGACAGGTTCGTTTCCGGAGCACAGCTCCAAAACCGTTCATCATATCTTCCTGAAACTTTGCATGTGAATTACCCACTAACTGAAGTGGTGCCTTTTGATATCTTCAGATTTCTGAATTATTTTTTTTTTCATTTCCATAGAAACATGTTGAAGTTGGACTTTGTTCAGAGACAGGTTCGTTTCCGGAGCACAGCTCCAAAACCGTTCATCATATCTTCCTGAAACTTTGCATGTGTATTACCAACTAACTGAAGTGGTGCCTTTTGATATTTTCAGATTTCTGAATTTTTTATTTTTTTTCGTTTCCATAGAAACATGTTGAAGTTAGACTTTGTTCAGAGACAGGTTCGTTTCCGGAGCACAGCTCCAAAACCGTTCATCATATCTTCCTGAAAACTTTGCAGGTGTATTACCCACTGACTGAAGTGGTGCCTTATGATATTATCAGATTTTTTCTGAATTTTTTTTTCTTTCTGTTTCCATAGAAACATGAGAGGGGTGTTGGTTGTTGTTGATTTTGACTGCTTCTGGAGCAGAAGTCTAAAACCCTTAACATTCCTGAAACTCGGTAATACCCACTAACTGAAGTACGGTAGTAGATACACAAGTATCTGTAAAAGATGAGTTTTACAAATTTTGTGGAACCGGTGGGATATGTCATCTTCTGATGACTCTTGTTAATTTGGCTGAGAGTTAGCTACACAGAAGGTATATGAATCATGAAGTCGTAGTTGTGATTGCCTGTTATTGTCAGTTATAGAAAGACCTAACGAGTAATTTAGAGAACGTATTATAAAACGTAATTCAGAAATGTTTGAAATGATGAACCATTGTGAAAAGTGTATTTATCAAAGTTTAACCTGCACTTATTGCCCGTTTATAAGCCAATGAACAAAGACATTACGAAATGAACTTCTGAAACAGACTGAATGACTTTGCAACAGAACGATGCATATCAGAAACAGTTTTTGACATTAGCAATTCGTTACCGTCAACAGACAAGAAACATAGCAGACATATGATGATTGTATGCAACCATTGATACAGATTGCTCGCTTCAGAAACAGGCTGATATCCAGACTGAATCATCCAACCTTCTGACCGCTGCAGTATATCGTTGATTTCACTTTAATTCAATTCCTTTCTAGTCCATTGAACTTTCCTCTGCAAATAGAACTCTATTTTGCTTCTATAAGCTACCAATGTAAACATATTCTTAAACTCGTTCTCGAATAGGTACTTACGTCTGTGTCTCAAATATTCAATGCAAAATGTAATTATTTAAAGAGTATGTGGTCTGTTTTACCGGCTTCTTTAACTTCAGATCGATATTTAGACAACTTCCAACCAAGTCACCGTCTAGTAACTGTAATCGCCTTTTCACAAATGCATCTCCACCATTTCCGGTCTGTGTACGTCTGTGAGTCTTGAAAGTCATAACATCTGCTTTAGCTTTGGGGTTATATGATCCTGTTATAAACAGGCTTATTGGTTTAACAGATTAATTATTGTATTGCTTCATCCACCTCACTAGATTATTATCCCCGCAAAAAATGGAAGTGGAATATAGTTTTGAGCCCTGTCTGTCCGTCCAGCTTTTAGACATAAAATGGGGAGCTTTCTCTGAGACCATTTCAGATAGGATAAAACTATTATGTGTGGCTTGATGGAGTTGATGGAAAATTAGAAACACGTGTTTGCGTTTTTACAGAGTGAGTTCTGTGATGTCCCTCTTGGGAACTGACTCTGTCCCTGCTCTGCACTGTCTCTGCTCACGTGACAAGGGACAAAACCATCAATGACTTTTGTGGTAACAAATGAAAGGTAGACAAAAATATAAACATAAACACATATAAAATGTTGATTGCAAACGTTGAGTAGAGACGAATTACTATACATATGACCAGGGCAGAGATGTCTGAACATTTCATTTTGTCATGTTTATATGGTTGTACACGCCTTTATTACTAGGCCTGACATAAGTATTCCGTGTATTATTGATTATCGTTCATAATAATTTAATATCAGTGGAACACAAAATAGAACCGCAGCCTGTAGAATGTAGATATTCACAGTCTCTATGTTTGATTCCTGGGGACACAGCTTTCTATCTAGAATCTGAAAGAGACCATCAACTTATATTATTGTTGTCTTATTGAACATCATTCATTTGAAGGTTGGAATTCCTTGAACATTACAAGCTGTCAAACAGTAATCATTGAATATAAGTCCAGAATTGAACGTCATCAACATGACTAATTGTTATACCTTGAGGATGCCCACATCTCTTCTATTGCATGATGTCTTTAAACGAGTTTCCATGCGACTCACAGGGAATGGGATAGCGCAGTTGTTAGTGTGTTCAGCCTCGGGTTTAAAATCCCGCCAGGGGTTAGGCAATATTGTCTGCGGGAGAGCACTGTTCAAATGGAGTAGGGTTTGGGTACAGTGGTACACTGAATTTCAGCGTAGTACCACTAATGTTTCTCTACTTCCAGCCGATGCTCGCAGGTGTCACTGCAATGCATAATGGTGCATTAGGGGGCTTTCTTCCTGCAATAATACTAGCATCCATGAAATAAGTGAAATAATCCTAAAAGCGGCGTTAAACTTCAACTCAACTCACCTCAATGGGCCAAGCAGGATATTTCCTGACCTTAATGCTTGTCCCAAAAAACAATTAATGAAGTAATGGCGGGTCAATCACGTCCTTGGATATAAATCGAGAATTGGCTTTGGCCAACGTAATTGTCACGACTGTAGGGTGTCCCGAGATCAAATGTCAAATTCTGCTGATACTTTCGACTGTTCTGAAAGAATCAGCGTTGGCTGTTATTATGACTAATATTTGATATGGAACAATTAAATGAGGTTCACATCTCTAATGGTTTATAGTGGAATAGACAAAGTGTAATAACCTAATGAGACTAGTCAATCTGTCATACTTACTGCAGTTGATAATTTTGAAAATCAATCCAAAAAAAGGTGAACGTGTGTTAGAAACACGAAATTAATGAATACCACTAGCATAACAACAGACATGACCATTTAAGCAAATTTGTTTGTCCCTAAGAACTAACACATTCAAACAAATAACCAAATAATGAAATGTCTGAATATTAGTGACATTTGAATCCTCTAGAATATACATCTAAAAAAGAAAGTAGTGTAGATGGTCACAGATCATTTCTGAATAATATAAGATATGTATATTGATATAGCGTGTGTAGCATTCAAATAATAGTTCATGGATAGTAATATCGCTAGTAAGTATAAAGCTGACCAACCTCATCTCCGATATCTACAGATCGACTGAAATAATTTTAGCTTTTCCAATAATAATTAGTGGGATTGACTCAATGACATATGATACGGATAGTTGGTAACCGTTCGAGATGATGAAGCAAGCGAATGTTGACAAAGGAGATAAACAGTGAGTCTTCAATCCTATTTTCTGATGACTGAATTGTGACTGTTCATACGTTCAGCAGAAGTTAATTAATCTGTAGACATTAACTTTCCAATTCTGGTGGCCTGTTTGATCTGTCTTTGAAGAAATAAACGTGGTGTCGATACAGGGACCTCTGCACTTTAACCTAGGTTAGACTTTCTTGACATTCTTCTTCGTCACTTTTCTTGGACCTTGAATAACATTTGTTTAGAGACTTTCAACCTGATAATTAAAGAAAAGTACCTTCAATGTCTACTCGCTATCTATCCATTTACAAACGGATCGAACATACTTCTCAACTTGAAAAAGGTTTCACCGTGACCATTACGATATATTACCTGAATAATTATTATGCCTAAATAATCATGTTATGCATGTTGAAAGATTTTGCATTATTCATACTTCAGGTGAAGACACATTTGAAAATTTCTGGGATTTGCGAACGTCTAAAATCTCTGTAATTAACTTGCTATTCTTATACACCGGTTCTTATGTTGCTTGGTTCATAGTCAGACACAAATTATAGCTACATTTATTGCACTAGACAGTAGTTTCTTGTGAAGTCAGATTTATTCTTCTACTTCCCTGTAAATAAAGGCTATTTATATGCATCAGTAGTTACAACGCACGCATACAGGGACAGGGTGGTACGTTTTTTTGCCATTTATAACTGCTTCCTGAATGTTCAGACATCAGACACAATCCTCGGGCAGCAACAGGTAGCTATATCTATATCATTCATACGGGTTAGAACATGAAGTCAATTCTTAATACGAATTAACTGCAAAGTTAGTACATGTAGTTACCTGATTTGCATATTAGGCTAGTCATTAAGTGGCGATTCCCAAATGGAGATTTTAATTACAAATACATCAAGTATTGCTACTATGTAGCACATCAGAATTAGTGGAAAGATTGGTGTGAAGGAAGATCTGTCCTATGTATTCAATCCTATATACGTTTACTCTTGAACACATCTTTACCATCTGGACGTTTATTACCACATGTGACTACTTGCTGGAACTGAAATCCATTTAAGACAGGTAATTCAGTTGATGTTGTCCAAAAAAATACAGTATACCGACATTACATGTTATTCGAGATTTAATCTAAAAGTCAAATATTCTGTCCAAACTATTTTAATGATGTGATTTCGGTACCCGGTGTGTTTTTGATCTTCAGAGAATAAAAATGAAACTCATGTTTGATAAACGACTCAGACACTCCTCTAAATGACTGATCTGAAGCAGCCATGTTTTATTGATGTGTACAAATACTGGAGTATTGGAACCTTGTTCATTATGATGGGATCAATTTAGAATATTAGGTTTCGGATTGATTGGTCTCTGCAATGTCAACAAAAAGGTTAGAATAACAAGAAAAATTAGCTTCGTAATTTGATTTGCCTAAATTCAACATCAGTGCTGCATCAAATATGATGTCCCCATTATCTCATATGTTTTAGTTATATAGATATCTCTCAATTTCATCCTTTAAAGCTTTGTTTACCTATAAGAACATGCCACTGCCAATATTAAGATCGAATAACAAGAAAATTAGTAGGCACAGCTCACTCATACACCCCCACTTTTAACATTGGTAAAAGAAAAAATGGTTCAAAATAGCAAGGACATCAATGTAAAGCAGAGTAAGTACTTCCCCATTGTATTAGAACCCTCATCACCTATTCCTGAGGAGCACAATCCTCGTTGGACATTTTCCAAGGCTGATTGGGATACATTTTCTGCCCTATGCCGTGATCGTATTATATTTGATGAAATAGTTAATGCAACTGATCCTGTTGAGGCCTTTTCTAAAGGTCCCATTGATATAGCAACTGAACCTATCCCTAAAACCTCGGCAAATCCACGCATTCACAAGCCATGGTTTAATGAAACCTGATATACTGCCATTAAGGCACGTAAAAAAGCTGAACGCAAACTCAGTAAACAACCTACAAGAAGTAACTTAGATAACTGTCACAAGGCTCGAGCTAAAGCTCGACGCACAGTCAACCAACAAAAACGCGAATCTTGGAGAGGCTATGTCTCTAAGATCAATTCCAGAACACCTATCAGCAAAGTCTAGAATATGAATAGTAGAATTAAAGGCAAAGGTTCCAAATCTACAATAAAACATCTTAAGGTCAACGATAACCTTCTCACCTCAACATCTGACATTGGCAATAAGTTGGCTGAAACAATCTCTAAAAATTATTCATCTGCAAAGTATGTCCCTGCTTTCCAAAAGTACCAAAAGGTACAGGAAAAACGAACACTTAATTTCAAATCTGACAATGGAGAAGATTATAATGAACATTTCTCCTTGTCAGAGCTCAAAACTGCACTTTCTAAAGCTCATGATACAGCAACCGGCCCTGATGAAATCCATTATCAGCTTCTTAAACATTTACCGGAACCTTGCCTTGAGGTCCTACTTCATGTATTTAATCATATTTGGGTAACTGGTGAATTTCCATCTTGTTGGCACAATGCTACTATTGTGCCTATCCCAAAACCTGGGAAGGATCATACAGACCCTTCCAACTACCGTCCTATAGCCTTAACAAGTTGCGTATGTAAAACTATGGAACGGATGATCAATGATCGCCTAGTTTGGTACTTGGAAACTAATAAATTACTAACTGATATTCAATGTGGTTTCCGCAAACAACGCAGTACCACTGATCATATTGTTCATTTATTCGTGATGCATTTATTAACAAACAACATGCTGTGTCTATCTTTTTCGATTTAGAAAAAGCTTACGACACTACATGGAAGCATGGCATCCTAAAAGATTTATTTGAATTTGGCTTGCGAGGTCGTATGCCTCATTTTATATCTAATTTTATACATGACCGCCAATTTAAAGTGCGTGTGGGTTCCACCCTTTCTGATTTCTTTGATCAAGAAATGGGTGTCCCACAAGGTAGCATTTTATCTGTCACATTATTAAGCATTAAAATCAATAGCTTGGCTAAAGTCTTAAATTTGACAGTAAACTTTCTTTTATTCCTCATCTTAAAAATCTAAAAGCTAAATGCTTAAAGGCATTAGACCTTTTAAAGGTCGTATCAAACAATAAATGGGGTGGAGATGAAGAAACTCTTCTTTATCTCTATCGATCACTCATCCGCTCCAAACTGGATTATGGATCCATAATATATGGATCTGCCCGCCCCTCGATATCAAAATGCTAGATACAATACACCACCAGGGTCTCAGGCTTTGTCATGGGGCCTACAGAACTTCACCTGTTGAAAGCCTTTACGTTGAAGCTGATGAGCCATCTCTTGAAGATCGGCGCATCAAGCTAGCACTTCAATATATAAACAAATTAAAATCCAATCCTTCTAATACTGCATACAACTGCGTATTCAATCCTGAATACCAGCAGTTGTATAACTTAAAACCTAAAGCAATTCCACCACTCGGTATCAGACTTCAACAACATGTTGAAGATTCTGATATCGACGTAACAACAATAGCAGAGCACGTATTGCTTGCCACTGGTTGGCCCCGTGTCAACCTCTCTCTATCTACTCATATAAAAAAAAACAAATACAGACCAATTAATATGTCAACAGGCATTTTTTGAACTACGTGATTTTTTCGCAGATTACAAATCAATTTACACTGACGGTTCTAAGCATGGCCCCACAGTTGCAGCAGCAACTGTGACTCCTTCAACAACATATGCTTCAAGGCTGCATGATGGCAGCAGCATCTTTACTGCAGAAGCTAAGGCCATCCTTAAGGCCGTCCATCACATTAAAAACTCAACTCCAAATAATTACATTATTTTTTCCGATTCACTTTCTTGCCTACAAGCAATTACAAACTGTAAGAGTGATCACCCAATTATCAGGGATATTTTATTACTTCATAATTCTTGTCTCCAATGCGACATCGTCTTCTGCTGGCTTCCTAGCCATATGGGTATAAGAGGTAATAACAAAGCTGACTCCGTAGCTAAATCAGCATTAAACCTCAAACATATTTCTCCTACTAAAGTTCCATATACAGATTCTAAACCTGCTATCAAATCTTACATTAAACAACGTTGGAAGTCCCAATGGGACCAACAACAACACAATAAACTTCACAATATCCAACCTCAATTAGGCTATAAATCTCTATCTTCTTTTACCCGGCATGAAGCTTGTGTTCTACGACGATGTCTTATTGGACGCACTCATCTCCCTCATTCTTTTCTTCTAAAGGGAGAAGACCCCCCAATGTGTATTCCCTGCCAGTGTAGGTACAGGTGTCCAATAAATAAACATACCCCGTATCTAGAAACTTTCTAGTGCGTATCTAGAAACTTTCTAGTGCGTATCTAGAAACTTTCTAGAACGTTTCTAGAAACTTTCTAGTGCGTATCTAGAAATTTCTAGAAATTTCTAGAAATTTCGAGTTTTTTTTTTTACGAGATATTCAAATATTTCTTTTATATTCTGAAACTACATGTTGACTTTGCCATGATTTGTAAGTTTCAACAATGTCACTCAACTAGAATAGCAGGAAATTGATGTTTAGTTTCGTGGTATCCTCGTTATAACGCGCCCCGCTGAACTGCTCAGGGGCAGTCTAATTACTTGACAACAGTCGCTGTTAAGCTTCAAACTGTACTGCCCGTGCAGTGATGGTTTTGTAGCTGGCGAGTTAATCAATGAAGGATATTCAGCGACGATAAAAGGAAGTATGTGATTGTTTAGAAAAATTATAATTGTAGACAATGTAAGTGGGTTTAAGTGAGAACTCAGTGATATCGACTTGCGACTCAAACTGATCCTGCACAACTTTCAGTGAATAAATTGTGACAACTTTACAATCATTGACATTCTACATTCTATATCATGAGCCATTTTACAAAACATTTACTAGTTTCATTGCTATATCATGGTCCAAACATGTAAGTCAACAAACAATCTATTATAGAATATTTTAAAATATGTAATACCATAGCTCATGTCTGCTTTTAATATCTTAATAAAACGAAAATAAAAAATACATGTTCGTTGATAAAACGGCCATCTCTATATTCCAAAATACCATGCCTCGAAGCAGCAATTATTAGGCAATTAGAAAAGGATTAAAACGTCATATCCATACATTCTCTCGCTATCATAATAATAATTGCTTCTTTTAAGTCACATTTGTAACTTTTATTGAATCGTTGACATGAGCTCTCAGCTTGCTTGCCAATCCATTTTAAAGAATAAAATATGTTTAAAACCAATTTCAAAACTATTCTTTATAGCAACAGTGAATTATTTCATGATACTGACTTACACATTGTTGATTTAGTTTCCAATTGACTCAAGCAAACGATCCCAATATACTTCAGAAAACACATTCACTGAACATACTCTGTAACTGTTATGTGAATTTGTTTTTCGTTATAATGTATGTTATGTGTAATAATATATAAATACGGTTCACGTCACGGCGAGCGATATGTATATGACCATTTATATAGGGAAATAGCAATGTTTATCAATCACTTTCCATGTACCATCTGGACATATTTTTTCAAATCACTAATCACACTTCATCCTTGGAAACATGACACAAATATTTGTTCATCAACCCTGGGGACAACAGTAAGACCCCGGTGTTGCATCAACTGTTTTACTACATTTAATCATCCGTAAAATCATGGTGACACCTGAATGAAATAAAACATTGTGTCATTTATAACTTCGGAAAGTTCGTCACCAAAACGTGAAATACAATCATTATTGATAACAAAAACATTATAATAGGCTGTGTTTGTTTATATTCATGCACAACACGTCACTATATAAACATGATATGTTACATCAATATCAGGTATAAAAAGGGCGTAAGTAATCCTGCATACAATGTAAAACACGGATTCACTGCGTTGTTTGTGGTTATGCTATCCTAATAATTCGTATTGAACTAAAGAATTGTCTCTTGGATTAAGGTTATCTGCTTAGCTGAATTCGAGAAATATATTAAGTTTGCCATATTTTGAATCCTTATGTGTAAGTATATTTTTCAAATGAACAATAAATGTGTCATTTGAATGATGATAACAGTATACATGTAAGTATAGGTAGCAGAGTATTTATAGTAAGGCGTCGCAACGAATATGAATGTAATTGTTCCTAAACTGGTTGGAATACCAAATCAAGTGACTGGTTTAAATTCAATTGTTATTACTTACTACATATGGACAGACACAATATTAATAAATCCGGAGAGACTCACTAATGCAAGACGATTTATAGAAGGAATGTATAACTGAAAGAGGGCATTTTGCCATAAGCCACTTAATGTATTTTGAAAATAAAGTACTACATTTTCAGTAAGATGGCATCGTGCATATTAGTTAAAATGTGTATGTGTTTATTTCTAGAGATTAAGTAATGAAGGAGTTGAGTAATGCATGTCAAGACATAGGGGCAAGAATGAGCTACGAAACCTCGTATTGTAAGTGATGAAGAAACTATAATCCATATCACACGTTGTATAACCTACCGAATTCTAAATGCCCTTCACTCATTTAATAAGAACCATTTTACCATTACCCGTTTCCCCGTTTTTCCTAGCCTAACAATATTGATACAAGTAATGAGCCTACATAAGGCGGTATTTAGATCAAAGGTTAATTGCCATTTCAGGTTATTAAATATAAGTTCTGATAATTACACTGAGTCACACATACATTTTCATACTTAATTATTTCATCACCTTTAAACTTGTGTTCAACATTTTGATGATACCATTTTGATTTGTGTCTTGTAAACCAGAGATTATTAGAGCGTAAAATTAACCTTGCGTAACCGACAGTTACTAATGAACTGGTTGTCGACGGTCAGCTCGTTAAAAGTTATAAAACACAGAGGCCGCCAAAGAGTTTTACGAGACACGCGCATGAACAGCAATGTTGCAATGTATATCATGTATAGGTGTATATCTCTAATTAAACAGTCATGGCTGGTGTATATGACAAGACAGTTTCCTGTCATCTCAGGTTTTGAGGACACCTGTTCAGCAACTCAACCGTGGTTAGCTGTGGACCCGCCGTTGTGTCATTCATTCAATGGCACGATTACATTATGGAGTATACAAGACGATTGAAAGAAGGATGTGGTGTATATTTGAAAGAGGGTATTTTGTCAGCCATTTATTTATGTATTTAGGAAAGAAGTTTTATGTCTTCAATAAGCTGATATCTTGATTATTTCATGTAACGCCGATGGAGAGAATTAACATATGAATTTGAACTGAAAATCACATATTCTAAATGTCCATCAATCATCTACCATTCCTGTTTACACTTATGTCTTATTAATACTGCATGTGCTTATTGAAAGATGAAAAATATTACTGATGGTAATATCTGTATGACCTATATTTGAGAACTGGAAAAAGACAAGCACGCATGATTAAAAAACAAAAACAATGATAAGTGAAGTTATACATCGGCGCTAATGTTGAAAGCTTTGTTATGGCACATTAAAACATTGTTTATTTGGTTAATAATGAGTTATCTGTTACTGTAATTTATATATCAATTTACCTTAGCGTGACAATGTTGATACAAGTAATGAGCCTACATAAGTTGTAGTCGTTGAACCAAAGTTATTAATCCTGTCAGGTTAGAAAAGTAAAACTTCTTATCACTGAGTAGGAATTCGTTTGTTCGACTAAAATACATTACATTGATGTAGTATATCACACGTTATAAGTATTTAAGATAAGTAAGTAAGTATTGGATCCGTTTAATGAGTAGAATTCAGTTGTTTATGGGTATTTAAGAAAGTAGTTTGATAAAAAATATCCAATCATGAAGCCATACACTTAACCAAGGCAGTAATATTGTATTTGTGGCGGTTCTCAAGAATCATTCGACAAATAAAACGTAAGAAATGTACATTTAGTACTATATCGTAACATGTTTGAAGGGGTATTAAAAAAAAACCTAAAATACCAAAGTAAAAATAAACATTTTGAAATACATTTCCATACTCAATTATTATCCCTTTAAACTGTTTTCAACTCAGTTTGGTGACGCGGTCTGAAATTTTTTCCTGAAACCACTAGATCAGTAGCGCGGAACAATAAGCTTGAGTAACGCACGTTCGTTCACATTGTTGTCAATTATTCTAAAGTATATGAACTGGTTGTTGATGGTCTTTTGCATGAACTGATAAAACACAATCACAGAGGCCGCACAGGAGCTACATAAGAGACAGGCGTGTGTACATCAGTGTCGCAATATATTGTATATATGCGTAGACGTATATACAACAACTTAAATCACCGGGGCTGTTGTACATGCCTAGACAGTTTCCGGTCATTGGGAACCACCTGTTATACTCAGGTATTAACGATACCTGTACATGCGTGATTAGCAGGGTATTCAAAGCACTGTCGTGGAGCGTCTCTAACTTCATGATACTGCGTAATTAAACACTGGTTTTGATATCGTCAATCTAATCTTATAGTTCTTTAATTGTTACAAACATGAAAAATCAAAATTTCGTATTCAGTGCGGTATAGTATGAAAATCAGCGTGTAAATAGATAACACTTTTGAACAATAGTGAGCGCATATATGAAATGTAAGCACATTTGAAAACGTTATGAATAGTATTTATTTCATTACATATGTTTCGTATTGATAAGTATCCACACTTATACGTGAGTGTAAATACGTCTGTGACAATGCCATTAAAAAAAGGTGAAGATTATTGTATTTAACTGTCACACACAAACTGACTTATGGGGCACTATAAAACATAGCATACATAAGAATAAACACACAATTCAAAAGAAATACCATCGGATAATGTCAATAACCAAGTGAGACAGTGTGAAATATACATGTACACCTATAGACTCATTCATGTAACATTACTGGAGTGATTACTAATAACATAACATATCATGAACCGTTGTGGCTACGGATTCTGTATGGTGGTTTATTGGACAGTATAGAATATAGCCATATAGAATGAAGGTAAATGTTTCTAAATCCCTATGCGTGACCTCTTTGCTTTTCTAAAAGGTTGAAAACTTTCAATTTGACATCAAAGTGTTATTGTTTCAAATATTTCCAAACTCATGGAAATAATTAGGCTGATGGTGATGCATTCCATGTGAGACCGAACATGTAACAAAATGTTTTCTATAGCCTTGACAGTTATTAACTAGTGATAACTCATGTTCATCATATGCATACTGAAATATTGAACAAACGCCACTTTTCATTCGATATAAACATATTCCAAGAAAAAGCATGCATTGATTGTGACAAATGAAGTCACAAAATTAATGTATTGCGACAATACAATGATTTATAACGGTCTTCGATGATATGTGATGTGTCTTACATAACGTGCTTGGAGCAAATTGCGTCACCCTTCAGTGGCCATGGGAATTCGCGTATTTATACAGAGGACGGGGATAACCATAAACTAATTAACTGACCCTCACTTAAGTGTTTGTGTATTTCAACAGACCACTTCTACCAGACTATTGGGGATGGGTAAATACTTTGACACCTTCAAATGTTCTTATAGATCTAACGCACAATTATTATAAAGCATGTGACATTAGGAAGGCAGTAATGAAACTCCAATTGTCATGTGCAGTAACAGATTGTGAATTGTAAACACTCAGTTGATAATCGTATCGATGTTTAAACGCAATCATAAACTAATAATATTATTTTGTTTCTGACTGAATCAACACAGAAAACACATACATTCGCTGTCCGAAACACGTATGTATTAGCTCTACATTTAAGTTGTAATGTATAATATCATTAAAAACCGTTGCCGTTGAAATCCGTCAACTTCAACATGAAACACATACATATTGATATAATGAATAGAATATCTGTCAATTCTTGACAAATACCATGTTTATCTCATCACGTGAGGTATATTCTCATGTGCGCCGTCTCTCTCTCTCTCTCTCTCTCTCTCTCTCTCTCTCTCTCTCTCTCTCTCTCTCTCTCTCTCTCTCTCTCTCTCTACTCTCTCTCTCTCTCTCTCTCTCTCTCTCTCTCTCTCTCTCTCTCTCTCTGTATGTTATGTAAAACAATAAGTATTTAACCGTAAAAACATTGATTAAACGTCGCATTTATCATAACATATATATTGCCTTCACACATCCAACAAAAGCCATTTTAGTTTGTATACAGATTAATTATTAATCATTAATCAGATAATCATAATCCGCGATGTATATGACAATTATATGACTATTCAAAACAAAGTACATGTATTGTAAAATTTAAGAATCGACGGGATATTTAATTATCATATTCTATAAACATGAAGAGTTACTGGACATGGATTTTGATTGCTGTATGGTATAATAAATGTAATTTGTGATGGGATATTTGAAATGAATCAAATCAATTCAATTCTTTATTATTTATAAGTTGTATCAGTGTATACAGTACAGTATTGTAGCATCTAATTGCCATCACTCATCCTGTGAGGAGCCAAGTCGCGCTATTAACGAGTTAAATAGAATATGCAAGCCTGGATATACTAGGATATGTGTGTGTTGCAAGGGGGCGATCTGTGCGGCTATTGCCACAAACCAATTTAAAAATACGTACGGATGTGTATTGTCGCCAATACTGTTAATTCAAACTGAATAAATGTACACGTGTGTAGTTGACTCAAGGATATATTCAAGTGGTCACTGGAATGTTCAGGATATACGCTTCACTGAATTCAAGGATGAACCCTAAATTATCCGAGATTTTGAAATAGTGGTATATATTTATTTTTTTATTTCATTTGAATGCAAACCGGAGAGTATATTGTGAAAACGCATATTCAAAATTGACTCAACTCAGGATATTTCTTAGGGAAGGACTATTGTGTGACAAAAGGCTATTCGTTAATATTATCCATCAAAATCGTAAGACGTCTTGTATAAAACAGTGTATTGTTTTGAGAGAGCAGCCGAAATTGTAAACAAATCAAATCATTAAGAACATGTTTAATGTAGATTTTGCATGCGCCTCTTCACTTCTGTCAACAATCTAACAGTGAGTGGGTCATCTCAAGATCTAAATTGGCTAATTTCAAGAGTTCGAATTGATTAAATAAATAGTGTTCGGATAATGCAAAATTGGTGACTCGATGTTAAAATACAAGATTTAATCTTATCTTTAATATATAAATTATCGAAAATGTATTTTATATTTTTACTTGCATCCCCGACAGTAGTTTTTAGTAGTTATTGTTACAGAGGAATTGTTATAACAGTCGCTTAAACGTAACGCTTCTCATTATCTATCCAGTGGTTCTTGAACATATATATTGAACTTCTCTCAATGGCATTTAGAAGTTGGTTAGAAGAAGGTGAACGAGTTCTATGGATATTCAACTTCTTTATTGCAGGAGTGCGATGTTTCGATGTAGCTTGAAAACGGTGTTAGAATCTATACATCGAAACTTCTGCAATAAAGAAGTTGTATATCCATAGAACTCGTTCTCCTTCATTTATATATTGAAATTGATTTTAATTTTTTTTTAAATTAAGAAAACAATATGTTTTGATGACAGCATCTTAACATACGATTTTTGTTTATCTAATGTATTCCACTTGAACGTTGTTTTAAAATGCACGGATTAAGTTGAGGATACAGTCCATGTTTTAGTACATTTTGTGTTACGTTTGATATTTTTCAGGTATAATGAATTAGCCACCAGACATTGATTTTTACTTACAAAACCATCATAAAGATGTTATCCACGGGGCGGAAATAACTTCTGTAATAGTAATAGTTTCTTACTTGCGCACACAGCTTTTCTCCCTTATCCAGTATAACCAATTGTTAATATATACTCAATAACAATTTACAAATTGATAGGATATTAAAAAATAAAGACAACTTTAATTGTTTCTCTTTATTTCACTATCAAATTATCAAAAAAGGACATTGCAATTTAAGCATGTTGCAGAAGACACAGATTATTATGAACTTATAAGTTGGGACAAATGTTAGGATTAAACCGATGTTTAACTAGATATACGTTATTGACAGTACACTTCAATAAAGGAATTCATTATACATTCATATACAACCTTTTGGAAAATGTAAGTCCTGTATATTATTACATGTAATAAAAGACAACTTTATCGATATAAAAAATTTTTTTTGCGAAGACATCTGTCTGGCGTACTGCAATTTTGACATACATCTTATATCAAGCAATTGAAGAGAATACAATAGAAACAATTAAGTATTTGAGTTAATATTGGAATAGTATATGTCTTAACAGCAAAATAACAAAGTCTGTATTCGATATTATTATCATATGACCAAAAAGGTAATATATTCTATATACCAAGCTAATCAATTATTCTATTCACGGACACACTATTATGTAACCACTTACATATTTGTCTTTATCCCAAATATTGAATTGACTTAAATGTACAACAGATCGGCAAAATAATTGAATTCTAATGTAATGGAAGTTTAACTCATATTTTCTATACGCAGTTGAATGCCCTTGTAATTTATCGGGCTTTATTGTTGAACAAATGAATGGATGTTCACATCGAGGAAACAATATGTCAGGTAAACATTTTAATAGAGCATATACCAGGGGAAAAGAAAGTATGATAAATGCACAAAGGCTTAAATGAAATAACGACATACATGTATAAGTTAATGCATAGTTCCTAATCAGCTTATTCCTTCATTACTCATTCGTTAATTAGCGCGTCAGCCATGCATTACTGAAGGCACACAAGGGGCGTTATAATGAGGAAGCATGGTAGAGTAGGAAAACTTCAACATCAAATATCCGCTTTTCTAATTAAGTTATAAAGTTGATTTTAAAAATGTGTGTTAAAGTCAATAAGCAGTTTCAGAATATACCAAAATAGTTTAGATATCTCGTAAAAAATAAAAACTCGAAATTTCTAGAAATTTCTAGAAATTTCTAGAAACTTTCTAGAAACTTTCTAGAAACTTTCTAGATACTCACTAGAAACTTTCTAGATACGCACTAGAAACTTTCTAGAAATTTCTAGAAAGGGGGTACTTTGTTTCTTGCTTAACTGTAAGTAAAGTAAGTAAAACACATTTTGTGTGAATGTTGGGATACCGCGCACATCAGGGAAACAGTTTATCCTGATATTCCTTTATCTCTAGTTTTTAGTCAGTTTGGTGAACACCACATTTAAGACTTTTTGAAAGCAGTCAATATATTTGACAAATTGTATATTTTATCTTTTCTATCAGCTTTTAACAAAATTGTGATATTTTGCTTATGTTTTTTATGGCCTTTGTGTCACTACTTTTTGCTTTTGCAATTATTTTAAAATTAATCAATTAACTAAAATTTCTCGCCGCTAATGGCTGCGATACTGCCGAAGCGGCGTTAAGCAATAACTCACTCACTCACTCATTCATTCTCATGTAGATATTTGAACAAATATCATATTCATTGAACCATACTTACAACACGACTCATTGACAAGCACAAAGACAAATTTACTAAAAACCTTTACGATGATGTATTCTTATAATATTGCAAAATCATTCATAAATATGATACAGTAAATGAGTATAATTCATTCTGTAAAACATGTCCTCTCAAATGATCTGAGGAAATCTGAGGAAACCTTATTCGTGTCGTGTTACCTGATGTGATAAACTATATTGGACACCATCACCAACACAGGAATGAGTGAGGTCATGTTTAATCAGGTCAACATTTTAATAAACCTAGTAAACCAATCAAGAATACAAGCTCTTAGTCAACATGCAGAGACGGTCAGGCAGCAATTTCATCAGTGAAATAATAGGCAATATCGGGTGACCTTGATCTGTGACACGCTACCCCATTAATCAGAAGACAATAACAACTTTAGAAAGCAACCAATGAACAATACGCATACTGGTGTGAGAGGAATGTAAATTGGTAATACCACAAGTGGATTCTGAACCTGCATATCATGTTGACATAAAATACTGTAAACCAGTATGCTCTTTATGGGATCGAAAAACACATAAAATAAATTGACTTGAAAATTACATTTTGAAAACAAGGATGAAATCAGGTTTTCCTGGAGTTTTATATGATACTGCTTCAGATATAAAGTATGGTCATATGATTATGTCATGTGAAGGGTTTCATACAAAACCACAAATTGCATATTCATTTGATAAATTAAGTTATAGGAAGCATGAACCACTATTTAAATGTATGAAACTATGAATCAGATTGTAACAGCGATAGTTATTATTTGATTCCAAATGAAATATGGGAATATAGCAAGTAAACTAAAGTGTGTTATTAGTAACAGTGTACATGTGACTGACACTAGAGGAACATGGGATCAGGTACAATGTAGCTGGGAATGATAAGTGGTAAAGTGGTAATTGGTAATGCACAGATTTGTAAATGACTTTGTGTTGTCGTGTTGTCTAAATCTTGAGCAGACTCATTGTTCAAGCTGCAAACACAACTCCGTAATACTATGATAAATAGAGAATCTGTGAAGTTGTGACATGTTGCGTACTTTCACTCGTGGCTGGCCATTAAGTGTAAATATTAATTTTCTACCTGTCGTGTTGACATAATCATATTTTTGTCATGTTAAGACAGTAATTGTCAAGAAAGGAAATGAATTTGCATAATAAGTTTGGTCATGTCCTTGACAAGGTGATATGCGAACGTTAGGTAATCAAAAAAGTAACAATGAACTCTACTTGATACTATAGGTTCCGTTTAGTCTGTTTTCAACTCCAAGGTAATCGTGTTTCTGGTTAAGCTAGTATGATTTCAACTATAAGTTGTATTAATAAACGGCAATAACACCCAAGTTACTAAGTTATGGAAACAGTAAACTACATCGTCATAGTGTGCAAATTGAAAGATAACCTGGTGAATATCCCTGGACATGCTAATCGAGCTACAATGATAAACTTCTCTATTAAGTTTTATTTCTATTTACCAAACATCTGCTGAACAAAGTAAAAGTAAATCAATGCCTTGCGCCTCGAAATACCGCGACCTACTGCCTTGTAGGGTGCAAAGTTTTCCTTGTATAATAACTTTCTACATGTCAGAGATGAACTACAGTAAACCAGTAAAATGAATTGAATATACTATTATGCGAATAACATTAAAATGTATTACAAAAAATATTTAATATATAACAATAGACCTAACTAGGATTGACACATCAATACTTAGGTCTTCAAGACTTATGATTGACCTTGAACTCCATGTTGGAGTATTTGATATTTCATCAGTTGTTCTGCTTTGAATTGAGCTACCAGACATGTCTCTATCTTCAGTAGTATTTTTAAATAACCCTCTGAAAAAGGGGAAAATACATGGATCCCTACATGGTCTTACTATTAAGACAAAATTATTAATATATTCATACTCAGGTGTAGCGTAGAAAATGTTTTGGTTTAATTTCAAATTAAAAAGATGTAATCATCATTTAGATTGCAAACATAAGTAATGTGTTACGTTTTTCTTAATATTCAAGGAAATACTCAAAAATGCTTAAAAATTGGGACCCCTAGACAACGTTTGCGATGTTCGGAGCTAACTATCAACTTTTTGATGTCATCTCTACTTCGAAACGAAGTATTAAACATTGCTGTATCTTCAGTGGTTTACAATCGAAATTCTCAAAAGCCTCAAAATCACAAAATATGACTTTTTGGGGAATATGGCCAAATTGTGCCAAAATTATCAGCTTTTATGTGATAATATATGTTATGGAATTGTTAAGCTGGTTATTATCAATAAATAACTTTGACATAACTTTATTCCAGACACTGAGAGTCATGTCCTTTGGCATATGGAGCCGAAAATGAACATTTAAAAAGTTACCATATTCAAGGGCAAATTATACAAATTCTAAGTGGAAATTAAAACGATCTAACTGAAATTCGTATTCCTTTAAAATGAACTATCATGTATAGCTGTATTATTGTTGTTATTTAAAAGAAGATTTTCAAAGATGCGTACCCTCAAAACTGCGAAAAATGTTCAGTTTATTTGTAAATAGCAAAACATCTATTATTACAGTCGCAAACCGCTATCAGCCTTATCAATGGGGAAATGATGTTGCCAACATTTTGGGGAAACTTTTATGAACATATCTTTATTAACTTTTGATTTTGGTTCTCAAATTATACGACCATATTTAAGATTCTTTCTACTGAAGATTATTATTTAAAACACAATTCCTTATAGATATATGTTTCATGATAAGTAGCCAATGAAACATCATTGACTTCTTAATAGAGATGATTACTCTTTCATAGACATTCTGATAGAGATTTCTTTAGATGTCTACTTTTCATCATATCAAGTCATTAAAAATAAATTATTGCTTTATTTTTCACACATTTTGACTTTAAAACCTTAAACCAATTGCAATGTGGGAATAGCTCCCCTTTTCAACCCATGCCAAAATGACAGTGGTCGAAGTTTCATCCTAGTTCGTGACAAAAACAATTAGATTTTTACTGGAAATGATTTTGGAAAATTACTTTCAGCTTCTGTGTACTTTCCCTTCTCAAATGTTCTCGCTTTATACTTAGGTGAAGATAATAGGGCTTATAGGAATGAGATTGTGGTAATGGTTGTGGTATTGATAGATAATAATAGAACACCCATGGGGTTAATCACTACGCTTATGGTTGCCGGACAGCTACTAAAGCTTTTAACAATGTCTCAATGGGGATCGCACTATGTGCTGTGGCTCTTATTTTGAAAATCGGATGGATAACTATTGCAGTTAGGACTGCACACGCGATGGTGTTTTATAATTCTAATCAACTGAAGTTAAGATTTAACTGGAAGGTTTGGCAATTGTGCTGTTTTATTTAACAATCAATGATATTTATCACTGCCTAGGGAAATGTTCAATTTTAACCGAATTGTCTTATTCCCATTTCTTTATAATTGAATAATGCAGAAATGCATATTTTCAAAAGCTTTTCAGACAAATTGACAAGTGTGGACACAAAAAGCTGAAGGTCATTACCATTCATATTCCATTCAAAACGATCACGATATCTAGAGGCTTTAACGTATACACACATTTATTATATGACGGGCAGTGAAATACTGGGATTTATCAGTGAAATAAACTGTCTATCAAGCTACATTGAAAATAACTTATATTTCTCTGCGAACGGTGACTGATATAATTTGACGTCATAAAACAATGGTCTCGCGCGGCGATTTGGCTTATGACGTCACAGTGTTACTGTGGTGACGGGCTGTTCCTAGCGGCTGCTCGGCGTGAAAACGACCCTTTTTGGACGTAATTACATGAATAATATCATATAATAAATAGAATATCCGTCAATTCTTGACAAATACCATGTTTATCTCACAGATATCCTCTATATATTTCATAAGCAATATGCGACTCCTATAGCTAATTGTTTGGCAGTCAGAATACGTAACACATATTCAAAGGGAAGTTCATCCAAACAAAATTTTAAAAGTGATAACCATATTGTTAGCAATACAATTGATCACCAACGCCTAATGTTGACTATGACTAGGTTATACTCCTTCCCTCAATGTTGCTTCCTGCTCCATCAATGTCCATAAACACTTTAACCTTGGCCATAACTTTGGATTGCTCAGATCTAGGGCTTTCATACTTCGCATGTGCATACCTTGTGGTGAGACCTTTCACATAAGGTTATTATATTTGAGCTTGTGACCTTGACCTTGCCGCAATGGACATTTTCAGAAAATTTTAACCTTGGCCATAACTTTGGATTGCTCAGAGCTAGGGCTTTCATACTTGGCATGTGCATACCTTGTGATGAGAACTTTCAGAAGAGGTCATCATATTTGAACCGTTTCGTCCGTATCCCTTTGAACTTGTGAGCTTGACCTTGCTGCAGTGGACATCTTCAGTAAACTTTAACCGTTGCCATAACTTTGGTATATCCGGGGGCATCCGTGTTTAAACAAATCTTTTTTAAACTGCAGTGAATGAAGAATACCTTTACACGACAGCGCGCATATAGACAATTATATCAATAATGTTGGTGTAATTTCCCCAATTAGATTATTATTATAATGATTCTTTAAAAATGTTTTTTGACATTCCTGCCTAGTAGGGAATATTTCTAGATAATATTGAATATGTACATTTAAGTGCTTATGTGGCAGAAATGGTAAAGTTAATCTTGGGTGATGCCCATAAATAAACTTTCGCGACTAGTTACACTCTGTAATATTAATCGTTCCTACATCAACCTTTATAAAATCGAGTAAGCACACATTTACAACAATATTAACGTATGTCTGTAAAGAGTATGCCTTTTACCAAGTATTTTTGATAAAGTTTGATTCACTGAAAGGTTTAAAGAGTTATCGGCAGTAATATAACTTGTTGTCTGGATTATTTTAACAATATCATCTATTGAAATGAAGTGCGTGTTTCCAATGGACAAACTCTGGATACCTTCATAATAGTGGAAGGACAACTACATTTGATTATAAAAGGCAAATGAAATTTTTCACTTGAGATATGTATGTAATAACAATAATGGGTATTACTATTGCGCACTTTTCCATCCACCAGTGTATGAGCAAGAGATTATTACCCATAACACCATAAATGGAATACAAGCTATGGTGTAATACAACAACAACATATCTAAATCCTCAGTTAGTGTCTAAAGCCACAAGTCAGGGTTGATTCAGTGTAAGATGGCAACCTTCAGACCCGACTCACAAGACCAATCATTTGTGTATGGTAATTTTGTTTCATTATCGTCTGAAGCTGGTTCCTACATCCGACATGTCTATTCAAGTCAGTGAACTCTCTTATCCTCCTGGACTGCATCAAAAGTAATTTCCACACAGTAATACCCCATCTGCACGTATTGGTTCATGTAAGCGACGGATTAGGTCTCTCATAGCGTGATGTGATGGTACATAACTGAATCAAACTTAAGGTCTATTTTGTGGAGGTAACTACATTAAATTTGTCGTTGCTAGACATTGGAAGGGATTATATATTATCAAGAGATGCAAGCCACTATTTTAAAAACACGTACTTACAATACTATTACTATATGACTATATCTAAACCCACAATATTTGTAAGATGCTACATTTGTGTACATAGATTACTTATTTGCCTAAAATGTTTGAATTGATGTTCATACTAATCCAAGCATTAGTTCTTATTACATTCCAGTTCTAATGGACACTGTGGAATAGCATATCCCACATTTAAAGGGGCAGTAGCACGTTTTTTTTCGATCAAATAAGTTGATGAACTGTATCTGAACACTAGATACTAGTCGCTAATAGTAAAACACCCTTCTCCTTTCGAAAAATCAAGCTAAAAATTAATATACATGGTTTGGTAAAGCCGTGGGAATCGTTTTTGTAATTGGAAATAATAAAACATGTTTACATTAAAATGGCCACCATGCAATTGTTGATTTATATGGATAATTGTTTTGTTTAATACGCTGTTTTACCCTCTAAACTAAATATAAATGACACAAACTATCATTATATTTTGGACATGTGAAAAAATATAAACTTTCTACAACCTGTTTATAAAACAAAAGCCTTCGTCTATGGTTTTGATCTCAATTAATATCTTAAAGGCGCTGTAGCACGTTTTTTGCATATTAAACTTCGCCATTTATTATTAAAGTTGATAAGATTTATTGATACATTAAAGCATGTGAAATGTTTAGACACTCACCAATTAGTGATTTATTTTGTTTTGACTGATTCATATTCACATACGGTTTTCCGGATAAGCTTGATTTCTAATAATCTATTGGCATATGAACCCATCTACTGGAACGAAGACTTGTGTATCTCTTGACAGGCAGCAAGTCTCTGGGCATCAGATTAATTTAGTACCATTTACTTTGAGGACACTTCGTGTTGCCACTGGACACTGGAAATAATTTACAGCACAACCAGCTTATATTTTTATATTTTGCATTTTCATAAGACATGCTGTGCTTTAAGTACCTTCAGCATACAGCATGTAGATTCAAGTCAGACCATAATATTTCAGCTATGGAGTATAGAAGAAACTATGATTTATGATCATATTTGTCATTTTTATCATATATCGCCTGAACAACAAATACTGTTAGTATATCATGGAACTAGCTGAAGCTGAAGCTGAGATACACAGATTAAAGAAGGCCAACATATGCATCTGGTGTCTACAAATAAAATACGTTAGCAGCGAAGACATCCGTGTCTCTGCACTAATGACGAGCAGTATAACTGTCAAGTTAATGCTCCTTCATCAAGATTAAAGGGTAAATTTCTTTAATTGCTGCAAGTCGTTGTCTTGACGGTATAGGGCCCTTCGATTGTAGAATGTGTCACATCTAGACCCATCTGACAGTTAACAATCCTTCATAATCAAATGGTCAATAAGCTCTAATGTGGAAGTGTGATTAAGTATTACTTAAAACGAAACAGAAAGCTGTTAATGACAAAATCTTGCATTTCACAGGCATGCATCTTAAAAAACTAAATTGAAATTGAAAAATGTCCATGTAGTACCTTTAAATTAAATTACCTAAAGTCGCTTTAATTGAATTCAAATGCGTGAAAGTGTCTAAGGACCTGGACAAAGTCTAGGCAGTAAATAGTGTATATATACTTACAATATGATTAGTTATTTAATGATTTTGCTATAAATCAACATGTATCAATGAATTCGCGTCAATATTACATGGCACCATCTAGTATTTGCTAGATTATCGATTATTATACTGAGGATTTCTTAAGATAAGCTTCATAACAGCTTTAGTTATGTTTCAATCACAAATATCAAATGTTGATATATAGAGGATACTAAGGGATCTTTCATTTGATTAGATTGTAATATGCAGTGCAGTGAAAATGAGAATTCCGCTAGTCGTGTGCCATTGTAATCATACACAAGTTTGATATTGTCGTATAAATATTACACTGCAGTATCATCAATGGGGGAGTAGAAATAAGAAATATAACATGAGATAATGAAGACAGTGACCGACTCATATAGAAATCCTACTGATGCCCTACATCTCAACATAATCTAACTCTATTATACCACACGTTACTGATGTTCCTAATGTTAGTTGTCAACATAAATGAGAGTACTTATCAAGAATATAAACGATATATTTATGTATCAGGTTCAGGTTACTATAAACTTAAGCCTAATGAATAGCAATCATTTGACGTTATGGAGGGGGTCACAACTAAGGAGGAAAGACATCAATCACACCATTGGCGTCAATCATTAAAGCAGGTCAGTGTGTGCCGATACAGATAACTTCCATGATAATAATTTATATCTCATAGTCAAATAAATAATAAAAATAGACTAATGACAATATTAAGTTAAAATTGTTTTAATATTAACTTAACGCTTCTTCCCTGATAAAATTCGAACATTTAGCATAATTACCTGATATTCAACAAAACAGTAAACAGATATATCACTTTAATTAAACGGGACAAACATCAGGGGAAGCATGGTAGCATGACTAATACATAGAGGATATTTGACATTTCTCGTCGAATACCATGTATATCTCATAAGTATCTCTGAAGTAGAAATGTATATTTTCACGAATGGCGCAGCCATATACACGGTATTCGACGAGACATGTCAAATGTTCTATTTATTAGATTTGACAAACCATGCATATAGTTGGTAAATGACGTTCATTCTATAAACGGAGCCTCCGAGATCGCCTTCCTTTCCACGGCCATCCTATGATGTCATCGTATTGCTACGATGACCTCATATGATTGAAAGTGTTATTTCAATGAGTAGAATAATATGTTATTTTACTCAGTGAAATGCGAATTTCACTTTAACCGATGAATGACGAATTTCACCACTGAAAATTGAATATTTTAATATTAATTTGTCTTAGTAGATTTCAAATGAACTGTTTTATGGCTCACATTCCTAATACATGTACAACAAATGCTAAATCATGTATTAGAAACTGACTAATAGTTTTAGATTTTCAGCTGCCAGTGCCAATTTCTGTCAACTGGAGATAAAGAGTAGACAATACGTCTTAAGGAGAGATGGGACCCAGAAATCGAACTCGCTTACGGTAACATTTTGCGACAACAAATTATTGTAGTGAATAAGTCTAAAAGTATATGGATTACGTTGTTTGGGGCATACGCTTATCCATACACTAACGGAAAGTGCTTAAAATTTCCGTAACGCCTTTTTAAAGGTCATTTTACGACATGCCGCATAACGTTATCGTCACCTATATTCGCGGTAAATATGTTACTGTGTGTGTTATTCGAATAACATACGTATCTTTAGTTACTGATGAATTTAAATCGCTGGTATAATCAACTGATATTTATTCTTCCATCATGCACTCCTTGATTGATAGTATGTTCAATAATGATTACACGGTAGGCCGTCAAAGTTACACTTGAAACCATCCAAATAGCCGTGACGTTAGGTTTTTACGTTTATGAAGGTAATTTAAAAAATGACGTTAAAGTGATAAAAAACCTCCTGTGACCCCCTATTTTTATTTCTGAATTCGTTTGTTTATTCAAATGTGCACATTATATTGCATTTTTAGCAATATCTAAAATATGTGTGTCAGTGAGAAATCCTGTTCATTATGCGAAAAACGATGAGAAAAATGCCGTTTTTAATTAAAAAGTGTTTAATTTAATTTTGTTTCTCTTTCCACTGTCATTAATTTTCAAAATATAGACTTGCTATGCATCCCCGTATGTAACTGAAATGTATTTGAAAGGATTCTGAGCGTATTCGTTGAAAGCGAGCGCTTCATCTAAATACATCAAATCAGTAAAAAATGGCTTAATTTGCCGACGGGAGTATTATTATTAATGCCGATAACTCTTTTAATCGTTCGGTGACCCCCAAATTTTCTTATATTTTTGGATAAAAGACACAATAAACCGTCTATTTTGAAAGTATAAACGAATTCTAAAATATTTTGTTTCATCGTACCATCTCTCCTTAAGGGGCATATGTCGTGGGTTAACTAAACTTACACAACAACATCTCGTTGCTATTATAGAAAATAAATATGAGCTGAAAAAATGACAGTTCAGTATTTGACATGCATGTAAACACAAAATCATGGAATATTAGATGCGCCAACAAACTATCAATGATTTGATCTATATGTACCTTTGATTAAATAACACCCAATATGCCTTATGACGTGCTTTCACCTCACTTCTAACCGCTTCATTTTGTGAACTATGTCACCCTAGGGTCAAAATAAGATACATTTTGAATTGCAAGCTGTAACTATTTTACATTATATTATTCTGATAAACAAGATTGGGGACGTTAGGTCCGTGTCAATATAGTTCAATAATGTTTTACAAAATTGTTTCAGGCGAGGTTTTGTGAATTATAAAAGTTGGATGCTATTGAAAAGTGAAACTGTTGCAAGTTTGTTTTTCGTTAAAGTTATATTTTAAAACTCAAGACAACATCAATTATGTGTTATCTGTGACGTGTTGATGGCACGTTGACATTAGTTTCGAACACCGATACACAATATTTTCACATTTACAACACAAACATCAAACCATCATCATAATCAACAGTTGTACATACTTGCAGTAACTTGTACATAGTTGTACATTATTATTGGTATTAACACTATATAATAACATATAATGACTATGCAAGGTGCAAAATGGAACACCTGTACCGAAAACTGCAAAGAGAAGACAACGCTGTGTCATTAAGGGGGAATATTGGAGAAAACCTTAGTTTAAATAAGTTTAACAGTATTGTTTAAGAAATAATGTATCCAAAAAAGTATCAAAATATAATATTTTGATAACACGTTTTCGGTACGAGCCGTTTTCCGAAGATCCCCGAGAGTTAATCAAGCTGGCAGCAGTCTCGTCAAATGACGTTAAAGATGCTTTTCACCCAAGCTAGGGCATAAGCGTTCAGGTGTTTTCTACGTTATTATGGCTTTCTCGGATGATGATGCCAGTGTTGATGTTCAACCACCAGACATGAACAACATCCTTCCTTATCAGTATGAACCTATTGTGAATCAACATGTAGCTGAACACCAGGAATCAAGTGAGGATGAGCTTCAGATGTCAACTCTTAGAGAGTTGGAAATAAGGATTGGTACGTTTGGATTGACAAACTGTAACGTTGCAATTTCACAATGAGTGATGGATTATGCTGTACATTAATAATTATATAGTGTCTACTTACAGCTAAAATGGGTGTCAACAACGTATATGACGACGGTTTATTTAAATCCGTAAATACAAATCACAATTCCTTTATTATTCCTATATTACCAGTTATATATATAAACCAGTTTCACGGGACAAAATGTATCTTGAGTCTCGATTATTCATATCATGCCTGCTGTAAAAACGTATTGATATTAAATATATTACTTAGATTTATTCAAAAGTAATCAATGACAGTGAGATCTAAATTGCTAAATGTGAGATTTGAGAGTCACTTAACCAAAACTCACGAGAAGCCAGTAATAACGCAGTGTAGCTGGTTATCAAATATTGCGGAAAGATAGAATTATCAGCCGAATGTATCCATATCAGAATCATAACCATTAATAGAACTTGATACCATTAATATTTCCTTCCGGATTATAGAACAAGAACCTATCTTGTTTGTTCTAGGGCTCACAAATGCTGTGCGTATAGACGTCTGTCTAGATAACCGTACCATAGAATACAAAAAAAGTGAAGAAAGGTTCACCCACAGTGTGCTGTGCAGAAAATTAGAGCTTCGATCAGAGTCTGTGACTGGATTCAAGTTTGCAAAATCCAAAGTGTCACAAATATGGACAGTTCATTCTATGTATATAATGTATATGTATGAATAAACATTATTCTAGATCGTTTCATTTATCTCAGTGCTAAAGGCAAACTTTCCTACGAGAATGAGAAATGCAGTCATAATATAATTTGGCTTTCTACATTATGCTTTTCCCCTGCTTTGCTTGTTCAAAGCAGTACAAACATCGTTACCCTGGTTGTCGATACATGATACATAAATTTGTCTTTCTTTAAACTCCTTGAGGAGTATTCAACTCAAATTTCCAAAAGCAAGACGCAACTCGCACTACTCTAAGTTTCTGGTTAATTTAAGCCTTGCAGCATTTCCATCACTTAACTATAGAGCCAACTATGCATTTGAGGTGCAGTGCTCCACTATTTTAGCACGGAAAAGTGAAGGAAATGTTGAAAGGCTTAAATCAGTTATGAAGACAGGAAAACATTGAAAACTTAATCTGATTATTTTTGCAATAAACATGTATTGTGAAAATATTATCAATCAGTGGAAATTCATTTTTAGTAAATATATCCGAAAAACAAAATCAGTAGCCAAAATGAGCATATTGGCAATCATTGCTCTGAGAATGTAATGATAATGTGCAGGGGTCAGAAATGGTTACCATATTCAAATTGAAATTTATCTCACACATGTATTTACCCATGACAACTAATTAAACAACTGTGTACAAGTTTCAAAAAGCACAGCCTTCTCCCTTCTTTGACACTGGGCTATCCAAACCTCTCGTTGCATGGCATCCGTCTTTTCAATTTAATTTCAAATTAAAAAACATTAAACTTTAGTCCAGGCTTTGATGAATTACTACACTCCAAGCTACAAACAATATCATATCAAGTCAGAAACTGTTTCGAAATCTACGTATTCAACCAATTCTTCCTCAACACTTAGTTTTTCCCAGTCACTCTGTTAGAACAATGCGGGCCGTAGAGTATCTCTGACGTCACAGCCCAACCCCGCCGTAGGCTCCCGGGGAAATATACATATCGCCACAGGCAGCAGTCAGGTTCTTTTGTCGTGTAATTAGTAATTAAACACTGTTTTCCATGTTATTTTTGGTTGAATATGTTTTCAAAAGTGTAATTATTATAACAGAATATAAATGTTTATACAAATTCTCCTTTAAGAATGCCATTTCTAATTAATTGGTCACTTAAATAACGTTTAAGTTATGTTTTTTCATTTCCAGACTCATTTCTTCAATATAGTTATGGGGATATATTTCGTCAGTACAATATGTACATCATTTTTTCTTACTTTGTTAAATATTCAGTTTAAAAGTTTCTAATTTACGTGAATATATGTTATGCAGAGGAAACATGAAAAAATAGACCCCAGAATTAGACATTCCATTAATCTTGCTGAGGAGGAACTACTTCGCCATGTTTGACCAGTCAAGAAAATTAAAGTGAAATATAGGATTGTAAACATTTTATTAAATAAAACCAATATATGTGTTTCAATTTCTTTGTAGTTTCCTTTTTGCTTGATACAGTTGAACACGGATATAGCGTACACAGATAAAATAAACAATCAGATATAGCGAACAAATATGTAAGCCCCCGTCAAAAGCTCTATATAATATGCCAAATGTGAATAGCAAACAGCGGATGTAGCGAACTGAATTATTTGGTCCCTTGGAGTTCTTATTTCCGTGTTCTACTGTATGTGGAAATGCAACACATGCTTTTGCTTTCGGAACATATATATTTTGAAAACCAAAATATTGAGAGCTGTACAGTTTGGTAATTAAAACAATATTCTTTTATATCGTGATTTAAGTAGATTATAATTACAAAAAAGAAGTGTATTTGATTTAAGAATTTAATAAATGGTAAACAAGATTATTCTGACTTTTCCCAATCGGAAGGGGATATAGATGATTAGTCTTTGCTTGTTTGATCTCATTTTCTTCCGTCATATTAAAGACTGGTTAGCATCCCCTGTGTGGAAATTAGTCCTAAGAAACGGTCAATTAAGGTAATACGTTCATGGACATAAATAAACATGTCAGATATTTGTAAATACTTTCAGACGATGGTCAAACAAAATCACCATAAGTAGTCAGAAGTTATAGACAAAGAGCGAGCAGTCTGAATTTATTTCTCGCCTGTATTGTACACTAACTCGTGGTGCAGATGTAATTGTCGTATTATAGCATTACAAATCATTATGGATGGTATTTCAAGTACAATGTTTTGTGTGAATATAGATTATGACTGTTCAGAATGGAGAGTGTTATTGTTATTATTGGTTCAAACATTTTATATTCTGACTAAAACCTCATTTACAAACACGACGAAAGCTACAATGATGTTGCTGCTAAGAAATTGAACCGTCATACCTCACAAACAGACAATGTTGACCTGGATTGAACCTCTTCAGAAGCTTTTAAATGAAGACAGAGAACCCAAAGTGAAGATTACGGATAGTTAGGCAGAACATTAACTGACCTCAGAGGAGAACATTCTATTGCGTTATGTAAGCATTGAATACAAAACATGAAGCAGAGATTGTTTGAATAACTGTATTCGTGTCCATCCTGCTTATAAAGTTACAGACAAAAACAACAATGCTGTACATGGATCAGAATGATGGATGTGTGTGAAATAAAAAAGATCTATGACTAAATTGTGCTTCCTGCGTATCATCAGAATTCACGCAGTATTCGACGGTACTCGAGATGTAAGGAACCTTGTAGTCAGTAACCGCCAATACTTGGGAGAATACGGAAGGATCCGGCAAATGGATTTCACCACTTGATCGCATCATAAGTAAAATAAGTTCTTAAAGTTTAGAATATGTTTAGTCAATGACTCAAGTGATGATATTTATGCTGAAAGGTCCATTTGTGTCACGATATGAATAGATTCTCTCAACAAAAAAAACTAATGTGGATTAAGAACAAGATACATCAATGAAACTCAATAAGTAGGCACATTTGCAAGTTCTAAAAACGTCAAAAATATTTTCCGATTCCTTACGTAGTGTGACATTTTGAGATCACAAAACTAAAATATTTTCATCAACAATTGTATATTTTTTCAGTTATGATTAACATGAGTGTCCGGCATATCCTAAATCACCTTCGAAATGTATGTTATCAGACTCTCTGGAGCATCTGAAAATTCATATGAACAATTAAATAAACCACAAACCAATTGTATCGCTTTTTCACTTTATTTTCTGTCTCAGAAAATCAATAACTGCAAAGTAAACAGAGTTTAATGAAATGAAGTCACCGTGAAAAATAATAGTGTTTAGGGAGTGAATACTAGAGATATACCATTTTACTACAAATGAAGAATTACAAACGATATAAAGTTATTGGTATCATCAATAGTGAAATAAGTCGTTTCAACGTGTACGGTTACATTTCTCAGGCACTATTACTGTTGAAAGGCATTGACGTTTATAAGGCTTATAATGTAGATCAAAGATCACTATTCGTATCTACTAGTTCTTATGTTACAGACAAATAGATTAAATGCAACCCAATGTAGTATACACTCTTAATGATACATACATTTCTCATTCTTAAAATAGCTTTTAAACTATTTTTCATGTGGTGTGTGATGGCTGCATTAACCGCAACCTTATCTATTAAGAAGCATAATTAAAACATTGATCCTCCCTAGTCTGTCAGTAAAAATATGCACATGTACTGGTTAACACAGTGATCTTGCTTCAAGGAAATTATAACATCACGCCTTACATATACACACATCTTAGTGGCATTGACGCTTCTACACATGGGGTCTTAATTAAAACGACAGTAACATAGTGAAGCAGGAAATAAATTGATTGTCATAGAACTTGAAAATACATCATGTCTCTTTGAGTGGAATGGGAATATAGTGTTTAATTTTGCAAGCATTCAGAGGGAAATCAACACAAAACATGGTGTAGAGACTGTGAACTACTGTACGTCTGCGCATATCTGATTGATTTCGTGTTATAAAAGCAATATACCACCCTTAATTTGTGCTTCTGACAAGTCATCAGCATTATTCACTCAACATCAGAGGTTGTTCTGGAATTCCGGAACCTACTCAATAAATCATTTGTGGCTTATATATAAAGAATAAGGCATGGACGATGTGACCTTTTTGTTGTGATTGGGCTTCGGTAGTGTCTTTTTGGTCAGACCTTGAGAAAGGTCATTTAACAAATTATTGGAATTTAACAAATGAAGATGTAAGTTTTAATGGACTTCCTCTGTCGACATAGCATACGAATCAAATAGTTAAGCATGTTTTCCAACTCATGTCTCAGTAAGGGCCAGCGAATCAATCCCTCAAACTATTACAATAACCAGGTATGAAGTGTCACATCTTGACAATGCATATTGTTGCTGAACGTCAACGAGTAATGGACATATGTACATAACCACCTGTCACCATAATGTCTAATGGAAGTGGTCTAATGGGTAAGTAAGCTTGGTAAAGAAGGTTTGCTATATACAACTGAAAAATCTAGATCTCTGACGACCTTATATTAGGTTACACATTCCCACTGATACACTGGACGACATACATGTACATCTACTCCATTCTCAGCTTTGTTTACATATATCTGAGGTGAAAGTGCAAAACTTTACTAAGTAACGACCAACATCCAGTCACAAAAGGCAGACACTAGTCATGTCTAAGAGAATTACTCACCTGGTGTACCATCACATGGAAGTCCGACAGTTTCCCACTTTCGTCTCATTGTGTATTGTCATGCAAAATTAATTGTTTGCAAAGTAAATTTGTTTTGCAGTTTGCTAAAGATAAGGCTTCATATTGCATATATCTAAAAATTTTATTAAAGGGTTTTACAGAAAGAGAGAAAGAGTCATGATGACGTGCATATCAGTTTGGTATTCATAGAAAATCATTCTTATTTTAATTATTCTATTAAACTATTCTCTAAATAAATTTTGAAATTAAAGTGAATCATATTCTAAATATAATTTCAAAATTAGCTTTAAAAGAAATAAAGGATATATGAGTTTGGAAAATTATGTGACCACACGGTAATGGTTTTTCCAAGGCGAAAAGACATAGATATGTCGGACCTACAATGATGTAAAATACGACCATGAGAACAAATATTTTGTTCTTTAAAAGGCAAGAATAAAACAAATATGAAGTTATTTCTACTATAGAGTGTAATCTATCACCTTAAAACCAACTTAATTTTACTGCGTATTACACTAAATAGTTATGACGAGAAACGTTACTGAGCACTTTGCACTTTTGTATTAAATCGATTATATTTTGACAGCATATACCAACAAATGCTTTTTACTGATCAACAACACCTTATCGTACCAACACGATGTTGTGATATAATTTTACATGGATATAACATTTGGACCATTTGAATGCACGTCTCCTTGACTGCATGTAGGCACATCAACACTGTTGACGACAGTCGATTCATTACAAAGATACTAGCATATAATGAACATTATCAACTAATCAATCAATATCATTATCAATTAATCAAACTGTTGAAAACTAGCAACCATATTTATAAAATAATGTATTTTACAATGTTCACAAATAATTGCAAATTCGAAAACGTCCCCCACATCGCAAGATGCGCGGTGACGCTAATTTTATTCATAGTGACCTCACTAGAGATCAAAGTTGTTTCTGATAGGCTTTTTTGATGGAAACTTTCCAAAATAAAAATTAAAAAAATAAAATGGATGATTGAGTACTTACTTTCAGCCATCTCCAATATCAGTATGTTTATTTAACTAAATTTCTGAGATTACTTGTACAATACATGTACTTATACTTTAACTTTAATCAACACAAACGAAGACGTTTTTGTAAGAGGAAACATCAAAGGGAACTCTGACACACTTTCCTCATTTCTGTTTATCTTCAATTTCATTGTTTCCTTTTCAATCTTTTCCAGATATTTATGGATTCTAACTATTTTAAATGCACCGTGATCAATACACAGAATTCAATTTCAATGAAACTTTGATATCCATTTCTCTCTGCATCACTCACAAGTTCATTCCACAAGAGAACAGATCGATTTATCCAGATGAAAAAGTGAATTGAAATTAACGTTTTTGTTTCAGGAAGGGATAGCAAATCTTGAAACAGCGCATGCATACAAATTTATTCTGACATTACGATTATTCATGAAATCGAGCTTACATTTATAAAATACCAAAGCTTGTTAAATAGAAACTCATTTACATCATTCATAAAGGGTATATTTTATATTCATGCTGTGAACATGTCAGATTGAATTGTGAAAGCAGTTTTAATTCGGGACTGGATACATTCAAGTCTGATCTTATATAATTGTTTGTGATTTTTTGTTGACGTTTTCATTTCATGTAGTGGAATAGAATACCTTGCATTGGTGATGTATACTAAGATACAATAACATAAATCAAATATCTGATGTCCCCTTCTCGGGAGTAACATTCAGAAGCACACATGTACGTGTACAAGTATTTTCTGTGTACTTAAATTATATTTTTTTTGTGTCTGACTCATTTAAATATGTTAATAGAATTCCGTGTCAGTGTTAAATTTTACTCCAATTTACTCAATGCTATTGATAAAAAGAAAATAAAACAATTTGATCTTCCAAAATAATGTAGTCAGCTAAGACATATACATCTGCTGAAAACTTTACCTTATTGTCAATTTGAAACATTAGTGTTATTAGTTTGACCTTTCACAAACAAAGTTTACTTTAAATTCACCTCAATAAGAAATTAATTTCCGAATTTTAGGACTTAAAAAGAGTGGTGATAGTAGATGTTAGTTTTGGAAAAAACATAAATCAGGAATATTTATCACAGTAAATTTGACTGTCTGGCTAGCCGCCACCGCCCGGCCAACAATGCACCAATATTAATCACATAATAGCTAACCATTGAGACTAGTTGTCCTGTTGCGTTGCGCTGCGCTGTCATACCAGATGTATATATCACAGCATAAATGAGTGATTGTGCACGTCGGTTTCAAGGAAATCTCATTTCCGCAATCAGTTAAGTGACTTGATAATCCAAGTGATGGAATTCACCCCTATTTTATGACCATATACAATAATATAAGTACACTAATGCTTCAAGATTAACAGGCGTTAAAGAAACACATGTGTTAACAACACCAGATTTTAGAAGCTGATTTATGAAGGAAAAACGAACAACCCTTGAACAACACTTACAACGTTGATAGTTTAGGGTTGAAATATCGCTATATCATCTTCCATTGTTAATTTGACTGAGAATTAGCTACACAGAAGGTATATGAATGAACTGAAGTCGTGGTTATGATTACCTGTTATTGTCAGTTATAGAAAGAATTAACGAGTAATTTAGAGAACGTATTATAAAAAGTAATTCAGAAATGTTTGAAATGATGAACCATTGTGAAAAGTGTATTTATCAAATTTTAACCTGCACGTATTGCCCGTTTATAAGCCAATGAACAAAGACATTACGAAATGAACTTCTGAAACAGACTGAATGACTTTGCAACAGAACGATGCATATCAGAAACAGTTTTTGACATTTATCAATTCGTCACCGTTAACAGACAAGAAACAGAAAACAGACATAAGATGATTGGATGCAGCCATTGATACAGATTGCTCCCTTCAAAAACAGGCTGATATCCAGACTGCATCGTCCAACCTTCTGACCGCTGCAGTATATCGTTGATTTCACTTTAATTCAATTCCTTTCTAGTCCATTTAACTTTCCTCTGCAAGTAGAACTCTATTTTGCGTCTATAAACTACCAATATAAACCTATTCTTAAACTCGTTCTCGAATAGGTACTGAAGTCTGGAGAGAACTGTTCAAATGCAGTAGGGTTTGGTTACAATGGTACACTGAATTTTAGCGTAGTACCACTAATGTTTCTCTACGTCAATGCTCGCAGGTTGCGAACTTCTAAAATATCTGTAATTAACTTGCTATCCTTATGCACTCGTTCTTCTGTTGCTTTGTTCATAGTCAGACACAAATTATAGCTACAATTATTGCACTAGACAGTAGTTTCTTGTGAAGTCAGATTTATTCTTCCAATTCCCTGTAAATAAACGCTATTTATATGTATCAGTAGTTACAACGCACACATACAGGGACAGGGTGGTCCGTTTATTGCCATTTATAACTGCTCCCTGGAATGGTCAGACATCAGACACAATCCTCGGGCAGCAACAGAGTAGCTATATCTGTCTTCTTTCATAAGTATTATGATTACCATTCATACGGGTTAAAACATGAAGTCAATTCTTAATAAGAGATAACTGCAAAGTTAGTACATGTAGATACCTGATTTGCATATTAGGCTAGTCATTAAGTGGCGATTCCCAAATGGAGATTTTAATTACAAATACATCAAGTATTGCTAGTAAGTAGCACATCAAACGCCAGTGGAAATATTGGTGTAAAGGAAGATATGTCACCAAAAACTTGCAAAACAATCCTATGTATGTGTTACACTTGACACATCTTTACCATCTGGACGTTTATTACCACATGGGACTACTGGAGCTGAAACCGATTTAAGACAGGTAATTCAGTTGATGTTGTCCACGAAGGTACATTATACCGACATTACATGTTATTCGAGATTTAATCTAAAAGTCAAATATTCTGTCCAAACTATTTTAATATTGGATTCCGGTATCCGGTGTGTTTTTGATCTTCAGAGAATAAAAATGAAACTCATGTTTGATAAACGACTCGGACACTCCTCTAAATGACTGATCTGAGGCAGCCATGTTTTATTGATGTATACACATACTGGAATATTGGAACCTTGTTCATTATGATGGGATCAATTTAGTCTATTAGGTTTCTGATTGATTGGTCTCTGCAATGTCAACAAAAAGGTTGGAATAACAAGAAAAATGCGCTTCGTAATTTGATTTGCCTAATTTCAACGTCAGTGCTGCATCAAATATGATGTCTATAGTATCGCCGATAGATATGAAAATGCAAATGTAGGTTTTAGTTATATAGACATCTCTCATCTCTCGCCAATGTTAAGATAGAAAATAAATGTTTTCAGGAGACTCAGAAATGCAGACTGCAGAAATGGTGGATCTCAAAGTAAATTCTGTGTCCAACATTTGCAACCGGTGATGAAATGAAGGAAAAGTTTATTTGTAGCAGAGAGGTGAGTGAACGACGGGAAGAATGATGTCATGAATGAACCTTTAACCAACGACACATTCTATCCCCTTCCGAGATGAGTTGTCGTGTAAATATTTTGTTTTGAGCGAAATACCTCGATACATATCTCTGTAGGTAACATGAGGTGAGTATATGTGTGTAATTATAAAGGAAACAACACGAATTCTATCTAACCTACAAAACACTTTATCATGTAAATATGTAAAGGATATAACACTCACCTTCGGCCCGCGGGTTCTCCCTCCCCCGAATGTTTACATGTTTAACCAAAACCCCGGGAGAGTGTTATATCTGTCATATAAAGCAAGGAAGCGGCAACAAATTTATCAAAATCGGTTATTAATTATGAAACATGTTTCCTATGAAATGACATAGCTATGCCATGAAAAAAAAGTATAGCTGAAACGAAGTCGGGGACTGTTCGACTTTGGCGAAAGCTTGTGAATCTTGCGTTCTACAAAGAGCATGTCTCCGTCACTATCGTTATATTGTGGTTAAGAAAACGTGACTATAGTTAGAATTGTTAAACGTCTCATTGCAAGGTCCTTTGTTGCTCCGTGGTAGAGCGTCCAGTTTAAGGAGCGAAGGGATGCACGTTCGAATCTCATTATGTCAAGTGTGAAATTTTAACTTAGAATCATTTTCTGTTCTGTTCATGTTCTGTGATTGAAATTAAAACATCAAATGAGGTTATTCCGGAATTAACAATTCACGTTAAAGTCTACTTTCAGGGCCAGGGATATTCTATAGAATGTCCCAGGGATATTCTATAGAATAGGGTGTTCTGTATGGCAATGAAAGGAGGTTTACCTGAGAAAAGAATTACCTCCAAAATGACACAAATATGACACCTTCGGTTTATATGTTGTTAAAATCACACTTAATCTTGGCAATATCTTCTATCTTTGTTCACTTTCAGAATTGATTTGTGTAGCCTTAACACTTTTAATTCTACTCAGTGAATCAGCATATGGTTGGTTAGCTGCATCTGTCAAAGTAGCATTTGTTCATTTTCCAAATCAAAACAATACTTAACATTGATGTTTGCCTTGACCGCAAATAATGAACATATCAAAGTCAAAAGTATATCAGGTCATCGTCTTAAGCTCTTTGTCCTTTATTTCAAAAACATGTTCACTCAGTTGATATGATATGATACTCGCAGTAATGACAATTCGAATATTACATATATAATCAACCTTCAAGAAAACGTTTTCATCAGCAATAAATATGTATGTCTTCATCTTTAGAAACCTTGATTGTTTTATGCGACACATAGAGCTGTGTACTATATCATTTCTTTTAACTTTAAAGGCCCTGTAGCACACCCTTATGCTGAAATAAAGTGATCTAAACTTGTTTTAGTGTTACCAATGGTTCGATAATACTCCTCCGTCAATAAGGAGAGTTTTAAAACAAATGTACATGGTTCGGTTAAGCCATGCGAGTCCACTTCCCTTCGAGTGGCTATTTGAAAGTGTTCACATAAAATGGCCTCTCGAAGGTAGTTCAAGATATCTGACTGATGTAGCAATACTCAAACACTCTGAGTGGTGTCCTTTTAAGGACAATATATAATCAAACGTTGCCATTTCACTGCTCAGTAAGTACATACAAGCGTTATACTTATTAAACAATATAGAGTGAGACACTCAAATATAAACCCTATATCAGGCTACAGTGGGACTAAACGTTATTGCGCCACTTAGTACAGTGAAATTAAACCCAACGCTGTGTGGCAATAAACTTAATCGTCATTAGTGTGACGTCATAAGGGCAATGTTATAACACCATGCTTGCAGCTTTACCAGCCTTGCGTGGGAGGAATGATCTACCAGTGAAATCAGTCAATTGCAGCAAAACGTAAAGACTTGAGTGTGTAAGAAATATAATCTTTGTTTACCTTGATAAATATAATGTTTACATTGTATCATATCTCGTGGGGTAAATAAATTATATTTAAATCGTGACTCAATTCACTCGATGAGATGAACATGGTATTAGTCAAGGATAGACAAATATCTTCTATAAGATATACACAAAAGACTACATATTCAATATTGCATGCACCTACACCTGAGACAAATGACAGTTAATTCATTGATCTCAGGTGTATTCTATTGTCAGAGTACGAAGCATGTTCATTCATTCACATGTAGATATTTGAACATGTATCATATTCATTGACCCATAGTTAACACGACTCATTGAAAAGCCCAAAGACACATTTACTTAAACCTGTACGATGTTGTATTCTTATATTATATTGTATAATTTTGAAATAGGATACAGTAAATGAGTATCATACATTCTGTAAAACATGTCCACACATATATACTCAAGTGTTCTGAAGAAATCTGAGGAAACCTTATTTGTGTCACACGTTTCTGATGCGATAAACTATATTGGATATCGTCACCAACAAAGGAATGAGTGAGGTCATGTTTAATCAGGTCAACATTTAAACCAAGTAAATATATCAAGAATACAATCTCTTAGTAAACATGCAGAGACGGTCGGGCAGCAATTTAATCAGTGATATAATAGGCGATATCGGGTGACCTTGATCTGTGACACTCTACCCCATTAGTCAGAAGCCCAGAACAATTTGAGAAGGCAGCCAATGAATAATATGCATATTGGTGTGAGAGGAATGCAATTTGCACATTGCACATTGGCATTAAATACTGTATGAGTACGAGTATGCACTTTGAAAAGGACATAAAATACATTGACTTGAAAATTACATTTTGAAAAAAAGGATGAAATCATATTACCTGGAGTTTTACATGATAATGCTTCAGATATAAATTATGACTTCATACAAAACCACAAATTGCATAATCATTTGGTAAATTAAGTTATACACTTTTAGGAAGAATGTACCGCTATTTAAATGTTTAAAACTATGAATCAGATTGTAACAGCGAAAGTTATATTTTGATTCCAAATGAAATATGGGAATAAAGCAATGTAAACTAAAGTGTGTTATTAGTATCAGTGTGCATGTGACTGACATTAGTGGAACATGGGATCAGGTAGTTGGGAATGATAAGTGGTAAAGTGATAACTGGTAATGCACAAATTAGTAAATGACTTCGTGTTGTTCGTGTGGTCTAATTCTTGAGCTGACTCATTGTTCAAACTGCAAAACCAACTCCTTAAAACTATGATAAATAGAGAATCTGCTAGTCGTGACATGATGCGTATATGACTCGTGGCTGGCCATTAAGTGTAAATATTAACTTTCTACCTGGCGTGTTCACATAATCATGGTATCTGTCATGTAAAGACATATATGTTCTATAATGAAGGGAAGTGAATTTATATAATAAATGTGGTCATGTTCCTGAAACATACATATATTTCCTTGACAAGATGATATGCGAAGGATAGGCAATCAAAACAGTCAGCATGAAGTGGTTGAAGGCATAGTATCTTAACCACACTTAACAACTACTTTTGACTTGCAACTTGACTAAACATAATCTAGCATACAGTCGCAAGCGACAACAGAATTCAGCCGTATATATGTAAATTCATTGTTTATTAACTTATTTCAGCATTCCTCACCATTCTTGCAAGTTTCTGCAAATTTTGATTAAAATACATCAAGGAAAGGAGTAGCTTACTGTACTTGTTTAATGTTTATGTTTGTTTCCTATTTATCTCTTACAATTATACTTCAAGTTAAAATATAATAAGAAAAGAAATATAGATTTTATGCCTTTTCTGTATTCTGGATGAAAATTGTGAATGAAAAAATTACTCAATATTCATTGCTATTCAATAAGTCTAGTGGTCTAAGGGAAGCAACTGCGGGAAAAGTACAAATCTAGTGAAGCTTCATAACATCTTTACAAACGTATTCAAGCCACAAAGCAAGTAACTTGTTAACTTATAATGTTTAAACCCCCTTAGTCATTTAAATTATCGAACTAATGATACTTTTTCTACTCAGGGTTATATGTTGTAGTATCAACATGCTATGATTTTCTATTGTTGAGTAATGGCATGATAAAGACACGCTACAAACATGATTTTGGAAAAGTCTCCTAAATTTGATTACTCACTGTGAAAAAAGTATTAGGAGTTCGCCAATAAATAAACAATCTTGTCCTCCCCAAATGCAAAGTTTCAGCGAAACGTTGCAACTACATTCAGAGTGGTGTTTCCACCAAAAGTGCATAGTAAAACACTTTGAAAAAGGTTAAAATTCAATATGGCGTCCAAACTACGTGACCTATCAGCCCCCATGGTGACACATTTTGCTTGTCTAGTTATTAAAAAGTTTTTAAAACAAGTTGCGAGTTTTTATTATGTCTCTAGGATTATTTAGAGTGAAATCTAACATGTCAAAATCGGAAACAAATGAAAGAAAATAAATAATGGCTAAACCATTGGACCTCATTCATCATGTTTTACTGTTTTGCTTGTATTGTTCTTGCGCATCTTTTTGGAAAAGTTTCAATTCTCTAAAAGGATTTTAAGATTGTTCCCAATGGTATAGTTATTCTTTAATATGACCGGAAATGACTGTATGCGAGCGATTATATTATTGATTCATAAAGACCATAGTCTTACACTCCTGAAAACATCGTTAATTTCGGTGGGTAGGTTTTTGAATTATCGCCCCTGACTTTGAAAGGTCACTGTGTAAAAAGTATTAGGAGTTCGCTCAAAAAAGAACATTCCCCAATGTCTCAGCTATAAATAAATAAGGTTTCAGCTCTAAGGTGCAAATATCTTCGGAATGGTGTTTCCGCAAAGGTACATGGTGTCCGAAAATTTGAAAAAGTTGAAAAATCTTAGTTTATGTCCAAACCACGTGACTGACGACTGCGCCATGATTTACTTTATTCATCGCTAGGTCATTGCGGATATTTTGTAAAAAGTTTCATGTCTCTGAGTGCATTTTGAAAAAGTTTTCCCATGTTAAAAATCAAAATTGTGATTTGAACTGGATCTTTGGTGGCAGAACCGATTGGGCCCAAACGTTTAGTGTCGCGACTTCACAGTCAGGGCTATCAGACTGTAAAGTTTGGTTGAATTATCTGCAGCCGTTTTGGCTGAATCTTGCACACAAAATCCGTGACATAATATAAAAATTATAAAAAACAAGCCAATAACAACAAGGATTCAGAGTTCATGAACGGGAATAAGACCTAGGTTACGGATGCTCTATGCTATTGATAACTTTCTCTATAGCAAGTTGTGTTTCTATTTACCCAAACATCAGCTGAAAAAAACCCAGTAAATCAATAATGCCTTGCGCCTTGAAGTACCGCTTGTAGGGAATGATACTATTTGTGTCAGTAATGTATTACAAAACCAGTTAAATGAATTGAAAATTAACATTTATTACTTTATGGTCTATGATAAATATCAGAAACATATAAACATACTTAAAATTAAACCCTAATAACTATAAGGTGTCCTTTCCATGTCAAAAAGAATTTGATTCTGTGATACTTTAGGGTACACTGAATGAATACATGAATGAATACGCATTTTAACGAAAACTTGCCATGGTACATTCTACTTATGATGATTATTTTGGTTCTGAAAGTCTATCATTAAAGTTAAGATGCCTCCTTCTAAAAATAATTCCTACGAATTCCGTAAGATAATAACACAGTTCCAAATAGATATATGTTTCATGATAGTATTATAATAAAACATCATTGACTTCTTAATAGAGATGTTTACTCTTTCATAGACATTCTGATAGAGATTTATTTAGATGTCTCCTCTCTATCATATCAAGTCATTAAACATAAATGATTGCTTTATTTTTCACACATTTTGGCCTTCAAATTTTAAACCCACTGCAATGTGGGAATAGCTCCCCTTCATATTAAAAAAAGTGGTCGAAGTTTCATCCTAGTTCGTGACAAAAACAATTCGATTTTTACTGATGAATTATTTTTGGAAAATTACGTTCATCTTCTGTGTACTTTCCCTTCTCAAATGCTCTCGCTCATAGTTAGGTGAAGATGATAGGGCTTATAGAATGTGAATGTGGTATTCGTTGTGGTATTGATAGATAATTATAGAACACCCATGGGGTAAATCACTACGCTAATGGCCGGACATTTACTAAAGCTTTTAACAATGTCTCAATCGGGATCGCACTATGTGTTGTTTTGAAAATTAGGACTGCACACGCGATGGTGTTTTATGAATCTAATCAACTGAAGTTAAGATTTAACTGGAACGTTTGGCAACCGTGCTGTTTATTTGACAATGCATGATATCTATCACTGCCAAGGGAAATGTTCAATTTGAACCGAATTGTCTTATTCACATTACTTGAAAAAAAATAAAAATGCGGAAATGCATCGTTTTCAAAAGCTTTTCAGACAAACAAGCTGAAGGTCTTTACCATTCATATTCCATTCAAAACGATCACGATATCTAGAGGGTTTAACTTATACACACATCTATTTCATAAGCAATATGCAACTCCTTATTGTTAAATATGTTATGGCAGTCAGAATACCTAACACATATTCAAATGGGCAGTTCATCAAAAAAATAATTAACAAGTGATATTGTTAGCAATATAAGTTATCTCCAACGCCTAATATATGAATATCACTAGGTTATACCCCTTCCCTCAATGTTGCATCCTGCTCAATCAAAGTAGTTTTATCTTCAAGGTTAATTAAATGACCTGCTCGTCGAAGAAGCTTATACCTTGTATTGCACTATATATATACAACCAAAGAATGACATTGTAATGGATCAATATTTGCAATGCCCGGATGATAAGATCGATGTTAAAATTTCAAATCACAACATTTCATTGGCTTAATATATACATGACATACAAATGAGACGAAAGTTGCTTTATCAGAGTAGCCTTGCTTATACAAAGACATTATACTTAACATAAGTGATGAATTCACATCCTACAAACGTTTTGATTTATAACATTGTTCACATAGTATGAAAGGCATTGTAGAACATTTTTCTTAGTAAACGAATGTAAATGGTAAATGTAAGCCATGCGAGTCAATTTCCCATTGAGCGGCCATTAGAGATTACATATGGTGCAATGATTGAATGGTCAACCATGTTGGTGTCTGAACTCTTTTAAATTCACGGGAGACCTAAACATCTCTCACACTGAAGAGTTCAACACCAATGTCGCTTTATTCGTCACACAATTTTCTTCCAATACAGTTAACCATTTTCTGTGGCTGCGGCTTATAGGGTTGTGTAATGAAATGTTTTTGCCATGAATGTACCAATATATTGAACAAACATTAATAATAAATGGCAAATTTGAGAATAAATATGTTGTGAAAAATGCTCTAAAGCGCCTTTAATCATAAATGGACAGTTCATTGTTTATTTCTATAATTTATCTGCATTCTTCTTCACATGAACTTCTAGAATGACATAGTAGGAAGTATATGTGTTAATTACTCCTCTCTTCTCATTGTGAGGACAATACCATATACTGCATGTCCTTCATGAAGAAAGATGAGGCTTAAGACTACTAGCTAAGTTGCTGTGAATTTACAGAAGACATTTACGTTGATCAAACTGGTGGTCAAATTACATGGTATATACTAAAACCTTTAAATTCGCCTTGATTTTTGCCTTCTGATGAACACATTACCCAAGATCCAAGCTCCGAGAACAGAAACGCTGGTTTGAGTGAAGAGAGCAAGAACAACTAGGAACTAGCTAAAACGACTGAATCATAATCTTGTCATAGAGATATATAACTCAGCGAATTGATTATCACTTCAAGCTGCATGTCATCTAGTTTTACCTTATTGAAAATCTCTCACTGAAAGTACTGAATTGGTTGTCGAGGGAAATATATTTCTTGTCACAGACTTCATATAAAGATACCAGATTAAAGGCAGTGCCGTCTGGTTTCTACAAATCAAACCTGTTAACAGTGAATGCATACTTCTTACCGAACTAATGACGAGCAGTAAATCTATCAAAATAAGGATCCTTCCTTGAGATTTAAAGAGAAATTATTTAATGGCTTTTGTCATGCAAAGTCGCCTGTCTCGGTCGTATTCGGCCATGGATGTCAAAGTGTCAGACCGCTTTGTTTTTTTTCTGATCCACCATCAAGCGTATTTACAAATGTTGAAGTTTATAACGCCCCAGAATCGCAGTGTTCTGAATGAAAGGTATGTGGAAGTTAAATAACTTTACAAGAATCCGCTTAGCCCCGATTTCTTTACAGAGCAACACAGTAGTCGGCATTATGATGAATTGACATTTCTCAACCTAATCAGACATGTACAGTATTGCATTCACCATGCCTATAAACAAGAAACATGTATTTAGAATACACTTTAAATGACATCTTTTAAATATACAACTGTTCTCCATTCACCTCACTGCAAATACAATCCCTGGACGCTCCGGACATTAATTGTTCAAATGCTACAAAACGTTCATTTTGGTGTTAAGATGTGCACCTTGTTTGTTGTGTACAATACAATGCAGCTTCCGTTGAGATAGGACTGAAGCAGTGTCTTTGAGAGGAAGTTATTTCAAACATCAAACATCTCCCTAATTATGTAGGGCCCCAGGTGTGATTTTTTTTTGGGGGGGGGGGGGGGGGGGGGGGGGGGTTGGGGGGGGTTGGACTTTTATCCGAATTACAACGAATTACAACGAATTACAACTTTTGCATTGTATGATGGAATTATGACTTCATCGACATCGACTCAATGAATAATAATTCCCCCAGTCTAATTTTTTGCTTCTTGAAACTTGAAAAAAAAAATGTGACAACAATGATCCCTAGAGATCTTTGTTTCCAATTAGAACTACATGTGAATTTTATTATTTGCAGTTTTTATAATTCTGTCTTGTCAATAACTTTCGAATTGTCATCTAGAACCTCAATTTTCATGTAACTGCTGTTCAGTCTGATAACAACATACAATCTTATTTGATTGACACATTAATGAAATGCCCTTCACAGATCTTGGACAGTCCAATCACAACTCATATGATTATGTAAATAAACAGAACAGTCAGAATATGCATAAATCCACAATTAATAACACATATTGATCATGCTTGACCTGTGAAGGCGCGATTGATGTTAGTTCACAGAGGGAATGTAACGACTAGTAAATCGTCAAATACCATCATGCTTGCTGGCATGACCTCGGTTCCTGCGTCAGTAAAAACTCGTAAACTGTCATGATAATTTGTCCATTATACATCAAAGAAGCCTTTACTTGCTTCTCGTTGATCTTTTGAGGTCTTGATGCATTGTGAATGTTCATCAATGAACCTGAGGCGGCAGGCAGCCTCAGAGTCCAACGCACATTGATACAATGACTTGGCAATTGTAACGACTGAATACTGTATTGTGGTGCCAAGAAGATGTGAAGAGGTCAAAATAATCTCGCCATATTTTCAAAATAAGACGTTTTGCTGCGGAAAGGTTATCATAAACCACACAAATGTATCAATCCAAAAGAGCTTCTCTCTAGTGACTAAACTCATACCGCGTTCATGTTATTTTATAGGCGCTGTGCCATGTTTTTTGCAGATTTTGTTTTCTCAAATTTGCTATTCATTATTAGTTTAACAATATATTGTTATATTAAAGGTTAAACATATCATTAAATGACCCGATAGGCTGGATCCATTGAAAACTAGAAAAATAGAAGATGGTTCAACGTAAAAAGCGATAGTGGTGTGGAACTCTTTAGTGAACTCTTCAGCTTGAGATGTCTCCTGCGAATTTACGAGTTCAGAAAGCTTGACGGTTAAACATTCTATCATGGTATCATATTTAAAACTCTACTTTGAGTGTTTAGATATCGCTACATCAGTCAGATCACTTGAACCACCTTCGAGCGCCTACTTTAATGTGAACATATTAAAACGGCCAGTCATAGGGAAATAGACTTGCATGGCTTAACCGTAAAATGTATTGACCATTGTGATATCGCTTTATTTCAGTAAGAAAAAAAACGTGCTACAGCTCCTTTAAAGAAATAAAGAAAGTTTGATGCATCAGGAAAAACAGTTCTGTAACCTAGATGTTAAGTTGACTTTAATTTTGCATAATATGGAAGCATCATTTAGTTCACGTTCCGGCCCTGAGGTCGACAAATCAGATTGTGACAGAAGTTCGGAATACATTGTTTATGCTGGTGAGATTATTTTGCTTGAATATACTGATGACCTTGCTTAAAGATGTTGTTAACAGTTATATGCTAAGGCTTCTTGTGTTTGAGCCAAATGGTTTTGCATTTACTTTCTGAATGTGTCCCCTAGCTATTGCTTACAAACGATTTTTGATAAACCTGTTTACAAACTGCCATTTCTCATGACTACAAACCATCAACTGTGCCGTTCTTTAATGCAAACGTTTTAGGACACTTAAGTTCACTTTATTTCGGTCTGTATCAATAGCCTGGTGTACAAAAACTTAATTAATTACGTCTTTTATTTTTAAATGTTAGATTGTTGGCATTTAAAATCATATTTGTATGTCGACAGATATTCTAGTTTCTAATGAGACAACACAAATTGTGTAAAAAAAAGGGATGTGGTTGATTATAACATGCACCTAATATTGCATACGGAATTACGGAATCATTTACCTTGCTAAATACAAATTGGTGAGAAACAGCCATAGGATTAAATTATTTGAGAGTTCTTCACGACTTCAATACACATCCCTGTTTTAATACGGTTGGCCAGCACAATCGGTAACGTGTTTGAATTCGGATTAATAGGTCCATGTTCGAGTCACGCCCCCAAATCACACCATCTCTCATTCTCATCCCACAGAGGTCACTCCATTTATATTTCCAATCCAAACTTCTGTTCTACATGGCCTGAATTTCAATGCTCCAGCAAAATACCCTAGCAGGTACTGCATCCCCTGCTTCTTAAATGATGAAAACTCATCTTTCAGCAGCCATGTCGACCGAGTGACTTCAAAGATGTTAATTAGCATATGTCCTTCGAATATGAACTGGTTTTCGTATTTGTCTCTGATTATTTTATTTATGTATTAGCAAGTTTATGATCAATTGTTTTCACAAACGTATATTTCGAGTTAACACAGTAAACGAGAAAACGTCGATCTTACGTTTATTTTATCATTATGATGTGTCATCAAATGTCAGTGTTACAACTGCGTGACTGATTACACAACTAGATTCAACTGCGATTCAGGCGATGTAGAACGGAGGTTAGAATGCAATCTTAAGGGAGTAAGAAATGCCCATATCCTGTTATAACAAAGGGACACGGTAACATTTATGTGACAAAGATATTGGACTTCAAGGCTTGTAGCTCAAACGGATTGTGGTATTAAAACGTTTGCCAAAGACATATAGTGCTATTACTGAATGAGTGTACACATTGATTTTGCTCAAATAATCATGAATCCACTTTCCATATGCATGGTGAACGGGGTCAGACATTGGCTTATTTCTGGTTAACTAAACATCTAGTGGTTAGTGATCGAAGGCATTCTATAATCAGCTGGCCGCCACCATGACCTTCACGGATATTATCACTATGAACACTGCCGACAATGCCATGATGCAACAAGGTTGAGGACGTTAAAATGCTATGATACCATAATCCTGATGAAATCACAATGCTAAGACTTTACTGATATCACTACTGAAAAAAACTAAATGGCTGGGTTTTTTTGTTTTAGATATTATCATCCATTTGCTAATATTTGTTGAAGAATGTTTTGAATAATAAAGAAAATCTCACCCTCTTCTGATAACAATTACAGCAACCACACGTAGATTCAACTGCAAATATCCTCTGCAATCATCAGATGTTAGTGACTTTAATCAAATTGTGTTGATATGTTTGATTTTAGAAGAAACTTAGATGAGATCATGTATATAACCATTGATATTTCAATAAACTTAATAGCTTAATTTATAGTTCCTTGTGAGAAGGTTGAAATTGTCTCAGCTTTCATAAGTTGAGTGATATGGAAATAAATCAACATGTTAACATGATCTTAATCTCCCAAATATAAACCAGGGAAACACTACTCCAAATCATAAAAAAAACGTTGAATAGAATAGAAACGTGACAAGTAATCTTGAGTAAGATCCCAATCGATGTCCACTGATTACACTGCTTGTTATATAACTTCCGGGTCTAACCCAATCAAATTATCTCTTTACAGGATAGTCTGATAAATCACCTCTTTACTTCCTGAATCGTGAGTATTTGACCCTTTTTGCAGTTCTCGTCTCCTCATGTACCGATCTCAGATCCTTCAGTAGTTGGGATTAGACAGGAACACCGATAAAGTGATTAACGGAGATTTCATCACTAAGATACCATACTGAAGATTAACTAATCTGTTGAAAGAAGACAGTTCTTCAACACAATTTCGACTTCTTTATCGTTTGTTGTAACAGACAGCATGATCCAATATTTCAAAACTTGTTACAAACTTGCACAGTTAAATAAAGTAAATAAAGTTATCTACCACTCTTGACATTGTTCAAATAAAGGTCAAATTTGAAACAATAAATTGATAACTCCCTTTTTAATAAAGGAATATACCTATAACGCATGACAACCTTTCTTTACTAAATATTAGAAATATAAAATAGACCATATAATCTAGGCTATGCAAACGTGATATGTGCAAATGTGCTCATATCAATAATATTAACTCGGGTACTAAATAATAATTTGAATATAATGATTATATGGGTAATAAATAATGATTTAAATAATTGTTATAGACGTTTCAGCTAGTTTGTATCATTATCATGTGACTGTACATGCCATCGTTAGGAGTTAGAAGATATCGTAAAGTTTGTATCAGTAACCAAACCTTCATATAATCAATTATTATGAAGCTAAACAAGTGTATATGAATACCTGAAAGTTAGCTAGGATTAATCCTTTTGTAGAGAGGACATAGTCAGATGAATTGCTATGTAATCCATTGAGTAGGACTTCTGACAGTCAATTGACAGAATAGAGCTATGACGACAATGTCACTGTCCTCACCGACATCATGATCAATTCCATTGAAATGACCATCTGCGCGACCAACTTCAGCCTCTGTCAATAGGAAAAGCTTATTACAAGGTTCTGGACTGACATCTCTGTAGCGGAGATGTATTAAAATCTTCTTGTCGATTCCGTCTGGGACTTCTTCTAAGAAGGAATCGCTCTTCTGACTGTGAAGAGGTTTATTTGTCATCAACAGCGTTTGTGCCATAGTCTAAGGGCTATTTCGTAGGGCACAGGGACAACGTCTAAATAGTATTTCGGGAATTCATCATTCAAATAGATTATTTGATTTTTTAGAAATGTGGTTATAATACATGATTTATGACTTCGTTTCGGAATGCTGATGGAGTTATTCTTCAGAAGAACACACTTCATTAACAAACAATAAATGGTTCTCATTTGATTTCTCTTTCAACGTTTGCGTATATACAGCACTAGATTATGAAATCATTATTCTAGGCTGACAACATATGTTATCAAGTATACTTGCATTCAGTTAATGTTCTTATTCATGTTTGAAACTTCATTGCGATAAACGAATACATTGTAAACTATGTTATTACTGGTATATAGTTTATTGATATTACTTCGGTAACGTCCACATATAAGGAAACAATTACTTCATGTTAGACATGGTTCAGCACGGCATACTCAATACCAGCTGGAAACCCACTGACCTACATCCAGTAGTATTTAGGTAGCCCGAGTAGCCCAGTCAGCATCAGGTCCAAAACCATTATCCAAGAGGAGCACCTCGACGTGTTGGTCCATTTCGGTGAGAGCACTCCTGAATAAAGCTGAAAGTAATGTTACAATCAAGTAGGACAATCATGCACGATTCATAGTTTTATAGTTTGCTCATGGACAAAACAACTTTTATTTATGGTAACATGAAGTCATGAACAATGTAATGACGTTAGGGTGCATTTAAGAGGTTGCATTTTAGATTTTTCGACAATGGCTGATCGGTTTGTTATTCAAAGTCGACATTTCCTGCATTGCAATACTGTTTAGACATGGTTTTACTAGAGAGAGCAAGACATGCAGTCATTGATCTCACATCTAAGCCACCACTGTTAACAACACGCTAACAAGTTGAAATCACTTCGGTTGTGCTCTTTGTCTGCGAACCACATAGATAAATACATTGGCTTTGGTTTCTACTTATATCGAGTTCTATAGCTGGATAAGATTTTTTCAACTTTCCAAATTGCTCACTGGTTGATTTGGCTGTGACAAGGAATCCTAAGTTCAAAATGCTCGAATTAAGTTATCTGTTTTGATCACAAGTATGTCATGAAAAACCTTGCTGTGTCAGACATTTATGGAACAGTTGATAGACTACCGAAAGGTTCCTTTTCTTATAGATCCAAAGGGATGACTTCTTAAAGAGACATCCAACTAAAATAACAATCTTCTGGTTTCAACAAATCAAACCTATTAGCAGTGAATGCACATTTGTTTGCTACTAATGACGAGAAATGTTATCGTCAAAATCATGGTCTTTCCACCATATCAAAGGAGAATATCTTTGAAATCAATTCGATTGTTATATTGTTTATATTGTAACCCGCTATGTTGTGTTTGTACACAGTTTGACAATTGTTATGGCTCACATAAAAACTTTTCAGAAGAGGCTGTAGAGTTAACTTATGACGTAAACTTTGTGATCCTTAGAAACCTTTTCATGATAACGAGTCACAGTCTCAGGCAGCTGAAACAACAAGCAGATGCAGGAAACTGTCATAATGTTCTCAATGAATTGTTATAAGTTCCGTGATATGACATTCACAGATATGAAACAGCCAAACCAAATTGTAGATCAAATAGAAAATGATGCGTTGTCCATTGAACATTAAGAAGAGGCGTATGCTAATATGTATGTTATGTCTGATTACTACATCTACGAAAGTGTTACTCTTTCCACAACGACATATCAGGCCCCGGTGCATTTAGCTTCTCCACCAAACAGTCATGTACATATATCTATAAGCGCTGGAACCTAGTTACATTTGACAATCACATTCACAACTCGATGATCAATTAAACATGAACACTTAAGACTGTAACCAACAAACACGAGGGTAGTACATGATGAAAGGTGAAAGAAGGGTCCTATATATGTTGACAGATAAACTTGCTGTTGTTGAGATCTCCTTAGTGTGGGAACAGGTCATTATAATAATATGTCACTTCCTCTTCAAAACCGAGCAATGTCTTTGGCTGATATCACACCAGGGATTTAAAAAAGTCTGAGAGGTAAATAACATAAACTCACGTGCAAAAGAAACGTCCCCACATTTTGAAAACAGGATAAAATGAAATATTGATGTCGGAGAAAGTAGAGTTTGAATGTATTTGGTAGCCACATGTTTTGTATAGACATAGTCACAATTTCATACATCAGAGTATGCTTCTTTTATTTTTACATCTGTTCAAATACACATGGGGTGCTAAAATCGCTTTTTAAAGATGTTTTTGGCCCACAATATTTGGTATTTAAGTTTAAAACATTGAAAAAGTAGAAATTTAATTAAAGATATCCTCGACATAAATAACCTTCTTTGATTTAAATTTGTTGACGCGTCGTTACTGTAGGACGTCACAAAACAAGCCAAAACTGGCATTTTGTGGCTTCTATCTCGTCTAGTTAAGGAGATTCCATAACGACCATTTCTTAAAACTTGTGTTTCTCAGAGTTATGAATAGATAATGTTTTGAAAATTCATATTTAGTATTGTTGGGTTCTGAAGACATGATGTAACACTGTTTCCGTCGCATTTATCGCCCATCGATTGAAATATCTTGTATTGTGTACGGGGACGTTTCTTTTGCACGTGAGTTTATTTGATTTAAACAAATGTATCCAATTGAAAAGATTGGGTACAGGTTATCCAACTTAATGAAACCCTCTCCTATTTACAGTGCTGGCATAACATATTGCAACTTGTATATTACATGCACAATGATATATACAGTGTTAAATAAGATATACTATGTGGTCGGTTGGTAAAGAAATTTACATTTCCATTAGCTTTGTTAATCTCATTACTATACACACTTAGACAGAAACATGTCACTTTCCTATTATGGATACATTCACACTACATCCAATGGCAGCTTGGCTAGAGATTTGTTATGTAGGTAATTGATGAATTTGAAAGGCAGAATCCTGTGGAAAAGAGTTCCGTTTTACCTTTATTGGACTAGATAATGGCACACGCAGAGCAGATACTCAATCTTGAAACTGGTTTATTAGCAGCGCGATCACTGTCAGCTGGAGATAAGGTGTAGACAGAAAGTATTAAGTCATTTTGTTTGCTTACTAAACTTATATTGGAACATCTAGTGGTTCGATATGAAATCTAAATCAACTGAGATAACGACATTTCAATGTTAAAACTTAAGAGAAAGCGAGCAGAACAGAACATCAATGAAGATAACTCTCAGAGCATGGTTCTTCTCGGAAAGGAATCATCAATACTGGAATTTATCAGCTGAAAATAACCTTTTCGTGTTCGGGATAGTTATTTGTATAAATATTTTCACAATAATTATCAGCTAACAGGCTTCATGTTTTAGTTTGAATTGTTGACATAAGAGTACTGAAACAATAGGTAAGTTGCTGTTGTTACCCACTTTAGAAAAATAAATATTTGTCTTTGAAGGATATTCTAACTTTAATGTAAGAAAAAAAGGTGTCTCTATATTCAGCGCTTCAAACCTTTAGAACAAGGTATTATACGATTCACTCATTCATATTTTAAGACATTCAGCACAAACAGAAAGTAATGAGGATTGTTTATATTACACAATACATCATATTTGAAGATGACAACAAATGTGGTGGTTCCACATTGATCTCATCGACACATTGCATGTCAAGATTAAATTGTCAGATATTCTACTAAATTAGTTCTCGTCCAAATTATGAGAACAACATAATTTGCACTTTCCATCTGCAATGCAGTGCTCCCACTCTTCAGTACATATTCTTTCTACGCCTGTATAGCTGGCTGTCATGTTCGACGTTTTCTCCTGTGAAAATGGCAGACAAATCCATTGTATTGGTCTATGTGACTTTATTCAAACATGCAGATTCCTGTTCTGATACAAAGGAGACAGCAGCAGAAGGTGCCAGACAATAAACATGAACAATGTAACCTAAGGCTATGAAAAAAATACATGGTGATCCTGCATGATAATGTCCTACGATGGTATTGCAAAATGACATGTTAACCCCTGTCTGAGGATCATATTAGAGACAAACATCAATACTCTGACCCATAGTCAAGAAAAATGGAGACAATAATGTATGTTGACATTCTGAAAAAAGGGTCATGGAATATGTTAGTGTTTCGAATACAAAAGTAGTTTCTCAACATAAACACATGCTATCACCTACAAAATAACATATAAGGAATAATTTTCATAACATGAAAAGTATAAATAAGTGTGATAAAACACCTTCCACCTCGAAATGGTGCATGTCACTGAATGGAATCTCATTAATTCTGATTATGCAAACCATAAGATTAAAGACTCAGAACATAATAGTAGTTGTTTTTAAGGCTATGGAAGTGACATCTTCAGAAGGAAAAAAAATTGAGTTTGATGCACATACAATTAAATCGACACATTTTGGTCCCATTAATAAATATAACATTCACTGTTGAAGTTAGATCTTACACAGCATCAGGGTGGCCAGCAAATAGGGAAACATGTTGAGTGTCCTCATGGCGAATGACAAACGTTAATATTCTGAAACGTTAAAGGGAAAGAGAGCCTTGAATCACATTCTATATGTGATTCCTCTTGAGGAAGATTACGACTATGTACTGAAAAAGGAGAAAAACACTCCAAACCAGGTTTTCATCCCTAAAGATATGAATATTTTCTCGTCCGAGGGCATAATGTGTCTTATACCAGTATTCAAAAAGTGTCATTTCCCAAAAATGACAAAAATCACTGTAAAAAACGAGTTCAGTATTTTGGCCAACATATATGTTTGTTTCAAAATCTTGATTGACTTAATACTGCACCATTATATTTTCACGTTTATAAAAGAATATGATGACACATGTGTTTTCAAAGATTTTAACCATTGCCAAAAGTTTACACTTCATTAGCTATAATATTCCTGTGCATCTATACAACACAAAATACCCATAAGCAAAGCTGACACAGTCATTATTATAAGGAAACAAACATATGGTGCTTGTGGCTTCGAACATAATTTATAAAGGAATTATATTTCACCATTCCGTTTGATAAGGAACTATGAGCGGATGATAATATCATGTGAGGGGCAGTTATTAAACCAGCGGGGATACACGTTTCGACTTGATATCTGACAATCTGACTGCTAAACTTCCAAAGAGGAGTGAGACGGAGATATAAATCTAAACATATAACATATTGGAATTATAGATGTGTCAAATGTACGCCTTAAAGCAATACCCCTTTATCTACTGTACAGCATGTAATGGTGTTTTTTCTTTGATATTTCTATTATTATTATTATAATTATTATAAATTGACAGAATTGATTATCACAATAGGGAAAGAAGATATCATCACGATATAAATGTTTCAATTCATTAGCAAAAAATAAGATACCTCGATATCAACTGCTTCGTATAGAATGCACTTGATAAAAATAGCAAATCATGAGGGAGTTATTGATGTTCCACCAATGTATTTGTCATTAAAGGCAACACTATCATACGAAATCGTGTGTAAGGTACCACGTCTTCTTGAAACATGTTATGCATTATTGATGGAGAGTGAAATACTAATCAACGTCCTGTCTGTTGGTTATCAGTGAATAGGCTTATTGATAATAAGGTAATAGAGTTAAGTGCTTGAAATAATTAGTGTACTGGACCAAGTTATCTATTGATGATACAGAGACAACAGAAGGTTCAACGATCGTGACTGTCCATTCACGAAATTATGTCAACTAAACTGTCTATGTATGGTATCTTCTGTTTCTTTTGGATTGCTTGATCTTTCAGGAAATATTCATAACTATCTCTGATTCGGTGTCTTCAAATAATGTAAATATTACAGACCGGTAATTCTTGTATATTCGTACATCCAAGAATGTGGTACATCTTATAGGCTATTTTGTATTCTGAAGGTCAGACGCAAACTGACTTCTGACTTGTTCAATGCTAGCTACTTCTTCAATTATATCTACCATTACAGATATTGATTCCAATGTAGAGCGGTGTATGGTCGTGACACAATCGCATGCTTATTGCCATTTTAAAACTCCGTCTTGGAATCGTCAAACATCAGTCTCAGTCATCGGACATCGATTTACATTAAAGAAGTTATTTCTTTCTTCCTTCAAGATAATTATGCTCTATCACTTTGCAGTGATAATAGAACATGGGTTCTAATTTGTTCATGATAAAAGCAATCTAATATTTTGATAGACGTTTGTCACTAAGTGGTATATTTAACATTTGAATGTGTTACGTAGTCCAGCATTATGACGTCAATACTTGATTATATGTGGGAACTAGTGGAAAGTGTAGATCACAATTGACGTATCTCTAACTTTCGTGAAAAGCAATACTATTATTATACTAACGTGGGTTACTTCTGTGCAACAGTAAAGGTAATATATTCCTTAATGTAGAATAATGACAATTTTGGCTCAATGACGTCATACATGAATAAACGTGAATGTTCACAATTAATAAGTTGTTATCCAAAATCGTCATTTTCTAGTATAGTAATGCATTGAATTTAAAAAGAATTCATCTGACAATGAGCTGAATGAACATTAGAGCCATGGCTTTAAGAATTGAGGCAGTTTTGCAAATGTCTTTTATTTTAACAGTTTTACAATGATATAACAGTTTGACTAACACCATTTCGATGACAGGGCTTTTGATAGATACGTCCTTAATGCCTAAATCAAAATATAAATACAAATGAATTACTAAACTGAATCATTTGTATTCCACTCAGATCAAAATTAATGAAAAGGCAGTTATTATTTTGTCGTAAAGCTGATCATTATTTCCTTAGCAAATGTTAATGATGAAGTCTATTTTCCGGAACAGAACAATCTCATTTAAATGTAATCGAGCTTAACACTTATACATGTACCTCCCTGTGTTTTCTGATGTAAATACCACACCATAGATTGCACATGACGAAGGAGTACAACTATTCTCCGAAACGTCTTGTATTTTAATATTTAAGAAACTCTTTCTATTCACAGGGGTCATGTAAGATGTCCTTCACCCGAACCTTCACTCCAGCCAATCCGCGACAAGGCGAGAAAAGCTTCAGACAAACGCGAGGAAACACCACATTCAATGGTCAAGTCTCTGATTGGTTGAAATTACTGATGTGAAATTTAACAGTGAAGGTCACCTGACAGAACCTCCGTGGGGTAGTGATCAAATCGATGAACGAGGTACGAGTGTTAGGTATTATCTGATCTAAATGGAATTGTTTAATTTCCATAATGTAGTAATTCGTATAACTTGGCTTTGTGCAATAAGAGGCAATGTCATACATAAATGTGATCAAAATGAAATTCAACTTTGACACACCACCACGACATTCATTGAAATGTTTTATTGGAATGTCACTCAGTATGATGGAATTAATTTAAACTATTCGTGTTCTTATTGATTCGTGTCTGGAAAATCAAGAATTATGAATAAGTCGGAATAACAGAAACTTTGTGCTTCGTTCCCGATTTCCCTGATATCAACATCAGCATTGCATAAACTCACATCCATGATATATCAGATATATAAACAAATTATATTAGCTGTGCAGACATTGCCCAATTTCTCTATTTTCTATTGGTAATAGATTAAGGCATACTTTTAAATCCACAATGTATCCTTATATATAGTCGAATGCTATCTTGATGCCTTAATATCCAAAGAAAAACTTATTCTCGACTTCTCAATCGAGCACTATTTGTGAAATAAATGTTTAAATGTGTATGCACAGGAATGGATGGATAAAGTCTAAATCAAAAGAACCTATAAAGTAAACTGCCAAGCAAAAGTCATTACTCACCTCAGTTGATTTTATATCAAGTTTTCGATGGGTAAATGTAAATGAAAATGAAAGAAAAATGAAATTTCAAATTTGTAAATATCTTTAAATTTTAGTTTTGATGATACACAACTGTTTATCGACATATAAGACATATATGTGAAATTAATAAATGTGCCTGATACTGCACACATTTACAACATTTTAAACATGGTAGGGGTCATGTTAGTGTAAAGTTAATTTCCTAGCCCTGTTTTCATTAAACAACGATATTTTAACTAAATTTTAACCACAGTCATTAATCAATGAAATTCAAAGCTGATGCTGAACTGATCAAACCTTTCACAATCGATGGCTGGAAACTGGGGCAAACCTGACATTCAGATAGTTAGGCAGGACATTAACTGACAGTTGAGGAACGGGAACATAACTCATGTCCTTTAGAGCGGAAACCCGTTCTTCATTATGCAAACTAAAGCTATGAGAGGGAACTCAGAACAAAGCTATAGAGACGGTTTCCATTACTTTATTTCTACAGATGTCAATCTGGTTTACACGTTCACAGCGTGATCCACATTGTTAACTGGGCTAAACTCAAACGCTGTTTTACATGCCGTTAACTCATTGATTTTGTATAATGAAAGCAGAATAAGGTTCTTACTTCATGCTTCTGACAGATCATCAACATTATTCACGGAACATCAGGTTGTTTGGATTTAAGGGAAAGTAGGTTAGTTCAAGGATCCATTTGGATGTTCAACGTTTTTTCACTCTGATTTAGGTTTGACCATGTTGTAGTATGCATATGTCGATTCTGTCATCAATGAAGCTCAAGCTTATTTAACATGCAGTAATTATAACTCATGCATATCCGGTGTTAATTGTCTATAATGTCAAGAAGCAGTTAGACACCATCTCAGATACACGGGAGTTGGGATTAGACAGGAAAACCAATACCTATTCCTTATGAGTATTATTTTCACCACTAAGAGATGATATACAAGATTCACCGATTTTGACATGGTTTGCATGTAGATGACACACTTCAATGGTATGGGAAATAAACATTTCTTAATTATCATATTTACACATTAACCTATTTCAATAATATATGAGTGTAAATTTGGCCACATTTTCATAATTTACATTCTGGCACTGGATTTCAATCATTTGCATTGAGCCCTTTTTCATTATGTTTGTAACAAAATACCATATTTCAAAACTTATAACTTGCAGTATGTTCCTCTTTACTAGATAAACCAATAAATTTAAGCTCAATATCACAAACGAGTTGAATTCGACATTTAAAAAAATAACAGTGTACATGTTTCTTTTCGGCCGAAATTTATCAAAAAACTGTTTTGAATACAACAGTGATTATGAACTCATCTTTAGTGAATATACTGACACATTAGTTCTTTAAAGTTTAAAGGATGATGACTCTTTAAAAATGGTGTTAAAAACATATGTTTGAAATCTCTTTGTATGTGTCTAATTTGTGATAAGGTAGGTCTTTATTACTAAAATGAAGTCGATAGTCAAACACATGATCTTACTATACATGAAATACTGATAAATAAAAAAGTTATTTTCTATCCGTCTGGGCATCGTTCAAATACTGGTCAAATGTAAAAATGTAAAATATGATGTCCAAGCAATATCTCTAAAATATCTGACACCTTATATTCGTAATTAAACATGGAAATGTATAGTGAACAAATAAAAATCCGAAATATAACATGTCTCCAGAGCAAACTTTCATGGACAGGTATAAATCATATGGTTTCATGTATCATGTACATCAAACCGTTTCATGTATCTTTATCACTTCACCTTTATACCCCATGGTTAAGGGATTTTTAAGACATGGAAAAGGTGTTACAATAACAACACCTGTTTGCATGAACATACATTAGGAAAATAAAAGACAAACATCTCTGATTGGCATTCAAAAAGATGAAGTGATAAAAAGAAAAAGACAATTTTATGGTTATACAACTTATTTATTCTTTGATGAAGTGATGAGAGGTTTGTCGGTCTCAAGTCATTTTGAGAGTTCAGACAGCAAGGTGGTGGACATTCCATCATGGTGCCATATTTCAAATTCTACTCCTGAGTGTTTAGGTATTGCTACGTCAATCAGATCACCTGAACTACCTCCTAGTGGCCATATCTATGTGAACACCTTAATATGGCCGCTCGAAGGGACATAGACTCGCATACTTTAACCGAACCATATACATTCTTTCCAGAAATGTGTTATTGATATAAGACTATCATTTAGCCGTTTGATACACTTATCATTTTCGTTAAAGCACCTTAGTTCAGTTAGAATTGCGTGTTACACAGCCTTTGAGTAGAATATGGTTAATAAATGTTCATTTAAACCAGCTTTTATGAAATATGAGCTTTGAAATTGACGGACCATGAGCTAAATGAGCTTTATATAGCTCTGCCTATTGTGTATCATAGGTATGACAAGGTAAATACATAACTTTAACAGATGTAATCGCGACACGTACAAGTTACCACAACTTGCATGAAGCTCGGCAAGTGTAAATGAATATCTTGGAAAGTTAAAAGGATTGATTCCTATACAGTGAGGACACAGTCAGATAAACTGCTATGTAATCCATTGAGTAGCACTGCCGACAGTCCATTAAACATGATAGAGCTATGACGACAATGCACAGTCACTGTCCTCACCGACACCATGCTTAATTCTATTGAAATGACTTTCTGTGCGACCAACTTCAGCCTCTGTCAATAGGAAAAGCTTATTACAAGGTTGTGGACTGACAGTCCCCTGTAGCGGAGATGTATTAAAATTCTCTTGTCGATTCCGTCTGGGATTTCTTGCAAGAGGGAATCACTCCTCTTTCAAATAACATCATGTGATGTTGGAGACTTGGTTACTTCCTTTTTGTATGCTGCTGGATATATTCTTCAGAATGACAGACAGCCTCATTACAAAACACAATAAAGGGTTCTCATTTAATTTCTGGTTTCCACGTTTGTTTTACATAGCACTAGACCACAAGTTCATAATTATTCCTCTGTGGCCACAGTTGTTGCTATAATTAGCATATACTAATTCGTATGTGATATACGAATATGCCGTTTTGCATGTTGCATAATAGTCATATGAAGATTCCTTAATTTATACTTAAACACTCTGGGACAAAAAATCAGTGACGCAAATTCAGTGACGTCAATTGTCAGTTATAATTGGATAATCGGCCTGGACTTAAACATCCACTATACTGTATTTTTATATATTTAAGGATGAATGGGTTTAGACATTTATTATTGTTGAGAGCAAGACTTGCAATTATTGATATTCAATCTCCATAGCTCGCATTGTTAGATAATAAATACACCCAGCTAAAATCACTGAGGTTCTAAGAGTTTCCTTTTTTCTTTTATCAAGCTGCTACAGCTGGATAAGTTGGGGTTGTTTTTTTTTAAAGCGCCTTACTGATATATTTGGCTGTGACAAGTAATCATAAGTTCCAATTGCTTCAATTGAATTATCTTCTTTAACAATAAGTAGAAGTATTTTCAAACACACTATGTCAGACTGTCGACAGATTTCACAAATATTTCTTCTCTTTAAAAAGAGCTCTTACTACAAAGTCTTCTAGTTTCGACAAAACACAACAGGCTTTACACAATTGATTCCGTACTTATGACCAGCAGCAAAACCATCAAACTCATGGATCAAAAGAGAAGATATATGAGTATACATTTAGTATTAAGATTGTTCATTCCCTAACCTTCTATGTCTGTACAAAGTTTGAAAGTATAATCTCTCTAATCTCTAATTAACCTTTGTAAAACAGTGCCGATGATTAACCGTGAAGGTAATGTTTATGTACAAATCGTCTTTGTGAAATATTGGACTCTTTTCATTAAAAAGTGACATATATTTTTATGATATTTCTGTCATTATCAAAACTAACAAGGGTTTATATTTTGATCTGGTTGAGTAGAAGCTCAATCAATAACTCCGGGCCACCCTCAAGCATACATCATATTTGCAGGTAATATCATAAGACGCCATATTGATCCAGAAATTACACACATTCAGGACGATGCTGCTTGATGTCAACATTATTTTTTCAAAGTAAATTACATTCAGAGCTAAGCGAGTGAAATTTCTAACTAGGATAGAATCTTTACAAAAGAAATTGCAATAGTCAAACACCTGTGCCATTATAGGTTATTACAGGTACCGGGGTGTCATCAACAGCTGATACTGTTTTATTATGGTTGGTAAATAATAATTCTTATAGTCAATATAAACTATGAATTTTAAAGGTGCTATAGCACGTTTTTTGAACATTATGTTTTCTCAAAATGTACCATTAAAGTGTGTGCAATATATATATATGTACGTTAATGGGTAAAACATATTATTACAAGCCTTTATAAGAGTATCCATAGAAAACTGTATTCTGTATTCAAAGAAACGTGTGCGACCTACACAGCGAGAGTGGTGTGAGAGGTAGATTTAAACATTTTCAGATTTTGTTTTTTTATTTCAAATACTTCAAGATTTTTGTTTTTATTCAGACATTTCCAGACTTTTTAATTTGATTTAGGGATTCAAATTTCATATTTGTCTATACCTTGAGCTATGAAGAAGTTTGTTAGTGTTAAGATATATAGTGGTTTCCATATTATTATTGTATATATTTAGAAAAAAAGTTGTATTCTGGAAGCCTTTGCCAATATATTCAATATATTCAATATATTTACAATTATTATCATGATTATCCTTATGTATAATTACATTTAACATATGTACACTCAATAGTGGATACATTTGTGATGGTGCTGATCAACTAATAGTTGTCATTAGAGGATCTTCGTTCTCTGATATATACTATGCAATCATCTGTATTCAAACTGATCGAACAAAGGCCTTACACTATTGAGTGATTCATATTAATGATATTCATGATAAACTATAAAATAATGAGAATGTTTCATGCACTATACGCGTAAATGTATTTAAAATAAAAAGTACAGCACAAATGTGGTAGTTACACATCAACAGTTTTTGTTCAGATGAAATTGTCAGATTACACACGCATACACATCGAGCATATAAGAGCAAGATGATTTCCATTCATTCTAAAATGCAACGGCTTCAAATATTCAGTACACAATCTCGTTACCCTTAATTTATTGGTTTTCTATACCTGTATGACTGGCTGTCATGAACTCGAAATAAAACATCTTTTATCCAGTCATAATGGCATGCCGGCACATTATAACGGCCTCTGTTATTCATTTATTCACACAGTCTAGATTTCTGTTCTGATTTGGAAACAATGGCTTAAGATACGACAAACATGGAACGTGTGATCTCATGACAAGAAAATAGTTGCATTGTGATAGTAACGATGTCATATTAAGATATTCCATGTTGACGTTTTAACCCCTATCCAGGAAACATATTTTGAGCTAACTTGATTATCCTGACCAGTTGTCAAGGGAAAATGTTATACAAAAAGTGTTAACATATGGAAGTCACTGAGTGTACCAATGCTTTCAGAACCAAAATAGTTTGTCAAAATATAATACTGATAACATCTGCAATATGACAGAAGTTACAAATGTAAGTAATTTGGTTAAACATTCATCTGTCATTTTGGTTTTCTAATAAACCTAGAATCGTTTCAGGTATATTAGTAACGGACGTGGATGTATATTAATTCTCTTATTCGAACATTCTAAAATAAATGACATTGTAAGAAGATACCAACCTATACCTGTACTCCAATAGGGCGTCTCCTAAGGCAATATATGTATACTGTTCTACTAGAAAAACTATGTCTTATGAAATTATCCAACAATTGCCACTTACATGTGAATTAGTAAATATGAAGTCATGTTATGCAACCACATGACACAGAGTTATGATACTTCCTTTAAAAACACACAGTGCACTCACATTAAACTGTCTGAAAATGATTGGTTACGCATTGTTTGATTTAAGCATATTGAGATAATTGTTGAAAAATGATTTTGAATGATAAGCAAGCCTCGGATATTTGTACCTTTAATCAAATTCTGTTGATATATTTGATATTAGAAGACACTTGGGTGAGATTCTCTTTATATATGCATATGTTCATTACCGAATTGGAAAAACAACACTCGCACACACGCTCACAAATGATAAGTTTGTTTGTAAATAAATATCTCCTTTGGATATTGATACCTAAAAATGAACCAATAATTCATCTATGAAATGTATTCATTATAGAATAATATTAAACTATTTAAAAAAACAAATCCATTTTAATGTTATACACTTCCAAACACTTGTATTTAACACTATGAGAACAATTTCCAATGGAAAGGGTTCTTTTACATTTTAAATATCTAATTTACCATAATATCCCTTTGAATCTACACAACACATAATACCCATTAGTGTTCAGCACGATTAAGATGACACGTTTATAACATTAAGGACAATACAATTGCTGTCTCTAACTAATAAACTAATTTTAAAGGTTTTATAATCCATTACACCGTGTGATGAAGAAATATGGGCTAGTGGTAATGTCATTTGAGTGGCAGTTATTTAACCAGTGTGGATCAATGGTTCGACTTGATATTTAACATTCAGTCTGCTAAACTCCCAAAAGGGCCGTAAGGCGCAGATATACATCTAAGCATATAACGTATTGGAATTACATATCTGCCAAATGTGAAAGGAAAATCAATACCCCTTTGAAGTTTGTTTGGTGAACAGCATGCGAGGCAAACACTGAATAGCTTTTCAACTCTTATATTCTGATATCTTTAACACAGAGGGTACTTCTTGTACGTTCAGAAACCGGAAGTTGGCAGTCGTCAAGAACCTTTTCTTGATAGACATTTTTCAACTGGGACTGGTTAGTCAAAATTAGTAATTTAAAAATATTTCTATCTAATGATGTTAACGATATCAACTTAATGAATTTTTGGATTGGTATAGTTCAAAATCGCTATGACAACATGACAAACATGTATATAACATGTGATTTATAGTTGACATTTATGAACTTTACTAAAGAATCCATTGTCGTCAGTGGGAGAGTTGAGTGGGATAATTTAGAACCTTCCTAAAAGTTATGGCATTCGCATATTGATCGAAATCAAATTGGCAACAGTTTAAACAGAAAGTGTTTAACTTCTAGCAAATAGTATTGTGAAATGTTTCACAATCTTCAATGAAGATGAATCATTTATATTTGTTATAAGGCTTAATTGACCAAGTGATATTGCAATTAATACACCGTCCTCGACACAGAAGCAATATACGTTTGAACAATTCAATTGTTCTATTTTGCGAACGACTCATTCGCAACTGTCCATTCATTCACCAAATGATGTCAGTTTAAAGGAGCTTCTGTCTGGCCTCTTTGATCTTTCTTTGAGCCAAAATCTAGAACTATCCATGGTTTAATGATTTGTTTCCATTAGAGTCAGTTGTTCTCTATTGTAAAAGTGGTCGCCATTGTGTTATTGAATCCAATTTATTAAATTTTCCATAAAAGAAAAATGTTTATTAAATTTCCATAATTTTGTAATTCGGCTTTGAGTAACAGCAGGAAATGGAAGACATAAATAGAATCAAAATGAAATTCAATTGCTTTTTATGCCAAAACAAAGAAAGTTTAGAAGTTTAGAAGTTTGACAAACCACATATTGACATATTTTATTAGAATATCGTTCAACATGATGGAAGCAATTTAGACTTTTCAGGTTTTTATCGATTTGTCTCTCAATTTCCACAAATAAATCTAAATAAAAGGAAGTTTGAGCTTTGTCATTGATTTTCCTGGTTTTAACGTCAGTACAGCATAAGCTTTTACGTTTTATATCAGATAAATAACGAATTAGCTGTACAGGCATTGCCTAATCTCCCCTCGCTTTTACCTTGGCAACAAGTTAAACAAAATACATCAATTCCTTTCTGGCTATATCAACCTCAAAATAAGCAAAAATATCAATCAAAACTTAGTCCTTGAAAATGTAAAAGCCGAATGGTATCTTGGTGTCTGAGTTTACAAAGAAATCCCATTAACTTAACAGTCAAGCACCAATGTGTTAATTTAATAAATAACCGTCCTTTCCGTCTCCATCAGTGATCAAATATATGCGATGAGATGTAAATTATTCTGTGGAACACGTTTGTGTGATATAATACACTGTGCAAACAAAAAAGCATCACATAATTCATATGTTTTATTTATACATTCTTAAAAATAAAATTACAGCATAACGAATGCCTGTAAATGGAAAAAAAATGGCACAGTGTTTAAAATGTGATTCCTGAAAACACTGGTGTAATCGAATGCCTCATAGAACGTCACCGTCTGTGATAGTAGTCACTCAAAGTCAGTACCTAGTGTTACCCCCTCGAGCATGGAGCACTGCTCTGGATCTCCATGGCAAATACTGAATGAGGCGGCGAATCTGATGTTGAGAAACCTTTCGCCACTCATCCTGCAATGCATACATCATCTACTGTCATGTGTGTGGTTGCTGAAGACGCCGTCGTAGACGTCGGTCCAACAGATCCCACAGATGCTCAATTGGATTGAGATCTGGGGATTTTGATGGCCATGGGAGGACAGTCACATTGGTGTTGGCGAGAAAGTCCATAGTGAGCCGTGCTGTGTCTGGTCTCGCGTTGTCCTGCTGGAAGATTTCCCTTCTAATGTCGATGGCAGGAACAAGTTGGCGACTGAGGATTTCATCTCTGTATTTTATAGCATTCAGATTTCCCTGTTACTGCACGAGATCGGTTCTCCCATTCATGGATATGGCCCCGCGGATGCATCGTTAGGTAAATTGTTCGTTGGGTGGTCTATAGATGCACATTCGCCCATCATGATGATAAAGCTGGAACTGGGATTCATTGCTGAACCATATCCTCCTCCATTGGACGAGCGTCCATCTGCGTTTCTAATTGTCTGCATCGAGACTCTGCAAAGTCCAGGAACGTTGTCAGCGGTGTGAGTAGCACTTGCAGTTCTGTTACGCATATGGAAGATCCTGATGTAGCGGTACTGCGCAGGAGTGGTCACTCCTAACTTTGGTTGGTCTCGGGTGGATTTGTGCAGTCTGTAACGCTGCCAAAGAGGTGAATAGAATATAGGTAATAAATGTTCATTTAAACCAGTTTTTGTGAAATGTGACCTTTGAAATTGACTGACCATGACCTAAATGAGCTTCTAAGTATAACAAGGTAAATACATACCTTCAACAGATGTAATCGCGACACGTACAAGTTACCACAACTTGCATGAAGCTCGGCAAGTGTAAATGAATATCTTGGAAAGTTAAAAGGATTGATTCCTATACAGCCAGGACACAGTCAGATAAACTGCTATGTAATCCATTGAGTAGGACTGCTGACAGTCCATTAAACATGATAGAGCTATGCTACAATGCACATTCACTGTCCTCACCGACACCATGCTTAATTCTATTGAAATGACTTTCTGTGCGACCAATTTCAGCCTCTGTCAATAGGAAAAGCTTATTACAAGGTTGTGGACTGACAGTCCCCTGTAGCGGACGTCGATTCCGTCTGGGATTTCTTGCAAGAGGGAATGACTCCTCTTTCAAATAACATCATGTGATGTTGGAGACTTGGTTACTTCCTTTTTGTATGCTGCTGGATATATTCTTCAGAATGACAGACAGCCTCATTACAAAACACAACAAAGGGTTCTCATTTAATTTCTGGTTTCCACGTTTGTTTTACATAGCACTAGACCACAAGTTCATTATTCTTCCTCTGTGGCCACAGTTGTTGCTATAATTAGCATATACTAATTCGTATGTGATATACGAATATGCCATTTTGCATGTTGCATAATGGTCATATGAATATTCCTAAATTTGTAATTAACCACTCTGGGACAAAAAATCAGTGACGCAAATTCAGTGACGTCAAGTGTCAGTTATGATTGGATAATCGGCCTGGACTTAAACATCCACTATACTGTATTTTTTATATATTTAAGGATGAATGGGTTTAGACATTTATTATTGTTGAGAGCAAGACTTGCAATTCTTGATATTCAATCTCCATAGCTCGCATTGTTAGATACTAAATACACCAAGCTAAAATCACTGAGGTTCTAAGAGTTTCCTTTTTTCTTTTATCAAGCTGCTACAGCTGGATAAGTTGGGTTTTTTTTTTTCGAAAGTGCCTTACTGATATATTTGGCTGTGACAAGTAATCATAAGTTCCAATTGCTTCAATTGAATTATCTTCTTTAACAATAAGTAGAAGTATTTTCAAACACACTATGTCAGACTGTCGACAGATTTCACAAATATTTCTTCTCTTTAAAAAGAGCTCTTACTACAAAGTCTTCTAGTTTCGACAAAACACAACAGGCTTTACACAATTGATTCCGTACTTATGATCAGCAGCAAAAGCATCAAACTCATGGATCAAAAGAGAAGATATATGAATATGCATTTAGTATTAAGATTGTTCATTTCCTAACCTTCTATGTCTGTACAAATTTTGAAAGTATAATCTCTCTAATCTCTAATTAACTGTTGTAAAACAGTGCCGATGATTAACCGTGAAGGTAATGTGTATGTACAAATCGTCTTTGTGAAATATTGGACTCTTTTCATTAAAAAGTGACATATATTTTTATGATATTTCTGTCATTATCAAAACTAACAAGGGTTTATATTTTGATCTGGTTGAGTAGAAGCTCAATCAATAACTCCGGGCCACCCTCAAGCATACATCATATTTGCAGGTAATATCATAAGACGCCATATTGATCCAGAAATTACACACATTCAGGACGATGCTGCTTGATGTCAACATTATTTTTTTCAAAGTAAATTACATTCAGAGCTAAGCGAGTGAAATTTCTAACTAGGATAGAATCTTTACAAAAGAAATTTCAATAGTCAAACACCTGTGCCATTATTATGGTTATTACAGGTACCGGGGTGTTATCAACAGCTGATACTGTTTTATTGTGGTTGGTAAATAATAATTCTTATAGTCAATATAAACTATGAATTTTAAAGGTGCTTTAGCAGGTTTTTTGAACATTATGTTTTCTCAAAATGTACCATTAAAGTGTATGCAATATATATGTACGTTAATGGGTAAAACATCTTATTACAAGACTTTATAAGAGTATCCATAGAAAACTGTATTCTGTATTCAAAGAAAATTGGGCGACCTAAACAGCGAGAGTGGTGTGGAACTCTTCAGTGTGAGAGGTAAATTTATCGGCTTGTGTTTTTAATTTAAAAAAATTCAGATTTTGTTTTTTTATTTCAAATACTTCAAGACTTTTGCTTTTATTCAAACATTTCCAGACTTTTTTTTATTTTATTTAGGGATTCAAATTTCATATTTGTCCATCACTTGAGCTATGAAGAAGTTTGTTAGTGTTAAGATATATAGTGATTATTAACCAAGTGGGTTTCCATATTATTACCTTATATATTTAGAATAAAAGTTGTATTCTGGAAGCCTTTGCCAATATATTCACCAATTTACAATAATGATCATGACTATCATGATGTATAATTATATTTAACATATGCACACTCAACAGTGGATACATTTGTGATGGTGCAGATCAACTAATAGTTGTCATTAGAGGATATTCTTACTTTAATATATACGAAGCAATTATCTGTATTCAAACTGATCAAACAAAGGTCTTACACTATTGAGTGATTCATATTAATGATATTCATGATAAACTATAAAATAATGAGAATGTTTCGTGCACTATACGCGTAAATGTATTTAAAATAAAAAGTACAGCACAAATGTGGTAGTTACACATCAACAGTTTGTGTTCAAATGAAATTGTCAGATTACACACGCATACACATCGAGCATATAAGAGCAAGATGATTTCCACTCATTCTAAAATGCATTGGCTTCAAATATTCTAGATTTCTGTTCTGATATGGAAACAACGGCTTAAGATACAACAAACATGGAACATGTGATCTCATGACAAGAAAATAGTTGCATTGTGATAGTAACGATGTCATATTAAGATATTCCCTGTTGACGCTAACAAATGATAAGTCTGTTTGTAAATAAATATCTCATTTGGATACTGATACCTAAATATGTACCAATATTTCATCTATAAAATGTATTCGTTATAGAATAATATTAAACTATTAACAAAAACAAATCAATATTAATGTTATACACTTCCAAAAACTTGTATTTAACACTATGAGAACAATTTCCAATGGAAAGGGTTCTTTTGAATTGTATATATCTAATTTACCATAATATCCCTTTGAATCTACACAACACATAATAACCATTAGTGTTCAGCACGATTAAGATGACACGTTCATAACGTTAAGGACAATACAATTGCTGTCCCTAAGCTATAAACTAATTTTAAAGGTTTTATAATCCATTACACCGTGTGATGAAGAAATATGGGCTAGTGATAATATCATCTGAGTGGCAGTTATTTAACCAGTGTGGATCAATGGTTCGAGTTGATATTTAACATTCAGTCTGCTAAACTCCCAAAAGAGCCCGTAAGGCGCAGATATACATCTAAGCATATAACGTAATGGAATTACATATCTGCAAAATGTGAAAGGAAAATCAATACCCCTTTGAAGTTTGTTTGGTGAACAGCATGCGAGGCAAACACTGAATAGCTTTTCAACTCTTATATTCTTATATCTTTAACACAGAGGGTACTTCTTGTACGTGCAAAAACCGGAAGTTGGCAGTCGTCAAAAACCTTTTCTTGATAGACCTTTTTCAACTGGGGCTGATTTCCAAAATTAGTCATTTTAAAATATTTTCTATCTATTGATGTTCACGATATCAACTTAACGAATTGTTGGATAGCTATAGTTGGATAGCTATATGACATATATAACATGTGATATATAGTTGACATTTATTAACTTTACTAAAGAGTCCATTGTCCTCAGTGGGAGAGTTGAGTGGGATAATTTAGAAACTTCATAAAAATTATAGCATTCGCATATTGATCGAAATCAAATTGGCAACAGTTTAAAAAGAAAGTTTTAAACTTCCAGCAAATAGTATTGTGAAATGTTTCACAATCTTCAATGAAGATGACTTTGAATCATGTATATTTGTTACAAGGCTAACTTGACCAAGTGATATTGCAAGTAATACACCGTCGTAGACACAGAGAAAATATAAGTTTTGTGAACGACTCATTCGCAACTGTCCATTCGTTGACCAAAGGATGTCAGTTTAAAGTAGCTTCTGTCTGGCCTCTTTGATCTTTCTTTGAGGCAAAATCCAGAACTATCTTTGGTTTAATGATTTGTTTCCATTACTGTAACTAGTATAGACCTGTTATTCTTATATACTCGAACTTCCAGAAGTGTGGTACTAGTTATAGGCTGTATGTATATATATAGTCAGACACCAAATAATGTCTGGCTTATTCAATTATAGCTACCATTACTGCTATTGATCCCAATGAGGTGATGCAACATAAGCGGACATTTATTGTCATTTAGAAACTATGTGCTGAAATGATCAGACATCAGTCCCAATCATTTGGGCACTGAGTTAAAGCAAATACGTTATTTCTTTCTTCCTCCTCTATCATTAAAATCTATCTGTTTGCAACTTTTTGCAAAGGAAATAATACACACAGTATAATTTTGTTCATGTTTAAACAAACTGGAACTTGATGTATTCTATCTTGTAGATTGTATTTGCATTTGCTACCGTGTTTAACATTGTGACATCAGCATTGCTCATGCGAAAACCAGGGTAAAGTTTGGAAACAAGTACGATTTTTCACTAAGTTTCTTAAAAGCAACCCTAACTTCAAATGCCACGTGTTTTGTGCAGAATGCTGGTGAAGAAGTCCATTGCATGAGGGTCGAGTTTACTGACGTCATACACGAATTAAGAAGGTGAATACATTCGGAGAAGTGAAAGATTATTCAAATTAAAAAATACTTTTTTCCGACAAAGATCAGAAATCACTGAATTGAATCATATGTATTCTCCCAGATCAACATTGTGGTAGAGTCAGTTGTTCTCTGTTGTAAAAGTGGTCGCCATTGTGTTATTGAAACTATTTTGTTTTCAATTTTCCAATGAAAGAAAAATGTTTATTAAATTTCCATAATTCTGTAATTCATATGCTTCGGCTTTGAGTAATAGCAGGAAATGGAAGACATAAATAGAATCAAAATGAAATTCAATTGCTTTTTATGCAAAAACAAATTAAGTTTTAGAAGTTTAGAAGTTTGACAAACCACCAGGTCATTTGTTGACATATTTTATTAGAATATCGCTCAACATGATGGAAGCAATTTAGACTTTTAGGTTTTTATCGATTTGTCTCTCAATTTCCACAAATACGAATAAATCTAAATAAAAGGAATTTTGAGCTTTGTCATTGATTTTCCTGATGCTAACGGCAGTACTGCATAAGCTTTTACGTTTTATATCAGATAAATAAACGATGTATAATAGCTGTACAGGCATTGCCTAATCTTCCCTCGCTTTTACCTTGGCAACAAGTTTAAACAAAATACATCCAAATACATCAATTCCTTTCTGGCTATATCAACCTCAAAATAAGCAAAAATATCAATCAAAACTTAGTCCTTGAAAATGTAAAAATCGAATGATATCGAATTCCATTAACTTAACAGTCAAGCACCAATGTGTAAATTTAAAAATACTAATCTATGTAAATGAATGAATGGATAGTCAAAATCAATTGAACCCACGAAGTACTGGAATTTGATAGGTTGATTTATCTTCGCTAGAGATTCAATCCCTGTAAGGAAACCATCATTGAGGACGTTTTCTTCTTTGAGCCATCTTGTATTCTCCTATCACATGTGACATCACTGTCCTTTCCGTCTCCATCAGTGATCAAGTAACTCAAAGAGATGAGATGTAAATTATTCTGTGATAAACGTTTGTCTGATAAATACACTGGGCAAAAAAAGAAATGCATCACATAAATTATCAGGTTTATTTATACATTATTTAACATACAAATACCGTATAACGAATGCCTGTAATTGGACACAAAAATGGCACAGTGATTCTTGGAGACACTGGTGTAATCGAATGCCTCATAGAACGTCATCGTCTGTGATAGTAGTCACTCAAAGTCAGTACCTAGTGTTACCCCCTCGAGCATGGAGCACTGCTCTGGATCTCCGTGGCATATACTGAATGAGACGGCGAATCTGAGGAATCCTTCGCCACTCATCCTGCAATGCATAAATCAGGATTTCATCTCTGTATTGTATAGCATTCAGATTGCCCTGTACCTGCACGAGATCGGTTCTCCCATTCATGGATATGGCCCCACGGATGCATTGTTAGGTATAGTGTTCGTTGCGTCGTCTATAGATGCGCATTCGCCCATCATGATGATAAAGCTGGAACGTGGATTCATCGCTGAACCATATCCTCCTCCATTGGACTAGGGTCCATCTGCGAACGGGCACGAAGATGATGACGCAGTAGATATGGAGCTGTACAAGGCCTCATTGGTCGTATGCCATGTTCTCGTAGGCGGTTTCTAATCGTCTGCGCAAAGACTCTGCGAAGTCCAGGAACGTTGTCAGTGGTGTGAGTAGCACTTGGTTTAAACATATTTTATTCATCATGAAAAGGATTAGGAACAAGTTCTCCAACTTAGAATACCCTCTCCTTGGTATATACATAGGTGATTTACATATTTTACAAACAGATGACAGATAGATGACAGACAGCAGTATTAGAAGAGGACATAGATTCTATGAAAAAGAGTAATATTGATATGCTATACAAATCGTTTAGTCTCACTTATGAACGTTTGCACTGACTTAAATACACTTGTATTTTGACTTGGTGATAGGTCTGCACTTCCTTCTAATAAAAGTTTGAAGTCGACTGTAGTACCAACTAAATTACAAATGCGCTTTACAGATGCTATACAGTTTGCTCTCTGTTGCTTATACTTTGGGCATTCAAACAAATAATGATATTGAATTCTCAACAGGGTTACCACAAGTACAGTTTGAAGTAGTCTTAATTCCAACTCTGTATAAATCAAAATTCAAACAACTTACTGAATATCGCAATTTGGTATGAAGAATATTTAGATGTCTTTTACCGCATGAATAATATTGGGGTGCATGTACACAACGGTCAGCCAAGGATGATTTAAAAGCTGAGACACTCTTTGAATTACGAACAGTGGTTGGTAACTTATTCCAAGAACTTACTGTAGATGGGAAAAAAGATTCCGTTGAATGTTTAAGCCTTGAGACAGGAATATATATATTTTGTGAACTGCGTAGATTATATTCTTATTTAGAACCTACACTATTGGGAAGCAATTCGTTTAGGTATAGAGGAGCCATTTCATTTTGTATTTTAAACATCAAACACAATTTTCGTTTTCTCCTACGTTCTTGCAAAGTTTCCCAACCAGTTTCGTAATATAGGAATCTATGTGATGTGTATTTGGGTAAACCCGTTACTATTCGCGCAGCTTGTAATTGTATCTGTTCTAACTTTCGTATTTGTTCAAGAGTACACCCATCCCAGACTTCACTTGCATATTCAAGATGTGGCCGAATAAACATGGTATAGATCTTATTAAGGGTATTCCTACACAAAACATATTTCAAAAGTCGCATTGAGTTTACCATTTTCAAAACTTTTTGTAACAAGGTTTGAATATGATCCTCCCATTTACCATTATTGGCAAGGATTACTCCAAGATGTTTATGACTATTTACAAATTTAACATCAACACCATCAAAATAAAGATGTGGTATATCATTATCATGTCTCATCGAGAAAAGGATAGCTTCAGTCTTATCAGGGTTGTACTTGATTAACCAGGTTTTATCCCAAACATTCAACTTACTTAAATTAGCATTCAAACTCATTTCAATAAGTCTGTTATCTGGTGATGAGTACCCGAGACACGAGTCATCAGCAAATAAGCGTGTTAAACAGTCTAATTCATCTGCTATGTCGTTAATGTATACAATGAATAAAAACGGACCAAGCACAGACCCCTGTGGGACACAAGCGCTCAGAGTTCTCAGCTTTGAAACTGATCCATTGACAAAAACACTCTGACAGCGATCAGTTAACTAGCTAACCATCCCAATAACTGGCCGCTTATTCCATAATTTTCTAGCTTGAGAAGTAAACCTCTGTGCCAAACACGATCGAATGCTTTTGATACATCACAAAATACCATACACAAATTTTCTTTTTTGTCTAATGATTCACAAATCCTGTGAAATATTTCAATTAATTGATGAGCACTAGAATGTCCTGGTTGAAAACCAGACTGATATTTATACAGGAGCTTGTTGGTATGAAAATAGTTAAACAAATGTTTGAAAACAACTCTTTCAAATACTTTGCCAACACAGCTTATAAGAGATATGAGTCTATAATTTGAAGCCAGAGTTCGGTCACCTTTCTTAAATAGTGGCATAACATTCGCAACTTTCCACTCAGATGGATACACACATGTTTGTAAAGACATATTGAACAATAAACATAAAACGTTGCTAATCGAGTAGACTAAATGTTTCAAGAGTTGGTGACTAATTTTGTCAGGACCTGACGCTTTTTTCAAATGTAAACATCTTATGACATCTTCAATCTCGGATTTGGAAACAAACTTGAATCAAACCATGGCTTGTCATTTGGTCTTATAGTTACTTTTTTGTAGGGATACATGTTTTTAGAAACATGTTAAGTTCTTTGTAAAAAATGTCACAAGTATGATTAACATCTTGGCAATTCACGAACAAATCAGTCCAGTTTGTTTCATTGATAAGTGCATTTAGGGTTGTGTAATCACCTTGTTTATAGCATAATACATCTCTAGTGTATGACAAATGTGTATTCACTGAAGTAGTTAATGTCACGTAAGTGCCTTTGTGATCACTTATCGATCTGTCAAACTCAATAACTCCACAATCAACTGTATGGATATCTTCACTGATTATGATTGGGTCAAGCAGAGTGCTTGAATGTTGCGTTACCCTAGTAGGTTCCGTAATGATATTTTTCAAATTCTTAGTCAGTATAATATCTTTGAGGCTAGTACCTTTACTAGAAAGTAAGTCAGCATTTAAATCACCAATTATAGTAATTCGACTTGAAATATCAAGAGCATGTTCAATACTTATATCAAACCTTTCCCAGAATGATAAGGAATTATACTCGGGTCGGTAAGCAACACAAACTATTAGCGGTTTAGTTGGTAAATATATTTGTACCCAGATTGTTTCATCATATATGATTTCTAGGTTAAGTAGTCTCTTAAATGCTAAATTTTCTCTTATATAGATCATAACACCTCCACCAAACGAGTTTCTATCTTTACGAACAGGGTCATGGAAACCTGTCCACTTTAGTGAATCATTACCAATGTTTTTGTCTAAGTGAGTTTCTGTGAATCCAACAATATGATTATCGGAAGTATACTCGCTAAGGTATTTAAGTTTATTCCTTACACTTCGTGTGTTAAGATGAAATAAAGATATAGTTTTATCATGGGACCCGTGCGATTGTGGACCTGGATTAGACTCAATATCACCTGCAAGCTGCAATAACAATAGGAGCAGAATGATTACGTTGACGTTTCTAAATTGACTCTGTAGTGCACAAAGGAAAGCTACCACGAGGCTTGTGTTACATGACACAGACAAGATAATACACATGTGATACAATTCTGACAGTATAACCCATAATAATGAATAGTTACAAGCAGTTCTTGGTTGAAAAGCCGAGCAAAAGCGCATATATTTCGAACAAATTTTACATTGAAATATCCCGATTGTCACACGATGTTGCATAATATCGTTACCCATTATCTATTAGGTCAATGAATTGAATAGGGTTTGTGTGACAACTCAATCGGGAAATATCCTTGTAAAATATTACAATTTCTTGCAGCATATTTGTTATGTAGATTAGAAGTGCAGACCTAGTCAAATAGCATTCAATAAGTTTGTACTTGGCGAAATGTGGAGCAGTGGGAAATACAGTAAAACGTGATAGAAAGAGACACACACCAAAAGTAGCAATATTAAGAATCAGTATCACGGTAGACATAGAAATAAAAAGCTTGTGTGGATATAGACATACATAATTTATAAGAGGCATTTACAAGATATATACACATATAACTATTTACACCTTCGTGATATTATCACTTAGAACGAGACTGTCTTCATATACAAACAATATGAAAAGGATAAACGGACTTACACTTATTGGAATTCCATATTCACACCACATCCAGATACACAACACATCAATATACACAACACATCCATTTACACAACACATCCCGTTGAACACATACACATGACATCCTTCCAACTAGGCGTGAACATATTTATTCAGGTCCTCTCAACTCTGAATCTGTCGCACTACACCTTCTGGCTGTTCCAGAATGTAGATTCGTCCATCTCTTGTCCATGCGTTTTCAATCCATCGTGATTTCTTAGGGTCTCTTGCCATCTTAAACAGTTTACTTTTGTGCTGTGTTAGATCCTCGTTGATGTAAACGTTCTCCATCTTAGAGCGTAGTTTCCTCCTGTGGGTGTACATCCCATTCTTGTCCAGATAGCTCACAAACTTCACAATTATCTGACGATTCCTGCCTTGTGTTCTTTTCCCGACACGATGACATCTGTCGATATCCGTCATGGATATATCCTTGTTTATCTTCTTCAGGACTCCAAAGGGTCACTTTCTGTACGTCTTCATCCTCAGACTCACTCACACCACTTATCCTGATAGAATTCCTTCTGCTATATTGTTCTAGTTCGTCAGTTTTCCTGTGCAGTTCCTGAGTCGTGGTCTTCAATTCTTCTCTCAAGGTTGTTATTTCTTCCTTCATGGGTTGTTTCACAGTGTTGAGTGTACTCGTGATGATATCCTTGGCTACTTCCTGGACAGCTTGTCGAAACTTTTCCTGTAGTTTGGGTAGCATTAACGCTTCTGACAGCTTCGTCGTCAACACATCGACGGCAACTCCGTCAATGAAGTTAAAAAGCGTATAGGGGTATGAGATGTTGTGACTACCTGCCTCTGACAACTGTTCTGTTCCATTGACGCTTTGCGAATCCTCTCCAACATCACCAGTAACAGAAGCAGATTTCGGCGTACTTGTAAACGTGAATACGTCCGGCATTGTCTGTTGTAACAGGGGCTTAGATGACTTCGTCGGTAGCGAGACTGTTGGAGATCCTAATGGTTTCCGTTTTTTGCTTGAACTCCTCGTTGTCGTGTGCTTTCCACTTCTTTTCAAACTCCTTTCTCGGGCTGACATTTTTCTCTTTTCTGCGTCTAATCAACGTTAACGTGTTGTTAGACTTGTTGTTGTATCTATAAGTGCCTGTGTTGGGCCTCGCAGTTGATAATTTACATAAATATGTCCACACAAGTAGGAGCGATTTTAAACACGACCAGTCACATCCGCCATCTTGGATATATATCTTGGAGTAGAACTTACATTTCTGTTACGCAGATGGAAGATTCTGATGTAGCGGTCCTGCGCAGGAGTGATCACTCCTTACCTTGGTTGGTCTCGGGTGGATTTTTAACGCTGCAAAAGACGTGAAATCATGCTTTGATTCACGTTGAAGTGTCTTGAAACAGAACGATTGCTTTCCCCGCATTCCATACGCCCTATTGTTCGATTTCGGTTTTCTTTGTTAAGTCTTGGTATTTTGCAGGTCGCATGTAGGAATAAGCTGATAATGAATCGCAATGGGACTGATGTGTGTTTATACCCATTATTGCAAGGGTGTAATAGTAGTGTCATGTAGTGAATTATACATGTATAAAGCCGATGCTGGACTGATCAAACCTGTCACAATCTATGCCTGGCAACTAAAGTAAACCGGACAGGCAGATAGTGAGGCAGGAAATTAACTGACATTTGAGGAACGGGAACATAACTCATGTCCTTTGGAGCGGAAACGGGCTCTTCATTATGCAAGCTGTGAGAGGGAAATCAGCACAAAGCTGAAAAGACTGTTTAAATTATTGTGTTTCTACAGATGTCAATCACAGTCACAGCGTGTTCCACATTGTCAACTTGGCTGAACTAAAATGCTTTTCTACAAGTCATTAACTGATTGATTTTGTATAATGACAGCAGTGTAATGTTCTTACTTTATGTATCTGACAAGTCATCAGCATTACTCACGCAACATCAGAGGTTACTGGGATTGAAGGGAAAATAGGTTTCTGCAAAAACCCTTTTGGATGTTCAAGAGACATTTTTAGACTTAGATTAAGTTTTGAAGAGGATTTACCTGATGACCCTAATAACTTTCACATGGTCATGTTTAAAGCATCGTGAATTAGGCATCACAATCTGTAAGGTTACTCGTATGTTGGAAATCAACCAATGCCATTTGTTGTTTTATGTAAACATATTACAGTAGGCCGTTGCCGAGCTAGAAATAGACATTTAGTACGTTACTACTAGTTTTTCAGAGATGGAATAATATGGGTATTTACGAAAGTCTCGCTCGCGTAAATCAACACTTGGCGTTTACCAATGTAATGTGAAAGTGTTATAATACAAAAGCAATCTGTTCGACTCGGTAGCGAGAAATAGAAGATGAAATTAGTGTGTAAACCGAGATATGTACTAGTTCTATAGATTCCACTCCACATGATCCGATGAAACCCAGTGTAGGTGTGTACGTGTTTTGTTCAGTGAACACTGCACAAATCAGGGAAACATTTTACTCTAACATTTAAATTAATCTAGTTTTTACTCGTTTGGTGAACACCGCATTTTAGAGTTTAGATTAAAAGCAGTGAATATTTGACAAATTTAAACTTTTCTGAACCATTGCAATATTTTGCTGAACGGCATTCCTGTCATTTAAGGTACTTGCTTTGCAACTAATTATACTCGATGTGTGTAGTATCACTCGTGACTGTCCATTCATTGACCATAACAAAAATGAACGAATGAAATGGTTGTTGTTCTGTGGAAACCATTTTCATCACTTCATTCTCATTCAAATCCTGTTTTCTTCATTTAAGAGCTACGTACTTAGATTGAATGTTCTTGCATAATGGTAAGAGCAACGAATCAAGATCACCTTGAAATCCTCAAGCTGAGTCAATGGCGTTCAGCTTCACGCATGTATAGCGGACTGACTGTATATACTCATGATGGACTGTAAAATGAACACTAAATTACAATAAGTTTTGTCTGGTTCAAAGAAATAGCGTTTTTTATTCAGTGTTATAACATATTCATAAATTCTTTATTCTAACTCACATGTAGCAAACCCCATTGAGAATGTGTGTCCCTAGTATTTTACAAATTATACTTAACCATGCACTACATGAACTTTTCTCTAACGTTTGCCTGCAATTAAAAAGGACTGGGAATGGACATTTGTCTTGAGTACAGGATAGACAAAAGGGTACATATTATGCAGTAAGATAATTGTAAAATGTTCATTTTATGCTGATAGGCAGACGCAAATGGTAGTCTAAATTGTTATTTTATTGCCATTATATACTCGACTATAGAGACGTTTATTAGAGTGTTAATAAGATTTATATCTCTCATTTCCTGAGAATAAATACTATTTATTGTTGAAATGGACACTTACAGTAGAACTGTCATTGGTTTGTTGCAATTCGGAACTGTTTTGAAATCAAATTCCTGACTTAAATCTCATTCTATGGACACCAGTTAGAATGAAAATACAATGAACGTAATCTATGCCATGTTACACTTAAAAGATACATATGTTCACAACACCAATTCAAACTGTCTCGAATATCTCAGTCACAATAATGGTGACAACATTTAGTTTCCATTAGTGGCATATTATATCAAATTCCATCAAAATAAAACTGTTTGAGAAATAAGTGTATGTATACCTCTTTGTCATGCTTTGTCATGTAAAATAATGTTACAAATAAATTTTGACAAAATATTGTTATGTCATTTCCGAGGAATGTGAGACCTTTTTATCATTTTTTGAAACCAGAGAATTAAACATGAATTCCATGATCGACCTGCATTTAATTCATAAAGAACAATCATTAACACTGGCATAACGTCATATCATAAACAAGCACTTCTACTGAATACAGAAACCACGATACAATGTTTATCAAAAGTAAATTTGCATGTTGACTGGTATCAGTTGCAGTAGTCACGTGACATGACGTGCCGAGTGCTAACGAACATATTGGCCACTGAAAGTTGGCGTAGATAAACCCTTTGGTAATGGAGGACAGTTTCGTTTGATACATTTGCAGTCAGTAATTCAGTCTGGTTGAAGTTGAGATAATGACTCGGAATATAATAATATAATAATATAAACAATTGCAATAACTTTCAGCAAAATTTCTGAACTAGCATACATGTGCAGTCAATATTTCAGTCTGGTTGAAGTTAAGAGAATCACCAGAAATATAATAATATACACAGTTGTAGCCACTTTCAGCGACTTCCTACAAAGGTCGCTGATAGACATAACCATAGTTTACACCAGACATCGGAAAATGTCTCTTTGGCTGATTGAGTCTAAGGATATGTCTTATTTTGATGAGTATACAGTGTGCAAAACGATATATTTCTCTCTAATAAAAGGAACCAATAAACACTGTGAAATAGTTCTACACCTTCACAATGAAGTGCAAGGGTGATTTAAAAAGGCTATCATTTTCAGTGAACATTTGGTACAGTTGTATCAACAACTTTCACTTTAAATTAACTATTGAGAACACAATCAATTTGAATAACTGCATGTTTAATTGGCTTGTCCAGCTGCTAGGTACCTTAAACCATGTTCAGTATGAGGGGATTGATGTAGACTATGACCATAAACATTTATCTCATTCGTTTGATGTCAACAAATAATTCTGAAGACCATGTATGATTGTTTTGGTTATTGAGTTGCTAACTAGCAGAAATTAAAACCGAATAACGTTTGGTATCCAACTTTTGACTAATCTTCTACGCAAATGTTCTTTGTTTTGTCTTACCAGCATTGTGTGTATGTGGGACAATACAATATAATTACTTTTATTTCCATATCCTTACGGTAAATGTATCACTATTATCTGTTAGTAACTGGCCTTGTTTAAAATCATCCAGTTCAACCATTGTTCTTCAGTGTGCTGTGTTATCACTATTATCTGTTAGTAACTGGCCTTGTTTAAAATCATCCAGTTCAACCAGTGTTCTTCAGTGTGCTGTGTTATCACTATTATCAATTAGTAACTGGCCTTGTTTAAAATCATCCAGTTCAACCAGTGTTCTTCAGTGTGCTGTGTTATCACTATTATATGTTAGTAACTGTCCTTGTTTAAAATTATCCAGTTCAACCAGTGTTCTTCAGTGTGCTGTGTTACCTAAATGTCAATAACCATACATTTATTATGACGTGCATAGGTTTCAGTTATTTTGATGTAAGAGAATAACACCATGTGTTCAACACCTACATATGATATTAAATACAATACCATGCAACTATAAACAACTTTTTCATGTAGGTATTTGACAAAACGTATTAGTTGAATACTTCCTTTAGGCTGTTCTATCCCTTTGGTCATGCTAAAAATATGAAAAAGGTTAATAAAACATGCTAAACATGATAACTATTATGACCCGCAGGACATATTATATCATACAGATGACTGATACTCCTACCAGACTAATGCAAAGCATCTATTTTCGGAACAATAGTTAATCTGATGTAGTCTAAAAACACTATTTCATGTAAACAGAAATCTGTTTTAGCTTTGAAAGCTTTCTTTATGACAGTTCCGTGATAATTCTCAGAGGACTTTTGAAAAACATTGCCACTGTACCAGAACATGTAATGATATAGTCATATTATTTTTGCTATACAACATATGTGATAACAAAATTAATCGATTATAATAACCACAATTTATATGGGATGCCAAACGGGGCTTTAATCGCTATTTAGTAAGCTTACTACTGTAAATGTTTATTTGACGAAACCATCTGTTTAAAAAACAAAACAGAGAAAAATGAATATATCTGCTCAATGTCTTTATCACTGACAACCTTCCCATTTAGTCAGTTATAACAAAAATAGTGTTCATTTCTTTGATTTTTAGTAGTTTGACGTATACTGCCCATGTTCTACAGCATATTGTTTTCAGAAGAAATCAATATAAACAGTCTGTACTTTTAACTTTCTCTCTAAATTCTTAAGATCTAAATGTGTATGTTTCTAGTGTTTTTTATTTGTCTTGTAGTTCTCACTTGGGACGTTTTAAGTGAAAGAATGTATGTTGTTATTAGTTTAGTCTGCCTCAATTCGGTTGTAGTTCTCAACTATTCTGTTATTGACTAATGGAGTGGATGATTTACAGTACTTCTTCCATTCTATTCTGCCTTCCTATTGGTGCTTTGTCTCATGTTGTTATATTAAGCAATACAGTGGGTTGTAATCAAATAATGTGTTCTTTAACAAAGTAAGGAGAGAGTTAATCTTGAAAAGAGAAAAGTTTTTCAAGTTCATGTTATCAAACGTTAAATAAACAAGGTTTTCTCCCCAAACTTGGACAAATGTGTTTATCTGACAACCGATGAAGTGGGTTTATACAACAGCCATTTACATGTTAAGTTATTGATTGGAACTTGGTGATCACTTTAGTAGATGCTTGTTTATTGAGGATGAAATCAGAGTGTGGAAGAGATTTGAAAAATCACGAGACAGAAACGATTTTTAAACGTGACCCAAGACAGTGCAGAATATTGTAAATAGTTTTGCTACTAGGTATCAATATGGATAACAGTAACATGAATACTTAAGAAAATTAAGTTGCTCCAAAATATAAAAAACATTATTACTTTTAGCACTTAGATACTTGGATGAATAGACATAATTGATGGGTGTAATGGAGTATATGGAAACATTGCCATCAAATTACTTTGTACCTTGCCTAGAGAATCATTATAGGTCATTGGTGTATTTGAGACTTAATCTTAATGAATAAATGTAATGTTATGCTTTCTACTGAAACAATATCATGTGTTTGAAACTGACTGATTGACTTAGTAACTCAACTCAGCTCAGCTGAGGATAAGGATTAAGTAGAATTTCTGTTTGCTCACTGAAACTTTGTATATAAACTGACAGGCAAAAGAAAGTATACATTTTTAAAAATGAATTTATATAAAAGTGATATTATTGATGTTGACAGTAAGCATAGGATACATAAGGCTTAAATATTAACTTTTGTTTTGTAAAGTTGAACTAAAACCATATTAACACATTTTGGAGAAAATTGGAGAATATTGATAATCATGTGACCTTCACACTGGTGTAAAGTCACGTGACACATAGATAAATTTGCTACACATTGTTAATGATGGCGATACCATTTGTGAATAAAACACCTAAAACTCATCACACCAAAGTCACACCAGAAAAACGTCAATAACGGATAACAAAGCTACAAGAATCGCCCTTGTTCCTACATTTCTAATGTCAATGTATTGTCACATTACAGCCAAGAATTTGATAATCCCAGAACAATGGTATTTTTGCCCCATGAAGGCTGATATCTGCTTGCGTTAGACCGCCACAAACGCTATCTCTGAGTGACGTCGTTGAAGGCGACCACCATAGATCGGCGTGTCACTATGCACACATGCACAAAAACACCTTAAACTGGTATAGTCGAAGTTTTTCGACTGCTCAATAGACAGGTAAAGACCGCTGAACTGATGTATGGCTAATGTCATTATGGCTGTGACAACGTCGGTTTGGCATGCAACGTTATAGATTTACAATGATTCTAGTTTGTCAAGACTTGTCACTGATTGGACAACTGTCAGGCAGTCCACAATGGCATGTTAGAATAAAACCACACCCTCCAGTTAATGAAAAAGCGTCGATGCAAGTTTTACATGAACACAGAAACAACTGTCAGGTGACGTTATAGGACATTCTTAATTCTCGATAAGAAAGTACATTTCAAACTGCGTTGACATACGAATCGACCACATTTGGCAACCAGGTGACAAATTTTACAAATTGAAATACTTTAGGGAATAGAAAGAATTAAAATTAACATGTTTTGGTTATGTTTGTTTTAACCCTACATCTTTTCGATTTCTTGTGTGCAAAACTGGTTAAGTAAACGTTAAAGTTTAGGATTGTGATGTTTTTCGAAACGAATGAACTATTTAATGTACCTTATCTCAACCTTTTAGCATTGTTAGTCTTTTAATTGTAGTGATTTAAAACAGAGGTGTTCACTTTCTTTTGCCTGCCAGTTTATAAATGAAATACGAATAGCCTGGAAATGTTTTGTCTCAAGAATATCCAGACTTGTGTTTCTAATTTAAACATTTCCAGACTTTTTGTTTTTTTGTAATTTAAACATTTCCAGACATTTAGTTTTATTTAGGGATTCATCACTTGTTTGTGAATTGTGACATATATATTGATCATTAAGTCATAAGTGTGTTAATGTATCATGAATATGATATATTTGGAATAAAAATGTTATTATGAGTGTCTTTTGCGATATATTCAATATTTTTACAAGAATTATCAGTTCACATGCGTGAGGTATTTTACGTTTGATAAACGCACACTCGGCAAAAGATAAATTTGTGATGATTTCATCAACTTTAGAAGAACTAATAGTTGTCTTTAAAGGATCTTCTTACTTTAATTATTAAGAAGCATTGTGTATTATATATATATATATATATATATATATATATATATATATATATATATATATATATATATATATATATATTGTGCCTGTATCACTGGCTGCCATGTACTCGAAATAATACATGTTGTATCAAGTCATAATGGCAGGCCGGCACATTAAATCGATCTCTGTTATTCATATATTAAAACATTCTAGATTTCTGTTCTGATATGGAACGTCAGCTGAAGATGTGTTGCAACAAACATGTGATCTCATGACAAGAAAATAGTTTCATGGTGTTTCAAAGATGTCATATAGATATTACAAGTTGACATATTAACCCCTATCCATAAAAAATTATGGGCTAACTTCAATACCCTGACCAGTTGTAAAGGGAAAATGTTAAACAATAAATTTGATGTGCTGATGTCACTGAGTGTACTTATGTTTTCAGAACCAAAATAGTTTGTCAAAATATAAAACTGACACCATCTTCAATACGAGATATCAGAAATTACAACTGTAAGTAATTGTGATAAAATACATCAACCATTTTTCGTTTTTGATAAACCAAGAATCGTTTCACATATTTTAGTAGCGCAAATGGATGTATAGCAACTCTTTCATTCTAACATTCTAAAATAAATCACATCGCAAGAAGAAACCAACATGAAAAAAGTATTTTTAAAGTAAAACGTTAATATTGTCAAACATTCAATGGTGTTTTTTTTTACTGACACAATATATTAGATATTGCTAAAATGTAATATGATGGTCTTAGTTGAATTCTACAAACAAATATAGTTCACAGTCCGTAACACAATATGAGATGTATAACATGTGATATATACTTGAATTTTGTTAACATTACAGAATGAGTCAATAGTCGTCAGAGGGAAAAGCTGCGAAAAGGCAATTTTCTACATGAAGACAGAAAATCTACATGGGTATACCTTATATTGTATGTGATTTTTAGTCGAATGAGATAATTAAGGACCTCCACAAAAGTTTTAACATCAACTTAACTTGCATCAGTTTCGTTCAGTGAAACTAACGCCTATTTAAACGAAAGTTATAAACTTCAAGTAAATTACAATGTTACCATCATGGTATTATAACTCCACTGACCAAGTGATATAGCAAGTTAGACACCGTCTCACCGAGACAAAGGCAATACAATTTAGAAATATTCAACTGTTCTATTTTGGGTAGGAATGATTCACGACTGAACATTCGTTCACCAAAGAATGTCAGTTTAAAGTAGCTTATGTCTGGCCTCTTTGATCTTTTTTTGGAGCAATATACAGAACTATCTCTGGTTTTATTATTTGTTTCCATTACTGTAACTATTAAAAACATGTTAATCGTGTATACTCGAACTTCCAGGACTGCGGTACCAGTTATATGCTTTATGTCAACTGATTGTCAGATACCAAAGACTGTCTGACTTATTCAATTATAGCTACCATTACCCCTATCGATCCCAATGAGGAGTGGTAAGTGGTCTCGACACTATTGTGAATTTATTGTCATTTATAAACTATATCCTAAAATGATCAGACATCAGTCCCAATCAGATGACACTGAGTGAAAGCAAATATGGTATTTCTCTCTTCCTCCAGTGTCAGTATACGCTATCCTTTTGCAATGAAAATATTACATATGGTATAACTTGTTTATGATAAAAGAAAATTGAACTTAAATAGTTGCTTTTCTGTAAGTGGTGTTTTATTGTGTAGATATTAGTTGTATTTGCTAACTTGTTAAACATCGTCAGAATGTGGAAACCAAAGAAAATCACCTACGTTATCCCTAAGTCTGTTCAAAGCAATCCTATTTGCAAATATCACTTTTTTTTGCAGAATGTGGCTGAACGAATCCTATGCACGAAGGTCATAACTTAGTGTTCCATGAAGGACAATCCAAATATGAATTTTACAAGTGTGAGTATCTTTTGAGCAACAGTAAAGGAAATATTTTCATAAACGTGAAATAATGACAATTGAGAGTTTACTGAGGTCATACACGAATAAAGACGGTGAATGCATTCGAATAAGTGAACAAGAATTCACTCCTCGTTTTTATTTGATTACATAACCTATACCATCAAGTATTTACACTTCATGTTTGAATTGCAAATTCTCATTGTAGAACAAATTCATCCATTTTACTATATGTGAGTGACAACGGCTACTGGGTTTCTTTCCTATTAATTTATGTACATGTGTATTTATATAATCCATTAATAGCATTGCAAATCAACAAGATAAAAAAGTAAGCATTTACCCCGAAACATCATTCATGAACACAATAAACTTATTATCCAAAATCTTGTTCTGTTAGTGCTATGCATTTAATTTCAAATGAATTAAAAAGGACTTATTCCAAAAATGATAAAAAATCACAAAACTTAAATAAATTATATGTATTCTCCCCAGTTCAACCTTAAGGAAAAGGCAGTGCGACAATGCTTGTAAAGATGATCGGTGTTGTGTGATTGAAACTAATTTTTTTTAAAGAAAATTTTCCATGAAAACAAAAGTGTTTATCGAACTTGAATAATTCAGTAGTTCATAATTCTTCAGCTTTGTGTAACAGCAGGAAATGGCATACATACGTTTGATCAAAATTGTTCTATATGCAAAAACAACGAAAGTTTAGAAGTTTGACAAACCACCAGGACATTCATTGACATATTTTATTGGAATATCACTCAACATGATGGAGGTTATTTAGACTAAGTCTGAATACCAGGAACTTTCAGCTGTGTTATTGATTTTCCTGATGCCAACGTCTACTTAAACTATTACGTCCATTTGATATCAGATATATAAATAAACAAATTATGTTAGCTGTATAGGCAATCTGCCCTCACTTTTTACCTTGGCTACAAATTTGAACAAAATTCATCAATTCCTTTCATGCTACATCAACCATAAAATTATCAAAAACATAAATCCTTCCTGTGTCCTATCTAGGTATCCAAAGGAAATGAAATACGTTTTTATTGAGTTATCGATCAAGCACCAATTTGTAAATTAACTACATACTAATGCAAAAATGTGAATGAATTGACAAACTCAAAATCAATTTAACCCACGAACTACTTGAATTTGATACGTTAATTTATCTTTGCTGAAGATTCAAGCCCAGTAATGACACCATCATTGAGGAAGTTTCTTGAGAATAATGTCAAGGTCACCAAAATCTAATCAGCCCTTTGCCTTTCCTAGGAGGTGCTTTGTGTACCATATGATGAAATTCCAGAGAATGGTTCTTGAGATATCCCGCTGACAAGCTTTACATGTACTTTAACATGTCGAAATGTTCAAAGTTCCGCTATGACCTTGAGAATAATGTCAAGGTAACCAGAATCTAATCAGCCCTTTATCTTTCCTTGGAGAACCTACAGGTAAGATATGAAGAGAATCCATTGAATGGTTATTGAGATATCTCGCTGACAAAGGTAAAATGACAAAGTCTCGCTGTGACCTTGAAATGAAGGTCAAGGTCACAAAACTATGTAGAAACATAACTCTTCCCATGATGAACCTATATGCAAAATATGAAAAGAATCCAGTCAATAGTATTTGAGTTATTTCATTTCGTACGGACATACGGACCGACAGACGGACGGACGGAGCCGAATAATATATCCCCCCGCTTAGCACTAAACGCGTGGCGGGGGATAAAAAGCAGGCTATAGCATATATAGCAAAGAACTGAACAATCATGTCACTCAACCAGTCATGTAGTGAAATATGCATGTATAAAGCCGATGCTGAACTGATCAAACCTTCCACAATCTATGTTTTGAGACTGAAGTAAACTGGACAGGCAGATAGTTAATTAGGAATGTGAACATAACTCATGTCTTTTTGAGCGGAAACTGTTGCTTCATTCAGCACAAAGCTGTAGAGACTATAAATTACTGTATTTCTACATATGTCAATCTGGTTTACACGGTCACAGCGTGGTCCACATTGTTAACTTGGCTTGGCTAAACTAAATGCTGCTCTACATGTCTAACTGATTGAGTTTGTATAATAACAGCAGTGTAATGTTCTTACTTCATGAATCTGACAAGTCATCAGCATTACTCACGCAACATCAGAGGTTACTGGGATTGAAGGGAAAATAGGTTTCTACAGAGACCCTTTTGGATGTTCAAGAGACATTTTTAGACTTTGTTTTAGTTCTTAGGAGGATTTACCTGATGACCCTGTCTTGAACTTGCACTTTGTCATGTCTAAAGCATCGTGAATTAGACATCAAAATCTGTAAGGTTACTCATATGTTGGAATTCAACCAGTGCCATTGTTTTTGATGTAAAAATATTACAGTAGGTATTTGACGAGGAAGATAGTTTACTAGAAATTTACTACTTTACTACTAGTTTTTCAGATATCGTTACTGACTATGTCAACAGTATCAAAATGGAATGATATGGGTAACTCTCACTCGCGTAAATCAAAACTCGTAGTGTAAAAGTGGTTGTATACATCCTCAGATTATAATTTATTAATTGTTATTTGTTACATTGTACCGTTGGCGTTTACAAATGTTATGTGAAAGTGTTATAATACCATAAGGAAATACTTGAGTGTATAAACATCACTTCACATCACTGTTGGCACTTTACTGTACAGATCACAATGCTGTACCTTTATTTGCATGGCTCTGTTGTCATAATGCCTATACCCACACTAGCAACTGAGCAGATTTAACATTAGTTTGGTCTGACATGAGAAAGATATGCACAGACTTCATTAGTCAAGACAAACCATAATGACTACTCAGTACCGGAAATCAATACCATTCACAATTTTAGTTAGTAATGTTTACTCAACGAATAACATTTACAACTGAAAGGTATTCTAAATAAAGTGCTTTACTTTAACAGTCAACCAGTGCTTATTGTCAAAAAAATAATACACAAATGTTCCACAATGTGCTGGTCAAAGCAAGATTACATTTAACGACCCAGTTGGCATAATGTTTTTATTGCTTCACCATCGCTCTACTGTATTATTGTTAGCCAATGTTGACAACAAACCTCAATTTCTTTTAAAGAATCACTAGAAAAGCCTTGAACAAACTTTCATTTATTTGGGTAAGGTCTACATTACACCAATGTAGGATTGACTATTTCTGTAAAATGCCTAATATCTATTCCAAAATCAACTCGATTGCTTGTACAAAGTTAAGCCAACCTGGCACACAGGTGGTACAGAACGTTGGATTCCAATATTTGATCAGTTCACTCTCTCTACAAATGCAACTTGCTTTATTGGCAACCAAATTATCGTCAGCGAGCACTTATATTATTTCGATCGTTGTCTATTCTTCCTTTCTATTTTCCGAATTGGAGATCTGTTAATAAAATTACAAACGAAATAAAATACCAATTTTGCATGAATGGTTGCATGAACTCCAGCAAAAAAGTTAAAAGAAAAAAGATAAACTTTACAATTACCTTCTCCAGATCCTGATGTTGAAGGATATTTGAAGTCTTTTCTGTCTGTCATGTCCGATTGCCAGGTGGCTACTTAAATTGTTTTATTGAAGATGTTGAGGATCAAGATGTTTGTTTTATCTAATATTGATTTCAAAAGAACGGATACCTAATAAGTTATCTGGTCTCTAAAGGCCATAACATTTTATCACCTTTTTTGACAAATGTATCTGTGTCTTGCGTTCTTCCATCATCACATTGATATAACCTGTCTGTGGGAGAGTTTATATCATGCCAGAGGGAGGGTCATACACATAAACATCCTTATTCTAATGCCTATTGGACGTTTCTGTTATATATTTTGTTAGCACTTAATGGAAATCTGATGAAATTTTAGTTAAGTTGTATTCTTAGATAAATAACTAATAATATCTTTACCCCCACGATCATTTGCAATGATGGCAACATTATCCAGACATATTATAAAATGTCATATCATTAAACCAGTCATACTTGTAATGTAATGTGTTAGGTCAGTACATGTACAGGTACCACATCGAATCAATTAGAGAGATGTTCTAATGGATGTGTCCGAAAACTCCTTCCTGTCGTGTTACATTGTATGTACTTACCTTCATCATTATACAGGTATATAACAGACATCCGACATTCGTCTCTCATTTATAACAGCTTCAGCAACCCAATCTGGAAACTGATTGAACGGAATGGACTTATTATACCAGCACTCAATCTAATAGTGTATGAATAATCTGTGAATAAAAGCTTTCAGCATGTGAATGAAGTATTTTATAGGAGATTAATATTGTTGGTTAATTGTGTAGATTTAGGAGGAGACGCCACCAATCAACTTATTATACCTGAATTTAATTGAATGCGTTTCTAAACAAACTCAAATGTAATCCAGGAGAAAGGACACTGAAAATATCAAATGAGTTGATTTAAAATACAATGATACGATATGTCATGATCAAACCGATATGGCGAAACGTATGTATTAACAATATTCAATATAGGATATTAGGAATATGATATAAACCATAATGAAAAAATAATTGAAAGGGAAAAAGTTCTCATAAAAGAGGTTATTATCTATGTCCTCGAAACACGTGGACCATCTATCATTGCTGAGGGGAGGAAGATCCACTTTGCACGTTGTTTACAGCGTTTCCATGCCTGGTGGCAAATCCACCATCGCAGACAATTGCGTTATATGGAATTATAGAATATGACGTAATGAATGAATGTCTCCCTGGGGTGTCAAGGAAGATAAAACTGATATCTGGTATGCATCAATTTTAGGCAGTGTAAGTTATTCTTTATTCTTAAGGACCTGACTTTGTCAACATGAAGAAACAGGTGAATGAATCAATATATAAAATAAGGACAACACACCCTAACCTGCAGATAGTACCGGGCGTTTAAAGCATTACATGCAACTGCAAGTTACATATATGCAGCTAATTAACAAGCCAGACAATTATAAAATGTATAGCTATTACCTAGTGATGTTATTATAATTATTTTAACAATAACTCACTCATTCGTCGTTCTTTGATTACATGTGTCGTTTGGCTCTGTCATTACGTGGGCTTCTACATTAGCTGAATGAACTTTAAAATATCCCAAAGGATTTCCAACTGTATTATTGTTGCCCAATTGTCAATGTAAGGTACAAAAGATGTTATTTCAACAACTGTTCAGTTCCATATTATGCATGTTAGAATTTAGTTTTATATGTGAAAAACAACATGGTAACAACATTTTGTTTTTTGTCATATGTCTGATATTTAAAAAACATTATTTCGGCTTAGGGACAATAATTTGTGTATGTTGTTTTCCTTTTATTTGTATTTAAAACAACGTTTTCAAAATCGTAGGAATATGGGCTCACATAATCACTAGCTTTAGACTGCTGATTTTAAAAGTGACAATGTTCATTGTACATTACAAACACACAAACGGACATTAAAGTTTTGAATATAGTTTTTTTTCTTGAAGGCATATATCGTACACTTTGATTAATTCATCTTCTGCGGACACGCTATCCAAATATTGCTGTCCAAATCCCCCAAAAAATATTGAACTATAAAAATATATTGAAATATTGAATAAATTTCAACTTATATATATATTGCACTTCGCGACCTTTATTCTGTATTAATAATATCGTTGATAATATATTGAAACAGAGAACCACATGTAATGTTTAGTAAACTTTGTTATTTTCTATTAATGACTCACAGTGCAGGGTTTAAGAGTTATTATCATTATATAATATACTATAATGGATATAATTCATTAATGTAATCAACAGTTTAGAATATAAATATAGATAAAAGTACAGCTATTATGTATAAATAATGTCACTTTTATTTGTACATCTTGACTTATATTCTGTATTCTTTATCGTCGTTGATACTATATTGAAACAGAAAACCATGTAGGTAAGGTGTAGTAGATAGTTATGTTATGTGCAGAGTGATTACTATCCAAAACCAGGGAATAGCATATCATATACTGATGGAAACGAATAAGGGAACGCTTAATTACTGTTAACTTATGTCTGGCATGTTCGGTTTGTTCGAGGCTGCGTCGGGCCCTTATAAACTGAAAATGTTGAAGTTTACTTTCACTGAAAAGGTACCGTGCATGTGACAATTGATTTCTATGAACTTGATGCATGGCAACGTCCATTTAACCTTCAAGGGATCAACGAATGTCAGTGTACCTTTACCTTCAGAATCATGCCTTGAGCATACCTTTCTGATAATGAGAAATGGCAGGCTATCGGGTGCATAACCAGCGGTCAATCAATATGCCAGACAATTTAACATGTCTAAAAGTGTGATTTCGCGACTGTGGAACCGGTACCGTCAGACAGGGAACGTAAAGATTAGACCCCGTCGTGGTCCAAAACGTAAGACAACGCCCCGAAACGACCGCCAGCTGGTGCTGGTGTCCTCACGTAACCGATTTAAACCAGCATCGAAAATAAACTCTGAGTTCAGGGCAGTAACGAGACTAAGAAGTTGTGACCGTACTGTAAGAAACAGTCTTAAAGCAGCAGGCTTAAAGTTACGTCGTCCTGTTGTTGGGGTAAGGCTGACTGCGGAACACAGACGTCTCAGAAGAGCATGGGCTACACAACATCGAGTTAGACAACTTCGACATTGGCGCAATACCATGTTCAATGATGAGTCACGATTCAATTTGGACTTCGTAGATGGTCGGATCCGCGTTTGGCGATGCCTTCGTGAACGTCACCATCAGTGCACCATCAAACAACACGATTCCTACGGGGGCGGATCTGTGATGGTATGGGGCGGCATAACCTGAGACCATAGGACCAACCTTGTTCGACTTGATTGAAGGGTGACTGGTGTCCGTTACCGAGACGAAGTGTTGCAACCTGTTGTTCCTCCTTTCCGCCGTAGAGTGGGTGTAAACTTTGAGTTTCAACATGACAATGCTCGACCCCACACGGCTCACGTCAGCAGGGATTTTCTCACGCAAAACAACATCAGAGTGTTGCCATGGCCGTCCAAGAGCCCAGACATTAATCCCATTGAACACCTCTGGGACGTTCTTGGACGTCGGGTGAGGGATCGTGATGTTCTACCCCAGACACCTGATGCCATGTTCCAGGCTCTCCAAGAAGAGTGGCGCGCAGTTACTCGGGCTGTCATCCGGAAGTTGATCCAAAGTGCTCCACAACGGTGTGAAGAAGTGATCAGGAAACAGGGAGGACACACCAGATACTGAAATTTCACCTGTGGTGTACATACTTAATGAAGTATACTTGATCAAAAACCCATGACAATAACACAAATTTCACCATCAATACATGCGTTCCTTTATTCATTTCCATCAGTATATTGTTATATAATAACATGACGTCTCTCGTCTGTTTATCGCATGCCTCATTGTGTGCCAAGCAAAATATTTCCCAGAAATTCTGAAAACGGGGATCATTGACGACAGTCAGCATTTGGAAATGAGATCTTAATTGATTGTCATACATGTGCCATCGTCAGTAATTTATCATGACAGAGAGAGGTCAATACGTTCATGAGGCTGGCCCGTCTGTTTTGAAAGCAATTTGTTCGACCCGGTACCGATGAATTAAATATAAAAAAATAGTGTGTAAAACGGGACATGAACTATTACTATAGATTCCAATCCACAGGATCCGATGAAATCCAGTGTAGGTGCGTACGTGTTCTGTTCAGTGAACACTGCACCGTAATTTAGATTGTTTAAACACAGTGAAGATTTGAATTTTTTTTACTTTTCTGAACCATTGTAATATTTTGATGACCGGCGTTCTTGTTATTTCATGTACTTGCTTTGCAACTAATTATAATTATATATAACGCTAACAGTTTGAAAATAAATTCAAATTTCCGGCGCTTATGACTGTGACACTGCCAAAGTGACAATAAACATTACTCATTCACTTAGCTGGCCAATCACATCATAGTTTTTAAACGATTGCTATTTTGAAGGCCTTCAGAGCCGTTCCCAATGTAATGCAAATGGACGATTTGGAAAACAGCCTGGCTCCTTGGCTCGCACCAAAAGCTTTTGTTTGAACACTGATTGGTTAACTGAACGTTTCAGAACATGAGGCTTACGGGTAGTCATTTAACCGTATGGAGAGGAAACTACCTAGCGATATAGGTTCCTAACCCGCTAGATACAGTTATTTTCGACTTGTCTGAATATGGGAGATTTTAATAGGTTTGATTTTGAGAAAGTAATTAGGAAATAATCAAGTTATTCGCCAACAGAATGCTAACTGGAAATGTAATCAGTGTGGGTGTTGTCACTCATTAGCTGTATTCATGGTTTTGTTATTGATAGCACATGTACATGTATTACTAGTTCATTTCACAGACAGCCAATGTCTCAAGTTAATGGTATCTCGCTTATTATCCTGTCTGTAGGTTTTATTTCTAGCACTCCAATTAATATAACCTTACAAATAATAACTACACATACATCCCATTTAAACATCGTTGTCCGTACCAACCATTCATAAATATTGTCCTGTTCATTATTGAAATCAGGTCTCTTTTGGACGAAAGAGTCAAGATATGTGATTCATAAACACTTTTTAAAATTATTTTAAACAACATTAATTTTAAACGACAAATACATCAACAATGAGCTAAATGCTTGAGGCAGGCCAATACTTGTTAGTGCTCCATCTACCCATAGTTGTGAGGAAACAAAATTGGAATCAACAAATTGTATTTGGCAGATATGACGCTGGAAAGAACTGAACCAACAGATAAACATAGCTTCTAAAGATATTCATGAAATTGGATACATTTCGAATTTAATGCAGGAACATTTAAATATGTTGTTATATTTTATAATCACAAGTTTAACTTTTGCTTGGTAGATGACTTTAAGGATAGACTAACATAAGTAAACTTACTAACAAACAATTAACAGAGCAATTAGTAGGTTTACCCATTCGAATTTGTTAGTAACTGTTCTAACTAGTCTGAATTACTTATCTTGCTTTATCGAGTTAGGAAATTCCTGGAATGTGTGTCTTGTTCAGCCATGATCCACAGACAGATCATTCATATTTGTTGATTCCTCCAATAATAAGTTTGATCGATCATGTGACATCTTGAAGATGAGTTCAATTTGACGACTTCTCAGATACTAGGACAAGCAATGGGGTTAAAACTTACACTCAGAACTTCGATTTGTGTAGACGAACTCGTGACTGTCAATTCATTAACCAGAACGAAAATGAATGATTGAAATGGTTGCTATGCTGCGGACACCATTTTCATCATCTCATCCTTTGGACATTCTGTTTGATCTTTGTTTAAGGACTATGTAGGAAGATTGGATGTTTCTGCCCACTGGTCAGTGGGACAAATTTAGATCGCCCTGAAACCCTTAAGCTGACTTATTGTTGTTCAGCGGTTTGACTGTATATTGGTTTAGAAATTTTTGTTTAACTCGTACACTCTTGATTGGCAGATGTACTGTTAAATTAAATTAATAAAACAAAGAGTTGTACTGTTCCATAAAAATTATAACATATTCATACATCTTCATTCTAACTCATCAAAGATCAAACCCCATTGAGAATATGTGTCCATGAATACCATACAAATTATACTAAACCATGCACTACATGAACTTTTGAATGACGTTAGATTGCACTTACAACTGACTTTGTTATACATTTGTCTTCAGTAAAGGATAAACAGATGTGTGCATATTATGCAATAAGATACAAGTACAATGTTCATGCTATGGTGGTAGGCACCGCAAAAGGCAGTCTTCATTGTTCTTTACTGCGATTATATATTCCACTACAGAGACGTTTGTTAGAGTGTGGAAGAGATTTACATCTCTCATTTCCAGATAATAAAAGCTATTTTGTGTTATAATAAACACTGATATTAACATGGGATTGATTTAGTGCAGTTCGCAGCCTTTAATTCTCAGTCCATCGGCACCTGTTCAAAACATGAAATGAACTAATCTTGACATTAATTCATTAACGCTGACAGGTAATTAACAGCTCAACGCCTGAGCAGCCAGCTCCACTAGCACCTGGCTGCAGCGAGACCAACAAGTGTAGAAGTATTTTATTAAAGTCTCACTTGTGTACATTATTTCATATATACATAAAAAGGCAATAAATTGCACGGTTAAAAGTACACAACCAATCACTTGGTGATTTATTAGAGACTAAAAGCAAAGTATATTCATATGCATAAGATAAATATAAAACTGTAGAAGCGAGCAAAGCTCACATACCCCCGCTTCCCGCTTAGGTCAAAGAAGTTTCAAATAAGCAAATTATAAATCTGTGGCTATTGATTAACATATCAATACAGTTTGATGAAGTGGATCACATAGTTTCAGATGTTTCTACATAACATTGGAAGATGTAAGCTATATAATTAAGGTCCAGTTGTCAAAAGGCACATCTAGGGATCATGGTTGACACGTGTTTCAAGTTTGGTGGTGCTTTCAAATGTAGGACAGGAGATATGCTTAGGACAAACTGACTTAGCAACTAGCAACCATCCAAAAATAGCATTTGCATATTGGTCTTACCATCAAAAGACATATCTAGCGATCATGGTTAACCTCTGTATCAAGTTAAGTGAAGCTGACATGCATAGTATGGGAGATATGTTCCGAACAACAAGACTTCTCTATAGAGTCCCTGTTTATGTCACGTTTTCATGGAAACCGCAAAAAATAAAATTCAGATATAGGTCTAACCCTCAAAAGGCACAACTAGAGATCCTGTTTGACATGTGTATCAAGTTTGATGAAGCTAGCATGCATAGTTTTGGAGATCTTCTCCGCACAAAATGACTTCCTCAAAGAGTCGCTTTTTAGTCACGTTTCCATGGAAACCGCAACAATTGAAATTCAGAAATAGTTCTAACCCTCAAAAGGCACAACTAGAGATCCTGTTTGACATGTGTATCAAGTTTGATGAAGCTAGCATGCATAGTTTTGGAGATCTTCTCCGCACAAAATGACTTCCTCAAAGAGTCGCTTTTTAGTCACGTTTCCATGGAAACCGCAACAATTGAAATTCAGAAATAGTTCTAACCCTCAAAAGGCCCAACTAGGGATCATGGTTGACATTTGTATGAAGTTTGATGAAGCTAGCATGCATGGTTTTGGAGATCTGCTCCGCACAAAATGACTTCCTCAAAGAGTCGCTTTCTAGTACTTTTTAGTCACGTTTCCATGGAAACCGCAATAATTAAAATTCAGAAATAGTTCTTACCCTCAAAAGGCACAACTAGGGGTCATGGTCGACATGTGAATGAAGTTTGATGAAGCTAGCATGCATATTTTTGGAGATCTGCTCCGCACAAAATGACTTCCTCAAAGAGTAATTTTTTAGTCACGTTTCCATGGAAACCCAAAAAAATGAAATTCAGAAATAGTTCTAACCCTCAAAAGGCACAACTAGGGATCATGGTTGACATGTGTATGAAGTTTGGTGATGCTAGCATGTATAGTTTGAGAGATCTGCTCCGCACAAAGTTTTGGGACGGACGGACAGACTGACAGACGGACGGACGAACGGACAGACGGACGGACGAACGGACAGACGGACGGACGAACGGACAGACGGACGGACGGAAAGAATGAAAGCTATAGGCGGGGTATTATTAGGCTTCATCACCTCACCTCAGCAAGTGGCATGTCATAAACGTGACTGATTGTTGTTGTGGAAATGGGTTGTAGGGAACTATTGTCAATTATGTAACATTAACATATCAGATATTGAATGTCTTTGCTGCGTGTTAGTGATATATCGTCAGATGTTACAGATGAACAATTATGCTATGTACAGTGCTGTGATAAGATAAGTTTGCCAAACTGAAAATCCTGTAAGAAATCTATTTAGTCAAATGTGCAAAGCTGAACGTCTTGATGCTAGCTTTATTTACCTAAATTTATATCTATGCTTGGTCTGTATCGCTTGTAACTGTTTGGCACTTAGTATAGTTACATGTTTTTAAAATTGGGATAGTTTGTATGTACTAGATGAGAGAAAAACACTTTTATTATAACAAAGCGACTGTCCAATAGTGTTCTTTTCATATGCATGATGACCAGTCGTGAGATACTTGAAATAAAGATTGTCATATTACGGGGAGTGGCCTAACATTCCGAAGCACACGTGATAAAATAACAGCTTGAATAGAGATACACAGTTTGTTTGTTACATAACTAATCATAAAAACCCACAATTTGCCATGAATAGACAAGTTGGCCAGTTTATTTGTTATTTTTCTGTTGGCTATTCAGCTTACTTCCGGAGATATCTCAAATTGAAAATTGAGAACAAACAAGCTGACTAAATAACAAAGCAAACTGAATTTGTGTTCTTTTAAACCTCTTCTAACTGTAAGTATGTTGTGTATATTTCAAAGTCATTGAGTCCCTGCATATAATCTAATGAAATTAGATAATGTGTATGTAAGCCTCGAAAATTGGCAAAATCGAGTCTCCTCATCCTGTCAAAACACTAAAATAATGCAAGCAAGTTTTTGAATGTGATAAAAGGGTGTTCTATTTATATCTACCACCGACAGTGAACACAAAAGAATACGTTATATAAACATCTTCAATAATCATATTTTTCACCGACATGTGTTCATTTACAAATGTTTTGTAGACTCGTAATTATTGAGAGAGGGACACGTGATTGACCATGGTCGCCAGCATGAAAGGGAAATAATAAAAAAGGAGGACTAATGAATCAGATAAATAATGTTTATTTACTTGAACATATTTGAAATATCTAAAACTCTTTGTCATCGCTCAACATACATCGTATCTGAAGTTAATGCGTCAGACATCATTGACATTAGATGCTAAAACATGATTGCATAACACACTACAGACAGGGGCGTGACTTTACCAAGAAGGTTGTCCAATAATATGCTTGTTTTACATCTGTCACGCACCTGTCGCCTATCTTTCAATTAGTGTGGGTCTACGTCTGATTTGATACCTATACTGTTATTTCAATGTCAAATATGTTATTTCTATGCTCTAATTGAATGTCTATTCGCGTAAGTATCAATCCCGTAACTGATACCGCATCTTGCATTGATTGCCAATGAATCAACAGAAATCACTAATTACACCGGATGTATTGTTATATGAGATAACCAAGCTGACATTTCCATCAACCGAACTCAAAATACCTTTGAAATATATTACATGGTTTACGGATAATTACGTTATGCTCACATGCATCCATTCCATGTATGTTTTGTCTATGCAATGGATACGTGCAGTAAACGATTTCAAAACATACATGTAACAAATACATTTAGAAATCTACAGTGTATTTAGGACGTAAATAAGTATTCACTTACATCGCTATGAAAGTGAAAAGAATGGGTTTTCTGCATTAAAACAATGAGAACGCATATATGCGTCACTCGCTGAATAAGGGATGCTTTCAGCCGACGCATATATGCGTCTCTCGCTGTGAGGAGCTAATTAAATTGTCGCATATGTGCGGCTCTCGGCCTTAATGAGTTAATCGCTACTGATCATTTTGTGCAGATACAGGTTTTCACAAGACCAATTCAAATTGTTCAAACAATCTCATTGACAATAATGCTGACGAGTGTTAGTTTCCATAAGTGTTATCTTAATTGCTTGAGAATTTATTTTATGTAAACATATATGGCAAGCATCAGATATGTATTGAAGAAGTATTTCAGATAGCAATCTACACTAGCGAAATGTAAAGTAATGTTGCAATAAATGTGACAAAACATCGTGTTGATATTTCCGAGGAATGGCGAGACCATGTTATCAATATTTGATACCAAAGCATACACAAATACTTTCGTTATCGACCTGCATATAATTCATCAAGAAAAAGCATCAACACTGACATACATGTTACATTATTTCACAGACAAGCATTTCTTTTGAACACAAAAACCATTGGACAATGCTTATCAAAAGTAAAGTTGAATTTTGACGGGAATCACTTGCAGTGTTCAAATGATATAAGCCTTTCGAATACTGACGGACATATTGGCCACTGAAGGTTTGGATTATATTGATTAAACATCAAAACAGATAGACCATTTGATAATGGAGAGGACAGATTGGTAGATACATGTGCAATTAGTACTTCAGACTGGTTGAAGTGGACAAAATGACCCGAATATTAATAATAAACACACTTGTAACCACTTTCAGCGAGATCTTTGCAAAACAAAGGTTACTGATGAACACAAAGAAGGTTACAAACTCCAGAAATTCAAATGTGCGAGAGAAAAACATCTCTCTGGTTGATTGAGTCTAACAAGATGTCATACTTATGTTGATGAATTTACAGTGTGGAAACAGATATGTTTCTCTCTAAATTAAGGAACCAATAAACACTGCGAACTAGTGCTACACCTTCAAATTCAAGTGACAAGGCAAGATAAAAGGATACTAATTTTCCAACCTATTTTGAGAAACGTTTTAGTTGAACCATAAATATTTGGTAGGGTTATATCAACACATGTGTATACATTAACAGATGTCTGATATAATCGAAGATGGCTAAATTAGAAGGCTTGTGTTACACAATTGTATGATATCCAAGCCAAATACCAATTTGAATAACTACTCTGGGCATAACTGTTTAATCGACTTGTGTAAATGCTTGGTATTTGAAACCATGTTCAATATGAGGGGATCAATGTAGACCATGATCACTTACATTGATCTCCTTGGTTTGATGTTAACAAATAGGTCTGAATAACATGTAGGATTGGCTTGGTTATTGAGTTGCTAAATATTAGCATTTTGGCATCCATCGTTTGACTGATCTCTATGCAAATTACAGATATCTGCGTTGTCTTACCAAAGTTCAACATCAAAGTTTCACATTATTAAAGTAAAAATAAAACAATTGGTGGGAAATGAGGGTACGAAATTTTCATTTCATCATATTAAATTCACATTTCTGTTAAATGACAAACCAACTTTAGTGAATTAATTTTAAAACATTTTTTTTATTTGTTGTGCATGTTCAAAGTGAAGAAGTTTTCACCAAGGTATTCCATGGTCGGACTTGCCTTCTGAATAACATTTCTGCCCTATTCTGTAATTTACTAATTGAAGGTATAGCTGTCACATTTCACATTGCCACCATTTTCTCTTTAAAAACAGACCTATTCGACTATCTAGCTACGGATGATTAGGGTTTATATAAAGGCATTTACTTTTCAAGTTTCTTATTGGTACTTGATGACAAAATTAGCAGATGCTTGCTTATTGAGTTTGAAATCAGACTGTTAACGTAAGTTAAAATTCACACGAAAAAACGTGATGGAAGGCAGTGATTAACCTAAGAATATTACAATTGAATGCATAAAGGATTATTAACTAGATAGTCAACATCATAGAAGTGAGGGAGGTTATGTTTTATGGGGTCAAAATCTGCAAATTAATAAAGACAAGAAGTCATGCGATGAAGGGTGTGTCAATATAATCAGTGAAATGTTATTTGAGTCTATAACCATGCCCCCGTAAATGTTTCTATGATGAAACACACCTGCTTAAGAAACAACAAGTTTTAAGATCTAAATTTGTTTGTTTCTAGTATTTTATTTGTCTTATTTATAGTTCACACTGGGGACGTTTTAAGCGCAGAATAGATATATAAGTTTTAGTTGTACTCTGCCTCCATTCAGTTGTAGGTCAGAGCTAATCCGTTCTGACAAATGGAGTTTTTTGGATTATTTTCACATTCTATTTTTCCTTCCGATAGGTGCTTTGTCTCATGTTGTTATATTAAGCCAAAAAGTGGGATGTATTCAAATAATGTGTTCGTAAACAAAGTGCCATAAGCTACAACGTACCGAAAGAGAAAATGTTGAAAAGAGAAAAGTTATTTAAATTCATGTGTTTATCTGACAACCGATGAAGTGGGTTTATACAAAAGCCATTTACTTGTAAATTTATTGATTGGAATTTGGTGATCACTTTAGCAGATGCTTATTTATTGAGGTCGAAGTCAGAGCGTTAAAGAGGGTTGAACATTCACAAGACAGCAACAATTTTTAAACTTGACTTAAGACGTACATAACCATAGGAACATAGTACTTGAATGCAAAAAGAGTTTATCTAGTAGGTATCAAAAAGTAACATGATATATTAAGAAAATTAACTCAAAAAACAGTATTACTTTTAGCACTTTGATACTTGGATGAATAGACATAATTGATGGGTGAAATGACGTATGTGGATACATTGCCATCAAATTGCTTGGTAGTTTGCCTAGAGATTCATTAAGGGACATTGGTCTATTTGAGACTTAATCTTAATGAATTAATGTAATGGTATAATTTCTACTGAAACCATATCATGTGTTTGAAAGTGACTGATTGACTTAGTTACTCAACGCATGGTTCAAATGAATGTAAGCTTAGGATACCGTATAAGGTTTATGTAGAACTCCTATGGCATTTCTGTTGCTAACTGAAAGTTTGTATACATAAATAAAATACGAAAAGCTTGGAAATGGTTTGAATCTCAAGAATATCCAGATTTGTGTTTCTGATTTAGACATTTCCAGACTTTGTATTTTTTTATTTTAACAATTACTGATTTTTGGTTTTAATTTAGGGATTCATAACTTGAGCTATGAAGGAGTTTGTGAATGTGTAAATATATATTGATTATTACCCCCAGTATCATTAATATCATATACATGGAATAATTGTTTTTATTATTAGTGCCTTTTGCGATATATTCAATATTTTTACAAGAATTATCAGTTCACAGGCGTGATATATTTTATGTTTGACAAACGCACACTCGACAATGGATACATTTGTGATGATTTCATCAACTTTAGATGAACTGATAGTTTTCATTAAAGGATCGTGTTACTTTAATATATAAGAAGCAAACGTGTATATATATATATTTATATATAAGTATGTTGAAATAGGTACGTGGTATCAAACGTGTTTAAGTAAATTTAAATAATACACTGAAGACGTATATAAACTTTCATAATCAATACTTTATATTCCGATATGCATATTTCTGCTTATTGTTTCGAAGTTCATCAGGGAATAATTGTTTGAAGCATAGCAGTAGTCTTATAGCCTATGTACAATTGGTCTGATTTTATATATACAAATATTTGTATATGAATAATACACCGTCCCAGAGACAAAGGCAATATGATTTAGTACTATTCAACTGATCTTTTTTTTGTGAAGGAACGATTCACGACGAAACATTCCTTCACCAAAGAATGTCAGTTTAAAGTAGCTTTTGTCTGGCCTCTTTGATCTTTCTTTGTGGCAATATACAGAACTATCTCTGGTTGGATTATTTGTTTCCATTACTGTAACTATTAAATACATGTAAATCGTATATACTCGAACTTCCAGGAGTGTGGAACCAGTTATAGGCTTTATGTCATCTGATTGACTGTCTGACTTGTTCAGTTATAGCTAACATTACCTCTATTGATCCCACTGAGGAGTGGTGAGTGTTCCCGACACAATTGTACATGTATTGTCATTTATAAACTATATCCTAAAATGATCCGACATCAGTCCCAATCAGGTGACACTGAGTGAAAGGTATTTCTCTATTCTTCCAGTATCAGTATACGCTATCCTTTTGCAATGAAAATAGTTTATATGGTATAACTTGTTCATGATACAACAAACTTGAACTGTAATAGATGCTTGTCTGTAGGTGGTGTTTTCATGTAGATATTAGTTGTATTTGCTAACTTGCTAACTTGTGACGTCAGAATTGCTCATGTGGAAACTAAAGAAAATCACCTTCGTTATCTCTAACTTAAAGGGGAATATTTGTAAAGATTATATTCTGTTACAGTAAAATATACTTTAAAAAACATATTCCCCCGAAAATAATATGGAAAGCCGTGTTTAATTACTAATTAAAATTAATTACTACGTGATATAACAACAGCACCGACCGTGCGCTTATGCATATTTGCCGGATGCTCTACGGCTCGCCTTGGTCCTAAGCACAGTGAAAGGGAAAGCATTAGAGTAGATGAAGAATCGGTTGAATACGTAGAATTCGGGTAGTTTCGGACTTGATATGGTATATTGGTGGACAATAATTCATCAAAGCCTGGACAGAAGTTTATATATTTTTAATGTTCAAGTGAAAAGACGGATGCAGCGCGGCGAAAGGTTTGGATAGTGTCAAAGATGAAAGAAGGTCCGAAAACTGTTGGAATCTGTCTCACTGTGTTCAGAGCATTTTGAGCCGTATAAATAAGTAATAGCTAGTCTTAGAGTACTCGTAATTAACAGTCTTTTATAAGGATATAACTTATAAAGGCCTTCTTATTGGATGTGTCATCCTCGATTACCCAGGGTTTTATATATACTCCAGCGGAGAGTAACGGAGCATATATAAAACCCTGGTTACCACCGAGGAAGGGGATGTGTAGGCCGTGCTCTGACTGTGAAACTTGGTACACAGTTGTATAATTATTTAATCTAAAATGGCCAACGTGGCAGCTCAAATGGCATTGTCAAACACAAAAATATGTCCTGGTTATAAATCATATGAAAACTATAGTAATATTCAACGCTAAAATGATATCTGTCGCTTATATTACGCCCCACAACCCCCACTTACTAAATTCGAAATCATACCCCAAACTTTTGAACCCTTCCTACGCCTATGTTAGATTCCGTTTTTTTTATATATTTACTAAAACATGCATTTCCACTGATTGTATATGTTCACAATATCACAACAAATGATTATTGCAAAAATAATAAGTAACAGTGTTCAATCCTTGTGGGTGCTTGGTTTGTGTACTTGTGTACAAGTTAATGATTCTCGCTTATTATCCTGTCTGCAGGTTTTATTTCTAGCACTCCAAATAATATAACCTTACAAATAACAAATATACTTACATCCCACGTAAACCTCGTTGTCCGTACCAACCAGTCATCAATATTGTCCTGATCATTATTGAAATAAGGTCTCTTTTGGACGAAAGAGTCAAGATATCTGATTCACAGACACTTTTTAAAACGTATTTTAAACAACATTAATTTCAAACGACAAATACATCAACTATGAGCTAAATGTTTGAGGCAGGATAATAATTATTAGTGCTTCTTCTACCGATAATATTGAAAAAAACATTTGGAATCAACAAATTGTATTTGACAGATTTGACGCTGGAAAGAACTGAACCAACAAATAAACATAGCTTCTAAAGCTATTCATCAAATTCGATACATTTCGAATTTAATGCATGACTATTAACTATGTTGTTATATATGTACAAGTTTAACCTTTGCTTGCTAGATGACTTGAATGGTAGACTTACATGAGTAAACTTACTAACAAACAATTAACATAGCAATCAGTAGGTTTACGCATTCGAATTCGTTAGTAACTGTTCTAACGAGTCTGAATTACTTATCTTGCTTTATCGAGTTAGGAAGTTCATGGAATTCGTGTCTTGTTCAGCCATGATCCAGAGACAGATCATTCATATTGTTGATTCCTTCCAATAATTAGTTTGATCGACCATGTGACATCTTGAAAATGAGTTCAATTTGACGACCTCTCAGATACTAGGACAAACAATGGGGTTTAAACCTACACTCAGAACTTCGATTTGTGTAGACGAACTCGTGACTGTTAATTCATTGACCAGAACGAAATGAATGAGTGAAATGGTTGGTATTCTGTGGACACCATTTTCATCATGTCATCCTTTGGGCATCCTATTTCATCTTTGTATAAAGACTATGTAGGGAGATGTTTCTGCCCACTGGTCAGTGGAACAAATTTAGATCGCCCTGAAACCCTTAAGCTGACCTATTGCTGTTCAGCCGTTTGACTGTATGTTTGGTTTGGGGATATTAAATTAAAAAAATGAGGAGTTTTTAAATACAATAGCGTTTTACTGTTCCATAAATAATATAACATAATCATAAATCTTCATTCTAACTCATATGAAGATCAAACCCCATTGAGAATATGTGTCCGTGTGTACCATACAAATTATACTAAATCATGCACTATATGAACTTTTGACAAACGGTAGATTGCACTGACAACTGACTGTGTTAGAAATTTGTCTTCATTAAAGGATAGACAGATGTGTGCAAATTATGCAATATTTGTAAATATATATTTATATTGTGCCAGTATCACTGGCTGCGACTGGCTGTACTCGAAATAATACAGGTCATAATGGCAGGCCGGCACATTATATCGACCTCTGTTATTCATTTATTCAAACATTCTAGATTTCTGTTCTGATATGGAACATATGCTGAAGATGTGATACAATAAGCATGGAAAAATGTGATCTCATGACAAGAAAATAGTTTCATTGTGATAGTAATTCAAACTTAGATATTACAAGTTGACATTTTAATCCCTATCCATGAAAACACACTATGGGCTAACTTCAATATCCTGACCAGTTGCAAAGGGAAAATGTTAAACAATAAATGTTGACGTGCTGAAGTCATTTAATGTACTTATGTTTTCAGAACCAAAAGAGTTTGTCAACATATAAAACTGACAACATCTAGAATATGAGATATCAGTTACAAATGTAAGTAATTGTGATAAAATACATCAACCATTTTTCGTTTTTGAAAAACCAAGAATCGTTTCACGTATTTTAGTAACGCAAATGGAGGTATAGCAATTATATCACTCTAACATTCTAAAATAAATTACATCGCAAGAGGAAACCAACATTAACAAAATATTTTTAAAGGATAGATGAAATGACATATGGTCCAAATCGGATTCATTAAAATGGGATGTCAATTTGAGAATTGCTCAATTTAAAATTTCTGAAATCGGTCCATAAATTACTTATATACGGCTTTTTAAAAAAACGCCTGATTTAGCCCCGGCGACCAGAATGAAAGTCTGCGGGGGTGTGACCCGTGAAGGGATGACTTCTGTGACGTATGTGGAGGAATTTGATTTTCAGCGATAGTCACAATTCAACGTAATTTCGCAACATTTTGATTGTTAATTTCACAAAGATACCTTCAATAAACCAACTTAAAATTCCCATATATCGAATGTTTAGATATCCAACTAGGTATTTCCGCTGATGACAATTACACAATTTTTACATAAACATGTCTTTTTGGCGATGTAATACACCTCATAAATTCATTTAGCGGCAGTGATAATCATCATTAATTAATTAACGGGACACCGGCGGAGAAGCTATCTAGCCGCCCCTCCTGTTGCTTATCACAGTCACGCCTCAGTGAGCATTTTCAAAAGGATTCGCCGAACAAATTGCGATAGTGTTAAAATGGGTGAATTAAAATCGTCTTAATTATCAATTGCAAGTGTTTATTGTCTCGATTTTATGCTCAATTGATTCCGATATACAATATACGTAGAGGTAATCATCTGTCATTCTTGAGAAAAATGCATTTCATCTATCCTTTAAGGTAAAACGTTACTTTCAAACATACAATGGTGGTTTTTACTGACACAATATCTTAGATATTGCTCAAATGTAATATGATGGTTTTCGTTGCATTCTACAAGCATATATAGTTCACAGTCGCTAGAACAATATGAGATGTGGCATATAGTTGAATTTTTTAACATTACAGACTCGGTCAATAGTCATCAGAGGTAAAAGCTGCGAAAAGGCAATTTTCTACATGAAAACAGAAAATCTACATGGGTATACCTTATATTGTATGTGATTGTAAGTCGAATGAGATAATTAAGGACCTCCATAAAAGTTTGGACATTCACAGATTAATTGAGGTCAAATTTGCATCAGTTTGGTTCACTGAAACTATCACCTGTTTAAAAGAAAGTTACTTTCAGTAAATGACAATTTTACCATTATTATGATTGTTTTCAACTCAATTGACCAAGTGATATAGTTAGATTTAGACACCGCATCAGAGACAAAGGCAATATGATTTGGAACTATTCAACTGTTCTTTTTTGTGAAGGAATGATTCACCACGAAACATTTGTTCACCTAAGAATGTCAGTTTAAAGTAGTTTCCGTCTGGCCTCTTTGACCTTTCTTTGAGGCAATATACAGAACTCTCTCTCTGGTTTGATTATTTGTTTCCATTACTGTAACTATTATAAACCTGTTATTCTTATATACTCAAACTTCCAGGAGTGTGGTACCAGTTATAGGCTTTATGTCAACTGATGGTCAGACACCAAAGACTGTCTGACTTGTTCATTTATAGCTACCAGTACCCTTATGGATCCCACTGAGGAGTGGTGAGTGGTCCCGACACAATTGTTCATTTATTGTCCTTAATATAAAGTATATCCTAAAGTGATCAGACATCAGTCCCAATCATTTGGCACTGAGTGAAAGCAAATAAGGTATTTCTCTCTTCCTCGAGTATCAGTAAACTCTATCCTTTTGCGATGAAAATAGTACATATGGTATAACTTCTTCATGCTATAACAAACTTGAACTTTAATAGATGTTTGTCGGTAGACGGTATTTTATCATGTAGATATTATTTGTATTTGCTAACTTGAAAAACTTTACGGCGTCAGAATTGCTCATGTGGAAACCAAAGGAAACCACCTACGTTATCTCTATGTTTGTTAAAAGCAATCCTATTTACAAATATCACTCGTTTTGTGCAGAATATGGCTTAACGAATCCTATGCACGAGGGTCGTAGCTCAGTGTTCCATGACGGACCATCCAAATATGAATTATACAAATGTGGCTATCTTTTGCGCAACAGTAAAGAAAATATATTCATAAATGTGAAATAATGACAATTGAGAGTTTACTGACGCCATACACGAATTAAGACGGTGAATACATTCGAAGAAGTGAACAAGAATTCACTCCTCGTTTATATTCGCTTACATAACCTATATCATCAAGTATTTACACTTCATGTTTGTATTGCAGAACACATTCATCCATTATACTATCTGTGAGTGACAACTGCTACCGTGAATTTATGTACAGGTGTATGTGTACAATCCACTGATAGCATAGCAAATCAACCAGATGAAAAAGTAAGCATTTACCCTGAAACATAATTAATGAAAACAATTAACTTAATATCCAAAATATTGTTCTGTTAGTGTTATGCATTTAATTTTAAATGAATTTAAAAAGATGTATTCCAACAATGATAAAAACTCACAAAACTGAATTATATGTATTCTTCCCAGTTCAGCATTAAGGAAAGGACAGTTCTACCTTATCTAAACATTTAGGTTATAACATAGATAGCAAAGAACTGAACAATCATGTCACTTAACCAGTCATGTAGTTACATATACAAGTATAAAGCCGATGCTGAACTGATTAAACCTGTCACAATATATGCCTGACAACTGAAGTAAACCGGATAGGCAGATAGTTAGGCAGGTAATTAACTGACAGTTGAGGAACGTGAACATAACTCATGTCCTTTAGATCAGAAATCCGTTCTTCATTATGGAAGCTATGAGAGAGAAATAAGCACAAAGCGGTAAAGACAGTTTCAATTATTGTATTTCCACAGATGTAAATCTGGTTCTCACCTTAACAGTATTTTCCACATTGTTAACTTGGCTAAACCATAATGACTATACTCAGAACCGAAAATCAACAACAATCAGCATTTTAGTTAGTAATGTTTATTCAGCGAATAACATGTACTTTATAAATGAAAGGCATTCTAAATAGTGCTTTACTTTAACAGTCAACCAGTACTTATTGTCGAACTAATAATACACAAATGTTCCACAAAGTGCTGGTCAAAGCAAGATTACATTTAACGACCCAGTTGGCATAATGTTTTTATTGCTTTACCATCGCTCTACTGTATTATTGTTAGCCAATGTTGACAAAAAAACTTCTAAAATGTTTTAACGAATCAATAGAAAAGCGTTGAAGTAACTTTAATTTATGTGGGTAACGTGTATATTGATATATTAGTCATTACATCATTTTGGGATTGTCTTTTTCTGTATAAAGCCTAATATTTATTCCGAAATCAACTCGATAGCTTGTACAAAGTTAAACTAAACTGGCACACCAGAAGGTATTCGTATAAATAACTTTATTTCTTTACTTCAACCTGCATCATTATTTGCACCGATTACAACATTATCCAGATATATTATAAAATGTCATATAATTAAATCAGTCACACAGATAAAATCCAAATAAATATACAGACATATGTAATGTGTTAGTGCATGCACAGGTACAACAACAAATCAGTAAGAGACGTGTTTTAAAGCATGTGTCTGAAAAGTCCATCTTGTCATGTCATATGTATGTACTCACCTTCATCATTATATAGGTATGTAACAGACATTTGGCACGGGACAGTTGTGTTTATCATTCGTCTCTCATTCCATAAGAGCTTCAACAAGCCAATCTGACAACTGTCCGATTGAACGGAATTGATGTTTATTACAGCGCTCAATCTAAAAGTAAATAAACAGTCAGTGAATAAAAGCTTTCAGAAAGTGAATGTACGGCATTTGAGGATACTAACATTACACATTGGTGGATGATTGTATATATTTAGAAGGAGACGATATCAATCAACTAATTATACGTGTAACGTAACTTTCTAAGTTAATGGAATGTGTTTTAAAATAACCTCAAATGAACTTCCTCAAACCATTCGTAGTATTAAGTTCGAATTGATAACCTCTTCCAAGTCTCAACAGAGTCACTAGGCAAGTGGACCTCTGTCACCTGGCAAGCGTTGTTAGCATAGTAAGTAAGTTCAGCAATTGTCGGTTAGAATTCAGATGAAAGGTAAAATCCAGGTTTGATAGTTTGAATATACCTGAATAATTGATGTGTTCACTGATTTAGAATATAGTGCACGTGGTGTTTACCGTAGCGTTTCAAAGCATCTGCATGCTTTATGTGTATCTTAACACATTAAGTCAAGCTGGAATTGTTTTTGAATGATATTAATTTCCCATGTCCTCTTTATTTATGGACACGCCGTTCACTCTTTACTTTGAAATGCATTTAGAAACGGAATAAATACAATACAATATAATGATAAGGTTTTGTATTGTTAACTTACACACCGTTCCAGAGAAAATGCCTTCTCCAAATGTTATCAAGAAATTCTGCTTTCTTAATTCAATACTTCACGATATGCCACTGAAAATACCATTTTGACTTGTGTTATGGCGGCTGACATAGATTCAAACTACAAAGACACATTACTGCAGATAAATGGATCACAGCCACATGGGGAATGATTGAAAAAATATGTATTAACATTTTTCATGTGCACGATTGGGCATACGATATAAAGCATAATGATAATAATTGATGTGGAATAATTTGAATAATTTGGGTTATTATCCATGTCCTTGGAACATGTCCGGCTTACCATGTGGACTATCTATCATTGCTCAGGTGACGAGAAGATCCACTTGCCACATAGTTTACACCCTCTCCATGCCTAGTGGCAAAGCCACCATCACAGACAATTGCGTTACATGCAATTATAAAATATGACGGAATGCATGAATGTCTCCCTGTGGTATCAAGGCAGATAAAACTGATATCTGGTATGCATCAATGTGGATAGGCCGTGTAAGTTATTCCTTTTTCGTAAGAACCATACTTTGATAACATGAGGAAACAGGTTAATGAATAAGTATATAAAATAAGGACAACACACCGTAACCTGCAGATGGTAGCGAGCGTTAAAAATATTACATGCAACTGCAGTTTACATATACATGTAATGAACAAATCAGACAATTATAAAATGTATAGCTGGTGATGGTATTATAATTATTTGCAAATGACTTCGAATGCACACAATTTTGAAAATGGTGAATTAAATATAAGTTTCCTAATGACAAAATCCTATCAATATTGTTATGGTTGCCCCTTATGGCTGTGATACTGCCGAAGTGGCGTTTAACAATAACTCACTCACTCATTCACCGTTCTTTGATTACATGTATATTATGGCTCTTTCATTACGTGGGCTTCTTCATTCGCTGAATGAACTTTAATATATCTCAAAGGTTTTCCAACTGTGTTATTGTTGCCCAATGGTCAATATAAGGTAAAAAAACTGATCAGTTCCATATTATGCATGGTAGAATATAGTTTGATATGTGAAATGTTGGTAACAAGAATGTTGTTTTTTGTCATATGTCTGATACTCAAACAACAAATAATTTCGGCTACGGGAAAATAGTTTGTACATGTTGTTTTCCTTTTATCTGTCTTTAAACCAACATTTTCCAATGTAATACTTTCAAGTTCAAAATTGTAAAAACAAATTGTTCATTCAAAACATTCAAACTGGTATATGAATATAGGCTCACAAAATCACTCGGTTTTTACTCATGATTTTGAAAGTTGCTTTGACAGTGTTCATTGTACATTACAAACTGACATTAACATTTTAAAATTAGTGTTTCTTGAAGGCATATATCGTACACTTTGATTCATTCATCTTCTCAGGACACGATATCAACATATTGCTGTCTCAATCACCAAAAACTATCTTGAACTCTAAATGTCACGTTATATATTGCACTTCATGACTTTTATTCTGTATTATGTTTATCGTTGATAATATATTGAAATAGAGAACCGCATGTAATGTTTAGTAAACTTTGATGTTATTTTCTATTAATGACTCACAGTGCAGAGTTTAAGGGTTATTTTATATATAATATAATATAATATAATATAATATAATATAATATAATATAATATAATATAATATAATATAATATAATATTTCACAAATGAAATCAACAGATAAGAACATAAATTATTTGTAACTCTTAAGTTCACGTTTATTTTTTAACATCTTGATCTATATTCTGTGTTTTTTTATTATCGTTGATACTATATTGAAACTGAGAACCAAAGGTAATGTCAAGTAGAATTTTATGTTATTTTCAATTAATGATGCACAATGCAGAGTGATTACTATCCCAAACCAGGGCATAACATATACTGTTATTATATAATTATATATAATCGTATGTTTATCGGATGCCTTATTGCGTGCCAAGCAAAATATTTCCCAGAAGTTCTGCAAACGGGGGTCGATGAACATAATGACGACAATCACCGTTTTGAAATGAGACCTTAATTGATTGTCATACATTGGCCGTCGTCAGTAAATATGATGACAGAAACAGGTCAATAAGTTAATCAGGCTGACCCGTCTGTTTTTAAAGCAATCTGTTCGACCCGGTACCGATGAATAGAATATGAAACTTAGTGCGTAAACCGGGATATGACTAGTTCTATATATTCCACTCCACATGATCCAATGAAACCCAGCATTTGGTGAACACTGTATTTCAGATTTTTTAAAAGCAGTGAATATTTGACAAATGTTAATTTTTTCTGAACTATTGCAATATTTTGCTGAACGGTGTTCCTGTCATTGTTTGTACTTACTTTGCAACTAATAAATATATATACTGTTTATAATTATATTCAAATTTCCGGCGCTTATGGCTCACTCATCCACTTAGCTGGCCAATCACGTCATAGTTTTTAAACGGTCGCCATTTTGAAGGTATTCAGAATCGTTCCCAATGTAATACAAACAGACCAATTAGATGACTGCCTGGCTCCTAGCTCATCGCACCAAAGGCTCTTTTTTTAACACTTGTGATTGGCTAACTGAACTTTTGTCAGAACATGAGAGTTCATCATCTCATTCTCGGGAAATCCTGTTCCATCTTCTTTCAAGATCTTCGTACAGAGATTGGACGATCCTGCATAATGGTCCATGCAACGAATCTAGATCACCCTAGAATCCTAAGGCCGAATTATTGTAGTCAATGGCTTTCAGCTTCACTCATGTATAGCGGTGTTACCGTATATTGGTTTGAGGATATATGTTTATCAATATTAATGCTAATCATGATCGGAAGATAAATGTTAAATGAACACTAAATTACAATTAGTTTTCTTTGATTCAAAGAAATAACGTTTACTGTTTCATAAATGTTATAACGTATTCATAAATTATTTATTCTTATTCACGTAAGTCAGATTGCAAAGACAAATGTGTGATTTTGGAAAATTGTCAGTAAAGAAGAGACAGATGTGTGCATATTATGCAATAAGATACATTTAATGTTCATTCTATGGTGATAGACAGACACAAATTGCTATTATATATTCCAATATAGAGACGTTTATGTGTGGAAGAGATTTACATCTCTCATTTCCTGAAAATAAATGCTATTTATTGTTATAATAGACACTAACATTAACACGGTCATTGGTTTATTCCAATTCGGAGCTTTTTGGAATAATCAGACACATTTATGGGTCTCAGTCTATGGGAAACAGTTGAAATGAACAAACAATGAAGTAATCTATGCCATTATACATTAATCATTACTGATAATTTTTCACAATACTCAATCAAACTGTTTCGAATATCTCATGTTGTAAAATGTCAGTGTCGATTAGTATTATAAATTTCCATCATAATAAAAAACAATTGCTTGAGAATGTATACAGATGTATATGTAGTGCAGCAAATATGTATTGAACAAGGTTTACAAATAAATAATAAGATCAACTTGAAATGTTAGATATTGTTAAATAAATCTTTTACCTCTTAATAATAAGTATCAATCAAATACCCGGTTATCTAAGTATAAATTCAACGAAAACTTGCGTCTCTTTTAAACAATTAAACCATTTACATATTCATTAAAGGCTGTATGTCGATACACTATCAACATGTTGATCACGTGGAGGATCATCAAACGTTACGCATGTTTCCATATTCTGTGGGTTTAAGTCAAATTCATATCTATAAACTGGAGCACAAAAGAAACGTCAAACCTCAGTAAGTTCCGATTAATTCAATATTTTAAAGAAATGAAATGCATTTGAGTATGGCACAATGCAATAACACATTTTGGCAGTAGTTTTAATGACTTAATTGGTGACTGTATTATTTTGTTATTACAATATGTTTTAAACTAGACAGGGGTATGAAATGAAATTTACATCAACATGACCCCAACCGTGTTTAAAATGTTATAAATGTGTGCAGGACGAGGCAAATTTGTTGATTTTCTTCTGTAAACATTGTGTATTGTCATTTCAACTACATTCTCAAGAGGTTCAGATTTTATCAGTGCATAAATGCGTATATCAAACGGTGTTTATCACAAAGAGTGCTTCGCCCGTCTAGTTATTTGTAAAATGAGAATTTTCAGGACTGCGTAATGTTCAGGACACGAAAGCATGTGGCTTGACACTGAGCGACAGAGTGGGGTTAATTATTGAAAAATTCAATTAGACCTGTCTAGTGTAACAATGAACAGGTCCTACCTAATATTCTCCAGCAATGCAAACAAAACGTGCTGTCTTATAAATTAACACAGTGGCATTATCGAGATGTTAGTATCTTCCCATCCACTAAAGAACTAGGAAGATTCATCACTGATCATTACAAAAGAAACATTGAACTTATTAGTATGGATATGTATTATTACAACAAGGCAAGTCGTTTTGAGTTATTTTAAATGAAAGTGAATAGTATGCATTCTGGGACAAAATATAATGAATTTGTGATGAACACCTTGAGCTCTGTCTGATTCATACTTTATGAAAACAACTTCACCAGCATAGAAATAAGTAAGTTGCTGTTAAATTAGGCCAGGCAATGTTGAATAAACTCGGCAAATCAATACAGAATAGAAGCGATAAAAGTGGAGAAGAGAGCATCAATCTAAACAGTGAAATGTTGTTCGATATTCGGTTGCCATGATTTCTGATTGGCCTATCCCTTTTGTTATTGACCTAGGGCCATTATAATAGGTAAGTCGTTAATAATATGTATATTGGTCTTAAAGGCATATGAGGGGACCTTTATGTTGTTAGATTACAGTAGATTTAAGCATTGGATTATGTAATGTAATTTGCAATGTTAGATAACTTTTTATTGTAATGCTCACTGTTATAACTGCGTCCACAGTGGACATTTTCAAGGATAAATGAAGTTTTACCATATTTATTTTTACAAATAACCACTTGATAACATTTAATCAATAACCTTGTTTAAAAATCTGGTGTATTCTTTTAGCCTAGCAATTAGTTTAGACAGTCCTTCCTAATGACCCATAAAACATAAAATTTAACATGCTCCCCAAATTAACATTAAATCCCAAATTATCCCCACCTTACCTCAAGCACCAAGCAGAGATTTATAAGTTACACATTTCGATCAAAGCCCATTGTAACTATTTGTGACTGGATGATATTAGTATACCCCCTTTCTCATATCAATACAGTCGTGACATGAATTACATCAAGTTTCTTTTATGTTGTGATCCAAAACTAATTCAGTTTCATGACTAAAAAAACATTACTTGTGGACAATTAATTCTGGAAAATGTTCTGCAGCTATTGTGTACTTCCCCTCTAAAATTGGCTCGCTCTTAATTGGGTGTAGATGATTGGGTCTATCTTAATGATGATGTGGTATTGGTAGACACTTATAGAAGACGTGTGGGGCCAATAAGGTTGTGTGTTCCATACGAAATGAGAGAAATATATTAATGTGAATACACACGTGTCCAGCAAATACTGGACCTTCAGTGTTTGACAATGAACTCATGAAAAGCATTCACTTGAAAATGTTTGCCTGTTACACCCATGACTAAATACATTGGACCGGGCCTCTGAGGCCTCAAATGATACATGCTGTATACATAATCCAAAATTCAAAATTCATTGCATATTTTATCAAAACATGTTATATGTCATCCAGAATATAATAGATGGAATGCATCATATGTGAATTCTTCCTCTGAAATAGTTAATGTGAGCGTTACCACCTTCTTAGCCTCAGATTAATAAGTTTGATTGAGGTTATGAAATGCATTCAAGTACAATGTTTATTGATTATTGACTTTAATGAAATATAACCTTGTGTTGGAGAGATTGTTGGGTCGAAGTATTCTCAAAGAGACACCCTAATGAAGAAGACATTTGAAATCAACGATATAAAAAATTAAATGAATATGTTTATTATCACAAAACAATTTTCCTGGCAAAATACCTCATTGTAATTATGTATTATGAACGATTGATTTGTCATATTTTGAACGATTCTCTGACCAAAATGAGTGAATAGTTGTTCCCCAAGTGAACAATTGAAATCATAAACTCAATATGTCGTAAATTTAGAGATGAAGTCACTAAATACTCTTATATCAACACGAATTGCTCAGAGTAACAAGTTAATTTTCTTTTAATCAACGAGTAAATCATTGTCCAATAGAAAAATAAATCTGAATAATAGCAATTTTGTGCTTCGTAGTTGATTCCCACCTGTCAATTTTACATTACACATGATGGCAATCTTATTTCATACAGTTAGACAGATAAATTAAACAAGTTGTCTCTCTATATATGCATGCATCTCCTTATTTTTATTTTTCCTTCTTATCAGTTTTAAACTAATCATCAATTCATCTCTGCACTATTACAACCTTGACATTAGTAACCATATAAGTCATTACCGTAACAATGAAAACAAGATCTTGTGTATAACAACTTCTACATTGTGTAATACTCGACGTGTTGGAGTATTAGGGTAACTAGTTCATCAAGTGGAATGTTTTGTTCAATAAGGTAGTATCTGTTTATGCAGAATGTTAACAATTGTGATATTACTAAGGTACTGAGATTTAAATACATGAGTGCATTTCAGATGGAGGATTACAAAAGGCATGAGATAGGGTAATACTTAACTAAGAAAAACAACACTGGCCACCTGGCTTTATTGAACTGCTGGAGATACAGTGCAGTGGTCAATGGCTTTGATGAGAAGGTTGATACAATCAATTACAGTTGATAGGTGAAAGGTCCGGCGACTTTATTGAAGTAGTGGATGCAGGATGAGGTAGCTCCGCAGATAGCCTGGGTTCAGAACTGTGCGTGATGGGTAATTGTCTGATTGAATGGATTTCCCCGGATTGCCTGCAACGGGAGATGGTGGTAATTTACAATGCACATGGTAGATAATTGCCTCAAATGAACTTCACCACACGATTAATATTGTTTACTGTGAATTGCGAATCTCCCTCAATTCTAAATAAGTGTCACTGAGCTGTTCAAGTGAAAACATTACATTACTACTCAAGGTTGTCGGCACCGGAAGTAATGTTAGCCACTGTCGGTAACATTTTTGATGAAAGGTAAAATCCAGTTTTGATAGTTTGAATATATCTCATAAATTGATCGATTCATCACTGTAGTATATACAATGTAGTGTGTGTACCATGCCATTGCAGATCACTTAAATAATATGTATCCTTACTCCTTAATTCTGTATTATATTTGAATAATATGAAATTGGCATGTCCTGTTTATATTTTGTCCCGTCGTTGTAAATGGGACAGAGTAAGTAGGACGAGAACGTAATGACGACTTTTGTATTGTAAAAATACACACCATTTCGAAGAATATGCCTTATGTAAACCCGAAACGTTGCCTTCCCAATTCAATACTACTGCCACCGAAAATATCATGAGTTGTTTTATGGCTGACATAGATGCAAACTATAATGATACAATATTTCAGAATATGGATCAAAACCTTATGGCGGATACTACGTTTTAACATTATTCATGTGAAAGATCAATTAAGAACATTGAATATATGATAAAAACCATAATGAAAAGGTAATTAAAAATTAAATCATTGGAATAAATTGGGTTATTATCCATATCCTTGAAAAATATCCTCGCCACTTGAACCATTTATAACCGGTGAGTTGACGAGGAGATCCAATTTACACTTAGTTTACAGCTTCGCAATGCCTGGTGGCAAACACACCATCGAATACAATTGGATTCTATAATATTGACATATGTTGGAATACATGCAATATTTTCGTTGGGTATAAGGACGATAAAACTGATATCTGTTTTGCATCAAGTTGGATAGGTTGCGTAAGTCAGAAATATAACTTTCAGCTTTATTCTTAAGGATGTCATTTGAGAACATGAGGCAATAGGTGAATGAATCAGTATTCATACACAAGGGGAACTATCTGACCTGCATTTAGTACTGGCCGTTTAAAACATCAAATGTAACAACAAGCTATGAATACAACTAGTAAATAAATCAGAAAATGATGAAATGAATAGCTAGTGATGCAAATTAAATATACATTGTTTTGATGCAATTTTCTTACTCATAACTCTAATTGGGTTTTAGATTAAAGTCTTTAAAATTAATGTTTATTTATTGCACATCACTGCCTATTTTCTGAAAGGTTTATTATTTCTCGCCATTTGAAGATATTGCTGGTAAATAAATAAGTTATCCTGATGGACATGTACAGCTAGTAATAAATCAAATTCAGGGTAATAGACTTGTGTGTTCTATTAATGAATCACAGTGAAGAGAGAAACGGTAACTATCCAAAACCGAAGTATAACAAACTGCTTTATTATTTGTTTTCATAATGTCGTCTACATTGCTCTCGTGTGTTGTATAGCATGCCTCATTGCATGTCTAGCAAAATAGTTTCTGCAGGTTATGACGCCATCACCTTTTGGGAATGAGAACCTTAATTGAGTGTTGTACATTGGCCATCGTTAGCAAATATCATGAGAAAATTTTGCACTTTCTTTTCTTCATGTGTACAGCTTATTACTAACGAGTCGGTAGTCTTGTGAAATATAATATCCTGATTACATTGTTGAATTTACGAACTGATGATGATAAATAAGAAAGACATAGAAAACTCTCGTTAATTGTATGTATGTTATGAAATTGCATTCATAAATTGACTGATTTATATATTACCCTAGCTTCTTATATCATTTCAATTCATCGATCTCTGATCACAAACTTTCAGATATCAACATTTTGTTTTAATAATGTCTTCATATATATTTGGTACTTCAGTTAATATGAGCTTATGACAACAACTAAACCTTTTCATATAGCTTAATACTTTCACATTGAAATACATTGTAATGTATTTTATCAAACATAAAATCATTGTAGACATTCACTTAACTGGATACATTTGCAATTTAATGTACAAATTTGTTATCAAATCAATAACTATCCAAAGTAAACTTGCTGAATATTTGTCTGAATTTGTAACTTACTCAATATTTGTTGGAATTACAAAAGCTTAGTTTAATCTAAGCTAGGATTCCGCTTCCAGTCGTGATCTACAGACAGATCATTCAGTATTGTTGATTCCTTCCCATAATTAGTGTTATCGACCATGTGCCATCTTGAAGATGAGTTCAATTTGTCTCAGATGCTCAGACAAGCAATACACAGTACAGCAGTACACGAACCTTTCACGTTAGATTGCAATCACGGATGTGCTTCTCTCATTTACGCTATTTATATGCATCAATTGCTTTGATAAACATTAACAGTGACACATGTCATAGGTTTGTTGCAATTCGGAGCTGTTTTCGATAATCAGACATATTTAACATTTTAAATGTCAGTCCAGGGGCATTAGTTCAAAACATATTTTATTTTCTAAATATAAGCCATCTATACGTATTTGCAGTGAACATAACTAATTTTGTCTACGTGCAGATGCAGTTCTGTACAAGGTTACATCTTCTGACTACATCATTATCAATGTATGAACATATTCAAATATGTTGTATATATGTTGCTTCATATTAAAAACTTTTACTTTTCAAATGTAATATCAGAATATTTTGTTTATGAAGGCATTTATAACAATTATGTTTAAGTTAGTTCCCCTATTTAGATAATCAAACCAATAATAAAACCATGAACTCTGATTGATACATTATAAAAAAAAACTTCCCACACATAGAACTGAGTAAGTTGTCGTAAAGTTAGGTCAGGCATTGTTGAATAAATCTGTAAATCAATAAAGAATAGAAGCGATAAAAGTGAAGAAGTGAGTGTCAATCTAATCAATGAAATATTGTTTGATATTGGGTTGCCATGATTTCTGACTGGCCTATCCCCTTTGTCAGGCACCTAGGGCCATTATGATAGGCAAGTTGTCAATAATATGCATATTTGTCTTAAAGGAATATGAGGGGAGCTTTATGTTGGAGATCATGGCGGTTTTAGATTACTATAGATTTTAGCATGAAGAACCAGCTCTGACCTGTGTTAGAAGATAGCACAGGATGTGTGTTACAAAGGACATGAGAGGAATGTATTCATTTGAAAACATATTCTTCTCCTAAATACTGGACATACAGTGTTTGACAATGAAATTATGAAAATCATTCACTTAAAAATGTTTGCCTGTAATGACAAAAGATAAACGATCGATCGATTCTCTCAGGCTTTGAATGATACATACTGTATACATAATACAAAATTCCAAATTTACTGCATATTCTTTACAACCTGTCAAAAATGTAATCCAGGATGTGATTGATGGAATACATCATATGTGACTATATGACTGGGATAAGTCGCAACAGAGTCAGAGATAATACCGTAAAGGCACGTCTTTTGAACAAGTTTAGCTCAGCCAAAGCCCAGTCAAATAGCTAGCTAACCAATCACATCATAGTTTTAAACGGTCGCTGTTTTGAAAGCATTCGGAACAGACAAAAGGATAGCTGTTTGGAGTTATCTGCTCCTAGCTGCTCGCACCGACAGCTTGTGTTGGACGTCTTGTGATTTGCTAACTGAATTGAACTGAAACCTCTGAACGATATGACTTTGTATCTCGGTAGATGCATTTTTTTGCAATATTTTAACATACACATAATTTCTAAGAACATGTCTAATTTAATCAAGAAACTCTGCTTTCGCAATACAAGTTATGCAATATTCGAAATATCATATTGAATTGTTTTAAGGGTCGACATAGATTCAAACTACGATGACACAATACTGCAGAAAAAGGGATAAAAACCACATGGTGAAAAGTATGTATTACATTATTCATGAGCAAGATCAATCTAGGATATTGGGCAAAAGATATGAAAATAATGAAAAATAATCGAACGGGAAATAACTTGAATAAATTGGGTTATTATCGATATGATTGAAACATATTCCAGCTTACCATGAGGACCATCTATCTTTGCTGGGTTGACGAGAAGATCCACTTTACACTTAGTTTACAGCCTCTGCATGCCTGGTGGTAAATCCACCATTGCAGACAACAGCATTATATGGAATAATGAAATATGATGGAACAGTTTAATGTCTCCCTGGGGTTTTTAGGAAGATAGAATTTTACATCTGGTATTCATCAAGTTGGATAGATTGGAAGATTTGACTTTCAACCTTGATGTTAAAGACACTGAAGTCATGATGACACTGTTGCATGAATCTGTACCCGTACATAAGGGAAACATACTATCACATGCAACAACAAGCGATAAATACAGTTAATGAACAAGTCAGGAAATGATAAAAACTAATTAAAAGCTAATGATGTTATTGACCAATGATTCAGTACTAGTGACTTATCAATCACAACATTTGAAAAAAGGAAATTTAATATGAGTTCTCTAATGTCATATATAACTGAAATGTTAAGTCTCTTATATTATTGTTTATTAATTTTACATCGTGGCTTCAGTTATCTGTATTACTACTCGCCCTTTGGCGATATTGATGTTTGATAAATCTACAATGTTGTTACACATTATGTTGTAACGTTGAGTGCATGACGGTGACGTATAATGTCACAATATTAGTGCTTGGGTAATGCAGTGTGTCCCATTTATCAGCGAGTTCGTGCAATTGAGTTTAATTTAAATCAGCTTGTAATAAGTAAAATACTAAAGACATTACGTAATAGACGTTTATGTTATGTTCTATTAACGAATCACAGTGCAGACGGATACGGTTAATATCCAAAACCAAAGCATAACAAACTACTTATTATTGATTTACACAATGTCGTCAACATTGCCATCGTGTGTTGTGGTATAGCATGTCTCATTGCGTGTCTAGCAAAATAGTTCCTGGAAGTTTGAAAACGGTCAATGAACATAATGACGGCAATCACCTTTTAGGAGTGAGAAACTTAATTGAGAGTCATACATTGACACATCAGTAAATAACAAAAAGGTCATTATTATAAAGGTCAAGGGTTCATGTTCCTGGCCCCTTCTTATATTTTAAAGGTAAACAACGTTTGTCTTCCATTTGTTTATCTGTTTCAGCTTATAACTGACTAATTGTGGTGATATATGTCATATATGCTGTTGTTTATGACTACATTGTTTGATTTGCGAATTGATAATGAAACATAAGCAAGGCATAGCTAACATATCGTTAATTGTATGCATTATATGAAATTACAGTCTGAGACTGATTATGTATGTATTAATTGCATTACCACAGCTTCTTTTATAATTCAATTCATCAACAACTCTGATCACAAACCTTTGGATATCAGTAGTTTGCTTTTTATCATGTCTACATATATATTTGATCCCTCAGTTAAGCTGAGGTTATGAAAAAAACTATTCTTTTTAACATGAAATCATTGTAGACATTAATTCAACTGAATACATTTATAATTTAATGTCTGGCAATTTTAAAAAATCCAAATGAAAAATAGAGATTAAAAAACTATGTACATATTTGTTAGCAAATCTATAATGTTTCTCGGTAAACTCGCTGAATATTTGTCTGAATTACTGAATTTGACTGAAACTTAATATTTGTTGGAATTACAACAGCTCAGGATAATCTTAGCTAGGGTTCCGCTTCCAGTCGTGATCTACAGACAGATCATTCAGAGTTGTTGATTCCTTCCAATAATTAGTGTGATCAACCATGTGACGTCTCGGATGCTAAAGCAAGCAATAGGGTTTAAACCTACACCCATACATTCGGTTTGGGAAAACTCACTCGTGACTGTACATGCAAAAACTAAAACGAAAGTGAAAGAGGCAAACGTGTGCATCGTTGTTGACACACATTCCATCATGTCCGTACTATTTGTTTGTTGTTTAAAACCTACGTAATTTAGATCACCCTCTTGTCAATGGCTTCCAACTGCAGTCACGAAAGCGAGAATATATTTTACTGTATACAAGTTTAGAGATATTGTGAATCATATTGAGACTACAGTTTACAATCAGGTGTCTCTTGTTCAAAGAATTAAATTAACATGAGATATAATGACAGTGAATCATCAGATATCTAGTTGTAAAATAATAGTTATTTAACGCATCCTGCGATCAGCACGTCATTGGTGTATGTTAATGAACTTTGTCATAAAATAAACAGATGGGGTAGTCTTTTGAAATTTCAGGTTTAATTACATTTCGAATAAAAGTGTTCATATAGGTTTCATCGTAAATATAGTGAATGAGTGTAAGACGGAATAGATTAGATATGATTGACACAGTTGATGAATTATTGGATGTTTAGCAAAAGAAAATTGAAACTGTAATTTTGATACAATTAACTCTGAAACCTATCTACATTATGTTTGCACTAAAAGTTACCTTTAGGTGAAACAATGTTCGGGACCCATCTGTATATTAAACCTGTACTACACGAACTTTCTCGAGAGATTGCAATTACAAATGTCTGGTTTTGGACAGTTCATTGTCTTTAGTAAGCGATAGACAGATTCTGAAGTCTGTATATATTTGAGAAGGACAATGTTCATTTTATTCTGATGGGCAGACACACATGGCAGTCTACATTATTCTTTTATTGGTATTATATATTCCACTGTAGAGACGTTTAGTACAGTGTGGAAGAGATTTGCGTCCCTCATTTCCGCTACTTATATGCATCAATTGCTTTGATAGACACGAACATTGACGTGGTCATAGCTTTGTTGCAATTCGGAGGTCTTCGGAAAAATCAGACAGATTTAAGACTTTAAATGTGAGTCCATGGGCACCAGTTCGTAATGTAATAAATTATATGTTTTGTTATGAAGGTATTATAACAATTTCCATGAACAAATCAAAATTCCAAACAACAAATATACCTACTAACCAAGAATTTAATTTTGGTTTTATGTTTAATTATACAAGTTAATTCCCTTATTTAGATAATCAATCACGTTGTAATGTCATTTCTGAGAATGAAATGTAAGACATGTTCATCCCTTTTTGAAATCAGAGTAACATGAATGATATATGTTATCGTCCTGCATATACATCTCCAAGCACTAGATCCATAGGAATAATATTATATCCCAAACAAACAGTTCTACTTATGACAGCATCCAAGAGACAACAAAAAGCCAAATGAGTTTAATTTTGCAATGCTCAATTCTAATGCTCAATGCTCATAATTCTTCCGAGTACTGACGGACATACATATGTATTAGCCAGTGAAGGTTGTGATTGTATCGATGAAATTTTATTTTATAAATTCCTTGATGATGGCAAAGATAGATCGTTTTGATAAATGTGCAATCAGAACTTCACTTTTGATGAAGTGGATAGAAATGTTTGCATAAACATAATGTAAACAGTTCTAACCATTTACTTACTCAAATTTGCCGACATCGTTGCCACACAAAAGTTATTGATGAAGTTTGGTCAAATGGGAAAATATACAAGTAAAATATGTCTGGCTCTTATACATCAGGTTTATTGAACCTAAGAAAATGTCATCGTTATTTTGATGACTTCAAATTGTACAAAACGACATTTTAAACTCATGTGTAAGGATATTATAACGCTATGAAATGGGGCTCTATTTTAGAATTAAAGCAAAAAAATTGAAACAACTGAACACTTGGGCTAGTAAAATAGAAAACAATAGAAAATAATGTTCCTAATCCCACCCAAACACTTGTTAAAATAACTTCTCCGAGGAAACCTTGTTGTATTGACTTGTACAAATGCTTGGTATAAAAAACCATGTTCAAAATGTGGGGATCGATAAGGGACTATTAGCTCTCACATTGATTTGTCTAATTGGGTTGATGTCAACAAGTAGTTCTGTATAACATGAAGAATTGACTTGCTTCTTCAGTAGTCAAATCGTCTGTGCAAGTCTTTCGGTGATTTCTGTGTTTGCATGCCAACACTGTGTATATGTGAGACACTGTATATATTCTAGACTGTTCCTTTTTATAAATCACCAATGTATTCGTTGTGGACATACAAGAAAAAACAAGATTTGCATAGATATAAGGCTGTTTGTTGGGAAAAAAATTAGCAATAATTTCTTACAATTCCAATGCAGCTTGAGGTTGAAGGTATCCATTTTCACTGAAACTAAATCATTGAGGAGTTTTCTCTTTTTTAAATAGATGGGTGCAGTCCGTCAATGTCTCTGTTCTCGCATGATATATTTCAGGTATCCAAACCCGTTTATATTAACATTGTACCTTTTTCCCAGAAAAAGAAGCAATGAAAAATACCAGATTCCTGTATTCGCTACTTGCTATGACAATAGGTCAAACTGAAGGATTAAGTACAGGTAAAGTTCACAAAAGTATGAAGAAATTGTTGTACTTATGTTAATGTGTATGTTAGACTTCCCACACATAGAACTGAGTAAGTTGTCGTAAAGTTAGGTCAGGCATTGTTGAATAAATCTGTAAATCAATAAATAATAGAAGCGATAAAAGTGAAGAAGTGAGTGTCAATCTAATCAATGAAATATTGTTTGATATTGGGTTGCCATGATTTCTGACTGGCCTATCCCCTTTGTCAGGCACCTAGGGCCATTATGATAGGCAAGTTGTCAATAATATGCATATTTGTCTTAAAGGAATATGAGGGGAGCTTTATGTTGGAGATCATGGCGGTTTTAGATTACTATGGATTTTAGCATGAAGAACCAGCTCTGACCTGTGTTAGAAGATAGCACAGGATGTGTGTTACAAAGGACATGAGAGGAATGTATTCATTTGAAAACATATTCTTCTCCTAAATACTGGACATACAGTGTTTGACAATGAAATTATGAAAATCATTCACTTAAAAATGTTTGCCTGTAATGACAAAAGATAAACGATCGATCGATTCTCTCAGGCTTTGAATGATACATACTGTATACATAATACAAAATTCCAAATTTACTGCATATTCCTTACAACCTGTCAAAAATGTAATCCAGGATGTGATTGATGGAATACATCATATGTGACTATATGACTGGGATAAGTCGCAACAGAGTCAGAGATAATACCGTAAAGGCACGTCTTTTGAACAAGTTTAGCTCAGCCAAAGCCCAGTCAAATAGCTAGCTAACCAATCACATCATAGTTTTAAACGGTCGCTGTTTTGAAAGCATTCGGAACAGACAAAAGGATAGCTGTTTGGAGTTATCTGCTCCTAGCTGCTCGCACCGACAGCTTGTGTTGGACGTCTTGTGATTTGCTAACTGAATTGAACTGAAACCTCTGAACGATATGACTTTGTATCTCGGTAGATGCATTTTTTTGCAATATTTTAACATACACATAATTTCTAAGAACATGTCTAATTTAATCAAGAAACTCTGCTTTCGCAATACAAGTTATGCAATATTCGAAATATCATATTGAATTGTTTTAAGGGTCGACATAGATTCAAACTACGATGACACAATACTGCAGAAAAAGGGATAAAAACCACATGGTGAAAAGTATGTATTACATTATTCATGAGCAAGATCAATCTAGGATATTGGGCAAAAGATATGAAAATAATGAAAAATAATCGAACGGGAAATAACTTGAATAAATTGGGTTATTATCGATATGATTGAAACATATTCCAGCTTACCATGAGGACCATCTATCTTTGCTTGGTTGACGAGAAGATCCACTTTACACTTAGTTTACAGCCTCTCCATGCCTGGTGGTAAATCCACCATTGCAGACAACTGCATTATATGGAATAATGAAATATGATGGAACAGTTTAATGTCTCCCTGGGGTTTCAGGAAGATAGAATTTTACGTCTGGTATTCATCAAGTTGGATAGATTCGAATATTTGACTTTCAACCTTGATGTTAAAGACACTGACGTCATGATGACACTGTTGCATGAATCTGTACCCGTACATAAGGGAAACATACCATCATATGCAACAACAAGCGATAAATACAGTTAATGAACAAGTCAGGAAATGATAAAAAAAAATTTAAAAGCTAATGATGTTATTGACCAATGATTCAGTACTAGTGACTTATCAATCACAACATTTTGAAAAAAGGAAATTTAATATGAGTTCTCTAATGTCATATATAACTGAAATGTTAAATCTCTTATATTATTGTTTATTAATTGTACATCGTGGCTTCAGTAATCTGTATTACTACTCGCCCTTTGGCGATATTGATGTTTGATAAATCTACAATGTTGTTACACATTATGTTGTAACGTTGGGTGCATGACGGTGACGTATAATGTCACAATATTAGTGCTTGGGTAATGCAGTGTGTCCCATTTATCAGCGAGTTCGTGCAATTGAGTTTAATTTAAATCAGCTTGTAATAAGTAAAATACTAAAGTCGGTACGTAATAGACGTTTATGTTATGTTCTATTAACGAATCACAGTGCAGACAGATAAGATTAATATCCAAAACCAAAGCATAACAAACTACTTATTATTGATTTACACAATGTCGTCAACATTGCCATCGTGTGTTGTGGTATAGCATGTCTCATTGCGTGTCTAGAAAAATCGTTCCTGGAAGTTTGAAAACGGTCAATGAACATAATGACGGCAATCACCTTTTAGGAGTGAGAAACTTAATTGAGAGTCATACATTGACACATCAGTAAATAACAAAAAGGTCATTATTATAAAGGTCAAGGGTTCATGTTCCTGGCCCCTTCTTATATTTTAAAGGTAAACAACGTTGGTCTTCCATTTGTTTATCTGTTTCAGCTTATAACTGACTAATTGTGGTGATATATGTCATATATGCTGTTGTTTATGACTACATTGTTTGATTTGCGAATTGATAATGAAACATAAGCAAGGCATAGCTAACATATCGTTAATTGTATGCATGATATGAAATTACATTCTGAGACTGATTATGTATGTATTAGTTGCATTACCACAGCTTCTTATATAATTCAATTCATCAACAACTCTGATCACAAAACTTTGGATATCAGTAGTTTGCTTTTTATCATGTCTACATATATATTTGATCCTTCAGTTAAGCTGAGGTTATGAAAAAAACTATTCTATTTAACATGAAATCATATAGACATTAATTCAACTGAATACATTTGTAATTTAATGTCTGGCAATTTTAAAAAATCCAAATGAATAATAGATATTCAAAAACTATGTACATATTTGTTAGCAAATCTATCATGTTTCTCGGTTAACTCGCTGAATATTTGTCTGAATTACTGAATTTGACTGAAACTAAATACTTGTTGGAATTACAACAGCTTAGGATAATCTTAGCTAGGGTTTCGCCTCCAGTCGTGATCTACAGACAGATCATTCAGAGTTGTTGATTCCTTCCAATAATTAGTGCGATCAACCATGTGACGTCTCGGATGCTAAAGCAAGCAATATGGTTTAAACCTACACCCATACATTCGGTTTGGGAAGACTCACTCGTGACTGTACATGCAAAAACTAAAACGAAAGTGAAAGAGGCAAACGTTTGCATCTTTGTTGACACACATTCCATCATTTCCATGCTATCTGTTTGTTGTTTAAAACCTAATTAATATAGATCACCCTCTTGTCAATGGCTTCCAACTGCAGTCACTAAAGCGAGAATATATTTTACTGTATACAGGATATTGTTAATCATATTGAGACTACTTGTGTCAGTTTACAATCAGGTGTCTCTTGTTCAAAAAATTTAATTAACATGTGATACAATGACAGTGAATCATCAGATATCTAGTTGTAAAATAATAATTCTTTAACGCATCCTGCGATCATCACGTCATTGGTGTACATGTATGTTAATGAACTTTGTCATAAAATAATATATCAAAAATATGTATATCAAGCCTGCACTACACGAAGCTTCTCGTGAGATTGCAATTGCATATGTCTGGATGTGGACAGTTAATTGTCTTTAGTAAGCGATAGACAGATTCTGAAGTCTGTATATAATTAAGAAGGACAATGTTCATTTTATTCTGATGGGCAGACACACATGGCAGTCTACATTATTCTTTTATTGCTATTATATATTCCACTGTAGAGACGTTTAGTACAGTGTGGAAGAGATTTGCGTCTCTCATTTCCGCTACTTATATGCATCAATTGCTTTGATAGACACTAACATTGACGTGGTCATAGGTTTGTTGCAATTCGGAACTGTTCGGAAAAATCAGACAGATTTAAGACTTTAAATGTTAGTCCATGGGCACCAGTTATTAATGTAATAAAATATATGTTTTGTTATGAAGGTATTATAACAATTTCTATTTACAAATCAAAATTCCAAACAACAAATATACCTACAAACCAAGAATTTAATTTTGGTTTTATGTTTAATTATACAAGTTAATTCCCCTATTTAGATAATCAATCACGTAGTAATGTCATTTCTGAGAATGAAATAAGACATGTTCATCACTTTTTGAAATCAGAGTAACATGAATGATATCTGTTATCGACCTGCATATAAATCTCCAAGCACTAGATCCATAGGAATAATATTATACCCCAAACAAACAGTTCTACTTATGACCGAATCCAAGAGACAACGAAAAGCAAAATGAGTTTAATTTTGCAATGCTCAAGTGACATGATTCTTCCGAGTACTGACATACATATGTATTAGCCAGTGAAGGTTGTGATTGTATCGATGAATACTTATTTTTAAAGATAGAAGATAGATCGATTTTTAAAAATGTGCAATCAGAACTTCACTTTTGATGAAGTGGATAGACATGTTTGCATAAACATAATGTAAACATTTCTAACCATATAATTACTTAAATTTGCCGACATCGTTGCCACACAAAAGTTATTGATGAAGTTTGGTCAAATGGGAAAATACACAAGTAAAATATGTCTGGCTCTTATACATAGAGATTATTACCCGAGGAAGTTTGTCATATGACTTTTATGAAACGAGTGTGAATGTTTGTATTGCCCGAGCGAGAGCGAGGGTTATACACAAATTCGCACGAGTTTCGTAAAAGTCATATGATACACTTTCGAGTGTAATAATTTCTTTATTACCCGTTCTATTCCATGTGATTCGCGTAAAAATAGTCAGAAAGCGGCCCACTTCTCTTGCGACGGCAAGCCACATTGACGTCACGAACAATCGTTTTATGACGTCACAGACGACAAAATACGGGAAGCCGCGGTGAAACAATCGTTGCTAGGCAAACGTGCTATGTGCACATGTGCTCATATCAATAATATTAACTCGGTTATTTTCAACCAAATGGGTAATAAATCAGGTTTATTGAACCTAAGAAAATGTCATCGTTATTTGACGCATTCAAATTGTACAAAACGACATTAAACTCAAATGTAAGGATAGCATAACGCTATGAAATGGGGCTCTACTTTAGAATGAAAGCAAAACAAATAAAACAACTGAACACTTGGGCTAGTAAAATAGAAACAAATAGAAGATAATGTTCCTAATCCAACCCAAACACTTGTTAAAATAACTTCTCCGAGGAAACCTTGTTTTATTGACTTGTACAAATGCTTGGTATAAGAAACCATGTTCAAAATGTGGGGATCGATTTAGACTATTAGCTCTCACATTGATTGGTCTAATTGGGTTGATATCAACAAGAAGTTCTGAATAACATGAAGGATTGACTTGCTTATTCAGTAGTCAAATCTTCTGTGCAAGTCATTTGGTAATTTTTGTGTTTGCATGCCAACACTGTGTATATGTGAGATACTGTATATATTCTATACTGTTCCTTTTTATAAATCACCAATGTATTCGTTGTGGACATACATGAAAAAAAAAGATTTGCATAGATATAAGGTTGTTTGTTGGCAAAAGTTAGCAATAGTTTTCTTACAATTCCAATGCAGCTTGAGGTTGAAGGTATCCATTTTCACTGAAACTTAATCATTGAGGAGTTTTCTCTTTTTTAAATAGATGGGTCCAGTCAGTCAATGTCTCTGTTCTCGCATGATATATTTCAGGTATCCAAACCCGTTTATATTAATATTGTACCTTATTCTCAGAAAAAGAAGCAATAAAACAGCTTATAACTGACTAATTGTGGTGATATATGTCATATATGCTGTTGTTTATGACTACATTGTTTGATTTGCGAATTGATAATGAAACATAAGCAAGGCATAGCTAACATATCGTTAATTGTATGCATGATATGAAATTACATTCTGAGACTGATTATGTATGTATTAGTTGCATTACCACAGCTTCTTATATAATTCAATTCATCAACAACTCTGATCACAAAACTTTGGATATCAGTAGTTTGCTTTTTATCATGTCTACATATATATTTGATCCTTCAGTTAAGCTGAGGTTATGAAAAAAACTATTCTATTTAACATGAAATCATATAGACATTAATTCAACTGAATACATTTGTAATTTAATGTCTGGCAATTTTAAAAAATCCAAATGAATAATAGATATTCAAAAACTATGTACATATTTGTTAGCAAATCTATCATGTTTCTCGGTTAACTCGCTGAATATTTGTCTGAATTACTGAATTTGACTGAAACTAAATACTTGTTGGAATTACAACAGCTTAGGATAATCTTAGCTAGGGTTTCGCCTCCAGTCGTGATCTACAGACAGATCATTCAGAGTTGTTGATTCCTTCCAATAATTAGTGCGATCAACCATGTGACGTCTCGGATGCTAAAGCAAGCAATATGGTTTAAACCTACACCCATACATTCGGTTTGGGAAGACTCACTCGTGACTGTACATGCAAAAACTAAAACGAAAGTGAAAGAGGCAAACGTTTGCATCTTTGTTGACACACATTCCATCATTTCCATGCTATCTGTTTGTTGTTTAAAACCTAATTAATATAGATCACCCTCTTGTCAATGGCTTCCAACTGCAGTCACTAAAGCGAGAATATATTTTACTGTATACAGGATATTGTTAATCATATTGAGACTACTTGTGTCAGTTTACAATCAGGTGTCTCTTGTTCAAAAAATTTAATTAACATGTGATACAATGACAGTGAATCATCAGATATCTAGTTGTAAAATAATAATTATTTAACGCATCCTGCGATCATCACGTCATTGGTGTACATGTATGTTAATGAACTTTGTCATAAAATAATATATCAAAAATATGTATATCAAGCCTGCACTACACGAAGCTTCTCGTGAGATTGCAATTGCATATGTCTGGATGTGGACAGTTAATTGTCTTTAGTAAGCGATAGACAGATTCTGAAGTCTGTATATAATTAAGAAGGACAATGTTCATTTTATTCTGATGGGCAGACACACATGGCAGTCTACATTATTCTTTTATTGCTATTATATATTCCACTGTAGAGACGTTTAGTACAGTGTGGAAGAGATTTGCGTCTCTCATTTCCGCTACTTATATGCATCAATTGCTTTGATAGACACTAACATTGACGTGGTCATAGGTTTGTTGCAATTCGGAACTGTTCGGAAAAATCAGACAGATTTAAGACTTTAAATGTTAGTCCATGGGCACCAGTTATTAATGTAATAAAATATATGTTTTGTTATGAAGGTATTATAACAATTTATATTTACAAATCAAAATTCCAAACAACAAATATACCTACAAACCAAGAATTTAATTTTGGTTTTATGTTTAATTATACAAGTTAATTCCCCTATTTAGATAATCAATCACGTAGTAATGTCATTTCTGAGAATGAAATAAGACATGTTCATCACTTTTTGAAATCAGAGTAACATGAATGATATCTGTTATCGACCTGCATATAAATCTCCAAGCACTAGATCCATAGGAATAATATTATACCCCAAACAAACAGTTCTACTTATGACAGAATCCAAGAGACAACGAAAAGCAAAATGAGTTTAATTTTGCAATGCTCAAGTGACATGATTCTTCCGAGTACTGACATACATATGTATTAGCCAGTGAAGGTTGTGATTGTATCGATGAATACTTATTTTTAAAGATAGAAGATAGATCGATTTTTAAAAATGTGCAATCAGAACTTCACTTTTGATGAAGTGGATAGACATGTTTGCATAAACATAATGTAAACAGTTCTAACCATATAATTACTTAAATTTGCCGACATCGTTGCCACACAAAAGTTATTGATGAAGTTTGGTCAAATGGGAAAATACACAAGTAAAATATGTCTGGCTCTTATACATAGAGATTATTACCCGAGGAAGTTTGTCATATGACTTTTATGAAACGAGTGTGAATGTTTGTATTGCCCGAGCGAGAGCGAGGGTTATACACAAATTCGCACGAGTTTCGTAAAAGTCATATGATACACTTTCGAGTGTAATAATTTCTTTATTACCCGTTCTATTCCATGTGATTCGCGTAAAAATAGTCAGAAAGCGGCCCACTTCTCTTGCGACGGCAAGCCACATTGACGTCACGAACAATCGTTTTATGACGTCACAGACGACAAAATACGGGAAGCCGCGGTGAAACAATCGTTGCTAGGCAAACGTGCTATGTGCACATGTGCTCATATCAATAATATTAACTCGGTTATTTTCAACCAAATGGGTAATAAATCAGGTTTATTGAACCTAAGAAAATGTCATCGTTATTTGACGCATTCAAATTGTACAAAACGACATTAAACTCAAATGTAAGGATAGCATAACGCTATGAAATGGGGCTCTACTTTAGAATGAAAGCAAAACAAATAAAACAACTGAACACTTGGGCTAGTAAAATAGAAACAAATAGAAGATAATGTTCCTAATCCAACCCAAACACTTGTTAAAATAACTTCTCCGAGGAAACCTTGTTTTATTGACTTGTACAAATGCTTGGTATAAGAAACCATGTTCAAAATGTGGGGATCGATTTAGACTATTAGCTCTCACATTGATTGGTCTAATTGGGTTGATATCAACAAGAAGTTCTGAATAACATGAAGGATTGACTTGCTTATTCAGTAGTCAAATCTTCTGTGCAAGTCATTTGGTAATTTTTGTGTTTGCATGCCAACACTGTGTATATGTGAGATACTGTATATATTCTATACTGTTCCTTTTTATAAATCACCAATGTATTCGTTGTGGACATACATGAAAAAAAAAGATTTGCATAGATATAAGGTTGTTTGTTGGCAAAAGTTAGCAATAGTTTTCTTACAATTCCAATGCAGCTTGAGGTTGAAGGTATCCATTTTCACTGAAACTTAATCATTGAGGAGTTTTCTCTTTTTTAAATAGATGGGTCCAGTCAGTCAATGTCTCTGTTCTCGCATGATATATTTCAGGTATCCAAACCCGTTTATATTAATATTGTACCTTATTCTCAGAAAAAGAAGCAATAAAAAATACCAGATTCCTGTATTCGCTACTTGCTATGACAATAGGTCAAACTGAAGGATTAAGTACAGGTAAAGTTCGCAAAATTATGAAGAAAATGTTGTACTTATTTCAATGTGTATGTTAGACATTTAGGCTGTTCGAGTAGGAACAGTGTTTGGACGGAATAAACGATGGAAGGAAAAGTTACGTTTGCAGTTACATTGGCATTCATTCAGCTAATTGAGTCTGTTGCATCATGGACATGATCATGCAGCAAGTTAGATGTCCATGATTTAATGCCCTTGTCGCTGATCAAACACATCTATTGTTTAGAAACAAAACTATCTCTGTTCATGGAAAACAGAGATATATTGATATACCTGTTTAATGTATTTCTCACTGACAACCTTTCCATTAAGTCATCTTAATAAAACAAAATAACATTCATTTCTTTGATTTTCAGTTGCTTGACTTATATGTACGAGAGCATATTGTTTCCAGAAGAAATCAATATAAACAGTTTGAATTTGTAAGTTTCTCTAAGCTCTAATTTTGTTAGTTCATCAGGTTTGTTAATTTGTCTTGTTCTTCACACTGGCGACTTTTTAAACTAGAAATATTGCATTTCTTGACCGGTTTTACTCTGTCTTCCGTTCACTTGCAGTTCCAGGCTATTCCGTTATTGACTAATGGAATGGTTTATTTTCACAGTTCCGTTTCAACTCTACCCTTCCCTCCAAGTGATGTTTTGTCTCATGTTGTATTAAGCAATATAATGCAGTGTATTCAAATAATGTGTTCGTTAACAAAGTGCCTAAATCTACAAAGCACCGAGAGAGTGAATGTTTAAAAGAGAAGAGTGATTTTAAATTCACGTCAAACACGGACAGATGAGTTTATCTTACAACCGATGAAGTGGGCTTATAATACAAAAGCCATTTACTTTGTTTTTGTTATTGATTGGAACTTGGTGATCACTTGAGCAGGTGCTTGTTTATTAAGTTTGCAATCAGAGCATATTCCTTGAATCCATAAAGAGTTTATCCACCGTATATCAATATCAATAGCAGTCAGTCACACATGTTCCAACGATCCACTGTCCCGAATACATAATACACTTTCGAACTCCTTAGAGTATATACTAAGACAGCTGGGTATTATTATTAAAGAGATAAACTGTCGTCACTTTTAAACAATTTAAACCTGTACATATTCAATAATTGCTTTATGTCGATACAATGTTATCTTATAGACCAAGCAGATTATGCATATTTCCCTATTCTGAGGGTTAAAGTCAAGTTCAGCAAAGCATACACACATCTCATAGACGACTTTTATTTATCTGTCCAGATTTTACCAGTATTTATCATATTTTGATTACCTCATATCTTTTCTCCAGCTGTTGTATCACTGTGTCTTTCATAACACTACACATATTTGTAAGTATATAAAAGACAAATTCTTAATGCATTCTTTATACATGCTACAGCTTTACAATTATATAGTAATTTATTTACAGCATTATAATATATATTTACACTATTTGAATTGTGTAATGTCATTTCAACTACATTCTTTAAATAGTCTCAAAGGTTTAGTTTTTATCAGTCCATAAATGCATATATCAAGTGTTGGTTATCACGAAGAGTGCTTCGCCCGTCTAGGTATTTGTAAAATGAGTAAAGATCAGGACAGAAGGTATGGGGCGCCACTGTGCGACAGAGCAGTGGGGTTAATTGTTGGAAATTCAGTTAGGCCTGTCTAGAGTAATATGTTGAACAGGTCCCACCTTATATTCTCCAGCAATGCACACAAAACGTGCTGTTTTGTAAACAGACATAATGACATTACCAAGATCCCAGTATCTTCCCATCCACTATTGAACCAGGAAGATTCATCACTGAAAGTATAACGAAAGAAAATATTGAAATGTAACATAACTTTGTAACTGATCATACTTTTCAGTGAAAATCTGACATTAAAACTTAGAAATATTTAATAAATTGATTATGGATATGCTTAATTAAATGAAGGTAGGTCATTTTGAAATATGGAAAAGAAAAGTAAAAATTCTTCGTTCTGTGATAACATATGATGAATGTGTGATTAAAACTCTGAGCCCTGTCTGATTCATACATTCTTAAATAAGTTCATCAACATTGAAATGATCTTATGCTCTCTGACTTGCCTACGTTTTATGTCAGGGCCATAGGGCTATTATAACAGCCCAGTCCTCATTAATTTGCATATATGTCTTAAAGGACTATATATGCTTGTATTGGAGACCATGGCATATTGAAATTCTAGTAGATTTTACAATACGGAATAAATATCTTTAATTTCAACTATCATGTTTACCATACATTTCAAGTGTAAATTCAACTTCCAGAGGTAACTTGACGGTCTTGGTAAAATCTAATAATCACTTTCACGTGTTCCGGATAAAATTGATAATTGCGACTACTGCATTTTAAACTTTCAGCTACAAATTTCTGTACTTTCAAGTTCAAATATTAATGCCATACACCCAAATGTCAGATCAGTACAATGGTGTATGTTATTTTTGTATACATGTTCCATCAAATCTACTCTTTCACGTTATACATTTACAGGACAGGTATTAAAGTATTTGTGAACATCTCTTAATGTTGTTTCTGGTCGCAACCTGTGACAATCTCAATATCAATATCTGTCGTCTAGTTTTTCTACATGTACAGTGATTTGAATATGCTTGTTTCAGTTTCTGCAGAGCACAGAGATACCTGATTTGCCAACCTACAAAACACAGTCATCATGGTGCAGTCCATCAGTAAATCATTTTACAGTTTTAACACTCAAATAGTTGTCACAGAATTCAAAAACTTTAAAAAGCCACTTTGATCACCTCTTATATCGAAACGGTTTCACATATTATTGAGACAACATTTTTACCTTTAGTGTTAGCATTAAGGTGATATAAAATTTACAATTATGCTTATAGATGCATTGCTGTTATTTGTAACCTTGCCACATAGCCTAACAATTAGTTTTCATGGAATCCGTATAAATAACCATTAAGTATGTTTATGAAAATGCAGGGAACACTTAAAAAACTCTAATGTTAATGTAATGTACACTTACTTTTCTGCAGATTGTTGACTGGTCTCTTTAGATTGTTAGAAGCCTTTTTACTGGTATGCTCATTGTTATTAGTATGTCTAAAATGGACATTATCAAGAAAAAGTTGTCTCGTCCTGTAGTTTAACCACATTTATTGTTTGACAATTGTTCAAATGACCATGCAAAAACATTGAATCGCTAATGTTTGTTTTATTCATATCGCCTCTAGCTAGCAAGTAGTTTAGACAGTCATGCATAATGACCAATAATAATTTACGTTAACATGCTCCTCAAATCAACATTAAACCCCAAATCACATCAGCTTGCCTCTAGCTTCAAGCAGAGATGAATAAGTTACAGATTTCGACGCTGTCCTAATGTGACTAAGTGTGACTGGATGGGATTATTATACACACCATTTCCCATATCAATACAGTCGTGGCAATGAGCTTTCCCATTACATCAAGTTTCTTTTATGTTGTGATCCAAAATTAATTCAGTTTCATGACTAAAAAAACTATGTTCTGCAGCTGTAGTGCACTTTCCTCTCTCAACTGGTTTTGCTCTTAATTGGATGTAGATGATTAGGCCTATCTGAATGAGGATGTTGTATCGGTAGACACTGATAGAATACGTGTAGGACCTAATCAAAGATGTTTATGGTTCCCAAGCTATTGTTAAGCTTCTATTAGGGTATCTGTGGGAACATCGGGACCCTTTATGCCCGTTGGGTTGTACATAAATTCATGTCCTAATAGGATGAAAAACCAGCTCTGACCGGCGCTAGGAGGTAGCACAGGATGTTTGTTACAACCGACAAGAAAGAAATGTATTAATGTTGACACATACTCTTCCCCTCAATCAATACTGGATGTACAGCGTTTGACAATGAAATCATGAAATTCACTTGAAAATGAAGCATGTTATACTAATGACTAAAGAAATTTCACCGGTTCTCTGATGCCTTGAATGATATATTCTGTATACATATTCCATAATTCCAAATCATTTATTCATTTAAACAGATTGTATATGTCATCCAGAATGTGATAGATGGAATACATCATGTTTGAATACTTCCTCTCAAACAGTTTATGTCAGCGTCATCGCCTTCTGAGCCTCAGAATGAGAAGTTTGATTGAACTGTATGAAAACGCATTTAAGTTCAATGTTTATTGATTGGTGATTTTGTAAAAGATACAGAGAGTGTCAAGTAAAGAAACACACATAGACTCCTAATGCAGAAGAACATTTGAAAATATGAACATATGAGTACATCTAAAGAGTGTGTACATTACCACACAATATTTATTCAAGTCTATAGTGTCTGCTGCCTGACATGTCATTGCAGATGACCTAAATGCTGTAAGTGTAACTGAATTTCTTAAGTTTTAATTCTATTTGAATGATATGACGTTTGAAGTGAATAAATATGAGTAATCAGGACACGAGTGTATAATTATAACTACATAACTATGTTTAACACATCCATTTCAAAGAATATGCCTAATTTAATCCAGAAACTCTGCTTTCCCAATGGAATACTACAAGTTATGCCACTGATTAATATCATGTAAAGTTGTTTTTTGACTGACATAAATTCAAACTACAATGATACAATACTTCATGACAATTAATTACAATCATATTGCGAAAAATGTGAATTAACATTATTCATGAGCAAGATCAATTGGGCATATGATATGAACAATAACGAAACATAGTTGAAGGGGAAATAATTCGAATTAATTGGGTTATTAACCATATCCATATGAAACATACCCTTAATGTCCGTCTTACAACGTGGACCATCTATCTTTGCTGAGTTGACGAGAAGATCCACTTTACACTTAGTTTACAGCCTCTTCATGCCGAGTGGCAAATCTACCATCGCAGACAACTGTATTATATGGAATAATGAAATATGATGGAACAATGTAATGTGTCCCTGGGGTATCCGCAAGACAGAATTTAACGTCTGGTATGCATCAAGTTGGATAGATTAAGTTTGAAATATGACTTTTAACCTTAATGTTAAAGACCTTGAAAACATGAGGAAACGGTTGAATGAATCTATACCCTTACATAAGGGAAACACACTTGTAGAAAGTAATGGGCTTTTAAATCATCATATGCAATTACAAGCTATACATACAGATAATGAAAAAGTCAGACAATGATAAAATTAATAGCTAGTGATGTAATTAACCGATACTTCAGTGGCTTTACAACCACAACATTTTGAAAATAGTAAATAGTAAACTGAAATAACTATATTACCAGTTGAGAATCAAACTTATTTGAAGTCTCTATTATTCCTGTTTATTAATTGTACATCATGGCCTATATTCTGTATTCTTTATGATTACTCGCCCTTTGAAGATATTGTTTGATAACATATTTGACACATTTTTTATAGGCAAGTTTGTGCAATTACGTTTAATTTAAATCAGCTTCTAATAAATAAAATACTTAAGTCGATACGTAGTAGACGTTTATGTTATGTTCTAATGATGAATCACAGTGCAAAGGGTTAAGGTTAATATTCAAAACCAAAGCATACCAAACTATTTATTATTTTATTTACACAATGTCGTCAACATTGCCATCGTGTGTTGTGGTATAGCATGTCTCATTGCGTGTCTAGTAAAATAGTTCCTGGAAGTTTGAAAACGGTGATCAGTGAACATAATGACGGCAATCACCTTTTGGGAGTGAGAACCTTAATTGAGTTCCGTACATTGGCCATCGTCAGTAAATATTATGACAAAAAGGTCAAGGGTTCATGTTGTTGGCCCCTTCTTATGTCTTTAAAGGTGAACAAAGTTGGGCTTCCTTTTGCTTATCTGTTTCAGCTTATAACTGACTAATTGTTGTGAAATGTCATATATGCTGTTGTTTGTGACTACATTGTTTGATTTGCGAATTGATAATGAGAAATGAGAAGGCATAGAAAACGTCTTGTTAATTGTATGTATGATATAAAATTACATTTATACGTCGTTTGATGTATGTATTACCACAGCTTCTTATATAAATTCAATTCATCGACAACTCTGATCACAAACTTTTGGATATCAGTATTTTGCTTATTAATCAGTCTACATATATATGTGGTCCCTAGGTTAATATGAGCTTATGACAACAACTATACCTATTCAAATAGCTGAATACTTTTCATTGCAATGTATTCTATTTAACAGGAAATTTTTGTAGACATTCATTCAAATGAATAAATTTGTAATTTAATGTCTGTACATTTTCAAAAATCCAAATGAATAATATATATTAAAAAACTATGTTCATATTTGTTTTAATCTCAGTAAACTTGCTGAATATGTGTCTAAATTTATAAACTAACTAAATATTTGTTGGAATTGCAAAAACTTAGGATAATCCAAGCTAGCTTCCAGTCATGATCTACGGACAGAGCATTCACAATTTTTGATTCCTTCCAATAATTAGTGTGATCGACCATGTGACATCTTGAAGATGAGTTCAATTTGGCACAGTCTCAGATGCTAAAGCAAGCAATAGGGTTTAAACCAACACCCATACATTCGATTTGTGTAGACTCACTCGTGACTGTACATTAAATGACCAGAACGATAGTGAACTAGTCAAATGTTTGCAAATGTCAAATGTCTCCAATTTCATCATGTCAATCCTGTTTGATCGTTGTTGAAAAACTATGTAGAGGGATTGGATGTTTCTGCCTAATGGTCAGCGCAACACATTTAGATCACCCTGAAACTCTTTAAGTCAATTGATTTCAACTTCACTCGCTTTTGCGAGAAGATATTTTACTGTATACAGGTTTAGAGATATTGTTAACTATATTGTGACTACTTGTGTCTGTTTACAATCAGCTTTATGTTTTTCAAAGAAATATATTTACATTATACACAATAATAATATATATACATTTGGAGAATAATGATTCTTTAACGTGTCCTGCGATCATCACATCATTGGTGCATGTTCATGACCTTGGCATAAAATTAAAAAGATGGGGTAGTATTTTTAAATTTCAGGTTTAATTACATTTCAAATAAAAGTGTTCATATCGATTTCATGAGAACAAATTCATCACAAATATATTGAATGAGTGTAAGAGGAAAGAAATTTAGTATGATTGACGCAGTTGAAACATTACTTGATGTTTCTCGAAAGAAAAGAGAAACTGTAATTTTGATAAAATTAAAATCTGAACCCTATTTACATGATATTTGCACTAAAAGACACCTGTAGGTGAAACACTGTTCGGGTTCCATCTGTACTTTAAACTTGTAATACACCAAACTTTCAAGTGAGATTGCAATTACAAATGTCTGATTTTGGACATTTGTCTTCAGTGAGTTATAGACAGAAGTGTCTATATTATGGAGTAGGATACACGCACAATGTTCATTTTATTCCGATAGACAGACACAAATTGAAGTCTAAATTGTTCTTGTATTGCTATTTTATATTCCACTGTAGAGAGATTTATTACATGGTGAAAAGATTTGCATCTCATATTTTCGCTATTTAAGTGTATCGATTGCTATAATAGACACTAACAATGAGATGGTCATTGGTTTGTTGCATATCGGAGGTGTTTTGAAACATCAGACAGATTTAAGACTTTAAATCTCAGTCAATGGGCACCAGTTCGAAACACAACCACAGTTTTTTTTTTTTTAAATATAAACCATCTATATGTTTTTGCTTTGACCAATCGAACCAAACTATCGAAATGTTATGGTCAAAATGGTTGACATCCCTAAACAGAAAATGGATTTAAGCAAATTAATTACACTGACAATTAACTATAAAATACTTGCCATGTATGTATTGTGTGCGAATGAGACTCCATGACATATTTTAGGTATATTTGAATTCTGTATAATATTTTTTTTTCAATTGCAATTTTTAATTACTTACTTTAAATAAGTATTTAACACTGTACAAATGTACCAATGCCTAGATCTCAAGACACAAGGAATTACCTCTTTTGAATACATTTATTTGTTTCTAATATTCCTCTTTCTTTGGTGTTTTAAAGTATAAGTCGAGAAAAATCAAATGCGCAAGAACACTATTCACAAAAAAGACAGGAAGACTTCCTGGATAACAACTTCTTTAACGTGAACATACAAGACGTTTCGGAGTATATACTCACTCCTTCATCAGGTGGAAAGTAAGGAAATAATAAAATATGGTACATTTATATAGCAAACAAAACAAACTCAATCAGGGAGATTAACATGCATGATAATAGTATACAAAAAGGATTTGCAATACAAACATGGGGGGGGGGGGGGGGGGGGGGGGGGAGTAGATAAACAGTGGCCTGTAGGCTTTATTGAAAATGTAAATAACCACACATGATGAAACGATGGAGGCCAATTGGCTTTATTGAAATTGTAAAACAAACAAGTATTACAGTTGATTGGAAGAGAGGCCAATTGTTGTTGGTGGTGGCTTTGAAGTTGTTGCATGGTGATTGGAGCTGATAGGTGTTGATTGGTGGGGACTCCTGGGATAATTTGCTCCGACAGGAGTGGATGGAAGGTAGGGATAGAGACAACGCAAAGCCAAACGTGAAGATTAATGGTAACTTGTGTCATTTGCAAGGGTCAAGTGACATAATTCTTCTGAGTACTGATGTACATATATATCTATTAGCCAGTGGAGGTTGTGATTGTATTGATGCAACCTTTTTTTAAAAATAATTGGTAATGGAGAGGATAGATCGGTTTGATAGATGTGCAATCAGTACTTCACGTTTGATGAAGTGGATTGAAATGTTTGCATAAGCATTATGTAAACAGTTCTTACTATTTAATAACTCACCTTTGCCGACATGTTTGCACCACAAAAGTTATTGATGAAGTTCTGTCAGATGTGACAATATACGGGTGAAATATTTCTGACTCTTACATATCAGAGTTATTGAACCTAAGAAGATGCCATCGTTATTTTGACAACTTCACATCGTAAAAAAACGACATACGCGATGTGGATTATTCATTTTACAACATATGTTTAGAATTAAAGCAAAAGTTGAAGCAACTGAACAAGTGGTCTAGTAAAATCAACAATTTTCTCTTTGAATTATCTATCAATTGACAGTACCAGTTTCTCTTGTGGCGCAATTACTTATCATCAAGAAAAAACAGATCAAAGAACAAATATGCATAATGAAGAAAACATTTAAAATAGAAAATGATGTTAGAAAAAAGTTAATAAACCCTCCATAACACTCATTTAAAAATGCTCCGAGGAAACCTTAAGCTTGTTTTATTAACTTGCACAAATGCTTGGTATTAGAAACGATGTTCATGACTACATGTATGAACTTTCACATTGATTGGTCCAATTGGGTTGATATCAACCAGCAGTTCTGAATATCAGGAAAAATTGACTTGCTTATTCAGTTGTCAAATCTTCTGTGCAAGTTTATGGATTTTTTCCAGATTTCTGTGTTTTCATGCTAGCACAGTGTATGTGAGATACTGTATTTGTTGTAGACTGTCCCTTTTTAAAAACATCAATATATCAAGGCTCTTCGAATCCAGGCATACATTGTGCATTGTTGTGGACATAACGGAACGAACAGAATTTAGATTTGCATAGATATAAGGTCCTTTGCTGGCAAAAATTGGCGATAGTATCTTTCAATTGCAATACAGCTTAAAATTTAAAGAAGCTATTTTCACTGAAACTCAATCATGGAGGAGTTTTCAACGTCAATGATGAAAATTGTTGTTATTAAACCGCTAAGAGATGGGTGCAGGGTGTCAATGTCTCTGTTCTTCTATGATGTATCTCAGCTATCCCAGCTGTTACCTTTGCAGTTTTAGCCAATTGGGTTTATTACAACATGGATAGAGACTCAGATGTATATGATGTATATAGATGTATATGACATCTGATTTTTAGAAATAAAACCTTATCTGTTCAAGTAAAACAACAATATTCGTACTACATGTCTTTCTCATTGACAACCTTCCATTAAGTTCAATCACTTTGATTCAAAAATATATTCATTTATTTTATTTCCAGTTCTTAACTTATACTGTCTATGTACTTGAGCATATTTTTTTAAGAAGAAATCAATATAAACAGTTTGAACATCTCGGTTTTTCTCCAAATCCTCTAAGCTCTGGTTTTGTTAGTTCATTGGTTTTGTTTATTTGTCTTGTACTTCACACTGCGATATTTTAAACCAGACAAATTGCATTTCTTCATCAGTTGCAGTTCTGGGCTTCTCCGTTATTGACTGATTGGAGTCGACAATTTTCACTGGTGTTTTTCATTTCTACTCTGACTTTCAATTGTTAATTTTTCTCATGTTATCATATTGTTTATTTGAAAGGGAGTTGAACATTCACGGGACAGAACCGTGACCCAAGACAGTGTGGAACCTGGTAACATTCTACTTGAATACATAACGAGTTTATCCACTATATATTAATATGGATACAGTACAGTCACACATGTCCCCATTGATTTATTGAACGGAATACATAATATCCTATCAGACTTCTTTGAATATATACTGTGAATTCTTATTCTACTAATAATGAATGAGATTAACATGTCATCTCTTTTAAAATGTTAAAAACTTTACATCTTCAAAAATGTTGTCTGACAGTACATTTGTTAACCAATTGATGAAGTTGAGTATCACCGAACTTTACATGTATTCCCATAATCCGAGGGTTTGATTTCAATTCCGCTTTTGCATACACATATTTCAGAGATGTCATTCCTTTCGTTATCCATATTAATAACACGTTAACATTTAACAATTTATCATATATTTAATATCTGATACCTTTTCATCAAGTGTTTTAACACTGTGTCTTTCTTAACACTTAAAAAACACATGTTCGTAAGTATATAAACGCCAAATGTTGTAAATTCTTTATATACCATTCTAAACCATCGATTATTGTAATACATAATTATAATATCTACATTTAGACTTATATGATCTCACTTTTTAGTGGAAATTTCAACAACATGTTCGTTCTCGAAACAACCTAAAAGTGTAAGCTTTAATATGTGCATAAATGTATATATCAGAAAGATGTTTTCCACAAGGAGTGCCCTTCTTGTCTTAGTAATTGAAAAATGATTAACGTTGGTTGACACTGTGTCACAGAGCAGTAGGGCTCGTATTGATAATACAATTATGCCTGTCTACAGTAACATTTAAAAGGTCCTACCTAATACTCTCCAGCACTGCAAAAAAACGTGGTGTCTTATAAACAGAGACACCGGCATTGCCACGGTAGTCAGTATCTTCCCATCAACACTTGAATTTGGAAGGTTTATCATTGAAAGAGTAATATAAGAAATATTGAAATGTCTGCCTGTTGCTCGTAGAATAGCTTTTTACCTAACCATCGATTTAAGAGAAAATCAAATATAATGTTATGAAGGTTAGTATGGATGTGGGTAACTACATGAAGGTCAACATAAGAAACATTGAAATGTAACATAGCTGTGTAACTAATCATGCATTTTAGAGAAAATCAGACATTTAAACTTAGAACTATGTAATACGATGCATTATTGAATGAAGGTAAGTCCTTTTGATATTTTGAAAATAATATGTGATGTGATGTCAGATTCATATGTTTTAAAATAACCACAGCATAGAACTGAGGGAGGTCACGTTTAATCAGGTCAGACAAAGTTGAATAAACTCGATAAATCATGCTGAAGATATTGGATAGGGGCGACGAGGGGAGTGCCAAATTAATCAGTGAATGATGAATATGTATAAACATTGTAAACATGTTTAAGTCAAGTCTGGGAATCCGATGATTGCACTGTGTGGTAAATTTGTAAAAGGTAACAATTTGTAATGAGTAAAATGAGTTATACTTGCATCCAGTGATTTTAAAAATTAATCATGAACCATACAGCTGTAGTGTTAAAACAATAAGATGGTGTTTATTACCATTGTCCTGACATTTCATCAAAAGCTCTTCTTTTACGTTACGACTAAATGTGTTAAGGCATTTGAACATCTGTTGTTTCTTGTCACAAATCGTGTTGTTCTGATTTACAGGACACCTTACAACCAATGTCTGTTGTCCCGATTTTTCTGTTTATGTTATTTGAATAGGCTTGTTTAGGAACACTGCAGAGCACTGGGATAGCTGGTTGGCCAAACTAGTTCTTGTCGACTCGTCATAGTGTCATCAGTTAATCTCCTATTCAGGATTTACACCACAAGAGGGTATCTCCAGAATGTTTTTTAATATAATCCAATTACGTCACCACATTCATCTTGAATGATTTACATCTTTTTGAGACAACTTAGTTTACACACATAATAATGGTATTTATGGTCATATCAATAATACAATAAGTTTATCATGGACGATTTTTTAATATTAATTATAACAATTGTCATTGATGCATTCTACAAATAAAATTCACATTCTCCTGAAAATAAGTGGTCAATTTTATTTTCTATACGTTCATCTGGATTGTGTAACGTAGCAAACTACCAAGCTAATAAGGAATCACATATGTTTAAACACATCTGTAGTATCTTAAAATATATACATACGCAAAAGGTATTGGTAGAGATTTGTCGGAACCTATACAATGGATTACCAAGGATGGGTTGTCTTTTTGTAGTTTTTCATGAGATTTTGTGCTTAAATGACCATACACAAAATGAACAGTGATCCTTTTCAAAATCTGATGTATGGTAAACGTCTCAAGCTAAGATGACATACTCATCTCAAGCTTCAAGCAGAGATTAAATAGTTTAAAATCTCAATCCTGTCTCACTGTGACCATGTTTGATTGGATGAGACTATCATACACACCATTTCTCATGTCAATATAAAGTTCGATTTTGTCGGTCTACCAATTTTCGATAAAGCTGTAATTCAAAATTAATTCAGTTTTATGACAAAAAGAAATTACTATTGGCCAATTATTTCTGGAAAATGTCCTTCAGCATCGGTGTACTTTCCTTACTAAAATGGCTTCGCTCTTAATTTGGTGGAGATGATTGTGCTTTTCTGAATAATGATGTGATATTGGTAGACACTTATAGAAGACGTGTGGGGCCAATCAAAGATGTTAATGGTTCCCAAACTATTTTTCAGCTTCTATTATGGTCTCCATGGGAACATCGGGACATTTTATGCTCATTGGGATGGACATAAAATCATGTCTTTATAGGAGGAAGAACCAGCTGTAGCTGGCGTCAGAAGATAGCACACAGTGTGCATTACATACATGTATTTATAAGGATAGATACACTTCCCCTAAATACTAAACGTACATGTTCAATAATTGACTCATGAAAATAGCTGGCTTAAACAATATTTGCTTTGCTTTGACTACACAGGAGAAAAAGTGGTGGAATCCGATTTCCAGATCCTTCCGGATTCTCCCAAACATGGCGAATCCCGAAGAATCCGGAAGGATACGGAAGGATATGGCAAGTAGATTTCACCACTTTTTGTCCTGTGCTAATGACACAAAAAGGTTGACCCGGCCTCTGAGGCCTTGTTTGAAACCTACTGTATACATAATTGGACATTTCAAATTAAATGCATATTTTTTAAGCATATCATTACGATAATTGTTTGAGGTGTATGGAAACGTATTCAAGAGCAGAATGTAAGCTAACAGTGCAAGACAAAGTGACAGACACTTTTATTAATGAGAGATCGTTGGGTCAAAGAAGTAACACAGATTATCTTTAAAGGGGCTGTAGCACGTTTTTGCAAATTTAGATTTGTCAAATTTTCCATATATAGTGGATAGCTTATGTCATTTATATTTACTCTTGAGGGTAAAATATCTTATTACACAAACCAACTATCCGAAGTGGTTATAACTGTGTTGCGTATAAAGCATACATTGCATTGTGAAAATTTTATTGTGAAAACCTGTTATTATTTCGAATTAGAAAAAAACTATTCCAATGGCTTTACAGAACTATGAACACTCATTTTTTAACTTGATTTCCCGAAGGGAGAAGGTTTTTTTTTGTTAATGATGACATTTTTTTTACAAATAAACTTCATCGCCTTATTTGTGCTAATGCCCCTTTGATGCCACGATATGAAACATATATTCTCTCAAATGATAACTGATATATTTTTTTTAAACAACCATTTATATTACCATAAAGAAAATTATCATGAAAATATACCGTCACTTTTCACTATTACTGACTGATTTTTCACATTTCAGAAGTGGCTCTAGCCAATTGTGTGCAGATATGTTCCAGAAGTCAACATCAAAATCATGAACTGAATGTATATTTTATTCAGAGAGAATGTCATCCAAGTATGATGTGATATCAAAGTGCAATGAAAGAGTGAATACATTGGATACTCAGAAACACAAGGATAAGGTTTTCCTTATTAACCAACATAATGTAACATCATTAAAAGAATAAATGTATCTCAACACAAAACTGGTTACTGAAGAAGTACTCGCCGGGAGGTTATGACATTATTAAATTGTCGACTTGATCGTTAGTTTCATTATGACCATGTAATTAATTGATATAAACAATGTATATATATATATTGTTGATATTTGATTTGAAACGAGGGATATCTACTGCATCATCTTGTACTAGTATTCATTCATGAGAATAAGTATTGATCACGGGATCATGAAATAAATAGGATTATATATCACTGCCCTTCACTATATGATCATTATAATGTTATCATCGACCTGTAACCATAGTATCTGTGAAGCAAGGAATATCATGTTTAATGAGATTATTATCATGTTGACGGCGTCACTGGCTTTGTTAGTTCTTGGTCTCTGGGCTTATTCATCTAATGAATGTAATAAAGATGACAAATATCACAGACAGAACGACGCATTCAAACTAACAGGACCATAAGTCATCCGAGAAATGATTAATTTACTAATACTTATAAATCTCTCATGTTCCTCATGAGCTATACAGAGAGGCTTCATTAATGTTCCAAAATCGCAAAATCAATAAGGTACTCTCGTTAAACTCTCGTTTTAGCAGTGATGAAATTGTGATGGTCGATAATGAGAAAATGGCGTGAAATAAACAAGCGAATACAAAAGTAGGACACAAACAATGTCTAGGTCCTCGATATATATCTAATCGAAAATCTGTAAATCAGGACAGGTTACACATAACTAGAAATCCGCGTGCATCAACTGTGACGTAAATAGAGAATGCAGTAAGTGGGTCAAAACAGACAAAAACAGGGCAAATAATAGACAAACAGGGCCAATAGGAGTCTGAGCATTTGCAGTCGTACATTGGGTGACGCTTCACAACTTTGACCCATGTTTTTTTTCCAATCTTGTTTATAATTATTATTTCAAAATAAATGCCAATGTGTGTTATGCAAATAGAATGAAGAGAGGTTCTACGATAAAAGTTTCTTTAAATAAGTATTTCTGTATTGGTCGAGTTACAGGTCCTCGATCTCTTGTATTGGCACCAAACTTTGTCTCTGTGACTGGGCCAGTACGGAAATACTTAATTAATAACTTTATATGAATCTCTATCATATCAACATGGTTAGACCCGTAATCTTCCTGTAGGTAACATGCCTCAAAGTATTTGTACTCTGAACAGATCTGAAGGTCTCCTCCCTGTCCAATTGTCCATGCATCCATGACCAGGCATGTCACTAATCCTGAGCAAAAATAATTTTCGTCACAACAATCAATCAATCAATTGTATATATAAATTCAGACTTATTGTATAATATACAAGTACAATAGGGGGCCGAATGCAGTATTAAATACATTTCGAAATGTTGACCAAAGAATCTACAAACCAGATTGTATGTCTAAGTGAGCTAATGATTTCAAAGAAGAATTCCAACATGTAAATAGACGAAGGGGTTGACGGACAGGAGATAATTGCTATTCCATGTTATTGTACTATCCCATCGAGTTAATCAAAAAGTAATTCAGCATGTCCTTTACTTTATTTTACACAGGCACCGAGTGGACACATTTTGCATTGTTTTGTGTTGACGAAACTTTGTTTAGTTTGCTTTAGAACAATTATATTCGAAACATTATTTAGTCACATGTTTTAACAGTGATTTGGATGCAATTGTCTATCATGACTTAACAATTGCGACCAATCGTCAATGTCAATGTTCTTGTTAATATCACGTTGGGTTATTTTATGATAAATATGTTATTCCGAAAAATCTTACTATCATAAACTACTGTGACACGTTATCCTTGAATGGATAAAACTGTACTCGGACACAAACGGAAACTCTAACAAATGTGTTTTCTACTACAGACCTTGAACAATATATATCAATGACAAAATACTTCCTTAATCTGAAAGATGCGTGAGAACAAAAGTCTCATAAACGCAAATCTAATTCATCATGGACTCTTCATCACAATATCATCGAATGGATACAATTGAACTTGAATTGACACGCTCGCAATCTTGAAACAATTATTGACTAATCTAACACTTCTTGTTATAATGAGGTTGCATAGTTCGAGACCCCAAAGTTACACTACTTACACTGTTATACTAATTAATTGGATGTAAGTTATAAACTGTTTCCTGATTGTGAGAAACTATGACGGTGAGCATCAGTGTCATCCAATTAATCATGGACTGTTTTGTCACAATATAATCCAGAAGTTACAATGGTACTTTGACATGGGCGCTGACTTAAACAAATATGTGGTATACTACGGACGGCGAAGTGAAAGATAAGGTTTCAACAATTCCATTATTCTATAAGATTACCACTATTTCACCATATTGGACCAACAGACAAGCAGGTAGGTAACTTACAATCAGTGCTGGCGGTTGATGAAAAAAGTTATTGCAGGTTTATCCCAACACAATTGTTACATTCATTCACTATATAAACGAATATACACAATATTATCAAGTAAACATTGGTGTAATTACAAAAAGGTACATCAACTGATTAAATTTCATGATGAAACTGTCGGAGCTCAAATCTGAATATTTTATATTTATGAAGGCAGAAGACAAACTGCAATATTTCGGATATTGATTTGTTAACTTATACTCACATATATCAATCTGGAACGAGGGAACTTATCTCGAACATTTTGATTTTCAATATGTTATATTGTCAGATTTAAATCCGTGTCTACGAGAGCTTGGCAGACTGATTGTTATAATTAGATATCGTGACTTACCCGTATTTCCTGCTGGTGGGATAAATGCTATGGATTGATACTGTCAGTTCTCATTAGCTCATTCTCATGGAAGAGTTACTGTCCCATAATCGTATTTTCATTTTAGTTGCTTAAATGTTTTTTATGAAAACCAATAGGCCTTTTGTGTCTTTTTTTAAAAATGTAGGAATTGACAGTTTTTGAAGAAAACAAATATCACATGTTATTTTTCATATAAATCGGTTCTAAGCCGTCTTTTGAATTTTTTCGATAACCAAACATATGAATTTTAACTTAGATTGGCTATTTTATGGTTAGACTCCAATTTCCATGTGTTGTTGGTGAATTAATAGAAATGTTGGCAAGAAAAAATATTTAAAATGTCGCTTCAGGTACATGTATATGTATCATGTCTGGTAATACACATGTACTTGTAAGTATAATACCTCACTTAAATATATTTCACAAAATGTACTGACTTCAGTTTTGGAATCCTCTATACAAGTTACTTGAGTAATTGAGATTATATATTCATAGATTCGGTGGCCTCTAATAACGTCAGAGAGTCACGACCTAATGTTTGGGGGGACAGAGTGTTTGACCTTTAAGTAGAGATATGGAAATATGGAGTAAAACATGTATATTGTACTTTCAAGTACTTAAAAGGAGCAGTAGCACAGTTTTTGGCTCAAATAAGTTGATGATATAATGTCACAAATAGCATAACAATCTTCTCTCTTCGGAAAATCAAGTTACAAAATGTGAGTACATGGTTTGGTAAAGCCATGGAAATCGTTTTTGTTATTCGAAATGAAAAAAATGTGTTCACATTAAAATTGCAATATTGTTACTTTATACGCAACACCATCATTACCATTACAGCTAATTGGTTTGTGTAATAAGATGTTTTACCCTCTAAAATACATATTAATGGCATAAACTTGCATTATAACTGGTGCTACAGCCCCTTTAATTCATTGAGGCAGAGTTGCTGATGGATGTCCAAAGAAATTCACTACCCAGTCTTGGCTACTTTCAGGCTTGTATGTCACCCGTGGATTCAAATATCCTGCATTTGTATTGGTAACATTTCTCTAGGACGGTAGTTTATATTACATATCAATTAAAGATCCTTATTTTACTTTGTTCTGTACATGGGGTCACATGTCCCATATCGGAGTTCCTGTATCAGATGAGAGCCTTTAACTGCTGTTCAAAGGCAAATGTATCGACGGTATGAAGTCTTTATAGTGGTATTTTATAACAATTATTAGGTTCTTCGACTGAGGAAAAGTGTGCAATCTCACAATTCTATCCTGACAGAGGTGTGATTGTCATATGCATAGTTAGCAGAATCTGTTGTTATTTTGATTTACGATCTTCATTACAATCTGGAATATTGTTTGATTTAAATGAACCAATAAGGCTAGTTTGGATTTGACGGCAACGGAGACATGGATTGTTTCCATGAAACTTGAATGAAACCCACATAAATTATCCCTCTCTGTCTTTCCTTCTGTTTTTATGTCATTAAATCAATTAAGTAAAACCAGATTAATTAACAGACCTGATAATTCAATTTAAGTATGTTAAAAGACCCATTTCTTTTCAGCTGCTGTCAAAGATAGTATCACTGATTAAGTCCCCGACTTGCACAACCACATCAAGACGCACTACACTCCGTCAGCAGAAGAGGCCATTCTAAAACTCAGGTAATAGACATCTCTTTGAACGAATCACGTATACATGTAGATAATATTCTTGTGCTTTGGGTAAATGTTTAAAATACATCAAATGTTTATTAAAGAGTCTAATGATAAAGGTCGGATGCTGAACACAATTTCTAAAACGTAATTAAATATAAAGGACTCTTTCGTTTTTGAGTTCTATTATATTGCATATCTATGTCACACATTGCATTCTGTTAACAAATTTTAATAATATAAGAATAAGAATAACAATGATGCAATATTAAAGTTATGCTATTATTTAAACACATATTCTTCGTTAATGCATGGGAACACTAACAGTTGAAGACTAGGATAGTTAACCTAATATTTCATAAGCATAAACACGAATTTATGCTTTCAAGTACCTGAGAGGAGGCAGTACAAGGATAAGCTAGTGTAAGATAAAGCAGTGTTCAGAGCAGTTTCCTTAGGCCAAATCGTTTATGGTAATTTCGTTTGAGTGTTGTCTGAAGGGGGTTTCCAGCATCCAACCTATTTTATTCAAATCAGTGAACAATTTAATCCTACTTAGAGACGTTCTACACATGGGATAATGTGGAGTCTGTAAAATAACATCTACACATACTGAATCTAACGTTAGAAAGCGGATATATGTGGAAGTAACAATATTGTGGACAGTAAATGGCAATGTTAAAAGGACAATCATTCTGTTTACAGAGACAAATTTATTCCTGTTAAAGTAACTAATTGTAAATGACTTTTAAATAGAATAACAAGCCATGTTATAGGGGTACAGAATTTGCTCATGCTCTTGGGACAATATCATGTTCTTCTTTTGAAAGTATTGCTACTGCAACGAAAGACACAGCCCGTATTTCACTTATCCTGGCATTTTACAGTGTATTTACAGATGAGACGAACTTGTTATGATGTCTATACCTTGTATTCTCAGCGTTCATTGAATGTAACATTTGATTAAGACAATACATTCTAACCTACGTTAATACTATTGAAAGTGACGTCTTATTGATTGGAAATTGTATTCACCATAGCCATGACTTTGTGATGTCAATTATCCGTAAAAGGGCATAATATGCTTGAATGTACACAATATTTGTCTAAATCTATCTGTTCAGGCATAACCAGAGAGTGTCAAATCAATTCTTCAATTCCTAATTCAGTATGTGGGGCTTTGGGCCCAGGGTACAAACATAAATTCTTCAAAGGTGAAAAACTGTACATGTACAGGCCTTAAACATATATTTGGTTAGTAATGACTGATTCCTTTGACTCATTATGTACATAAGTTTGTATTCATTTGAAATATAGTGCAGTAGTTGAGTAGAGAGTGCCAAGGCCTTGCCATCGTGTCAATAGAGAACGTTTCGTTGGTTGGAAGATTTTTCAACACCGATGTTAGCATTGATTGTAAACGAAAATATATATAAGCTCAAATTACTGTGATTTCGGTCAATGTTTTGTCATTAGGAGCATTTATATAGGCTACTGTACTCTGATTTAGATACATGTAAATGTTTTTCTATAAATAAATACTATTTAAATCAGAAACCCCTCCATACATAAACCAAACTCTTGGTATGCTTTGGGAAATAATTTAATGATTCAGATTACTTTCACGTAATATCCTACCTATTTCGTGTAAGCACTTAGCTATTCAACCTAAAAAAAATATTACAGTTGCAACCCGTTTAGCTTAACCAGTTGAGTACAAATACGTGGATAAGCAACAGCCAGTTTAAAGTTCGGCATTCATCTCAATTATTGATCAGAAACAGGAAGAAAAGGAAACGATTGATTGTGTCTTGAAACGCCTGCATATGTGTACACGTTAACTGTGATACTAAACTGGAAGTTGTATAATGTTGGTCATGAAACATTCAATCTGATCATCGATTGTGGTTATTTCAACGTGAATTTCCACTGGATTATGTTCTTCACAGTATTATATTTTAAATATTCTTTGTTTGTAATGTACCGATTTTACTTCAATAGCATACATGAAGGCTCTTTTCCCATATACCAAATGACACGAGAAGGATGTGTATGGCACGTTAGGTTATATTAAATCGATATATGACATGTTTGCAAAAGTGTCATGAGAAATTCAATAAGATACAACCAAATCTTGCTAATTTTCTAAATCCTAGCTTAAAGCAGTTAACCATTTAGGTTTTAACTTATGCAAAATTATTGACATCACTGCCATACAATTATATGCATTGCTAAAATACATTTCAAATTGGTGGTTCTTTTAACCTGAGGGTGAATTATTCTATCTAATGATATAATGAGGAGTTTTGATTAATAATGTACGCCATGAGGCATGTGATTATACTGTGTTGTATTTAATTCGAGCTTTAATCATGGATATTTCACATTCAATATCACCTATTCCTGTATCTATGGCAAACAATGAAACGTCATTATCTCATCTGATTATAGATTTAGATGAGAAGTCATTAGTTGTCCAATATAGTTTTTAGTTACCCAACAACATGTGCTTCTTACAATGTTCTGTCTCCTCTTTATATATAAATGACAGTAACATACACCGTTCCTTCAATTACTAAGACTATGGGCAGGGTGCAGTGTTTGCAGTAAGATTATCATTATATTAGTACACTAAAAGAAGCTCAACTATATACAACACAATAATGTCTAAGTGATATGACTAAAGGTTGTCTGTTTCAGTAACATATTGATCATATCAAAAGCTGCCGTTATTCAAATACTATAAATACTTGTTCAGATGTCAACCCTAATTACTTTGTTATGTGTGTCTGTCTTATTTTAACCCATATGATTCCATCTTTCAGTATGATTCAGTGCACATGAATGAGTACCAATCTACATCAGAATGAAAAGTAAACATTAGAAGAGACACGTTCCCGTTAACTTTGACCACCTTCCAGGCTCCGCCATTCAATATTGAGATGTATTGGTAAAGTCAGTCTGTTTCCATATTGGTATATCAGCCTACTGTCTTGGTTCAATAATAGATATGCACAATGCGTCTGCAACTCGCACCACAAAGGTCAGGGAGAACCGAAGAGAATCTCCTCTTTGATGTGGTACAGACAGTTTATTAGGACAGGTTTATGAGCCCATTCTCACGCAAAATCCTAGGTCATCTGCGAAATGGCCTCTTCGTGTTTGCAGATTTACGAGGCTGCCCATATCGTTTCCTGAAGCCCTGCGCTCATGCATGTCTGCAAAGGTAAATTTTGTGTATGTTTCATTGATTGCGGAATTTTGTAGGATCTTGTTCTGTGAAAGTCCAAGCAGTGGTCATTGTGTTTGGTGTGTTCTTAGGTACAATGTAACACTGGAAATGAGCATTCTGAAATAGGACCTCTTCAGTAAAATCTACAGTGCTATTATTGTTCTTGTGTAACAATAGAGAACAAAGGTTTCTTTATAATATTGCTTGGTCCTTCAGTATCGGCTTTCTGTGTATATCTTCATGGTAATTTGGATTTTGAAGGTCATTTATTGGAATAAATGAAGAAAGCAGTTTCTTGATCACCATTTTCTTTATTGTAAGATATCATGTCTTAAATATTAATTGAGAACGACTTTATCTCGATGATAGTTTTCATTAAATCGTTTTATTCTGGGCTGAATTATTGGGTTGGTCAGTAGACGGTGCTAAAAACATTTGCTGAGCGAGTCGGTGTGACTTTTTAATGAGATATTTACAAATTTGATTTTTCAATATCAATGTTGTTAACCATAGTAATAAGGTATGGTTAAAGATCAAAATTGCAGATTTATGCAAATCAAACAAAATTAGAGTAATTCAGGGAATCTTTTCGTGTGTTTGGTGTTGTAACCTAATGTAGTCGCCCCATCCTGTAACCTTCTCAAGTCACAATATGATATGACTTATATAATTTGCTTAATGTTCAATTTAATGTAATATTTTATAAGAGGATACATAGTCTAATTATTTAAAATGAATTAACGTATTGTTCCATATACATTGGAATAGATGAAAGATACCTTATATTTGTTCAAACTTACAATTTCTTTAGAATGTTTACAGATGAAACGTATTGCATGTTCATATCTATTTGTAAAAATATATATTATGTCTTTTGAATTGAATGACTAGAGATGGATTTATTATTATTTCTCTACAACTGATCTCATACCATGCTAAGTGTTAAATACAGTAAATCATTTATCACTATTTGTACGTGTGCATACTGTCACATCTGATAGAGTCCATTTAAAATGCAACCGGGACTGCCATTTCAGAGGTTCTTTAGAGAGTGATGAATCAACACAGTGGTTCAATAGATACGGCGGATACAATCTTTAAATCAGATCTTTATAATTATTTATAATCAATTATTGCGTGTTCAACGAGGGTGGAATTATTCAAACATTGATTTACTGAATAAAGAGTATGTTAGGTACAAGTATATTACAACTTTTCATCTTTCTATTACCATACAGTAGTACGGAGTACCTTGCTATGATTTGCATCGTATTACCCATATGGTTGAAAATAACTGAGTTAGTATTATTGATATGAGCACATGTGCACATATCACGTTTGCCTAGCAAACATTGTTTCACTGCGGCTTCTCGAATTTTGTCGTTTCTGACGTCATAAAACGATTGTTCGTGACATCACTGTTGCTTGCCGTCGCAAGTGGGCCGCTTTCTGACTATTTTTACGCGAATAACATGGAATAGAACGGGTAATAACGAAATTATTACACTCGAAAGTGTGTCATATGACTTTTACGAAACTCGAGCGAATTTGTGTATAACCCTCGCTCTCGCTCGGGCATTACACAAATTCACACTCGTTTCGTAAAAGTCATATGACACACTTCCTCGGGTAATAATCTCTATTTATAAACTGTCTACACACCATCTTCAGTTGTCTGACCTTTGTAGGGTTAATGGCTGAAGCATTCTGCATATCTATTATTGCACTAAGACGGTATTCTTATATGACATTATGGAATTTGACTGGCTTCGTTACCAACACGTCTCAGTATTGAATGGCGGAGCCTGGAAGGTAGTCAAAAATAGAGGGAACCTTTACGTTCATGTAGATTGAATCATGAAGGAATCATATGGAATTAAAATAAGGACAGAAACACATTCTTGAAATAAGGTAAATGGATAAATTGACATCATTGTAACATCTGAATTAGAAATCTTTCATTCACATACATTTTTAAAAAAAAAGAAGATAATTGGTCAATACTTACTCAAAAAGAAAATGGCATCGAACATATCACCTGGACATGATCATGTTGATAAGCTTTACCTCTAGTGTACTAAGGTAATTAATGATACACGTACTGCAAACACTGAATCTTGCTCATCGTCTTGGTAATTAAACGACGAGTGCTAATTACTGTCATCTTTAAATAAGAAGTAGACAGAACGTCGTAAGAAGCACAATTTTCTGGCTAACTAAACTTATATTGGGACAACTAATGGCTACTCATTAATGAGAAGCTATACTCAGCAGAGATAACGGCGTTTCAGTGTTTACCTTACATACAGGAATAGGTAATATTGAATGTGCATGTTAATGATTTAGTGTAGTAATAGCTCCAACTGAATACAACATAGTATAATCGCATGATAAAGTCTCTTCAATCTAGCTTTAGATAAAATAGTTTACCCTCAGGCAATACATACACTAATTTGAAATGTATCTTGGCAATGGATGTAATAGTACGTCAGTAATTAACATAAGGAAACTGTGATGTAAGTTTTGAAGAAGTTTTATGATTTTGGTAAACTGCTCTAAGCTAGGCTTAGGAAACTTTACCAGATTTGGTTACATTTTATTAAATATCTTGTGATACTTTTGCAAACATATCATATGTCAATTTAATATAACCTATTAAAATTCTTTATAATGTTTACTGACATTGAACATTTAGGAAATTAATTCTTACAAGTACCTGTAGGAGGAGGCATGACAGGGGCAAGCTAGTGTAAAGAAGAGCAGTGTTTAGATCAGTTTCCTCAGGCCAAGTTGTTTATGGTAATTCTGTTTGAGTGTCTGAAGGGGGTTTCCAGCATCCGACCTATTTTATTCAGGTTGGTGAACATTTGAATTCTACTTTGATACGTTCTACACAGGGGATAATATGGAGTCTGTTATATAAAATCAACCCATATTGATTGAATCTAACGTTTGGTTTGTGGCGGATATTGGTGGTGTTAAAAAACTACTGTGGTCAGTAAATGACCATGGTAAAAGTAAGTACAGTGGACTCTCCCGTTTATAGCATCTGACTGCATTTTACATCATTGTTGTGCTTGTTTCAATGTGAATTTCCACTGGGTCCTAATCTTACATGGCATACCAATTTAAATATTCTGTGACGGCAATGTGACAAATGTAGATTCAATAACATATAGGAAGGTAATTACACTACCAGAAATAAATTACATAACAAACATAAACATCGTGACATTAAGGAAAATTGTAATGATGTATATTGACAGTAAGTGAAACCATATTCAATAATACTGAATCATTATCACTGACAATTTGATCAACCATGAGTTTAACAAACGTTGAACTCTGTATGTAACTCTAGATGTTACACATCAGCAATGTGACCTCCCATCAAGGAAACAAACCTTTCATGTTCATTGGAAGTATTATACTAACATGTACATATTTGTTACCAGATATGATGCATTATAATGTTTATCTTGCCAACATTTCATCAACAACACATGGACATTGCTTTATTGATTTCTATGAATAAATAAAGTGATATGAGTATTTTGAAAGTAAATGACACAAAAGGCCCATTGGTTTTCATTAAGGATCCCGTGAAATTGTTCTCAAGAATGACAAATTAGTACATTGTACCTCTACGTACATTGTATATCGGAATCAATTGAGCATAAAATCGACACAATATACACTTGCAATTGATTATAAAGACGGTTTTAATTTACCCATTTTAACAATACCGCGATTACCGCCCCGAAACTTTTTGAAACGAATCATTGAGGCGTGAACCACCGACGGAATAAACTAATGTTGATTATAACTGCCGCTTGGTAAATTTATAAGGTGAGTTAAATCGCCAAAAACATATGTTTATCCAATAATTATGTAATTGTCATCTGCGGGATTACCTAGTTAGATATCTAAACCTTAGATATATGGAACATTAAAGTTGTTTGATTGAAGATTTGTTAGTGAAATTAACAATCACAATGTTGCGAAATTACGTTGAATGATGACTATCGCCGATAATGAGATTACTCCAGTGACGTCACAGAATTCATCGCTTCAGGGTCACACCCTTGCAGACTGTCATTCTGGTCGCCGGGGCTAAATTAGTATAAGTAGGTTATGGACCCATTTCAGAAATTTAAAATCGAGCAATTGTCAAATTGACATCTCATTTTAATGATCCGATTTTGACCATATGTAATTGCATCTATCCGTTAAGACACTTAGTATGTAATTAATATGAAAATGACTGCTAACTCAGGAAAAGAAAATTCACGATTGAGGGGCAGTTACTCGTCCGTGAGAATGAGCCAATGAGAAATGACAGTATCAATCCATAGCATGTATTCCACCAGCAGGGAATAAGGGATAGACACGATATCTAACAATCAGTCTGCCAAGCTCTCGTAGACAGGGATTTAAATCTGACAATATAACATATTGGAAATCAAAATGTTTGAGAGTTCCTTAGTTCCAATTTGAAATATGTGAGAATAAGTAAACAAATCAATACCCCTTTGCAGTTTGTCTACTGCCTATGATGAAATAAAATATATAGTTTTGAGTTTCATCATGAATTCCATTCAGTTGATGTACCTTTTTATAATTAGATCAATTTGAACTTGATAATGAATTGTTTCGCATATTGTTAAAAGTAAAATTCATAATATATTAGGTTTTGGAGAGGATTTAAACATGAATATTGTGTTAAGACGTTGAGATATAGAAACTCTGTCAAGATTAATGAGCTTTAACATTAGTAAGCTTATACTGTAATATTCTGCCATTATATTGCTTTTGTTTCCAAGTGTTACTATCAGAGAGCTGCAGTCTACCTATAAAACAGTCTCTTAGTACTTCAGACTAATGTATTCTGAACATAAGTGAAGAAAAAATATGCATTCGTGATAGATAACAGAAGGAAGAAACAACTCACCTTTGGGTCAAATACACTCTTGATCATCACTGCAGCTGATTATCCCACCAGGTAAGCGGCCAGAGTGGGCACATTCACGTTCATAGAATGTCCAGTGACCAGGACCCACACCATGAGCAAACCCGAACCCAGGGTGTAGTTCTTGTCTCGTCGTCCTCCCGGGGAGTTTAAGCCACACAAGTTTTGAACTCACAAGTATACATATCCATACCGCTGCAACGAAATGATTTAGGAAAGCCAAAATTGAAGTAGAGCGAGAAAAAATCATTCTGGAAATACGGCTCTGTAAAGGACAATGACACTCAGAAGGAACGAGGCTACGAAGATGTGTTTTGAACCTGTGAATGTGTGTTTGAAGCTGTGGTTGTGTTAATGAAGCTGTGATCATGTGTATTTTGTTGCGAAAGTGCGATGTGAAACTGTGAAAGTTCCTGTGAAGGTGTGTGAAGCTGCGAAGTTGTGTGAGAAGCTGCGATGGTGTTAATGAAGCTGGGATCACGTGTCTAGTTGCGAAACTGCGACATGAGATGTGAAGGTGTGAAGCTGCAATGTGAAGCTGCGTGTGAAGCTGCAAAGGTGATTGTGAAACTGTGAAAGAGTCTGTAGGTGGAAAGATGTAAAACTACAAAGGGACACCTAAAGCTGCGAACATTTCTTGCAAACTATGTAAGGCACTTTTGAATGCCGTGTTTCTGTTTTTCAATAATAGGAACTAATGCTTACATTCAGATTTGTATGGCAATGCAGTTGTTTATATATATTACATGAACATAATCAAACTAAATACGTTTTTGGGTCCTTATGGCATCTTAATTTTTCTGAGCATATGCACATATCGATTTGAATTTATTGCAGTATATGGTGCAGCTGTAAACAGTTCCTGTGTACTGTATTTATTTTATCCTGTGAACTCAGTGAACTAATCAAAATGAGTATGTAACTTCTTAGGCAAGAATAACTCCTTAAATGTACTAATCATAAATATATCTACCACACATCATCTTACTGATGTTTATAAATAACATTTCTTCTGCAAAAAAACTTTGGGAAAGTGGGTAACTTGTTGCAGTTACAGTTGAACACATAACGATATTCACTGAACTTTATTGACTCCTGAAATGTCTACCAGGTTGAAGTATTCAGTTTAATCAATCACTCCAACAAATCCAGGCTATACATTATCATGTGTCTGTCCCTGTAAAAGGTTTCATCATTATGGTGAAGACCAGCAAGTGGGGAACTTGCCTATCAATAATCTAGGGACTAATCTCATTGGAACACTATAAGTGATACTTGTACATATTCCATGGCTACCTTCTGTTTTATAATTGTCTGGCTTTTTTTTCTTAAGCTTATTCAATGTCATATTTAGCCTGCTACCCAATGCATGTAGTACATCTTATGCACGTTTATTATTCAAGAAACAGTTATTATGATTTCTATATACAAATGCGCTGCAAATATACCAGGATAGATATCAATGTTGTTGGTATATAAATTGTGTAACAGTGAAAAGGACATATGCATGTTTGTATGTAAAATATGTTGTACATGTAGGTGTTGTAGACAAGGATATGCAACTATATTGAATATGACTGCATATGCATTAAATTATCAATCAGCTAATTACGTTAGTTTTATATTTTTGTAAAATTTTGATCCATACATGATACCTAAATATCCGTCTCGGGCATGACAAGGTTATGTAAATGCATGAACATAACTCATGGTGGTATTTTCCCACATATAGACAGTCACATCATTCAAAACAAATGTTTGCCACTAACATTGCAATGTCCCACGCCGCTAACATGGAGTTTAGTAAGACACATCATTTGGTCAAAAGGGGCTACTTCATATATTGCATTACTGGTAAAAAGTGTCATGCTGATCACCAAAGACTTTGGGTCCATCCGGTCATGAGATATCGCGTTTACAGTTTACCATTCGAAAAGTATTCAAAGTGTCATGATGACCTTGAAAATGTGGTCAAGGTCACCAACATCGACTGGTGTCTGCGTCTTCCCACATTATAGGTCTATCTATTTCCAGTGTCTGTCCCTGTAAAAAGGTTTCATCAATATGGTGAAGACAAGCTTGTGGGGAACTTGCCTATCTATAATCGGCAGATTAATCTGAATGGAACACTACAATTGATGCTTGTTCATATTCCACGGCTTCCTTCTGTTTTATAATTGTCTGGTGGATTTTTCTCTTGAGCTCCTTCCATCTCATATTTAGTCTGCGTCCGAATGAATAATGCAGTACATCTTATTCACGTTTATTATTCCAGAAACAATATCATTTCTATATACATGTACAAATGCGCTGCAAATATACCAGGATACATATCAATGTTGTTGTTATATAAATTGTGTAACAGTGGAAAGAATATATGAATGTTTGTATGTAAATAATGTTGTAGGTGCTGTAGATAAGGATGTGCAACTAAACTAAATATGACTGCATATGAATTAGATAATCAATCAGTTAACTACGCAAGCTTTATATTTGTTTAAATTTTGTATCCATACATGATACCTGAATATTCATCTCGGGCATGACAAGGTTATGTTAATGCATGAAGATAACTCGTATTTTTCCACATATAGACAGCCACATAATTCAAAACAAATGTTTGCCACTAACATGACTATGTCCCCCGCCGCTAACATTGAGTTTAGTAAAATACATCATTTGGTCAAAAGGAGCATATATTACATTACTGGTCAAATGTGTCATGATGATCAGCAAATTTGAAGACTTTGGGTCCATTCGGTCATGAGATATTGCATAAACAGAGGTTCGAAAAGTGTCGTGGTGATCTTGAAAATAAGGTCACGGTCACAAAATTCCACTGGTGCAACCCCCTAAAGGGTGCCAAAAAGAGTTATTTGATGATGACTTTTTTAATTGTTAGTCTGTTAAATGAATAGGGTGATGAATCCCTGTTTCAAATAAATGTGTATATTACTTGAGTGAAACGTTAAATTCAGTGAATAAAATGTGTTGTCGACAAAATGTTCTTCTTTGATTTCTTCTTTTAAGTGGAAGAAAGATAGAACAAAATAGTCTAGATTCTTTGTTTTAAATTATACATTTGATAATGTTTATTAAACATGGTCAATGTTATGGTGAACAATATCTTAAAGACCTACTAATCGTAAGTAAGCAGTCTCCACAAATTAAAAAGAAACACAACCTGATGTCCTACTGAGCCAATGTTTATTTTCTAGTTCTAAATAACGTTGAAATTCACATTTATAGGTTTCACAATGTATCCAGTAGTTGGGATTTAGCATTCAGTGTTAATTACATTGCATTATTTTGCAATATCTCATCATATTTTCTACATTCTTATGACTCGGTTGTCTATAGCTAGTACAGCTAGAATTTGCCACCAGACAGAAGTCGCTGTAAACTAAGAGGAAAGTGAATCTTCACAGCAATTGGGCAATGAGAGATGGTTGACGTGGTCCGATTTGTAAGAAGGATGTCTTGTTTCCCTTTCAATATATTATGGCAACTGTTTATTATGGTCTATGTGGTATAGCTAATGTCTTAGAAAACCCATTTTCTGAAATCGTATTTATTTGTTTAAACATAAAATGTTATGACCAGCACATGTTGCTCATCAATTTGCCCATGGTAATATTAACAGATTACGGCTTTGTACAACAACTTTATTAAATGTCTCCGTTTTATAACTGTCAAGATCACATCAACTGGGTTGAACTATATGTAGTGTATTGTAGTTTGGTTGGACTGTATTGAGTGTCTCTGTGATAGGGACTGTGTGAGAAGCATGCATGGTGTGTGGAAAGCGTGCATGGTGTGTGGAAAGCATGCATGGAGAGTATAAAGGTGAATGTTAGAGGTTGTAAGATGCAGTCAGAAATTGGTGAAGTTGAAGAGTGTTGGTTGGCCTGTTTCATGGCGTAAGTATGGTTTTGTTTTATAATTGTTCTGCAGAGTGTATTACAAGTTTATACATATAACATTATTACCATGTTCCTATGAAATCACAGTAACATCTTGAAATTGTTGTATGATGTAAAATAATACAGTGTAGTGTTTCGCATTGTTGTAACAATGGGGTAGTATTCAGTCTATTATCAGCATGAACATTGCTGTGTAAAAGAAGAACAAGTGGTTTTCTAAGTAGTACATCTTGTGTTATAATTGCTATAATCATTCGCAGCTAATGTGCTCGTTGTACGTTGAATGACCATGTATTTGTGTTAATCATTCCGAGTTGTAACACTCGTGTCGTATGATTTTACTGTATCCTGCGTATTGGTATTACATAGTGTCCGGACCTAGACGGGGCCGAATATGGAGCCGGGTGTGAGGGCTACTACCTACTTGTCTGTATACCAACATAGGAAGTCATGTATACACATGGATGACGCAGCACTGACGTCACGTGTCGAGTAAACCAACGTGAAGGGTCGCGTTGATGAAGTAACTGGGACATCACGTGTCATGTTGCACACTGGACTGTGCCATGTGTGATGTCACCATGACCTTTGTGATGGAACGTGGAACGTGGAACTTTGTATATTGGTTCAGTTAATGATGAACTTGTAATGAAACGCATGTCGAGTTTGTGGTACTGTCTTGTAAACATTGTGATGTATTAACATGGTGTAGGGTGTTTAATTATCGTTTGACGAGTGTAACGTGTAAAAGGTGTGAGTTTGGTAGATGAGTATGTGTGAGTTTTGAGGTGACGGTGTACGTTGAGGTGTTTGAGTGTATGATAGAATGGAAAAAAGGGGGGAATTTAGTTATTAATCGTTTTGATCTTTGAATAAATTTCATTTATTCATACTCTGCCTTTGTTTTGTCATCTCATATCGTGACAATAACAAATTACACTGACGTGATCAAAATTCTGGAGGGTTATATTAAGCCTGGTCTACTTAATCAAGAAGTTGATGTCATTGAGTCAACCCATATCTCGACATCCATCACGGGATAAGAAACAATTCATATATCCCTGTATACAGATTGAAATATTCCATTAACTTTCCCCAGGGTATACAGTATCACCCTATGAGCTCTTATATTAGTTAACTGAAGACAGTGAGCATTGAATATATTAAGGCTGAAAGTCGGTAAATTAGAAGATGTTAAATGTTTTTCGAAAAAAACTATGCATGATATAGATTTACGCTCAATATTAAACAATGGCATTGTTTCTAGTAGCCAAATAGGTTTCATAATTTTAACATACATATGTAAAACAATGTGTTTACAATATATTGATAATGTTTACCATTATATTTATAACACTTCTTTAAATGTGTTTCTTCATATTTCTTTTACACATATAATGTGCTATGTTAATATAAAATGCTACTACCAAAAAAGGTTACTATCTTTAATTCATTGTAAATATTCTTCAGGCATCCGACATAAAAGACGTGATTTGATACAGCTCTGCAGCTGCATGTTAAAATTTGAGAGATACAGAGAGAGCTGACTCCAGGTTTTAAGTAGAAAGATCTCAATGATCACTTTCTGCGGATAAATGACCATAAATAAATGTTACCATAACGTTGAAGAGCATTGATATTTATGATCATGAATAATGCAGAATATATACACCTTCTCCATATAACTGATCTATGATCTGAAGAGCCAAAATTATATTTGAATCCTAACCTTGAATAAAGCATATATTATATGTATAAAAGCATTTGAAGCAGTTTTGAATGCGTCTTTTAAAGTAGGATCATCACTGTGTTGAACCATACATAATATTCTAAAAGGGTCAAAAGATGAACTTTACTGACTTTAAATCTAATAATCTGTTCCAGTATCTGCAAGTGATCAAGGCCAGCTTTTCCTTTCGCCGGAAATTGAACAGTCAGAGCTTAAAGATAATGCCGTGTAATTTAACAGGCACTATTGTTGAGCTTTGAGACACAAGTTCAGACTCTAGAGAGAATGACAAGTGAAGGCATTGATAAAGGATCTTAGTCTCTTGGTAGATAGTGTTTGTATGGATTTTTATACATCAAGACGATATGGGTTATTTTCTATGTGCTATATATGTTTTTCTATACATCCATTACTTTTGTTTGATATACGGTTGATCTTAATAATTATGATATTGTTAACCTTGATAGAAGTTTCAAAGCAAATATTTAATGGTTTTGCAAATGTTTGCTTTTACCTGTATTGCACTACGACGCGAACTATCCCGAATCATCACTGAAGGGACATTTTGCACATTCATGAACATCCATAGACAATTCGTAATCAATTCTTGAAAGCCGTAAATGATTCCTAGTTGACTTGGAAACATTTCTCCAATTTGTGGCTTCCATGAAATAATTCTCTTTTGTCCAAAAATATTCACGAATCATCTACAAATTGCAGTAGATAATTCGTTAACTAACCGTAATTAAACCATGTAGTTCGTAGAAACGTTGCAAACAGTTCATGGAAACCTAGGAACCATTAATTTACAAAGAATATTTACTGCAGGCGATTGACTGTGACACACACACTGAAAGGTATTTACCCAGCAAATCCTGTAATGCCGTCCGTCGGGCCCCAATTAGAATCAACCAGACCAGAGATCAATATTGATAAAGGGTCTTATCTAATTCAGGTCTCCTCTATCTGCTATCAGGTCAGGTAAAACATATCCATCGAATGATTAAACCTTGCCTTTTCCTACCACAGGAAATTAGAGGCCCAAGGCATACTCAAAGCAACCCCTTTAGCTTGAGAAGGTGTTTGTATTAGTTGAACACGGGACGTGTAAAGAGAGGAAATAGGTCTCCACTTCACGAAATGAAAGTAAACATAAGAGAGGAAAGTGGAATCAACGATGCATTTAAACCATCAGAGTGGCGATGTGAGTCATTCAGGCAATAAAGCAGGTTTTGCTCCTTCATTCTTAAAATCCAGTGTAAAAGATTTTGAGATCTAAATATATTTGCATTTTCCAAATTTATTAATCTTTTAAATACCACTCAATTGATTTCAGAGTTACATGTATATAAGAATAAACATTTTGTCATTTGATATATGAATACATCCAAATATTGAACAAGACTGTTGTTCATATGTGTACAAGTACATGTATATGACCATTTTTATTATTATATAAATTTAATATACACCTCTGTTGAGGTTTGAGAGTAAACATATCACGTTTTTTAAACCACAATATTATTTATATGTTAACATTGTTTTATTATTCAGTGATATTTTCTATAGTTCACTTCATGTTTAATTGATTTTGTTTTAGTTCTCCTCGATAATTTAGATTTTACAATTTCATTTTGCACTAATTTTTCAATGTTGAAATTTCGCTATGCCCACGATTCAAAATTTCATTGTGACGGTTGGTTCCTGACTCTGAAGATGTGGGTTCAAACACTGAAAGGGACTCGTCTTTAAAAAGTAAAAGAAGTTGTTCTGTGGCAATGTGTTACATTTGTTTATTATCTAAATGACATGTAACTCTAAATACACTATACACTTTTATATATCTAACTGTATTGCATAGCAAGCCGTTAATATATTCCTTCCTTAGTTCTTCTATTTGCTTAATATCGGTTTGAAAACAGATTCGAACAGGTAATCTCGGTGACAACGTCTGTATTAAAAACGATATATCTTCTTTACAGTTCATCAAGAAGTTTTTATTTTCCAGAATTCCTGCTCACAATAACCCAAAACAACAAAATCGGGTCGAATGTACATCTTCAGTCATTACTAATACGCCTTCAAGAAATTAGTGTTTACGAGGAGGATGATGCCACCGAGAGAATCAGAGTGTAATCATTGACTCCCTTTTACTGACTTATCATGGTGAAAGTACACAATTATTGAGATTTTGGAATCCAATTTCTCAACACGAAACTCCGAATTAATTTTGAAGACTACCCATTTCCAAATTCCCGCATTGGTTCTCATCTCTTTTATAATGATAGAGTTCAACGAGGTGAAAGCGATATACAGTTATGCTGACTGCTGAACTATTTTAAATGTGTAAAGTTGTTTAGGTCGTTTTAACGAAAATTGGACCAATGGTTGCTCACACCTATTATTTAAATGCATGTAACTATATTTGCATAAGTATATCATTACCAGATAAACTGTTGGAAACCTGGAACAATGACATTATAAGGGAATAAAATATTGTGGATGAAAAGATTTGTTAATAAATCTGCCTTTGGCAAGACAATCAAATGAACAGAAGAAGAAAGGAAACATTTCATACAAAAGTAAGCAGGTCGGAAACCACTGAATTCGCAAAGAGAGGGGAACTCGTAACAGAATACCATTTGCAGTGCCAAACAGAGGCACATACTTGGATCAAACTGATGTGACCTTCTGAAAAAGGGGGCGAATCAGTCCCCAGAAGTATCTTCAACCGAAGACTTAGACCAAACCAATACAAGTGTAACCGACCCAAACAATGTGCCACCAACAGAAACAACTATTGACTTTAATGACACCTCTTTAGACCCAAAAAAACATAAAAAAGAAGCACAAAATATTATACTCCTGAAATGTCAATTATGCAATTAAAGCAAATCATCAATTCATGGACTACAGCATTTCCTACGTCCTAGAACCAAAATATCTACTGATTTCAATATGGAACGTCACCTGGCTGCCAAAGCCAAGTCCCTCTCCCTTCAGTTAGCTTGTTGCTTGCTTCTTCCTGATCAAGGGCACAAAGAACCTGTAGCCACAGTGCTCCAGGCACACCAGCATCGCCGTCAGGAACAAGGTGGAGGAGAGGATGATGAACAAACCTCCTGTATGCTCCAGACCGTACTTGACAGCACTGTTAACCAGCAAACCCTCACAGTTTGGTCTTGGATATACCCGGACTCTGTGTAGGCGAGGATCCAGTTGGACAGGGGCACCTGTCCATGATAATGATGACACTGCATGTTGCTATGTTTTCGCAGGTGAAAATAATGTACATTATAAATATCATTTAACTTACAATTAAATTGATTTATTTCCATGACTTTTTCTGTCTGTAACATCCTACCCGGCTCTTAACTAACTCGTTTTTATTGCAGGAACCATTTTCAATCAGTAACATGTTGCTTTGTATCTGATAGTTTTACCGTTATCGTTATCATCGAATCCATGTATACATATTATCACTAACCTGCATCCAGGAGTACTTAGGTAGGCCCAGTGCATATCCATCAGATCCGAAGCCCTTGCCAACAAAGCGCACAGTGCAGTGTTGGTCCAACCAGGTGACAGCGTACTGCAGAATAGGACTGTCATCTATACACACATCTATCTCCTTTCTGAAATAGAAAATGGAATTTGACGTGAAATATATATTGTGACATCAATGTTGTGAAGGATATGTCATGCACGAGGCAAGCAACTATATGATATAACAGTGGATAACACAGCTACTTATTAAATACAGGTATCATCTGAACATTGTTATATGAATATCCACAATTACAGTGAAGTCTCGAGGAATTAAAGGGAAAATGCGAAAAGTATTGAGGTATTTTCTCTTTCCTTAGAGCCATGGATGGTCTGCGATGATTGTAATTCCCGTTGACAGGAACTCAACAAATGGTTTAAATATCAGGGAAATCATTCACTTATCCCATTTGCAGCCATAATCCCGATAACATGTGTAGGTATTATGTGAATCTTATGGATTAACAGTTCTTTAAAAGAGACTTAAATAAATGTGTCCATAAACCAAACCAACCAAGGTTACGTGATTTTGAATAAGTGATTTCACTTCAAACGATGTTCTTTTGTATTCCTTCAGAAATACTATTACAGTCTCGAAATGTAACATTAATAATATTAAAGATATAATATGTGATTTTGCCATTATGAAAATGCATGTTTGTGACCATACTACATAGACTGGTATATTTAATTAATGTACATCAAATCTGGGCTGAGTATCTGAAGGATATGAAGGTACAATTTGTTTAAACTGAAGAAACAAGATTTGCTGGTGATCTAGTTACAAAGGAAATATTTATTTTCCAGTGTTATACTAGCATTCTACCTTAAAAGTAGTATACATATACCCTGAAACGTGAATGTTCACAGTAAAAGTTGTTATACCGAACATCGTGTTTCTTATGGTTTCAATCAAGCTTCAGGGCATGTTCTCCCACTTTCAATTTGACAGCCATTTGCCTAAGACAAGAAATCCTTGCGTCAAATTGATGTTCGAATGAAATGTTCTTTTTTATCAGCATGATGACGTCACGTTTTCATTTCGTTTCAGATTTTGATGAGCTGTTTTCACGAATTTCATAAATATTCTCCTTTTTACATGCCAAAATGAGAACCTCCTTGTAAACTTCATGCAGAGTAATCTATTTTCTGCAAATCAAAACCTGTAAGACGTGAATGTAAGAAAGGTTCCTGCATTGTTGACGAGCACTCAACCTGCCAATATCCTGCTGCTTCACCAAGATCAAAGAACTATATTATAGTGCCGCTTGCATTGGCGCTATAGGACCATAGTTATTAAGTTAGGAGACTGTTTACTTATATATACAATACAGGCTGCGTCACATCTCTATACAGTTAGTGCATTTTGTAAGTATGCTTTACGTTATGCTTACTCATAATGAAGTTGTGTTAATCTTGGCAGTTAAAATATTATACAATAAAACAATGAAAGAGAAGATTTAAAAATGTTCAAAAGCGCTAGACTGAAGTACAATAGAAAGTACACTCTTCAGTTGGTTTAATAATATTATGATGTTCAGTTTCAAATATATAGTCATTCTCTATAATAAAAAAAACACTTCATGCGTTTAGTTACCAGTCGAAGAATACTTCTACGTTGTTTTTCATTGTTTCTTTAAAAAAGGAAATTTTAAGTATGTCATTCCTAAAAATACTCTTCACTGTTCATGGTTCAATCTGATATACATTAGTATTCATTGATGTGCACTCGATCATACTGAAAGATGGAATCATCTGGAGTTATAACACAGTTAGATGCACATTATAAAAATCAAGTAAATAGATAAATTGAGACGGAGAAAAGTCTTTGTAACATTGATTAAGTGTGGCAGCTATCTGTAAGTAAACGGGCACTGGCATAAAACATACATACAACCTCGACATAATCATGTAATATATATTTCAGCTTTATGATACGAGCAGTGCACAAGCTGAACCCTTAGTCTCACTAATTGGACGACCAGTGTCAATTACCTCATCTGCAGAAAAGTGGAAGACAAGACTTCTTACGGGTCACATTTTGTTGGCTAACTAAACTTGCATTGGGACATCTAGTGGCTACTCATGAAACAAATCTATAATCAGCTGAGATAATGACGTTTCAATGTTTACCACAGATACAGGAATAGGTTATATTGAATGTGAATATCGATGATTTACCATAGTTAAAACTCAAATTAAACACAACATAGTATAATCACTTGCCTCAAGGTGTACATCATTGATCAAAACTCTCCAACATAGGATTAGAGGAAGTAATATTTCCCTCAGGTCAAAAGAAACATCAATTCGAAATGTAATTTCGCATGCATGTAGTAGTTTTAACAGAATGAAAACGCGAAGTCCAAACTTTTGCAGAAAGTGAAATAATGAAACAAATTGCTCCGAGCTAGGCAGTGATGTATCACATTTCTTTTAAATTGTTTTCATTTGCAGTTGCATATATACTGTAATTATGTTATCTACATGTATAGTATACTATGTTTAATACCTGAGTTTTAGAATGGCCTCTTCTGTTGACGGAGTGTAGTGCGTCTTGATGTGGTTGTGCAAGTCACGGTTGATTCTACAAAGGAAGGCCTCAACAGCACCGGACTTAATCAGTGATACTTTCTTTGACAGCAGCTGAAAAATAATTGGCCATTAAACATGTTTAGATCTTGAATCGAATTATCATATTCCCGGTGTAACTATTTCGATTTAATGAAATATAAAGGAGGATAAAACAAGCTAGAATATGTTCATTCTTTTCATTCAAGCTTCATGAGAAATGGATATCCCAGTTTATTGTTTATATTTGACTTGATATGGATTTAAATGGAAATAAACCATTGCTTCTGGTTCCTTCAAAACGAGGTATTATGTATTATTGATCAATTTAAATCGAACCAATTGACAGATCAACTTAATTGGCATGAAGATCTTAAATCAACCTCGACATTTTTCTTTTCAAAGGATGATGCCAGTATGTATCAGTTTTGCAATGACATCTTCTGTCAAGATAGAATATTGAGATTGCATAATGATCCGGAGTCACAGAGCCTGACAACGACTGTTATAAATCTAAAAAGCTGTGGCTCGAAAGCTCCAGTAAATGGACTTTTTAACCCTCAATAACAAAATTCTAAGCCTCCTTAGTCATAGGATGTCATATCATAGAAATGTTACTTGTCCCACCTATTTTTATGATTGGCAGATTTATTCCTCCCTTTTCCATCCCTCCCTCTATTCATGATTATTGTGTAGATTTTATTGTGTTTGTATATTTTAATAAATACCTTTCTTGAGAAACATTATCAGCAAAAAGGTGGGATGTTGTAATCCACTGGTGATAAACAAGCTTGGCACTGACAATATAGGGTAGTGTAATAATGATTATTACGTCAATCAGCAATGATGAGCCAATTAAATAAAGTGTTCCAGAAGTCAAATATTTCGACAATATTTCTTATTCTATACTTTTACTTAAATGTCAAACATCCAGTAGTATAAGTATTGGCCAGTCGCCCAATCTCCACCATATTTTCGTCATTTCCCTAAGAAAGAATTCTGTTTTTTTTCATTCTGAACTAGAAGATGAATATTTTTTATATGGTCGTGACCCCTGTGGCCCTTATTTGGGGTCACAAAGTCACCAAATCTGAAACATTATAATCGGCATTAGCCAATGTGCCTGTATGCATTTTATCTCTAGAGATTCAGTTTCAAGGTCAAACAATAAATGGCTACCATTCATTCCGTATAACAATCATATAATTCAAAATGATAATAGTTAAACTAAGGTTTATTCGCAAAATCACGCTTAAGTACTTGCTGTGACCTTAAAGTAGGATTGCTATTAATGAAAGTGTTGGTCATTCTCCATAGCTGATGTATACCAAATAAGCTTCAAAGCTCAATTCATCCTTTTTACAAGGATGTTTTGAAGGATTTTCGAACTTGTGACCTTGAATGTGAATATGTCCAAATAATTTCCATTGGGTATTATCAACAAATTAAAAATATTAGTTCTTAAAACCTATTTCTGGTTTCAAAATTAAATTTAAAGGAGGTTATGTATATCAGTTCGGCCCTGCTAATGAAAATGACTGCTGTCTGGAGATAAATTCATGATTGAAGGGAAGTAACTCGTCCATGAGACATTAGCTAATGACAGTATAAATCCATGGCATTAATCCCTACAAGCAGGGAATAAGAGACAGACACGATATCTAACAATCAGTCTGCCAAACTCTCATAGACAGGGATTCAAATCTGACAATATAAGATATTGGGCATCTAGATGTTTTGGATGAGGACCTTAGTCCCCAAATAAAATATATGAATGTAAGTAATCAAATCATTGTGTGTCCCTGTAAGGATAAATATATGTAACAGTTTTAGTTCTGATTATTGTAGCATAAAATGTTTGCATTTGATGTAACTTTTTTAAATATGTACTTGCTAATGATTACTTTTATAAAAAGGAGATTGTCAAAATGTTAGTGCAAACAATTAAATACTTTACCAAAAGGGCAATGCCACTTTATCAGTTAAAAAACCACAAAAGATTTATCTAAGTTTTGACCATATCTTTAACACTAGGCTTGGGACGTTGCCACTGAATCAACTTTACAATGATGCAGTCACTTAGCATTAAAACACGTTTCTTTTGTACAAAATGAATGACTTTTGTCAGTCTCCAGCTTGGTGTACAATGAAGAACGATGATATTCCATCCAGTTAAGGAGAGTTCTGTCATCATTCATTCCAAAGTCTCCTCCTATATCACATGCCATATCACTTCTTTCTTATATGGTCCCATGTCTGTGGCCTTTGATGACGATTCAAATCCGGTAATGAAGCCATCGTTGAGGAAGTGTTCCTCAATGAGAACACCTGTATGGAGCATGTTGTATTCCCCTATCACATGTGTCATCGCCGTTCCTTCTGTCTCCATCCGGACATTTAGGAAAATATATAGGATATCTGAAAAAGTTGCTGGATCCTGTGGATCCTTTCAGATACGCTTAAAAATAGATCCAAAAGAGGTGGGAGGATCTGGAAGGCGGATTCCATCACATTTCATCCTATGATCATCTCTTGTCCTTCTTATGCAATGTGAAGCTGCGAAGTTTTAACGTATGATATGCAGCTGTGAAGGTGTGAAATGAAACTACAAAGTGTGATGTGAGGCTGAGAAGCAACATGTGAGATTACAAAATGTGATATAAATCTGTGAAGGTTTTATGCTACGATTCCATGTGTACTTACATGCATTTGTGGGCTGTTTATGTTATGCGATGCATGTTGCATAAGGTGTGACGTGCATTGTCAGTTTGCATGTGTGTGTGACTTCCGCATGACTGACGTACATAGTGTGTTTAAGGCAGTAGTGAGTAATTCGTAACACGTAGTACGTAATGTGTATTTAACAATTGGCCCTGAAATATAGAAGTTGATTCCATACACAAGTAATATGTAAAGAGAGGTGGGAGATATTTCCCATTTTTTATCTCAATATTAAACACTGTTATGAGCGTTCCAGGGAACAGGGGCTATGCTCTGTGCATCACGTGTACTGACTACATGGAATCATGGAATAATCTACTCTTATTTTAATTGCAAAGTGTTAAGTGCATATTACTAAAATTACACACCATGAACACATGGAATCCTGGCCTTATATTATTATGTGAAGCTAAAAAAAGAGCAATTTGCCCTGTAACTTGAAACAATACACTATATAATATGTCAAAATGTAAACTTTCCGAAAGTATTATAATAGGTATACAACATTTCAAGACTTTATCTAATGGAGAGGAACATGAAAAAAGTTTGCTAATTCATGGCCTATATTACGGGTCACAGAGTATAAAAATGTTATTATATGATTACAGGTGAAATACCGGGATATATCAATGAAAATAAACCGTGTTATCAGTCACTAGTGAAAATAACAATGGAAAGTGTTATCAGTCACTAGTGACCGATATAACAATGACCTGACGTCATAAAAGAATGCTCCGACGTCATGACACGTTCATGACGTTACATTGTTGCTAAGGCGACAGGCTCATTCTGGGGCCGACTTAACGTAAATACAAGTCGATTTCGGTGTATATGCAAGGATTTGGTCATATAATAAATAGAAAATTTGTCTTTTCTTGACAAATACCATGTTTATCTCATCTCGTGAGATAGAAAAGTTATATATTTTACTCGTGGCTGCGGCACTCGTGAAAATATAACCTCGCTCGATCAGATAAACATGGTATTAGTCAAGAAAAGACAAATATCCTCTATATATTCCCCTTTGGGTAGGAATTCTGTGTGTTAAACTGACAAGAGCTTTTCGTACAGGATAATAATATAAACATAGGTTTTAAGGTCATAACTCAGCTGAGAGCTGACCCATATTTGGTCACTGGGTCACTAAATCGACCATTTAGAATCATCATTGGCCATGGAGTTCACACATATAATTTCAGTTTCAGTTCAGTTTACGTTTCAAGAGAGGAGTCACTGGTTCTGGAGCAGAAGTCGAAAAAGAGAAGCTGTGAAGGTGTGATGTGTGTCGAATGAATGTGAAGATGCAAAAGTTCCATGCGGGGATCACAACTTTCAAATGTGCATTGCACCTATGAAACCTTGCATTGTACCTTCAATCTCTCAGCCTTCATATATTTACATTGTTTCATTATCAAAAAAACATTGTGAATCTTTATTTGCAAATAATTTAACATCCTTGTTTCGTAAATATAACGTCTTACTGTGTATTTGCTTGTACTTGGTGCTGTTACAGATAGTTATCCCAAATATAACAATGTTAGGTAAGAAAGTATAGACTTGTCCATATTGAACATTTAGCATGATTGCATACTTATATCCGTTACATATTTCTAAATGTTAAATTGACACTTATTCAATGTAAGAAAAATATGGCCTCCACCAAGATTTGTTCTGTCATGCAGTAACTAACTTAAATGGTGCAGTTTTGTATTCCTTCTCTGAACTTATCAAAATGAGTATCGAATTTCTTCAGAAAGAATAGCTCTTTCCACCTACCAGTCAAACATAATTCTTCGACACTTCATCATACTGATGGTACCATTTCTTCTGCAAAGACGTTTGGGAAAGTGGGTAACCTAAGTTGCAGCTGAACACATTACCCATATTCACTGTATTTTATCGACTGCTTGAAATGTCTGCCAGGCTGAAGTATCGAGTACTAATCAATCACTCCAACAGATCTAGGCTACCCTTTATCATGTGTCTGTCTCTGGAAAAGGTTTCATCAATACAATCACGACCAGCAAGTGGGGAACTTATCCATCCATAATCTAGGGACTAATCTCAGTGGAACACTATAAGTGATGCTTGTTCATATTCCATGGCTACCTTCTGTTTTATAAATGTCGTGTGTGTTCGCTCGTGAGTAGGGAGGCTCCTTCAATCTCCTCTTTCTCCTGCTGATAAATGCATGTTGTACATCCTACTTGTTGTACTTGTTCATATTTTCATGAAACAATATGAAAACAACATTAAAAACAACGTATGCATACTTATCTGTACATATATTATTAATGAATAACGAACGACGTCGGTCCTTAAACTAGGGTCACCATATGTGTGGAATTTGAGCACGTGGCGGTGTGGAGTTGAGCGCTGTATGAATATCTTCATTGTTATTATCAATATCTCGAGGTTACTGTGAAATTTTTTAATCATAATTAGAATTTGGAATACATCAGTACATGTTTGACGGGAAAAGGTTTCAAAATCTATATATACATGTATAGTCTTCACAAATTGTATACATTTTGGTAACCTTTTACTAGAAACAGTTGTATATCAGACGTTTTCAGTCACTATATCACTACTATATATATGTTCATGTATAAATATATATAGACAACATTTGCAAAGCTTTACAAGTATACAGTAACACATATTCAAAAGTTAAAAAAGACACAGAACCAGCTTCACTCCAGCATGTGGATTCATTTGTATTAGTTTCAATGGTATCTCCAATTTCGACCAGTGTATACAGGTGTTTTCAAGTGCAACGTATTTGTATGAATGTGAATTATCATAACAATATTATATTGTTCTCAGTAATATCAAATAACACACTTTCATTATTTTGTCTTTTAATCCATGTGTAATTCAGGACTATTTTATGCATGTGTTTGTACACGGAAGTGATCCGCTCTCACACTCTTGAATAACTGACTGCACTAGCTCTGCATGTTATTATTATTTTTGGTCGTGTTACTTTTAATTGTTATGTTTGTTCAACACGCACCTAGTGCACTGCTTCTAAATTGATTTGGACAGAACATACAGCAATTAACTGAAACAGTGAGAAATATCGAAATGAGGTGAATAAAATGTTTTATCGACAAAATGTTCTTTATTAGATTGCCTCTGTAGAGTAAATGAAAAACAAACAAACAAATATTTGCTTTGTCCTTATCTAAAAATGTCCCTGCATTTTCATTGCATATTGTATGTAGAATAAAATATGGTGGGCAAAGTAAAAGAAAAACTATTTCAAAATACAAAAGTATTGAATCATGCAAAACCTGATCTCCTACAGAGTCAATGTGTATGTTATATGGCATGTTATATATAGATAATATGTCTATATGTATCAAAATACATCGCACGCTGACATGACATATGGGAATGGAACTGAATTCATACACATTCATAATTTTCACTGTAATACCATACACTTTATTCATATGATGACACGGTATAAGGTTGGCCTGTATTTATATCACTTTCATAAATCGATGGTACTAGAACTGAAATGTCTTACTGATCTCATCCTTTATTATTTGTCCTTTGCCTGCATTATGGGTACTTCTATCTCTTTGTATGCCTGTCATTACTTTATCACAAAACAAGAAAAATATAACATTACATTAGCTAACTGCATCAGGCGACGAATGTAAATAGCTGAGTGACAACTGAGCCCTATTATGCACTATCAACTATCTGAAAGCTTTTATTCACTTATGATTTATATGCCATTAGCGTGAGTGCTGTAATAATACGTACATTCAGTTCGGCCAAACTGTTGCCAGATTGGGTTGTTATCGGACAGATTAATAATACACACAAACACAGGACAAAAAGTGGTGGAATCCGCTTGCCGGATCCAGAAAATGGATTCCACCACTTTTTGTCCTGTGAAATGTTCTTGTCCAGATGTGTTGTATAATGAAGGTGTGTATAAACATAAACACATGACAAACACGGTGTTCCTGACACGCACTTTAGAAGGTTCATGTTACTGGTGTGTCGCTGTGATTGTTACTCGTTGCAGTGACTCAATAAAAGTGTCTGTGTATTTGTTTTGATTCCACTTGCAAATGTCATTAACTCATTTACATGTTTATGGTGCACGCATAATAACTAGATTACATTGTCATTATGTTATAAATCAAGTTCGTTAAGGCAACATGGTAATATTATATATTTGTAATTGTACATTAACATAAGATAGCAGCGGATCGAGAGGAGGGAAGAGAGTGTGGGGCAGAGCTTTCTAAGTATACTTCCTATTCTTAGATTGTCAATTTTTCCAATCCTCCAAACGAAAATAGTGAATCTGCCTTTGGAATGGATTGTCTGTGTTGCTAAAAAAAGGTTATCAAAGAGACTTCTAAATACTATGCTAAACCACCCATATGAAAAAATATTCCATAGTCTTAAATTCATGAATATCTTATTGTGTTCATCTGTAGCACCATATAAATATTATGACAACCCTGACAATGTACCTTGGAAGAATCTCCCAGGGGTATTTACCTACCAAATCCTGCGGTAGATTTTCAAAGAACATCTTCTGTCACCAAATGTGATAGAAACAGAAATATATACAGACTAGGTGTCTTTTCCCAGGATGACCAGTATCTTATCAAGTTCTCATCTCTATGGTAGCAGGTCAAGTAATACAAACCATACGTCCATGAATGATTAAGCCTTGCATTTTCCTACTTCAGGAAATTAGAAGCCAAAGGCATAATTTACTTCCGGTAAATACAACACCTTTTGGTTGAGAAGTTGTTTGTACTAGTTGACCCCGGACGTGTAAAGAGAGGAAATAGGTCGCCACTTGACGAAAGGAAAGCAAACATAAGAGAAGAAAGTGACATCAACGATGCATCAGAACCATCAAAGTGGCGAAAGTCTTTCTTGCAATAAGCCAGGTTGAGCTCGATCTCGTTCATTCTTAAAATTCAGTGTATTATCTATTGAGATCTATTTGATTAGTTGATTAATTTTCAAAATTCCACTCAATTGATTTCAGAGTTTAGAATGAGCATTTTGTCATGATGATACCAATTTTCATTGTGAAAGTACAATTTCTGAAATTCTGGTATCCAATTTCTCTACACTTTTACGAAACTTCAAATTAATTTTGAAGACAACCCATTTCTCAGCTTCCTTAATTGTTTTCATCCCTAATATGATAGAGTCAACGAAGTTAAAGTTATATACAGTTAGATCGAGTTACATATCTCAAGCTGACTGCTGAACTTTACTATTTTAAAGGTGTAAAGTTGTTTAGGCCATGTTATCGAAAATTTAACCAATAGTTGCTCGCACTTAAATACATGTCATTTGAATGCATGTGTCCTTGATATAACGATATTAATGTATCTATTATGTATATGTATATGCAGGATAAACTGTTGGAAACCTGGAAGAATGGCATTATAAGGGGGGAAATAAAAGTGTACATTTGTGGATACAAAATAAATTTGGATAATAAATCTGCATTTTGCAGGACAATCAAATGTACAGAAGAAGAAAGGAAACATTTCATACAAAGGAAATAAGCAGGTCGGAAACCACAGAGTTTGCAAAGAGAGGGGAAATAGTAATAGAAAACCATTTCCAGTGACAAGCAGAGACAAATATTTGGATCAAACTGATTATCATCTCCAAGAATCAGATGTGTCCTTCTCAATAGAGGGGATGAATCCGTCCCCAAAAGTATCATCAACCGAGTAATGGACCAAACCAAGACAAGTGTAACCGACACAACCATTGTGCCACCAACAGAAACAACAAACATTGACTTTAATGACACCTCTACTCAGAACACCATGAACAAACGTCGTTTGAGTAAATTTGATTTTATATAAAGACATGTTTAAAGAAGCACACAATCTTATACTTCCCGAAATTACATGTACGCTAGAAATGTTAATTATGAAGTTAAAACAAACTATCAATTCGTGGACTGTGGGCCAGGATGTGAGACCTGCAATGACTCAAATTTTAATCCCTCGTAAATAGTTTATTGTGTGCTAATCAAGCGAACCACTAGTCACTTACCAATCAATCAAAGTCTTGTATACATTGCTTAAGCTACCCATATATTCGCAATGTTGAAAGTACTTGTAAACAAGTCATTATTAAATTCTACAGCAAGTGTCGTCTGAAATTATTTGGGTATTGTTATTTCAATACCATATTACAATATGCAACATTCTCCCAGATTTGTAACCTAGTGATTTGCTTGAGCTGTTACCTGATGCTTATTTTTGACTACTTAATTGGTAAGGTGGTGGTTGTTTGTTAGTGGTTCCTGTACATTACCGGGAAATTTAAATATGACATAATGGGAGATAGTGATGATATTAGTCTCAGACTTTATGAGTGTCTGTCACTCTAGAGTATTTTCAAATTAATTGTTCATTGATTCACTGTATATTTTAAGTGTGATATTGTTCTGTTATGTAAAAAATCGTCATATTTTTGAGGAAATAAAGATGATCTATCTATCATGTTGAGCTATTATGATATCCATGAAATGTGTGAAATTGTAACATAGATTAGATGGTCTTATGTTCATGTATTTTGTTTATATGGATAGGACTACATGTGAATTTCAAAATATGCTCCATTTTACACAGATATCTTTATAAGCACAGTAAATTTAAAACACAAGTGAATTCGTGAAACATTCATGATAATTTATTTATATGAAGTAACTGTTCTACCTACTTTGTTGCACACAAGAGTTCATCTCTTGTAACAAATCACATTCTTTCTTTTGAAATGTCAACAAATAAACACATATTATCTACAAATGTCATATATGGACATCGTTCACATACAAGTCAAATGTGAAAAAACATTCAAGATGTATACATGTCATGTAAAACAATCAGTATACCTTTATCACCTGAGAACCTTTATTCTAAATGAACAATGGCAATCCATGGTAAGCAAATCAAAGAATGCAGACAAAGTATGCGTTCACACAAAAGTATCACTGAAAAAACAATTTCATAACGAAAAAATAATAATGCATTAAAAAATAATAAGGTTTGTTAAGCATGTATAACTGTTGATCAGGAACAAGAATCCGATTTCATGAAAATGACCAAAAGAAAATAATGAATAAAAATCTGAAAACTGCTGATGAGTTCAACAATATTAATTCTACCAATTATAGTTTCTAAATTTGGTCCAAAACAATCTTAGTACCACTCAGTGATAAAACTGTTTTTGAAAATGATTGTCCACATACAAAAACTAACCAAATAATATACGACTAATAAACATCACGGTAAGGTCCATCCAAGTGCACACGATTCAACAAATAGTGATGAACTCCTAATCATTATGATTGTTCTTCAAAACCATGTCAATATCATATAACTATATTAGTAATTTTGACATTGCTTGTTGACATGACTTATCAACTAGAGTACGGAATATAAAAATAAGTTTTATGTACATTTAAGGGAGATAATGATATCACAATATTGAAAAGATTTAAAATTTTGTATTGCGTAAAATCACTCAGAGAAAATAAGCATATTACCTCATGCTATCTATCCTACTAAAAGTATATATATTTCAACAAGTTGTCTTAAAAAATCTTTACAGTCAAAATGATTTTAACAAGCAATAAACTTACTATACACCGAAATTAATTTAGTCATCGGAAACTGATAACTGATATTGAAATAAAACACCATATTAAGGAGAAAACCTTATTATAAATTAATACTTTAAACAAAAAGAAAAATAATGTTGTTATTCTTGACAATCGTTGGCAAATTATCAAAACACTGTAATAAAATACATAATATTATGTACATAAGGTATTATCCGTTTGTCATTTCATTGGTTGGACAAAGAAACTGCATAAAACTGGTAAGTAATGGAGGGACAAATACTTATATTGTGCTTACAACTTCGTTGTGTCTGCATATGTTGTAATCTAACAAATTATATACAATGACATAAGAAAGGTCAAACTAATTTATTATTGCATTACGTGAATAAAATAATCATATATACAAATAAGAATTTCCTTCAAGAGAAGAACCAACTTTCAAACGAGGAAGTTGCCTTATTCAATGCAAAAGAAGGACATTCAAAGGGAAATGTCAGTCAACTCTTTTCAAACTCTTGCTTGTTAACCAATATTGTTAACGTAACAATGTGCAAATTGAAACAGTGCAACTCTCGTGTTCACGAGCTGGGCGTGATATGCACGTCATCCGGGCAGACGACAGTGGTGTGTGCTGGGCAGCACATAGCAGGTACCGGAAGTGAACAATAATTGGTGCTCAGACTTCCTCACCAACCTCTTCCTGTTGGCTTTTCATCAGGTAATCAATTGCTAACCGCATCCTCCGATTTCTTGTCGTTATTTCGTTTAACCTCCTTTGAAGCTCTATATCAGATTTTTTCCACAGGATAAGGAGATCCTCTTTCGAAAGCGCCTCTATTGTGCAGTCGTCTAGGTAATCCACTGGCACATGAGTTTTGTACCCAGAGAGAGCATGGCTTCGAAGTGTGGACTTGACTCGGTTGTCCTTAAGTCTAAGATTCCGCTGGAAGTAGTCTCCTCTTTGATACTCGTGGCTCAGACTCCTCTTGATCCCATCATGTAGTTTGGAGTTGTCAGGTCTGAGCGGACCCCTATCTGATAACTTTCTCAGAGGGGACCTGTCTCTATCATTCATATACCCGTCTGAAATCACCCAGATTGGACTCTTTTTGTTCTCCGGGGAACTCTCGCTGCCTGAGTTAACTGCAGAATCCTGTGAGACTGTTTGCGTGTCTGAAATGGCATCCTGTCTGCATGGCCAGGAGTTATACGTCTGTCCTGTCTCACACTCCTCATCTATCTCGGTTTCCTCTTCTTCCTGATTGCCTCTTTCTTCATCATATGCTTCCCCCTCAATATGGATCTGCACAGCGTTGGTTCTCATATGCCCATCCACCTCTCCATTATAACACGGATTTGCTAGCCCACTGTTGTTGAGAACAGCCGACTCTATTATGTCTGCACGAATAGCATGGTCCTCTGTCCCATCAGCCTCTGACTGGTCTTCGGAGAGGTCAGTCACATGCTTCAGTTCACGGTGGTAGCTGGAAAATGTTTAGATATTGTAAAGGTTTCAGAAATACAAATGTAGATAATATAGATCAAACATATATACAAAAAACACAAAATGTGTTACGGTTACAAAAATAAGTCTGTGCTCCATCACTGTAATGTATTACATTGAATTCAAACCAATTGTACCCTGGTACACACAAAGGACATACTTTCAAATAAATTGAGCAGGACCTCTTACAGGAAAAACAGGATAAGGCTTTGAAGAGACTAAATGAGTGAAATGAATTTCAGCGCAGCCACATCATCCTCTGTTAATACGAAAAGTTTATAACACTTTTCTGGGTGGACCAACATGACACTTAAAGTACCCAATATCCAGCATTACGCGTGCCTATATATATATACAATGCAAAGGGATGACAGCAGCCATCTCGGATGAGAGTAGACACATTTGTACTGACTCTGTTCAGGGCTTATTTCTCCACCATTATCACTGCACAAATCTGATTTAATTAAGTGCCTAACTACTATGCTAATCCAACATAGGTAAACTTTCTCGAACAAATCTGCATATGCATTTTTTTATATGCTTTCTCAATTGATTGCATTCAAATATCCCGTACCTCACAATATTTGCTGTAATTTCTTGGAAAACCTCAGCTCTCGTTTTTTGTTTCTTCTTTGGTATCCGCTGAAATGAGAAAAATGTATTCTAAAATAACTATAAAAAGTGACATTTTCCTGTTTTGAATACATTAAGAATGGCGATAATGAAGCCTTAGGTTTTGTTTCTCTCAATAGGAGGAGGTTCAAACAAATAGAATGATAAACCAATAGAGAAGGAAGAAGTAGATGTTGCATTGTGCTCCAGCATTCTAACCATATTTGTAATGCCACACCGTAGGGAACCATCATGCATTAACTGTTATTGATTTGGCTTAATAAATTTTGGTTTCAAAGAAAGGCTTCCAACCACAACAAATACAGTCAAAATAAACATAACCTTCACAATATTAGAATTATCAAAACATACATTAACTACGGAAGTCACAAACAACCATACACACCCTTTTCTGTAGCTCCTGTTTCTGGATGAGACGAGTGAAGTCTCTCTGTCGAACTATCTGCATCATCTCCTGGGCTGCCTGCTTCTGGGAGTATAACACCTCACTCCTCACCACTCTCTGTAGTCTCTGATGATATAACATCAAATATGACATAAGTATTATCCCATAAGCCACAACACTCCTCAGTATTTCTGTAGGAATAACATGAACTGAAATGTTGCCTCTCTCCATACAACTTTCTGTAGAAATATCATGAAATATAACACATATGACATAAGTATTATCCCATAAGCCACAACACTCCTCAGTAATTTTTGTAGGAATAACATGAACTGAAATGTTGCCTCTCTCCACACAACTTTCTGTAGAAATATCATGAAATAAAACAATATTATGACCCTGTGAGTACAACAACTCACTGCTCTCAATTCCCTGCAGTATTTGAGTACAGCACACTTCGATACTTCATGTAGGATTAGTATGAACTATAATGTTGATAAAATCCCTATAACACTCTTTAATTTGCGTGCAGATAACATGAACGAAAACATTAGTTTGGCCCTGTGAATACACCATTCCCTTCTTACCACTAGTTGCAGTTTTTGTAGGAAACATGTGAAATATAAGGCTCTGCAGATAACTACCATATACAGAAAAAGATCATGTGAGTACATTACCCAACTTCTTGCGAAGCAATAGATATTAAATTGACTGTTTCTAGACATGAGAATAAATATCTACTGATTTCAATATGGAACGTCACCTCACCTGGCTGACAAAGCCAAGTCCCTCTCCCTTCAGCCAGCTTGTTTCCGGCTTCTTCCTGATCCAGGGCACAAAGAACCTGTAGGCACAGTGCTCTAGACAAACCAGCATCACTGTCAGGAACAAGGTAGAGGTGAGAATGATGAACAAACCTCCTGTGTGCTCAAGACCGTACTTGACAGCACTGTTAGCCAGCAGACCCTCACAGTTTGGTCGTGTCAGGTATTTTCGAGACAGGTCCTGGATATACCCGGACTCTGTGTAGGCGAGGATCCGGTTGGACAGGGGCACCTGTTTATGATAATAATGATATTGATGTTGTCATGTTTTCACATGTGAAAATAATATCCATATTATACATTCCATTTAACTTACAAATAGCTAGATATATTTCCATGATTTTTTTTTGGTTTCGATGATCCCACCCAACTCTTAAGGGAATCATTTTTAAGATAGGAAATAGTTTGGATTAGTTACATAGTGCTTTATTTCCTATAGTATTACCGTCATGTATCATCGAATCCATGTATACATATTATCACAAACCTGCATCCAGGAGTACTTAGGTAGGCCCAGTGCATATCCATCAGATCCGAAGCCCTTGCCAACAAAGCGCACAGTGCAGTGTTGATCCAATCGGGTGACAGCGTACTGCAGAATAGGACTGTCATCTATGTACACATCTATCTCCTTCTTTCTGAAACAGAATATAGAAAATGACGTGAAATATATATTGTGACATCAATAATGTGAAGGATATGTAATGCATGAAGAAAACAACTATCACAGGACAAAAAGTGGTGGAATCGATTTTCCGGTTCCTTCCGGATTTCCCCCAAAATTGTTGGATCCCGAAAACTGCTGGATAACCATGGATAACACAGCTTTTTTATTAAATAAATGTATCATTTGAACATTGCTATATGGATATCGACAATTACAGTGTAGTTTCGAGGGAACAAAGGGAAAATGCGAAAAGTGTTGAAGCTAAAAGACACTTAAATAAATGTGTTCATAAATTGGACCAACCAAGGTTAGCTGATTTTAAATAAATAATTTGACTTCAAATGCTGTTCTGTTGCTTTTTTTCACAGACACAATTACAGTCTGGATTAGTAAGATTAATTTGTTTATGTATAATATATGATTGTGTCATTATGCAAATGCATGTTATCGACCATACCACACAGACTGGTATATTTAAATAATGTACATCAAATCTGAGCTGAGTATCCGAAGTTTGTGAAGATATAATTTGTTTAAACTGATGAAACAAGGTTTGCTTGTAATTTAGTTACAAATGAAGTAAAAAAAAATCAATGCTACACTAAGTAGTAAACATTTACTTCGAAACGTGAATGTTCCAAGTATAAATTGTTATCCAGTACATCGTGTTTCTTATGGTTTCCAACAGGCTTCAGGGCATGTTCTTCTACTTTCATTTGACAGCCAGTTGCCATAGACAAGAAATCCTTGCTTAAAATTGATGTTCGAATTAAAAGTTCCTTTTTATCAGCATGATGACGTCACGTTTTCATTTCGTTTCAGAGTTTGATGGAGCTGTTTTCACGAATTTCACAAATATTCTCCTTTTTACAGGCCAAAATGAGAATCTCCTTCTAAACTACATGCAGAGTAATCTATTTTCTGCAAATCAAGACATTTAAGACGTGACGGTAGAAAGGTTCTTACATTATTGATGAACACTCAACCTGTCAAAATCCTGCTCCTTCCCCGAGATCAAAGAATTATATTTTGGTGCCGCTTTTATTGGCGCTATATGACCATAGGAATTAAGTTTTGAGGACTGTTTTATTTACTAACATATAAAATACTCTCTGCGTCACATCTCTACACAGTTAGTGCATTTTGTAAGTACTTTACCTTCATTAGTTGTCACATATCAATTATTGAACCAAGACGGCAGGCTGAGGTGAGAAATGGAATCAGACTCTGACACATCTATTTAATACCGGAGCCAAAAAGGTGGTCCAACGTAGAAAGAATGTGTACCTTCTCATGTTAATGGTCCAATTACTATATTAGTACTCATTGATGTGAACTCGTGCACACTGATAGATTGAATCATCTGGAGTAAAACACAGTTAGAAACAAATTCTTATAAAGTAAATGGATAAATTGAGATGACAAAAAGTCTTTGTAACATTGATTAAGTGTGGCAGCTTACAAGTAATATGGGTTTATTTATGTAGGACATTGTTCTATATGTATGTTAAATGGGCACGGGCATAATACATACATACAACCTCGAAATAATCATGTAGGGCAAACTGACCGAGGTTCGGACAGTGTTCCGATCTAAATACTTTCACTCGTTGTATTTTCAATATTTGACTCTTTAACAGCCAACAATAAGTGGTGAAAGTCGAGAATGGGATTATTGTTCAAAATTCCAAACACTATATTCGTTCATTATATGAAAAAAATATGTAATAATCGCCCGAAGTTCGGACAGTTCGTTTCCAGTCCGGCATGGACACAGAAAGGGTGAAAGATAAACTGCAGTGCGCTATTTGTTTCAGCCTGTAATGTACTTTAAATAATTTTTGAAAGTAATTAATAGGCAGGATAATTGATTACATCTATTCACATGCAGGTAAGAACGTTTTGTGTCACGTGTAAAAGGTCTGAGCAATAAGAATAGCTCACATTTTTTAAATCTATTCAAATTGATTTCACCTTTACCATGGGCCGGGTACAGTATAATTTGATTACTACTTGCTTACAATTTAATACACATGCATCTGTTAAAAAACTTTTCAGAGCACCGTAAATCTTTGATTAAGTAACTGCATAAAATTTATCAAGGAGTCTAAGCAGGCTTTCATTGTAATCATAATCGATCAACAGCCGTGTTTATCCCGACGTCCTAAGTGATGTGCATCATTTTTAAGCGTTTGTGGTTCAAATACATCTTAAGAAATTTCGAACAGTATTAAAACAAAGAAAATATATGCAGGTAATAGTTCAAGTAATTACTCGGTTATAATTAAATGATTTACGGTACTCTAACCACGTGTAGACGTAAATAAAACCTCTTGGGGGGACCGGGAGGGGGTGTGCGTTAGCAACAATGTTGTACATGTGCATTAATTCTTTAATTGTTATTCTTTTCATACGTTATAAAATATGATAATGCTTAGTAAAAACTACAGTGTAACACATTGAAGTTATTAACCTAATAGATACAGTTGGAGTTATGTGATACGCATTGTTCATTTGTAACACATTTAGATAACTTGGTATTCTTTGTTACATTGAGCCAAACAAAAGATGAGAGTCGACAAGTGACACGACACAAATATTTAATCAATCATTTCAACACCATACAGTGCCCTGTTAGCGGACATGTCGATCAGTTTCCTCTCTTCAGTGTTGGTGAGTTGATTTTGTACCCCATTCTTAGCATACACTTTAACCCTGCCTTTATTTATTTACATTGACCCGATCAGAAATTGTAGATTTTGCAACGTTATACATCTTGGCAGCTTTTCTTATCAACAGCAAAACAGCATTCATAAGCCTGGGGACTTGACATGTTTCTAACGCAGCTTTTACTTGTCTGGCTGACTGGTTACCGGAGATACGGCCACTATGACGTCATACGGGCATCGCATATAATGACGCCATATCATTAGAGTACTGTCACATGCAAAACAATCTTATTTTGTTGTTTTACTGTCCATTATGAAATTCCCGCGTGAAACTAAAAATGTTCCCGCCATTTTATTCAGCAGCCGGAAGTGTCCGAACCTTGGTCGATTTGTGTCCGGAATTTGGTCTACTAGTGTCCGAACCATGGTCAAACCTGTCCAAACCGTGGTCATTTTGACATGTTATCAACATCGCAATTCTAAACCCAAGAATAAATTTGAAAGTACTAAAATACAAAGTTAATCGACTACCTAATTGTTTCTTCATGTACGTGCATATATTTGAAAAAATATGATCACTTCTTTCATTTCCTGAATTGTCACACAAAATTTACGTTGACACAAATGTTTCGTCGATTTCTTTCATGAAACCGGTATTTGTACCACTCGCTAAATTTCGTTTTTAAAGTATATCTGAATGTCAGATATTTCTCAAAAGAATAAAGTATTGTCGGAAATTGAACAGAAATATTTAGAAACCAACGGAGTGTTACACTTTGCTTTGTTTTTGCGTCAGCTGTAACTTGAAAGTGTCCGAAGTTCGGGCGACTTTGGGTGGTGTCCGAACTTCGGTCAGTTTGCCCTAATATATGTTTCAGCTCAATGATGCCAGCAGTGCACAACCTGAACCTTGTTCTTAATCTTAGTAATTGGACGACCAGTGTCAATTACCTCATCTGCAGAAAAGGGGAAGACAAGACTTCTTACGGGTCACATTTTGTTGGCTAACTAAACTTGTATTGGGACATCTAGTGGCTACTCATGGAACACATCTATAATCAGCTGAGATAATGATGTTTCAATGTTTACCACAGATACAGGAATAGGTGATATTGAATGTGAATATCGATGATTTAATGTAGTTAAAGCTCCAATTAAATACAACATAGTATAATCACATGCCTCATGGCGTACATTATTGATCTAAACTCTCCAGCAGAGGATTAGAGGAAGTAATGTTCCCTCAGGTGAAAGGAAACATCAATTGCAAATGTAATTTCGCAATGCATGTAGTAGTTTTAACAGAATGAAAACGCGACGTCCAAGTTTTTGCAGAAGTTGAAATGCTGACACAAATTGCTCCAAGCTAGGCAGTGATATATCACATTTATTTTAAATTGTTTTGAATTTGCAGTTGCAGTTATAATGCAATTATATATTATCTACATGTATATGCATACTATGTTTAATACCTGAGTTTGAGAATGGCCTCTTCTGCTGAGTGGGTATAGTGCGTCTTGATGTGGTTGTGCAAGTCGGGGTTGATTCTACTAAGGAAGGCCTCAACAGCACTGGACTTAATCAGTGATACTTTCTTTGACAGCAGCTGCAAAATAATTGGTCATTTAACATGCTATTTAAATCTCGAATCGCATTATTAGCTACCAGGCGTTACTATATCGATTTATTGACATAAAAAATGGATAAAACAACGAGGAATATTTTTCATTCGAGCTTCATGAGAAATTGATATCCAAGTTGTTACAAGGTTTATTGCTCTAATTTGAAATGATATGGATTTAAATAAAAACAAACCATTGTCTCTGGTTCCTTCAAACCGAGGTATTATGTATTATTGATCAATTCAAATCAAACGAATTGCCTGCTCAACTAAGTTGTCATGAGGATCTTAAATCAACCTCGTCATTTTTCTTTTCAAAGGATGATGCCAGTATCAGTTTTGCAATCACATCTCTTGTCAAGATAGAATTGTGAGATTGCAAAGTGATCCGGAGTCAAAGAGTCTGACAACTCCTGTTCTAAATCTAAAAAGCTCTTGAATTCAAGCTCCTGTACATGGACTTTTAAACTTTCAATACATTTGTTTATAAGCCTCCTTAGTCATAGGATGTCATATCATAGAAATGTAACTTGTCTCTCCAATTATAATGATTGACAGATTTATTCTTCCCTTTTGTCTATTCAGTCATGACTATTGTATGGATATATATAGTAGCAACGCCAAAAGATGTGACATGATAAACATTTTTGACAGTGTAAGTCAATGCGAAAATTAAAATAAGATGATGATTATATATTTTAAAAAGTACCTTTCTTGAGAAAGATTATCAGCAAAAAGGGGGGATATTGTAATCCACTTGTGATAAACAAGCTTGAAACTAGGGTAGTGAAATAATGATTATTACGTCAATCAGCAACGATAAGCCAATGAAATAAAGTGTTCCAGAAGTACAACATTTCGACAACATTTCTTATTCCATACTTTTACTTAAATGCCAAACATCCAGTAGTATAAGTATTGGCCAGTCGCCTAATCTCGACCATATGTTCCCAATTGCCTAGGAAAGGTTTCTGGGTTTTTTTCATTCTGGACTAGAAGACGAAAATTGGTTGTAAGGTCGTGACCCCTGTGGCCCTAATTTTGGGTCACAAAGTCACCAAATCTAAAACATTATAATTCACATTAGCAGATCTGCCTGTATGCAACATTTTAGCTCTTTTTAGACTCAGTTTCAAGGTCAAACGACCAATTGCTACCATTCAATCCGTATAACAATCACGTAATTCAAAGTGATTAATTGCTGTGACCTTAAAGTAGGATGGATTTTGATGAACTTTTTGGTAATTCTCCATAGTTGGTGTACACCAATTAGAGCTTCAAACCATCAAAATTCCTTCTTTTTACAACGATAATTTTAAAGCCATTAGAACTTGTGACCTTCACCTTTGGCTTTGAATGTGAATATGTCAAAGCAATTGCCAGTGGGTATTATCTACAAATTAATAATATAAGCACTTAAATCCTATTACTGGTTTCAAAATTTGATAAAAGGGTCAACACGGCCTGAACCAAATCCTTTGACCTTTGAGCTTCATGGTCACACAATCAATCATTTGTTCGTGGTTTATAACAATCATGCAATAAGTCAAACTGCAAATAGTTAAAATAAGGCATATTCGCAAAGTCATGGTGATGTCGTGATAATGATGTGACCTCGACCTATGACCTTGAATGCAAACACACAGAGAGGTGTATTTAAAGGACATTATGTATATCAGTTTGGGCCTGCTTATGAAAATGACTGCTGGCTTGAGATAAATTCATGATTGAAGGGATGTAAGTCTTACGTGACAATGACAGTATATATTTATGACTTTTATTCCACCAGCAGGAAATAAGGGATAAACACGATATCTAACAATCAGTCTGTCAAGCTCTAACAGGGATTTTAATCTGACAATATAACATATTGGAAATCAAAATGTTTGGGATAAGGACCTTAGTCCCCAATTGAAATATGTGAATATAAGTGATCCAGTCAATACCCCTTTACTGTTTGTTTCTGTGTGTATAAATATATGGATCGATTTTAGTTCTGATAATTATAACATAAAATACATGCATTTTAAAATTAGACTCATATGTACTTGCTTATGTTGTTCTGCATGTTGTTGTTCTTAGGGACGATTTATAAAAAGGAGATTGTCAAAATGTCAGTGCAAACAATTAAATACTTTACCAAAAGGGCAATGCCACCTGATCAGTAAATAAACCACAACAGATTAACATAAGTTTTGACCTTATCTTTAACACTAGTCTTGAGACGTTGACAATAAATCTGATGAAGATCACCAACTTTACATTAGTAACCTCATAGTGTTGCCGTCTGCCAATTTAATGATTCTGCTTAGGTTCCCTTGTGTAACTTAAGCGAGCTGTTAGCATTAAAATATGTTTCGTTTGTACACATTGAGAATAATACGAATTGATTTCGCTTCAGTTAAGCAGGAAGAAGAAACAACTCACCTTTGAATCAAATATACTCCTGATCATGACTACAGCTGATTGACCAGCCAAGTAAGCAGCCAGATTGGCCGTGTAGCTGGTCATCATGAATATAGCCAATCCAGCCCACACGTTCTGAATGACCTTCCCTGGCCAACTTTTGGGTGCCTTAACGTTGATAGTATGTCCAGTGACCAGAACCCAAACCATGAGCAAACCTGACCCCAGAGTGTAGTTCTTGTCTCGTCGTCTCCCCCGGGGGTTTAAGCCAAAGGGGCTGTACCACTCTAACACAGATGTTGCTATACCTGCCACCACTGAACTCACAAGTATACATATCCATACCTCTGCAGAGAAAGGATTTAGGAAAGCCCACATTGAAGTTGAGCGACCATCACCACTTGTTACCATTGAGAAATCATTCTGGAAATACGGCTCTGTAAAGGACATGGACGTAAGCCGCTCGGAAGTAACACTAAAAGCACCAACAACTATGTCCGCAGCTCCTGACACTATATCCGCCACCATTCCACTCCACTGGCCATTTCTATATGTGCCATAGTTGGTGTCATTGAGGAAATAGATCACATATTCAAAGCTGAGATCAACAGCCAGCTTGTCCAGAAGCTCAAGAGACATGCCTTTACAACAGTGAACACGGTAGTTAGTCCTGTTGTAGCCTCGAGTCGTAAGGAAGGTTTCTATCACAGATGCTATTGCACTAGGAGAGTTATCAAATATCTCGATACAAGGCAAATCAGCGAAACACTCCGATGGATGATCAACAGGACCTTCTATAAACACAAACGGTTTGGCAGGCCTGGTGACCACTCTGTATGTTTTCTCCGTGTTGGAAGAAGGTCCATAGATTGTCCTGCCAGGCCATAGGACCGTCTTGAGGTCAGTTTTACCATTGGTGAAGATGTCACCCACACTGTCCCATATCATTTCATCCCGAACTGATTTTATTAGGTTATACAGACGGAAGGCGACGTCATCTCGTTTAGGAACATCCTCAGGGGCGATAACCCATGAGTCGTTACTTTCACACTCTTGTTGGGAAGATAACAATCTGAAACGCACAAAATATGATTGATAATTTAAAAATGATTATCCATGATAACTTGTGCAATCTGAGATGCATTAAAACCAAACCATACTTTGCAGAAGAAACTGAAAGATACACATATGACGCATATCATGAGAGGCATTGTCTATTCTGTAAATTAAATGTTATTTCTGTTATTGAAAATGAATGACAAATATGCAATGTCTCTGATATATACTCTGATATATATCGGAAATACATATCACAATATTTCAGCAAATATCAAACTATCATAAATTTTATACTCACATTAACGTTTGTATCGCACCAAATTCCAGCTTAGTTGAACCGATCAAAGGCGATTTGTTTTTCCCAATAATAACCAATTTAGAAAGTAATAATGCCATGAAGACTGTATGAGCTTTTGTGCTATATATTGATAAGAAACACAAATCTAAATGAAAATGTATTGAAATGTTTTCTTAGTATTATGCAAAGAAATGTACATATGTATTTTTGGCCGGAACCCTGGAACTGTTGATTGTCTCAATCTCACCTGAAGTAGTCTTTATTAGCTGCAGGAACAGTGTCTAGATTTGGACATACGTCTGTTTGTCTTTGGCTACTGTCCGAGGGTATTGCATCAGACGAGTGAAGCTCTGAAAGCTCACAAAGGCACGCATGGGCGATAGATTTGACAGCATTAAGTAAGACCCCAGTAACTCCTGCTAGACTGTAACTCTTGAAGACTAGAAGGCCCTCTGGAAGAGTTGCTAGTGTCTCAGGATTGTCAATGTAAGATTTCTCTGATAAAAACCAAGCATGTCCGGTACCGAAGAACTGGAACTTGAGAGCACTTTGGACTATTGTCAGTGTCAAGCTTGGCGTACAATGAAGAACAATGATCTTCCATCCAGTTATAGAGAGTTCTGTCATCATTCGTTCCAACCTCTCCTCCTCTATCCCATGCCATATAACTTCTTTCTTATATGGTCCCATGTCTGTGGCCTTTGATGAAGATTCAAATCCGGTAATGAAGCCATCGTTGAGGAAGTCTTCCTCTATGAGCACAACTGTATGGGGCATGTTGTATTCTCCTATCACATGTGCCATTGCCGTCCCTTCCGTCTCCATCCGGGCATTTAGGGAAATGAAGACGTCAGCATAGGATATCTGAAAAAAATTAAAATGTAAGTTTTATTGAAACCGTTAAACTATCCCAATTTCATTGATAAACGCAATGGGAGGAGATTTGTACGTTCTAGTGACATTACCGTTGTATAATAGTATATTTTTCATATTGTCTGGTCCTTCTTATGCAATATGAAGCTGATAAATTTTAATGTGAAAGGTGTGAGGGCTGAGAATTTAGGATGTTAAATTACAATATGCGATGTGAAGTTGTGATGGTAATATGTTAAACTACAAAATGTGAAGCTATTAAATTGTGATGGCAATAAGAAGTGCAACAGAAGCTGTTAGGTGTGATTCCATGGCACGTGTTCCACGTGTGTGTGACTTCCACATGGCGTATAAAGTGTGACTTAGGCAGGGGTTCAATGTGTACATAGTGTGTTATGCGTAATACGTAGTACGTTATGTGTGTTTAAGACTTTGCTGTAAAATAATACCAGTTGATTTCATGAACATGTTAACGATAAAGCGGGATATAAGTGATTCCCTTTTTGTTCTCCATATTCAGACACTCTTGTGAGCATTCTAGGAAACATGTACTGTGTGCTGCACATGACGTTTACTCATTACTCATTCATGGATTCAACTACTATTTTATTGCAAACTGATAAATACACTTTATGTACTGAACATTACACACATGAAACCCTTATGTCATTGGCCTATTAGCTTTATTAAATACACTGTATTGAGTATGAAAATGTAAATTTTCCAAAATTATTACAACAGTATAACAAATTTCAAGTATTTTATGTAATGTAATCGGAGTCGAGTCCCCTGAAGTCACAAGGTCACAAAATATACATTCTGATCCCCCTTTGGCTGTGGAATCTGTACACAAAGTTTAAGCCTTTCATACTTGAGAAGATGATGAAAATTTAACATTTTTGAGTAAATGTCATTTTTTATACTTACCTGGTTGAAAAACCAACATTGCCCAACGCTTCCCCCTGAAGCGTTCCTCAACATATATCACACAGAATTAAAAAGGGACGCTACCCGGTAAGGGTGGCGCTCGTGCCACGTGACATCGGTGACGTCATCATTCCCTTTAAGTCATGAACCCTACGACCCATATTTTGGGTCACAGGATAACTAAATCTACAATTTAAAATCTCCATTGGCCACGGAGTCCACACATAAAAGTTCAAATCACTAGCATCACTGGTTCTGGATTGAAGACGAAA